>OX387717.1:28979692-30229692 GCA_947577245.1 Andrena bucephala | reverse complement strand
AGGGGAACTCCGGTGGAAAAAAATTGTGACAAGAGCCGCGTAACATATGGATCGGTGTGAAGCTCGATTAACAAGATTTCGAGCGACAAATGGCCGACTACAATAGCGCGCGAGCAATGCCAGTACATGCTGTACGATTTCCGAGGAACAGTCCATCAAATTTCGCGCAGCAACGATTACCCCATTCAGTTTGACTGATGCGGCTTTCGTGGCCACGTAACATGTGTCAAAATATATGTATACAACCGTCGCAACTGGCAGTGATTACACGTTTGCGTTGTATTACATCGTATCTATACAATACGGCGGGGATCCTTTGACATTAGCCCATCCTACCACGCGGCACGTCACGTTCACAGTACACACACGCGTCGAAACCGCGAATACTAATGCTCCTAATGCATCGTGCAGCCGGAATTCATAACAGACACCACGATCGAAAATGTAATGCCTTCGTATCGGCTTTGGAATTATTACGTCGATCGCAGTGACCTGAGTTAGGGGTGTTTGACCCTGGGGTCTCGAAAATTGTCACGAGACTCTTCGAAGGAGGAAAGTTCACATCAAGATGAATGTTACTCGTCAGTATAGAATACTCTAGCTTCCTACATCTAACAATGAGAGTATCCCAGGCATCCGCCTCCGATTGCTTTGAATTTTATATATGTTTTTTAGAGGACCGAAAAATAAGATATAGTGTAAACCAGTGAATGACCGAATTGTTGAATTTATGGGCCTTTGAGATTAATACTTGAATATATTTATATATAACAACAAAACAACTGTTGAAATTGCATTTAAATTTATTTTTCTTGAAATTTCTATAAAAATAATTACTTATTCTTATCGTAATTTTTTGAAAAACGATTATAAAATGCAAAACGTGTTGAATAAAGCCCAGTAAATAGAAGTCCAGTAAATGACCGTATACTTTTAATAAGAATTGTACTTATTAATGTTTGCTTAATACGCGTTACTAAAAATATGGGATAGTAAAAGTGCAACTACACTCCATTTATAAACATATAATATTTTTAAATTTATAATTGACATTTCTTTGCCTAATGGTCATTCACTGGTATGCGATCAATTACTGGTTGGTTTACCCTACGTGCTTTTTTTTATAGCGGCCCGTTTTCATATTTCATCCCACTCCTCAAAGTTATACGATTTTCAGGTGTTCGTCTCCGACTGCTTTGGTTTTTGGATATGTTTTAAAGGACCGAAAAATAAGAAACAGGTGTCTTTTCATTTTGGCCTGCTTGCACGTCGAAAAATATAAAACATAGGTATCCAAAATTCAAAGTAATCAGAGGCGGACACCCGAGATACTTCCCTTGTAAGTAGGTTCACTGTGACTTATTTTTCAAAGACAGATTTCTTCGCCCCGTGAATTCTAATTCAACTTTATTGCTACTAGACTATCCGGCATCTTCTAGAAAGTACACTTGAACTACCAAACAAGTACTTGTTGTTCCAACTTTCAACCGAATAAACTGAATTACCGAATTCCTTCTGGAGATTCAGAATCCTCGAAAGGTCACGCCACCCCTAAGACAAGACCCCCTTCCACAAGCAATCACGCCGCGCCCTTCGCGCGCGATCCCCTGAAACGCTCGAGAGCAGAGATACCGTTCCAGCGCTATCAATTTGCGAGGTGAACGGGAGCATCATGCCCTGTCCGCAAGATAAGCCGGGGTGCGCGTTTTGAAGGAGGCACGCATCGGGCGGAAACGGGGAAAAGAGCGTAAGCTCGTAAAGATTCTATCCGTCCAGGACGCCCACCGTAATGATTCTAATCTCGGCGGTGTTCGCGGGCTTTTAGTAGCGCGTAGACGCGGCGAAGGATGCGCGATAATGCGACCGACGGTTGTATATCGGCCTGGTGGTTGGCCAATTTCATTAACACTAACGGTTTATTCGTCGAGTAATCCGTTTCTCTGCTCCCTCGCCAGGCGGAACTCGGGGTGGCTGCGCGCGTTACCCCGGCGGCGCGGCGAGATCGTGTGTACCTTTGTACTTCCTTGCTAAATCGGATTACAGTCTCGTGTCGCGCCTCGTGTACATTGTAAAAACGAGTTAATAGCAAAGACGAGCCAACGTCCTCGCTGGTTCAACCCCTGGGAACGCGTCTAAATCCTGCGTTCGTTCTCTTCATCTCCTGCTTCCACAACGATGGAGTTATTGGATGCTGCTGGAGAACGGAAATAGGCGTGGTTCCACCCTTTGTCGTCGTCTCTTAGCCCTCTGCTGCGTGGAGCGTGCGCATACCGTTGTTGGATGCTGTTTAAGGTGCCGTTTTAGAGGGATGATTCTGGTGATAAATTATCTGGTTGCTTTTGGATGATTTCTCGTTGATCTTAGAAAATATACTTGTAGGTGATCAAATTAAAAGAAAAGGGATTTATATTTTTATGATTGAAGGGAGTTAGTATAGAATTTATCATAAAACTTGGGAAGATATTGAACTTGAATTGCTAGTTTAGAAGTAAACTGCATCACTCGTTGCAACTTGATGCATCACCCAGTGTGCTAATTAAAAATTACAATCTAGTAGATACCTATACATGCCGTGTTCTACAGACCGTGCAATTTTTTAATTTTACAGTGCGAAGAACAAGTTGATGCAAATTGGAGGACTTTCTATTATTACTATCAAAGGGCAGAAAATTAATTCCCTTCTCGTTAGTTGTGTGGCCATTTTAATTGCATTCGAAATAAAGCTTTGCTCTGATTTCCTTCGCTATGAAGAATAACCTTACCTCGTTCGATTCACATTCCAACAAATTTATCTCGGAACCGTGAATGTAAAGAAAACCGATCGCCAGAACAGTAACTACTACCGTTTTAATCTCTCACTCGCCAAACAGACAGCAAGTTACAATTCGTTCTTGAGGATAAAACCGTTGAACAGTATACAACTCGAACTATCGCTAAATATAATTTGCGGTGTCCAGGAAATTGGCAAAACGAAACAGCCCTTCGAGCTTAAACCTGCAGAAATGTTCCAGCACGTTCGTTCCCAATCATTCGCGTGATCGATGGTCGAGTACATCGAGGAACAAATAAATTGTACGCGCTATTCCATTCCATTAATACTCATTCGTTCTATCGCGATATCGGAAATGGATCCTTCAGAGGGACGAGAATGTTATCACTTACGGACGTTTGTAAAATCTCGAACTCAACGTTTCGGCGCTAATCGGAATCAAAGCTGAACGCGACACATCACAAACGTCTGAAACTTTCTTATTTTCAAAAAAAAAAAAAAAAAAAAAAACATTCCCCGTGATAATTCTGTCTTCGACGCGCCCGTTCGAATTCACATTTCTCGCAAATTCGAAAAGTCCCCCTGAGCCGCGTCGGATCCAGTTCCGTCGGTCCGATCCGTTTCGCCACCGACTGCTCATCCATACTCGTTCCCCGATAGAGATCTCGTATCGATCGCCATCTCATCCGCGGCTGACAGTCACGCGTGATCGTAACACGTGTCATGTACGACATATATGGATGTATTTATGAGAGTATATATATACAAACGTTTTACACAGGACAGCAATGGAATGTTCACGAGACAGCTGTCGTCACATGCGATATATCGATTGTTCTTCAGCAATGATCCTCGGCACGTCTCGCCTACTGTCTGCACCAGATCCTCTCGGGCTGGACGTTGGATCAAAGGAGGCCCCCTCCGAGATTACACAAGCTTCCTAATTCACGCGATATATCTCGTGGCATTCTTTGACCCAATCGACGGCCCGTTTTGTGTTGTGTATTTGTGCCCTGGAGCAAACCGAAACGGCAACCGGCACTCGAGAGTGCGCCCCGTCTGTGATTAATTATTCTCTCGTTTAGGAGCTTCAAACGATTATCGCGCTTTCTGGTTAAAGAAAGGGGGAAGGGGGAGGATCCAATATCGCGGGGCATTCTCGAGATTGTTGGGACCGTTTCAGGTGGCGCCGTACTAACCACTTACTTTCAGGTTCACTCGAATCGACATAGAGAACGAGACAAGCAGAATGACTCGAAAAAAAAAAAAAGAATGAAAGACAGCTAAAGACACAGTAACGAATTTGGTGTGTAGGGGAGCACAGAGAACTCGTGTTCTGCCGTCACTGCACCGCCTCGTGTGTCTCACCGCAGATCTCTCGCCTTTGCTCGCAATATTCACCCTGTCTCTGTTAGATCTTTCACCCCCCCCCTTCGACCCCACTCAACTGTGCTCTCTTGCCTTTACGTTCACGCATCTTTGAGCGAGGGACACGTCTCGCACGTGCGCCCATGCGGTTATACACTGACTTCCAGTGGGTGCTTATAGCACGGGGACACGAGGGAAGGATACGTCGTTCGGTTCTCTTTCCTGCAGGCTTATTGGTGAAACGAAAGTCCGGCTGTCAAACATTTGAAGACTGTAAGCCTGCGGAAGGACTGTATCAGTGATTTAATACTCTCAAAATTTTTATATTCAATCTAGTTAAGTTTCTTTAACAGCTCATTGAAAGCTACAATTCGAACTGTAACTGGATTATAATTAACCGACTTCAAAATGAAAGAGGTTCTCAGTTCGATGTGTTTGTATGTATTATGTTTGCCCGCGAATTTCTCCGTAACTACTGGACCGATTTTCGTGAAACTTATTGCATTTAGTTTAGCTTCAATCAACTTAGATCATGGCGAAAGAATTGTCACAATCGGTTCAGTAGTTTTGAAGTTACACGAAAAATAAGAAAAGTGTTTCATTATTATTGGAATCTTACGTTTCTAGCAAACGGTTCTTTTTTTACGAACAGCTCCTTTTGTAGGTCTGCCCGTATTTTTTAAAATAAATGTATTTATACAACTTAAATAACGAGAAATGTAAAAAATAAATTTTTTTAAAAAATTAAACTGGCTTCAAAGATATTAAAATGCACTGACAAGTGAAAAATAATTTTTTTTTCTTATTTAATCTATGACTCGCAATTTTTTTAAGTCGGCGCCAGATTTACACAGTGCAAATGATCAGGCGCCGACATAAAAAATGGAGAGTCATAGATTAAATAAGGAAAAAAATTATTTTTCACTTTTCTGTGCATTTTGATATCTCTGTAGCCGGTTGTATTTTGTTTTTCTCTCTTCAAGTAGTCATACGGGACCTTTAGCTATTAACATGGGTTAACTTCATTACGAGTATTTGACAGAAATGGAAAATCAGGTATAAGGAAATTTTAAACGATATTCATGAAATTAAAGTTAAATGATAATACAAGAAGCCGAACGACGTACGTCCCTCGTGTTTCCGTGTGCAGTGATACCGACACATGAAATGGTAACACATTACAGTACACTTGTATATAGATACATACGAGCTCTCCGTACACATGATCACCGATTCGAGTCCAACCCCCACGATCAAAGAGTATCAAAAGAAAAAGAGGCTACTCCTCCCCCGTTCGCTTATTATCTACTTTAAGAGTTGCCCCACTTGTATCATAGCGAGCATCCTATTTGAGCTGCTTCTAGAACTTTCGGAATCGTTCACGCCTCTTTACACTATTCTCGAGTTCCGAACCTCCCTTTTCGTGCATTCGCCATAAGGCTGTTGAAATTGTGTGCCTCCCGTATATATATATATATATATATATCTTTGACAACACGGTGCAAGTCGAGTGTAACGATCGTAAGGTATCCGACGATATAAACGCGAATCAGCTGTGGACGGTGCTGGTTAACGTTGAAAAATCCTAGGCCGCGTTCATAAAGCGGAAAATGAACGTGGGCGGCGGTGAATGGCTACAAAAGCGTTTGAAAGAAATATCATTTCATCCCTGGCTGTGCGTAGCGTGCTGCATTATTAATTTTTACGCCGGCTAAAATGTCGACGATAAACTATTGATCGACATGGAAGAGTTACCACCTCGTGACGCGTACAGTGTGATCACAATGGCACCGAAATTTCCGAAGTCGCCTGAGATCAATTTTTTAGCATGGAAATTTGTGGGGCATTCGAGGTGCTATAGAAAACTGCCTGTGGTTTGATGAAGTAGATTAAGGGGCTGTTCCGGTCTATAGTCCATAACAAATAGGTGATCTGTAGGAATTAATTAACGGAAAACGAGTACATATAATTTAATGGGACTTTTTGCATTGAATTAAGGATGTCTTAAACTATAGAAATCAGTTTTTTGTTTTATAATTAATCATTGCAGACGGTACTGGGGAGTCTTTAAAGTCGAGGCGTAAAAAAATTCATCCAAATCGGTGGAACCTGTAGCACCTAAGCCATTAGTCTGAAGTAAAAAACAATGCCATATTATTAAAGGGCATGAAACTTGCTCGTGGATTGACCAAAAATATTACAAAAAGTAACATATTTTGAGAAACTAACGACACTTGAAGTTTGAAATCATTTTTTCCCTATATTTTTCCTCCTTTCAACGCCTTTAAAACTGACAAATTTTCCATTTTATTTTAATTTTAATGGTCAGTACACGAGCCAGAAGTATATTCTTCCAAATAAAAAAGTTTCAGTCGAATGAGGTATTAACTTTTGGAGATACAGATTCCACGGATTTTGCGAACACTGTTTCGGTAAAAACGCGTGTAAAGTTTTACGTGAGTTGCGAGTGGCGGGTTTTACTCATGCATTTGCCGCTACTCAAGTGTCGGGAATTTTACGAATTTCAAAAAATCCTTTTAAACACGTATTTCTAAAAGATTGAACATTCGAAAAATTAAATTAAAAAAAAATCAATTTTTAGACCGAAACCTCCCCTTAAGATTGAACCGAGTTTCAACACGAGGCAGAATATTTTAACAGACTTGAATATTGAGTAGAATGTCCCTCGAAATATTGACACAATGAATTAATTTCTCTGAGTTAAATGGAAATCTGAATTATTGCATCGGAGAGGGAAAGGAAGGTGAATTTTATATAATGTGCGAAATATTTCGTGACAGATGCGCAAGGATGAGACGTCAAACGTGTCTCGTTCTGGGAGACACTTTTTAAGCAAAACAGGTACGCGTACCCTATAAAACGTGCCTCTGCTTCGAGAATAAGAAATTTCGTGTTCCCTGCGCTCTTTCGTCGGCCATTCCAGCACAGTTTGGACAGTCGGTGACAGGTCTTCGTCGAAATAAAATCTTTAAGCTCCCCTCCTCTTAGGTAAAGAGGGAAGAACGTGGCTCCGGTCGGATGAACGAAGTTTCATGAGGTCATGAAAAGTTTCTTATTCGTGATCGTGCGAGGACTTGCTGCCCTTCGTAGCTGCTCCTCCAGCCGCGTTCCCCCGCGGGTTCCTTTAGAAGAAAGACAATTCGTCTTACACGAGTCGAAAGCTTCCGGGCCGTTAAACGATCGACAGCTTTCTGCAAAGAAGTTCAATGTTTGCATTATCGGTTCCTGGGACAGAGCCAATCGAAAATTATGCAGAGCAGTCGGGGCTCCTCGAAAACTTGCCTGTTGTTGTTGCACCGCGTGGACTTTCCCTGGAAGAATGGGAATCTCTGGTCTGAATACAGAGTCCTGATTTTGCCTGGATAACGAAGTTCGGAACTGGCTCCAGGTTGGTTGATATTGTAACGTAGAATATTTATTCGTCAGCTATTCGAGGCAAGTGCACTCTGCATTGAGCAGTCCAATTGCCATTCATACCATAGCCCATTGCTAAAGTTTTGTACGTGGACATAGTGTGCGAAGGATGTTAAATAATTAAAAACAATTCTCAGGATTCTCTTCTTGGTGTACCTTTGTTCCTATTTTCATTTCAGTACAACTGTTTTAATTATAATAAAATCAGTAGCCATTTATTGGCTGCTCCCACCAAATTTAAACATTCCCTCTCTCATTTTGTCTTTCTCTGTCTTTCAAAGAAGCAACTTGAGTTGTGACTGCACAAGTTTGATGTTCTCCCAATACAAAATCGTCCTGTTCAATTCATATTCAAAGACCAATGAGAATTCTTAATTTTCCTTAAGAGCTTGAATACCCATTCCTTCTTCAGTATTGAAAACCACTTACCTTCGTCATCAATCATTTGAAATATTAAAAACGAAGGGAATGTCTCCCCCATACTTTATCCCTTCTACTTGTAACGATTCCATCGCCCTCCCCTTCTCCCAGCTATAAAGTTTCATTCGCATTTCATTGTTCGTTATCGTCACGTTAGCAGGCTGATTTATTCGATGAATGAGATTCTGGCCGGTAGCAACTGTAGCCCAGTCGTTCCGCGAGTTTCCGCCGGGAAGAATGTTGAACCGATATAAACGGCGGCCCGCGGAAAAAGCAATAACGCGTTTCGACCTTTCAATTAAAGGACGGAGGCAAACGCAAATTGCCGACCCTGCGGTCCGACCGCCTTTTAAATTTCCCCGCTGCCATTTAAAACCCTGCTTAAACCATTCCCTTATCCCCGCGGAGCCATCTGGCGAAATAATTAAAGGAGGATCGCATAAACCTCGCATTATGCCGCGACTCGGCTGCCTCTGTGCCGCCGCCGTTTTCTTGCTCCTTCATTCATTTCTGTCGGTTGCAACGCGCGCATTCGGCCATCTAATAAAAACAATTTCCGCGGAACGACGCGATTCCGTTACCGCGACTTACTACCTTAATATATTCGAGCGTTTAAACCGCACCCTCCTTACGACCTCTGTTGTAGACTTTTTAAAAAATCCGAGCGATCGGTGAAACGACTCTTCAACAACTGCGTTAATGTTTCTCCCAGCGAGGGCCAGCGATACGCGCGGGAGTTTGGGATCGTTGTCAGAGAAAAATTCGCAATTAACGCGGGGAGAGTGTTGAACATTAAGATTTCCTGATGATGAGGAATTTTTTTAAGGGAACTGGTTTGAAAGTTGGCTGAAGGGAAAAGGTACATCAGAGTTTCTTCTGGGAATGTAAATTTAACGTTTAGGGATCTGATGATTATGAAATAATATAAGGGAAACCAAATAGAGAGTTAAATTTCTCTTTCCTTGTAGTTATTTAAAAAATCTTTCGTTCAAAGACGAAGTTGCGAGTTGAAGAATTTCTGCAAGGTTCTGATGAATAGATTGCCCCTGGTACAGTGACGAAGATGTCCAAGGTATCAGAGCTGTCGGAAGTTCGATCGAGGCTGAACTTATACGATTGCTTCGAAAGTTTCGGGGTTCTTTAATGGCGCGAAGGTGATTTTCATTCGTACGAGCGAGCCCCTCCTGTCTTCGACATCTCACGTGCATGAATTCGCAATCGCGCGTGCACTGATAACGTGCGATCCGTTGAACCGTCCGTGATTACGAGGAGAAACTGGAACGCGCACCTGACGCTGTTCCCCCGATTACTCGAGGAACGACTTTTACTTCGTGAATAATAACGATTCGACTCGAGACCGCGGACGTGCTCGAAATGTAATCACACCCTTCGCCCAGGAAGGGCACGTTTGACGCCTGCATCGTCGACGAAATTGATAACACGGAAATCTATTCGCGAGAAACGAAGGGGATGAAGAGGAATTAAATTAATTTATAGTTTAGACACTCCTGGATGAGCTTTGCATTAAATTCGAGACACTCTCCAATAAATCTTAGAAATTATTCAGTAACTCCACTTTTGGAAGCGTCTAATGTTCTTACACGATAAGGAGAGACGGTGTTGTTTCTAGGAAACTTCGTTGACGATACAAAGGTGATTTGTGATTCCACGGGCGAGAAAGTTTTATTTGATGAAATCATGTACGCAATCAAATTACGCCGACGCACAATGAAACATGTACAATGCCGTCTGCAACTGCATTCTCGCGTCTCCTCCATCTTCAGCGACGACGTCTGAATTGCATTACCAAACAGGTCTCGATGCAGCCCAGGGGATCGATGTTTCGTGATTTATTACAAAATTCGTGGAACCCACGCTTCCGGAAGAATAAAAACGCTTTCAATCGAAGTTTCTTATTCGTCTGATTAACAGAATAATTTCAAGCTTCTTAACAGCTCATTTCTTTGCCAACTTTTTTCATATAAAATATATCTCTATCACAATTCGCTGTTAAAGATTTCTGGAACAGAATCTGAACCCTCTACTCTCGAGTAGAAAGTTCATATTTCTCGCGTCGATCCAATTAATTTATCCAGAGCGAATTACTTATTTCCTCGCGGATTCTATCAGAAATCTAAAAGTCCAGCGAACCCTGTTATCGCGCGAAATTCATTCGCCTGCGCTTGGACACACGTCCACGTTTGTTTATGGCGTGTACGCCCGTGCAATTGACACATCGGGCGCATCCGTACGTCGCATTCAGTAGCTGGAACCGTCGTCAAATGTGGCACGTTGACACTTGCAAAATCATAGGCGTTAATGAATTGTCAAACTGTCGGGAGAGAGGCGAACGAACTCCCGAGCGTTTGCCGCGGGTTGACGCAGAATTTTATATTCAGCAGCTTGACAGAACGAGCAGAGAAAACTGCGATCAGACCGAGGCGAGATATTTCGTTTGCCACTAGCCGGGGAAAAGCGAGGAATAATTAAAGCCTCGAAATTGCGATCTATACACTCGACGTCCGCCACCTGGCCCACGATAATTCTTCTGACACCCCTGTACTGTCCCTTATTCTCAGATTCTCCAACTTTTCAGACTCACAGATATCACTGCAACGCTAGCGTCTGTAACCATGCGGAGGCATCAAAGGCGCAGTGGTATGTGTGACGAAAGAGGAAGCTGCGATCACTCCTCGTCGGTGGAACGATTCAATTTGACTCTCCACCGGCGATGATCCTCGTAGCGTTGAGAGAAATTATTCAAACAACTGAATCGCCGATCAATACTCTCATTGAATAAAAAGAAACTTAAAATCATACTGTTCATAAAAATCATTGCACAGTGGCAAGAAATAATTTCTCTCGAGCGTACATGGTAGGTACCACACGTGGACCAATTGTCACAGCCTTTTGATATAGAATTTTTACAGCACCCCGTAGTACACACTGGACCCATCGTTCGACAGATAAGACACCAAGAGACTTTTCAACCCCCTCCCCCGACCCTTCTCTTTGCACCACGCAGAAAGATGTTACTTGCAACCGCTTTTCTTGAGTCTATGCAGACAGCGTTCCTCTGACCTCCACGTGTTCCCCGAGAGAATCACTCTCCGTCGTACTTCACCGACAGTAGGATATTATAAAGCGAAAACGCGTGGACGTTAGATGAGCGTGTGATCGAAGGGACAAAAAGCATCGGAATACCCAGTCTTCCCCTGTCAACTACCAACGAACGAATCGAAACTGTTCTCATATCACAAGCAAGTGTGTCTCTTACAGCGAACGACCTAACTACAAGATTACCTTTTTCTGTTTTCTGTTCGCTTCTTATGTTACGGACCAACCCTGGTTTCTGGTTTCTCTGTGCAGTCCTTCAAGGTAATTCGCCGCCAGCTTTTTCTCTAGTTTTCTTCTTCCATTTCTTCTTCTCTATCTCTCTCTCTCTCTCTCTCTCGCACTATCACTCTATCTCTCTCTCTGTGCCTCGATATATACATGTACATATATATACATATTTTTCATTCATCACACTACGATGTCTCTTCACACGTCTATCATTCGCAAACGTTTTATATCGAGCAACTTTCTTTCTACCCCCCCTCTCTCTCTCTCTCTCTATCTCTCTATCTCTCTCTCTATCTCTCGCCTCTCTCTTTCATTTCACGACTATAATTCATTCTGTCTCTGCCATTTCGCTGCCAATATCTCTTTCATGCGCTTCCTTGCCGCGCGACGCAACATTTTCTCGCTCACCCTCGATAATAGTCCGTTTAGTGCATCCGCTTCTGCGCATATACCACCTCGGCGCGTCACGCGTCCTTTGCGCCCCTCGTCGCGCGTGCTCCTTGCCCCTCGTTGGAGACGGAGAAACCGGTGTATGTGTATTATACTACATTGCCCAATCACGGACACCCCGAATTGTAACGTTAATTTTCATTTCTAATCAGGTTTTGTCGATGAATGCGAGGTGAACCCTGGGCGATTTGACTGTGTTGTAACTTTGGACTATGTAAGAAATGGTAGAAGAAGCGATTTTCGCGATTATAGAATCTTTATTGTGTAGATACTGGGAAGGGTACGAGTTGGATGAAAAATATACGTAAATGAGATTTTTGGGGAAGTAGGTACGAGCGATCATTTAAAACTGATCCGAGACAGATCACTGCTCAGCATTCCAAAGGGTGTTGAAGTTCCTAAAGCCTCGCACAATTTATCAAAAACATTTCTCCAAATCGCTAACTACCTTTTCACACCAGACACTTTTGAGGCTATCACTTGGCATTTCTGACATACACATTTCTCATCTCTTTCTATTTCCCTCGCGCTGTCATCGTCTCTGCCAAGTGAACGCATCTGAGTCGCCAACCCCGAGCCTTAGAAGTGTCTCGCGTGAAAAGGGCCCGATAATTTCGGCCTTCCTCCTGCGAATCAATGAATGTGGGACGCCCAGCGGGACAAATAGACAGTCTGCACAGTCGGGCTTGTCCGAGGAACCGTTTCTGTGTCTCCAACGGTGGGAAACGCTTGGCTGGGAAAGCGCCACAAGTGGACAAAAGCACGTCGCGGCGCGAATACACGATAGAACACGCAGAAACGTGAGCACAGCTGGCCGAGCTATCGCGTCGCTTTCGATGTGTGCCCGCGATTCTTTCTTCCCCACGTTTCTACGCGCGCACGACTCCTCCCTCCCTTGCCCCTAGCAAAGGACGAAATGGCACCGTATCGATTTCGAAACACGGCCACGCCACTGTGTGCTGATTTTGCATTTCATAGCACCGCGTTTTCACGCGAATCATCGTCCCCCCTTTTTTTTTTTCACCTCTCGCTGCGCCGTCCATCGGGTCTCGTCCTGCACGCGCGACACACGCGGCACGTACGTGTGCGCCAGCGTGTGCACGCTCTTTATTTTTTCGCCCGCCACGCCCGACGGAATCGCGCTTTTTCCCCAACTCGTTTTTTTCCGCCACGGCCAACGCGATTTTTCCGGCCGTTTCTTTTTTTTTACCACGCGCCTGCCGGCCCGCGCTCGCGATTTACCATGCAAATCGACGCGTTCGTAGTATTTTTTTTATTCCCCCTTTTCGGCAGCGACCATTCATAGACACAGTGGCAACACTTTTGCCCGGTGCGGGCGAGCTTCTTCGATCTCTGGTGCGCGAACCTCCGTCGCGACCGATCTCCCGTCATCGGAGGTATTTCAGTGGGATTCGATGATTTTTCTGATCTATTTTCAAATCTAACTTAGACCTTAGGGCGTCGGGAGACAGGAAGGCAACATCGAATTTTTCTGAATTTTAAAATCTAACTTTTTTTACAAACTCTTTTTAGTCAAATTATCGGAAGTGCCTAAGAAATCGTCAATTGCGGTGATCACCCAGTTTAAGAGGGCCTCAAAATTTTTTAAGCGCTTGGGGATTATAAATGTCTTAATGCGGCCCTGGTCGTGACTGTTGTGAAACTGTAATCTATGAAACACTTTCACGAGTGAAGACGGGAGAAATTGGGGCAAGGTGCTGTTGCATAGTTTAATCAAAAGGTACATCAGGCTTGCCTTGAAAAAGCAAATATCGCAGTTTATTATTACAACCCCCGAGAAGAATACACGATCAAGGGGAGAGAGATCCCATTAAACCGCGCAACGTATCCTCTATCAATTTCTCCAGCTTCGCCCAGAAGAACAGCTATACCCGTGCCGGATCCCAGAGCCACCCTGCGCTGCACGGAAGCTCGCGTGCACAGGGGGAAATTCTTTCGTGACGGAGTTTCGCCAGCGCGCGTCGAAGCGGTTCGATTGTTCGCGGCACGCGTTGACCACGGCGTACCGTCGCGACTTGCCACGTACTTGTTCGCCACGTTCCCAGCTGCGGGAAGTAGGCGGCCTACGAAGTCGAAGAACTTGTCATTCGCGAAGATTGGCTCCCTCGTTTATCATACGTTCCCCCAGAAAATCGCCCGTGGAAACCTGAGGACGTGGCTCGCGTGCACGACCCATGCACCCCAATGCACCGTTACACTATGTGGCTGTTGTCCCCTGTCCCCCTCGAGCCCGCTACCCTTCGGCGTCTCCTTTTCGTCCCTTAATGTTAGACACGCATGCACGATCGATGTACCTGAATCCATTGCGTAAATAGGTATGCTTGCCACGTGCTGCTCGTTTGAAACGATCCAGGTTGCATCGATGCAACAAGCTGAAGGTTCGCGAAAGGGTTGTTTCACAAAGGTCTTGAAACGAGGGGTAGGAATTGACTTTAATGGCCCTTGAATAATTAAGTTGGAGTGAAAATTGGGAATTACATTGAGCGGGTGGTTAGATGGTATTTGTTATGTTTAATGTCTTTTTTGTTCAAGATTGAAAGGATGAGATCACTCTTTGACACCTTTGTCCAGTTTGTGTTCCTCTACTAAATAAAGAAGAAATTTTTTTGGATAAATTTAATGTAAGAATTCTACGCAAAGAACTATGCCCAGAGATGAAGTAGAGGGGCAATTAAAAACTGTTGACAAAGTGTGGAAGGGTTTGTGCGCATTTTATAGTTTGGCAAGCAACCCTTCTCGCTTCCTGGAATGTTGAATTGAGTTGTAATTCTGAGGGACTAGAATGGAAGAATGAAGTTCTATAATGCAGTCGTTAATCGAAGAGAACTCGAATGAAAATGCAGTTGTTAGTGACTTGGGAATTTTTACAAAGAATCTTGCTCAACTTTTACTCGTTTCTATGCATGCTTGCTGCTCCGTATTGTGCAGACGTGCGTACATACAATACATGCACACGATTGATGTCTTTGGCGACGTAGAAACATCAATTTAAGATTGATACATCGCTACTGAAGAAAACGAGATTCCTACATCATTCAGCGGCTGGTTAACTGCTTTTAAACGAAGTACTCGACGAGTGAACCGCGATGACTTACGACTTAAGGGGGTATTCTCGTCTGGGAGGCCAATTTTTTGCCTTCCTATAGGGACGACGCACAGAAAACTACACAGTTTTTACCAATGAGCATTAGCCACATGTATTTATTAACATTTCAGTAAGTTGTAAAAAAATCTTCAGCCTCATATATTAATAATTAATGGAGGTATGAGTCATATCGTAAAGCGTGTGCAAAAAAGCTAAAAGGATTCTTAATCAGTAAGAGTGTGGCTATTGCCCTTAGCAGATTTATAAAAAAAAAAATCACAAACTGGCAAGGCTTTAAATTTAAACTCAATTTTGGCGCCTTCTCCGTCTTTAAACGGCCTTAAAGATGTGAAAGAAAATCTCTTTCGACTCAACTCTGCTACCAGCTAGAATTATATGTTTTCGGAAGGTGTACCAAAAAGATGGACCAGATTGGCCCACTAGCAGTTAAAATTTCCTGCGCACCTTTTTGAGAAAAATCCATATTTCCATTACTTACTATCATATATGAGTGAATTTTTTTATAACGTACTGAAATGTTAGTACATTATTGTGGATAATGATCTCGAGTAAAAACTCTGTAGTTTTTATGTTTGTCGTCACTAAAGAGGATACAGGATCTCGTCTCTCTAGACGACAATATCCTTTTAAGTCGTAGGAAAGTCCAAGATGTAGTGTGTGCAGATTCTACGAAGAAGTACGAGAAAAACTGTGAGAGTTGTATTACATAATTCCAGTGTGATGCATGTGACAACAAATATCGAACGGTTCGACAGACGACTGTAATATCCTCGGTGTACAGCACGCGCGGATTCACGCGCTTCTGTCGTCGATAAATTCCTATTTCCTGGTCATGTCCAATATCGAGTGAAAAAATAGAACAGAGATCATAGCTGGTCACTGTCTACCTTGATGAATATATTTCCTACGATAAACAACATCGTGATTGTCGGTGCAATAAACAAAAGAGCTGGTGGTCTTCTGATCGAAAAATTGGGTTTTGAACTTTCGTATGTAAAACTTTCTATTGTTCATTAACGTTTGCCCAATCAACAAGCTCTGCTTTTCTTAAAAAAATTTACGCGAAGCTTGAAGTTCAAATTCGTTTCGTGTCTTTTTCATTTTTATTCTTTTGTTTATAATCAAATGTTCACTTGTAGTTATAGTAGTGACGTGTCATAAGAAAGCTTTAAATCTCCTTTCTGTTCTCTCCAGGTATATAAAAATTTATAAAATTATTTCTTATTTCAACTGGGCAAGTTATTTTATGTCGACTTCTTATTTTATGGCAACAGTTTTGAATGGGCAAATAAGTATGAATGGTAGAGATTGAACTTCCTCTCTGCTTCACGAGCTCTATTTCTGAAAGAGTTAATTTCTCAGAGAATTTTACTATTACAAATTATTATATCTCGTCGAAACAACGTTGCAAATAAAAAAACTTTTCTCGATAAAAATTTAAAATCCGCCCACCTTCGACGAACCTGGAATTCTCACTTGCAGAAATACGGCCGCGGGTGATATGAAATATAACGCGTCGTGGATCAAAGTTGAGGAAAGAAATCGCGTAGAGCGAAGAATCTTCTGCGAATGTTCTCCCGAGCAGAGACAACGCTCTACAAACAAGACTCGTAAATTCCGAGGCCACGGCTCCTTCGAGGAGAGAACCGTGCTTCATCAGGTGTAAATGCAGCCATATTTCTTTTCTTAAAAATCTTACGCGGTGGGGATTCGCAACTGGAGAGAAAAGAACGTCTGTTCTCCAACTCGACGAATTTTTCGATATCGCGGATGTACTGTCCCTACACGCCTCCGACGTGACATTACTTTTAAAATACTTTTTCCTGCGACATGCAAGCGTATAAATAAAATAATTTCGATAACAGCGGGGGTTGTGGTTTATAATAGGCGGCCTCTGTAGAGGCAGTGGAAAACGTTTCCATTGTTGTGATGCATAGAATCGATAATGCAGCATTATATAATAATTGTATCCCAATATATCATGAAGAGAGTATCATAATATTGATTTGCAATATTTATTTATTTATATAGTAATGAAACTTGTAATTTTCTCTGCAAATGTTGCTCTGATTTCGGTCAACAAGTATTCATTTTTAAATGGTTTGAGTGAAGTGATATTTTTTTAAAAAAATTCTTTCAATACTGTTACACGTAACAGTGAAACAAGCAATTACCTTCCATGCTTGCTAATTGCCTGGAAATAATAATTTTATTTATGAATTGTGAGCATATTTTTAACTCGTTTAACGACTACTTCATTTTTTCATTTTAATTAACAAACAACATGCGAATATTTGTTCCTCATATGCAGCATCATGTTATCCTTGTTTTTTATTAAAATTCGCATAATATTCGGTACTATAATCAAGCGTTATTCGAAACAGCGCGAGATACATATGTATTCGCTAATTGGATCCACCGTTCTCGGAGTACGCTCGTTCTTTTTTCCTATTCTTCAATCGTACCTTAGTTAATGGAAAATATAGGAATACACCCGCTCGATTAAAGTTTTTGCGTCTCTTCCAATATTAGCAAAAAGTTATTTGAACCGTTCATTCAATATCTAAAATACCATGAAAATATTCTTCTTTAATTAATACTGTTTTAACCAACCTCCAATATAGGAATGTTTATTCTCTCCTTTTCGTTGAAACCTATAATCGACATTTCATTAATATAATATGTACATTCGTTGTTAAATCTGCCTGGTTGTCAGTTGAAACACTGTACAGTGAAAAATATGTGGTCCTATTTACAAAATCGATGTCCTGCAATCACCAAGATATAATATTAATTAAAATCGAAATGGAATGCTCGACTGTTATTTAAAGTTCCAAGAGCCATTAAAATTTTGCATGATGCCTAAGGAACACAGAAAGCATATCCTCTGTTGAAGGAAATAGTTTTTATCGGCACGTTCAAAGGAACTTTTCGAGTGATAACCTTGCACACCGCAGTCTGTACGTTGTCCAACGAGACACCAGCAGCAGCAGCAGTTTACAAAACGGCGGAAGCTTCATTTAAAAGTTGTCCGGCGGCAATGGAAATTAATTCCGCAACGAACAGTCCGATAGAACAGAACAACCGACTGTGTTCGCGTGCGGCCGCATTCGTTATCCCACGTAAATATTTCGTTGTTTGAACGCGGCCCTCCTTTGCAATTAACTGTTCCAGCTCCGTATTTTCTGGCGGAGCTTTATGCGACCAGGCTAGAGAAACGGTACCGCCGCGGAAGGAAGGAGGAGCTCATCTGTTAAGCATCGAGAGAAAAACGGAATTTATTAGAACGCGAACCACCCTTTTCCCTAAATACTCATTACCCTTCTCTCAATTCAACCCCACAAATATAGGTGCTTAAAATGTCTTCCCAAAACCTAGGTACTCCTAAAATTCAGAATGTAGATACTCTGAGCTAGGAAACAGGACGGTTCAAAGACTAAGCTTCTCTTAAACTGATACTGTTTGTAATTGACTTTTGTTATAAGAAATTATTTTAAATTAGCTACCTAACTCTAAGGGGTTGCGCCACCCTAAGACGCTCAAAATAGAACCAAATTATACGAACTTTTTTTATGATACTATGAGGTTGAAAAATATTTCTATACGTCTTATGTTTAGGACTTCGAGGGATTACACATTTTTTAATATTTCTGAAATAATTTTAAAAATAATTTTCAACCTCATAGTATCATAAAAAAAATCGTCTAATTTGGCGCTGTTTTGAGCGTCGCAGGGTGGCGCAACCACTTAATCCACACCTCAGACAGAGTTAAATTAAACTTGGCAAAGGCTTGGCATAGATGCGATGAGTATATAAAGATAACAAAGAGCAGGGAACATTCGAATGGTGGATCTTGACACATGTGGATCTTGAACGCCTCGCAGTAAGGGGTTGAACCGCATTGAAAAGAGCTCGAGAAAGATGGCCGGGCGCGTATTGAATGAGGCCAAGTTAAACAAAAAGCTGCGCGCAGGGTTGGAGGAGGGAGGGAATGGGGGTACGGTGGAAAGATAGGGAAGCATTTTCTATCTTCTCTGTCATGACGAAGCGGCGAGCCTTATTGCTTTGCCGCGAAAAGGGACGGCTTAAAAGCCTCGGGGAAAAAATCTCATTTCGATGCAGCCGTTCATTCTGCGGCCGTTAGCTACTTTCTCGATACACCGAAAAAAGTTCCTTTGGTAATCGTGCTGGACCCCCCTCCCACACTCGCGTGGTCTCCTTTCACCGTGGTCCCTTTTCCCTCCAGGACGAACAAAAAGCCTTTCGGTACGGTTTAGTCGCGAGCCAAAGCAATTTATCGAACGAATTTCCCGGGGAAATGATAGCCTTAATCAGGTATATTTTGCCACGTTAAGCAGGATATTCGTTTAATCAGGAATGAGAAGGTGGGATGTTTAAACGATCAGATCATTTGTCTATTCTATGCATCACAACAGCAAAGAAATGGGGAAAGATAGACGGTGGTGAATTTGTGGTTTAAAGTAAAACTTCCTTTATTTATTTTTGCGCGTGCAATCTTAAATATAAATTTGATATCTAAATACAGAATAATTTGAAAGTCCTTAAAAAGGAATCTAAACAAAATACTAATCCTTCTGAATGTCTATAGAAATGAAACGTTGAAACCCCTGTTTAAAGTTCGTGAAAGGGACCTAATCAAAAAATGAAAATTCGCTGTAAAAAAATTGCAATTTCTTTAACTTAAAATGAAAAATTGTGAAGATACTGCGTTCGATTGACTTCTAGTTTAGAACGACTGTGTTAGATAGCGATGATGAGAATGTTGAAAATCTGGCCAATTTTGTTGAACATAATTTGTTTTTCTTTTTTTTTTTTTGGTGATTTGGAAACAGCGCTCGAATGAATTCTTAGTTATTGCCTGAGGAATGCACCGTCGTTTCTTGCAAGGAAGATTTGCGGCGATGGTAAAAATGTTTTCCGACCGATCCCGAACCGATTTTCAGTCTCGCCGAAACAATAGTTGCGCTTCGCTGAAAGAGACTTCTCTCACACGTTCTCCACCTTTTTAGTCACACACGCTTTGTATATTGCATTCTATCGAGCGACACTTAACCGGGTTTTCGATAAATTTTTTGTCTAGAGGCAGCGTTTAACAGCGAGACACTTGTTCTTTTTGCAATACACCACGGTAACGCATTTGAATAGACGATTGTACTATAAAAACGTGAGTAGCAGTAATATTTAACGCTTCAGATTCCCCCTTTCTTTGAAAATTAATTTCTTTCTGCCCCCACTTTGTATATATTCTGCAATATGGCCCACGGTAAAGTGCTACGAATTGTTCTCCCTGAAGCTATTCAAAACGGAGATAGAATTCACTTTTCCATGTAGAATATAGTGGTCGATTAAAAACGTGCCACCTTGGAGCTATCTACTTGCTATTGGGATTGCTATGAATCTTAAATGCGCCACATAGTGTTACAATTATTTCCAAAGTAAGAAGAAAAATCTCTTCAAATTTGAAAACGAAACAGTGTCCTTTTTATTGGTCCTTAGATCTCAGAGCATGGTTTCACCCTGCGATTCTAATATCTGATAAGGGAATTACGTATCTCTGTCCCCAAGTGTTTCGCAGGAAACAAATTCGTAGCATCGTACAAACTGCCCATCCACTATTCGCAGCTCCGACACCACGCAGCGTCTAGAGCCTCTGATGAAACGACAGTATCACACAACACCCGCGCGTTACTCGAAGACACCTCCCCCAAGCAGCTTCGATCGGAAGCATACCGGGAAGCGAAGCGAGTCTCGTAGGCCCCGATCTAGAAGCCAAGCAAACCAGCAACTTATGGATCCGGAGTGGAATCTTCCTTGTAAATCGCCAGTGTCTAGCGAGAGTACGCACTGCACGTTTGCACTGCTAGCCTCTGATTGTTAGCTCCCTTGAATGTCGCATGTTGTCAAGGACGAGAGCACCGGTACACGATATGTTTGGTCGACGAAACGCGGGGACGGCTTCGTCGACACGGTCATGAATAGAGAAGCATATTATATAGCCCCCGCGACATTCACAAAACGGCATAGCCACCAGATATCTCATGAGACATGAAATCAGTGCATTCGATCATGAACGCTGTTGCCATTCATCCCTTTTTTCGAATCATCTCATCACGCCTGATCTATCGCTAAAATAGTCTACGTAACATACCACTATCATAAAAGTACGTTTTTAACTCTCGTAGCTTAAAACTATTGTGTCTTTCACAAAGATCCGTCGAGAGAGTATCACTCTAGCTTCGGGATCACACGTGCTCCAGTTGGAACAAGCCAGCTTGCAGCTGGCTTTCATAAGCATTGTTGCAATGGTGCACGATCGCGACGGGGTGAACTGGCCGATCGACACGGCTCCCGAAACGTAAATCGCCATCGATCTCTGGCGAATTTCTTTCACGGTGCCTGGTCCGCTCTCCGCCTCGTTTTACGGAAAATAAATGCCACCAGCCGCGCCGGTAAAATGATCGGGGATGAGAGATTCTGTCACGCCGCGATTCCATCGAGATCCGAGTGATTTTTCTGGGGCCCCGACGCGTCCAGGGGCCCTTTTCCGGTCGCAGCTCGCCTGCTTAAATCTGCGCCGGAAATTGTACATCTAAACGATTCGTCGACGGGTTGGCGATCGTGCGCGCCCGCCCCGTATCGAAGATCGCAGGGGCGACGATGCTATCGGCAAGATTGATCGTCGCGTCGCTCGGCCGATCCCCGTTCGCGACGTAGCGATGTGATCCTCGAAGGTATTCATATGGTTTATATACTATAAAACTGTTTACAGGACTTTTCGTCGGGGTGACATACCTCCGACCGCAAGCCCAAGCGTGAAAGAGAATGATAGTACAGACAAAGATGGCGTGTTCCGGATATTAGACAGATTTTATTGCGAGCAACCCGATATCGAGTTCCCCTCTGAGGTTTTGTTCGAGTCCACCGTGCTAGGGATCTGTTTTGCCCGGTACAAGGACGTGTGATACTTTTTGAGTTTTCGTTTTACGTTCACGCGTTACCAGCGAACGGAATCTTGGGGCATTTCGAGGAATAGAATATTTTAGAATGTGCCAGTAGAATTTTCCATGACGTGAGATGGGTGCTTTTGGGGGTAAATATAAAAGTTCTGACGGTTTTGATCAACGAAGTGCGATAGATTTAAGTACTTCTTTGAATATGCAGCACTCACTGTTTACTGGGTTAAAAGTGGAACGAAGAATAATTAATAGTTGAAAGCATCAGAACCTTTGTAGGTACTCAACAGGTCCGAATATACATGTTGATCTATTGAATCGTGCTGTTTAAGGACTTCCCTACATTTCATCCCCTTTCCCAGTTCATCGAGCCAATTCGATACCCCAATACCATCGATTATTACTCTTTTTAACCGACTTCAAATGAAAAAAACCTTTTTAGAAAAGTTAAAACACCGACTTCAAAGGTACGCTAACAAGAATAATCTTTTTTTAAGTCGTTGCCAAAATAGAAACAAAATTAAATAAATTTATAAACCTTTATCAATTTCAGTCCATTAGCACACTACCCCCGAGAATTATAGTGCGCAAAAATTTAGTGGGACGTCGCGCTTCCAGTCGATTTAATTTTGTTTCTATTTTCGCACCGACTTAAAAAAAAATTTATTCTTTTTAGCGCACCTTTGAAGTCGGGTTTTTACTTGTTTTTTAAAAAAAGTTTATTATTGCGTATACGTTCTATGAATTTTATCCCAATAATTTGAAGTTGAAAGTCCTCTTCAAGTACTCTTAAGTATGTAATTTATTTGGTTCCCAAACAGAGTTCCATAATTCCTGACAGTGAAGAAAGCCTGCCTATTTTTTCACAATTAATGAAATTCACAATACTTGAACCTTGGACGGTGGTTATATCTATCGAGAGTTATATTAAAAAAAAAACATGTTTAAATGAGAAGAGGGATGGCAACGAACGGATTTCCAAGAGAACAGAATTAGAAAATAGAAATAATAATAATAGGAAGATACATAAGAGAAGGGTGCTGCAAATTCACCCTCTCCCCCGTATTATTTCCTCACAAGCAGTACGATTCAATTGCATCTACTTGGATATCGACAGGATCAACAGAGTCGATGCCCCCTTTCTCCACCATCGATCACCAGTTAATAAGCGCGTGTTCGTGATTCGGAAACGTTGCAGAAAAACGCGTTCGCAGTCACGTGTCTTCAATTCACTAATTCCCCGCGGGGCGACGATATTAGTCCGTGCGGTTGTCGACTACTAGACCGGATAGTCCGTGCGATCGCGGCTGGTTATTATCGCGATAACGATTTCCATCGGCGTAACCGGCGATCGAGCGTTTAATTGCATGCCGATATTAAATTACTATCGGCCACGTGTCCAGCTCTATTACACCGATATTAACGCGCGCGGCTCTCCTGTGCACAAAAGAACGGAAGCAATTACACTGTCGTCCTGTGCTCGCTATCTTTCTAACCCCCCTCCCTCAGATTTTCTCTTCCATTTTCCCTCTTTTTTTTTTCCGTTCACCGCGTGTCGCGAACACTGGCACGCTCGAAGCCAACGATTCGATTAAAATTTCAATTATTGCCGGCCATCGTCGATAACTCAAGGGCTTTCCCGTTTGATTCGCCCGATACGAAATTCTGGTCGACCGTGGTCAGACGTTAGAGGACGAGCACGATTTTCTTTTTTATTGATCGTAATACACCGACAGGCGGCTTTCGAGTACGGTCCTGTAGATTCTACACGGTTTTCTAGCTTCCCCCAATCGAACGGACCTCTTCGTCGTTGTTACGCTCCTCTCTGGTTCACTGTTCAAGGCGTTCAAGCTGGGCAGAGTGATTTGGATGGCAGCGTAAGATTTGAGTGCTAATTGTTGGTGCCAAGTGGGTATGTGCGTTAATTCAATCTCAAATTTTAGATATTTCAAAAACCGTGTATTTTATTTCTGTTCGGACATCTAGAGTTCAGATGAAATCAGTTGATTGTGCAGAGAGAGGGTAGCCAAAGAAGGTGAAGGAGGCAGCTCCTCGGTGGTCTTGAGTAGCCAATTGGTTTCGTTCCAACTGGGTCTTGAAAAATCTTTCTTACCGAACCTCTTTCATACTACTGCACCAATCTCGCGTTTCTCCGTCCATTGATAGTCGGAATGAAACAGTCTGGCTATGTAGATTCATACCACTTGCCCTCCCAGCAAAGAGTTTCGCTCTTCGACACTTTAACGGGTGTTCCTAATGTTGCGGCTGAAAAAAGCGTATTTTTTCGGGAATTAAAAATAGAAACAAGTATTGCACGTTTGTAGCTTTTCTGTCACCTTTTAAGACAATAAGAAAAAAAATTGTAAGTAAAAATATCGATTTATAGCGGAATAGGAGACCTGATATCAGCAAATGTGGTTATCTCAAACACAAAATTCAAAAGGATTGGTAACCTGTAAAACGTCTAGCAGTTACGAAACTGGGGGGGGGGGGGCAGCGGGTGTTTCTGCCCCGGGCGCCGATTTGCGGGGGGCGCCAAATGAGAAATCTTTATAGAGAAAAGACATAGTTTTGGTAAAGCTACATCAATGGCTTTATTCAATTTGATATATTACGTTATTCCATTGGGAATAAAGGGGATACACATTTTATGAAACAGTAATTAAAATTTATATATTTAAAATTTATTGATTTGTTATCAAACAGCAAACAAATTAGGGTACCTGCAATATGTTTGAAACTAGTTAATAAACACGTTTATTATGCCTTTCATATGTAAAGTGTGGACTCAACCTCCTAAGGTGGGCAATACAAGGTGGTAAAATGTTGCGGGGGGGGGGGGGGGGCGCCAAATAGAATACTTGCTCCGGGGCGCTTACAACCTAGTTTCGTCCCTGACGTCTAGTAATCTATAGACGTCTATCATCTCAACCAGCATAACGAGCAAATATTGGGAAACAAAGAAATGGCAACGTCTTAAAAAAGTTTCATTAATTTTAGCAAAAAAAAAAACGATAGTTTCGTTGACTCTAGTAATTCAATTTTACAAGTACTTTCAAAATTCTAGTTCCAGCCATAAAGTAACGTCTACCGAGCATGCCTAATATATTTGAAGTGGATCGGGACTTTGGTTTCTTGGCAATCAGATCTGGCATCCGGAAGAATTATGTTCTCTTCACGACACTCCTACTCCGCTATAAATGGATATTTTTACATCCAAAAATTTTTTTTACAATCTTAAGAGGTGACAGAATAAAGCTACAAACGTGCAAAATAATACGTGCAATACTCGTTTCTGTTTTAATTCCCAAAAAATAAAGTTTTTCCAGCCATCACCCTAGGAATATCCCTTAAGTTATCAGCACACTTATCAGTTCCGTGTCGGCGTGCCAGTGGTAAGAAGAAGAGGACCCATATCCCTTCTTTTCCTCACCACTGTCGCGGAACCCCACACAGAACTGATGTGTGCTTCATCCTCCGTCGACGTCTAGTCTGCTCGACTCCTGTCAGATCCGAGCCCCAGCTTGAACGTGCGCGTCGCGAACATATCGGGTTGAATCGAGCTTTCCCTGAACGAGAACGATACCAATGGCACTGGGTTGTTTCGTCGTGGCGTTCTTCGGCGGGAGATGTGCAAGAAGGTAGACGATAGAGAAACTCTCTTCCAGCACTTAAAGAGTAGAGAATCGAGATCCGCGCGAGAAACCCCACTGTCTTTATCTCGAACTAATTGCCGATCGAATTTTCTATCAATTGTGTACATGTGTTTATTACTCTTAATATTGACTCAATGATGTTATTCTGTGGTGCTTTGCATGTCTCTATTGGACTCTGCATGTCATATAGGGCATCGTAAGTACTTATTAAATGAACTCATCAGAGACTACCGAATACACACGACACCCGCAATACTACGGTAGTGGCGCGTTTGTCGCGTCGCGACAGTCGGAATGGCCGATTCTAGATCGACCGTTCGTTATCAGATCCGTGTATATCAGAAGCTTCTGTTGGTTTTTTATAGAGAACGTGCAGAAGGTAGCGAGTGTGTAAGAACAGTCGGGAGAATCGTCGAATCGATGGAGCTCTAGAATTCTCTAGCACCGCCGCTGGGTGCTCGATTCTATCGAAGGAACACTCAAGATCGTCCCCGGTTACTTGCCTTTTCCCTGAGAAAATTCGAGTAGCCTCTAAATATATATATAGCAGGTCGGGCACAGTCCCTGGAGCGCCTGGGAATCTCCCTTTCTCCTGTCACCCTCTTTCAAACGATCTATTCGATCGATTTTCGAAGAACCGGCTGTACTTACTGCACTTGAATTTTTAGATTAATTTCTTAGATGTAACTGCGACGAAAGCGTGATCGTCCAAGAGAAATAATGGGGAAGGACGTTTCGTTCTGGTCGACCCGAGTGGCTTGCCGGGAATTTTATTTGACGAAGGGGTAGAAGCGTCGAGACAAGCGTCCAGCCAAAAAGGTTTTAGAATTCCACGTGATAATTGAGATGATCCTACAAAATCGATAGAATCCTTAATAAATAATCCGTTTTAGACCTGAAGCTTCGAATCCAGCCTCTTTTCAAATAGATGAGCATTAAAATTGAACGCGATGAAGGACAGAATATGTCAATAGAATAGTTTCTCGATTTTCGCCGCCACTAGTTAACTCAAATGACCAAAATTTCGAGAACTCTGCCTTTCAACCTCTTCGGACAAATTCTACCACCCTTTCGTTCGGAGTGAATTCACAACACGATTAAAATCCAATGTCTGCAAGTCTGAGAGGCGACTGCAAATACCCTTAACGCGCATAAATATTCCGTCGCTTTCAACGTTCCCGGTTAAAGTCTTTTTGGCCTGATTAATAAACCAGCTTGCGGCAGTGCCAACAGAACGAGAGTCCTTCCAACGATTGGAAGCATTTCCAATTCGATCAGTCAGTTTCTTAATTTTCTTCACCCCCTTTCCTCCTGTTTTTTCTCTTTTTTCCTTCTTTTTTTTTTTTACTTTTCGATCGAGGCTCGACGTCGTTCGCAAAAAGGTTCCACCAGTTAATTTGTCCCCTGACGTAGGAACCTTAGAAGTAGGCCTGTTAGATTCCCGCTGCTTACCGATGTTAGTTTGACGACAGTTCTTTTATTTCGACGATCCTCCGCTGGCGAACAAGCTGCCGATTCTCCTTTGTTATTCCCTCTACCCAGTGTCGATATTGTTTCTTCGTAACGACACCGACGCCTTGTTGACCCTCCCTTTCGTCGCCTCCCGCCGGTCAAATCCTCGAGGAACGCGCGAAAGGGGAGATTAACGGGGAAAGGACAAGCGCGAAGCGTACAGGCCGACGCGATGAATCGTTCCATTTGAGAGGAAGTTGGGAAAATGTGACTACGTGTGTCTGCGTGGGCTAGTAACCCTCAAATTTTTATGAAGCTAGAAATTATAGAATGCCAGAAAATTGAGTGGTCAACAAAAAAATTGGCGTAGCTCGCATTGTAATTAAATAGAAAATGGTTCATCGTTAAGAAAAGTGAAGAAAAATTTTTGGATAGATTTGTCGAAAATTGATTTTGACGTATAATTTTCTTAGATCTGTGGAATTCTGAGTGTTGAACAATTTCTGTAGCTGTGAATTATGAAACTCCTTCGCTGAGTGAGTACAGAAACCATTAAATAGAAAAATGGCCTTTTACTTCCTCATCAATTGGTACGATTCAGTGACTTAGACATTCAGAATTCGAAGCTAAGAATATCAGGTGAATTTTTCCACTGATAGAGTAGACATATATAAATTTGCCATCTGAAACTTTCGCCTGTTTCTAACGAAAGTGATTTATAAACTGAAAATTAACAATCATGTTCCATTAATATTGAATCCCCCTCTGCTCGATCAACACCAAAGACTCAGCCATGGCCCTCGATCTTCGAATTCCGAATGCTCCAAGCAGCCTGTAGAAAGGGAAAAAAGGAAAACGATGGAAGACAGGTGGAATGCTAAAAATGACTACCAATGCAGCCACGTATCCCTCCTTCCCTTGTGTTTTCTGGTTCTTTATTGTCTGTTTTGCCAGTCGTGGATCCTGTCGATGAACACCGAGAGACGAATAATGTGTCGCAAACGATTCGATTAATTACCTCCAATTAATTTTATAATGTATTCTCACTATCTTTTTATCCTGCAGCACAGGGCAAAGCGATTATTAAAATACCCAGCCTCAAAAGATTACAAAACCCTTATCGAAACATTTTTCAATATATTTCCCCCAAAGTCCATTGAACAGTGGATTATTAGATAGTAAGGATACATTTTTAATTATTTTCATTCAAATTAAATGATTATACGCGGACAAAAGGGGAAAAAATCGTGATATTGATAAGGGTGTGTCGACGTCGCGACGCCCGAGGGACGACAATTGCGACGTTCGTCTCCATTGCGTCAGCCCTTCGTGCTTCGAATTGATTATTAATTAGCAGGACTTTGATGCACAAGGACTCGCTGGCGAATGGATTATTCCGCCGTGTTGAGGAACAACTGTTGACGGGGAAACGTCGCGAACGTAAACGTTGCCCTCCCTTTGATTGTACAGGGTGATTCACGGGGCTGGAATTGGTCGTAACTGTTTTACCGTTCAAAGTGGAAAGAATTGCTGTTACATGGAGCACGGTCGAATATTCCATCGACGGAACAGATTCGTGACTATGGAAGTGTTTGGAGTAGCTTAAGTCGTGCTGCCGTGTATGCAAGGTGCAGGGTGGAGCACACGAACCGAGTGGGAAGTGTTATATTTTAAAAATGGCACTTGATGGGTTTTTTAATTGTAGTATAAAATAAAATTTAATTATATCGAAATTTTTAATATAGTTGAAGTCAGAGTTGTGTCCTGCACATGTGGGAATGTGGCTGAATAATATTTTTACTGCGTGCAGAATAAAGGGGTGATTTGTGGTACGAAAAAAGATCGTAGAATAATTCGTGAAAAGGAATTTTATTCGGTATTTTTAATTGAAATTACCCACAGTGCTTCGTAGAAGGTGAAATTCAAAATACAGAATAGAATTTTTCTATTTGAAGAAATTTCCAGAATTTCCAGAAAACGTTGATTTTTTTTTTTAGTCGTTTTCTGTTTGGAAACGGGGAAGAGATATGGCCTATCGCCCTCGCCTGAATTACTCTGTATCACTCTATATCCAATAACTTTAATCGAAATTGTTTGTTGAAGAAAGCACCTCGTATCTCGGAGGATTCCATCGACAGTGATTTTAATCAAGTATATTGCTTCTGGAAACCATTGAGTTTTTTCGCGATTTAATTGTCCCATAACGGCTTGAAGCTTTATTTTTGTGTTTCAATACCGTTCCCCGTGTCCTTTGCGAGCATTTTATTTGTCATTTCCACGCGGAAGCGAAATATGCGAAGTGGGCCGTGCCATTTAATTTAATAAACACCTCGAAGCATCATATCCCTCAAAGGTGGATAAAAGCAAAACCATCACGTTCCATCTATCTTGTTTTACGCGCTGAACTTTGACCAGCAATTTTCATTTTTACCTGCCACGTTGCAGTCACAAAACTGGCCCTTCCATACATCTCTACAATAATTATTTAACTCGCACCAGTTTGTGCAAATCAAAGGGCGACTTCTTCCAGTCCCTCTCGAGCGATACAAATCCACGGCTTCGCAAATTTCGCGTTGTTTAAGCATCGAGATTCTCCACCCTCTTTCGTTACAATTTTTTTATTAAGCACTTTCATTTCTTTCTTTTCATTTATTAACAGTCCCTTCGTAGAATCATCCTGCCAGCACCTCGAAATCGATAAACAGAAATCTCTTCTCTCCATTTAGGAAAAGGAGGACGGGCCAGTGTACAAGTTTTACGAGACCATTCGAGATTTCGGCGACGATATCATGAACACCATTAGTCGCCTGCGCGATGTCACCCTGTTCGCGCCAAGCAACGCGGCCCTCGAGGAACCTGGTGTCCAGCAAATCCTCCAGGACAAGGAACGGGTCAAGGAGATCTTGAACCTACACTACGTCAAGGAACGGCTGCCCCTCGACAAAATCAAGAACAAGAGCGTCAGCCAGGTGAGTCCCTTAACTCTGCGTATCCTCTAGTTTATTTTCTAGCGGTAGATCCTTCGAAACATCTCGAACGTTAGTAGTTTCGAATCGCTTCGAACGTTGATGAAAAGCTGATACCGTTGGGAATTTTCAGAGACATTTAAAAATCTCAAGTGGCTTCAGATCTGTCACATAGACGCGAAAGCCTTGGGGATTTGAAGGGCAAAGCAGTCTCGAAGTTCACAATAGACCTACACTCTAAGTCTAATCGCTTGGAAACTCACGATGGTCATTTCGATCCCGATACTCCTCTGAATCCCAATAGGGCTCGAGATCCAAGTACTTCATAAACCCTCTAAGAAGACCCCGTGGTCTGGGCAGCACTTGATATGCCAAACTTAATTTGCTAAACTCTCGTTGGTACTCAATGATCCAGGTATCATTGAATTTATAGTAGTTTTTAGACAGATAAAATTGTTTGATTCTAAAAATTCTGGGAATCTGTAATTTAGTGAGAGCACTGCTGAATTAACCAATAAGCAAAGTAGGCTCGCACTTAGGGCATCATAGAAATTTTCTGAATTTTAAAATCTTTTAAAGGATTTAATCCGGCCATGAATGAGGGATTGCTAGTAGTTTACAAGATCGCAAAGAACACCGTGAATCAAAATATAATAGTGTTCAAGAAGTCTCTAGATTCAGTAGTTTCGAACACCACGAGCAAACAGAATTAGTTCCAGATCTCTACGTTTCACTAGACCCTCCTCAAAGCCTCGCTGCTTAAAAGTATTCTTGTAATCCTCAGTTTAATGAGAAGTTCGAAGATCCAGGTAGTTCTCAAGATCATGGGAGACCGCAGTTTCCGAGTAGCCCCAAAATCCCAGCGGTCTCCGAGGTCCTAGCTGCCTCGAATGTCCTTATAGTCTTCACGGTCTTAATAGTCACTAAGATGGTACGAAATCCCAAAGCAGTGCCACTCCACTAAATCTCGATAATCCTAACTACCCTAATAACCCCTTAATTCCTTCGAATTCTTAGAAGTAAGGAGTATCTCGAAAGTTTCGACCATTCGGAGGGTTCTTCGACCTTGCAAATACTAAAAATTCAAGAGGATTCTTATAAATCGCCCTAACTCCAGAATATTAAAATCGAGTATCAGTAAAAGTTGTAACATTTGAAGCGATTCGAGCTTTTATACAGCTAAAGTGCCTGCGATCGGGCAAGAAGAGAAAAGCAAATATCAATCATTACTCATTTATACCTTTAGTCGAGTTTTGGCGTAAATTATAAACATTCGACCGTGCCTCGTTTCCCCGATTCCTCGCGATTCGAGTCCAGCACACACGAGCAACTAAATATCCGCTGTGTCTGCGCAGGTTTATAAGTTGTTTAACTCAATGCTTCTCTGTTTTGTTTTTTTGTTCAAAGGAATCCTCGGTCGGAAAGCATTTCGCTGGGGTAATTACACATTTATACAGCCTCCTGTGTTTCGGTTCGAATGTTGGTTAACTTTCATGCATCCGTTTTCTTCTTTCTCTCTCCACCGTTCACATCACTTACTTCACTCGGTGTTGATCCCTCTCTGAAAGCTCGTTGCCACTTATTATACTTGTCGTCAAAATGAATATCGTGGCGCACAAACGGGCCGTACGTCCGTAATGTCATGGCCACGCTGTTTGCGAGGAACTTGTCCACGAGTTTTTCTGTCTCACGCTTGCTTTCTCTTTAACGCTACTTGTTTAAACCTTCCAGGCTAATTAGACACCTGGCAGTGTTGGGTTCGCTGTGTTGGTAAGATCTGTGTACCGTGGTATCTTTGCGCGAGTTGCGGTGGCCGTGAACCCTGCTGGTCTCCCTACTTTAAGTCTATACTACTTAGAAATTGAAACAGACGCCTTTTTCGAATATACAAGGCGAGGCAACTGCAAGGGTGCACTTAGGTATCTCCTGTGAAGGTACAGAAATAGCATTAACCTTTCGTTACCCGCGCTGTTGTAAAAACTACGACAGTAGTGAATTATTATTTTATTTTCTGCCTGAGAGCGACAAATCGGTTTTGAACCCTTTTATGATCCTCTAACTATGCCTTCTGCACTTTATGAAAAGTTCCCGCCACTTTTACTCCAAGTTCATTGGCAAAACACATTCCAAAGTGGAACTATTGCGTGAAAGGTGTCGCCAGAGCAATAGATGTGAATAAAATAATACTTATTTATAATAGTAGTCGTTTACTTTCTTCCTTATTTTTTCTTTTTTAACGACAACTACATCGCTTTGTAGTTTTTAATATAGAATTATGTTTAAAGGAAACTTGTATTTTTAACTGAAAAAAATTCAGAATACTATCTAAAACAAAGAATAGGTACAAATTTCAAGAAAACATGATAAAATCGTGATGTTGTTGTTGGGTAACCATGTTATAAAATAGAGCACGGTTAACCAAAGGTTAACAATGAAATTCTACAGCTTGTATAATTAACAAGAAAAAATAATTTCAAACCATTTCCTCCGAGATTGAAACTCCATCCACCGCCACTCGAAACATTTCCCACTGAAACAATTCTTTATCCGGCAAAGTGTGAAGACACGAAGTCAACGATCTATTCACATTGCTTGTTAAGCAAATTATATTCCACGGCATTTGTGCTTGTATAATTATTGCTCGACTCGAGCTCGACGGCACAACCGAGCCGCCATCCTCGAGTACATAATATCGAGCTCGATTCCGTCGCTCGCAGGTACACGAATCGCGTTAAAACAGCAGAGGGCTCTCTGTTATTCCGCCGAAAAGTTTCGCCATGCTGATTGGATGATAATGAGCTACAGGGAGAAGGGGAAACGAAGTAGCGTCCCCCGGAACTTTGACGGCGCGTAGCCCTCCGTTGTTATGACGTCAGGCGTCTTTCGGCAAACTTTTACCTTCCAATCCACTTAATCTGAGGAGGCGAGCCACCCCTTATCGGGTTCGAGCAGGGAGGCTCATTTTCATTTAACGCTCCCCCGCGGAACTTCCGGGGCCGTTTATATAACGCGCGATTAATGTAACACTCGTCGCGGAATTCGATATTCGACGTCGATATTTTAGCAGTTCCAATAACGCGCGTCGCATAACAAACTGCAGCTCATTCGCCAACAGATTAATTCACGGATCTCGATGAACGTTCCTCGAATACTTCCGCCGTTTCCTTCGCGATCGAGGGAACGCCACCCTCCATCCTATTCACTACTATCGACTCCCTAGCAATAAGCCTATTTCTTCCTCAGTAACATACCTCGTACGAATTTATTCCGCAGTTCCATCCGAATTTTAAGCGACCTTGTACAGGACGTAAAAGAATAATGGTCACAGTTCTCGCGGGTACGATTTACAAGCGAGTAAGCTTCTGCGTGCACCGGTGGCACGCGCACTCGGAAACCGCCGCGGCACGGTTTTCAATTAAAGGACACTTTATTTTAAACCCGTGGATTACGTCGTTTCCCTCGAACGCGCGAAAACTACATTTCACCGCGCGAAAAAGGAAATGGGAGTACGCTTAATCGAAACGATACACAGGGCCCGTCTGCAAGGGTGAAAGAATAATTCCCCGTGTGAATTTATAAATTCCGCCCCCGCCTTCGGATACATTCGAACGAGTATTATCCCCTCTTGTCGCATTGTTCGCGAATTTGCCGTTTGTTTACACGCTCAGTTTTACAACGCCGAATTTATAGGGCGACGCCGGAGCGGTTTTTGCAAATCCCGCGGCGGGGAGGGGGTGAAAAATCGCGCTTTTTGCTGGTATAATAAACGGCTGAGCGGCACCGTGGAAAACACGGCGCGCGTGTAATCCTCTTCATAAAACGGTCGCGGGGTGAGATACTTCGAGTTCGCGATTGTTTCGCCACGCCAATTACGGCGGCGGGGGTGGGTTGATAATGAAAAACAACACGCGTCCAACTAATTGTACAACTTATAATTTGCAGTGTATTACTGTAAGTTAGCGCGATACATCTGTGCTCCGCGAATGTGTTGTTACAACAGGGAGGAAGGAATTTGAATATTCAGGAGGATCCTTCCGTTTTGTCTGCTTTGAATCAGTTATGGTGTCAAGAGCATTTGGTCTTATAAGTATTTAAGCTGCGTGTACGAGGCGATTCGAAGAAATGGGTTCAGCTAATTTCCACTAAAAGTGATTTTCCACTTAAAAGTGAAAATGGCACGTGAAAGCATTCATTTTTCGACTTTTGATATAGTTATCGCGTTTCTTTGAATCGCTAAGCAATGAAATCGTTAGGCAATAGTTCGTTTAAAAACAAAAACTTTTCATTCATGTTGAATTTGATTGTTTTCTTTGAAAATTTCCGAGGCAAATGACTATTTCTGTTGGGCGTCGAATCGTTGACGTTTCCGTGGAGTGTCGCTGTTTCAATAATCGATAGCACCTCTGGGCGCGAAAATACCAACCGGCCGCGGGGAAATTACGCTATTCGTGATTAGAACGATTTGCTCATTGTTTACAGTAATTAATACGCGCATTGTGGTGTGTTAAACGAAGGCAGGCGAAGTCAATATTGGGACGAACGTTCATACGCCACGCTGCTAATAAATGCTCCACGTATTACTGGTCGATGTTGTTTAATAACCAGCAATTAACAACAGGATATTAGTGCGCATCCACTCGGCTTTTATCATAATCCATTCGTAGATTAATTCATGCCGCTGGCGAACCTTCCATTTCGCAGACCTCCTCCTTGCCCTCTCATTAACTCATAGATAAATCTCTAGCCCCGATGTTGATAATCAAATTAAGGGGCTGGAAGTGGGGCAGTTCTTAATGCGGGACTAAATTATTTCATGAGAGTCAACATATTACGTATCGATTGTCAAGGAGTCCATCTCCCATAACTGTCTACTATTGCCAAGTCTGACTTATCACGGAGCAATACTACTTGTGCCAGTTTCTAATATATGAGAGAGACTTTTTCAAGATACGAAATAACTATAGATTCTTATCGAAAATCGTGGATTATATTGCCGAATCAGTTTCTAAAATCTAAATCATTAGTATAAATGTTAAAGCATGGCTTAATGATTCCTCTGTGATTTTATCTTTCTGTTCGACTCATTGTCAGCCTTTGTTGAAAGGAATGATACTGGCAAAGTTCACGGGTTGTTTCCAGTCGGCCACCCTGTACATGTGGTGCAATATTTTGTCGGTCGTTAGTCCGTTGTCTGGCGTCGATTGGACGCATAATGAGAACCAGGCCTTTATCATGCGCGTTTGCTGCACTTTGTTTGCCCCGGTAGGATGTTAATTTATTAACAGACAGAGCGTATAATTAAAGGCAGTTCCGTATCAGCGTGCCCAGTGATTGAAGCTCGGGCATTGAAGTAATTAGCTATATCGGTGATTTCGCGTAATTGCGTTCACAGATCAAAATCGATAGCAGCCGACCACGGAGCGGAGATACCAACGCCTGCAGAATGTGTAACTCATGGCATTCCGCCCTAAACCTTCATTCTGTCGCATTACACTGGCTGTGCGCAAGATTCTTCGCACAATTATCGTTAATTTTACTGCAACAATTCGAATACATTCCATTATTAACTAAAGCAGAAAGCTCGGTAGAGAAAAACAAAAAAATATGTCGGATTAAGAAAGAAAAGGGTTGAAATTTGGAATTTCATATAATCTGTGGCGTCGCCACCAGAACTCCTACAATTAATCAAAATTAACCCATTAAAACTTCACGAATCAGCGTTCCGGTGTACCTTTAAATAAGGTTCGTCCCTCATAAGCTTCGCAGTTACTCTTTAAAGCACTCGAATCCTTTGAAACGTGTGTGAACGAAGGTTCCTTCATTCCTATACACCAGCATTTGCCAATTAAATTTTTCCAAGGAATCCTTCCAAACTCACTAAAATTTGGAATCCCCACAGCTGTTTGCATACAGTGCGCCACGAACCCGCGCCGTTTCAAATTTTGCAGTCACCTGTACATTTGTCGTTGAATAATTTACGCACTATTTATTTCAATATAACTTTTCGCGGAACCCTGAATTTATATGGAACGCTACACAGCAACAATCCAACAATTTTCTAGAATGCTTCAAGGTGTTCCCAGCGGATTGAAAGGGACGATTCTCTGAAGTTCGTATATTGGAGGTGGTCGATTTAATTACGCGTTACCAGGCTACACTCTGGACGAGGAAGCCGATAAAGCAGCGCGACGTACAGCTTTATTTCGCCCTTTAATCGTTCCTCGAGTGCGTCGCTCGGCGGGCCGGCCAAAATATGCGCCGTTTTTATGCCAGGTGTCGACCGATTTGCATTAAGCAACGCGCGGGCCCCGTGCTTTCGCGCCAATTTATCGCGGCGGATATGTTTTACGCCGGTTTCCTACTTTATGACGGGCCGCTCCGGCTCCCGATGAGACGATAAAACAACCGTGGAAGGAAAAAAAAAACAGGCCCGAGTCTCGTAACACGGCGTTCAGTTTCATACGCGAGATAACGCGACTCCTTTTTTCTTCCTGGGCGCGGAGCAAGCGCGCGTTTCCGTAATTAATTCATTCGACGTCGTTCCGCGGAACGCAATTCCGTCGCGTCCCCGTTGCTTCGCCCGCGATTAATCTGTCTTCTAACGCAGTGTTCGATTTCCGCCCGACCGCGGAACAATTAGGTACACGTTTTACCGTGGCCTCGTCACAGCGCCAGTGTCCTTTGATTATTTACTCGATCCTCCGATTAGCGTCGTTATTTATGGCGGGACATGTGCGCTCGAAGTCAATCGATTTTGCTTGCGAGAAGTGGCAAGATCACGCGCAAGTGCAAATAAAGGAAGGGGGAGAAGTAAATCGAATGAGACGTCGAATGAGGAAAGTAGGGGAGCGCATGATCCTGCAGGAATAGAAAGTAAAGGGTAGTGATCTCCCCGAGAAAGAGGCTTATAGAGAAATTCTTTGTAAGGGGCGTGGATTTTCACGGAATTTATTCGATCTGCTCTTTGAAGCTGGCAGCCTCGGGAAGATGCATCTATCTACGGATGCAGCGGCAACTCCAGATCAGAAAAGTAGCCGGAAGTGGCGCGGAGTGCAAGCCGGAAAATTCATGAGAGAGGGATCAACCGGAAAAGGAATCACTGCCTTTAAGTTCTCTGCCTGTCTCCCTCTCTCTTTCTCTCTCTTCCCTCGTCCCTGTTTTTCCATCCTCTTTTTCTTCCTCGTCTTCTTTTCACTCCTCCGCTTCCGGCCTCATTAAACTTTCTGCGAAAATGCGGGGCCCCCCCGATGAGGAAACAAATTTTCAACTTCAAACGGTATTTGCAAGTCGAATACGCGAATTACGCTCCCGAATACTTCGCAGACGCATCTCTGAATTCCTTTTCAAGCTCTCGCCATGGCTTTTAGTAATTTACGCACTCTGACTACACTTTGGTGGGATTGCAAAGGGTATGTTTGGATTAAGATGTGATGAATGAGCTGCAAAATTTTATTGGGCTTCTGTACACAGTGAATAGAAATTATACTAGCGTGGTCGTTAATCTCTGCAAGGCTACACACAGTGTAGATCGCGGGAAACAGATTTCGTAAGAAGTGCTCGAAATGGTGGCCATTTGTCGTGGTGTAACTACTTTCGAATGCAACCTGCTTTCCTTCTGAAGAATGATTACAAAGTTCATTAAAATATCCGCTCTACCTTGCGAGGGAAGATGTCGAAACCGCACGCGCCGATTTTCAGGAGACTCTGCAGATTTGCAGAATAATGATGAATATTAAATGTTCATTTTGTAAAATATTCTGCAACCCCGTGTCCTTTATGGAAGTTCTTATAACACCTTTTCATTCTATCCCCGTTTAAGTACGCATAGACGCACACATAACGAAGCGAACTTATTGCTAACTGTCTAACGACGTTCCCCACCTTTCTCTTCTTTAAACTCTACCGGGAACTTTCAAGTAGAGGAACCCGCGTAACTTTTAACTCTCTTCCCGTCTTTCGTCGTAACTGGCAGTTAGATACGTACGAGTTCTTGTTTGCACGAGGCTGACTTTCGACGGTTCTTTGAATAATATCGCGACACGGCCGTCTCGTTAATTATAAATTAACCAGCAGCTTTCAGTTCTGTCACTGCACTCGATTTCATGGGGACAGAGGTGCAATAAACTGTTCTCTCTGATCCGCGAGTTAAACAAGTGGCTAAAGTAGCGCGTAAACATTCTAATCAGTTTACAAAAAGAATTCTAATTTTCACCAGTTTATATTAAAAGCATTTATTATTAGCGAACGTTTCTACATTTTTAACCCGTTATTTAGTGTACCTATCATAAAGTATGAATATCGTTATTCAGTTCAGTGATTCTCTGCATAAGGCTGCTTGTAAAAATGTCACACGACTGCATCCCTCGCAAAAAGTTTGCCGTATCGAGTATGGCGAATTATTCGAAGAACCGGATCACCTGCCCTCTCTTTCTGTGCCAGTCTGTCGGTGTTTCCGTATGCAAAGCACGCATGACTTGCTTCCGAAGCGTGTCACGTGCTCTCGTGAACATTTCCTTCAAGATTCGTCCGTTTCTCTTAGGTGCCCACGGCAGCCGACAGGAAGAAGCTGTACTTCAACGTGGTCCAGGGGCCGAGCGGAAACCAGACTGTGACCGTGGAAGGTGGCGGCGTGAACGCGACAGTAGTCACCGCGAATATCGCTGCCACAAACGGAATCATTCATATCATCGACAGGGTCCTCGGTGTCCCGTACACCACTGTCCTCGAGAAGCTTAGGACCGACCCCATGCTGAAGTAAGTAAAACTGTGCGTTAATATTCAACCGGCTGCAACGTGTCAAAGGAGAATGCCCACTCCAAGCCACCATTGCTTAATCTTTCACGAGCATCGAACGAGCAAAGCCTGGATATTCTGAAATCTCCTTCTCCCTCTGAAATCTAGAGAAAGTAGAGCAGACGTTTGTCATAGAAATAAAAGCAATTCTTTGAAGTTTTTAGTGAATGACTGAATTCAACTTTTATTGAAATACTTTTTGCGCCTTGAATTCTAAGGAAGGCACCCGGCTGTTTTATGCTCGATGACTTATTTGTGTAGAGCTATTTTGATGGGAAATAATGAGTATGGTATGAGTATCGATTGCACGAAGGAACAGGCGTCGTTGAAATTTAAAATCCATCAGTTTCGAAAAGATAGTCTTATTTATTCTGCTGCTGGAGCGTTTCTTCGATGGAAAGAAGTTTGCCTCGCCTCCACGGCTCTATCCCATTGGCCTGCCTCGAATTTAATTAAAATAACGCAACAAATCTCCATTCCAATTACCGTGAACGTAGCGCGCTCCACGGAGAAACTATAAACAGAGAATCTTACTGCGGGAATTGGATGTTTCCACCGGCGATCCATTAAATTCGTATCGGTACACTGTTGTCCTCGATACCTTATTGATACGATCTCCTTGTTCAACTTAATGCGTCGCAGTTTAAGAGGTCATTCTACTTCGATCGGCCGAAAAATTAAGCTATTTGTAAAGATTTTTTCTGACAAGAGAAGATCCCGAACCCGAAGAATCAAAAAATTCTGAAACTTTGTGAATATGTAGGGGATTTCCTCCTGATTACAACGCAATTTTTGTTTGCTGCCTAAATTCAATCGGAGGGGGTGGAATTAACCCCTGAAAATCCGGTTATTCTCCGATTTTTTGTTATAACTCGTGAACTGTAAAATAATTTTTTTACTAAATGATAGATCTAAATAAAAGAAGTAATTTTTGTCATGAAACTTTTTTTCAATCTGTTACAGTTCGCGAGTTATAACACAAAAACGGAAAATAGCCGAAATTTCAAGGGTTAATTACACCCTCTGAGAGTGAATTTGGGCAGCAAACAAAAATTGCGTTGTAATCAGAAGGAAATTCCCTACACATTCACAAAGTTTCAGAATTTTTTTAATTTTCGGGTTCGGGATGTTCCCTTGTGAGTAAATACAACATATTATGAAATCATTTTTTTTGGTATTTATGAAGCTACTCTTATATTATAGAGAAAAAAAAGAGTTTTGTTAATTTGCTTTAATGGTCTTTCTACAGCATCAATAGAGTACCCGACAAAAGTGTATGTTCCTGGCGTAGGTGATTTTCCGGCTCAGGCTTATCCGAAACAAAAATTCGAAAAGATTCTTAATCTGTATAAGATTAACCAGGTCAATTAACAATTTATGTCGAGAAATAACCGAGATTTTTCTCATGGAACACCCGAGAATACATCCTTTTGGGTGTTTTGTTAAATTTTTTTCAAACCGGCGCCATTTTGTTACTTTTCGACAAAAATTGTTAATTGAGCTCGCAATCTTTTGGTATTTTTTGTTTCGGATAAGCCTGAGTCGGGAAATCACCTGCGCCATGAACATACCTCTTTTTTTTAGGCGCCATATTGCCACTTTTAAAAAACAATTAAAACAAATAACGAAAATTCTTTTTAACATAAGAGTAGCTTAATAAATACCAAAAAGATTTATTTCATTATATGTGGCATTTACTCAGAAAAAATATTTTTAAAAATAGCTTAATTTTTCGGTGGTTCAAAGTTAATGTTAAACGTAAATGTGCTAGCTGGCTCAAGAAACTAAATAAGTTGTAGCATTCTTTCGAAATTGCATCGAAACAATTCCATTTAACTGACATTTCCATCGTGGATGTCGTTTACCTCGTCCAAAACGAAGTATGTTGTCATGAGTCATGAATGTATCAGTGGATTATATGGAAATGTCCAAAAGTTAAATTTAAACTTAGACTGAAAATTTAAATTTAAGTTAGAAGTCCAATTTATACTAAAAGTTTATTTATAATATTATAATTTATAAGTTTATATATTAAATATAAATTAAAAATTAAATATAAACTTAAAGTGAAAATTTAAATTTAAGTTAAAAGTCAAATTTAAACTAAAAGTTTATTTATAATATTATAATTTATAAGTCTATATATTAAATATAAATTAAAAATTCAAACTTAAACATAAAATTGAAGACACTTAGAAATTTGAAAATTTCATCTCCAATACTAGTTATCGGAGAAACGATTAATTCGTGTTACCCACTAAATTCCAGACGAACCCCAAAGCGCAAATTACAACGTGCAACCGAACTCATTTCACCGTTCAGTATAAAAAGCTACAAAACACCTGCCATTGTTTTAACGTTCCTGGTGGCAACATTCGCTGCCGCTCCCGCTGAAATATAAATGGCCCGCGCGCATCAGCGTTCCCCCGTGAAAAGCGTGCATTTTCCTTTCGTTAAATTGTTTTCGCGGAATCGTTACGGCACACGCCCGGCGCAGCGCGTGGCCCGCGCGGGCGGATCCATCGCGATTTAATTCCCCTCTCGTTATTTCAATTACCGACGCATCGGTAATGGAAAATCCAATTAAACGATATCCCAATAACCGGCAAATAAACTAGCGCGACGATAAAGTCCCATTAAATAACGCGCCTGTTAACTAAACATTCGCGCGGCGCTTGTCCAAACAACGTTCGACCGATCGAAACTTTTGATTAAATCATACGGTGTCGAGCAGGTAGCTCCAAGAGTCAATAAAAAAAAATACGTAAAAAAATTCAGGGGAACGGGCGGCAAATATCACGGCAGTTTAGATAACTATCGAGTGCGAAGCGCTGGACGGTGCGCGTTCGTCGGCCGGATGGATCAAATATTGTTGCTGGACGTCGCGACGTCCAGCAAGCAGGCCATCTTGTTGCAATGGATCGGGGATCGTCGGGGCGACCAGCGTCTAGGAAATGGTCGGCTGTGCGCAGGCTTTAATGCCATTAGACCCTTTATGCGATAGGTATCTTTACTCGATGCACTGGATGGATGGTGATGTCAGCATTCCATCACCTCACACCATGACATTCGCGCTAGAGCCCATCCATACCAGTATCTCCCTACTGGCGATACGTCACTCACGTGCGTTTAGGAATACCAGGATCCGGTATCATCGATTTGTTTGCCTCTGCATTCTACCCTTTTACCGTTTCCCATGGACCTTTATGCGCACAGACCAGCCATCAAACGAACAATGGCTGCTCGAAGCCAAATCGTCGGAGCAGAGGCTTTTCACTTCGATCCGCTTGATTCTCGTGCTCGGCCAACTTGTGCGCGTTTAGTAGGGATGTAAGAATTACTATGCTATTTTCTTCGACGCGAATTATGCTAGGCGAGAATTTGGCTTTTATGTCGCGTCAGGTTGCCCTCCTGTTCGATTGCAATTTTCACTTTTGTGTCTGGGGAATGGCATGGTGAGGCAGGAGGGGGTAAGGCAGCTGCTTGGGGCGCAAGGTTGACAAGGGGCGCAAAATTGTCCTTTCATTGTTCGCATCTTTTGAAGTAAAGTTTTTAATTAAATATTACAGGTTGTACTATAAATGTTTTAAGCTACAAATAAAAATTTAGAGTGAGGTCATCAGAAAGCTCAAATATATGCACCTATTTTAAATAAAGGGCGCAAAAAAAGGCTCGAGACTGGCCTGGAGATAAGTCAATGATTTAGACATCGATAGTTTAATGCACAAATGTCAGCATTGCCCACTTTTAGTATTTTCGAAAAGAACAGGTTTAAACATGCAATAGTACATAAGATTCGGGGCCATACAATGAAGAAGAATATTATTTTTGACAAATTTATGAAATAGATACAAATGTAAAAAGCATAAAGAAACTGTGAATAACTATTTGTTGCATATAAAAACTCAAATTTAACACAAACCGGATATAATACAATATTTGTGCACTAAGCCGTCGACATGTTCGTTGAATTGTGAAAGATTAAGTGTGACCGTGATAATTGGACACTTTTACAGACTTCGGTTATCCACGATCGCTGAGGAATTTCTAACATTTCTCCGACAATTTTCCAGCTCCACGTACTTCCTGGGACAACGGCGCGGATTCAACGAGCAGCTGGGTGACACGACGAAGCGTTTCACGTACTTCGCCCCGCGCAACTACGCCTGGGACGTGGCTGCTATCAGTTACCCGTCTACCTTCAAGAAGCTCTTTATGGTTGACTTCAGCTACCACGTAAGTATTCCTCCAAAGCCCACCGTAAACGCTACAAAACAATCACTTTGCAATTCTCCTGACTTGCAATATTAACACTTCTAAATTACTGATTCGTGACCAAAGCCGCGGCGCACCCAGAGGGGGTGGGGGTAAGAGGCCGTGGCACCCTCCAGAAAAAGAAAAAAGGCGATTAATGTAACCACCACTAAAGTAATTCAAAAGCTTTGTAAGAAGAAAAGAAAACTGGATTATGTCCTTGAAATAAATTTGTATAATCCCACAATCACATTCAATTTGCATTGAAAATATTTTTATCCGTTTAACTCGGGTCCCCCAAGATTAAATCCCGAGTATACTACTGCACCAGAGAACATCCAAATTCCAAGTAAAAGCCTTCTACTACCTATCATTAGAAATAACAAAAAATCAAAATTGAATTTCACTCGCGTCACGGACAATATATATTTCGCTTTCTCATGTTTTGTAAAAGTGGGGCATAGGCTTAAAAAATCCTGTTATCACTGATTTCAGACGAAGCAGATCCTGGAACGACATCTGGTGATAGCGAACGAGGCGTACACCATGGCCAAGCTGAAGGAGATGAAGCACAACGACACCATCGTCCTCACAGCGGCCAGGGACAGCCTGAAGCTTCGCGTCCGAGAGAACAGCGAAAGTAAGTGTCCCTTGCACCTGTGTCCGATCAATTTGCATAAGCACTCTCTTGCAATTTCTATGATATACGTATCCAAAGTACTCTCAATATATGTACACTCAACGTTTACGTCAGATATATCACTTTGCCAACGTAACTGTGTGCTCGGGAGTGCTGCCGTTGTCGTTTGTTGGTAGCGAGCCGGATGAATATGTATCGGTCACCGTTCAGGCTCCGTACGAGAGCTCTGCCCTATGTTCAATCTCAAACCTGTTGCTATTTCGTTGTATTTAGATGAGAAGTACGACGAAAACGCGATCCGCCCAGAAACTTACGGTGAGTGAGTTCAGTGTTTAGACGTCGCCGATGAGCGACGACACGTGCTTTCACCTGTACGGCGCAGCGCACGATGTCCAATTGCGAACGGTTCTACGCACTGTCACGCACCGCGTCCAACGCGCGTACACCCGTGCCCCGCGTTCCTGGCTTTCGTTTAGCAGCGAAGTCGGCTCTCGTGGTCGAAATAAGAGGTATCGGGTGCGATCCACTTGGCCGAGTCGAACTAGCTTAAAAGACCACGCAGAGGTGAAGTAGCAAGCACTTCTGACAGTTGTTGCCTGTGAGCGCGTTAGTTTAAACACCACCGAGCTTTGATTCTCGGAGTTTCGTGAAAGAAAGATATTAAGATATGTGCAAGATGTGAAAATGGTAATAGCCATGGTTTCCATCTGGATTCTTCTAGGATTCTTCACAAAAGCTGCTGTAATATTTATCTGGAATTTATCTTGGCCATGAAATTCGGGATCACGTTTCTGTTCTCTGTTTCCACGAATTCTAGTCGGCCAGAGAGCGGAAAGTTGGAGAGGAATCCTGTGTCGCAAACGAACCGTTCTCTCGCGAAAGATTGTCAAAGTTCTGTCCAATTAGATCGTGTAGAGTTACTTTCGGGGTGGAGAGCTTGTTCCATTTGGTTGATTTTTTATTGGGGAAAAAACACGTACAAGTCTCCGATCGTGGAGTATACTATTTACTGGCTGAAGCTTTGAAACTTTTCTATGAGAGAATTATTCGTTTATGAGATATGGTCCCACTGAATTAATTTTTTTTATAGAATACATAAAAGTAGAAGATGAGTTTTGCAACAGATTTTTCGGGAAGAAATCTCTGCCGATTAGACACGTAGAATCCAGGACCATTGCTGTTTTTACTTCCTGTATGATAATAGATTTCTGCGGAGTTTCAGCGTGCACAAGTGGTTGTTCGCAACTCTATGAATCGATCGTGTGAAGAGTCCCGTGGTCAATAGCAAATGCTTACTCGACACTTCTATAAATTAACAAAATTCACACAAACACTAACGTACGAGGTGGTTGTATGTGAATCGTCTTACCACGTGTCCTCGTTACGGCTACGTTCAAGTCTAATCTATCTAAAAGTACGCGCGTTTCATGCAGGCTCAGTGCTTGAAAGGAATGCTTTTTGTCCTGAAAATAACGTAGATCGCGCTTTGCTTTCACAATTGTTCACGTCACTGCTTGTTGGTCGTACGCCTGCACGAAAACAAGGGTTCTTCCTTCGATCTACGTTTCGTCCTATTTTGTTTTAAGTCTCTTTCGTTCCATTTTCCATTCTTTATCTTGTCGCGGTAGAGCCAAAGGGAAAGTTAAGTTAATTGTACTTGTCAGCGGTATCCTACTCTCCAAATTCAGTTATTTTTCTGTCGAAAGTAGAACAGGCAATAGTATTTCACAGAATTTTAAATAACCGTGGTATCCTATAAAAAAACTTAATTATCGACATCACGTGTGCTTTTATTAGGAAGAATATATTTTTCTTATCGATTCAGGCGATAAAGTTTGATGTTGCACTTCGTAATGCTTGATAAAGTACGCTAATAGACCAATATCTTTATATCGCCGCGATTTCACCAGGCTCCTTTATCAGAGACAAACAATTTTACCAGTTGACTAACGTGCAGAGTTTTACAGATTTCGACGTGTATCGTACACTAAGAATTTATTGATTGTTTACACGGTGAGTATCCCTACGATTTTCGCAAGATAGCGACTGGTAATTATCCTAATTATCTTACACGCTGCTTGTCACGTAAACGAGTCGATTAAGCTTGTTAGAGTAATCATAAAGTCAATTTCCTGCGAAAACGCGAATATTTTTGGCCGTGTAGTCGTGCTCATCGTCGTCGTCATTTTACATAAAAGTAGGTATCATTCATAATTAACCCGTCGTGGTCACACGGGGTGTATCGCACCCGAGGATATGTGTTTGCTAATATTTCTGTAAATTTTTAAACCTTGATAATAAAATTTAAAAGTTTGCTGAATTCTAACAAAAAAAATGGCTTTCATCCACAACTATTTTTTCAAATACAAATTTCAACATACCAACACTTATATTTCTAGGAAAAGAGTGTTAGAAGATTAAAAAATACGAAAATAGTAACTTAAAAATGTGACCAATTTGTGATGATTAGAAGGTGTGACCACCGAGGGTTAAAAAAAGGATCACGCGAAGAAATGATTCTCGTGCGAATCATTATTATTACACTCGTACATTGTGAGCTTTGTGTCACAAAAACCATTCAGTTGAAATTGAAGACCAGAAAAAAGGTTCGTCCAGGTTATCAAACATTTCTCTCTGTTTAATCATAAATTAAAAAGATATTTAATTACACTGTCCACGTGGAAATCTTCTTCCGTTTCAAGTTTTAAACGAACTTTTCCCACTAAACGTTACTCTTCCGTTTGTTCAGTACGTGAAATTTGCTGTCACGGTGTTACAGTATATCGTGTAATTTTCATTTGCGTAAAAGCATGGAAATTGAAACGTATGAAATGAAGAAATACGATATGACGTTAACGCGTTATGTTACTCGTATAATTTAGATAAACGAATCCATTTAAAGCCATAAGTCCCGCGTTTAACTCTGGCGAACGAAAATTATGTATCACACATCTACCAAAATGTTATTGTACATTTACCATGTATTATTGCTCAGGGCGCCATCGATCCGCCTATAAAACAGAAGCAACTGCAAAAAATAACCAAAGTTGCAAATTTATTTGTTGTCCCGCTGCGCGTTCGTCGCGTTATCTAAACAAACGATTGGTCGATTTGCACGTAAATTTGTGTCCTGTCTATTTCGTGCCAGGTAAAATACGACGAGCCACGAATAAAACTTACGGATTTGGATAGCTTCAAACGTTACCGTGCGAAATATATTGCTCGCCGTTTCCTTTTGCAACTTTACTGTTGCAAACGCAACGCAACGGCGTGCATCTCTGAATCGCGCCCCTCGTGTAAAGTTACATTTTACTCGCAAACTCCAACTTCTAGAATATCGAAATCACTAATAAGAAAAATATAAGTGTTTCAATAAAAAAATCTTTAAATAGGTACATTTTGAATTTTCCCCACGTTTCACAATTTCTGTCTGCAGAAATAAATTAATTAGCTCTAACAACCTCCTCTGTTGCAAACCTACTTGCCAAACTCTACGTTCATAAATTCGTATAATCAACCACTTTACTTTTCCTGTTCAAGTAAAACTATTTTCGTGAAAAGTAAGTAAATAATTAAATAGATGACAATTAGCTAAGCGATTACAAATCGCCCAGGGCGGCAGAGGTGTTTCATTTTAATCATACACGCGAGGGAATCGCACGTAAACCGTTAACGAGCAAATTGACGCGAAACCGCGAAGAAAAATCGTCGTATCTCCATGTGCATGGCAATTTCGATGGCTTCCGGCCATGCTCGACGGCCGTGGAGGGGCAGGAAGAGCGCGCACAATTATAGGCCGAGGCTGCAAGACGATTTATTATGCACCTTTCGACCACCATTTAAATGCAAATCCGTTGATTACCCCTGGGTGCTAATTGCCACGTGCTCGCGCGGTCATCCGCTCGGCCGCAAATTGCGAATTGCCGAAAGCGTTCTAGACTGTTTACAACGAGCCCCGCGGTTTTTTGCAATTCACGGAAAGGAGGCGCGCGGAGAAAGGGAAAAGGCGCCCTGGATAACAACAAATGTAATTTAACGAGGGGCGGGGACAATGGCGAGAGATGTAATTTAACAGCGGGGTGGGAGTGGGAAAACTGGGACAACGATGGGAGCAGGAATGAAGATAATAGACATTCTCTTCGTAAGAAAGGAAATAAAAATATAATAACGTAATTAAGGTATAATATAGCGAGGAAAGGGGGCGAGATAAGAGTCACGGTCCCAATTACGTGCAGGGTGCTATCTGAAGTATCTCGTATCTGTCTGCTTAAAAAGAGGGAGAGTAATAGACGGTCGATGAGATTTGTTTTAACTTATAACTTGCCCTTTTGGTTGCATTCTGTTTAGCTGTGGATTTTTCCTTTACACGCGTGTCTTTCTTCTATTCACTGTTTTACTCGTTTCAATTTTTCGTCCGCTGTTCGATAGCTCGAACGAACGAACCTTGAATTCACGACGCTTCTTCCTGTGTCACATTTTGCAGGCTTCATTGGCAATTGGACGAACCAACAAGCATTTTGTACTGTTCTGTTAAAGTGGCTTTCGAATGTTTGATGAAAGAAGTTCTCACTAGAGTTATTAAGATATTTCTTAAAAAATTTCCTGCATCTTTTAATTATTCAATAATTTATTGCCCCCACATTTCATGACATACGATATTAATACTATCAACCAACAATCCATATTTTAATCTTGCAAGCTTCTGAAATTCAAAGTTCTCTTTTGAGGGGTTAGACCACCTAGGTCAGGTCAGAAATATCGCATCTTTGGGAATTTATTTCTAAGTGATAAAAACGCTTTTATCGATAAAAAAATTTTCAACGCAGATCTTTGAATAATATATACAATATTTTTTTGAAATATCAAAACATTTCGAAAACTTTAAATGCGTTTTTCTCGAAACCACGTTTTCCTAAACGGTGTACGCTGTAATTTGAGTAAAACTCTATGTATTTTTATACAAATTTGCACAGCTGTTCTTAAATGTATTCTCTATCGTCCGACCGTCAATTTTTTCGATTGGTTGAAAAATAACAAAATATACACTTTGACGCAAAAAGCTCATTTTCGTGTGTAAGAAAATGGACTTTATTAACGTATAATTCAGGTAAAAATTAAAATATCGAAAAAATTGGCAGTCGGACGATAAAAAACACATTTAAGAACATCTGTGCAAAATTGTATAAAAATCCATGGAGTTTTACTCAAATTACAGCGTATTCAAACATGTTTATATCTTCATTGAAAAATTTTTATCGATAAAATTGTTTTTATCACTTAGAAATAAATTTCCAAAGATGCGATATTTCTTGACCCGGCCTAGGTGGTCTAACCCCTTAACCATACGTTCTCTAAAATAGTCGGAACAGAATCAAAAGACTGCCAAAGACTCATGAATTTCCTATTCTTCGCACGAACCAGCCTTTCCTCTGACCATAACTATCACATAGCCATTTGATCTTGTTCCTGCTGTAACCAGCGACAAATTGACCCAAGCATCGATCGAGCATTAAACGAAAGCAGCCTTAGGGTGGCGCATCAGAAGCATCATCTAAGTGGCACGGTCAACGAAGGGTCAGCCGTACGAGTGCAGCCACGTGCATTTCGCGTTTCCGTAGCCTCGGCACTCGATTCAACCTTAATTAGCGTCGCCCGATTCCATGCTCCATAAAGCCAACGCTCTTCGGAAGCCATTCATCCGTCGCTACAACATCCGCAATTCGCTTCGTTCATCCCCTTCCGCGAGAGGAGGGGCTGCGCTACGCCCGCCGTTCCAACACACACACACACACTGATCCAGAACGGTTTCTCTTTGCAGTTTACCAGATCGAGTGGGAGGGCAAGTGGATCCGCGTGTACCGTCCGGACGTGGAGTGCACCAACGGCATCATCCACGTGATCGACACCGTGCTGCTGAAGGACAGCGACGTGAGGGTGACGGGCGCCGCGTCCGTCGTGTGCCTGGCGCCGCATTTAATCATGATCCTGGTGGCTAAGTGGCTGCTTTAAGGGCGCGTGCCCAACGAGAGTCTGTCATAGGTGCACCTAGGAATTTATCTCGGGACCGTCTCCGATCGTCCTTGTCTAGGAGAGCGCGGCGTGCCAGGTCGCGTTCCCGACCTGCTGGCACGACGGCCGTCTAGGGGCGCGCTCGTCGGGGTCCACTTATCCCTCGAACGGTCCCGACGAGGGCCGGGTACACGCGGGCCCGAGACCGGCCCGCGTTCCTCGGAGTGACGCCGCGCGAGCTGCGCTCGAGGGCCTCGCTTCCGCCCTCCGCCCCGAAGAGAGCCCTATCGAATGTGTTCCCTGAGCAGCCGGCACGATCGACAGATCGGGGACGATCCTGAACGAAGGAACTCTGGGTCGGGGCTCTTGGCTGGATCTACACGGTGCATCGCGGTTCCCGGCCAGATCAAGAGCCCGGACCGCTGACAACTTAAACGGTCGAAGCTTAAACGAGGAGCGTACGATTTAGCGGTTACACAGTATCGTTCTCGAGTAATGGTTAACTGCGCGCGGGCGGGTGTTGTGACGTTTAGGGATTCTCTTGTTTTGAAGTCTGATCGTGTACCGATAGGGAAGCGTGTGTCGGGGCCTCGCGGCGCGTCCGCGCGGCGGCGAGAACGCGGTCCTACCCCCAACCCTCCTCCCCCCACCGCAAGAGAAAAAGACAATTTAGCAGTGACGATCGCGCGGCGGGGCGCAGCTTCGCGGTTTAGAGACGCCCATTGACCGTACCAAATAATTAATTAACCGTACCAAGTAATTTAGAGAGAGAGAGAGAGAGAGAGAGAGAGAAAGAGAGTAACGAACGAGGGACGAGCGTGGAGGCAGAAGAGAGATTTCGGGGAAGCTTCTTCGAGCACGAGGGCGACGAGGGATACCGTTTCCTTGGGCCGTCTGTCTATTCAGTTTCTCGTTATGCTGACAGAAACGCTTTTCCTTTCAGGGTGCAGCTGCAATGTCACGGCTCGGTTGCGCGTTTCCGGGCGTTCCCGCCGTCTGCACGGGCGAGGAACGGCCGCGGTAACTCACGGGACGAGGATCCCTGCCCTTTCTACGCTGGCACGCCGCAGCAGGGCGAACCGCCCCGCGTACGCGTCAGCTCGGATTCGAGCGCCGTCGGTATTCAGGCCATAACTTTCATATACAAATACGTCTCGCCTAATTGTGGTACTTCGATTTCATTACCAATGATGCGCTATAGTTCTGTGTATGTGTGGGTGTGTGCGTGCGTGCGTGCGAGCGTCATCTCTGTGTCGCGGCGACGAGTAGCGTCGCGAGGCACGCGTTTCCGGACGCCTCGCCAACCGGAGACCGGCTCGACCAACATTGTGGATGTACATACGAGCGAGCTCGAGCTCGACGATCGTGGGAACCGGGACGCCCGGCGTCTACCGTCGACCACGGCGTCGCCTTGCCTCTCGACGCCCGCCTCGCGGCTCCAGAGGTGACTCGCGATTACACTTGCTCTCTGTATCATATCGTACTACACTGTCTACTTACTGATAATACTGCCACGTCGCATTGCAGGCTGGACAGGCTTGCAAACGAGTTTTTTGTACAATTATCGTCGAAAGGAGCGCGAAGCTTTACACAGTAGCGACTTGATCACATTCCCCGACATGGTACAGTCTACTTGAAGGGGTCGTTGCCTTCCAAGAGACGCTCGCGGGCACGAGGGACGTCTCTTCGTTCGGCGGGTGAACCGTGATTCTCCTGATTAAGTATTTCATGCGGTTCCATCGGTTGGCGGTGTTGGACCAAGAGGCGGATCTTCTGGTAATTGGCAGCGAAGAAAGTAAATCGCGCCGTTACTTCAAGCGACAGAATTTAACCCTTCAGCCTGGAGGCTTTCTGCCCAGAACAGTACCCAGCTGTGGGATGAATTGCATTGGTCGAAACCTTGACCCCTGCTGTTAAGGCGTTACTGCATAACAGACCTGAAGAAGTATTGTCACACCTCCTAAACGCCCACTCTCTTGAAGAGGCCCTCTTCACGGCAACATTTCCTTCCCAAGGCCTACAGAATCTATATGAGAAGAGCACAGCGCGCCTCTAAGGGTGCGTTCCGATTCGCGCATTGAGCGCAAGAAATTGGTGGCTTCGTATTCGTGGCATCGTACGATTCCCTAGAATTTCTCTCACTTGCGGTGCACGAGGCGCGCAGAGACTGCTGCAAATCCGAGTTCCTGCGCGCCTCGTGCACCGCAAGTGAGAGAAATTCTAGGGAATCGTACGATGCCACCAATTTCATGCGCACCCTAATTCACATGTCCAATAGACCTTGGTCCCAAGCCTTACTCGCTACGGTGCTCGTCATACCGCCGTTGCAGACAGTTTTCCTACGACGAGTCCTGCTCGTCATGCCACGCTGAAGGGTTAATTCTGCGAAAGCAAGTAGTTTCTTTGAAAAATCAACGCGAAGTATGGACTACGTGGAATGTTAAGTCTCTTCCTTTCGGATTGAATGTATCAGGACATGTTTCTCGTTGCGCAGCATCTCGATTATCAAAAGCTGGATCTCAAAGCACTCCTCCCGTGTATAATTATTATTCTAAACATATCGCTGCACCTATATTTACCGCTATTGCATATTGTTAACGCGTGAAGTCTACGAAGTCAGTAATTCAGTGGGACACCCTTAGAATACCAGGTTACGAGGCAGGTATCGGCGAAGGGATCCTTCGTCGCGTGACTCGCTCCTTCATTGTCACGATTCCTTCGAGCAGGCTGTACGCGTGGCGCCATAAAATACTCTTTTCAGAAATTCTTTTTCCTCATCGATTGTACAGTACCATATTTAATATATCTATACATATACATATATTTAGGCTCACCAATGCCAACGCATCGCGTCACAGTTGAGTCGCCACCAAGATTACTGCCGTGTTCGCGTTCAACTTCTACCGGCTTCGGCTAGGTCCAGCCACTTGCGACCCCGCAGCTCCCACCAGTTTACACTAAGGCGATTTAATATCTGGCTGCTATTACAATTACGCTTTGAACTCGCGACCGAACATCAGCCACGGGATCGCAGAGGGTTGCTCCGCGAGCCTGGTGATTTTAAAACGAGCGCGGGAAGGCAAGAATTACCGAGCAAAAGTTTCCATTCCCCCGGTTAGTAAGAGCTTAGCTGTACGTGTGCACGAGTAATCGCGACGATAGCAGCGCGTGTATCTCGAACGTGGAGAAGGAAGGGCCATGAGAATCAAAACACCGCAGTCAGATCAAAGACTCTCGTAATGGGGTTTGATAGGGTTGGGGAGAGGGGGGGGGGGGGGGGGGAAGGGGGGAACCTGAGTATTTGAAGTGGAGGGAATCAGAGATGCCTCGAAGTTTCGCTTCCTCTGACGGAAGTGGATGGCGAGGGCGCACTTGTCGCGGCGACGGAGGAGGGCAAAAGAGTCGTTTAGAAACCGAAACGCCGAAACTTAAAGGGGGGGAAAGAAGAGAAAAAGACATCGAGCGAACGGGTGGCGCGGCTTTGTCGGGCGCTACCGGTCGTCTCGCTCGCGTTAGAACGAGAGACTTATAAGTTAAGGATACGCATTCAGCTAGCCGCGATTCTCTGCGCGGAAATGAGGGAATAAATGAAGAGTTAATAGGGAATTCGATGTTATACGTGTTGATATCAGTCTATACATATATATAAAAGAAGTAAATGAATAAATAAAAGTATATATAAATAAATAAATATATATATAATGAACAGAGATATATTGACGAGGAAGAAAGTACGATTTGAAGAAAGACGAGAAAAACGGGACAGATGAAAAAAAAAGCACACAGAAACACTATCAGATGATACCTTAAAAACTTGTTGTTGGGATGAATTGATATTATGAATTATTATTATTACGAATTATTATAATTATTACATATATATATATAGTATACATAAACTCTAATAAACACTGTTTGTTCGTTAGATGAGGATTAACCGATAAACGATATAAAAAAAAAATGAAAAAAAATAGCGAGACTCTATTCTCTTCGTGTAGACGCGTCTTTTAAATGTTCAGCTTGTTCGAGCGTACGCCGAAACGAATCGCATATTCGCAGCTCTGAGTGTGCCTGTGCCGTGTGCGTGTACGTTTGCATGCCTGTGTGTGGGACTGCGGAACAGTGTGAATGGAAATGTAAGGGACAGAATTTCGCGAGGAAATGTCGCACCGAACTCCGCAAAAGTGTCGCGTTCAGGAAAAACAGCATATCCGACGTTCCCTTGTGTTCCTTTCGCTAGATCATTCCTTTTTATGGCCACCCCTGATCGTTACGCTTCCTTTTCGCGACAAATTTTCACATCCGCGATGAAGATCTAGCTGGACTCGAAGGAAACGTTGAAACAAGGCGATCCAGAAAAAAAAACTCCAACAATGATTAAACACCCACACGACCCGTTTTCTTAACAGCTCGACTAAAGACGCAAAAATATCGTGGAACTGTACAGCTTTTTCAAATTGATCTATAAAGTTACTTTCTGGAAAGATTGTGTTTAGAAAACCGTTAATATTGCCGTGTTTTATTAGGGGTGGATTCGAAGCTAATTTTTAAATTCTCAAAACTCGAATTCGAAAGTTTGCGACGCTTCGAAACTCTCGAAACTTGAAGTGCTGATTCCGTTTTCTAAGTGGATTATCTTGCTTTAAGAATTGAAGTCGAGATTTTTGCATAAATCTTTATTGACAACAAAATACAGAGAAAAACATAACAATATACAAATTCCTGAGATTCTTTTTTTCGTTGATTTTATACTTTTTCTTATTTAGGTTTCGAGAGTTTCGAATCACAAAGAAAGTGCAAAATTTCGAATTCTCTTTCGAGGGGTTTCGAGATTTCGACGCTTCGAAAAACCTATCCCTAGTTTTTTCAAAACAGACTAATCTAAATTTTGGTGTCAATCAATTTTACAATCACTTATAGAGCTCGTGATAGAAATAATAGTAATACGAAAGACCAGATCAAAATTGACGGACGCACTAAATAGAATAGAAATCTCACGATGTCGTCTACAAGGTTTAATTCGCAATCAGTTTCATTGGAACTCTTTTCGTCCTCACACAAGATCGCTCATCGCTACCTAACATTGCCCTAAGTTCGCGTCTACTATCCTTGAGTGAAAAAGAACTCTGTACCAAAGATCGATATTGCTGCAATTGCCAAAACATTGAAACTCGAAACGCCACTTCTTCGATGCTTTGATAATCTTTAAGTGCCATTCGTATCAAAGGTCGACCAGTCTTCAGAGGGGAATTCATATCACCTTAATTACCAAACCTTCAACTCGTCAAACTTCCCAACTGAAAAGCCAGTGCGAAGAGATCGACTAAATTTTCAAGCGAGCAACATGGAGCATCGTATTTTAGCCCCTTCGCCAAAGAAGCGCGCGTGAAGCGCGATTGAATGGATTTAATATTCAATCCCTCCGCGTTCCTCGATCCTCAGCGCTGACGTCATTAAACTTATCGCTCATTCGTCGACTCATTTATCACGCCGGCCGCATTTTCGCGTGATTATTTGTACATTTTGTACATACATAAGTGCACGCTTCTACGGCAGCGCAGGAATACCGTCGCAGCACGCGCGTTTAGCTTTTCCAATGCAATCAATGGTCCAATTAAATCGCATTATTAACGCGTACGTCTCTAACGATTCGTTTCTGTCGACTCTTTTCTTCCCTCGTTTATTTCAGGATTCGTCCGCTCGTGAGCCAGGTTTGTTCGGCGGGTCGGAAAATCAGCGTCCATTCGAGCTTAATTCACCGCGCGTATATGTTTATAATGGGAGGGAACAGTCGCGGCGAGGAATTAAAGGGGAAAGAACAAAAGTGGGTGAAAGGGCTGCTTGTTCTCGCGTCGAAGGGATTCTGTCGCTGCAAAAAGCGTCGGGAGTCTATGTATTCTGGAAAATCTACCTTTTGTCCCTCAGAGTAGCCGCTAATTCTAATATTCAAAGATGTATCCGTTTCAACGTCGCAGCATAATTGTTTACGCGCGTTGTAATTAAAAATCAGACGGCTAAGGTGTTTTATTATTTCTATTTCGTCTGTCATCTAAGTGTTTTAATTGCGCGAGCAATAATAAATATCGTTGTGAGCTATGAAGCTTAAAAGTTTCTGCGATTCCAATTGCCTTTTACTAAAGTAACTCCGTTTCTGCAACACCTTCTGACTGTTTGTCAAATAATAAAAGGCATTAGCCTGACATTGCATCAAAGTTTTGCATTGTGAAGCGACAGGCCTCTCTCTGCAACGAGCATTCAATTTGGTTCCAAGTACAACGCACGGAAAATTAAATTCTCGCCGGATTGTTCCTCGAGGCAATCAATCTGTCACTTGACTATGTTGTTACGTTGCTACTATCGCTTCTTTGACGTGAGAATTTGCTACTTGTGTTCCAGGATGCGCCAGAATTAAATTCTAGCGTTGAACGCTTTATTCTCTAAAATGGGTAGCTAAAATTTTGCAAAAGTGTTCTACTAATTCCAAGACTCAAGCAACTTCCATCGTTCAGTAGCACACTCTGTCAAAATTTAGGTACTCATCGCAGAAACAGTTTGCATAGACGTTCATGCGTTCTTTGCGGCGGGAAAACTTCGTACCGTGAATGCTTCCCAAGCCACCAGTGTTTTCTCCAGCCACGCGTCGCCGTTTGCATTCACTTTCGGCGGGAAGCGCCGCGTAGCTTGAACAAAATATTAAAAAAAAAAGAAAAGAAAACGGTACGCGACCTGGCGTTTCCTTTCGTCGTCCATCGTCGTCGATTCGGTGAATGCAATCGGCGAGGAATTGTACACGACGCCGTTACGTCACGTGAATCATCGCTAAGTATAAGGGTATAAGTAGGTAACCGAAGTATAATAGAGAGGTGGGCGAGTTTTTAAGAAATTACCAGGCGGAACGTGAAGAAAAAGAGCCATAATGTGTAAGCGATTTAATATTTTAAGCGTTGGTTTAGGCACCGGTCAGATTAACGAGATTTAACTGATATAAACTATTAAGGATTATTTATTAGCTATTATATATAATATATATAAATATATATGTATATTATATAACTATATTGTAGTAGGGAAATCAAATTTTACGTACCACAGAGCTATTTGTATAAAAGCCGTTTATTTCGACTGTATCGGTCCATTGTCAGAGCTCGATATTTAATTGCCCGCAGTGCAGTGCAGTCGGCAATCGTTTAGATATTACATAAAAGGTGCCACAAAATCTGCGGTACATTCGGGGAGGAAGTGATCTCTCTTGGGAAAATTAATCGAAGACCTGCGATAATATTCTTTCGCCCAACCGTTCGTTGTTGAGTAACTTGCTTTTGAATGTTACAAAGTTTTTTTTGGATACTCGATAAGTGTTTAATTATACTTCAATGCCTCTACCCTGCACACGAGTCTATTACGGTAGACGTCATCTCGTACCTTCGAAGAGATTCTCTAAATTCTTTTCTCCTCGAAGGAAACGCTCCCTTCTCCAACTGTACCGCGAGGTTTCAGGCGACCTGCGCATTTTAGGGAACTAACCGGCAGAGGATTCTAGTTTTTTCCTTAGCGCTTAGGTGTACGTGTGTCACGTTCGTATTTTCAGAGCTAATCATTAAGTTTTTGGTATCGCGGGGGACGGCAGGACTTCTGTGTAAGATTTTTACGAGAGGCATCGCGAGTTTCGAGCCATCTGAATTTGCAAATGTGTGTGTGTCCGTATTCTCGGGGCGAACGACGCGTCAGCGGTGCCCGTTGATTCTGCAGTGGCGGGAGGGATGGTTCCTCCTCGGTCGCGAGAGCGCCGCAGAAACGGTAGGCGCGGACTGAATTGTCGTTTGCCCGCTGAACGATCGTGTCACTTGTATCTCGCTTGACTACACTGTGTAGACTCCGGTCGCTTTTGCTGTATGATTTTACAAAGAATAAAGAACACCTACAAGACAGTTTAAGTGGCGTTTGTTGATTGAAGCGTATGGGGTGCGGTATTGGTTTTAAATTTAATTACTGGGCACTACCCTAACATTAAGATTCAGTTAAATGATTTTGCTGGCGGGAGGAAGTCTCCTCGTACAACTCGAGAACCCGTAAGGGTGTCCTGTGTCTTGTACATTTCATCTGACAGACAGATAATGGCTCAGGGCCACAAGGCACAAGCTGAGGCCTCGCTCTCTATGGGACCACGTTTCAAAACCTTATTTGTTAGAAAATCTCGAGGGACCACTTCATAAAAGGGGCTGTATGGTTGAGCTTAACCAGATGTGACCAGCACGACGCGTATGGCGACGATGGGCCCAGTGGTAGATTTAAGAAAAAAGGCTCAGGTGGCAAACGTCCCGGGGGGCCCATTTTATCGGGAAAATGAGGCGGTAGTTTACTAAAAGTATAAAAAAATATATAGTGCTTGGATAAAATCATAATTTCTTTTTTGAAGATAGGGCCCTAGAGTGGCCGTCTGAGTAGGGGCTCAGTTTTCTGGAAAATGAAGAAGTAGTTTAATAAAAAAGGGCTAAGTATACAAAAAAGTACAGAAGAAAAATATAGTGTTTGGGTAAAAATCATAATTTCTTTTTTAAGATAGGGCCATAAGGGGGCTTTGTCGGCAGGTGCCCATTTTTCGGAAAAATGAAGAGGTAGTTTACTAAAACCGGGCTCAGTGTAATAATACAGAAAGAAGTACAGTTTGGACAAAATCATATTTTTTTTTAAGGACGTGGCCCTGGGGGCCTTACAGGGGCCCATGTGGCAACTGCTCATTGGCCGCCCCGTTAAATCCGCCACTGGATGGGCCCGTCGTAAATTAGCATCAGGATCCTTTAGGAGTTTTTACGAAGGACAACAGGGAACTTTCCATGGCGAAGGAAAGTCAGTCTTCTGCAGAGCTTGTATCGATAAAGACCTGCCTGACCTATGTCACCTTGTGCTCAGAATAAAATATATATATAAATAGTCAAATCTAGTCGACGAGCTTTCTCTGCGTTTCTTTAGTCTTCTTGCATACTCCTCACAAACAACAATATAAAAAACATCTTATAGTTACAGCTGCAAAATAAAATACTACTTTTTAAATATTAAATTTGCTAATACATTTGTTAAATACAGTATAGTGTGATATCTACAATGTATCTCCTTCGCGTGTTTGCTGCCCATCTTTAGAAAAACACTTCTCACATTTCCCGCCACCTATCTCTAAAACTCCCACCCCTGAAAGGGTCTCTGTAGTTTTCCTCCACCCACCAGGGAGCACCATTACGGAACTCATAACAGTTTAGAACTCTTTAGAAGCAGTTTAGAACACCCTAGAACTCAATCATATCACATTAGAGAACTCAGTACGGTGTCTAACAGAACTCACTAAGTAAGAGCCAACGTAGAACTCATTCCAGTTCTATAGACAGAATTCATTAGCTGGAGAAATAAGAACGTCTCCGCTTATAAGTGAATTGTTATTTCATCTTAAAGATATGCAGTAAGTGTAATTCTTGAAATGCTCTCATTAACTTAAACCATAACACCTACTATATGTATTAGGTATTAATGATATTGGTCAGTGCCGTCTTTGCCCAGGGCTTACAATACTGCTCTGATATTAGTATACGCGTGAGATATTTTTATTCAATTAAGATTAATTCTAGTGATAAATTAAGGAAGAATAAAACAAATCTCGAAGCAATAATTATAAAAAAAATGAAAATATAAATTCTCCCCGGCGGGGAATCGAACCCCGGTCTCCCGCGTGACAGGTGGGAATACTAACCACTTTTTTTTTTAACAAACTTTTAACACGCGCATATATATTATATTTACAGTGACGTAATAAACATAACGTTGCCCAAAAGTTGCCCATCTGGTAAGTGAGGAGCAAGACCCAAGGCTCCGATTGGGATACTAACCACTATACTACCGAGGAGGCCTGGATGATTTTCGCCAAATTACTCGGAGACCTCGGATTACACCTACCGCTACGCTATAGTTGTATAACAATTTTTTAATACACTTAGTTGCAGCAGATGGAAAAAATATACTGAGATCATAAATTAACAGTTTCACTCTAGCGTCGGCGTGGTTCGCGAACTGGGATGTGCAACCTGTGCCCTGCTGCCGCGTGATTTCACACCGATCAGTTTTCAAAAGCGCCGAAAGTATCGCCCGAGGGTCCCACAGTGTTTTCTTTAAAAACAGACCGTGCTCGGAGCCCGCTTTGTATTTCACCGCCTCGCTCGCGCGAGTCACGTGCAGCCGAGAGCGATAAGGCCAGCGCGCGGATGAATCAACCACCAACGGGAATTGAAATTTCTATATCTGCCATTAAATATTTATGATAGTATTATGTTATAAGTGGATTGGTGAGTTCCTTCTGAGTAAAAGAAGTCTAAACTCGACCTGATTGGAACAATTTTAAATTTTAAATTTAAGTCCATATCAGAATGGAGAAATCTTAACACTTTTATGTAATGTTTTATTATTGTATAATACTACATATTTGGTTTTCCACTGCCTGCGGACGTCCACAGTCCAGAATATTAGAAATAAGCTTCACGAATTCATCGATCAAAACGTTTATGTCTCGTGGATCTGGGAATAAACAATTCTGACGCAGGGATTTCATTGTTGTAGCAAGCTTCATCAGACCCATTGTTCTTATGATTTTTGCTGGGACTGTTGTACTTGTTTTACCGATGTACAGGCTACAGTTACAGAGGTGCACTTCCAAAGGCTCGCTTTTAACAAATTGAGGATTTTATAAATGGAAAAGCGGTAGAAAAGTGTACAAATGTATCAGTAATGTTTCTTTTCATTCTGTTTCTGTCGAGTATGTTAATTACATTCTGTTTACCTTAATTTAATCTCGACAAATCCAGTGAAATGTGTGACAGTTGAATAAAGTCCTCTCAGGAACACGCAACTGCTATTATAATAAATGCGACCATCTTCAATGGGCAGTTTGGCCACTTTCTCCCAAAGATTCAACAAGTATCCATTGGCTAAACCCTCGAAGAATATATAGTACTTGTCAGAGCAGTAAATAGCGAAACCAGTTAAAATGTCTCTGAAATGTTCTTCTTCCTGTGCCTTGAATTATATTAAAAAAGAACCTGTTGCAGACAGCTTCAGAAAATGTTCTTCTCGGAAATGTTGACGTTATTGAACATTAATTAAATGCCGAACCATTATTGGGTATTAAAGGAAAACTTGACGAATTTGAATAATTAAAATTAGTGCCAAAATCTTTTTTTTGTTAAGAAACAAAAAGTACAAAATCATTTTTTAAAAAAAACAAAAGGTACAAATCTTTTTTGTAAAAAAACAAAAAATACCATTTTTGTAGCAGAACAAAAAGTACCATTTTTGTAGAAGAACAAAATGTGCCATTTTTAAAAAAGAGCCATTTTTGTAAAATAATTGCTTACTGTATAATTATAAAAGGACACTTTTCGAAAAATTAAAGTTAACGTGCTTTTGTTGCAAGAAAACTTTACCTCAGCTTCAAAACTCTCGTTGGAAGAACCCCGCGTGACCAATAAATGGGAATTGTGAGAAGATACTTCGTCCAAGATATCACATGCCAAATTCAAATTGTTTAAAATCATGAAAATTCGATTCAGAATATCATCACGCAGAAGAACATTTTCATAAACTGTCCGAAGATCGCAAGCCAAACGAGCTTTAATCTTTACGGAGGTACCAAACGACATAAGAGAGTCGCTGGTGAGGGGAGAATCTTTGTCCAAAATTGAGAATTTCTCATCATTCTCGTCACCCAAATTAGGACAGTATATACTCCGAGGATGAAATAAACTGCCCGCCAATCTCACTTCCCAAGATCCTCTTAAGAAATCGGATAAATCGAATGTGGCTACGCCAAGCAACACTTCCTGCAGCGATACCTCAGGCGTTTTCGATGAGCTTGTTTCCACTGATGCGACGTAATTTGATTTCTCAGCCGCAGAAATCAAAGACCCGGCAGCATTTGTAAAGCGAACGCCGATTATCTAGATTTACCAAACGCATGTTTCAAGTTCTAAGTTATAGATACTTTCAAAAAAATCTCACCATACTATTATATTTAATTTACTTCAACAGTTAAGAATTTCGTTAAGATGAAGCTTATCAATTCTTCAGGTCGGAAATCTTCACGGAGGAAACATTTGACAAATTCAAAATATATTGCTCTAGCAGGAGTATAGTATGCCGTAACAACTGTACGATCAACGAAAGTAGTTTTCGCGTAAAGATAATGGTAATTATTCGCAACCACTGTAGCATCAGGGAAATTTGACATTTGTTCCAATTTAATCGATATAGGATTCAATCTCGCACGAAGCTGTCTGTTTGACAAAATATCTTCGCATTGCACGTAAATCAAGATGGATGAGACGGTCGGTAGTTGAGGCGTTTTATCGTAAACGGTAATTGTACCCATATCTAAAGACAAGAACTTATTGTTAGTTAATATTGCTGTAAAATTGTATATAAGTATGTTGAAAAAAGATGTCACTGCTTTCCCAGCTAAAACGGTGTATAATTATTGATACCTATGTCTTTATCCTGAAACAAGTGTATAGATATTCACATATGTAACCCATGAAACAAAACATTACATATACATATATGAAGAGCCCAGGGGAAAAACGATCATAGTTCATTCTAAATGGAAATTGAGATTTTAGCATCATGTATCAGATCTTAAGAAAAGCTATCAAAGTGTAGTATAATACGAGGAAAAAACGGGCCAAGTCGAGAAAAATTAAGGACCAAAGGATCTCGGGTTCGGGGAAGAACGATCAATGTCACAGTTCTTGAACGAAAGAATGATCAAAGTTCAACTACATACATAAGTAGATGACCAGGCCGTGTAGAACCATGAGACTATCCCACACCGCTGTTCATAATGAAAAATGTTAGACGTTTTCCTTATTTTGTGATACTAACACTATAATCATTGCCAGCATGATCTTTACTTCCACCAGAAAAAAGAATTTATTTCCTAGGGAATTCAGAGTCTCCAAAGTATCCCTAAGCAGAGTTGGACAAAATATAATCTAATTACATTTTTGTCCAACCCCAATTTTGTCAACTACCCAAATTAACGATTACAGAAAATAATGTGTAATCAACTACACAATTACATTTTAATCGTAATGTGTAAATTGTAATTAGATTACATTTTGCCCAACTCTGTCCCAAATTATCCCGGAGTGTCCCGCCGACGCCAGCTGCAGCGGTTTTCTGAAGCGGTGCGCACTGTACAGTGCACTACAGTGCGTTGAGTGCAAGATGGGAGACGTCGGCAAATCATGGTGGGGATAAGCCCATGATTTTGGTATCACTGGCGCCGCGTCGCGGCAGTCGTCCGCGATCGTTCATGAAGGTAGTTGCATGTGTGTTCAATCAAACGAGGCAATTTTACTCGATATCAGACTTCAACTATGTATTATTATTAACGGTGGGTGTGTGTATGCGGAGGATGCGCGACAGTGTACATTAAGAAGTATTGTGAACCTTTTGTTACTGAGATAATTTTATGGTTCGTTATTTGTTAACAAGTCGTTATAAAATATTAAAGTGGGTAAAGTAGAATGCTCAATTTACCAGAAAACAAAGTCTCCGCAGGTAAATTCATTTCGTGGATAACCTCTTTTTTTTGCTTTCGTCCTTTTGATTTCTTTCTTTCAAGTTTTTTAGTACGACCAGGCTTATTAGAACTTTTAGACTTTTTCGATTTCGGGCCTTGTTCCGTGGAAACATCAGTTGATATAGTCGGTAATTGAATATTCAATGATTCCGATGGGAAACGATCCTTTTTTAACATCTTCCAAAACTTGCATTGATGCATCTTGTCTAATGAAATTATTAGTAAAACAGTCTTTTATCTGGAAGACTTTAATGAATGTCGTAATTTTTATGATACCTGGTATCGCATCGAGATATGTGGCTATACTGAAATCACCATCGGTATCATCTGTTATCGTTATTGGTTCTGCCACTGACAGAGCTAATGGTTTAACGACGGAGTCAGATTCCAGAAAATCGAAAGGATATATTTCAAGAAAATCGTGTTGTCCGATGTCGACAGATTCATCGCCTATATAAAATCCTTTTACTTTGTCTTTCTTGGCTCTGCGGTTTGTTAAAAATTTGAGGAATGCTCAGAACATTTACCTTAACTATTTCGTGCATTATTCTAATGAAATTTATATGAAAATATACTTGTCTGCCGAAATAATTTATACAGAAGGCTTTGAAATTCTCGGGTGTTATAAACTCGACCGACCTTTCTGAAAGCTTTCCTTTCCCATAAAACATGCGATACGGAATTGCATAATTAAAGAACTTTCGTAACTGCGTTTCTTTGAATTGAACCAAATGATGAACAGAGAACATGACCCAGAATGTGTTTTCCTTGATTGGACATGGCACGGATCGTATGCACTTATCACCATGTTCGGTGTATATCTGAATAGTTGAGGTCATTATGACCAAATCATTCTCATTAGTTAATTAGTCGTTACATAAGGGAAACATTTAATGAGGGAAAAGAATAACAAGATACATGTAAGATCCTTAAGATATAAATAATTTTATATTCCCTTATAAATATGTACATTACAAACAATTCAGAAATAATGAACATGAATACCTAAGGAATCATGCTTATTTTAAAATGTACACGATAAGAGATAAATAAGAAAGATGTACATAAACAATTTGTATGTTTAGAATTATTTAAATTTAGTAGAAAATGTGACTTCCTAGTGTTGAAGGCACTATATATGTACCTATATTTGTAGTAAAACGAGAAAGTGGAAAATATATGTAATTTTCCTATTAAGAACGTGTATTATTATTGTACAGTAATTTCTTCTGCACAACGTTTTTAAATAAAAGCAGAAGTGAATGCAGAGATTGTGTATACCTTTGTGGCAGTATCCCAGCAACGACAATCGAATTCGAAAGTATAACCTGGTAAGAGATCGTATTCGACGTGTAATTCCGCTAGCATTTCACCAACATTTAAAATATTTTTGTTCGATTCAGAAACTTCGGGTGCATTTTTCACTATTTTCTTTCCCGTACCCCGACGCTTTTTCGGCTTCTTAACCTTGGCTTTAACCTTATCTTTAACGGCGCTCCCATCATTCTCGATATTCGCATCAGATTTAGCGGTAATCGAGAATCCAAAAGTTATTATAAAATGCATATTGATGCATTAACGATTACCTCGTGGTTGTATTATTATTCTACTCATTTTAAAAATACTCTAATATTTTGTAACATTTAATGCAATTGTAATCGAAGTATTTGTAGATTTCGACTTTTATGACTTTGAGCGGTCTTCGTATCTACGAAGTACTGTACGTAAGAAGCTTAGTCAGTAAAATAATAATTACTGTAATACTTGTGAAGCAGCGGTCAATCGACGGGTGCACGCGAATTAATATTATTTTATAAATGAATAATTTATCAAGCACGTGTATATTGATTGTATTTCCCGCTAAAGGATTTCGAGAAATTCAATATGGCGATTTATTACTGATTCGACTAGAAACACCACGGCGTCAGAAGGATAATACTAGCGAAGGAAGCTTGTTTTATAATTTTCGTAATTGAGTTACTCACGGTCTAAGTTCTTATTAATATAAGTACGATACAGTATTTATGCTGCGGCGTTAATGTACATATCAGAGTTCCTTTCCATTTATGCCTTTTAAAAGTAATATGTTTGAAGGTGCATTAAAAGTTTTTTACCATTGAGTTCAAGAGAATTTTTATCAACAATGTCCCAGGACGACGACGTAGGATTTTTGTACAAAACAATGAGTAAGTTTGAAGAGTAATGCAACATCGTACCGTTCAAACAAGCATCAGATAACACGCGAATAAAATTTCAGTACACATTAGCACTAAATGTAAATATGTTTTGCGCTAGAACTAAACTAATAACATAAGCCTCAGCTATCTGTTAATGTACTTAAAACAACATGTGGGAGAACCTTGTTAAAAATACAATATTTTACAAAATACACATATGTAAATAATCGTTTAATTTTTCCGAGAAATATATTTTACAATAATGTACCGTACATACTTTTTCGTACACTTCTATCTTCATTCGAAATGATCGTGGCGTTAATTAAACATATCCTTTTTTCCTCCGAAAATATTGTTACTATAAATTCGATTTAATAAATACGTAGTCATTCAATAAATATTTATTTAACACTCGGGAAAGTATAGCGGAGATGGTACACAGAAGATTAACCTGTTCCAATAGCCGGCATATTACGCGTATGTCAGCTTTTATGAAGCGACGGCTCGTCATGTTCATTCAGTAGTGGGAGGACATTTGAAAACCATACATATAGTAGTCGTGTACGATGTGTCAGTAGAACCGAACGACAAAAGAAGCCTGCGTAACTCACGGAGTACAAAATAATCCAATAGGAGTTATCGAAAAGTGTCATTTTAAGGCTAATATGACTAGTTTTTGTATGTATTTGTTGTGGATAAAACGCATAACCTAAAACTTAATCTTGTTATAGATTTCTCGAAAGCGCATATTTTTTTTAATTAAGCATGCTGCTCGGTGGGCAATATTTCGCCGTCATTTCCGTTTCCTGCATTGATAGGTTTAACATATTGTGCGCGTAAGAAATTCTAATACTCATTCTTTCTTTCAGTTGAAAGGGACCCGAAAAAGAGGAGGGTCAAGCCTGTGGGAACGGCGCCTTTGCTTGATTTCGATTTAGGTGAAAGTTCCGATGACAGTGATTTCAGGATCGAAGATCATTGCGAGGAATCTGACGACGATTCGGAGGATTCCAACGACATCGGGAAAGGTAGAGTATAGTATGAGAATCTGGAGTACGACAGCGAGCTAGGACGTGACGATTGAAGTAGGCTAATATAGAATCTGTTGCGTATGTACAAAAGAGGAAGAAGATGCGTCGGAAGAATCCGACGACTCCTTGGAGGATCCGCTACTCAGTAGAAAAGAGAATCCTAACTTGACTGTGGGAGACGTGATCGAGCAGGCGAGGCAGCAAGCGCAAAAGGGAGGCCCCCTCGATGATAAATTAAATAAAATGTTAATTTGTTGTGGTTGTTTAGGGGACAGAAGCGACGATATTAATGAAATTGTTGAATGCGATGGGTGTGGTGTTAGCGTGCACGAAGGTAAATATATGGAATATAATTTAATTTGTATAAGTATTCGAAGTTTAGATTTCATACGGCTGTAGACAAGGAGCAGAAGAATTTGTATACTTTAAATTTATTTCAGGATGCTACGGTGTGTCCGACGTGGAAAGCTTTTCAAGCACAGATTCTTTATGCCAGTCGGCGCCATGGTTTTGCGAAGCTTGCAGTGCAGGCATTGAAGATCCTTCCTGCGAACTTTGTCCAAACAAGGGTGGAATCTTTAAAGAGACTGATGTAGGCAAATGGGTCCATTTAGTGTGTGCACTTTATGTACCCGGCGTTGCTTTTGGAGAAGTATGTAATGGTTTTACTTGTATTAACTCTCAGTAATTTTGTTACAGGAAAATATTAAAATATGAACGAATAACAGCCATTCTCCTGGAAGCTATTTTTTTTAGCGGTGAGCACGATTTCTCGGAGCCGGAACATCTGAAATCGAAAAGTGAAAAAGATTCTGTTAGTAGTATGAGTTTATCTAGTTCGTGAACGACGGATTTTTGTTTTTGATGCAAACTCTGTTTTTAATTCACGAAAAACGAACAATTCAGACATCGAAAAATCATGATTTTGCGTTAAACGGCCGCTATTTTGTCTGAAATCATTTTTTTTTTTTTAAATCCTTCATTCACGAACGAGATAAGCTCATATATTAACAGAATCTTCTTCATTTTCTGATTTCAGATCCGGCTCGGAGAAATTGTGCTCACCGCCATTATAAAAACAGCTTCCGCGAGAATGGCTGTTATTCCTTCATTATTTAATATTTTCGTATAACAAAATTCCTGAGGGTTGCTAAATGTATGTACTTATAAAATAAGGAAATAGTTGTAAGAAACATACATCACATTTTTCACAAAAAATTCTCGAAAATCACGTTCTTTTTCGTTTGTCACTAGGCATGACCCCTTAAATCACGAACGTACTTTATTTCATACGTATCTACACTTAATTAATATACTACAATATACATACGTATATGTAATTATTTTAGGTGGATCGTTTATCGAGCGTTACGCTCTTCGAAATGGCATATAGTAAATGGGGAGCGAAGCAATGTTCTTTATGCGAGGATGCACGTTTCGCTCGCACTGGCGTGTGCATAGAATGTGATGCAGGAATGTGTCATACGTATTTTCATGTTACCTGGTAAGAATAATTCTCGAAGTGTCTAAATCCTTACAGCGTACATAGTTGAAGAGGTAGTAAACTCTGTAAAGCAAAGTCGACAATGTAATATCGTGTTTTTACAGTGCACAAAGAGAAGGTCTATTATCCGAAGCGCATAGCGAAGAGGTCGATCAAGCTGATCCATTCTATGCGCACTGTAAACTTCATTCCGATAAAACTCTCGTTCGCAGGCGTAGACGCAATTGGTTGGCTCTGCAATTGCGAGCTCAATACCGGCAACAGTTATTAAAACAACCCAATCACTTAGACACCGAAGAACAGCGTAGAATTCAAAGGAAACTGTCAAAGCATAGGCATAAATATTTAGCTCACAAAGCATCGCGACCACCGCCATGGGGTAAGTTAGCTAATCTAACAGGAGTGTTGCTAAGTATTATAGAAAATATTCTCGCTATTCGCAGTACCAACTCAGAAGATGCCTAGGCTATTAACCACGTCCGCTTCGGCCTGTCGGCAATTAGCAAGAAAAGCAGAACTTATGGGCGTTGATACGGCTGCGTTAGAAGCGCAGGAAGCACAACTTGTAGCCTTAGTGGACGTCAGGAAAAAGTGGCATATTCCGCCTGCTTTCAGTGTAGAATTCATTGGTTACTACTTGGACCGAAATCTGCGAGTAACATCTATGAAAAGACGATTGCAAGAGCTTGTCGATATTAATTCGCAATTACTTAACGAGCAACAAAGGCTAGATAGAAAATACGACGAAGTAATGAAAGATAACGAGGAGCAAATTCGAGTGAATGTAACATTGAAAGAGAAGATAGAGATGTATCATCAAGTGCTTCAGAATAGTGGCTACGGAAAGCCACTGCCACAAATCACCGACTTGGCGAAACCGAGGATACCGCCGACTCTAGGTAAGTTAGTTACGTGCTACGTGAGACGCGCAGGTGTATCATAATTTTCAATAGGTACAGGTTTAGGTGTACCAACCGCAGCAGCGCTAAAGATGGGGGTCGGATTTCCGTTACCAGTTGGTAAAGGGGTAGAAGGATTACGCGAGGGTAGAGTGTTAAGCAGCCAGGCGCAAGATCAGAATCATAAGGGTGAACTGACGTTGAGGCATCAATGTGGGATATGTAGAAGATCTACAAACCAGCATCTCCTTGCAAAATGTGATACGTGCCATCTTCATTATCATTTATCTTGTCTTAGTCCGCCACTTTCTCGTATGCCTAAGAAAACAAAGCTAATGGGATGGTACGTGCGTTATCGTGTTAATGTATTTATCGACATGTTCTCGGATTAAGATATAAATACGACGTTCATGAAATTCGAAGTAACCCTCGTCTTTATCATCTTTTTGAAGGCAATGTTCCGAATGCGATAAAGAGTCGTCTGGATCAGAGGTTGAACGCGTCGACACGTCGGCTCCGCGTAAATTAAGGCACTGTAAAGATGACTCTAATTTAACATCAACACCCCCGCAAGAAGTGCAAGCGCCCGCAACACCAACCACGCCTAGCACCTCGAAAAATTCTTCCACTAGTCTTAATAGTGTAACAAATATCACAGGTCCTGACACACCAACAACACCGAAAGTAATTACTATTCTATATTATTATCTCCTACAGCAGTGTATCTATTTCTACCGCATTTCATACTCGCCTCTGCAAACGAATCGTGTACAGGTGACTATAAAACCAGTCGGACCGCAGCCTCTATCTTCGACTCCCATCCAGTCAGGGGAACCAGTGTACAATCACCAACCTATCAATAACGTGACAATAGCGACGAGGGAAGGATCGCCCGAATACATGGTAGCTTCAGCGGATGGTACAGAATCTGTCTCGCAAAGAAGCGCGAAGAAGAGGAGAAGGTTCGTAAAACGTTGCCTTACGGATGAATATAGACTACAGAAGTTTGTCGCGTGTTATTAGGGAGAAGCACAAAAGGTACACGCCCGATCCAATTACGGGTGTAAAGCAAAGGAAGCGAAAACATAAAAGGAAAAGTCTTGACGTTGAAAATCCAGAAGGACAAAGTCAGCCGGAAGTTCATAGGAGAATAACAATAAAAGTATAATTCCGACGTTTTGATGTAATTGGTCACATTATCCTCTTTCTTATCGTAATATTTATTCCGTTAAACAGATAAAGCCAATTCCAAGACCGGAGGGCGAAGTAGCATCTGAATCAAGTCCACAGATGTTCATCGCCACGTCTACTAGCACCGAAATCACGTCTCCGCCGCCGCCAAAATTACCACCGCCGCCTGTTCCGCCTTTACTTTCGAATACCGCACCTGTAACGGCAAATGTACCTACCAATAGTACGAGTAATAGGGTATCTACGGGGAATGCAAAGAAGGGGAAAGATACAGACCTTTTAACGCATTGCAATGTCTGTGATATGCCCGGCACCAATCAAAATCTCGTCATGTTAGTTTATATAGATATATTCAGTGCTCCGCATCTCAAGTGTATTTCCGAATTCATGACCTTATCACTTTTCGCATCTCAGGTGTGATGAATGTAAAAAATGCTACCACTTCACCTGTCTTGATCCGCCAGTTAAAAAATCGCCCAAAAGGAGAGGCTATTCTTGGCATTGTGCAGACTGCGATCCTAGTGTAAGTTGATCATTCTTTATTATCTGGTATTTATTGTAACACTTACCCCCCAAGATATGTTTAAGGTACTTTTTATTTAGTCAAGATAAGATAAGACAAAGATAAAAAGAAGATAAATTCGTGGATACCGTATGCTAATTTTTTCTAAGGAGAGACTAGATTAAAGCGTGATCGATGCGAATACGTGACAAAATATAAAGTACTTTAATGTTAAAGCACATGTAAATCATAAATTCTCTGAATGATCGTAAACGTAGAAAGAACAATCTTATTAATAACTAGTTGCTAACATTAACTAATTATTTTCAGTAAAAGCTGTGCCCATCTTTATTTATTGAATAATCGAATGCAACGTTCGATTTACGAAATATCGAATGGCAATTAGTTATTAATACGAAAAAAAAAAATAATTTAAATCTCACTTTTATAAAAGAAAATGGGAACAATTCTTCATAAAAGATGGATAATACACCTACACTTCATATAATTTTGAAGCAGGCCAAAGTAACAAATTAGGCTAAAACTTATTTATGGATACTTTTATCTTTGATCTAAAATTGTCACTAGGATACTATATATATTGAAGTTAAATCAACTCAATAAAAGAAGGAATCTGTAATAGTAAAAATATTTCTTTTATTTCAGGCCTCTGAATCTGAGACTTAATACCAACAATTTTATGTCTGCAGCTATAATTCTACGTTTAAATAAATTAAGGCATTGGATGTCATTATGTTTTTTGTAAAATACACAGAATATAGATAAATCTTTTCCTCCTATTCAAACAAATCTCTTCAAAATACATACTGCAAATCTCGCTTATAAAGCTTAGAAATATGTTTCATAATTTCGATGTTTTGTCAGCAAACTTCTTCGCACATTATTTCCAATTGGTTGCATTGTTCAGTGTTTTATAATTTCTATATTTTTGCATACATGTATGGTGGTTGTATCAAGAATTCCGGATAGTGTAATCTAATAGTACAAAGGTAAGACGAAATGTTTTCAACACGGTGGAGAAACGTAACGAAGTTTTGTATTTGCAGGAACCGACAATTATTATACATTACAATCTCAAAGTTTATTTCAGTATTTACAATAAATTACATTATCTACATTCCACATAAGATGTAACTCAACATTAAACACAAAGATTTAATATTATAATTGTTAGCGTGAATAAATCGATCTTTCGTTTAAAGCTTCTTAAAGATTTAAAGTTTCTTGTGCAATAATGTAAAGTGTATATACAGACTCCCAAAAGCAAGCTGGGAAAGATACATAATTTACGAGAAGGCAGTTTTCGTTTTATTCCTACCAGCTATAAAACCATTATAAAAGTCTTGAGCATTCATACATTTTCCACGAAAAACGACCTCCTTTACAGAAATGCAACTTTCGTCTTTACATTTTATAATCAATGCCTCGCTCTTTTTATCATATACCGAGACACCTGAAAGGGCACGTTTTTTCTAAAAAAAACTCTTAAACAATTCGTCTGTAATATTTTCGTACATTCTGATATTATGTATATAAAATCATATATTTACCTGGAGGTTCTAGTTTAAGGATGGCTGCTATTGGTTCCCCTATATTCTTAACATCACGCAATTTTATTTTCGTATCCTGAAACGTTGCAGTTAACGGATACAGCCCCAAAAGGGCGCGATGCAAGTCGTACACATTTTTCGCAGACATTTCATTCCACTTAATTACAGCTATTTCCGACGTTATTTTCGGTGCTGAAGAATGTAATATGAATTAGCAACACGTGCATTCTTATTTACACTTTCGATTGCATAAATGCACATTTATACCATATGTCACATTCTCCTCGTTTTGAGGCGTTGCAGATTCCAACAACTCTGGTAAATTTTCAAACGTTTCCATCAACAGATTTGCTCCAAGTTTTGCTAATCTACTATAAAGTTCTGGCAATGTTTCGTGATCGCCGATGTCAGTTTCTTTTTGCAACACTATTTCCCCTATGTCGAATCTGAAATAATATTGAATCTTTGAATGTTTCAAGAATGTTAGTAATACTGTCTATGAAACGAAATTTCCTGCGTATAAATAACTTTTACTTCTTAGGCATTATTTTCGTTATGGTAATTCCAGTCTGTCGATCTCCATTCATTAATGAATAAATTATTGGCGCTGCTCCTCTCCACCTTGGTAACATACTACCGTGAACATTTACCATGCCCCTGTGGAAGATTAATCGATTAAGGTGAAAAATCTTAACAGCCCTTATTTCGAATAAGTCGTTTCGAATTCCTTTACGAACAAATCGCTTACAATGGGAATGCTTTTATAATGTTAAGTGGGATCATATGGCCAAACGAAACAACTATCCCGATATGAAACTGGGATACATTGATTTTCAGTGGCCATTCGTTTATAACAATTCCTTTCTTTCTCGCATACTTGATGACTGCGTTCTCTTTTGTTTTGTGTGCAGTAACAACCTCCAATCGCTGAAAAGCTCTGGATTCACTGCATAAAGGATGATGTGTTAAAATAGAGCCACAAAAGTGTTTGACTTAGCCTGTAAGACAAAGATTCCTTACTACTTATTGTATAAAACTTTCAAGCTTTCCACCGCGAATTCATCTGTGCCGAAGAATAGTACATTCCATGGACCATTTCTGGGTGTGCTGTGCGATTCTCTGGTACCGGCATGATACTGGTTATGTACTGTCGCTTTAACCGTAGACAGTAGTGTTTCCTTGCATTTCTTTAACGTACAAAAAAATGGTGTTATTCTGAGTGCGACGAACTTGAAATGCACCATACTGACTATATTGTCATTTAGAAAATCCTGTAATATACGTTTCCAAACTATCCATTGCGGAGTTAAAATTTAAACTACACACACGGTTATGTTACACATTGTTAAACACGAGATAGTATTCTCGTATATATTTAGAGGGTCAGCGTTATATCCTGCAACCCGCGCTCGCGCGAATCTGTAAAATGGCAACAGGGCCTCACGGACGCATTCCACTTCTACTATGGCCGATACTTCCGCCATCTATGAGCTGTTGATGAAAGCGTACGGTCTTTTAAATGCCGGTAGAGAGCGCAGGGTGCTTTTGGCTTTCGCCAGAGGATATTAAATTTGACGTAGCAGACGGGGAAGAAAATGGTGACAATTTTAAGGCCGGTATTCATAAACGTGTCTTAAGATTAAGCAAATGCTTAAGCATTCGGCATCCTTTACTAACTCTAGTAGCTAGTAAAGGATGCCGAATGCTTAAGCATTTGCTTAATCTTAAGACACGTTTATGAATACCGCCCTAAGAGTGAGATCGCACCGATCCTGTCCCGCGTGGAAATATCTATAGTCGGATTTACTAAAGAAGGCACCTTGGGACCGGGGCCAGAACTTGCGATCTTGCCACAACTCCAGGCTCGTGATTGGTGCTTCCCCTATGCGGCTCCCTACGCCTTGGCCAATGACTTTCGACTACTTATCTACTTACCTGATTTGTAAAATTAGAGTGATTAGAGACCCAGAGTAATCGTTGTCTTTGTCGGGTGTATATCGCTATCCTCTTCGAGAGGGCGAGACCAACGTCCTTCCCATAGTGATTAGACAGAGTATCGAATCTTATTGGCGATTGTGGATGGCACGCGGCATCCAGATTGAATGGCGGACAAGTCGAGGAATACAGGCTCATCGAATTCTTATTCTATTTAGGGATATTCCACGGCAAATCGATCACTTTTTGCATTCGATGTCAGGGATATTGTTCAAACTGAAATACTGGGAGAGGATTTCAGTCAGCACAAGTCGGCGCGCCGCGACGTCTCATCATTTGCACTGTGTAAATCTGGCGCCGACTTAAAAAATATGAGAGTCGTAGGTAGATTAAATAAGGGAAAATATTATTTTTTACTTTTTAGTGCAATTTTATTTTTTTGAAGTCGGTTTTAATTTTCTTTTAAATTTCTTTATTTTTAACTTTTAATTTTAACACAACATGCTGAGGAGATATGCGCGTATGTACATAAAATAATAATAATTAGGTGACAATAGTTTTTATTATTAACCAGAACTGGCAAAATATTGGCCATCGCTCCCTTTCGAATAAAAGGCAAGATGATCAAAATCCGTCCATATGGTGAGGAGTTATGCGAGGCAAACATAAAAAAAAATACAAACGGCTCAAATTTGTAACCTCCTCCTTTTTGAAGTCGGTTAAAAAGACCGTACACTTTCATCCAGGCCCGGATTAAGATTTTTGGGGTCGGGGGCTATCAAACCTTCTAGGGCCCCCCGAGGTTGAACAGCGGAAGGGCAGAGTTGGGGGGGGGGGGTAGTGAGCTAATCACTTAGAACGGGGCCTCCCGGAAATTTGGGCCCGTGGCTGCAGCCCCCCCCCTAGCCCCTCTTTATTCCGGACCTGCTTTCATCACAGCTCATAAATGGCAGAAGTATCGGCCATAGTGGCCGCGGAATGCATCCGTGAGGCCCTGTTGCCATTTTACAAGTCCACGCGAGCGCGGGTTGCAGGATAAAACGCGAACCTTGTGTAGCAAGCTCCTTGAACCTTGGGAACTTACAGCCAGAGGGCTTTCTTTCAAATTGAAAAATAAACAACAAACTTAATACACATTGCACACTAATGCATCATTTTGTACACGTATGCGTGCGGTATTAAGCCGTTACTTCTCCATTCATCTACTTTCAATAATAGAGAATACTTTACAAAAGTATCTATCTACATATTCCAATTGTGTATATTTCAGTTACCATGCTAATATGATCTAGTATGACGGCGTTAATAGTAAATTCGCAATAGGTCCGTGCGAATTTGAAACGCAGGTATGTAGTGAGCGAGCTTGACGCTGTAAGCATACCTGTCGAATATGATTATGTATTTCATATATTCTTTCGATTTACAGCGTTGAATTCGTTCATAATAATCTGAGCCGCGGTCGGCTGTATCTCTCGGGATGTCGCGGATACGAAGACTCTCCATACGCGGGATTCGTAATTTCGGTGATGAGTCTGAGGAAGCTTCAATTCGATTTTCTCGCCCTATGACGCTTATTCTTGGCCCAAATGGCACCGGGAAAACGACTATAATCGAGGCTCTCAAATACGCCTGTTGCGGTGAATTTCCGCCGAATTCCGACCGAGGAAAGTTCTTTATTCATGATCCAACTTTATCACCCACTTCTATGGTATAATTTTCTACTGTTATTACGTACTTACAGTCATTGTGATTTACCATTTATATTTTGTTATACTTATAACTTGTCTGACTGTATTAGAAATTTAAGCAAACATTAATGTAGCGAAGCGGCAGCTTCTTGGCCACTCGAGTAATATTTTTATTCACTCAGGTACGAGGTGTTGTAAAAGCAGAAATAGTTGACGCCAAGGGGGAGATTTATACGATATGCAGAACAATAGAAGCTAGAAAGACGACTGTACAAGTTATGTTCAAAACTCTTTGCAATGCCCTCAGTAGACAAAATAAAACAACAAACGAGGTGCGTTAACTACTAACATAGTAGTAAATAGGTTTATCTTTTGCCTTTCGGTATCAAAATGGGGTTACATGTGTTATGTGTGTAAGTGTTTCTGGGACTGTTAACTCAAGATTGTGCTTTCGTTTTGACTTCTTCCTTCATCTTGTTCTTTGCTTCTCCTTTTTTCAAGAACCATACGCATCCACTCTACTCCTTCTTCTCCCTTTAGTATCCCTCTGATCGTTGAATTTTCGCTTTTCAGCTCCTTACAGTCTCGTAGCATGTGACCCAGCGTCTCTCTAGCCCCATTACATAGTCTGCATACTGTCTCTTTTTCTTCCTTCCAGTATTTCGTATGCAGTAACATATATTCAATATAATTTTGGAGGAAACAGTGTATTTCGTTACATTATTCTCGATTTCTGGGTGAATTCTTTATATTCATTCGTACAGGTGGTGTCGCTAACCAACCGGTGTGCTAATGCCGATACAGAGCTCACAGTAATAATGGGTGTTTCCAAACCGATTTTAGACTATGTGATATTTTGCCATCAGGAAGATCTCAGTTGGCCGTTTCAAGATGGTAAAAAACTGAAGGAGAAGTTTGATGAAATTTTTGATAGCGTTAAATATAACACAGCTCTCGAGAGCATTATGAAGCAGACTAAAGATTTACAGCAAAGAGTGCAAATGGTAAAAGAGCAGAAACGATGCTGCGAGGTGATGGTCAACGAAGTGGAAGAGATCGAGGCAAAGCTCAACGATCAGAAAAAACGATTGGAGACTACCAAAACAAAGATTGCAGACATTAATACGGAACTGGAGCCTATAGATCAAAATATTAGAAAGATAGAACAAATGAACTCGGATTACAAAGATTTAATAGCTGAACAAAGTAATGTTTCCTCGAGTATACATAAATAATGTTCTTCGTAATTAAAGCTTGCATACAAATGTATCTACTTTTTTTTTTATTCCTTTTTAGAAAAGAAAAGAACAGAATATGATATGTCCAAAGAGCAATTGAAGAGACTGAAAGAAAATATACATGAAACGTTTGATGGAACGATGGAGGAATTGCACGCCCAGATTGAGTCATATGATAAAATATTGTTGATAAAGACAGATGAAATCAAAGAGGTATTCTATGCTCTTTACTAAAGCAATAAAGAAATTTTAAACATTGAATTCTGTTTCGTTTCTGAAATATCTAGTTTGAAACAAGATTAAAGGATATAACTAAGGAAGAATCGAAGATATCGAATATGTTAGCTGATGAAAGAGTAACCAGTGGTTCTTTGAAGCAACAAATTAAAGATCACGATAGGAAAATTATTCATCGTAATAGGATATTGAACGAGGCGTTATCGGCTTGGAATCTCGGGACTGTGGATTCAGATGTTTCTGAAATAGGTTTACGTCTAACATCGTGTAAATAAGAAAGATATAAGCTCATAGACATTTATGCAATTAAAATATTTTCAATCCATCAGAAGTAAAAGCTCTTACTACAAGGCTGGAAGAGAAGATGCGAGAGTTAGAGCATAAAGTAGAAGATGACAGAAGAAAACGAGAAGCCGAAGAGAAGGAACTGCAAACGGAAATAGATGTTTTGCGTGATGGATTTTCAAAATTGCAATCGGAGAAGAGCCTGAAAGAAACTGAAGTAGCTGAAACGAGGGATATGATTAATGACGTAAAGATGGAGACCACGAAGGTTAAACATTTATTTTGTGAAAAATGTAAAGCTTTTACTTGTATAAGTATTATTAGACTTGCTTATTTAATTACTTCATTCGTAGCTTGCTGCAGCGGCGAATAAGTTAAATTCCATTGAATCAAAACTCCAGGCAGTGAGGAATAAAGTCCAGCAATTGGGTGAATCGATGGATGTAGAGACCGAAAAGAAAGAAGTTCAAATTAAAAATAAATTACGAGATGAAACAGAAGCACTTCTAAACACAACTGACGAAGAAATAGCTTTATTGTTGAAAGAAAGTTCGTTGCAGGCTGAATTAGAATTGCACAAATCTAACTTGATCCTTAAAGAAGAAGAAATACAAAAATTGAAACATAAACACGAGGACACATTAATGAACTTATTGGATATCAAAGAACTACCTCGCATCAGATTAAAAAATAATCTAGATGCAGTTCAGAAAGAATTGGTATTTAAAAGTACAATCGGCTGCATAGAAATAGTGTATCTATTTTACTAATTTTATTACCGCCATTAATTTCAGACAAGCCAAATACAATCTATTACTCAAGAGATTCAAACAGAAGAACATCACAGTACTACGTTGGAAACAACAATATCGCACGTTGAGCGGGATTTGAAAAAGAAACAGAGAGAAATAGAGGGTACGTTAGGAATTTATACGATACAGAATCCATCGCTAATGTTTGTAATTAACGAGAGATTTTTCTTGTTTAGCCGATAAAGCAAAAGTTTCGTCGATTTGTAATTACAAAGACTTCGATGAAGCTTTGTTGTTACAATCGAAAAAAGTGAAAGATCTTGAAGACAAAAGGGGGATATATGCTCATCAAGATGTTGCTTATAAAGACTATATAAAGCAACTGAAAGAACCAGATCCCTGTTGCCCGTTATGTCACAGAGGCTTCGATACGCACGAAACTGTTGCGAATTTATTGACGGAAATGAAAGCAGAAATGGAAGGTCATCCGAGTCGTTTGAAGGAATGTGAAACGGAACTAATGATGCAACGAGAGAAATATGATAAGATGTTGCAATTAAAGCCGGTAGCTGATAAAATAATGCAATCGGAAGAAATTGAATTGGACAAATTGATGTAAATTATCGATTACATTTTGCACCTTCATTTATCCTTTCTGTTGCCAATTTTACAATAATTTGGGTAACTGTTCTTAGGAATGATTTAGTGAAGTCTAAAAACAAATTGGCAAAGTCACGAATGTCTATAGGGGAATTGAAAGAAACGAAATCCAAGCCTGAAAGTAAATTAACAATGTGCAAGGACATTATGGGGGATATTATATTATGGGACACACACATCAATGAAATCTCTGAACTTGAACAGAAGATTGATAATCTCCAAATTCGCATGAGCGTTGCAGGTATACTAAAGAAATTAATCTTTTGCAGTTGCGGATAATATTCGTAATTACATTTTTCGTGCTCGCAGGAATTAAGGGAGAACGTAGTCTCAAAGAAGCTCAAGCGCGAAGAGAAGAATTGAAGACGAATTTAAAAAGTATCCGCAGAGATACTGAAAATAAACAGTCGGCGATAAATATTCAGAATGAGAAAATGCATAATGCGCGGGAGGAGCAGAATGCGCTGCACGAGGAACAGCTGAAAATACGCTCAGACGCACAAAAATTAAAACAGTTGCGAGACAAGCTAGAAGAATTGTATTCAAAAGAAATTGCTGTTGGAAAGGTGGTAAAGGAGTTAAGGGAAAAAGCGATTACCGCAGAAGGCGAATTACGTTTAGGAATTGATAAATTAGCGAAACAGAAGGTGCGTACAATATATATTATATAGTAAATTATGTAAGTAGTCGCGCTAAATTTAGAATACAGAATTTGAAGTGTGATCGTCCTTTCGTTTAGAAACATAATTGGGAGCAACAGGAGACCGATAGAAAATCATTAACGGAGGGAACTAGACGCTTATCTGAGTTACAAAAGGTACAATGCGATGTTGATGCGTTTGTGCACCGTAAAATCCCCGAGGCTTTGGGGCGTTCCGAGATGAAGATAAAGAATCATCAATGTTCAATCGATGAACTTATTCGTGAAAAGAGCGATATCGAAGCTACGATAAATAACTCGAAGGAAGAAACCGCTTGCCAAGTAGTGCGGAAGAGGGAATTGCACGACCACGTTATGTATCGAAAAATTCTTGAATCTACTGAAGCCTTAGAACAAGAATGTTCAAGTTTAAAAGAAAAGCTGAGCACAGTAAATTATGCCCAACTAATGGATGAATTGAAGAACTCTCAGAACCGACAGCAATCCTTGCTCCGTCAGGTGAATCATGCCAGTAGATTAAGTAACATGGTCATCGGAAAATTTGTGAAATAGAAATTTTAACGTCATGTACGTTGTTTTTTTAGAAAAACATGGCCATGGGTAACCAAGAAGAACTGGAAAGGATGGTGAAACAGTACACTCAAGATTTAACTAAAGACGTGTACAGGCAATCTCGCAAAAATTTCAAACGCAAGTGCATCGAATTCAAGGTGATGTGTTACAAACGATTTATATTACTACAGGTTATTCTTTACATTTCTGATATCAACTCATGTTCAAATCAGGTAACTGAGGAAGCCATATTGAATTTAAAAGCTTATAGTAAAACATTAGACATTGCTATGATAAAATACCACGAAGAACGTATGACAACGGTTAATAAAATCATAAAGCAAATGTGGAAGTTTGTCTATACTGGATCAGATACATCGTCTATAGAAATTCGTACCAGCGCTACTGATGGCGTAGGATCTGGAAAAAGAACGTATAACTATAAAGTAGTCCAAACAAAGCATGGACATGAAATCGATATGAAAGGTCGCTGTAGTGCTGGTCAAAGAGTAATATTTATTTCATCAAAAAATAGTGCTATCGGGAACAATCAGTTTAGTAATTCATGGACACCTTGTTCCAGGTTTTAGCGTCGATAATTATAAGACTCGCTTTAGCGGAAACCTTTTGCAAAGATTGCGGAATCCTCGCGCTGGATGAACCAACGACAAACTTGGACCAAGAGAATGCCGATAGTTTAGCAAATGCATTGGCTACGTATGTTCTGTTTTCATTTAACAATCATGATCATTATAGCTCGAAATTTTCATGCTGTTTATTTATCTGTTAAAGGGTTGTGAAATTACGGTCCCGAAATCAAAGGAGCTTTCAGTTAATCGTCATTAGTCACGATGAAAAGTTTTTGTTCAAACTGGCCGATCTAAGTAACAACAGAGGCATTTATGAACTTTATCGTAAAAACAAGTATGTACATTTGCGAGAAATATGTTTATACGCATATTCTTTTACTTCTGTTGTATGATTGTACACAATGTATGTGTATTCTGTAGCGGATACACGGCAATTAGGCATTATCAAACGGGGCATCAAAATCAAATTGAGATAAACCCTATGAAGGAGGAAATATCATCCGTCGAAGAGGTCGATGAAAATTCAGAGAAGCAACAACATACATTGCAATCGAAGGCGAGCTCGCATCGAAAGCCATCTAATGAGAGTGCATCTCAAAAGAGACGTATGTCCGATACTGAGAACGAGGATCGTGCTGAAATTAGGTCACAAAAAAGGAAATTTATTTTCCACGAATAACGGTTATATTGTTAACACTACAGCAAAAGTATTTGCTGAATCTCATTCATTCATTATTTACTGAAGAGTGACTAAAAATTACGTGGTCAAATTGAAGAGGCCTTTACCATGTTAAAAGTCTTCATTTTCGAGATACGCATAGTATAAGTACTTGTGGGTTTCATTTCCACCGCGACTTGTGTAAATCCATATCCATTTTTTATTTAAATAGTCTTTACAGATTTATACTTATATTAGTATATTTGCAGTTGGGCTCTACAATTTTTACCATTCATATCTCGAAAACGAGCATTTAAACTGTATCTGGAATTTACAAATTTCTGCAAACAAGCAAAAAAGGATTAATCTAACTAAAGCGTTAAAGAATTGGGGATGAATGTTCCTTTCTTGTTCCACGGATTAAAATGTTTATAAATGCCCTGTGTTTCTTCCAACATGTATGTAAAAATAAAAGCAAAGCTTTAAGAACGTTGTCTAAAGTCGTATTTCATAACTCGAATACGTACCTTTGTTCTATTCGGATCGATATGAATCGCGGTTCGCGTACGCGCGATATGGAGGATCGCCCGAATGTTATAAAATAAAAGCGCTTGAGAAACAAGGAACAAAAGCAAGGTACGATATGCTGACAATGAACAAGTGAAGATCGCGCTTCCGCGCTAAAGATCGCACGCGGCTTGAGAGTTTGCTTTCGCGTCACGGTTCCTTGTACTTGTACCTAAATACTCTTCTTGTAAAGTGTAGGAAATAAAAATACACATTGCTCCTTGTTTCTCAAGCGCTTTTATTTTATAACATTCGGGCGATCCTCCATATCGCGCGTACGCGAACCGCGATTTGGTGACGTGATCGCGGAACGTGATTGCTACGGTTCGTTACTAGATGTATCTTTCAAACATTGCCGCCTTATAATCGATGATGTTATATGTCGAGTATTGAATCGATCTCGACAATCGAGTTTTTATCGTACTCGGTCGATAAAGGTGGCGAAGAACAGGTGACGACATCGTTGTCATACTCGTGATTTCATAACACGCCATTTTCTTTGTGTGAAGTGCTGGCCCAGAAGAATTTCACTCACTATTTTCTACACAATTCAAGGTAACGCCAGACACCATTAGTGTTTTATTGCCCGTTCGAACACTGGCCGCGTCTCTCGACGGGCGTCGCGTATGTTTCTTAGGATACTCGTCGAATCCTCCTAGTAAATCTTAATTGTCGCGGTCGCGTGTTGACAGGTTTTCAAGCATCGCAGTTAAGCGGATTCTATTTTATCCCGCACGATCGTATCTGTTATCGTGCCTTCGTACCTTTTTTTAATCACACTGTTGGCATGCACTATGCTTTCGCGATAATATCGCTCGAGCATCGTAGACGTTAACCGCCAAAATGCGTATTCGAAAGAGTTTTGCGCAATGATTTTTTTTAAGTAATGTAGATACATTGTACACACGTCATTACAAGGGGAGTACTTTTCCTATTCAATGATTCACGAGAAAAGTCATGCATTCGTAGTGCCCCGATCGTCATTCCCCGTTTATATCGTCTCGCAGTGTGATTTTCCGTTCGAAGTTACTTCAATTTCACACCATACTTATTTCAAAGTGGAAATTATCGTACAACGGAATATTCGAGTTGTAATTTTTATTTCGCAAGGTATCGCGCTTTTTCTCCCGCTGCAGCGAAAGTCACGTTTTGTATTTAGTTTGCCAGCATAATTCGTGCGGATTATATACTTTATTATTTGCATTTTATTGTTATCTTTTAATGTTTGCACATGTAGTATACACAAGATTGATTGCAGAGGCTATCTGTGATTCATAGCTATACATTTTGGTATCCTCTATCTATTTTTCCTCTTTGCATGTAAATAAAGTGCATTCTATATAAACAATTCGCCCTGTAATGTTCATAAACAATATTTAATAGCTTCACGCGTATATGACCTATTAACAAGATTTCTGAGAAATAAAAGTTGCTTTTATTTTTAGTTAGCAATGGCTTCTCGTAAGAAATTATTGCTCAAGGTTATTATCCTTGGAGACTCGGGAGTTGGAAAAACATCACTGATGAACCAATATGTAAACAAGAAGTTTAGCAATCAGTACAAAGCTACCATTGGAGCAGATTTTCTTACCAAAGAAGTTATGGTAGACGATAGGATAGTTACTATGCAGGTAAATATGTATTCGTTTGTAAAAGTGGTAGCTGCAAACAGTTCCGTTTCACTTTAATTAATTCGTACGTTGCTTCTCCCCAATTTCGGAGCAGATCTGGGACACAGCGGGCCAAGAAAGGTTTCAATCTCTAGGTGTTGCTTTCTACAGAGGCGCCGACTGCTGTGTACTCGTGTTCGACGTGTCCGCGCCAACTAGCTTTAAATCCTTAGACTCGTGGAGGGATGAATTCTTGATCCAAGCTTCTCCCCGAGATCCAGACAACTTTCCGTTCGTTGTACTCGGGAACAAAGTTGATTTGGAATCCAAACCGGTAAGAGCGTTTCGAATAATTCAGACGCGAACGCGTCAGCACGCCTTTTCGTTGGATATCATTCTATGCTCGTCTTCTCTTCGCTTTTGCTGATAACGTAACGCATTGCAGGCCTATAATAAGAGAGCGCAGCAATGGTGTCAGTCTAAAAACAATATCCCATACTTCGAAACCAGTGCTAAAGAAGCTATTAATGTCGAGCAAGCCTTCCAGACGATAGCGAAGAACGCTCTGACTCAGGAAAGCGAAGTGAGTTGCGTATGATCGCTTCCACGTATGTAGCATTTTCAAGCTTATTTCCATCTGGTTAATATTAACATGCTATTGTTCCAGGTGGAATTGTATAACGAATTCCCAGACCAAATTAAGTTAACCAACGACCAAAAAAACAATGACAAGGGTGACTCTTGTCCCTGCTAGGTCTTGGAGAGATGATAACTTTGGACAAGCACATAGATGTACAGGTCAGATCGTACATTCGCGTACCTGCGCATTTCGATAAATACCACGTCGAGCTCGAAAGTCCCAAACGCGCGCCTCGGTCCCCTTAGGTTTCATTTAAGGTAATTCAATGTATGTACACCACTGGTTAATTGCCGGCGGAATTACACGGAACGGCGAACGGCAACGCTGTGCACGATAATTCGCGACGCGACTCGGTTCGAATAGTACAATTAAAATATTTCACTCGCCGAGGCGCAGTCGTTTGGCTTTCTCGCGCAAGTGACTATGTTGTATTTTATATCGTGTGTTTGTGCTATATAACTTGACTCTCCAATGGTTGGCCTTTGGCTGGTCGAGCAACACGTTCAACACATTATTTCTGAACATTGTAATGCTCTCTTAGTGGGTACGGCGAACAGTATGAACTGCCCTTTTCAATTGCATCTTTACGACTCGTCGTTGATGTCCTTCGTCGTGGAGTGATACTATGTTGTTTCCGAACCACATAGGCGTAACTGGTTATGTGAGGAGGAATATTCACCGGGTCGGGAACACACCTAGCGTAACAATTAGATCATCGCAAAAGAGTTTGCTCATGATTCATTAAGTACAATCGCATTTACGGAGGAGCTCTAGAAATAAATTAAGATTTGTGGGTCTACGTTTGGCCATCCCTCGGATGCTGTTTCCTCGTCGAATGAAATCGAAATTCTTTCACGGCTCAATGTGATCGATACAGTAAGAGACAATTTTACGGAGCGAGATTTTGTCAAATTCATAGTATGTACATTTATTCAACTACCTCTGAGTTTCTTTATCGATTCGAACCTTGCCGGTCGTCATGTCGCCGGAGATCTAACTGGCTTCCCAAAAAACGTCTACATCGATCGCGTACGTTTGGAAAACGGTGAATTCGTTTCTCGTGTTTCTACTATCAAAAGGCTAGTGCGTTTTTCAAGAAGTCGCTTTTATTTAAAAAAACATACGGTAGTTGAATAATTTGTTGCTCTCGATGCGCCCACAATACTTGCGCGTTAGTATTTCCACGTATCTTTAAATTCCTCCCAGAGGTAAGAGTCGCGAGCCGCGCTGCATAGCTTTCCGAACGTTTCAGTTCTAGAAGATAGATCGGAATACAATTAACGTTGACAGAAGATTGTTCAGAAAGACGTTCTTGTATTACACATATCATTCAATGTAGAGAGACTATTTTTAAAAGTTATACATGCTTGTCGATTTGCTTTAGCGCGACGACATGTATTATTATAAGTGAGAATTGTTAATTTTGCCCGAGAAGGTAATTCGAAATTTCTAATAGTTTGTACTTTTTCTTTTTATATATATATATTTCCTTGCACTATGATCGATGCGACCTCTCGAACGAATAAATTTACGTAGCAGATCGGAGGAAATAATATTATTAAATTGGTATGGAAATTATGCGACGCGGCACTGACGATTACGTTCACATTTAAAATTATAATTTTAGATCTAAGCTACGATCTTGGAAAAGTGTAGAGCAAAAGAATTACGTGAGCTGAATTGATACATACATACCTATAAGATTTCTTATGAAAATGGTTAGCATGTGTAACATATGCGTACACGCATGATCGCGCAGAGCCTTTGACGCTGTAACGTGCGTTTCTCATATATGTACGCGTATATACGTAAATATTGTATATGTATATAAATGATAATCACGATGATTATAGTTATAATTATTAATATAATTTTATCAAAATATGTTAACGATAGATACTATAAATATTATCATTATCGCTGCTGCTGTCGCCGCCGCTGCTATAAAACTACTATTGCTACTCTTAGGTTTAAGTGAACTAAAACAAAAAAAAAATAACAAGGTGAAATACATTTATTGCAGACAAATGACGAGGTGGTCGAATTAATTCGCAGATGTGTCCGTGTCACGGATAATTATCGCCTGACCTGAAAACGAAAAAAAAAAAAGAAATATATACGAGACCATCATTAATCCCCTATCGTGGTTCAATGTCTATATTGTTAACGAGATGAGTGTCTGTTTAAGATAGCTAGTAAATATAGCAACCCTGTACGAAGTAGCGTGTAAGATTTAAAAATATAACTGAATAGCACCAATTTAGCAAATGTGAAAGATAATAGAACACTAGCTCTTTCCAAGTAAAAAAAGGTAGCCCGCAAATGCAAGCATAGTTATTATTCGAGAGTTTCAATGTGTCGTTACGTTCCAACCGATGTAAATTTGAACATTTACTCTCGTACGAATGTGAGAAAAAGTATTCGTCTTTACACGAAACTACTTTATCGCCTTTTTTAAACTGACTACATATTTATTTCAATGGAATCTAAACAAGATATATGATAAACGTATGTATACACACATATGAGTATACTATGTGAATGTTGAACTAAGGGTATCTACGAGTAGATTATAAAATGCGTATAGAATATTTTATATTAATGTCATGTATGATATCACGGCCTTTGTTAAGTTTTAAACAAATTTTTACGATTGATGACAAATACACGTGCGCGCGCGCACTACACATACACCTTTATAGAGAATAAATTACGTTCGTTTACAGATAATATATAAAACGAATTAGGGACATTTCTATAATTGGTAATTATGAAAAAAAAGCGTTTTTTGTTTTTCTGTTCTTCAAATACAGTAGGAGTTTTCATAATCAGGCATATTAAAAATATCGGAATTACTAAAAGTGCGGCAAAGTAGGTGTATCGGAAACATATAAATTCTAGGACATGCAAAAATCTTCGAACTGATTAAACGCGGAGTTTCTCTACTTCGTATTCACAGTTTTAAAGGACACTTAAATTTACTAAGATGAAATCGATTTATCCGCCATAGATATTTCAGTGACTAATTTGGACCATCTTTAATGAGTTTAATTTCTTTCGTAAATTACATGTGTAAATACATAGTAGCTTAGTGCATTTACAGTGTACACGATGTAACATGTATGTTCCCCAATACAGTTTGTTTTAAATTATTGTTTCTTTACCTTAGTTTCTCTGTTCTATCATAAAATACTTTTCAACATGAAAATCGTGCGAATAATAGCTCAATTTATTCTATCCTCATTCAGCTTCCATTGAATACTATACATATGTTATGCAAAGCCACATATGGTCCAGATGAATCTATATAATATATGTATACAGTATACAAGGTGACTCTTGCATTAAGATTTTAATTATCTTCATTGTTCTTGAAGTTAACAAAATATTGAAGACTGTGGATGATCTGAATACACATAAGCAATCATTTTGCGTTAGCGATAGCTCCTGTGTTTGGGTAATAAGAAGCTTTATTTTAAACTACTGACCAGGGGCGGATTTGGGTGTAGGCTAAGCAGCCTGGGGCGACAAATTTTGGGGAATGGGAAATTTTGTGGAGCATCCAATTCTGGGGAGCGGTAAATTTTGGAGACCAACAAATTTGGGGGAGCGGTAAATTTTGGGAAGCGACAAATTCGGTGATGCGACAAATTTTAGGTTTAAATACAAAACCTTGGAACATCTATAAAAACCATTTACTTCTTTCACGTAGCGAATTAGCAATGACTCATACGTTAGATGCCATATATTGAATTAATTTTGAAATTGTCTCGACTCTTTTAAATTAAAATGTTTCATGATAATTCGCGGAAAGGGTGGCAGATGCTTGGTAGCCTAAGCGTGCCAAGTCTTCAAACCGCACCTGCTACTGACAAATTCTGTTTAATTAAAGTATTTAATTTTGTGTCGCACGCTCGGAGGTGACTTAAAACGCAGACGAAGTAAATAATTCGGCGATTGTGTTGTATTAGTTTCCAGAGTCACCGTTCTTAAAAATGGAGGACGCGTGAAAACTTCTGATTTTTCACGAAGTCGATATTTCAGTTGACTGTATTTCAGTGACTGATATTTCAGTGACACGTTATGTTATACCTTCTGTTAATAACAGCTGCATCGATTGCGGATTAACTAGAACGGGCGTGCCCGTAACTATTTATCCACCACGTTTTTACCGTTACTTACAAATTATTCCGGTAGAGAGATCTACAGTTGGATGTAAAAGTGGGGCCGTGAATCGTACAGTTCGTAAGCACGCACCTACCGCGTTCCATAGATCCATTCGTAGTGGTATAGTTTGTTTCGAAACGAGTGCGGTGTTATTTTCGCTGTTACATGTTCATGCGTTCCATTTCGATAAAACCAACAGATTCGAGGTTTTCGTTACGAGGTGTATCGAGGACAGAATAATTACAGTTCGTGTGGACGAAGTAGGAGAAGGATACCGAAAGAAATCGTACGTATAGATCGGCCTGTCAAGGCACATAGGTAGATTCGCACATCCCATACACATACCTACATGAAAACTACGGTTACACATTGGTCGTGCGTAACAACATCGCAAAAAGACAGCACAACCATGAACATTGTAGAAAAGGTACACTCAGCAGGCACGAAAACGTAGGAGAATAATCGGAGCTACGATAACAGCATTTTAATAGCACACTAAGAATGCTAAGTGCCTCCTTTCCCGCTATTTCGTGCTAACACAAAAAGGAGGACAGAGTCCAGGTCACGATTATTTTTATCTCTAATTCATTGTCGCTCGAAACACGCGTGGGAAAAACGAGATTTGTCGTTGTGATTTGCAAAAACGTTTCTATTCAACGCCCACCGACCATGATATATGCTTCTTATTGGACCAACAACGTTTAAGCAGACCGCTGCAACATATAATCCATAAAATACCGTCCTCTTACAAAAACATACTCCCATGTTTACCACATCTTACGCTTTCTTAATGAGCCTCAACCGTATTACATCCCCATCGCATCTCATTTGTTCTTACTGCTCGCAGTTGGTTCTGGAATTTTTTTTGCCGCGATAACGCGTCGCACCAATCGAATCCACCGCCCACATGCGTAAATGCACGCATAAGTGACGTGTACTCATGCATATGCACGCAGATGCATTCTCTCCGTGCATCACACGCGTTCTGCCTCATCATGGCCAGATAGAAAGCCTGTCATTCGCTATTTTCGGTCCAGATGACTTCACGCCATAATATTAAGTAGCTCCTTCAACGCCGCGCCGGGACATGACATAATTTTCGTTTCTGCTAGATCCTGCATCAAATACCACGCGATCATCCGATCTCATGTATCTGACGTGAGACGAGCCCGTCAACGCCTTTTGCGCCTGCACGATAGCTCGTAATCGATCCGCCGGGCATTTTGCTCTTTCTTACATTCGTCACCTTAGACTTAGATCGTAGGTTTTTCATCTGCTCCTCGAAGGCCGAGCGTTCGCATAATAAAATTACACCGACCGTCCGGACATCTCGTCAAGTAAATACATACTCTTGTTTAAGAGACGTTACGTGCCTCTGATTTACCCGGCGTTCAACGGAATCGTTAAACAGCATCATGTAATGTGCAGGTTTCAGTGACTAAAGACGATGGACCAAGGATTTCCAGGACAGTATGCCACCACGACGGTGACAACGACGACCACTACCACGCAACCGAACATTCGTTTCGATGCGTCTTACACGAGGACAGTGCCTGGCATGTTGAAAATTGCACAAGTGGTAAGTTCGTTTACGCCCGTTGTCACGCGATACTGTTTCCCTCCTACGCCAATGGATGTTTCACTAAATCGAAGAATACCGGTATCGTATTTCGTGATTAATGTAAATTTCATAGGAATAATCATTTGTGAATTTTCACGTACACGTTCGTACAGTCTGGGTGGTAGTGAGCAAGGATGGCGTATACATATTATTCATTATCTCCCAGTTATCGCGCTAATCATACAAAATTCCCTGCCAAAAGCAGAACGTCTGAATATCTTTACGACCGTCAAACATGCGAAAATAAATATTCGGGACGAAAGGTTGGATGATTCCTTTTAACGCGAATTTCTTGCGGGGCTAATTGTTTTCGAACGTTATTTGTTTGGAGATTATTTAAGGTTAACGTTGTACAGGGCAACTCATTGGAGAGAAAGGGAGAGCGCGATTTGTGCGTCACATGCTATCTCTCTCTCTCATACAGGCTTGGTACGCATGAGCGCGGGAAACTTTAAGTCCCGTTCTCACGTGTGCAAAACTCACAAGGGAACATCCAGAACCCGGAAATTCAAAAAGTTCTGAAACTTTGTGAATATGTAGGGAATTTCGTCCTGATTACAACGCAATTTTTTTTGCCGCTCAAATTTACTCTAAGGAGGTGTAATTGACCCTTGAAAATCCGGTAATTTTCACGTTTTGTGTTATAACTCGTGAACTGCAAAATAATTTTTTCACCAAATGATAGATTTAATTAAAAGAAGTAACTTTTGTCTTGAAATTTTTTTTCTATCTCTCACAGTTCGTAAGTTACAACAGAAAATCAGAAAATAGCCGAATTTTCAAGGGTTAATTTCACCCCTTCCGAGTGAATTTGGGCAGCAAATAAAAATTGCGTTGTAATCAGGAGGAAATCCCCTACATATTCACAAAGTTTCGGAATTTTTTAAATTTTCAGGTTCAGGATCTTCCCTTGTCAATGCAAAACATGCAAAAATTCTTGACGATATTCTGTTTTTGGTGGAGCCCCTGGTGTAAATACATTTTTAGAACAATAAATCAGAAAACACAAAGCAGATTGCATTGCAGCATCAGTTTATTTCGATAGCTTCAAATTAATTTGTACAATTTGAACGAGGCACGATGCTTGTTTTATTAACATTAAAGAAGTTTAAATACCTTTTATTACTGTTAATAATAGTCGTTCACATTCTTGCAGGTTTTAAATCTCTTGGGATTTATATGCATCACAGTGTCGAGGCAGAGTAACTCTAGCCGTGGAGGATGGTTCAACACGGTGGCCATGGCTGGTTTTTGGTTCACAGGAATATTACTAGTTTTCTACCTGTTCCATATCGTTGAGAAGTTCTCGAAAATTCCTTGGCTGAAAGTTGTAAGTTGAAGCAACCATCACTTCTCTCGTGCGCAATTTGGTGGACCGTAATATCACCTAAGTGAAAGTTCGTTAAATAACGATGTATTACGTGGCGAAATTTATATTCTTATTTGCAGGAGTTCATATTCTGCGCGATCTGGACAGCATTTTACTTGCTCGCTGCCTCCCTCGCAGCAGATTATGCCAAAGTCGACGAAGCTTTTGGAGCAGCAGCGGTGAGTTTCGTGCGGCACACATTTATCTGGGGAAGAAAAGTTATCTGGACACCAATTAACTTCACCTAAGCTTAATATTTGAAAAACGATTGCCTCGTTCAATTATCTAAACCACGACCAGATACATTTTCTTTAAAATTAATATCCCAACACTGACTTTTATTCATATGTACGCTCGTGTGTTCTCTCCTAGTTCTTCGGATTCTGTGCCATGGTAGTTTACGGTTACGACGCTTGGCTGAAGTTTCGCGCAGCGAAGAGCGGTGCTTTAGCGCAGGGTCAGCACAGCCCTAAGCAAACCTCGACGGTGACGAGTCCCGCGTACTAGCTTTAACGCGAGCAAAAGATAGTCAGTTAGACCACGTAAATGGACCACTTTCCAATACATATCGTTGCTTCTACGCGTTCAATTTATTCCGATAGATCTTGCGCGTATTTCCGTACGATTGGTTCTGTCGTTTGAGCGTAAGAGACTCGGTGAGAATAGGGCACAACGGATTTGTCAGTATCATTGACTTCGCTATGTTTATTTAAATACGTATGTATTCGCGTACATACCTACGCGTGATTTCACTTAAGCACGATATATATTCGATAATCATGTGTTTTGTACTATAAGGAGACGATATACATATAACATGCGCCTATTTTTGAATCTTTCTCGTATATGTACATGTCACTACATATACGTATATATTAATTCATCGTATTGTTGTACATTACGTCCCCGAGTTTTTAACGTCCGTTGTTACTGAAAGAATATTTTTGGACAGGCAACATATACATATATTTGTATACATGTATAAGAAATATACGTTTAATCAGTATTGTGTTCATGGTATAGAGCCGTTGATATTCGATAGTTGTACTCGTTTTATATTTAATTTTGTACGACAGTAACTGGATCGCTGATTGTAGCGACAGTTGGGGCGGATAATTACATATCTGAGTTTACTTTGCGATTACGCCCGTTGAGCAGAGAAGATTGATGAAGCAAGCAATAACGAATCAGATTGCCTTTAAATGCATTTCCATCGCAACTAAGTTATTTAAATAACGTCGTTATTATACGTAGTATTAGAAGCTAGCGATAAGGATAATTTGTTATAATTTATCAATTATCAAGATGTTACGCAACGGATTACATGTGTCTTGTTATTTTTATTCGATCGACCCCGTACAGGTACCTACATTCATATGTACACGATACAGATATTACAAGCTAACTAACCTAGTTGAAACTTCCGAGACAACAGAATTTGGAGAACAGAATGGTAATCGTCGTGAGAAAGCTTCGGGGCTCCGCTACATCGCTATTTAACGAGACGAGCTACGAAATATTATTTTCCTCGATGCGACGTTTTGCTTTTCGAAAAGTTTTGCGAAGTAATTCATTCGACAAGCAGAAGCTAATCTAACTCTTGCTAGAAAGTTGTGATTTTCTTTTTTAGGGGTGTAATTAAATAATTTTATGAGTATTATATTTCGAGTATTAATTAGGGGTAAAGTTTCACTCGGATACTAAGTTAAGTTTTAATACTAAGGCGAGGCCTGCGAGCTTGCTTCTTCCCCATAGAGGAGAGGTCTATTGTTTTACCATCGGGAAGCACTAATTTGTTCTCTTGGTAATCTACAAAACCGTTTTCTTCCTCTTCTTCTCGTTGCTCCTCGTCGCATTTGATCCCAGTTTCGTAAGTGTACTCTCTGCGAATACCATCGGGATCGATGTACCCATATTTACCCCTCGTTATGCAGTCGATGCCAATTAATTCTTCTTTGTAGGATCCATCGTCGTTTTCGAAACCCCAGGTGATCGAACCGTCTGCGTTGTCGTTGCGATATCGCCTGATGATCTGTTACGGAACAATATATTTAAGTACACTCGGTTTATGCATAATAGTACCATTGAAATATTTCAATGACAAAATGATTGGCTAAAAAGATAGACTTTAAAGAAACCATTTGGGCCCTAATGGGTTAAGAAGATATATTTCATTTGCTCTAACAATTATTAGAATCTTATTTACGTTCACTGATGCATTTTCTTTTCAAGTCAATGCTGTTGATTTTTAGTTCTATTTATGTGCCATATATGGCAGATCAACTCTCTCTTAATATTACGTAACTGTTACAAGTTGCATGTTCTACTTGTAAGTGATTAATAAATCAGAATGAAGGAGATAATGGTAGAAATCGCTTCCTGGTTACAGGAAGTGTTTTTAATTTCGTATTCACGATTCAGTATTCAGTGGTAGAGATATTTGTTGCATAACCGATAGTGTGGATGTACTTCTGGATGTCGTTTTGCGTTAGTTATTAAATAGTTTTATCAAAAGTTAGTCAGTCGAGGCATTAAAGACATTTTAGCATCGTTATGCAGTACTAGTATCACGTTCTGTTAACTCAAGTTAAGATGAAGATCTCAAGATCCCCAACTTCAGCTCAGACGAAAATCTAAAACTCCCACAGCTTAAGTTCAGATAAAGATCTCAAAAGCTCCAATTTAAGTTCAGATGATCTCAACATCCCCAATTTAAGTTCAGATGAAGATTTCAACATCTCCAAATTAAGTTCAGATAAAGATCTCCAAATTTCCAATTTAAGTTCAGATGAAGATCTCAACATCCCCATATTAAGTTCAGATAAAGATCTCAAAAGCTCCAATTTAAGTTCAGATAAAGATTTCAAGATCTCCAATTTAAGTTCAGATGATAATCTCAACGTCCCCAATTTCAGTTCAGATGAAGATTTCAACATCCCCAAATTAAGTTCAGATAAAGATCTCAGAATTTCCAATTTAAGTTCAGATGAAGATCTCAACATTCCCAATTTAAGTTCAAATGAAGAATTCAAGCTCCCCAGCTTAAGTTTAGATGAAGATCTCAAGATCTCCAATTTAAGTCCCGATGAAGATCTCAACATCATCAAATTAAGTCCAGATAAAAATCTCAAGATCTCCAATTTAAGTTCCGATGAAGATCTCAACATCCCCAACTTAAGTACAGCTGGAGACGCTGAAGTATCAAACTTAAACTCGGACGAAGGCCCCAATACAACTTCCATTCAAACAAATTCTTCAAGGTCCTTAGATCTGACAAAGTCTTTAAGACCCGCAGCTTCAACTTATATGAAAATCCCCCAATACTCCTACCTCAACTTCAAACGAATGTCTCAAAACTTCCCCAATTCAAATTCAATTAAACCCTCCAGAATAACTCTCAACCCTTATAAAACCCCGAGACTACCCCTCTCACATTATCAAACACTAATATAAACCAACCTGTGCAACAGGTTTCTTCCCACGACTGTTATAAGTTTGCGACTGTTTGACTGGTTTCGGAGGTGGCTTCGCCTGTTGCTTGAACGGTTCCTCTATCGGTTTCCTCGGTTTGTTGGGTTTCACTGCTGGACGGTACTGAACAGGTGGCGGGGGTGGCGTTGCCGATGCAGCTCCTCTGCCCGTTGGCGATGGTAGCTGCTGAAGGGGCCGATATTGCACAGGGGCTGGTTGAGCGGACGGTGGGCCTCCTAGACCCGACGTCCTCGGGCCCCCGAAATTCGGCAAGCCGCGCGGTATGTTCTCCTCGCTGTCCTCCAGACTATCTTGTTGCTCGTCGCTCAACTCGATATCGTCGCCCTGGCTATCGTGGTCTCGCGTTCCCTCGCGGTTTCGTATTTCATCATCTTGCTCCTCGTTCACTGGTTTAATCGATTGTGGCAGGGCTTGGGCTGACGCTAGCCCCGTTGGTAAATTCGCTCGCAGCGGTTTAACTGGTGAAAACGATCCTGGACCGGTTGCTAGGGAGTCCTCTGCACCCTTCGGTCTGATCGCGTGCAACAACATTAATGGATGAGTAACGCGATGAGTGATCACGCGCCATCAAGCGAGCATTCTATTCTATCAGTCTTCCTATCCATTTCGGTGGACGAAGCTTCTGGAGATCTATAATACCTGAAGGAAACTGGACGTCGAATTCGTTGATTCACGAACGCAGCTTGAGTCGTAACTGCTGGTCGGGCGGATGGTAATCTCTGGAGCCGCGCCGATCGTATGGGGATCGGCAGTCCTCTTTGCGGCAAACCGCCGACGTCTACATCGTGATGAAACTGGCCCGAGACCAACGCAGTCAGGCACGCCAACAACTAGAACAAAGCGTTTGTTTGCCCTCTTTAGAGTCAGCTTGATGGTTTTTCAGATGTACCCCGCTTTCGCTTAAAACCTAGGGCGAACGGGGTGCAAGTTCGATGAGGGATACTATGGGCGTAGCCAAGGTGGGGCAGGGGTGGACGCTTGCCCCCCCCCCCTTTGGCATAGGAAGAAAATAATAAATTAGTCGAACGTCCATAATTAGATTAATTTATTACAAAATAAAAATGAATTAAATTGTGATGGAACTCCGCATTTAGTCTATCTAATTATACGTAAGATGCAATAACAAAATTTGTTTCGCTATTTAGTATTCCTCCCTGAAATAAAATCCTGACCACCCCCTGAGAGATACTCTGTTTCAAATTCGCAATGCTTGACTCGTTATTTTAAGGGGGTAGGTTACTCTCAACAGCTAAAAATAAGGCCCTTCTTCAAACGCATATTCTGAAGTAATAAATGAATATAGAGGTAATCTTTATTTTAATTTTTAAACGTCATTTCATTGACTTTAATCCACAAAAAGAAAATTTTAAACAGATTTACAGGAGGAAAAGTTATAAATATAAATGTGGGAGCGTGTACGCGGAGCACCGTCTGATGGTGAACACGATCCCGGACAGGTGAATTACATAAAGCAGAAAGTAAAGGAAGTTTTATAATCTGTAAGACAGTCCCCATCTTGTGTCGGAAGAAAAATCTTGATAAACAAATTAATACAATTTTTATGTTGCTGTATATGATTTTATCCTTCTTTTGTAGGAAATATATTTTTTATCTTTTTTTAAGAACTTATATTGAAAATGTGCTCCCGACAAATTCTGGGGAATAGTTTCCTGCAGCTCTCTGCAAATTTTCATTCAAATCGTTGGAGCGATTTTTGAGATTTTATGTTCTGGAAAATTCGCGTTTAAAGTTGGACATCTTTATCCGATCTTTATAACCGATTTTTTACTGTAATTCCTCCAGATTTTGGAATCTCGGGGCCCGGTTGCGCTTAAAATACGTAGAAAAGATGCAGCTAGCGGGATATGCAAACATCCTAAAAACCAATTTTTGAAAACTTTGAAGGTAACCTACCCCCTTAATTCAACTTCATTCAGAAATTACAAAAACAGAATTTCTTCGGTATATACTTTCATGTATCCATATTCACTCTAAAATTATTACCGACGCATCCAGACCACTCGACGTTCCTCCCAAGTAGAAAGAAAATCATTAACAAGTGTCCCCGTCCACCCCCTTCAACGCAGCCGCCACGGAAGCGTTCTCTATGAAATTATCTAGCGCATTGGTCGGCCGCTGGATGATCGTGAAAGTAAACGGTATTCCGCGTATAATTGCGCCGAGCACCAGCGTCCTTCCACTTATTAACAGGTTCCCTCATTCGCCTCGTTGTCGCGCTGGACTTAAATGTCAGCCGCTCGGGATTAGTTACGTGCGCCAGCTCGGTTAGAATCATAGCGCGTCGCAGCGGACGCGTGCACGCGGGGATGGCGTCGTATCGGTATCGGAATCGCTTTCCCTTTTCCACGGGATTTCGACGAATCTCCCGTGTACGCGCAACACGCGACGTGCCGAGGCTAATCAGCGGCGCGTAGAAGGTGCATACGCTTGCTCAGAAACGCGTAAACCAGATTCCCGGACCGGTAACACCTCGACACCGGAGAACCAGTCACCCCTCCGCAGGAAACCTGTTACGTCGCAGATCGAGCGAGCAGAAACGCGCGAAATAAGAACAATCGAATCGCGATCGCAGCAATGAACGGCCGATTCGACAGCCGCTGCTAATCCGCCCTGTAACGTGTACCGAACGCGACGCTCGCACTCGCGATTTCCTCCTGCAATTTTCGTTACGCAAGGATATGAAATACCGGTCCGCGTAGCTGTTAACGTCGCCCCTGCCTCCCGCGAGAATTATAGCGAATTATCTAACAGGAAAGAAACGGAGGTGATAAGGGGACCAGCGTGGCCGACGAGGAGTTGGGGGTGGGACTTGAATCTTCCTGCTTCTGGCGACCGTGGTGGCTGAAACATTCGCGTGTTGGTTGTCTAAACCTTCGTGGTCACACCTTATAATCGCAAATTAGCCACGTGGGCCATGGGATTCACTGCATCCCCGCGTCATTTTCGAGTTACCATTTTCGTATTTTTGGATCTTTTAACTTTTCAGTGATAATTGTATCTACAATCGTGCTGTAATAATCTGTTGTAGTTGAAAAAATAGTTGCGGAAACGAGCGATTCTTTTGGCTAAAATTCATCAAATTTTTCCACTTTAATATCAAGGTCTAAAAATTTACAGAAATATCGAAAGAAAAAAAAAATTGTCTGGGGCGCGATAGATCCCGCGTGGCCACGAAGGGTTAAGGAAATTTGAAACGCTGAAATTGATAAGTGCCCGCCATATTTTCCCCGCCGGTTTCTGCAGCCCGCAGGAATGCAGTCCGGAGAAGAGGGGGAGGCGACTGGCGAACGCAGCGGTCGCGAATTTTGCTTCTTACAGGGGCGTGGGGGGGGGGGAGGGGGGGGAGAGGGCCTGCACTTCGTTCCGAGTCGAAGCACGCGCGGATATTTATAGGGAATACGGCTGAAAATCTAAATCGACTTTCTTACGGGGGAGGGGCCACTTTCACTCGCGTCTGCCGCGCCGATTTTTCGTCCTCCGTGCCCGAAGATCGCCGGGAATGCGTTCAAGATCTCGCCACAATTCCTCCCTCCCCGCCGGCGGCTGCCTGCTCTCTTTTTTTCCCTTTTTTCTCGTTCTCTTTCACTTACTCGCCTTCGACCGTTCATTCACTTCCCTCGTACTTTCACTTTCCTCCCCTCGCGATCGGCCCTCCCCCCCCCCCCCCCGATTCGTCGCCCGGCTCTTACGATGGGCGTCACGTTTTCGAAAACGAATACGTGAGATACTTCTCGCGCGGCCTCAGCGAACCTCTGCGCCACTCACGGGCGAAACCGTTTCCGTTTTAATTGCGCCGGGAGTCGCGAGATCTCTCATTTCGATCTACTAAAGCTGCCGACGTGACGAAACGCCGAAGTTGATAAAGGGAAGTATGCCAGTGGGTCTTACGCAATGTCCACGGATTACAAAGTAACCGGTTGAGACTGAAAACGTACGCGGGTGGACGCTGGTAGGGTTGATGGAAAGGAATGTCAAGTATAAAGGAAACTCTATATGTAAGTCGATACACTTTTTGCATTTCGTCTAAAAACTCGTCTCTCCTACCAGACTATTTCCCCCCCCCCCCTCCTCCTTTCCCTTCGCGAAGCTTTCATGCAAATAGGCTGTCATAAAAACAGAGCAAACTTGGAGTGCTAAGATACCATTAAAATAAGAATGTTTGATTAAACGTGGAAATGAAACGGGCCGAAGAATGTCACTCTGCATCCGGCTTTAAAGATCTATTAAAGTTGTACACTTTGGAGAACGCTTTAATCGAAGAGTTCTTATTCTTCTAAATTCTACTTCGAGTTCGAAATTCTATATTATAGTATTTCCGTCGGCACGAAGAACATTTTCCGATAATTTTCTTTTTTAATTTTGACACCTACAGTGTTTTCTGGAAGAATACTTTGACACCGGACATTTTCACTTCATACTCTCAGAGTCCTTAAAAAAAAAAAAGTAAAAGAGAGGGTGATCTATAAAAATGTATGGCTCGGAGAACGTCACCTGCGTGCTTACAGAGGACGAGGCAAGATGGAACCGAGCTGCGCAGGGCGTTCCCGTTCGAGTAGCACAATGATTTTCAAACCTATCTATCGCGCTCCACTTTCCAACCTTTTATCATTCTAATCAGCGAAACAGCATAGCTCGAAGCACCGCGTCTCTTTACAATTCTCCTGCAGCTCACCTGTCTCGACGTTTCTTAATCATACCACGGTCCATTGAATACCTGCTTATAGCCGTTTCCCGCCCTACATAAGCCCCCGACCATACGCAAAGCCCTGCGCTCAATATTTCCAAGCGAGCTTGACAAATCACTGGCCGCGTTGACCTAGCCCAGAACCATTTCCCCTTGGTTCTGTTTTTTTAATTCTAAAAAACCCGTGCGTCAGTGGCAGAAAATGCTGGACAGGTGGGTGACGTTAAGGGGTTGCGGAGGGAGTGGAGGGGGAAGCGGGAGATGTCGCGGGTTAATGCCGCGGGATGATGGCCTTTAATGGGTTCGCCAGAAAAGAGAAGAATAGAAATGGAATGTTTTTCGGGTACTCACGATCACCGCGACGCGCATGGCCGTGTCCCGTGTCGCAAATGGTGGTGACGCTGGGTGTGGTGCCGGCGCGTTTATGCCTCACACTACCGCGAACGACTCCCCGTCTCCGTGTTCTTATACCTATATCCCCGTTTAAATTCCTATGGTACGAGCAGCACGCAGGCCAACTTTCCATCGGTCAGCAGGAATTGTGTTCCCCGCGCGAGCACGAGACCCGCGAAACGATTCGGCCGGTACACGGATTCTTTGTACCCACGGCGGCCGCCAATTTCATTGGTATCCCGGTACTGGACGGTCCATCCTTCTCGATACCTCATCCTCACCAGGCCGAGCTGGGCTTTAACGGGGCTGGAAGGGCCTGTAGCTGTGGCGTAGCGCTGTAATACAGTGCCACTGCTGTGTAGTTTCGGTGGTACCGGTGTTGAATAGTAGATGCGGTGTGGTACAGTACCTGGAAGAGATACAGCGAGCTCCAAAGTTCACAGGTTTTGGAAGAAGAGGTTTGATATTTCTGGCCATGGCGGATTTGGGGATTTGGCGCTCCTAGGGTAACAAGCTTTTGTCACCCTTCAAGGGAAATATCATTAAATATTTTAATTTTAAAGAGTCGAGGTAATTTTCAAATTAATTCAATATGACAACTCACGTATGAATTATTGCTAATTTGCTGAATGAAGAAAAAAGTGAAATGTTTTTAAAGTTGTCTCAAGACTCTTTGTTTAAACCTTTTTCAATTTTCTTTGCCCAAAATTTGTCGCTCCACCAAATTTTCCCCTTCTCAAAATTTGCCCCCCTTAGCCTATACCTATGCAAATCCGCCTCTGTTTTGGGGGGAGGTAAGGTTACTAGAACTCTTCTTCTAAAACCTCAAAGTTGTACACTTTGGGAATTTGGTAGCTTAATGACCTTTTTATGTATTACACCAGTGGGAGTAGTTTGAGTAGAGTATTTGCGTCGTACTGTATTAGCACTAGCACACTGTACTTTCAATATTATTATTGTGGTAGAGCACTATTAAGGGGGAGGCCTACCTAGAACGGTCAAAACAACATGCTTATTTTGGAATTTTTTCTAGAAAAACCGATAAATTTTTATTATTAAACATTAGTTTATTGGAAAGAGTACGGATATTTCTTACGGTTATTTCAGTATTTTTTGTGGTAAAAAGTATTCAAAGGTTTGTGAGTTATAGGCGATGCCCGAGACGTTCTTTTTTTAGACGCTTTGCAATGACAACCGTAGCTCGGTGCAGGATCATCCAAAATTGAAAATTCGATTTTGTTTAGATAATATATGAAAGTATGTAAGCGCTATCGGGCTCGATTTTGGAAACATTATTTTGAGAAAAAATTGCGGCTGTGCAAATTGTGAAGCATCGATATTTGGCAAAAAATCGCTCGTTTTTCGAGTCTAAAAAGAATCTAGGCAAAAAAAAAGGAAATGCTCCCGATAGCGTTTAGATTTTTAACCCTAAAATAAGCCTGCAAAGCCTCGAGCAAATCGGTTCATTAATTTTTTAGTTGCGTGTGTCGCCGACTTTGAAAACATGATTTTGAGGAAAACGCGTTTTAAGTTTTGGGTCCGAGCGCTACATCGCGGAACACCTACCTAGTTACACGCGTATAACTTTGTCAATTTTGGTCGGATTAACTTGACACTTTCAGGCAATATTTTCAAGATGTTGTTCAAGAAAATATAAAAACGATTTTTCGAAAAGTTCTAGGTAGGCCTCCCCTTTAATACTAGCATTGTATTTTATTCGTAGCGGAGATGATTGGTACGTCATCCGACCTATTGGATGCAAACACGTGTTGTTTATACATATAAATTACGTGATCGCGTGTGTTCACAGAGACTGGTCCTAATTGTGCAGTTGCAGTGGTTAGACTCGTAGCAGACGCAGGTACTAGTAAAAGTAGACACATCAATATCGTTTATCGAGAGTTACCTAAGTATTACATCTACCCCGCTTCCTGCAAGTGCCAGAGCAGTTCACATTTTCCCGAACGCGTGAAGCCGTTGGGACTGTGAATATTGTTGGACTAACGATCGAGCGTTAATTATAACTTGGAGAACATTACGGGGAATATAACGATGAATGTGCGCGAAACGAATTCTCAGTTAATGGGCCCAGAGGGCAATGACTGATTTAAGGAAAAAGGCCCAGGTGGCAAACGTTCCGAAGGGCCCACTTGTTAGGGAAAATGAATAGGTAATTTACTAAAATCTTACTAGAAAAAAAAATATAATGTTTGGATAAAATCATAATTTTCTTTTAAAATCGGTAGGGGCCTAGGCCCCCAATTGCTCATCGACTGGCCCATCGTTGCCAATGTAATTAATGTATACTTTGCTCTTACTAAAAGTAAGAAGCTCAGTGAAATGAAATTTCCACAGCAGTCGAGCCAATCAATCACCTCCTAGATCTAAACCGAGTCATATTCATAATGTTAATTAACATTGGTCGTGGAAAAGAAAGTCTTCTCCGCCATTAGATATTCTCCGGCCGAAGAGCAGCAATATTCCTCGCACTTTCTTTCGCCGAAGGAGACTGTTCATGGCTACTTATCGTTAGAGGAACTTCTGCGCGGAGACAGTGCTGCAGGCTTGAATCCAAGGTCAGTGTCGGGGCCCAAGCTGACTATACACTAATCCCCGTGATATAATGGCGATATATAATACGTGTGGGCCTTATCGCTACACGGCGAGGTATAATTTACTGTACATCGAACTTCTTCGCCTGGCTGCACAGTCTCCGGAATAAAATTCCCAGATTCAGCGTACAATTGGGCCTTAAGTACGCTGTACCTCGAAAATCATCTTGTTCAGGGCCGTATTCAATATGGAGAACGTTGAAGAAGATCCCTGTTCAATCTACAGAGCTAGATCTTGCGTCAGTGTTTCGAAAATAATTTATTTCCGCTTGTTTATTAATTTGTTTTATAAAATGATTGTAGTACGCGTTTAAATAGTTCATGCATTGAGGCTTCGAGACGTCAGCGCGAAGAAACTGCAGCTCGTTGGGAGAAACGCAGGTGTTATCTAGTTCTTGACTGTTTTAAAAATTTGAATTTCATATTTTCCCGCCGTTGCGTTGTACAAGCAACTGCCCGTAAAACGCTGATGGACTCGTAAACTATCCACGCACACTAAATGCTAATGTTACCAGAACATTCTCGCAGCATCTGAAACCAGTTCTCTCTTCGCGTCTCGTTCGTACATCGTAATACGAGGCGCATTTCGTTTTTCGTTCCTCTTTTCTTTCTAGTCCTCAAGGTCGGCGTACACATTTCCTCTGATTCCTAACAGGAGGTTTATTAACCCGAAAGTAATCAGGAATTATTAACAGAAAAGGTAGCATTCCTCGCCTAGAATACTTCAGAAGGACTTCATCCTACACCCTCCTAGAGGATATCGTAAAAGAAACTACATTAACCCAGAAGCTCCAAAAGCTGCAGAATTCTTAAAATCCTCAGAATTATATTATAACGCGAACCGCGAATTAAATCCGTCTCTGTCAAGCTTCACCTGCCGTCCTAAACTTCTTTACAGCCGTCCGAACCGCTGGAATATTCCAAGTTCAGCAAACAGTCCGGACCCTACTCTCGGCTTCGCTTTACCCCCCGAGGAATGTGTCCAGCCGCCGTTTCGTTCAGGAATGCCGCGAGTTAGAACCCTTGAAGTCGAATCAGGTACGTTGGTCAGCAGGTCTGGGTAGAGACGCGGGAAAGAAACAGGTAGATAGGTGGATAGGTAGGTAGGTAGGTGGGTAGGTAGGTAGGTAGGTAGGTAGGTATGTAGGTAGGTAGGTAGGTAGGTAGGTAGGTAGGTGGTGCAGCGGAGCAAGAGCTCTCGCGGGAGGCAAGTCGAGTCGAACCGGCAAGCCAGACGGATCATTTTGTGGAGGCTGAAACCCCCCATGAAACCGGTTCTTCCTTTGCGCGCGCTTCTCTTCTTCTCTTCTTCTTTCCTTTCCCTTTTTTTCTTCCCTGCAAAGACGTATAGTCGACGTGTAACCATCGGCTGGTACTACTGCCGCGCATACTCGCTCGTTACACGGGTTGTATACGTGCAGGACGCACCCGAGCGGGAGTATACGGCATGGCCGAAGGACACGCGGCATTATTTCGATATCGCCAATGTTGCATACTGCCCTCGCGTGATTTTGTAGTACCGATCTACTTTAGTATCCATTCCGCATTTAACCGAAGACACACACTTTGTATTAAGAATAAGTGTCTTCCTTCTTGGTATACTTTGGTAGAAATGGTACTTAATGTGCACTGATCTAGATTCCGTAATTAATTGTCTGTGATTCCTGCGGGATGGGAGACATCACCGAGCGCGCTGGATGCATTCGGTAACCATAGATGGCAGTTCAATAGTTTAGAATAGTCCAATCGTTGAATGATCGCATTGGTAGTCGATTTTCAATATGGCGTAATATCCCCAGTATTGTGAAACGGCTTCTCGTTTCACCGTCCAAATCGTCGCGACTTAGCCTGGTACTCCATCTCCCTGTATCATCGACATATCTAAACTTTCCCCGCTGTGCCATCTTCAGACTTGTACCTCAACGAATCCGGTGATTGATGGTGCATCAGACTATGCATCTACTAGGCAGCATTCCAGCAGTCGATGAAAACCACAAATCGAAATAATTTTCGATTTTATAAATAGAATAAACGAGATGTGTCGATCTATCCGTTACATGGAAATTTACCATTATTGTCTAAATAGTAGAAGCGTCGCTCTCCAACAAGTTTCTCTACGTTGCCATAGAAAATGTTTCAGGAAAGAAGCTCACCTATCCGCGAAGGGGAAGGATGGATGTTGGTTTCGAGGCTTTCGAGCGAGGGGGCTCGATAAACGTGACGATGGCAGCGTCATCAAGCGTCTAGGAGACCGGCCGATTGAACACGGGCCGCGATCGTGCCGATTCCTCTGATTGGCCGAGAGACCCGGCGTTACTCACGGCGCAAGAAGACTCTTTGTCTGTTTTTCGTTCGGCCGACCAGCCGGCAACCGGCCGAGCGCAACTTATACGTGCAGTCGGAGGTCCTTCAGCCGTCGCGCCGGCTGCAATTATTACGCTCGCTTTCGAATTCGATCCCGGGCCCCGTTCCTATCCGTCGCGCTCCTTCCAGCCGTGCTACAGCCCGTCGTTGGCCGCGCTGTAACGCGCCACGACCACGAAAGAGAACCACGGGCCGTGCCGGCGAATCGGTGGGTGTGCTTTTGTAAAGTTTCGCCGGCGAGGATATCGGAGAAACGTCAGCGGTGACTCGGTCGCGTCGAAGGTAAGGTACAACTAAATAAATGTCCAAGCTAATCAAGCTATCCCTCGTTTATTCAAAGATACCGGGAGACGAAGATCTAGTAGAACGCGGATTAAAAAGTCGAGTTACGAACGGTTCGGTTCTTCTGTTTTAAGATCGTGGTTAAAAATTGATATTGGAATTTTTGCTTCTTACTTCGTCGCGAGAGTGGAAACGCTGTGAAAGAATACGGAGTAGGCGGAACCAGTTTTGGATTGAGCTACCCGGTACATAGGGCGGTTGTATTCTCCCGCGGATCCCGACTTCCTCCGACGACCTTCAGCGTGGTATCGTTAAATCGTCGAAGAGCATTGGCCGTGACCGCCTCGGACACCGCGAGCAAGCTTCCCAGAAAAATTCTAGTCCACTGGACACCGCAGATACTGCGAACAGTGAACGATATAAGCACGCCGCGCTCGTCGTAAGAAGCGTTTATTTATATTCGACGTTTTTGTGTTTAAACGAGTTTTTAATCGAGTTGAGGATCTTTCGGCGTGTAGGAACCCCGTGCGGAGGGAAGAGTCGAGCGAGAACCCGAAGACGCAAAGTTCCTTGAAACGCTAGACGTTCCTGTATTTGTGTGCGCGCGTGTGTGTATGTGCTTGAGGCGCGGACACTGCTTCGGTCAAGGTCGTAGTCTGCAAGTTAATGCTCTTTTTGCACGTTCTCTTTCCTCCCGACTGTACACGGTGTCTCGAAGAGCAGGCGGCTCGTGTCTGCCTGTGCGGTACAATTTCGAACGGCTACTGTGAATAAAGGAAATTATTTTATATATTCTATAATAATATTCATTCGATTCGATACGAGCCAATAAAAGACTTATCGTTTTTTAACAAGAGCAAATCGTGGTCAATATCATTTTGTCCGCTATCGGTGAGCTTAATTGTAAAGGTCTGTATTTAATTTATGCCTGTCATCTTTTAACGACAATTTTCGCCGTTGAATCTTCAAGAACGAATTTTTAAACGGAATACTGTGTCGAGGATTGGTAACTCCACCACCGTTGGCGGACTCTAATGGCCAATGGGGTACGAGTTTCCTTCCCTCGGCGCGAAATGCAACTGTAACATGAAAAACCACGGCGATGTAATTAATTCAGTTTTTATGACAGACTAACGGCTTCACTGGGGACGTACTAACGTTAAGGTTTAGGTGTGTTACATACACGTAAGTATTTCAGTAAGTATATCGATTCTTAATAACCTGTTTAATACCATAATAGCTCATTTTAGTAATTTACACCCGATTACTTGAAAGTGTAATTTGAAGTAGTTTCGATACACATCGATTCGAATCCGATGGGTTTTTGAATGTGGCGTCACCTATGTGGCAAGTGAAAAACTAATAAGTGTATCCGCAGGTATATTGGCTTCCATAGGTAAATGTTTAAAATAAATTTACAATTACGAATTCTTCAACTATATAGATTTTCTACGCTCTATTTTGAACAGTGCTACAGATAAAGATCTATGGCGTTCCGAGATGACTCAGGTCGAAGTGGGCGGAACGATGACTGCTTGTGTATCAGAACGTACGTATTATAGTAAATTCCGTCGTGAATATAAGGAGATTCTCAGATATCATTCCATTGTTTAACCGTCTTTCGTATTCTATCGAAGATACAATTAACTGTTGGAAGCCATCTGACGACACATTCGAGAAGCGTCGCGGCCGTTTAGATCCATCTTGATCCCAGCGATCGCGTCTCATTGTCAGTAGCGATCCAGTAGCGTCATTAGTTGCGTTATTTGTCAGCGAATGTCTGGTCTGCCGTTTGCAGACGTCTGACAGCATGGATAATGCTTTTATATCGTTGTTGCTGTTTGTTACCTTAGTAAACTTCGGATGTTGCACACACAGAACTGTGAGTAATAATATTTCGCTGTTGCAGCGTTAATAGTAATAACAGGGTTCTATTAATTCAGTAATTTGGATCAATGTCCTTTGACGTAAAATACAAAGGTCGGGTGTACACCGTGATTCATCGTGATTATTCTATCTCGCATCCGTGGTCCATTTTAGAAATTATTATGACGATATCTCGGGACCGCTGGTTGAATAACAATTCGATGGTAATTGGGAACAGCGCGTTAGTTAATGAGGAACCCGAGATCCCCATGACCCATTTATTAATTAACGTGGGAACTTTAATCGAACCGCTCGTAACGATACAACGCACGGAAATTTAATCGCGGGATGTCAATTAATTATAACGACCGCGTGAATATCTGAAGTAAAAAATAAAAACTGCATGATAATTAGGGCTACGAATTATAATGTTATTCCATTTAAATGCACAGTTGTAAACAATATATTTACATTTTTTTATATAAAAGAATTTGCCTGGCACTAGTTACGATCACGGGTGAATCCTGACTGTGGCGATTTATGTAAAGACAATTTAACGACAGTATATTTAAGAGCTGACGGTCCCAACGACACGTTGCATTACCTGTGGGACTTTCGCGGCAATCCGTCCATATTATTAGCTCTCACTTCGCCGTCGGCTGTTCTTCACATAGCTTGGGCGGACTTCCTCGAGAGGAGAAACAATTCGATAACATTTTCAGAGGCACCTGCATATACCTTCGGAGTAGCTCTAAACAAGGTCAGCATACGCTTAAAATCACACTTTCCTCTGTCTTAATAAAATTGATTTGATTTCCAGATTATAGAATTTAACGATGTAAACGACACTGCTTTAATAAACATCGCTAATGTCGTAAATACTAATATTCTGCACCCAATGTTTTTCCAATGGGAGCGCAAGGCTCTGTTGCGGAATAATGACGTTGTCTCCTTGGACATGGAAGGAAGCTCTTATAACGATACTCCGATGAATATTAGTAGACAAGGGACTATAAAGATTTCTGTAAGGTTTCCGCGACACGTATGCGACGAGCAGTTGATAGATGCAAGATTTGAGTAACTTTTGAGTTTTCATGTTTTCAGCTAAGAGGTTTCTGCTCCCTCGATCATTCGGAAGTTATGCCGCAGATGCTACACACTGAGAATTCCACTCAGGTTGATATTACATTCGACAATATGCAAACGAATAAAAGCTTCTCCCATAGTAGATTCGCTATCGAGTTGCTAGTAGTAGGCGAGGGTAACCCGAGTATACCTATGTTTGTCAATCCTAGGAAAAGTATAGACGACGAACACACTCCTGGTATATTCGAGGTAACGTTTACCGTGTAACCTTTTCTTTGCCTGTCTTCGGTTAAACATACAGCGTTATATAATAATTATTGCTTTAGGTTGTCGAAGTTAGAACGCCTCCTTATAAAAGCATGGACAACTTTCGAACGGAGGGAGCTTATTTACAGTGGATGCCAATATCTTATACAAGTCTGTCCCGCGATGTAACAAATTGGACAGAGATAATGCAGTATCCACCGTTGAAAGTAGCTAATCACACAAGCGCTATTAAAGATTCCATGCTGTATTGTTATTACGGAGATAAGGTCAACGATTTGCTTACGCAAAGAATTATTGTGTCGTTGGGAATGAAAGGAGACGGCTTTTATAAGAGGACATACTACTCTACATGGTATTCTCATTTTCATTTCGACTGTCCTTATTTCATTGTATTTTAGAGCGAATCGAGTAATGTTAATATCCTTTTCAGGACCTTTTTAATCGGCTACGGCACACCACCCAACGAACAATTTTCCTACTTGGTGATTATGATTATATCGATCGGCATCGGTCTTCCACTGATTATTCTGATGGCAAGTGGTATATATGTTTGTATACGCAACATGCCTCGAAAACATAGCGAGACTTATTTGAGCCAATAATGACATAGTAGTTTGTATAAACAATTCTATCCGCGTGGTGTTTGATAGAAATCCGAGCACGCTTAGTTGCATTTCCGATACCACCGTTAAACTTTACAAAGAGATTTTCCTATATTTATACATAGCACGTATATATATTTTTTACACAGTTTTGCAAGTTAATTCACAAACTGAATAGAAGTATACGTCGACGCAATGCATAAACAACTGTTCTGTACAAATTTATACACCAATCATTAATAAATTGAAAATGAACGATCGTATGACTTTTATATCGAATGAATGGTACTAAAGCACAATGTCGTTAAAGTTATACAGCCTATCGATTATTACGCTGATCGAAGCTTAGTAGAATACGACTGCAACGGATTTCCATGGATTTCTTAATAAATATTAACTGAGATGCACATTAAGTGTTAGTGTTTATAAATCTATAATATAAAATAAAAACATGTAGCGATAGTTGCCCTAAATTAGTTCTTACAATTTCGCAAACTTAACCAAACCCACAATGCACTGTACGATTTCCCGTGACACTTCTCGCAATTCGATAGTAGTTACTCATTTAAGTCTATTTTCAATGACGATGGATTTTTAACAGTAGACTTTAAAGCACTTGATACAACCGAAAATGAGGTATAATAAAATAAAGCTTCCAGTCAAAATAAATTTCTCTCACTTAGGCCGAGCGCTCGAGCACGTTGGAGCACGTCGCACGCAGAGTTGGCAGATAGTTTTAATGTCGAGCCGCCAGATGGCGCAGGAAAAGTAGCCTAAAAGCGCCAAAATTCAAATATCTTGAATGAAAAGGATGAAATATTTTCTTAATATTTTCTGGAATTGTTTTCTTTATTTCTTTTAGTTACGACAAATAAACTTTATTTGAATAAAAAGAAGTTTAAATAAAAGTGATGTGAAAATTAAAATTAACATTTTAACGCAACAATGATAAACTGTTTTATAGAATAAAAAGACTTTGAAGATACTACTGATACTAGATACATTGTCAAATTCACCAAAAACTTCTAATTCTCCCTCGGTATCATTCTCTTTTTTATAAGTATTATAAAAAATATCGGATTTAAAATTAGAGATCATGTTTTTCGTAATATTAAAGTTTCTACACCAATTAGAGTTATTAGTTGTGTGAATTTTAATTGTCAAGAGGGTTACCATTTGGTCTTGGGCAGCCCAAATATCGAAATTTCGGTCAAAGCAACCATGGTCGATATTGTAGCCCTATTCAAGCGCCAGGTGCCAACTTCAATTTTTAACCGATTTCAAAAGGACGAGGTTCTCAATTCGTCAAGTATATTTCATTATGTATGTATGTTCGTGCATAACTTTGTAACACGTGGACCGATTTGGATGATTCTTTCGTCGTTATATAGAGTATGTTCCCCACTTGGTACCATGATAAATGTTTTTTAATCGATTTCAAACAAAGGTAACTAAAAATTAAAGACTAATACACTTTTTAAAAAAAAGTAAAAAACCGACTTCAAAGGTGCGCTAGAAGGATAAAATATTTGTCTTTTAAGTAGGTGCCAAAATAGAAACAAAATTAAATCAATTTTTAAACCTTTATCAATTAGGTATAGTTCATTAGCACACTAACGCCTGGGAATTAGAGCGCGAAAAATTTAGTGGAACGCCACGCGTCCAGCCGATTTAAATTTGTTTCTATTTTGGCACCGCTATAAAAAAAATAATTTTATCCTTTGTAGCGCAACTTTGAACTTGGTTTTTACATTTCTAAAAAAGTTTATTATTGAGCACCAGTTCTCTAGGGCCCATGTTTGGGCCTTCTTCAGGGCCCACGAGCTAGGCCCTCTCTAGGACCTAGAATCTCATTGGCAAGTCTAAGCTGAAAATTGAAGCTAAGCGAAAATTTGACTCTACTTCCGCGATAAAAAAAGAATTAGAGCACCGGTGCTCTGGACGAACTTTGTATGCGCAAAAAATTGGCTCTACTTTCGCGAAGAAAATTCAAGTGGAGCTTCGGTGCTCTGGTCAAGTTTTAGATACCCAAAAATTTGACTCCAAATTCGCGGTAATACTATAAGTAAGAGCCGCGGTGCTTTGCAAAATATGTAGATGGACGCGAAAAAAACGGGGACTTTACGATCGCATTACGTGCGATCATCAAATGATCTTGCTAGACAGTAGGATTGCTAGGAAGACTGGTTCCACCTGAAACATTTTCCAATTTTTCGCGGTGACTCTACTCGACTCGATCGATTCGATTATTTTACGAATTATTAATCGGAATTGTAAAAATCGCGAGCAACTGTTGTAAGTATTGATTTAATTTTCTGATTTTAAGACAGACACATGCATGTCACTATCTACGAGTAAGTACCTTGTATTGTGAGCTCATTGGATTCTGCTCTTACCAACACATATGCGCGGCGGTTAGTGGCCCATTTCATATAATTGGCTTCGTTTTAGGAACATTTCTGCAATATTTCGTGAATATGGTTTAGAAAAGAGCCACGTCATGAGACTACTGCCTAGACGCCCTAAACTAAACCATACTCGCGAAATATTGCATAAGTGTTCCCAAAACGAATACCGACCATGTGAAATGGGTCTCTGCATGTCGCGCATTTGTGTTGGAACGGCCGGAATCGAAAGAGCAAGCTCCGCTACGTTTTCTACAGAAACCATTTTGTTTTATTTTATCTCTACCCTTAAAAGTCGAAAAATACTCGCGCATGCGCCTGGGCGGCGCCCGGGGGGCGTGTGCGCACGGCCCAGACCGCGGAAGATAGAAAATATTCGAAAAAATTTTTTTTTCCGAAAAGTCGAAAAATACTCACGCATGCGCACGAGCGGCGCCGGGGAGACGTGCGCGCAGGGCCAGACCGCAGAAGATGGAAAAGTTTCGAAAAAATTTTTTTTTCTCAAAATGTCGAAAAAAACTCGCGCATGCGCACGAGCGGCGCCGGGGAGACGTGCGCGCAGGGCCAGACCGCGGAAGATGGAAAAGTTTCGAAAAAATTTTTTTTTCTCAAAATGTCGAAAAAACTCGCGCATGCGCACGAGCGGCGCCGGGGAGACGTGCGCGCAGGGCCAGACCGCGGAAGATGGAAAAGTTTCGAAAAAAATTTTTTTTCTCAAAGTGTCGAAAAAAACTCGCGCATGCGCACGAGCGGCGCCGGGGAGACGTGCGCGCAGGGCCAGACCGCGGAAGATGGAAAAGTTTCGAAAAAATTTTTTTTTCTCAAAATGTCGAAAAAAACTCGCGCATGCGCACGAGCGGCGCCGGGGGGACGTGGGCGCAGGGCCCAGACCGAGGAAGATGGACAAGTTTCGAAAAAAAAAAAAATTTCCGAAAAGTCGAAAAAAACTCGCGCATGCGCACGAGCGGCGCCGGGGAGACGTGCGCGCAGGGCCCAGACCGCGGAAGATGGAAAAGTTTCGAAAAAATTTTTTTTTTCTCAAAATGTCGAAAAAAACTCGCGCATGCGCACGAGCGGCGCCGGGGAGACGTGCGCGCAGGGCCAGACCGCGGAAGATGGAAAAGTTTCGAAAAAAATTTTTTTTCTCAAAATGTCGAAAAAAACTCGCGCATGCGCACGAGCGGCGCCGGGGGGACGTGGGCGCAGGGCCCAGACCGCGGAAGATGGACAAGTTTCGAAAAAAAAAAAAATTTCCGAAAAGTCGAAAAAAATTCGCGCATGCGCACGAGCGGCGCCGGGGAGACGTGCGCGCAGGGCCCAGACCGCGGAAGATGGAAAAGTTTCGAAAAAAATTTTTTTTTCTCAAAATGTCGAAAAAAACTCGCGCATGCGCACGAGCGGCGCCGGGGAGACGTGCGCGCAGGGCCAGACCGCGGAAGATGGAAAAGTTTCGAAAAAAATTTTTTTTCTCAAAATGTCGAAAAAAACTCGCGCATGCGCACGAGCGGCGCCGGGGGGAGGTGGGCGCAGGGCCCAGACCGCGGAAGATGGACAAGTTTCGAAAAAAAAAAAAATTTCCGAAAAGTCGAAAAAAATTCGCGCATGCGCACGAGCGGCGCCGGGGAGACGTGCGCGCAGGGCCCAGACCGCGGAAGATGGAAAAGTTTCGAAAAAAATTTTTTTTTCTCAAAATGTCGAAAAAAACTCGCGCATGCGCACGAGCGGCGCCGGGGAGACGTGCGCGCAGGGCCAGACCGCAGAAGATGGAAAAGTTTCGAAAAAAAATTTTTTTCTCAAAATGTCGAAAAAAACTCGCGCATGCGCACGAGCGGCGCCGGGGGGACGTGGGCGCAGGGCCCAGACCGCGGAAGATGGACAAGTTTCGAAAAAAAAAAAAATTTCCGAAAAGTCGAAAAAAATTCGCGCATGCGCACGAGCGGCGCCGGGGAGATGTGCGCGCAGGGCCCAGACCGCGGAAGATGGAAAAGTTTGGAAAAAATTTTTTTTTTCCGAAAAGTCGAAAAAAACTCGCGCATGCGCACGAGCGGCGCCGGGGAGACGTGCGCGCAGGGCCCAGACCGCGGAAGATGGAAAAGTTTCGAAAAAAATTTTTTTTTCCGAAAAGTCGAAAAAAACTCGCGCATGCGCACGAGCGGCGCCGGGGAGACGTGCGCGCAGGGCCCAGACCGCGGAAGATGGAAAAGTTTCGAAAAAATTTTTTTTTCCGAAAAGTCGAAAAAAACTCGCGCATGCGCACGAGCGGCGCCAGGGGGACGTGCGCGCAGGGCCCAGACCGCGGAAGATGGAAAAGTTTCGAAAAAAATTTTTTTTTCTCAAAATGTCGAAAAAAACTCGCGCATGCGCACGAGCGGCGCCGGGGAGACGTGCGCGCAGGGCCAGACCGCAGAAGATGGAAAAGTTTCGAAAAAAAATTTTTTTCTCAAAATGTCGAAAAAAACTCGCGCATGCGCACGAGCGGCGCCGGGGGGACGTGGGCGCAGGGCCCAGACCGCGGAAGATGGACAAGTTTCGAAAAAAAAAAAAATTTCCGAAAAGTCGAAAAAAATTCGCGCATGCGCACGAGCGGCGCCGGGGAGATGTGCGCGCAGGGCCCAGACCGCGGAAGATGGAAAAGTTTGGAAAAAATTTTTTTTTTCCGAAAAGTCGAAAAAAACTCGCGCATGCGCACGAGCGGCGCCGGGGAGACGTGCGCGCAGGGCCCAGACCGCGGAAGATGGAAAAGTTTCGAAAAAAATTTTTTTTTCCGAAAAGTCGAAAAAAACTCGCGCATGCGCACGAGCGGCGCCGGGGAGACGTGCGCGCAGGGCCCAGACCGCGGAAGATGGAAAAGTTTCGAAAAAATTTTTTTTTCCGAAAAGTCGAAAAAAACTCGCGCATGCGCACGAGCGGCGCCAGGGGGACGTGCGCGCAGGGCCCAGACCGCGGAAGATGGAAAAGTTTCGGAAAAAAAAAAAATTCCGAAAAGTCGAAAAAAACTCGCGCATGCGCACGAGCGGCGCCGGGGAGACGTGCGCGCAGGGCCCAGACCGCGGAAGATGGAAAAGTTTCGAAAAAATTTTTTTTCCCGAAAAGTCGAAAAAAAATTTTTTCCCGAAAAGTCGAAAAAAACTCGCGCATGCGCACGAGCGGCGCCAGGGGGACGTGCGCGCAGGGCCCAGACCGCGGAAGATGGAAAAGTTTCGGAAAAAAAAAAAATTCCGAAAAGTCGAAAAAAACTCGCGCATGCGCACGAGCGGCGCCGGGGAGACGTGCGCGCAGGGCCCAGACCGCGGAAGATGGAAAAGTTTCGAAAAAAATTTTTTTCCCGAAAAGTCGAAAAAAAATTTTTTCCCGAAAAGTCGAAAAAAACTCGCGCATGCGCACGAGCGGCGCCAGGGGGACGTGCGCGCAGGGCCCAGACCGCGGAAGATGAAAAAGTTTCGAAAAAAAAAAAAAATTCCGAAAAGTCGAAAAAAACTCGCGCATACGCACGAGCGGCGCCGGGGGGACGTGCGCGAAGGGCCCAGACCGCGGAAGATGGAAAAGTTTCGGAAAATTTTTTTTTTCCGAAAAGTCGAAAAATACTCGCGCATGCGCACGAGCGGCGCCCGCGGGACGTGTGCGCAGGGTTCCGACCGCGGGAAAAAAAAAATTTTCAAAAAAAAATTTTTTTCCGAAAAGTCGAAAAAACTCGCGCATGCGCCTGAGTGGCACAAGCCGAAAAGTCGATAAATTATCGACTGCGAAATTAAAGATTGTGAAATTAAAGATTGTGAAATTAAAGAAAAGTAGTTTAGAATGTTTGAAACGCGATAGTAAAACATCAATTGCGAATTTAAAATTTATTTATTGTATGTTTCTACGCGTATAAACATCTGGAAGCACAGGCCCATTAAGGTTACTATTCGCGAGGACTAAGTATGTGTTCGTGGTGTCTGCGCTCGCTACAGCAATCATTTTGTTCGATGGCATGCAGAAAGGTTGAAAGAATGAAAAAGTATCACTCACCATTCGTTGCAAACAGTCTCATTGTGCTACCCATGCAGACAAGCATCCCCCTTCAGCAATAGCTATTCGATCTGCAGGCCAATGTCCCGCAGCTGCAGGGTCAGTACCGAATTGTAGTAGAATCTTGTTAAGCGACCCCCCACATGGTCCAGTAATCGATGAAATTGTTGCACGAATTGAGAAATCACGAAATAATATGCACACACTTGACTGAACACACTGAACCGATGAATTTCTCAGGGCTGGACTAAATCTTATTTCGGAACGCGGGTTTCGAACGTCACGCGATTTGCAGTTGCATCCATGCACCCCACGCCACTCATGCATCATGCAACGTTCTGCGAGGCTTTTATGAATTAGGTTTTACTGTAAATATCAATGTCGATGGTAAACTAATACTCGGAGCAAATAGAATCCAATTATTATTACTTCACTAGAATGATTAAACAGTGCATTAGAAACTTGCGGGAATGTCAGAGTAACGGCGTGAATTTTTAATACTTTTCGGCGTACGATACGTGAAAGAGTTCTACTACACGCAAAGTATTACTTAATAACCAATGTCATCTCGCAATTTATAGCTTACACGGGCTTTGAAGAAATACCATTCTTGAGCTTCATAGTCTCTTGATCCCCGAAATGGATTTTCGGAAAGAAATCCGCGTGAGTCGTAGAGACAAGCTGTGCCAAAGCATAGCGTAGTAAAAGCCCTGCCTTCTATGTCAAACTCTCGCACTGAACAAATCACACGTATACAAGCACGCACACACCTTTCAGCATCTCAACGCATTTCAGTGTAGTTGCTGAGCTGGACGCTGTTCATAAGCAGATGCCACCACAGACGAGGTATAGGATAGACCTATCACCTTATGGAAGTTCGGTCGCCACCCAAACTGTCTTACCGACCCATAATTTCAGAACTGAATGTAGTGGCATATGCTTATGAACAGCGTCCAGCTCAGTGACTACACTGAAATGTGTTGAGATGCTGAAAGGTGTGTGCGTGCTTGTATACGTGTGATTTGTTCAGTGTGAGAGTTTGACATAAAAGGCAGGGCTTTTGCTACGCTATGCTTTGGCACAGCTTGTCTACGACTCACGCGGATTTCTTTCCGAAAATCCATTTCGGGGATCAAGAGACTATGGCGCTCAAGAATGGTATTTCTTCAAAGCCCGTGTAAGCTATAAATTGCAAGACGACATTGGTTATTAAGTAAGTAGTACTTTGCGTGTGGTAGAACTCGGTCGCGTATCGTACGCCGAAAAGTATCAAAAATTCACGCCGTTACTGACATTCCCGCAAGTTTCTAATGCACTGTTTAATCATTCCAGTGAAGTAATGATAATTTGATTCTACTTGCTCCGAGTATTAGTTTACCGCCGACATTGATATTTACAGTAAAACCTAATTCATAAAAGCCTCGCAGAACGTTGCATGATGCATGAGTGGCGTGGGGTGCATGGATGCAACTGCAAATCGCGTTACGTTCGAAACCCGCGTTGCGAAATAAGATTTAGTCTAGCCCTGAGAAATTTCAGTTTTTAGTTACAAATAAAAAAAAGTTTGATGATATTTAAACATGTCGCAATTCAAATTTCGGCAACGAAGATAGATGATCGCAGCCAATCGGCTCGTATTACTTGTCACGTAATTAATAATTGTATTACAATGTTACTTGCGATACGATTAGTAATTATACTTCAAATAATACAGATTGCCCAGGTCTCACCACGTGGAGGCGCTGCGAGTGGAGACCCGCCCTAACCGCGGCCCATCCACCCTCCTTTTATGCAAAATTTTATTTTCATTTCCATAGATCCCCCTGATGCACGGTTGCAAAACGATCCTCGATCGCTCCACAACCGGGCAACAGAAGGAGTCCTTCTGTAAAAACTTACCGCGATGAAACTAAAGCAGAATTTAAAACATTTTTTTGTTTCTTTCATTTAAAATTGGAAGAATTTTCTGGTATATTTCTACCATGATAATTATTCATTAATTGGGAATGAAACAAAGAAAAAAGGGGGAATATTTCCCAATTAGTGAATAATTCAAATTTTCTACTTATTAATAGGAAATATGCCAGTGCATATTTCCTATGGCTACTTAAATACTAATAATTCCTACGGATACGAGCGCTCGTATTTAATAATTGCTACTTATATTTAGTTAAACACTGCAGTGTTTATTTTATTCCTTAAAAACTACTTAATTCTATGTGGCCACTAAACACCTTACCTAACCATACACATATCTACTTAAATTTAAATAATGACCTGCCTAATAAAAATCTGAAATTGTCATGTGTTTCTTACTTCCCTCGATGGACCCACGATGTTACCTGAAACATTTTTAAAAGTATTAATAAAAATTCCTTGAGGTTTCGTTTCTCAAGGATGATGAGCCTGAAATCCTATTTTTGCAATATTCTTCACACATAATACTCTGCAACAGAAACTTTCTCAATGAATTAGTACTTACAATCTATCTTGATTAAGTAATGTAATTTCAACAGATATAGTCTTTTCATTGAATCGCTATTGCCCAAATATTGAAATACCACATTTGAAGCTACAGTTTAAAACTCAATATGGAATATCGATTCGGTAATATAATGAAAGAAGGAAAAGATTAAAAAATACTGCTTCATTATCAGCAGACAAAGTAGGCAATTAACCTTTAGCAATACTTTAGCAATTCATGAAAAAGAAGCTACTAATCATATTACATTTCATTCCGAAGCAATTGATATTCATAATATTAAGCACATTGGGTGCTCTGTTACATCAACTTAATAATTTCCTTGTAGTTTCGCATTAATTGGCATCTTCAAAGTTTATGTATCAATGACTCGACAATCAATCATAATATACAATGGGTAATCAAAAACATTTATGCAAATGTTGAAAATTGGAATAATTGCACTTTACTGCACAGTAATCGAAATTACTTTCATATAGAAAGTAGCAACAACGAGCACGCGTTAATATTGAAAATTTACTATCAATATAAAGTGATGAATTGCATTTACCTACTTTTTCAGTGCAAATTTTCTTTTAATATCATCAAATGAAGCAACAATCGCGGGTGAATTTTGATTAATGCAAAGGAATGTTGAAAATTTATAAAAATAAAAAACTACATTTCTTATCAATCTGATAGGAAATACAACGATTGACGAAGTTACCTACTATGCAAAAATCAGCAACGTTAATGAGGAATAGTTACTGCTACTTTTCAAAGACTCTAATTAGAACTTCAATTGAATGGAGGTGTGTCAGAAGCCTGCAATTTCTATTACAAATAATGAATCACACCTTTCATCGCCATTCTTTCAGTCACAGAATAAAATTTTCCAAATGCTATTCCATAAAAATTGGAACTTCAAATTTAAAAATATTCTAAAAAAATAGAAAACATTTATCTGCAAGATATGAATATACTTTTAAAGCAATATTTCCAGTGACAAACACTCGATTCAAGGGTGGGGAGGTGGTGGTAGGAGAAGGAGGATGGTGCAGCCACTTAGGGCTGCTAGAAAAAATGATCAGTAGCCAGAAGGGCAGCTGATCATTGTCCACCCATTAATGCAAAAAAACCGTGAGTGGACCGTTTCTTTCTTTCGCAACGCTAACTCACTACAGACTAAAATCAACTCCCGAGCATAATCACTAGGACTTTGGACTACCCGCAGCACTAATTTCTCAAACAAATTCAAAATTCCCGGATGGTGCTTCATTACTGAAAATTCTACTATACTCAATACAAATCCCGAATAGCAAACGAAAAAGCTACCGAGAACCACCACGTGGATGGTTTCATTTTTCGCAACACTAATAAAAATTCAGTGCACCTGTGTCTCGTAATACGCAACTCTAACTTTAATTCGTTGCAGCCTTCCTGAAGGCTGTGTAGAGTCCCATGTGCAGCAGATCCAGCTGCTCGGAACTTTTTTTTCCCAGGAACATGTCTCTGGACATGTCCCAGGATAGTTTTGGGGCATTGGGGGCTGGGGGTCGCAACTCTAATTACAAACGCGATCAGTCATCATCGCAACACTAACTCAAAAAAATATTAAGAATCAAACTAGGACGAGTTATTAAAAAAACGCGATCAGTCGCATCGCAACTCTAATAAAAAGAATACCATGAATCAAAAGTAATGCAATGAATCAAACTCTAGTAAGTCCAATTAAAAATACAAGAATAATCTGAAAAACAATCGCGATTTTTTTTCGAAACACTACAAGCAACCACGATCGATATTTATTCGCAACGCTATGCTAGAACCAGACGCGGGGAATGCTTGATTCGCAACGCTAATTCAAACCGTGATCAATATTTAGTCGTAACACTAACTGGCCCCGTAATCTTCTTCGCAACTCTAATTGAAAACGCGGTGGGCTCAATTTCAGGGGAGGGGGTATCGATTAGGGTGGATCGAAATATAGGGGCAAAATATTTTTTTATTATTCATGTCTTCTAATAGTGGGCAAAAGTTGCCTTTTATAATGGTATTTAAGCTACCAAACTTTGAACGTGATCGACAAATTTTTTCAAGTGCTGCAAGCCTTTCAAAAATTAATATTTCAGTAAATATTAATATTTGAAGGGCTTGCGACACCTGAAAAAATTTGATGATCACGTTCAAACTTTGGCAGCTTAAATTCCATTATAAAAGGGAACTTTTGCCCACTATTAGAAGTCATGAATAATAAAAAAAATATTTTACCCTTATATTTCGTTCCACCCTTGTCTCGATGGGTCAGCCTATGGCCAACCAAACTACTACTACTACTACAACTACCGGCGAGCATAATGGCAATATAATACATAAGAATGACCCTGCACCCGAGGATGCAGGGCCATTCTTGGTAGCCCACATGATGTGGCCTTTTCTCTGGCCGGGCTATCTTCGGCTCTTTGGCCACTTCTTGCTTCGGGCGGTCCGCCCTTCTGAAAATGAATAGCGTGCCCAAGCCCGTCCTGCCGACCGCGACCAGCGACAATGTGCAATGTCCCACTGGCGTCAAAAAGTCGACATAGCGAGGCTAGAAGCGAGGGCAAACCCCACTCGCACTAGTCTGGCCGTCGACTTTTCTCACAAATTTCCTGAAAGCAGGTCATCGCGCGGGGGAACATGCGATCAGAGAATACGACGACCTGCCCCGGCCCTACCTACTTATATTTAAGTCACACATTCGTACCAGAAGGTAAGTTACCTATCCTACACAAAACCTATATTTAAAAAATATCAAAACAGTCTCTCAAACACAATCATCAGTCAACCCACTCCACGATTCTCAAGCATCACCGCCCGGGTGCAAAGCCTACACTAGAGAGACCGTCCCGGGACGACTCCGTCACCCGAGCTTGGCCACAATCACACTCTAATAAGTACGTACCAGTTTTCACTGAAATCGGCTGGCAAAGGCAGTGACCATTGCGTATAAGTATGATTTACATAGCAATTAATTATTTTCAATTTCAAAGAATGGATTACTTGATAATGTGCATTGTACGTATTAGGTACATACATCAAGCGTTATTACTTTACTTTCTCGTTTGATTGTACGAGATTGATTAACTTTCATATTCCAAGATTATTTACCAGAATGATCATCGTGTGCAACAAGGAATATGATACATTGGTATCGTTATTGCAATGAATAATAATATAATGTTATAGTTTCGTTAACATGGTCTTTGATAAAAATCTTTCACCGACGCAAATTCCACCGCCTAACCACACAAACACACACAGGTGGAAAATGCGGCGTGCAAGATACACTAACGCAATGCCAGCCGCCGACATGTAATTATTTAGTAAAGAAAGTCATCGTGCCCCATTGCCTTCACCCACCCAAGTAACGCATGGGCACGTGGATGAGTTAAAAGGCAATGGGTACGGAAAGATATCCTGAAAATCCTCAACTAGAAAATATGATTAGTCTGTATAGTGTCTAGCACGCTAGTATTCTTTCATTTTACATTATAAAGCAAAATTACTCGACTTTTAAATTGTCAATAGTTTAAAGTTTGATAAATAAGAAAGGACTCTACTTTAGATCAAGAAAAAGGACTCTACTTGACATTCAATTAGTGAGAAAAAAGACTATAAAATTGAATTATTTAAGAAAATGACTCTAAAACATGAAGAATTTAATTTAAGAATTTAAAACGGGCGATTCCATCGTCAAAGTAAATTTCATTTAGGTAATAAGAATGTATGTTCTCATGCTAATTACTTTGAATCTGAAATTTGCCCACCCTCAATTGTCTTCTTGCACATGGAAATTAATTATTCTTTGTGTACGCAAACGAGTGACCTTTATAAGAAAGGAATTACACTTGTATGTCTATTATCATCATTTAGACATCAAGTTACTTTTGAACACGTAAGTAGTATCAGAAAAATAAAAGAAATTCAAGTCATTATAATCGTCGCAATGACGGAATCGGAGGGCATCCGATTTTTCGACTACATATTAGATAAAAATGATCGTAGCTGTGGAGTCTGAGAGTATCAGACTTCTTCGCTACATAAAAATTAGCATTCAGCCGTATTGATATTCATATCAAATATCAATACCTTCTGAGCTGCTATGCATCTTTAGGTGCATTATTTAATAAATATCTACATCAATGTATGATCAATGATAAACATTCGCGTTAGGAAACGTTTATCTTGGAAATTATGATTATAATTTGATTCTATTGAAAAGGCGCGGTGCACAAGAAGACCCTAGCCCTCGTCTAAGAAATACATACACAGACAAAATGTTACAATTCACGGGCATGGTTACCATACCCGCGGTCATTATGCTCGCCAAAGTATACAACCGGTCACTCGTGTCGATTTGGACCAAACGTCCTACGACATGACTGAGTGACCAGAGGAACCATAATGCATGCGCACTCACATTTCGCTGTGCCCCGGTGACGAAGGCGCCAACACCTCTGCAACTGCTCAGGGGAAGTCATCAAGCTGCTAGAAAAAGTCATCAGGTTGCTCAGCTGCCCCTAGACTGTAACGAAAAAACAAAACACGATTATAATTTCTTTCTAAACTTACGATTGTTCGAACTCTAATAAAGAACCACGAAACAATTCAAAACGAAATTTTTTATCATTCAGACATTTTAAGAAAAAATTAAAAAATTAAATATTAAAAAATAAAATTAACAAATTTTTTTCTTAAAATGTCTAAATTGTAAAAAGTTTCGTTAGTTTTGAATTTCTTGGTGATTCTATTCTAGAAATTAATTTTCATTTAATTTTTTAATTTTTTGTTTCTGGAATTTTTAAGAATGAACTCTACTTTAAAGGAATTAAATGAAATACATAGATACTTACATCTTTCCAATAATATTCTGCGCACAAATCTCCTCTTCAGCTGACGCACTGACTCTAATTTCCGATAACGAGTTTCGCTTTCAAAAGTAAAAAAAATAAAGAAATAGACTATCAACGCGCCCCAAAGATCATAATTGTCGAACAAACCGCTGAATCTATTCTCGCGATTCGAAAGTCAGAGCCCCGATGCTCGCAAAAGAATATAAATTGCGTAGAAAACACTGACTCTACCCTCGCGTATCCCAAAATTGTTAACGACACTCTACTATGAGCAACTGTGCTCTTCAAAACGAAAAACTTCGTACGACATAAACACTGACTCTATTTGGCCGCATTGCACGCGGTCACAATCTCTGAAAAATAAGTAGGATAGGAGGTGGGATGGATGTGGTTTGATCGAGTGTTTGTCACGAGGAAATATTGTTTTTCTTGGAACCAGCCAAGGAACTTTCACTCCTTGTTATTTAGAATACAAGGTGTGATGCGAAAATACAGAATGCTCGCCCGATAGGAGCAGCTTAACATTTCAGTAACACGATATTATCCAGAATATACTACATCAGAAATAATTATTACATTTAAATGAACCGTAGTAGTGGCTTTCGTCATTAAAGTTTTAAGCACGTTCGTGTTATTCGAATAATACTTTAAAATATATCACGATCTTTATGAATATCCAAAATTCATTGCAAGAATCAAAATTCGTTAATTATTCATGCTTGAATAGCATGTCCTCGATCAACTACGCAGTTTCTGTACATAAAGAACAAAATTTGCATCCAAAACCGAACGTAAATGCAATTACACTAGCTTCATAGAGATAGATTCTTAAAAATCATTGAAATATTATTGAATTCTACGTAAACGCGACCGAAATGCAATAGAATTCGATCATTCCAATATTTCGTAAACATCTACTGACGCCATTTTGAAATGTTTAAACAAATCCGACTAGAATTATTGAATTTATCATAATTCAATCTTTTCCCATTTCATCCCGATATTAACCGACTGCAAAGTTACCCATCACCCTCACAGCCAACAATGATTCAATAAAATAACGATAAAAAAAAGTATACCACACGTATTGCCACCTTCTTTTCCCAAGGAATGACCAGTCGCCATCCAAGCACCGTTCAAATTAACCGCCAAGTGTCATGGCGTTGCCTGCCCATTGGTTTGGATTCCCGCCTCAACGTCTGTAACCGAACGATGCAACAAGAGATTGAAACAAAAGCATTAAAACATTCGTAAGGCAATTAAACAAGAAATAAACTTGAAATATGCCCGAAAAGGGATGTAATTGAATACCGAGATACGATATGTGTGCACTAAATGTGCAGAAATATCGGTACGAAGGTAACGAAGGGAATACGCGACGAACGTCTAACGGTTTTCTCGCGATATTTAATCAATTTCGGGACGAAAGTGTATTAATAGTAGCAGCAAGTGACGGTAGACAGTAAAGAAGAAGACTAATAATGAATAGGAGTAATTAGGTGACGATAGATAATGTAGGCGTACCATTTATGTACGCAGCTATTGAAACGTCTTAACTCTACGATGTCCACAGAACGAATGACCCCCGCGCCCCGCCAATGTACCGCGGCGAATATGGGCTTTGGTGGGGGGAGAGCAAGCAGGCCTCGCGAGAGAATACACGCGTACGTATTTCGAAGTGTTGGAATATCGGTCGGTTATTGCACGCCGAGTGACGTATATATCGCGTCTCGTGGCCGAACCGTCTGAACAGAGGTGACTTCCAAAGCTGGGGCATCGTTCAGTCATAACAAACGTCGTTACTAGAAAAGATAAGAAAATATGTCCGCGGCCTGGAAGTCAAATACTTGGCGTGGCCAGGAATGGTCGAGGTGTCGATGAATGATCTTAAAATTATTTTAAAACACAAAATAATGAAGGTGTATTCATATTGTCAGAGTTTTAAATTTACAAATTATGTGAAAGCTTGTGAGAGGAAAGGCATCGGTGTCGATGAATGATCTTACAATTATTTTAAAACGCAATATAATGAAAATATACTCATATTGGCTGTGTTTTAAATAGACTAATTATCTGAAAGCCAGCGGAGGGGGAAGGTATGGGTATTGATGATCTGAGAATACTTTGCCTGGCTACGCCAAGTATTTGACTTCCACGCCGCGGACATATTTTCTTGTCTTTTATTGTGTTACACAGTGTCGCCGTTGCACGCTGCAGGAAAGCACCTTTATGTGCTTGCAGCTTATTTTGATTTCACATCTTTTTTTACTTCGTAATTATTTTCAATTTTTTATATTTTTTTTATTTCATGTACTTTTTTAAAGAAACATTCAGCGAGATACTGGAACTGATGGGTTTTATGACAATTTTTAAAGTCCTTTCTGCTTCAGCATCTTATTGAATTATACTAGATTACAATTCCTTTCCGAGGTATCTCACGTTACATCATGAAAGCATGTCTTCCACAAATAATGTTGTTGTTTATATATATTTTTATGTTAAATAAATTTATTTTGCGTTAAATACACTCGAATAGGACAGCAAGGTTAAAAGGCGTATGTGTTCTTGTTGTGACACTTTTTTCTCTGTCGTTGCACGGAATACGTTTGTAAAACGATCTTTACATTGTTACTTTATGAGAATCATTTTGTAAATCGCGGGTTTCGAATGTCCTATTTTTAATTTCTAATTCCTACCACGCATAGCGTTACAATCTTATTTTAGACTGAATCGATAACGTTGGGTGTGACACGAAAATGGTAAGGGGGCTCGCGAGCCCCCCGAGCGTGTGACACAAAATTACATTGCGTGATAGGTCTATCCTATATTTCGTCGATGAAAATATACTTCGCCTGTGCCGACACTACCCTAACTGGAGATGGTAGAAATCTCTCGCACCCGCAACGTCATTGGTAACCGAGCAGGTGCAGATCGTCAGCAGGCCAGCCGACCAGATGGGGTAGCTCTCCGAAAGTCTTACGGGGCGTGCTTGGCAGAGGCGGATGTTTTCAGGCGGGGGTAGCGAGGGTGGCCGGTGTGATACCGTGTTTCTCGCTATCACGGGGGCGGCGGGCGAGGTGGTGTCAGTGGAAGGGTAGAATTTCATTGATCCGTCCGTGGTACGGAAGCACGGGGCGTGCGAATTTACGAATCCTGCCCACGCTATCGACCTGTCACCATTTACGATTAAGCCGAATTACACCTTGCCGAATTCCTCTCCCTTACATCGCCGCCGGTACCAACGATCATTACAGCGGCCGGATATTCGAGGGACATAAAGGGAATGCCAAGGGGGCGAGTTTGAACGAATGTCGAGCGTGAAAGGAGTGCATGCCGCAGCCGTGATTGGCCGAGTACGGATTCGTAGTTGCGACAGTCTCTCGCGCAGGGGTAGCCGAGCACACGGGGTGGTGGAGGCGGGCGGCGGGGGGTAGGGGGGGGGGGCGGCTCTCGTATAGGGTAGCGAGCGGTGCGGTCACGGTGGGGCGCCTCGAAACTAGTTCCAGTTGAGTCCGCTGCGCGAGATTGGCGCGTGGCGGTGCAATAACGTCCGCGTCGGGGGTTGTCTAATCGCGACAGTCCACGGGAGAAGCTTTTTCTGCCGCTGGGGGACAAAAGAACGGAGAACGAAAGAGGGAAGAAACGTGCGCCGCCAGACGCAGAGTGATCCCTGGGACAGTGAGAGCGGGGGAGGACTGGTGAACGAAAAGTGTGAATCTCCGTGGCCCGGGGGCAGGCTTCGGGGGTGGATTTAGAAGGATCGGCCAGGGGGAGAAGTGCGGACAGAGAAAACGTCGAGAGGCCGAAAGGGTGAGTGCTAGTGGCGATCAAGAAGTGAGTGGGCCAGCGGGAGGGGGGCGGGGGGGCATCCGAGAAAGAGTGAGAAAGTGCTAGATGGTGGTGGGAGACAGTGAGAGAAACAGAGCGAGCGGGAGGGCGAGGGTGGGGTGAAAGGAAGAGACAGCGCGAGAGAGAGAGAGAGTGAGAGAGTTAGAGAGGGAGAGAAGAAGAGAGCGAGCGAGAGAGAAAGAGAGAGTGTGTGTGAGAGAGAGAGAGACATCGGCGTAGAGTCGGGACGGAGACGGAGGACGTGTGTGTGCGCGCGCGCGCGTGTATGTGCCAGGAGGGTGCCGACAGGGGGAAGGAAGTGGAAAAGGACCCGGTCGGGTCGGGAACGTAAAGGGGCACGAAGAACGGAAGGAAGGCAAGGAAAGACGGGAAGGATCGCGAGTCCAGTGGGGCAAAATCAGCAATACGGGGGCTGACGGCGGCACGAGAGGGCACAGAACGCGTCGGGTCTGTCCCCCAGAAAGGGACCGTCGCGCGCAACGCGATCAATTTTCGTTGCGACGCGGGCGGCGAGACTGGAAGGAAAGGAAGAAATGACGACTGCAGCGAGATACCGATAACCGGCCGGATAATGTTGTCGCAGAGCAAGTTTTACGCTCTCTTTATCCACTACACGTTTGTGTAGCGCGACACGGGGCGGGTCCTTGCCGCTGCGGTGAAGAAGGAGAGAAGGAAAGAGCGAGAAAGAGAGAGAGGGAGAGTGAGCGCGAGAGAGCGAGAAAGATAGTGAGAGAGAGAGATATAGAGAGAGAGAGGAAGGCAGAGGAAGTTGGGAAGAGAAGGTGGCGGAGGAGCGAGGATAGGACAAAGGACGAAGAACACGAACGGAGGGAACAAGGGAGAAGAATTTGTCGGTGAAGATTCTTTGGAACGGACACCGAAGCACATCCGGAGGCCAGCTTTCCTCTGCCGTCGGTTTGTTGGTACATGGAAGAGGGAAGAGGGAAGAGGATAGGGAAAGAGAGACAGAAGGACAGAGAGTTTTGCCCGTGGTACGGTGTTAAAGTTTACAAGTGTCGTTGCTTGGTAGTGTGCTAACCCTTGCCGAGGCTGAACAAGCAAGGCCCGCGGAGGTATCTCAGAACCCGCCCCTCCTCGACGTCGCAGTGCCTCTTCACCATATCGCTACGTCTTGCTTCTTTTCGTTCGTACCGCGACTATTCGACGCTACCAGGAGAAACTCCTCGACCGTAAGTGCAACTTCTATACCATATCTTTGTCTATATTCCAGCGCGTCGCCTGCCCTGTGTGCCTCTATGCGGGCGCGTGTGTGTGTGTGTGTGTGTGTTTGGACGTGTATGCGTGACAGGCATCGATCAGCTCGACGGTTACACGCGAGTGGAAAAAGAGGTCTGATCCGTGAACACACGGTGTCGGGCCAACCGTTGATTTTACTACTTCGACCGCGTGCGCTACCCCCAGCAGGCGCTAATGGCGCCCCTCGCTCGCAGATCCCTCGTTTCATAATCGTGTTGTTCCCGAGATTTCGATCGGTCCGATCGGAAATGAGAGAATGGACGAAGGAATTTTTTCATTACCCATACCCATCACGGTGATGTAAAACGTTCCACGGCGAAATCAATCACCGTGACAATGGTCATTACCATCATTGCAGTTTCGATTGAGTCGGAAGGACAGCGAGAATCGAATCTGTAAGGTGACACACACATGCACGCACACGTACACAGGCCGACATATATCTGGTTATAGCGTGACGCGCGACTGCTGGTTCCATTCTCGATATATCGATCGATAGCCGCCTCCGGTCAGGGATCAGTCGGCGGTTCATTCGCGATAACGATAAGCGCTCTTCTTCTTCCTCTTCCTCTTCGCCTTCCGCCTATTCGCCCTCCTCTCGTCTCGCGCCCACTTCTCGAGATTGGCCCGCACGTGAAATAAGGTTTTCCCTTCGTGCTCGTCGCGAAGGTCGTACTCGTAGCGCTCGTGACAGAGCGACGCTGGTTGTATCGTGCTCCTCCGTATGCTCGTATGCCTGCCTGTATTCCTGTGTGTCTCGTGATGACCTTCCTCCGCGCGAAAATTGCCGGTCAATACGACGTGCACGATCCGCTTAAGAGTCGTGCGATGGTATCGATCACCGACTAAACTCGTGCACCACGACGTTTCGCAGGGACTTTCTTTTCGCCCACCCTACCCCCAAGGAAATACGCGTGGGCACGGTATGCACCCGATTCCAGGTGGTATCCGTTTCGATTGCCTCGCGATCGATTGATTTCGGTGGTCGTTGCTGGCCCCATCGACCAACCCACCTCGCTTTGACTCGTCGAATAGATGTCTTAAGTCGTCCTGAGTTTAATGCTTCACTTTCCAAAAATGACAACACCCCCGGGGGTTGCAATGATTATCAGTAATAACGTGGCGGATGTGCATATTCGACCGCGTTGTGTGTTTAAAATATTTGAATAGGAATACGTTGGAATCGAAATTTTTAGGCTGCTTCTGTTTTAATGGTTTCGACTGGTTAATGGGTTAATTTGACGTGATTAAGTGGTGGCATTAGTTCGTGGAACGATGCCTTTGCTGTGTTTGAAATTTGACGAACTATTTTCCTCGATAAATAAAAGATCGATACCGCAGCCGTGTAATGTCAAAGGTCGTATCAAAGCTACATTGTCTGTGGTAAAAGGAAGCGCATTTTCCCCGACCATTCTGTCCGAGAAAAGCGTGACGTCAAAGTCGATTCCTTCGACATCGCTTAAACGCCTCTGCCATTAATACACCGTGCATACGATATTTAGTTCCGCGAGGAGTATCTTATAAGCATTACTTGTTGGCATTTCACATGCAACAGTTTCGTGCATCGTGACATTTGATCGGTTTCGTAAACGTGGCATTTAATGGGAATCCAGTTGGATCTTAAAATTGATTGCATATCCTCGGCGAAAATTGTGATTTTAAATTGAGCAATCTTCGAAAATTCCAATAACAGAGCATGCATAGCATTTCTGATGATTTATAATCCCATTGTATTTAGTCTCAAAGAATGATTTATTAAAAACTTTCAGTTTTTGATAATCGCGATTTTCAAAGGTTTCAGTCAGAGAATTTTCCATTTGCAGTAACTGTAGTGTCAGTCTTCGCAATCTTCGAGAATTGCAGTATTAAAGTTTTGCACAATTCTCAAGAATTGTTATTTTAGAGCTTGTAGTCCGGGATAGTTGCACTTTTCGAATTTACAGTGTTCAATAATGGCAATTGTAGAATTCACGATCCCTATTAGCTGCTTTGTTTCGGGATTTACAAACCTCGAGGGTTACAATTTTTAGAACCTATTTCAGTTTTCGAGAGTTGCGGTATATCGGAGCTTGCATGCTTTAAAATAGAACCGTTGAAAGTGGCGAGTCAGAGATAACGTGGTATCATCCTTCGTAGGAGGTCTACATCTTTTTGATTTCGAATAGGCCATGGTAATAAACGGCACGGCAAAAACGCGCGCGCATATCAGACACGGGGAGGGTGGAAGAAGGGTCGGTGGGGGTGGAGGAGATTTTGCAGGGAAAACGATGGGCGAGTGAATGCAACAGGTGCGATATGCTTCGCGCGATGTTCTGAACGCCAGTGCTCAGAAAGGAGTACGAGTGCATTGAGTTTCCGTCGATTTTATTATATGTCGCCCTTCTTAGCATACTTTATGACACTCTATTATTTTTCCCCCAACTACTTGAACAGTAGAATATCATTACTTATGCGGGAAATTGAAATCGAGAGAGGAAGAAGCTGATTTGAAAGTAATATGAGTCGACCAGAGCCGGACACAAAATTAGTTCCACTCCGGTGAAAACCAATTCTGTGTTCATAACTGTTTTTATTTGCTTCACTGTTAAGCTAAATCATATTGGCAAACTAGAAAATATTTTATTCTAAAGCAAGGGTGAATGAATAAAAATATAATATTCCTTAAGGGTTTTACAAACGTTTTAATATCAAACAAGGAAATTAAATAATTAAATTTATAACGATTTATAAAGACGCAAATAATTAAATTAAAGTTAAAAATTCTTGGCTACCCTTGTGAAATACTATCGATACTACCCCTTTGTTTAATACACCTAATTGTATACAGTCCCCAAAGATTTCCAAAGTTCTTGAATCATTTATTTCAATCAATTGATAATGAGTATAAGAAACTTAACTAGCCTGTTAAACTATTTCCAACAGCATTTCTAAATTCCGTCTGCATTACGATTCTATACACATTATATTTCACCTTGAATTTCTAGAATAATTTCTTGAATTATTAATTCAACCCCAGACCTTGGTATCGTCCTAATATTAGATCTTCGATAGGGATGAACTCCACAGAGAGAGGCTACGAGACTTTCGATGGGGAAGGGTGATGAAATACAAGTACGGAAAATAAAGAGTTCAAGGTCCCATCCATTGATGGAGAACAGTTGATCGTGGTCACATCTGGCGCAAGGGTGGTCTTCCGAAGCACAACGACAATGTAGACCGTCAGAGAAGTCAGGCGTTAGGCGAGCAGGCAAGCAGGCAGGCAGGCAAACGGACAATCGATCGATTGTCCTCGCAAGAACGCATGGCCCTGTTCTGCACTATACTTTAGCCTCAGATATACTTTGTCTTTTGTGGGTCGTGTCATTGCAGCTGATTCCGTGAGAGCAACAATTTCTATTGTGTACTCAATGCTGTTATTTTGATATCGTACAGCACGCTATAACCGACTTCTTCATACCTCCGTTGTTCTAGATTCTCGATCCTCCGTCACACTATTATTCCACGAAAATAACGTGCGATTAAAGCGTGCATTGTCTAATTTTGCTGAATCAATTGTACAAGTGTTCATAAATGTCGGATCAGTCAGTGAGTTGTCTAAGATTGAATCGTAACAGACAACGTCTCTGCTCCAAGCAAAGACAGCCGGTACCTGTAGCTCGGCGAATTAATGATAATAAGCCTTTAATACGATTATCTGAAACATCAGGCACACCCAACACCGGCCGCCACTACTGCTATCCTCCACAGCCGGAGCGCAGTAACTTTCTACTACTGCGGCCGATCAGACACCCGTCCTCTACTACTTCCTCCGGCACCCCGTGTATTCCCAAGCAATACCACTCGAACACTTTACATATCCCAGTATAAACGTGCTCTTCCATGCCCATTAAGCGGATAACACGACCCTTTATACCACAGACATGAGGATTATTGGTCGACTTGAAGTATTCACATCTGCGACTACTTCCACCGAGACCAGCAAAGCCCCTTACCGCGTTACTGCCACCACTAGCGTCCCATTATCGTCACGATTGACTCGAACTCGTTATCCTAAAAGCAGAACACACACCTACCACACATCCAGGTGCGTTTTTAAACTGTTCCCATGGGATTCTCGCTCGCCGATCGAAGCCGGATGACCTACATCCGATTCGATTACCGATCCCCTCAATCGCTCCGCCGCGTATCGTCGCGACGGATCAAGAGAAGTCGCATAACACGTCGCGATGCAAAAACAGACGGTCCCCTCCCCCCCCCCCCCGCGCCCCCTCCCCGTGCCCCACCGCTTTTTCGCCGTTTTCAAGCCTTGGCATTGGTGGACGTTACTCGAGGGGGGCGATCACGGATGGTGGTGGTAACGACGGTGCGGCGACGGTGTAGCGTCAGCGGTCGTCGTCATGACAACGTTTTTCCGCAACGTACCCGGCCTGGTTCGTGACGTCACGCGACGTCGGCAGCGGTGTCGGCGTCGGGTCGCTGCTGTGCCACGCCACGGACGCGGAGAAAAGGGGTTTTCCGTCGACGACGCTGGCCACCGACGGCGCCACCGTGCGCCCGACGCTTCGCCAAGATGGCAGCCTTGCAATTACAGGGAATGCAGTGGGCGAACACGAATACCCGATATCCCTCCGCCTCCGCGGCCCCTGATGCCATTCGCATTCACAAAACTTCAATCCAGGGGGTGGATTTTTTACGAAGCGGCATGCGCGCGGTGTGAATTAACGGGAGGGTGAACGCATCGAATCTGGGAAGCCTGATTCTGTTATGAAAACATGCTTTGTTTGTCCATAATTTCGAAATGGTAGCATTGGTAGAAAAGGATAGAATCGGTGCCCATTTTACATAAGAATGGAGGCTCGGAGGTTTCCCATTGTTCCGCGGCAAATCGCGCATTCGTTTCGTACCACTGGCAGCTGCATGCATTTGGGTCTGTATTGATCCGTAAATCGGACTTTCGAAAAGACCATTGGAACGTCTTCCCTCGATACCCCTGTGCCGCTCGAGCGCCGACTGAGCGGTGCCTCGCGCCGGCCGTAATAAGTAGTGCAAGTTCGATAATATAGCAGCGCCTGCTCTGGATACAGCTGGCACACGTTCGTGCATATCCGTTTTCACGCAGCCGTCGAATCGTCCGTTACCATTAATCGCGGCGCACCGGATTACCGTGCGAGGCGTTCCTTAACGGTATTCGGCCGGGGGTATAGTGATTCCAGGGCGCCCTCGTAAATCCGGGACGCTCGCAAGAAACGAGCAGTATTACTCTCTTCAGAGGAGAGGGCTCTTGTAACGTCGAATGCTTTTGTTGATATCCCGATGAAGGCTAATTTACCATAGACGTACCTGACCCCGTTTCACTCCAGCCTGCGTGTTGGCAGAGTGCCGTTTTTATTGTAGTCATTTATCCGCAGGACGAGAGCTGCAATAGGCAATTAAAATCGAGCCCATTCTACGCCGCTGAATTATGTGCCTCCATAACATTGGTCGCGCGGTGCCGTCGGGTGTATCCAATTTACAGCGCTCCGATGATTCCGGATTACAGAGAACCCTCCGCGGCCCGAGTACTCGGGCGAACCTTGGCGACAAGTGGAGCCGATCGAACCCTCGCCTTCCCTTCGAACAGGTTATCCACTGTTCTCCTCCGTTCTGAGAATGAAAGCATGCGAGGCGGGCGCCGGGGCGCGCTGGTGCTCCCACCGGTGTCGCAATTACCGCGTCGTTCTAATCGAATTAAAAGGATAGAATGGCCCCTGGCGCATCGCTCGCCTCGCCGACCGCTCCGCAAATTAGCTCGGCCGCCTTCGTTCCTCCTCGGCGGACGGGTTACCACCGGCTCGGCCGCGGGGCCGATCCTGCGTACACCCGCTCCCGCTGGCGATCAACCCTTCACTCTTACTTTTCCTGCTTTTGCGTATGGGCGCGCGCGTCCCGCCGTTGGCGCCGCGACGACGACACCGATGCATAAGCGCGTGACCGAGTTCCGGCGGAATATGATCGACCGCGCGAAACTCGGTCAAAGACCACCGACACCCTTTTCCTCGAGCCAGCCGCCTATATCGCATGCTCCGTGTAAATTTTTGTTGCCGTGAATATGCGTGAGCACGCCCGCCACTCTTCCACGGGCGACAAAACTCAAGAGATCGTTTCTCGCTCCACCCCGAAAGATATTCGAAGCCGAAAAGCGCCGGGGCTCCAACGCGGCTATAATCCCGCCATTGTTCTTCGAAAACGGGGGAAAAGAAAAGCTTGTTTCAGTTGCTTCCATTGCCGAACGTCAGCGGAGTATAATCGAAATAGAAACGGTCTTTTCTCGGGGCTAGGATTTTGGTGTTTATTATATATTTATTATAAATGATAATCGCGTTTTTGTATTTTCCGTGGAGTTTTCGATTCAATTTTGAATATAGTTTCTTTTCGATCACGTCCGAGACTGTGTGTATGTAGATGATTGGTGATTGTTGGGGTAATATTTGCTTCTTTTTACATGAAGATTTTTCGCTCTTGTTGTAGATAAGTATCGATCGACTCGAGAATCGGACTATGTTATTTCGGATAACGGATTGATCGCACCCGTCGCTTCATTCACACGTGAGTATGTGGACGTTGGAGTATTTTAATAAGTGCGTTATAGTTGGCCGGTAAAATGTGTCCCCAATGGGATTATTGAAGGGTACCAATAGCGATAACTGAGCGCATGGAAAGGTGAAGTATACAAATAGCGTGGAATATGTATGAAAAGATAGTAAGCTGGGATATAATACTCAGCTTGCTCCCATCGAGGTTACACCACTGCTCAGTGATAAAGAATCAGTGGGCGACCTGGATAGCTCAGTTTGTAGAACAATCGCTGGCAAATGAAGGATGCGGATTAAAATACCGATTTAGCAAATCAGATCAGCTGATTCTTTGTCCCCCGGCATTCTTATATTCGTACATTCATGGAAGATGTGCTCCTCTTTCTAGTCAATAGTGAACAATAGAATACCCACCAAATGTTCGTTTCACTCGATGTGTGAGTATAGAGGCCGTTAAAATAGCATGTAGCATTTCAGTAGCGAGATATCTCGGTGTTAAGACTCTTTAACGTTGCACGAACTATACATATAACGAACTTCTGGTGTTCAAAGTGCGTCACTTATTTTGACGTTCAAAGGAGTATTTGAGGGAACACCGGTTGGGACTAGGGCTGGGACTATTCGAATAATTTAATATTCGAATATTTTACAAGTATTCGAATGCTACGAATAAACTTAAAATATTTGAGTATTCGAATGTTATTATTCGAATACTATTCGAATACTGATGTATTCTAATAGTATGGTGTGAGGTAGGTCAAAATTAGCTTAGAAGATTTCACCCTGACAAATGAACCTAAAGAACTTCATTTATAATTCACACCATATTATTTGAATACATCAGTATTCGAATACTTAAATATTCGAATGGTATTCGAATACTTAAATATTCGAATACTTAAATATTCGAATAGTATTCGAATAGTATTCGAATACTTGGATATTCGAATTATATTCGCCAAATAATTGAGGGAACTGAAGTATTCGAATATTCGAATACCGAAAAATTCGATAAATAGTCCCAGCCCTAGTTGGGGCTGGTGAACTCACAGTTTCAAATTCAGCTCCGAAGCCTGGGAACGAAACGATAAATTTAAAACGGCCACTTAAAATCGGAGCTAAAGAAGAAAATACCCGCGCGTGGCATCTGCCACATCAACTTGCCACTTTTAACACCAGAAGCTTCAAAACACCATCCCCCCAAACAACCGACACCCCTCCCCCCCCGTCGCTAACAAATCACCACTCTGCCATTCAACTGAACCCATTCTGAACCACGGCAGGTCGGACATGAAAAATCTTGGTTCGCGTTGGACGGTCCCCGACATAGCACGCACTGCCGCAGCGCGTTCGTCATTTCTCGTCGCCATTTCGTCGGAACGAGATTCAGGTAGCAGCAGCAGCAGCAGCTGTATCAGCGACAGACGCAGCACTAGCATTAAAAGCAGAGGAAGCAACGTTAGAAGTAGCGGTAGTGGCAGCGGTACAGGGTGTGCCACCGTCAGAGGCACCTGTTCTGCGAGCGAGCGCGTCACGGCGATCGACAAGAAGAGGGAAAAGAGGGGCATCGGCAGATCGGCAGTCGACGTGCTGCACGAGGCGCATTTATCCGTCCGATCGTACGTAACGGCGTCGTCAATTCGCATCGACGGCACGACGCGTCCCGAATCGACGCCCAGGCACCGGCCTCTAGCCGGCAATTCGCGCGGTTCCCAGCACCGGTCTCGTCCTCGCCAGCCGCAGCCGCAGCCACCGCAGCAGCCACTCTATTACCCCGCCGCATCGTGGGACACGCGCACATTACACTTCAGGAACTGTTAGCACCGATCAAAAGTGAGTAGATCGCATCTCCATCCCTCCAGCCACTTCTACAGAGGCTGGCTGGTAAATTGAAGTTGTGCATCGGGCATGTTCTTAGATCCCCGAGCCTCTGCCACTAGTTCTGCCATGAGATAGTGTACAAAGCGAGGAGGATCTATCCAACAGTGGAGGAGCTTCCATTTGTTGAATTGGGTCTCGTTAGGCGCAACGAAAATTTATTCCCCCCGTCTTCATTTGCACAGAGGTCGAGGCGTGCTTTTTGGGGGGATCACGATGAGATTTCGCGGTGTAGAATAGGTTATTCAATAGCCTCGAGGGTTAGGAGGATTTTTTCCTGGGTGTAGTGGAATTTCTTAGTATAGATACCCAGGAGAAAAATAGATATTGGGATACTTGCCCGTTAGAAGAAGTATATACACTGGCGTTCACGAGTATTAGGTAATAAATATATGAGAAAATCGTTGCAAATTTATTGAAGAGCTCTGAGAAATTTTATTTAGTATTTTTCACTTTATTTGGTATTTTAAATCGAAAGCGGCGGAGAGTATTCAATTTGTAGCAAATCTCCTGATACTTATGAACGGCAGTGTATTTATTAAGTAATTATTTTAAAGTCGAATAAAAATTCAATTTTGTGAGGGCTGGATTAAAACTACTTGTGACGACGCTTATCTTCATATGGAATTCTTTCACTCTTAGATGTTATCCCTCCCTCTCACTGTTTACAGCAATGTCTCCCCGATAAGCGCTCACCTTAGTTCAAGCAGCAAGCTCCCAAAGATATTTATAGATCCTATTTGTTCCCACTGGAGCTTTCCCTCCTCCCACTTGTCTTCGACTCGATCAGCTGACCATTCCCGAAATCTGTTCTGTTTCCTCGTTCAAAATATTTAATCGCAACCAAGATCCCTTCCACTGGCGCCTCTAATCTCACTGTACCGTGGTTTTAAAGTGTGCCGTTTCTCGTGTCCAGGAAGGTGGCTCAGCTGTGTGCAGCTTAGACAATGTCCGAAGATTCTGACTCTGTATCAGAGGAAGAAAGAAGTTTGTTCCGTCCGTTCACGCGGGAGTCCCGGGCAGCGATCGAGGCTCGCATTGCCGAAGAACATGCCAAGCAGAAGGAGCTCGAGAAGAAGAGAGCGGAAGGCGAGGTAAGCACGGGATTCTATTCACTTTTCCAATCAGCGTAGAGCAGCGAGCATCGATTCCGAGGAATCGTTGCGGGCGCGCCGCTAGGAACAGACTTTTATTTATAATCTGAATTTGGAAACCGATTCTTTTCGTTGTTCTGTTTCTTTTCTGTGTGGTCTAATCGCCTGGAGTGCAGGTCCGCGTGCATTTCAAGGGTAAAGGAAACTTCTAGCGCTTAATCTCCGTTAATTTTTCAATTCTAAAAGCTAAAGCATATAGTTTATCGAAGTGGTGTCTGAGAAGTAAAGTTGGTATTGAAAAATTGTGAAATTAATGGAAGAGGTCCTTTCCAATGCACGTGGATCGTCCTCGTCGATTATTAGCACACTCTTCTTTAGCATCCACTCAACATCCCAATGTAACCAAATGTCCTTTCAACGAATACCCACGTACGTGCACACCAGAACGACAAACGTGACCATCGACGCTGTGACGCGAGCGAGAGAGTTTCTCCTCGACACATTGCCAGAGAGTAAATTTAATTGTCCCCCGTCCCTCCCTATCGATCTCCGATCTCCGTGAATTCCGCGCGCGGTCCCCGCGATCGGTGAAGTGTAGTTCCAAGAAGGCACCCACGATCGTTGTACGTAACGTGCTCATTTAACATCGATGTACAGGTTGTTCTACTTTGCAGATCTATATAGCGAGCCCTCGAACGCACAAGCATCGCTCTTAAAGTGCGTTACAAACTTTTTTCCCCTCCCCTCACGGATCAACACTTGTGCTCGAGAACCGATCGATGGTTCTCCATGGAACGTCTTTTCGTTCAATCTCTCTTTCCTCGTTTGAACCGAGAGATTTGTTAAGCGCACCGGGTTGGTTGGATTTAAACGATCCGGATATCCGTGTTCGTGGGACAGATCGATCGGTCTCAAGTACAATTTACCCACGGTTGTTGTCCGTGACGCTCGATGGACGTTCACTATTACTACATCTCTATCTCGTAAATATATTTCTATTTTTTCTCTATCTCTCTGTCCTATCTATATTGTTTTGTTTTTGCGTAGCTGCAGTGCCGTGTTTTGCGAGATCTGTTTCTTCATGTTCACTAACCATATACATATCTATTATTATACAATATTTGTACGTACAAGCTGCGGTGTTTCTACCCCTATCCCTTCTTGTAAACAACCGATTGTCGCCTATACCCGTCGCGTTGATTGTTTGCTTGATCTACTGCTAACCGTAGTTGGAAATACATGCCTATCCTATTTACGACTTTTGTCTCTGCGTGTACACCTCTCTCTCCCTATGTGCGTGTATAGAACACGACTGTCGTCGAATAATGTATTGTATTTGTGTTTTACCAAAGATGTGTTCGCGCGTACGAGCTCGATGTCTGCAGTGTCACTATTTGTGCCTGTTTCTATACGTACATACATTATCGCTGTGTCGTAGTCCCCCTCTCTCTTTCTCTCTTCCCCTCTGTGTTCTTTGCTGTATAGTAGACACCCAACCCCTGACTGTATTACTTCAATACTCACACTGGTCACTTTAGAATAATCGTCCTATATGGATGGCGTTCGTTTAATTCCGTTACGAACAGTGCTTTCGTAAATGTATTCAAGATGCATTAGATGCAGTCACTGTGACCCTGATGTATCGAGACAGATTATTTTTTTAAGGGTTTCAATTGTTGGTCGTCTGGTAGATAGAATCTGAGAGTCCTTGGACACCAGGGTTTCTAAGTTTCTATGTTTTTAAGTTTCTAAGTTTTTAGTTCTAAATTCCTGAATTCCCAAGTTCCCATGTTCCTAAGATTTTAATTTTTTAAGTTTCTATGTTCTCAAGTTTCCCAAATTCCTAAGTTTTTATGTTTCTAAGTTCCTAAGTTTTAAATTTCCAGGTTTCTAAGTTACTAAGTTCCTAAGTTTCCGAGTTCCCAAGTTTCTAAGTTCTAAAGTTTCTAAGCTCCTAAGTGCCCAAGTCCCTAAGTTCTCAAGTTTCTCAAATTTCCAAGTTTTTATGTTTCTAAGTTTCTACGTTTTTAAATTTCTATGTTTCTAAGTTTCTAAGTTCCTAAGTCTCTAAGTCCCCAAGCTCCTAAGTTTCTAAGTTTCAAAAAAATTGTAGGATTGATACATACCAGTTAATTTATTAACCAGAAAATTTGGAAAAATATCTGAATTAAATATATGAACTTCCAAGGTAATGACACATCTTTGATGTTTGACAGAAATGAGAAAGAAAAACACGATGCCTATATCAGGCGATATTATGGGTACGAGATGCGTCTGACCATATACTGACCCCTTTCCCTTTCACTCTCCCTTCCTCGCTTCCCATTATGCTTGCTCCAACCATACTTTGTTATATCCTTCCCCAACTTCTCACGTGTACATTACCTTGGAAATTGTTTCGTGTGCAAGTTTCTTGAACTAACATCTTCAGACTTAATTATCAGCATCTCCACGAGGCAAAAATAAGGAACATTCACGTCGAGTATTTGTAACGGAATTATTGAAGTGAAAGATCCAGCATGTAACTTTAATTCTTCTCCATTGCTATGCCATCAAATCATATACATAGATATATCCACCGTCTATAATATTAGAAAGTAAAAAGAATTTAATATTCATACTTTTACATTTCCAAATCTATCGACCCTTCAATACAGCACTGAGAATGTAAATTATCTATCGCACAACTTCATTCAGCATCCACGAACGAAAATCTGTGAATTGGTATCAGAGATTTCACGTTCGGGCAGGATACGCGTCCTACATTTCAATCCAATCACGGATTCGATATTAATTAATAGAGTCTCTTTTCACTATCCCCTTCATACAGCCATCCAGAACAAGATCAGAGGAGGGAAAGAGAGAGTCGAGATGGTATCAATTGACACGCTTCGATATCTTCCTCCTTCTTTCCCCCTTAGCTTGCCTGATCCCGCGGTCCTCTCGCTTTAACGTTCTCCGTATCGTTCTACGCCCAGATATTTAACATATATAACGTTATATGTACATACATACCTAGATAGAACGTATACAAATATCTACATATATGTATATACATATGTATTTCTGTTTCGTGCCCCTACTATATAACTTCCTTCCTTTCCTCCGGCCCCACTCTGCCTCTCTATCTTCTCTAGCGCCTCTATCTCTCTGAAGCTTCTCCAATCGATCCCCGATCCCTCCCCCGTATTACGTATATCAACCCTGTCTTACTGTTTTTCTCTTTGACTGCCTGTATTAGCGAGCCCCCTGTCTGACTCACTCGCCCAAACTCTTCCAGCCCTTCGTCTCACAACCGTCCGATCAACCACCCGCGAACCCCTTATTCTGTGTGTTGTTTCTGTGTGTAACGAATGTTTCTCCGTTTCTCCAATTTCAGACTGGTTTTGGACGGAAGAAAAAGAAAAAAGAAGTAAGACGTTGCGTCACGCTAAGTAATACCACTCTCTGTCTCTCTATCATCCAACTTTCTTACCTTTATCATGATGATATGTACACATACACACATATATACACAAGCACATCATGAATACAAGCGCGCGCGCGCGCAACATAGCCACGCGTACAGGCCCGTCACTTATAACATTTGCAAATTACGATCGATCCGAACAGATCGCACGTTCGTCACCCGATACCCGATAAAAGTGTAACACGTTTCGACGCGAGACACATAATTTCTACGGACGCCACGGTGCACTATCGATTCCTATCGCTCTCTGTGTCGATACACCCCGCCCAGAACATTATTAATCGTGCGTAACGGGCGATTAAGTTCCCCGACCACTGCTGAAAGACCCATGTACATGTCTCGCTTCTTGGATTGGTACTCACTTTGATGTTCGTTTGGGTTTCTACGTCTGCGTGTACGTATGTAGGAGCCTGTCACGGTGGAGGCGATTGGTTGGAGGTTTATTCGGGAATCACTGGTGATGGGGGAAGATTCGGGGAGGGTGGTGTGTAAGGAGGGTTTCAGATTGAATAAGTTTACTGGTGGCTTTATAAAGTCTCAGGTTACCAGTGGTGGAAATATGTGTAGGTATGTAGTTACAGTGAGTCGTAGTCAGAAATTCATTTTGATACTTATAGCCAGTTACTATATTAACTCTCCATCGTCACACTGGGTCAAAATGACCCAAAATTAGATTTTCAGGTAAAATATATTTGTAGTAGTAATTAGTAGTAGAGACGCTTCCCGAGTGGCGGAGAATTTTATTTATTAAATTCTTTAATTTTTTCATAAAAGTAGCATATCTTAAGAGTATAACCACAGATTTCTAGCTAAATATATTAAAAATTAAAAAAAGGAACGATTTTTTTAAGCAAAAAACTTGTTCTATAACTCTTTTACTTTCAATTTTTTTTTTAAACATGATGATCCTGTAACTATTAATTTCCCACAATTAACACGTATTCTACAATGTTCAAACATCATTTCAGAATTTTTGGCACTTAATTTAACATATAGTTTTTAAACAGCAGCTGATTGAAAATTGGCTTGGATTGGGAATCGTCCCAGAAAAAGAGGGTTAATTTCACTATTCTTCAATTTCATTATTTCCTATTAAATACATATCTGAATTACTTAGTTGGAAAACTATTTTCTTAAAATTCTATCCACCCCTTGAAAACGACCAATATCGTGACGTCACCAGTGACTCCTCAGACCTACCGAATCAATCTCACCCACCGTTGGCGTCCACGTGTCAAACATCCCCCGTTTGGTCTAAATCGCATCGACCCGTTCACGCGTCTATAATCGCTCCCCAAAGCAATTGCTTCTTATCGCATATACCGCGTGCAGAATCGTTTCATCCCGGCGCTATTCACAAGACGAGATTCCGTCGAATCGATGAGAATCTCTATCGAGGATATATCGTGGTTACTCACACACACACACACACACACACACACACACACACACACACACACACACACACACACACACACACACACACACACACACACACACACACACACACACACACACACACACACACACACACACACACACACACACACATATACATATAAACCGAATGTCTGTCACGCTGACGTTACACACCAACCACCCACGTACAGTAGAATGTACATGTAACTGCGCGCTTGGCTGTGCTCCGCTCCACACGTACACGCTCTGTCTAAAGCGTCTTGACGTCTTAGCGAACAATGCAAACGAGCACCCTGCCTGCGCCTCCTCGACTATATCCGAGCCTTCGCGTGTATCTCGAATTCACAGAACGCGCGGGCGTGCTCCCACGTCCCGCTGGATTAAATGCTTTTGTTTTACTGGCACGGAGAGGTAAATATCTCAATCTCGATGACACTTGAATTAATCTCACCTGATCGGGTGGGATCGAAGCGATTGGTACCCGCTTTGCTACCAAGCGGATTCGCTCTCATCCGCGCCCAAGGCACGGCGACAACGTACACACGCATTCGGACTTGGCTGCTTCTATTTTGGCAAACGTTGCGCACACCGTCGCGCAGTACTTGACAAAACGCGTCGCGACCGTGGCAGCACGAGTTACTTCTTCCGGCGGAGTTTCTGAGAGAAGTTGAATTCTCTGCGAGAATTCTTGCAAGTTCGGACGGTACAGTCGTTGAAGTTCGCTGAACGCAGTTCGTCCGTATAATACCGTAAACTGGATAACATTGGCAGTACGGGGTAATATTTACAGTTAAGTAGCATGTTTTAAAGAAGGAAAAGGATAAAAATTTTATGTATTTTCACACTTGTAGTACAATTACAAACGATGCGATGTTATAATAGGATACTTAAAGCAAATTTATAAGGGTTAGTTGAAACAAAAAAATAAAAATAAAAATATAAAAGGGAGCGCATCGAACATAAAAAGAAACAAATAATTTAAGTGTCAAAGTAAGTTCAGATTGGTAAAAACTTTAGCTTTTAGTGCTATTTGAGGCATTGAGAGCGAAAAACGGACTATCCCACATTTTTAGCGAAATTAAGTTAGTAGCAATGATGTATTCCAATAGGCTGTACTAATCATATAAAATAGGAAAAATTAACTTTTTTCAATGTAGGTTAGTCCGTTTTTGCACTCAATGCTTCATTGATACGATGTGCCAATTTTACCTCTGTTACGGTGTAACGTTGGCAGCTAATTAACATTTATAAAAGAAGGAAAAGGACAAAAATTTTATGCATTTTGACACTCGTAGTAAAATCACAAAAGATGCTGCAACAGGATACTTAAAGCAAATGCAAAACTCTGAATTTTTATATTATATAACAAAATGTTCCAAAAAAATGTTAATGTTCCCCCAGTTTGCGGTACCAATAACTCTCAATTGCTGAAGATTTATATACTCCTCTCCACGAATCTGGCTTATCTTTCAATATCCATACTTCCCCAACAGCATCCCCTTTCTTTGTCCAGAAACACTCGCCACCTCCAATGCCTCTTCTAAAGACACTTCCTACCCCCGTTCCCCTCTTAACTCCGCGATGTCGCAAGAAGCAAGCCTCCCGTAAAACCTGCTACAGTTCCGCAGACAATGAAACGAAGTGTTCCGAATGCTCGCCATACCCGCGAAATCTCGGAGCATGTTGGCTGAAGCAATGTAATTGTTGCCCGATCCAAACGGTCGGCGGTTCGAGCCGCGAGGCGAAAGGGTATCTCTTGTCGCCGGAGATAATCCAGCCTTAGAGCTGCGGATTCGATGAAAGGGCCGAGGCGTGCCGCTAACGACGAGCAAATTCAACAAACTCCGCCGTCCGTCCGGAACAATGGAAGTAACGTAGAGAAAACTGCACGGTCCGGCTTCCATTTTGTCAAGTACTGTGGACGTCTCGTGTAGAGAGCCTCGCAGCCGCCTGGAAACGCTTGTATAGATCGTATGCCCGTATCTGCAGCAATGCTTGCCGCTGGATTCCATTCTGTACGATATACGTACACGTCGCGCATATATATACGCACAACACATGCCTTCTTCTTCTCTCATTTTTTTTTTTCTCTTTTTCTATTCATTAATTATGCGCCCCCCGGTAGCAGCAGAAGCAGCGGGAATTTGCAACGCGATTCGCAATGGCGCGGCCTCGCTCGTCCTGGGATCGGTATTGATTTATCGCGGCGCGGTACCCGTCGCAATACAGTCTTGGGCGAAAAACGATAGTCCCGTGGGCATCGAGGGGTATCGATCGCGAGAAATTTCATTCGCGAAGCTCCTTTGCCGCTGCTCGTTGCATAATGCAACGCTGGTTTGGTGCGCCGCGTACCGAAGTCGATTCGCATTCCTTTAAATAATCGGCTCGGGTGTCTCGGGGGTAGGGCGAAGGAGATTCGGCACTGCCAACGGTACCATCCGGCACTTTGTACAAAATGTTGCACGCGTGCGAAGGATCCGTCGACCGCGAGACGCGAAGGAGAGAGAAGGGTTCGGATCGAGGATGACGAACGCGTATTGCTGCACCGTGCATCCTCCGCTCTGGCCGTGAATGCTCGCCTGAATATTCATCGACAGACACTACTCGCTTGTGTAAATTAGATCTAGGTAGACTTTGCGTATACGAGAACCCTTAGTACATATGTAGATGGTTATTAGAGGCGTAGGAGGTTCGTGTATGTGCATCCAGCCGAGAAGACGATCTTATCTCTTAGAGCCTTTAAAACGCTTCTAGATCGTACAGGTAGCCTGAACGACTGTCACGTCGGATCGATGCTCTCGGGAATCGAGAGCAATCTTTTCATTTCCGACCACTCTCGAGCGTACAGTTCCTCGAGCCTTCGACGAAATTAATGAACAACGTGGTTGAATCTGTTTTGTATACAGCACACTGGACGTGGTAGGAGTTTCGTTCGAAACACATGATCCAGAATAATTGAGGACCTTAAGATAAGTGGGGTGTAGCTCCATTTATTAACGTTTTTGAGTCATGACGTGTAATATACGTAAACAAATTTTATATTGTTTGGTGCACGTTTGATGCAAATTCGAGAATAAATGAGCGATTTATTGGAAATAAATAAAAATAGAAATATTAGTATTAATATTAGAAATATTAATATTAGAAATATTAATGTTAGAAATATTAATATTAGAAATATTAATGTTAGAAATATTAATGTTAGAAATATTAATGTTAGAAATATTAATATTAGAAATATTAATGTTAGAAATATTAATGTTAGAAATATTAATGTTAGAAATATTAATATTAGAAATATTAATTTTAGAAATATTAATATTAGAAATATTACTGTTAGAAATATTAATATTAGAAATATTAATGTTAAAAATATTAATATTAGAAATATTAATGTTAGAAATATTAATGTTAGAAATATTAATATTAATATTAATAGAAATAATATTTCTAATATCTCTAATATTTTAATATTTCTAATACTTGTAACATTTCTAATATTTCTAACATTTCTAATATTTCTAATATTAATATTTCTATTTTTATTATAGAATCTTTTTCCGCCCAAATAGAAATAAAAACTTCTTAACTCAATAACTACTCCTTATTGTGTGAAAATATACATTTTTCAATTAGTGTTATCTTTTTAATGTTAAGTCAAAGCAATAATTTTATAAACAGTTTTTTCTAATTTACTCTAAGTTGGTAAAGATGGAGCCGCACCCCTCTTGCTACAAGGTCCTCAATTACATGCCGCATAATCGACTAATTAAAAGGGGTAAACTTTTGTTTTGTTCTCTCTATTTTACTCATTCCTTTTTATTCCAACATTATCGATTCGATCGTTAGTGCGGAAGAGAGTAGTCGATGGACACGGGAAGCAAGTGGGGGGGGGGGGGGGAGGGGGTGGTAGCGGGCTTCGAGTTTCTAATACATAATGACACTCGGGAGAATGATTCGGGTGAGAGGGAGCGGAAAACGAGCGGATCACGTTGGACCTTGCTCAGGTTCGTATGTTCACGACCCGCTTTTAGCACCAATCTCGTACTGTACACACGTATATAGACCGCCTTCTATACGACTAGCCGCCATAGCTGCTTTTCAGACTAGACACGGAATAGATGCTCCCGATGCTTCCGAGGTAGGGAAAGGAAAAAAGAAAATGGAAAGAAAATGTGGGGCAACGTCGGTGTGTGCCCATCGGTAATGTACACGCGCGAAATGGAAACGTTGCTGCGGTATCACTCGCGAGTGCTCAACCCCTGTATACTTCCTGTTCCGCTGTCGCGAAAATTGCATAGCTATGCAATCAACCCGTTGTTGACCATCGAACTGAAACTGCAGAGGGGATCAATAAAATGTGCTCGCGATTGATTTTACCGCGACGGCAATGGCATACCTTCCGATATATACGACTCGATCCCTTCGACGCTGAGATCCGACCACGAGCCGCATGCCCCGTGCGTAACACCCTCGATCGTATACCGCAACCGTGCTAGCGGAACGCCCCGCGGGCGTGCGACGCACGCGTGCCCGCCGATCGACGGAACACGTGTCGGGGTTCTCAGAGCTCGAAGGGTTCAGCGTCCTACGCTCGCGATCAGCAGAGCTATGGTCCTCCTGAAGCTCGGGACGTTTTCTTTGCGATTGCACGGGAAGCGATGAAACGGAAACGACGCGTAGAAGCTCGTCTACAAGCGGGTTAATGAATAAATCGGTGCACACATGGAGGACATGAATTACGAGAGACACTTTTCTTTTATTTAACGACTTAGTGCATCCCCGATCGACGATCGTGTATATAACAGTTTCTTGGGAATGTTTATTTAACACTTTTTCGTTTCTACCACTCGACGGATCGTTACTTCTCTTCGCTCTTTTAGTTCCTCGATTATCTCTGGCGAGGTAGCCGCGTACGAGACACGTGATAACGAGCCGTTGTTATCTTGTACATAATTATCAGCACGTTTGAAAACGGTAACGATGATTCGATGATACATGAAGGGCTGTGTATCTCGGTTTTCTCTGTAAGGGTCCAGGGTGACTTAGAAGCTTTTCCATTCACAGGTACGGTATGACGACGAGGACGAGGACGAGGGTCCTCAGCCGGATCCGATGTTCGAGCAAGGAGCACCGATCCCGGTCCGACTGCACAACGAATTTCCACCCGAGTTGGCCTCCACACCTCTCGAGGATATCGACACTTTCTATAATAACCAAAGGGTATTTCTGTTTATGTTTCTTCCGAACGAAAAAGAATATTACGTACGTAAGCTGCTCCTTTGTGGTTGTCAGGCGACGATTCTTTAAATTTTCAAATAACTAAACTTGTGCTCAGGATCTGCCACTTACTGTCTCAATAATATTCATAATTTCTGTCAGAACGATTGATTAAAATTCAAGTGTACAATCGTTAACCCGTTACTGCATGAATACCTTTACAAGCATACAAATATTCACATCACAGTTTTAATATATTATTTCTAATTTAAAATGTGATAGTCCATGTGGTAAGGGGTTAAAGTTTCACTACGAACGGCCTCGTGTACAGGGTGTGTCACTAAACATATCGTCGGTGATAGTGCAAAACCGCGTATGAGCAGTTTGTAAATACCGCGGATCTGCATTTTACTGATTTTCCAGGAGGAAGAAAAAACTGAATATTTTAGCCTTTTTAAGGGATTTCTTTGACTGAACTTTTTTGCGACAGTTTTAGCACTTCTTGTAATAAATACTAACATCAATGGTGTGAGTTTTAAAAAAAGCGAAACAACGTTTGACAACCGCGAGCGCGAAATCTCAAATTTGCTACTTTTGCAGATCCGCGGTATTTACAAACTGCTCATACGCGGTTTTGCACTATCACCGACGATATATGATCAGAGATGGGCGAAATTTTTATTTAAATAAATTTCGAATACCGAATAAAAGTTAAAAAAATTATTCGTCGTGCGTCGCATAAATTTGACCCGATTTAACTTTATTCCACGAATAAAGTCTCGTTGAATAAAAAATTAACTTCATTCGTCAAATAACCCAAAGCTAAAGTAGCTTTCATTTCATCCGTTATTTGAATAATTTTTTATTTTGTTAATGCCGAACTCTATATCTGACAGACCTCGTACACGTGAAGATCTTGATTTTCTTAACACTATTTATGTATTCTGTTGTTCCCTCGCAGACCTTCGTCGTCATTAGCAAGGGAAAGGACATATTCAGGTTCTCATCGACAGACGCGATGTGGATCCTCGACCCGTTCAACCCGATACGACGCGTGGCCATTTACATATTGGTTCACCCACTCTTCTCCCTCTTCATTATCACTACAATATTGGTTAACTGCATACTCATGATCATGCCCACTACGCCCACCATCGAGTCTACGGAGTGAGTATCGTTGGTCTTTCTCCCCGCGAGCATTCTATACAAAACGAGCACCGAAATGGCGAGGATATATCAATAAAACCCCGGTGCTCGCCGTTTCCCGCCTATCCCTCTATTATATCTATATCTCTCCTCTCCCCCTCGGTGTCTTTAATTCTACACACACGTGGCGCGCGTGCGAGCATCGCTCCGAGGAGGAGGCCTCGCGCCGGCGGCTCGATCCCCGACGAGCACAGCTTTATCGAGCCTCGCGAGAGCAGATATTAATCTGGGGCGAAAAAAGATCGATACTCGCACTCGCCGGTCCAAAAGTTCAGGGTAAAAGGTCGATCCGCGCGGTCCTCGAGCGGATGGAGGCGAATCAATAAAAGAACGTGTACGAACGGGCGCCCTGTGCTTTAATCGAGAATTCCTCCGTCAAGCAACTGAATTGTTTAAACGAACGACGATACCCCGAACGATATACGGAGCTCGCCGTTTTGCGAACAGTGCGGTCCGAAATATCAGTAGAGCTCGGGTCATCCAGTCAGACAAGGGAGTGTACATTCTACGACAAATTTTGATTCTTATCTATGAGTCGATATATACGATGTCTATATTCTCGCTTGCTCTGCAGTGACTGTGAATCAACGTAGCTTAGCGTGCTTACGAGCCTAAGCCGGAGATGTGTTGCCAGAGAATTTGGTAATAGACGTTTCCCGTATCTCGTTCAAAGCGGTTTCGATTTCCGTCTGATAGGGGGGAGGGCGAGAAACCATCGAAAGCTTACGGCGAGTACACGTTGTAAAGAATAGATATTTTCAAGCAATGTTCTACGTGTTATAGCTCTGATATATGAGTAGAGACTGTGATAAATTGTATTCCGTTGGTAAGTTTTGTCCTAGTCTCTCTAGAGGTAGCGTAGACGTGAGCGATCTGTGCGAATAATAACGCGCTGCCATTTCCTCCGTACATCTTTCTTTCTCGTTTTTCTTAACTCGGTCGTGTGCCGGCGAGAGAGCAATCAATTGTTCGCAAGGGTCGTGCTCGATATAGCTGACATGTCTACGGCAGTAAATTATCTGCAAATAAATTAGACACCGATAGCGATCGGACATTGCCGTCTAGCTTGGCTCCAGCGACATCTCTCAATTAGAAGGATAAACGTCTTAATGTATTTTTCAGTAGCAACGGATAGCTGAACAGCATGGATATGTTAAAATTCCTCTTTTAATCACCTCTTTCAATACTTCCTTTCAATATCTGATATCTGTTATATCACTTGTACCTCGGTCAGCTTTACAAAAATTGCCCCATTTGTCCTACCGCAATATTCATAATTCCACGAGATGATTATGAATTCTGAAAAAAAAATCCGGCTTCAACACGCGGACAATTATCGTTTATCCTTCTTTTTAAGCGAGCGCGTCGCCGATGAGGCGAGAAGTACGCGATAGTATGTAGAGAAACGTTCGCAAGCGCGCGCGCGCTCAAGTAAAATGCATTTAAAAGCTGAGATGGTGTGTTTGTTGTTTTCAGAGTGATATTTACGGGCATCTACACATTTGAGTCCGCCGTTAAGGTGATGGCGAGGGGTTTCATTCTGCAGCCTTTTACCTATCTTAGAGATGCATGGAATTGGCTCGACTTCGTAGTTATAGCTTTAGCGTGAGTAGTTAAAAACTTATTCTTTAATAAAAAGAGAGAGAACGAAACCGTACGGTACGGGCAAAAGAGAACGAAAACGAAACGACGGTACCACTGTGTTCGATTACGGTAGAGTACAGCGTGTGTCGAGGGAGGATAGTGATATGCAATCGGGAAGAGTGCACATCTACGTGCACGATCTTCCCCGTAACGATGATCGTTACTCTCGGAGAGTATTGAAAAAACAACGATATAAAATCGCAGAAATTAGTTGAATTCTTTAGTTGAATCGTGGAGGGCTGTTTTTTTAAAAAAAAAAGGAGCGTCGATGTAGGAGCGTCCTCCTTAGGTTGATAAGTCCATAATTACACAGTGATATGAATACACGATTGACCATAGATCGTCCCGGGTAATAATTGACCTGTTGCTCGTACAGTTGAGTCAAGAATAATTATCATTAAATCGATATGTCGTGCGGTGGTAAGATCTGTCGAGTCCCATGAAAGCGTGAGTTCATTGTTTCCATGAGTTACCGTTCCGAAATGGCCATTACGGTTAGAGACTTAATTTGAATTTCAATGGAACTAAAAGCTGTCGGAATAACGAGGCACGATTCACGCTCGGTTCAGGGGAATCATCGACGAATCTACCTAAGTCTGTAATTAATTAATCTGACTGCGCTTGACTGGATGGTTAGATAAAAACGATGAAGGGTGAAGAGTGTCTTTTCTCTAGTCTCGAGGGTAGATTCGTAATTAAGATGACGATCTTAGCCGCAGCGCGATGTACACGAGCGATTTATTAAATGATCTCGTCCACCTCCGTTAACAACCGGTCCGCCGCGAAGAAGCGTTTAATCCACGTGAACGCTAATTTAGCATCAAGTTAGATTATTTTCAGATTATGACAGTAGACTTCGCTAGATACCTTGAGTAACGCTATATACTATATATATATAAATATATAATATTCTATAAAGATTTGTGTAGCACCGATATTATTACTTCAATTCTTTCTATTCCCATTTCACGAACACGATTGACAGTGTTACACGTATACCTACACGCACAGGCACACGAACACGCGCATACACGTATAGTTACACGAAACATTGTAATAGGTACACATATAAATATATATGAAATTAGTTCATTTAGATAGGGATAGAGATACTTATTATGTCTAGTGAACCTCGAATCGAAGAGTAATTTTCTTGTCATCGTAATGTTGATTAGCCTAGCATACATACATATATTACGTCGACTCGACGAATTCACTATTATTATTAATTGTTGTAGCTTAGAACATATATATCTTATATATATATATATCTTCTATATATAACATATATTACGTAATTGTTGATAGATGGTCAATAATATGGTGTGTTTATTCGGCGTAACGAGTACTACTCGACTTAAGGCTCGGCATCACGAGAATTATTCCAGTTAATTTGCATAATGTCGATTCACGTGGGGAAAGGATACAAGTAAGGGCTCTTTTGGACGAATAATATAACACTTGGTGGCTGACCATTGCCACTCATAGTCGTGATAAAGTCACCTTTGCATTTCTCGTTTTTTTATTTAGAAAAAAAGCAATTTGGAATGAAGAGGGAGGCTAGCATAAAAGTATTCTGGAACATCAGAACGACAGTATCTACTGACACTATTTATAATGAATTTTGAATGTTCCTTTTCTCATAAAGGAACCCTAGAATGTAAAACCTGTTTCCTTCAGTTTTCACTTCTTTTGGGTAGAGGAATGACCTTTTCCATACTTTTGTAAATAGAAATGTAATAACATGACATAACGAGCCAAAAACGAAAGAAAAAGTATTCGTTGTCAGCAGAGTTTGGCATTATTCGAATACATTTTTATTCTGCATAAAAAATTATTCGTCATTCTGGAATAACTTTTATTCAAAATTTTTATTCCAAAAAATTCGAATAACCCTGGTTGTCAGCCACCAATCTCCCAGTCTGAAAGAGCCTTTCACGACCCATTGCTAAATAGTTTGAAGATGCTGAGGATTCATAACGTTCGAAGGAAGGAGCAGTATCGATACGCCGATTCCCGTGATACCGTGACATGAAAACATCATCGTGCATGCAGTAATAGCTATATATCTTAAACTACACGCAGTTCGAGCAGTCTTTTGGTAGGCAATTAGGAACCGTAGTAGCGAGTAATTAACCGTTTGAGTACAAATTGATTACCCCCTTTCAACTATCTTTTCTCTAACGTTTTGTTTTTTTGTTTGTATCACTGTAATGTGTGTGATGTTCGGGTGTATTGCAGTTATGTGACGATGGGCATAGATCTAGGCAACCTTGCCGCTCTCAGGACATTTCGAGTCCTCCGAGCCTTGAAGACTGTCGCTATTGTACCAGGTATGCTTAGTGAAATAGAAATTGGTCGTAGAACGCAGTGAATAGAGGTCTCATAGACACCACTTGTCGCGGTCGCTGTACACATTCTATCGCATCCATCACGATAATCAGCCTGTTCTGTCTTCGATCTCGACCACCTGTTTCTTTCTTCCGTTACAGCCATCTCATTTATCATCCGCCCGTCTGCATCATATCTCCGATCATCCATCAAACGAATCATTCATCGAACTTACCATTAACGCCGATCAACGTTCACGCACTCGATCAGCCCCCGCCTCCGATCCCACCCCGTCGCTACCGATCGGTCCCTCGCAACATCAACCCCCCCCCCCCCCCATTCGTTTCTTCGTTCCGTTCATCGTGCCTCTACTGTCGTCGCCCCTTCATCCCCCCCCCCCCCACCCCAACCTCTCAACGGTCACAGCCCGTCACGGCCCGTCAGAAAGTCGACTCTGGAATTGCCCGTACTGAGCTCCACTGTCCTGTTCTCTCGTTGTCTAGGTCTGAAAACCATTGTCGGCGCTGTGATAGAATCCGTGAAGAACCTGCGCGATGTGATAATCCTGACGATGTTCTCTCTTTCCGTCTTTGCGCTGATGGGCCTCCAGATTTACATGGGGGTGCTCACGCAAAAGTGTATAAAAAACTTTCCCGAGGACGGCTCCTGGGGTAACTTCACCGCTGATAACTGGGAGCGATTCGTTAGTAACGAAAGTACGTACGTCTTGCTGCTCTCCCCTCGCAGGTGGTTTCAGCCAAGAAGGTCTAGAGCTCGAGGGGGCACTTGGGGATGCTCGGCCAATCATTCATTTTTTACTTATCCGTTATCACACGTCCCTCTGGGTTCTGGGCCTGTTATCTTGGAGCATCCTGTACTTAACCCTCCCTCTGATTTATGCGCATCTCGTTAAGGAGTTTAAGTAATACCCATTTACTGTTTCACCCAGCTAATTGGTACGTGGACGAGGCGAAAAACATGCCCCTGTGTGGAAATTCATCTGGAGCTGGGTAATTGGAATCCGTTCGATTATTCTGTATTTAGATGGCAGAGAGTTGCCCCCTGTTTTTAACGAGCGTGAATTTCTGGCGAGCGCAGGCAGTGCCTTCCTGGGTACACGTGTCTACAAGGGTACGGCGATAATCCGAATTACGGTTACACGAGCTTCGACACCTTCGGCTGGGCCTTGCTCTCCGCTTTCCGGCTCATGACGCAGGATTACTGGGAGAATCTGTATCAGCTGGTGCTGAGGTCCGCCGGCCCATGGCACATGTTGTTCTTCATCGTCATCATTTTTCTCGGCTCGTTTTATCTCGTCAACTTGATCCTCGCCATTGTCGCCATGTCGTACGACGAACTGCAGAAGAAGGCGGAGGAGGAGGAAGCTGCCGAAGAGGAAGCCATAAGGGTAGAGTATTCTTTCAAAATTCTATCAAAGTCATCTTGATTAACAGCATTATCTAAGTACACGTGAATTACAAGATTATGCGAGATGATTTAAAAGTGGATAAGGCAATCCTTGGGAGTGTGATGTCCACCCTTGCCTCCTAAAGTTCACTTCCCTACACCAAATCACGTTACACAGGATAATCCTGAGACCTAGAACAAGCTGCAGCTCTGAGCCAAGTGAAGCTACCAAATTTGAATTTCCACTAGTCTGAAAAGATTTAATAAGACCAGTGTAGAACTTGGAAGAAGAGCTACAGCTAATTCTAGGTGTACAGTCAGGACAGAAATCGTTTGGCCACTCAGGAGCCCATCCCCACCACGCTCTTTGGCTACCCCCACTCCCGCATCTCTTCACGCTAAGCTCCTCCCACATAGACCCTCGCCTGTAAGCCTTGTAATTCCCTGTTTGCCTGTTCCCACGTGGAATATCGCGACAATGCGATAGCTACTACAAACATGAATTCTTCCCGCTCGAATCTGGACAGGAAGCCGAGGAAGCCGCCCTGGCGAAGGAGAACAAGCTCGCCGCCCAGGCAGCCGCGAAGGAGGCCGCAGCGCAAGCGGCCGCCGGGCACATCGTCAAGTCTCCGTCGGACTTCTCCTGCCACAGCTACGAGCTGTTCGTCGGCCAGGAGAAAGGGAACGACGACAACAACAAGGAGAGGATGAGCGTACGGTCGATCGAGTCTGTCAGCGAGCATCGCGTGAAGCAGATCAACAATCACACCGCCACCACTAAAGTACGGAAAGTCAGCGCCGTGAGTATCCACCTGGCGATCTAGCGTTCTCGATTTCTCTCCACCTTTAACGTAACCACCGTAACTAATGTTCCTATTCATCGAGCCTGCCGCCCACCACCCCCCCCCCCACCCCGCCCCGTAACCCCCAGACCTCGCTTCCACGAGAGCAGTTCACGCGAGGCTGTTCTTGATCTCGACTCGACTCGTCGGCGAATCAAGCGTGTTGATGCGGACGGAACGGTAGAACGTTATCGTGCCGGTAAGCGACGTAGAGAAGGGCTGACAGAGCTCCGTAAGGATACGCAGGGCTCTGGCGGGCGTCCTGAGAACGATCAGGACGGTGGACGATTGCTCGAGGACTGGTTTAAGCCTGGGATGGTAGTCGATGGTGTGCAGTAAGCAGGAGGGGATGATCGTTGAGGACGGACACCAGTGGTCCCACGAATACGTGACTATCGCGCGTGATTCCCATAAGGAAACGCTCCGCGCCCGGTGTGACTAGTACGAATGTAGCTGCTCGGTATACTTCGACGAGTCGAGCCCCTCCGTAAAGTCTGTTGCTCTGTAGCATGCTTGCCGTGTGTACTGTATCGATTGCTCCTGCGATACCTTCTCATACCGCGTTAGGACGCTTTTAAACATCTTGGTTTCTTTATTTTGATTTAATCCCTTGGCAATCCCAGTCTCGACTTCCGGGCGCGTAACGTGTCCCAATGTATCCTCGACGCTGCCGGCGTGAAACTCACGCGCTCATTTACTCTCTTGCATGCAGACGCATGTGTTGTGTAGTAGAGAAAGGAGATACGAATCGTCGGATCGCGAACTGTCAGGGTGTAATTACGATTCTGATTCGCGGATTCGTAGGCTACAGAATGAGAGAAATATTCGACGCGAGTACGAAGTTTAATAAAGCCTGTCGCTGTGGTAGAGATTGCCGTGAAGTCGAAGGGACAGTTGAGACTTCCACTGCACCTTATGGTGTTCATATGTCACTGTAGCGTGTCATGTTTGTGCAGTTAAAACTGGTGGCAGTCTTTTGAATGCAAGCTTTGTTCCGTTGGAAAGTGGCATTGAAAGTTTCGCGATGCAGTTCGCGCGGTCTGATGTGTGGGGATGCGATATGATTGATCTGTACTACTGGGATCGTGTATTATGGACACTGCCACTGTGTGGTATTGATATTGAACAGTACTGGCATTGTGGATTTCTGGAGCTGTCACTGATGACTATATTACTGACATCTGCTGCTATGAAATATTAACACTGAACCATAGAGGCATTAGAGCCAAATACTGGAACTAGAGAGAATTAGAAGAAATGCTAACATTGTACATTGGATATCATGGAATATTCACATTGTGAAATATACTAAGGTTTAAGCGAAAATATTTTTGCCTCTTTAACGACTTTATTTGTTTTATTTTTTTAACTACTTGTGAGACTTTTCGAGTCGTAAGCACGGCTTAACATTTGTTATCGTATCCTCGCCATTAACAATGAAACTTTTACGCTATCCGCGGTCGCCAAATTCATATGTACCAATCCAATATTATGATACTAACACGCAGTAGTGGGCAAAAGAAAGTTTAACATATGAACGGTAACAGAAATGAAATAATTCCGTTGGAAAGAATTAAGGGGGGAGCCCTATTTAGGACACTAGGAATAAGGTGATACTTGGGAATTTTTTTCTAAGAAACTGTTAAGCGGATCTTTTCCAAATTTTCAGGGTAGGTATGTTAGTTCATATTCGAACAATAAAAATTAATTTTTACGTTACAAAGTATTCGGTAGAAATGAAGATATATGAACACATTCGTTAGGACTCGCGCGCCGGAGTTGCAAATTGGCGATTGTAATGGTGGCCCCATTTCTTCCTTGAAATAAAAAAACCAAGGATTTTCTTATTTCTAGTTTAATTACATTGTCGATGAACCTAAGACATTGATAAATAAATTGAATCGAACAAGTCTTTTTCCATAAATAGTACGAAATATCTTGGGGCAGAATCGTAACTTTTTCTTTTAACTCCCACAAATTTGCCAACTTTGAACTTTTTTATCATTTGTTAGGTTCATCGACAATGTAATCATACTAGAAATAAGAAAATCCTTGGTTTTTTTATTTCAAGGAAGAAATCGGGCCACCATTACAGTCGCCAATTTGTAACTCCGGCGCGCGAGTCCTAACGAACGTGGTCATATATCTTCATTTCTACCGAACACTTTGTAACGTAAAAATTAATTTTTATCGTTTGAATGTGAACTAAAATACCCTGAAAGTTTGGAAAAGATCCGATCAACAGTTTCTTAGAAAAAAAATTCCCAAGAATCACCTTATTCCTAGCGTCGTAAATAGGGCTCCCCCTTAATATTTTTAAATTTCTAATCCATAGAGTGGGGACCAGTGGTGCCAATATAATTCACAAAGGCATGTAAATATATGAGTATCAAGAATTCTTCCGACCACCATTGTACCTGCACTCTATTTATCAATGCATCCTCAGACTATAAAACAACCGAAATAAAACTGTAAACCGTTTGAGATCCACAAATGCCCAAGTTTCAACTGTAAAAGCTCATTTGGAAAGGCAGCTTCGAAGCCTCAAGCGTCCCACCGATCTTCGTGTCTCCCGTTCTGCCGTTCCCACACTACCAACTCCGAATCTCTCCCATTTGAATCCGCGTCTCGCCGAGCCGTACCATCTCTGCGCGTAACATGTTGTGCTCTATCACGTCTTTGTGTATTGTAACGCTTTGCTAGTGTATTACTCGTATCTGAACGTATCCGTATCGAGTGCCTCGTTGGTGTACACATTAGACAACGTTACGAGCCGTTTTGGTAGGAGATGTCTTTTTCTTGTTTTTCCCTGAAGGTCTCTCGCGCCGCTAATGGCCAGTTTACTTATGCCTACCAGGAAAGCCTGCGGAAGGTATGTGTGTCACGACGCGTCTCGTCACCGGCGACCGTACGTACCAAATTAGCTGTACAGGATCACCACCCGTGATCCCCAGAATCATGTCGCCAGACGTTATCATGCGTTTACATCGGATCAAGTAGCGTAACAGTTCGAACCGATATCAAGCATCTCCGGCGATTTCTGTATCCGAGAGCTCACCAATCGTTGCCATTGCTCTCGACGACGCGTAGCCATGTAGACTCATCGGTCGCATCAATTCACAACCCATCCATCGGGCATCACAATCTTCTAACACCATCTGGGAAGCGATAGACCATAGGGATCGTGCATCCCCTCGTGTTCACCGTTCCAACGGGCTTCACGAGGCGAGCAGACGTTCCCTCCCCGAGTTCACGCCATTCTCTGATATCGCCCCATGGCCCCGCCGTTAGTGATAGGGACAGACCGAGTCACTTCACCAGGCCTGTGCGCTCTCGCGCCACCGTTCAGTAGAGACACCCTTCACGGGATGCCCGTTTCTCGAGGTACAGAGAGACCCCGCTGTCCCCCGTGTCGCGTCCCATATATATATATATATATATATGTATATATGTATATATATATATATCTCTCTCTCCTGGCACCCTTCTTTTCACGTCTACAAGAGAACAGTGAGGGAGAAAAGCGGTGGTCCGCTCTCTTCTAATTACAGGCGAGCCTTAGTCTGCCCGGCTCACCGTTCAATCTACGTCGAAGCAGCCGCGGCAGCCACCAGTTCACCATAAGGAACGGCCGCAGCCGTTTCGTCGCGCCCCCGGGAGGGGACCGGAAGCCGCTGGTGCTCTCGACGTACTTGGACGCCCAGGAACACCTGCCCTACGCCGACGACTCGAACGCTGTCACGCCGATGTCCGAGGAGAACGGCACCATAGTCGTGTCCGGTTACTACGCGAATCTCGGCTCCAGGCACTCGTCGTACACGTCGCACGCGTCGAGGTTCTCGTACACGTCGCACGGCGACCTGATCGGCGGCATAGCGAACGCGGGGAAACCGATGACGAAGGAGAGCCAGCTGAGAATTCGATCGGTCAGGCCCCCCTCTGTTAATGGGCATTTCACGGATTCCAATCAGAAGTACCATTTTGTGAGTACAGTGGCACACGCTCGGGAAGATGCGAGGGGGTGGTCTGGTGATTATTGCCGGATCGGTGGGAACTGGCTTTGATACAGATCGTTGCAGGCGAGGGTCCATTGTTGTGGGTAGAAGTCTCTTTTCAAATGAGTACAGGTTGGTCATTCGAAGTTGGTGGACTTGCTAGTCCGCTGATGGGGGATCACTGTACTGGTTTGAACAGTTAGCGCAGTTGTCTGGGGTGGCGATAATCACTGGACCACCCTGTGTGTTTGTAAAAATGGTACGCGGAGGGGAAAAGAATTACACGCTACGATTTGACGTCAGGAGGGCGACCTGGAGGATCCCATGGGCAAGGCGAAGCAACAAGACAATCCGTTTATAGAGCCTTCTCAATCGCACACCGCGGTCGATATGAAAGGTAACGCCACTACTTAGCAATGATTCTTTTACAGTCAGATAAAAACTACTAGCCAAGTAACACATGACCCATCTTTCAGACGTGATGGTGCTGAACGACATCATAGAGCAAGCCGCGGGACGTCGTAACAGAACACCGGAGCAAGGAGGTAATGTCACGGGGCCATTCCCATTTTACTCACCGTTATTACAGTTTCTATCACCCTTATCACAGATGTGTATTTCTTGTGTGATGAGCATCCTACCATTCGATGTACACCGTTCTTCAAATTACTCGTATCTCTATTTTCTTCCCTTCTCTCTATCTTCCTCTATCGATTACTAAATGCGTGACGAGTCTCATCTGACCGCCTTCTGTACATAGCAGTCTGACTCCTATCTCTTCTCTTCCTCAATTCAATCTCGATCGGCGTCGACGCCTACAGCGACGTTCGCGCGTAAACGTCCACTCAGTGTCTCATGAATTATCGATAACTCAACGAGTCATAGAACCTAGCCCCTTCATCTCGGAACGCCTCGCGGTACGTACTTCAATTATTCCTCGCTAATCGCAGCGAACAAGACGGCGACGGGTGAAATCGGATTGTCGAGCGCGAATTTACTCCCTTCTCATTATGTTCGTGTGCCGAGTAAATGACATGAATAATTGCAGCTGCGTAATGCCCTCGAACTGGTTGGATGGATAACGAACAGTTTACAGTAGTTACTTTTGGGGGAAACAGAGTTTCTTCCCTACGTGCCACTGACACAGATTAATGTCACCCCGCTGGCGGCTGCACGATGGTATCCCGGACGCTTCGTGCCTGGATTACGTTTACACGTCCTCGTAAACCGCAGCGAGCATTCGGCTCTAATTTTCGTTTCCGACATCAGTCTTTTTGCCGGCGGCACCTCGCTTCGCGCTGCACAGTCGGCGAGTAGGCTTCGTCACGAGCTTACATAGTTAGGGACATCGTTCTACATCGCGGCCATCCTCGACGCTCTAGACACCGCAATTAGGGCTTTGTAAATGACAATTAGACGTCAATTACGCACGCAAACATCGTCGCACATCGACCGCTTCGAACGTGAAAGTTTTCGTTGCTCCAGCACCTAGCGTAGCGACGTATCGAAGGAAACGTCCTTTATTTCGCGAGCTCCTTATAAATATCCCCATCCTTCGAGCCGAGTACACGGAATATCCCAGAGTCTTCTTTGCTCACCGCCACTTTTTTCACAAAGTTACCCGATCTTTATATTGCAACACACCCGTAGTGTCACCTGTTTGCTGAGTTTAGCTTGTTTAGTACCCTGGCGTAGCTTCCGGGCTTGTTGCTTGCATCTCGTAATTGTGGTGATTCACAGATTGGCTTGTGGGTTGTTTTTTTTGGAAAATTGTTAAGCTGGTTGGAGAATTTTTTTTTTTTTGGAAGTTTGGAACTGATTATTAGAGAACTCATTTTTAAAGGACAGCAATTTTGAATCACGTTTATATCCTCCCTTCTTTAAGGAGACCCATACGATTCCTTGTATTTCTAAATATTAATTCGTCACGTTTGAGAGTCTTGAAAGATCTGTGAACCACTGCACGTAATCCCATTCGCATGGCTCGTTGCACTGTAGAATGCTGGAAGGTTATTTTTCTTTATAGTTTGCTGTCACTGCCTGTTTTCCTGTGTGCATATATCTAATCTGTGGTCTATGAAGTAAAGTAAATGCAATAAGAAAGAGACATGATTAAAAGTAATGAAACAAGCTTGATGAACGAGAAAAACCTCTTTCCCCAAAAAGAGTGGTGCCAAACAAAATGACTAACACGCGTTACAGTTTCCACCCATTACTTTCCGACAGATGATGATGAAGAAGGTCCCAGGTTCAAGGATAAACTAGTGGCCGCGGTGTTGCGTTGCATCGATATCTTCTGCGTGTGGGACTGCTGCTGGTTGTGGCTTGAAATTCAAAAATACGTGTCATTATTGGTGTTCGATCCGTTCGTAGAGCTTTTCATCACCCTTTGTATCGTTGTCAACACCCTCTTCATGGCGCTGGACCACCACGACATGGACAAGGACATGGAACGCGTGCTCAAAACGGGAAACTACGTGAGTGAACGATTTCTCCCAATCTCCCTTGTCCCTACTCCTAATACTTCTAGTTCCCTTTCTAATTAACATTAACCACAGTTCTTCACGGCGACATTCGGTATCGAGGCGACATTCAAGCTGGTCGCGATGAGTCCAAAGTATTACTTTCAAGAGGGCTGGAACATTTTCGACTTCATCATCGTCGCTCTGTCTCTTCTGGAGTTAGGCTTGGAGGGCGTGCAAGGACTCTCCGTGTTGCGTTCTTTCAGATTGGTGAGTTCTTCCCTTTCTGATCTCCTCTTATCACTTAACAAACAATTATTACCGTAACGCGGTAAAATTTTCATCTTAAATAATTTCATGACGACAGGCGCTTATGCTTAGCCAAAGAGTGGGGGCATTTCGTATTTCGTTCCACTGCAGAGTGGCCATTTCCTGTCTGAATCTTATCAATGATTCTTCTATTCACAGCTGAGAGTGTTCAAATTGGCGAAATCGTGGCCCACGTTGAATCTGCTGATCTCCATCATGGGCAGGACCGTGGGCGCATTGGGTAACCTGACCTTCGTCTTGTGCATCATCATCTTCATCTTCGCCGTGATGGGCATGCAGCTGTTCGGCAAGAACTACACGGACAACGTCGATCGGTTCCCCGACGGCGATCTACCCAGATGGAACTTCACCGACTTCATGCACTCGTTCATGATCGTTTTCCGTGTGCTGTGCGGAGAATGGATCGAGTCTATGTGGGACTGTATGCTCGTGGGCGATGTCTCTTGCATACCGTTCTTCCTGGCCACGGTCGTCATTGGTAACCTGGTCGTAAGTATGCGAGACGGGGCTCGAGACACTGAAACATGGTGTGCTTATCTGTTTCTTTAACGAGATAACGGCGGACCCGCCAACCTCGATTCTCAACTGGTGGGGGTGAACATGGAGAGTGTTCACCAGCTTAGTAGTGATCATGGTTGCTTTTCAATTTTAATTCTATGACGAAGGGCGGATAACAGGGGAATTGAAGTTTTCTTAAACGCATTGGGGATTTTCTTAAACACTTCACTGGGGATTGAGAAAAGTTTCACTCAGGAATTCATACCCCTCCATTCATCACATTCCTTTCCAATTTTTTTTATTTTTTTATTGAAATTCAACTTCCTGGAGCCTCCTCAATTTTTTGGACTTGAATTATTCCACCCCCTTCATGAATTTCGCATCATTTCGCTCGACCAGTTGAGGATAAAGGGTAGTAAGGGAGCCACAGAAAAACCGGCTCCATCGTGTCTCTGAATAAAACAGGTGCTGAATCTCTTCTTGGCGTTGTTGCTGAGCAACTTCGGCTCGTCTAATCTGTCGGCGCCAAGCGCTGACAACGACACGAACAAGATCACGGAGGCGATCGATCGGATAGCACGTTTCGTTAAGTGGATCAAGCGAAACGTCCTTTATCTTGCTAAAATGATGCGAGCCAAATTCACCAATCAGATATCCGATCAGGCGCCAGGTGAGGGACCGTCCAACAGTTGGAAAGAAGGTTTATATCCAATCAGATCGCTTGCTGTGTGCGCTGTGTAGTTCGTGGCACTGTTTTTCAGTTCTGCTTTAATCACAATTTTTTAAACAGACGATCTTTTTCCGTTCCCGTTTGATTTCGGTGCCAGTCGACGATCGAAATCTAGATGATCATTGAAAATGGCGGGGGGGAGGGGGGGGGAGGCTGCGAGATAAGAAAAACAGCATACAAAGTGCGAATAGCGACTTAGCAAGCTAGATCTTGTTTGTATCCATAGGAATTACTATAGTTTAGTCTTCGATACGTGTACACGCACTTTTCTTCTGCTTTATTTTCTTCTTGACACGCGTTGACTGGCATGCTCGAGTTTTTACGCAAACTTTTTGATCGGTTTGCTATTTTTCCGTCGAGTACATTTTTGTCTGTGGCCGAAGGCCTGGGGGAGGGTTGGGGTGAGATTAATGGACAGGGAGAGGGGATGGACACGCAGATTAATTTTTTGCTTCGCTGATTAGCCTGGCAGTTATACGTTGCTTTATTATTTTCACGTTGGAGAAAGATGATCGTTTCGTCTATCGATGAACAGGATACATTGCGTCGGTATTGCTGAGTAATATTGGGAGTAGACCGTCGTGCTTCGCGTGGCACACGTGGATTCGCGTTGCATGATTTTATAAATTACTTGGGGGAGCGATGGTAAAAATGGAAAGTAAAATTTTTAATTTTAATTGTGCAGATTGCAAAATGCTTGTATTAAGAATTTATTCTTGGACTTCTGGATTATACTCAGAATTTTAGAAATCAAGTGTAAATCTAACATAAATAAATTATATTATGAAACATTTGTTTCCAATTTTCTAAGACTATTTCATCAAAATTTATACAGAATCTGAAATACAACGCGATCCATTGTGTACCACGTATGAAATTAATCGCACAGGACGATTCTTATTGCACATCAATTCTTCAGGGGATAAATCTGGACCACGAATTAAGAAAAAAATGATGAACGTTTATTCTTCTAGTAAATACCATTTGTAATACACACACACACACCATTTTAACAGGAATATAATGAAATTATATAAAATCGAACAACTTGATAAAATAATCAACTTGAGTGGTGGAGGAAAAGTACAGAAGTACCTTAACACATAATTATTTACATCGTACCATTACTATGTATTTAAAATAATACATAATAAAATTAAATACAAGTTACGAGTCTCAAAATGAAAAATAACAGATAATAAATAACATCTTAATTGAATAATTATCAAACGATGTGGTGAGGACAGCTTCTTAGAACCTTGGACGTCCAATTGATTTTGTGCTGACTATAATAATAAGATTGAATTAAACCACATAAATTTCTTCAACTCCTAACATCTCAAACGTCCCACATTCATAAAACACACCTCTCCTCCGGTGCTCTAGATTATCCCCTGAACCGTTGGCAATCGATTAAGAATCGCCCAAGTACTTACTAACATCGTTGACTAACACTGCAGTCGAGCTACTTACGAAATATTGCATGAAGAATAGATAAGAGTTCCATAGGTGACGAGGATTATCAGCAACGGTCAGTTTCCTCGATTCTTTCTTCTTGTTTGAGCAACGGGATGGAGGGCTGTTGCGGGAAGCTCGCACACTCGGTCGGTACCGATGAAACGTATCGTTTACGTACGATGTATCGTACTCGAGTCTAACTCTTGACGGCGGTTATTTTGATAAGGGCCGGTTAGAGATTTCGTGTGACTGTGCAGATGGAATTGACCGCGATGGGGACCTAGATCTTGGAGATGCCGAGCTCGACGCGTATAGAGATAAAAAGAGTGCCAAGGAGTTTAACCAGCTCGAGGTTGCTATCGGGGATGGAATGGAATTCACTATTCATGGTAAGCGTGCCGTGGTGATCGTGGATGAAATTCCTCTCTTATTGTTAAAAGAATGAAACATGAGATAGATTTGTATTTTCGCGAAGGAGATCTAAAGAATAAATTGAAGAAGGGCAAATTGTGCATGAACAACAGCAAGGTCATCGGGAATTCGATAAACCATCGTGACTATAGGCTGGACCACGATTACATTAATCAAAACGAGGATGATACCATCAGGTTAGTCGACTTTCTCGTGTATGTCGGTAGATACTGGATATTCACATTCACCTTTGGTTGTTCCTTTGGCAGCAACAAATCGTACGGCAGCCATAAGAACAGGGCGTTCAAGGATGAAAGTCACAAGGGTAGTATAGATTCGTTGGACGGGGAGGAGAAGAAGGATGCTAGCAAGGAGGACCTTGAACAAGAAGAAGGTACGAGATGTTGCTCACAAAATAATAAAATTAGTTTCTCTGTCAATATTCTCCATGTCCCTCTTGACACCCCTTCAAGCGTATTACTAAATATAAACTAGTGTATCTTTTAAGAAACTTACATATGTAATACTTGGAAGTAATTGAGTAGAATTTACTGCCCGAATTAAAAGAAATTTCTATCAATATTTTGTAGCGAAGAATGTCTACAATCCCAAAATCACAGAGGTCTCTAGAATGTATCCTAAAATATCTTCCCTAATTGCTGAATTTGCAGCCCTTGAATTAATGAAAATTTAAATTTAAATTTAAATGTAAATTAAACAGAGTCTAGCGAATGCAGTGAAATTGTACTATTAACAATAAAATTGTACATTTCCTCAAGATCTTGGAGAAGAGGGCGAGGAGGGTGAGGGCGTTTTAGACGACGGCATTATCCAAGCAGACGAAGACCCCATCGAGTCCGATTATCCTGCTGATTGTTGCCCAGAAAATTGTTACAAAAAATTCCCGTTTCTGGCCGGCGACGACGACGCTCCGTTTTGGCAGGGTTGGGCGAACTTGAGACTGAAGACCTTCCAACTAATCGAGAACAAGTATTTTGAGACTGCCGTCATTTTGATGATTCTTTTGAGTAGTATGGCTCTCGTGAGTATAATCCAAACGCCTCGACGCGACGCTCCAGCTAGTCTGCATAAATACAAGAGGCATAATGCTTGTCCAGGCCTTGGAAGACGTGCATCTTCAAGCACGACCCATTCTGCAAGACATCTTGTATTACATGGACCGAATCTTCACTGTGATTTTCTTCCTGGAAATGTTGATCAAATGGTTGGCCCTCGGCTTCAAAAAGTACTTCACGAACGCTTGGTGCTGGCTTGATTTCATCATCGTCATGGTAAGTCGCACAGATCCGACGAGACCCTATACCACACATTCTATTCCCACAATCCCCGTGCGTGCAATCCCTTGTTTAAACCAGAGCCACTGCCACGAATCTGGTTTACAAGACGTATCTGAAGATTCTGAAAGGAATGCCACAAAAAGTACCATTATACAAATCGATTATCAATAAATAGAATAAAGGATAAACGAACGATTGCACACACGGGGAATCTTCTAATATCTGTGGCGACATTTATGAACGTATCTCCTAATGTTTCTAACGTTGATTAATTACCTGGATACTTATACTACAGCCGATCTTCGTCTCCTTTCCTAAAACTCACAGTACATTCAAAGAAATCCTTCTGTGACTTTGCACGAGACACGGAACCGGCTAATGTAGAACATGTGGGCATAGAATTCACTGAAAAGTACATCTGCAGGCGGAACAAAATTAGGTGGCCGTTCAGAAACACTCCAAAGAACCTACCCCCACTAATCTAACACAATATAAAATAATATAAAAATAAAAATCATCTGTGGGTTGATTTTTAGCGACACATCGTCCACTTGATATTCCTCCGCCTGTAATCGACTTTAGTAACCGGGACCTCGTGCAACTGGTCGCAAAGTTGAATCGAAAAGTTGCCCCGATACTTGTCTCGTTCTTCCTCCCCCCACCCCACCACCTCTCCTCCTCCCGATTGCTCGAAGTCTGTTCGCAAAGTGGGGGCTCAGCGCGGGGAACTCGCAGAGGATTACTCTAATGCAATCGTCCAAGTCTAACTATTTAATATCGACGAGAAAGAGTGTCGCGCCCGATCTGACCAATGTTTGATGATGATGATAGCTGTCACTGATCAACTTGGGCGCAATCTGGGCCGGCGCTGCCGACATCCCGGCCTTCCGTTCCATGAGAACACTGAGGGCCTTGAGGCCTTTGCGAGCGGTGTCACGATGGGAGGGCATGAGAGTAAGTCATCGGTCGACGAGAAATAAAACAAAAAAAAAACAAAAAAGTCAAGTCTGGTCCGGCGATGCGGCGACCTATTAGGATAGGCCTAGGATCTAAGGATCGCGGAAATCTGACGGACCAACTGGGGCCATTTTCACTTGTCGGTTGAACGGGCAAATAGATATATATATATATCCCTGAGAATGATTTCTAACGAGTTCACGTCGATCCGTCAAATTTGCCGCGAATCTTCGGCTCCCCGAAGCCGTCGCGCGAACGAGAGGGACCTGAACGCGAAAGGGAGCAATAGAGAACCGAGGGGAAAGTTGAAAGAACGGTGAAACAGAAAGTCACGCTGCAATGATGATTTCTAGCCCTTACTACCGTGTGCTGAAGGTACACTGGCGTTTCTACTTGGTGTCTGCACTGATATATTAATCGGAGTTTTTTGTCGTACTGGCTATTGTCTATGTACGCCTTTCCTGACAGTCTTTTGGCACAGTGATCGTTGTGCAAAGTACCGTGTATCCATATATATGTATATACTATACATATATAATATTACATGCTTTGTGTGTAATGTATGAATTTCCTTGTGTGTACTATGTACGTTTACGCGTATATATATATATATATTATATATATTATATATATGATATATTTATATATATTATATATATTATATATATTATATATATTATATATATTATATATATAATATATATAATATATATTATATATATTATATATAATATATATAATATATGTAACATGTTTAACAGGATCCTGATTGTTAACATCGCGACGCACGATGTCGTTTATCTAAACACCCTGCTCGAGATCATTAACGAGTCACTTGCTGAAGTCATTTTATCGCTCATTGAGGCATAGGTGTTATATAAATTAGGTCTTCCCGTTATACAGTAACTTCGTTTATTTCACAGAGTTTAGTGGAAAGATTTATACGCAAGGATCGTCAATTGATCCGAGTGGGGTGTGAAATAATCAGTCCGACCGTCGCAAACAAATTAATTGTTTTAGAATAAATGAAAGTCACCAGTTCACTTCAATATTCATAGTTCAGATGTTTTATAGTTGCATCGTGCGTCGCAATCGCAAGTATGACGAACATTTTCATCTGTTTCAGGATGGAGCCGATTTGATCATGCTCGTAATCGATAATAATTCTTGTCGAGCCGTACATTGCTCTCTGCCTTGTCGACTGTCAGGTGCTCGTATGCGTATAATTAACCCCCCCGGGTGTTTACACTATACGATGAGCCTGAATCTTTGCACAAAAATCGGCTAGCTTTAGAAGAAAATCGCTGTCTATCATATTTGTCCTGAACGACAATGCTATTCAACTTGAAAACTTAGGAGGTTATATAGGTGTACAGGTGTGCCGAGTAATAGTGACGTAACAATCCCACCAAATTAATTATTATACATGATCTCTCAAACTTCAGATCTAATAATTGCTGTGCACATAAGTTCGAGTTGTTAAGCTCTATTTCTTCGAGGCGGGTTCGGAGGCTACACTACTGCTCGCTATACCTATATGCTGTAAGCTATAATTGCAATTTCTCTACAGTATTAAACTCCACTCATATAACGGTGATTATACGCAGACAGGCATCGAGTTCTGTACATTTTTGTTCACTGTTAACCGCTACGTGTGCCATTGTACCTGGTTTTCTATCTATGTCCTTCGATCCCCAACCCCCCTGCTCTGGATATTTGTTGTGACGTATTGAGAAATCGTGTATTATACACTGTACAAACGGGAATCTGAGCTCTCCACAGATACGGGACAGTCGGCTGTGTGTGCGTGTGTGATCCGCTTGGGTACGAGATCCTCGATCCACTCGATCAGGACTTCGCGAACACGAAGTGACACATCGACGGTCAATCTCTATCCCCCTCGCTCCCCCTTTTCTATTCTATCTCTCTATCTGTATCTGCCTGTCTCTCTATCCCTACTCGCTACCCTCCAGTTGGAACAGAACGACGACGATCGTTCCCTTTTACTTTCATTTTTCTCCTACTTTCTCTTTTCTTTCGTACGTAGCCTGGGTCTACCTGTTGCTGTGATTCGCTCTCGTTTCTCGCTCGCAGGTGTCACTCATTAACTTCGTAGCGTCGCTCTGTGGCGCTGGCGGGATCCAAGCCTTCAAAACAATGAGGACCCTAAGGGCCCTAAGGCCACTCAGGGCGATGTCTAGAATGCAGGGGATGCGGGTATGTAGCCCACAGTCTCAGCAGACCTTGCCGATTACTCTGTTTAGCCCCGTCGGATCGGATTTATTCTATTTAGAGTACAATCTTTAGTGGTCCGTATCCCTCTTCTTTTCCTTTCTTTCTTTTCATTCGTTTGAACGAATCGACGGCCATAGTTGGGCATACGTTGCTTCGGACGGTGCGCCGATGTATCGTGGACAGCGGATCAAGGGGCGGTTCCTCGTCCGAGAAATAAACAAATCGAGAGTTGCGAGGTGAACTTTGGAAATAGACATTTATGGAAATGTAGTCCATGGTTTCAACTGACTTTCGGGACGAGGAATCTCGGTCTTTTTCAGTTGCTTCACGGATCACGTCGCACTCGATGTGCAATCATAGTAAGCAGTAAAGTAAAAGTGTCAATGATAAGAATCAAACGATTAGTGAGAAATGGCAGGGCTCGCAATCAGCTTCCTGTTGATTAAGTAAGATGTTCACTACGCAATGCCCAACTTTGTCGACGATCTTCGGTTCGTTCGCCAACTTGAATTTCAATTTTCTCGGTGCCGTCGAGAATGAAATTATCTTGCCAAAGGGACATTAAAGTCCGTTGAGTGACTTATTAAACCTTTTTTTTTTTATTTTCCATACGACGAGGTGAAATTACCATTGAAGAACGTCGCTCGAAGGAATTTGTTGAATTTGAAATACTTCTGGAGCATTTTACCAAATTTCCAAATAAGAGAAACTTAAGCGGCGGCACCGTTTTCCTTTTTCCGTCGCGAGACTCGACAATGAGGCCGATAGAAATTTCGTAAAACCAGAGACGAACGTTCTCTGTTATACTCTAATAAATCTGATATAATCGATGGAGAGAATCCTTTGTATGATATATTTTTTCAAAAGTGACTTGCTTACGAAGCGGGAAAGAATAATTCGAAGAAGTGGAATGTGTTCTCGGCCTCGCGGTGTCGGAGGCTCGACAGAAATGTCCTTTTTGCACGTGAACATGCGTAGGGCGATCGCGAGAATGCACTTGAGCTTAAAATTGCGAATGTTTAAACGGCACGTAGACTTTTGTTCCTCGTGAACGAACATTATGGTGAAATACATGCACTTTCTAGTGGATAAGGTAAATGGCCCCATTGCAGTGAATCTAATCCTTGGAAAGCACGGGTTTGTTAACGATACGTAGGAATAATTGAAGTGAAACATGGAGTACGATGAACGTCGGCCTTCTTAGTATTGCAACTACCTACTTCAACTAATTAGCAACAGTTTTATGTCCCCGTTCATTCATTTGGCAATTGAACATTTCTTGTTGGTCTTGTTAAGTTAGTTTACAGGTCGATAGACTTTCGATATCAACGATCTTGGATAATGTATATTTACCTCTTATTGGATTCTGTCTGCCTTTGCGTCAATGAACAATGTTGCGATCTTGTAGTTCATTGAGACTTTCGTTTTGTCCCCTTTTACTGAATACGTGGGAGTGTAAATTGAGGAGTGACGTGGGTCAATGTTTCTGAAATTAAGGGAGATATGTAGATTGTGTGGTTTGGGGCAGAGATGGGAAAAACGTTTATTTAAATAAAAATTTTGAATAACTAATAAAAGTTAAAAAAATTATTCGTCGAATAAGAAAATTAACTCTATTCGTCAAATAATCTAAAGTTAAAGTAACTTTTATTTGATCCGTTATTTGAATAATGTTTTATTTAGTTAATGCTCAACTCTGATTTAGGGATTGCCTTCGAAGAGCTCATTTTTCTCGGGGTGGAGACATGTAATTAACTTAAAGATTATCTTGATGTTTTCCAGCAGCAGTACATGCTTGTAAACACCTACGTTTGCGACCCCTCTTTCCACGAACAAAATGACCGTACACAGTCAAGATTGTACCAAGATTAAGAAGAATAATGAATGAAAAATGGGTAACGTTGAATTCTTGTTGAGAAAAGGAAACAGAGAACATTTCAGATAATTAATTTTCAATGTTACAGTTATATCTATCGAATTTAATATGGATATTCAAGTAATCTATTCACCAGTGATGCAAAATGCAATACAATTTAAAATGTACCGTTAGAGACATCCATGCCATGCAGCATTGGTTTATGTCTGACCATATACTGAGCACTTCTACTTCCTAATTTTACTTCAAGTAAGAAGCAGTCCGTGAAAAAGCAAATGCCAAAGTAAATACCTTCTCCCAAATCTTTACAATTCTAATTGTGCAGGGTCTCCAAGAAACGCAAACGTAGGTATTTAATTAAATTACATCCACCCAGAGAAACTCCTCTGCGAAATCAAGCACTCAATAAAAAAAAACAATCTCCATATCCCCCTTAGTATCACTTACAATTAATACCACCCAATAACACTCAATTTTACACCTCACATCCATTGTTATACTTCCAATGGAAAGATAAGAACAATTGGCCAACAATTTTTCTTATCATCCTCATATCTGTACAGTAATGTATCTCTACTCTAAGTTCTCATCTCCCCCCCCCCCCCCCTTATATTAATTTCCTCACATCTACTGTACCATTCGTGAACCACATAATATACACTATTTACTAGACAAATTATACCAGATCGAAGTTAGGCCTAGCAGTGCCTCGCCTTTACACTACTCTTCACAAGATAATCCATACATGGTGTAGCATAGGCGATATTAGAACAAAGGGGACACAGTCGCTAATGGGAACATTTACCTGATTAGTGTATCTATATAATTTCTCCAAAATTACGTGCCATTTACTCTTAGAATACTGCCAAGATACATACAAACGCTAGCCCACCGACACACATCGTGACCCACATACATGCCAGTGAATAATTATATCAGAATGAAATTCGGGCAAGTTCGATATTCTCATATTACAGACTCGAGTGATACCACATAGAAAGAACCGCGATACAAGGTCGCTGAGATACTGGGCGTAGAGTCACTGTCATGCCCACGCCCTGACACTGATCTTACCCAATCTTATATTAGTCTCGACGCTGCTACCTCTCTTCAGCATCCGTAGACGTGCTTCGACTCTGTGTTTTCGTTTCGAGTTCCGCTGCATGGAGAATCGTCGCCTGTTTCCGTTGTAGCTGGCACCGCTGTAATTGTTTACCCATCACAGAGAGTTCCGTTTCGATGTGCGCTTAGGCTGGCATGCCGCTTGCCTCTTTCGTTTCTCCTTTATTTTCTTTGCATGCGATTCGACTGCACGACTAGTGATCACGTACCACGTCACATCGATCAACGATCAGGCAAACTTAACAATACTTTCTTCCCTTTGATATTGATTTACAACTTGTTACATTATGTACGATCGAAATTTGTGAAGAACGCAAAGGCAGTGTCTTATTACTTTCTTTCCTTTTCTTCCTTTTCTTTGTCTCTCAAAGAGATTTCTTGCCTCTGTGTGATGGCACATCTGTTCAGAAATCGAGCAAGGAGTAAGTATGAGAAATCCGCCTCGGTTTATCGTTTGATCGAAAAGGAACAGTCGAGTATTTTTTACATCGTAAGTCGGGGGAGTAATTCGCCAAGCGGTCTACTTAGTTTTCTATTTTTCGATTTGGCCACAGGGCCGTGACACGTCGCGAGGAAGAAAGTGGGAATGCAGGCGGCATCACGATTTATTAGGTTTAGTTAGCGAGCGATTAGATGTGCCACGTTTTCAAAAGGGATTCTCATATTTATCGATCTTTCTGTAATCATGAAACTCTTCAATGAAATATAATATTACGGCAGAACCTGCTACTGGAAAGTAATAATTCCCATTGAAGACGCACAACTGGTTCTCAATTTCAGAAAATGCACAAAAGTTACACCTGCATAAGTTGGAAGTAATAGTTTGTTTAACATATAGTGCTAAGAGGGGGCAGGGGGCCTTCATTCACAGACAGCACTTGTCATCACTCAAATCTTCCACGATTCTTAATGAAAAAGCAACGTTCATTCCCCTGTCCTCGTGCTTTCGTAGTCGAGTTGAGCTTTGCTCTAGATTTTTTATAAATTAAACCTCGGTAGATACACGAGCGCACATTTTTATCGCAACGGTAATCCAACGTTCCCAATTTCTTCTCGCGGCGTTTCGTTCCTTTATTTCCTCGCGAACGATCGAAATTAATTAAATTGCACATACGATAATGCGTACACACTGCGTAGTCGCATAGAGACGCATACTATAGGCGCATATATACGCATAACTAGACGCATAGAGGAACAGAATCTTTTCACCAGCGTGGAAAATATTCGTTACGATTGTCAACGATTCCCTTTTGCCCTGTAGGTAGTCGTCAACGCTTTGGTTCAAGCCATTCCATCCATTTTCAACGTGTTACTGGTGTGTCTTATTTTCTGGCTGATATTCGCCATCATGGGTGTGCAACTTTTCGCCGGCAAATACTACAAGGTATTCTGTAATTAACTACAATATATGAAACAATCGGGGGATCTAATTCCTGAACAGTTCAGAAAAGATTGAATTAAATTTCGGGATAATTATTTATCGATGGAATATTTATCTTATGAAGAACAGTTTCGATTAAAGTTATTACCCCAGTTATTGTAGAAGCTTCTTGATATTTTAAATGGATACGCAATTTGAGTCTTACATCTATAAATAAATTTCTTTAGTTTGAGCAAATTTAAATGGAAACAGTGTTTAAAATAATCTGTGTATTAAGTATGCACAGTGTCTAGTAAGATGATAATCCATGACGATGTGAAATTTATGGGGTAGAATTAGACAGCAACGAGAAGTAAGTGGAATAGGGTCGTCTTTAGTCAGACGCCGCAAAGTGACTTGAAATATATCTTCCTGCAACTTTCGAACGTGTGTTATTTTAAAGATTGTTTCAACTGAAAGTTATCTGTACCGATAAAGATTTTCGAAATATGAAAAGGTCACTCCAATTTCATTTTCCGAATTTGGAATGCAATATGGGAAATTCATCTATCTCTGTTTCTTTCAAAAGAGCATAAAACTATTCAATTCCTCCCCGTCAGATTACGTCGATTTCTCTATTCATTCATCATTGAAACCTGCCCTTCCGCAAATACACTGCCTTAAATCAAATTCTTTATTAACCCAACAATCTCTAAATGCCGTGACAGTGCGTCGACACGAACAAAACCACCCTGAGCTTCGAGATAATTCCCGATCGGAACGCCTGTATAGCCGAGAACTACACGTGGGAGAATTCCCCGATGAATTTCGACCACGTAGGGAAAGCCTACCTATGCTTGTTCCAAGTGGCCACGTTCAAAGGATGGATTCAGATCATGAACGACGCCATCGATTCCAGGGAAGTGAGTATACCAAAATTGCGCCCAGCACTCCCGCATTTACAGGGTATCCACCACACTGCCTATTTTCCACAGCTCAACAAGCAGCCAATCCGCGAGACGAACATCTACATGTACTTCTATTTTGTATTCTTCATTATATTCGGATCGTTTTTTACCCTTAATCTGTTCATTGGTGTGATCATCGACAACTTCAACGAGCAGAAGAAAAAGGCCGGCGGTTCCCTCGAGATGTTCATGACGGAGGATCAGAAGAAATATTACAACGCCATGAAGAAGATGGGCAGCAAAAAGCCCCTCAAGGCTATACCACGGCCGAGAGTAAGTACAGGCCCAATCTCTGGTGTACCGTTCCATTAAATCGAACGCTCTAACCACCCCGTCTTTCGTATTTTCTGTCCCCAGTGGAGGCCCCAGGGGATAGTGTTCGAAATAGTGACGGACAAAAAGTTCGATATGATAATCATGTTGTTCATCGGGCTGAACATGCTGACGATGACGTTGGACCATTATCAACAGACCCAGACATTCAGCGACGTTCTAGACTATCTGAACATGATATTCATTGTGATATTCACCAGCGAGTGTCTCATGAAGATCTTCGCCCTGCGCTACCACTATTTCAAGGAGCCGTGGAACCTCTTTGATTTTGTTGTTGTTATATTGTCAATATTAGGTAATGTAATGTAATGGCTCGGTCAGTCGTATGGCACAAGTGAAACTGGGCGAGACGTTGATCGCAAATTGAGCCTGTTTGCTTTTCTGCTACCATCGACATCATTATTCCACATCTCGTTTAGAAACATAGTAGTCGGCCCGGAACGATAGGCATGCCTGTTATTCAGCTCTCTTTCTCACACGCATTTTATACTGCACGCAGAACTGCATTTACTCTGTTTGAAAGAAAAACCGGACAGGCTCGATGTTTCACGTGTGCCGCAACGACTGGTCAGCGTCATTACGTTACGTAGCCTTACATTGATGTTGTTGTCTTGATCCCTTCTACCCTCCCTCCCCCATCGATCCGCCCTCCTACAGGAATGTGAACGTGTTCCCATCGTGGAATCGTCAAATACAACATTATCTTAACCATCCTCGGCTTTCAAAGTCTATCGCGCCCGATTGCGTAAAGAGTATTATAATGTAATGGTATAATGTTGTATGTGACTGGATTCACGTATCCGAATCGATGTGCAAACGGTAATTAGAGAAAGAATCGGGGTAAGAGCGGGTCTGTATTACGAAGATTTTAACTACACAGAAGTTCGTAGTGTTTTTAGAGTGAACTCATCTTTTTTTTCTATTTTTATACCTTCGAATGCCTAACAAGCAAGAATTCATGGCATACATCTCTCCTTGTACAGCACCGCTGCGTAATAGAACGAGTGATCGAGCTTTAATCGAACCCCATCAACCTTCATCCACGAACAATCACAGTGCATGCTTCTCCTTCTTTACAAAATTCATAGAAAGAAACTAGAGGACGCATGTCTCCCTTTTTATTCACGGATCGTGTCCCAAGCCATGCATCAGAAATGTGACATTTTTCTTTCTATTAGAGAAATCGATGAGAATAAGAAACGAGGGTGTACTAGTAATTGTATAACAGTTAGAATAATCCTCGTTGTTATTCGTTAGTGCAAACTTTTCGGATAATCGTAGGATAGGTACCTCGCTTACAAATGAATCTAGAATGCACCACACCTTTTACATTCTATTTCTAGTGAACGTATCAAGCTCTAGAGTACCCACAATAATTTTAGATACTCAACACTCCTGCAAGTATCACCTTGCTGTGATAGAATCAGTCTGCATGACGATTAGACGAAACGTCCACTAACGTAGAGAGCACCGTGAAACGAAATGGCACAAACCCTTTCCTCTCTGATCATTATCATAGAATAGAATTGAAAGTGAGTGTTACTTCGCCGGCGTTAATACTGTGCTTCTGTTCCATTTAGGTCTGGTTCTCAGTGACATTATCGAAAAGTATTTCGTCTCGCCAACGTTGCTTCGTGTAGTAAGAGTGGCGAAAGTCGGGCGTGTGCTCCGTCTCGTGAAAGGTGCCAAGGGCATTCGAACTCTCCTATTCGCCTTGGCGATGTCGTTGCCAGCCCTCTTCAATATCTGCCTGTTACTGTTTCTGGTCATGTTCATCTTCGCGATCTTTGGCATGTCTTTCTTCATGCACGTCAAGGACAAGAGTGGGCTGGACGACGTGTACAATTTCAAGACGTTTGGACAGTCGATGATACTGCTATTCCAGGTAAAAAGATATATGTGTAGAATGGTACTCTGAGAAACGTGATTATAAGGGCTTGCTGCGGAGGGTCTTGCAGGGCTTTTACTAGAAAACTTTAGTACCATGATTATTACTTAGTACCGTGCTACTTTAATTTCTGAACTGCATTTAGAGTTGAAGTCTCCAACTTATATTCGCAAAAGGAGGAAATTACACAACTCATTAATCAGTGGCGCACTCGGGATTTAATCTTGGGGAGAGCCGAGTTGAAGGGATAAAAATATTTTTAATGCAAATTCAATCAAATTCATTAGGGGATTATAGAAAGTTATTTATTAAATGAAATCCAGTTTTCTTTTCTTTTTACAAAGCTCTTGAATTACTTCAGACGTGGTTACATTAATATCCTTTTTCCTTCTTCTTTGGGGGTGCCAGGGCACCTTGGTCCATCTCTGGGTGCGCCACTGTCATTAATGCAAATTGTAGACTAAAACTGTACAGAACTCTCTGCAGCCACTTACAAGGGGCATCACCCAACTTTTACACGTCGATTTCGACAAGGTTTGCGTAAAGTATAGTTCTCGAAAAAATATTTTACAGAGTCGAATTAGTTATAAAAAGATACATCATTTTTGTCTAAAAGATTTTTCTCTATAATGCATAATTTATTATTGGGCAAACGTGTCTTTCACCCCCAACTTTGGGGGCTGATTTCACGCCTACATAAAAAAAAACGTGTCAAACATGTTTTCGAGGACTATAATATACCTAAACCTGATCAGAATCAGAGTGTAACAGTTGCCTGATGTTTATTAGTGCATATTGTCTTGGAATCGCCAAGCACATTATACTAAGCTGCTTAATTTACCAAGATGTCAACGTCTGCCGGTTGGGACGGTGTATTGGACGGCATAATAAACGAGGAGGACTGTCAGGAGCCAAACAACGAGATAGGATACCCGGGTAACTGCGGCTCCTCCACCATCGGCATCGCCTACCTCCTCTCCTACCTAGTGATCAGCTTCCTGATCGTCATCAACATGTACATCGCGGTGATCCTGGAGAATTACTCGCAGGCGACCGAGGACGTGCAGGAGGGCCTGACGGACGACGATTACGACATGTACTACGAGATCTGGCAGCAGTTCGACCCGGACGGGACGCAGTACATCAGATACGACCAGCTGTCCGACTTCCTGGACGTGCTGGAGCCGCCGCTGCAGATACACAAGCCGAACAAGTACAAGATCGTGTCTATGGACATCCCCATCTGCAAAGGGGACCTAATGTTCTGCGTGGACATACTGGACGCACTTACGAAGGACTTCTTCGCCCGCAAGGGGAACCCGATCGAGGAGACGGCCGAGATCGAGGTGCAGACGCGCCCGGGCGAGACCGGCTACGAGCCAGTCTCCTCCACCCTGTGGCGGCAGCGCGAGGAGTATTGCGCGAGGCTGATCCAGAACGCCTGGAGGAAGCACAAGCAGCAGCGGCAGGGCGGGCACAGCGAGGAGAGCGACGACGCCGACACGGACCCGCGTGTCAGGCAGACCGCTGTCCTGGTAGAGAGCGACGGCTTCGTGACCAAGAACGGTCACCGGGTGGTGATCCACAGTCGATCGCCGAGCGCCACCTCGAGGACCGCGGACGTCTGATCGGCGTACGTCGACGTCACCAGCAAAACCGCCGCCACCCCGTCGTTTAGCCTAGCGTCGCCGTAGCCACCGACGCGACCGCCCCGTCCGTGCGACGATCGCTCCACCGCAGCATCGCCGACCACGGCGACGACGACGACGACCTAGACGCGTCGATCTCGCTACCGACAGCCGCGCCTGGCGCTCTCCCCCGCTTACCAAAACTCGGGAGGGGGAGGATGGAGCAACGGCCCCCGCACGGACCTCGTGCTCGCGCGAGCAAGCAGGCGAGCGAGCGCGCGCGCGCTCTCTCCATCGACAGCCTTATAGTTGTATAAAAATACATTCCTCCAACGAGTTGCCTTTACAATCGACTCTAAACGCCACGATCGTTGGGAGACACGTCGTTAGTTTGAACGAGCGAGGACGGAGAGATGGCGGAGCTTGCCGGGAGGGTGTTGGAAATGGATCTGCGGACTGCGACCACGTGCGACGCCTCGGCCTTGTATCATCCGTTCGGCGGCTGAGCTCGGCCGCGGTAGCAGGGCGCACCCTAGATGGAATAATTGTGAAACGGGACGGATCGGGCACGGGGAACGATAAGGATGAACACACGAAGAGGAATCGAGGGGCGCACGCTGAACTAGTTTCGGGGCGCGGAGGACGATCGGTGTGCTTAGACCTGGCGTACGACGTACGTGACCGCCAGCGCGACGCAACCTTCGAGCCAACTTCCCCGACCCCCAATCAGGGCTCGAAGGCTGCCGTTGGCCACGATCGGAGATCCCTGCCCTCGATGGACTTCGTCACGCGATCCTTAACGCCTCGAATCGTAACGATCGACGATCCGCGCTGGCTGCGCTGGCTGCACGATATCCGGGAACGCGACGAAACGGAATCATATTCACCGGAACGACGAGGACGACGACGACGACGAGGACGGTGACGACGACGAGGACGACAATGAAACGAAGAGCCGCGTTGAACGGTGAGACAGTAAAATACGCCGCATCCCACGAAATCAGCGATCGTTTCATCCCTAATACAGTATAGGCCGGTTACGTAAATTCTATCCGCGATATTGGATTTTTTACATGGTTTTATCAGCGGTCCGCCAACTCGCTGAAAAGAAGAAAAAAATAAATAAATAAAAATATATATAAAAATAAATGATGTTAATTCGCTGCGACGGTCGATGTTCGCGGGTGAACATTTGTTATATTCGATCGACCCTGGTCAACACGCTGTGGTGTGTATCGGAGTTCTGAACTAAACTTGGATGCGAGAAGGATAGAGAAGAGGAACGACGGAACGACGGAGAAAGACATTGACGAAAAAAAGAAGGAGAAAAAAAAATAAACACGCTGATCATAACTGATGATAATAGTGAGGATGATCATAGGATGATTAAGGTAATGATTATAATTGATGACGATGGGTGGTGAAGAGGAATGTTACAAGTGAAATGTACGCGTAATTACTACATTCGCTCGGCTTGAAAAAAAATTTTCGCGCGATACGGTGCGCGGCTTTGTTTTATCTGGCTCCCTCCCTCTCTGCCCCTCGCCCCCGCTTCGAGCCTCGACCGCGCGGTCATCGGGGCGCTGATCATTTGATATTCCACGTTTTACAAAGAATCTGGCATTTTTTACGATCGTATCGCCTGTTCACGAATATTGTACTCAGAGATAAGGAATCCGACGGCGATACGTGGGTGGCACGAATTGGCAGAGCCGTTGTCCAACGAATTACCATTTACACCCCCTGATCGACGAGTTCCGATTCTTTTTCTCTTCGCGGTTCTTTGGAAGGACGATCTTCGTCCACGTGTCTTTACGTTTATTTCTCGGGTTAGTTTGAATTTCAATTTCGCGAGTAGTCGAGGAACAGTCACGTCTGCCAGGCTGGCTATAAGGAGCAACCACTTCGAAGTGAACTGTTCCTCCTCTACCGCGCCAGTTCGTTCGGTTTCCCGTGTACTCGTCTCTGTAGCTGTTTACGAAATTCGTTGAAAGTATACGAGAATGAACCACCGCTGATGTAACGCCGCGAAAATCTAATACGATTATTGCCAAAAGGGACGGAGAGGGTGGTAGCGAATACGAATCTCGCAGTCATCATCAGCTAGGTAATTACACATTTGCAAAACTTAACACAGACACACAGTCTTACACGACGTAGTAAACGCGCTTTGGAATAAATGAATATACACGATAGTGTAATGTTATTCGAGTAATTGTAACCGACAGCCGTGCGCCCGTAAACCCGTCTCGCGGAATTAGCGAATTAACGAACGACACGGTGGCGAGCAAGGGGATCGGCACAACTACCCCTGTCGTGTTTTGGCAAACACGGGCGTCCGCGGGAGACACTTCGACCAAATTACATTGCCAATCGAGCATTTAAGACGAGTTGTTGAATAATCCTTTGGAATTGAAACGCGACGTTGTTTTCCTTAGTGAAGTTTCCAAAATTTCAAAAGTCACCGCGTGTCATCCACGGACGAGGCGGTTGCGTCGCCCGACTTCCCCAGCTGAATCGCGGATGCCAAAACGGAACGTTAAGTTTTCGACGAGAAATGTTCGTTAAGATTTTAAAGCGTTACCAACTTGATGTTCGTTTGGCTTGAAATATTTATTATATAGTTTCTGTTGAGTCGCCAGGTGGTTTCACGTCTCTCGGAGATTTTCTACGAGCAAAAACCAAAGAAGAGCCGCTTCGTGATAGAAGGGAACCGATTTCGAACGGGTTTACGTGCTAAACGTCGCGAAGAATCGCGCGCCTGATTGCATCGAAAGATATTCTTTCCATGACCATCCCCTCAGCGCGCGGTTCTGCTGCGAGTCGATATAAATCGCATCGCGCGACATATGTAGACAAAAGTGGCAGTCACATACTTGCGTGCATCTGCTCTTTAAATGAGGTAGAATGAAAATTCGACGTTCTCTTATTTACGATTCCAAATTCCAAGAAATGGGGGCATGTATTTCTCAATCGTAGAAAATAGATCGGTGGCAATGTAGTCGCGAAGCGTGACGATACAAGCGAGAAAGAGAAGGATAAATAATAAATAGAACAGTAGTTGTTTTCCACGCGAGTGAAGAATTCACGCAAGTTTAAATTTGAGCGCGCACGTAAGTACTTGACCGCCGCGCTAGGTGGCGCGATGTCAGTGTCGAGACGCGCATCGAAACGTTGATGCACGGGGATGCGAGTGTCGCGCGGTTTTATTTCCCCATTAACGTGATTCCCCACGTGTATCTCTCCACATATATATAACATATATATATACATATAGCATACACGTAGGCGATCACGCGAGTGAACGTTATCCCGACGAACTCGCGCGACGAATGTGTCGACAGCGAAGTGCATAGGGACGAAACCAAAGGAGAATGTGTGAATGTTCAGTTGTGTGTGGATGCGTGTGCGTGTGCGTTAACGCGGACTGCGCGATCGTTATTTTTCTACGTTTACATCCGCGATCCTGAAGGAGAGAGAAAGAGAGAGAGAGAGAGAGAGAGAGAGAGAGAGAGAGAGAGAGAGAGAAAGAAAGAGAGAGAGAAAGAGAGAGAGAGAAAGAGAGGGAGAGATTGAAAATGAGAATCGAGAAGGTAATGGGATAGGGATCGGCAGTGTAATTGGCACAATGGCCGGGAGCAGATGTGTGGCGGTAGTGTCGACGTAAACACGGTAACAAACGAACGTAGCAAGGGATCGTTCTCGCTGGTCGAAAACGGGCGTAAAGTGGAAAGAAGCTCGCAGCTCGCTCGAAGGATTGTTTGTGAATGACGTGGCAGGGAGACGAGAGACAATGACGTGGACGACGGTTACGGACGATCACGTGAACCAGCAACGCGTTATGTCAGGCGTGTGGCCGGAGAGTGGTGGAGGGATAAACCGCGTGGTAGACGGGCGACGGAGACAGGCGAGAAGCAGACCGGCTAAGAAACAAAGGAATATAAAAGATGTTCATTATTTTAAGCTACGAAGGCTCAAAGGAGATGAGGATCATTGTAAATTACTCGTACAAAATAATTCACACACTATCGGTGTCGAGTCCGCTTTGTCAAGTATTTTAGAGAAGCCTGTCCGAATATTAATGTCCTCGTACCTTTTCTACGTATATTATAAATTGCATTTCACGATTCTCGTCGCGGGCCATTCGATGATCCCCATTCGTGGGCTACGCTTGCAACGTACCGCGCGTGCGCGCGGGCTGGCGTCCTCGCGACTCGTTCGTTCGCAAGGGGTCGCCGTTCTTCGTTTCTACAGAGGATCCGGCTCTCTCTTCAACGGCTTTGACTAAATCAGAGCGCGACTCCCCGCCCCTTCGGGATCACGGTATCCGCGCGATCGGTTTCGTCGTGTCGCACCTATCGTCGATTCTCCGCAGCGATAGCGGAGCGAGAGATCATCCACGCCTAAACGAGCAGAGTCAAGGCGCTACCGGTTGCTGTTCGCGCGAGCGCGCGAGACCCGCGGAGCGTTTGTTCTGTTTCTTTCTGGGGCGCGTGCTTCTAACGTCGCTTCGCAGAGGTCGGGACGATCGCGGGCGGTAACTCGCGACGGAGCATTGGGACGCGCAGAAATTCCCCCCGTACACAACGGAAACGCGACGGACGGCGACGATGACGAAACGAAACGAATCGAGGCACGAGATCGATCGACGACGATTCATCCAACGATCGTCGGTCCTTCTTCTATCGAAGTACGACGTATCTGATGGTCCGTCCGGCTCACTCTCTAATTACTCCGATACCCCCTCTCGCCCCTTTCTTGAGTTTCGACCCTCTACACCGTGCTCTGTAATATGTGCAAATAATTCGATAATAATCAAATGTGGTTTGTACGCATATAATATACACATATATATTTTCGATACTACTTTGTCGAATGGGCAACCGCGAACTTCTAGAAAGCAATAAAAGAAAATACACGAGAGAACGAGAGAACGAGAGAGAGAGAGAGAGAGAGAGAGAGAGAGAGAGAGAGAGAGAGAGAGAGAGAGAGAGAGAGAGAGAGAGAGAGAGAGAGAGAGAGAACACGAGAGAAAGTGACACAGAATGAACGCGCGACCGTTAATGGTGCAAACAGGGCGTGACGAATTGAACGAGATTCGAATTGTGTGCGCGTGCGCAGAAAGTGTCCCGTAACACACTGGCCTCTTTAACGATAGTAGATACAGATCTTTCGGATCGCGTAGGAATCGTTCTTCCCCTGAGACGCGCGCCAAATCAACATAGTTTCTCCTTCTTCTACGTCTTCTTCTTCCTCTTCTTCTTCTACTTCTTCTACCTTCTTTTGCCGCCGCTATTCTCTTTCATTTTTCCGCTCCCATATTCATCTTGAACACGGCACTGCTCGATTCGCCGTGGCCGAGTGTTGGATTGAATCGCAACTTCCCCGGTCTTCAATCGTTGCCTATCGATCGTCGATAGGCATAGAACATTTGGTTCCGCCGAATCGGCAGTCGGTACGAAAGGAAAAGCGCGAAGAGAGGTCGAGTGGATACGCGTCTCGAAGGGTTGAAACGCGGGAACGATTAAAAGGAAACCGTTCGCTCCGATCGGTCAAAATTGCTACGATCACGAGAGGGAACGAGGGGGAGGGGGGTGGACGAGTATGCGTGGTGTGCTTCATTGACTTTTTTCGTTCGTTTTACCGAAACGTACATTTAAATACCAGCTTTTGCGCGACGACGGCTGTAAGATATTAAAGAAACAAAAAAAAAATATATATATACATACATACATTATAGGGCTTTCCTTCGTTAAGCGAGGTAAGGCGAGGTTTAAACGTACTTTCTCCGTGGACGATACTGCCGTTACGCATTGTATAAATGAGAAAATGAAACTAAGTTAACTAATCGTAAATGCACGAAAATTTTCTTAAACGGATAGCGAACAAAACAAAAGGGCTTTGTAGTGTCTCGAAACTCTCGAAACTCCATTAACCTAACGTCGTCAGATAATAAATAAAGATGAAGTACATAAAAGCAAAAAAAAAAAAAATAAATAATAATAATGATAACGAAACAAAAGATCCTAGAGCTGGGCTAAAAACAGAAAACTAAAAAAAAGTAATCGAGTAAAGTGTCAAGCTGCGGAGCCTGTCGGCCAGTATAATGAACAAGCAACTGCCATGGGTCAACAAGCTAGATAGACGAAATGTGCTAAGAAAACAAAAAAAATCCAATTTTAACGAGCTAGCTGTCGAAAACATTACGCGCGAAGGATCGTCCATTCAAATGCGTGCTCCGTGCGTGCTCGCGCGCCTGCGTGCATGCGTGCGCGAACGTTCGCCGGCGTAGCGCGTACGCGCAGGCGTGTATCACGGATGCGCGCGGGCAAGCGAAGAGAGAGACATCGAGACAGCGTGACTGTGAGAGAATGAAAGGATGAGAGAGAGCGAGAGCCAGAGCGAGAGCGAGAGAGAAACATAGAGTGCGCGCGCGAGTGAGAGGGAGAGAGAGAAAGGAAGAAGCGAGAAAGAGAGAGAGAGAGTGAGGGAGAGAAAGGGAGAACGTAGAAGAGCTCCTCCGTTGAATGACATTCATTACTATTAAACAGAATAAAGAAAATAAAAAAAAATATGGATTATTTGCACAATATTATAAATAATTACTATGTTTACTACGATTATTAAATTAAAGAGCAAATAATAAAAGGGATGAAAAACTGTTGTTAAATAATTAATACGAAAGAGGGGATGAGCGAGAAACAATACAAAAACGATTTAACCGAAGACCGAAGAGAGAGATAATCGGGCTTCAACTGAAACGGAACAGAAATGATAGTAGAAGGAAAAAATGAAGTGAGGAAGTGACACGAGGGATATGATGATGATGATGATTATGATGACGATGATCAAGACGAATGAAGGATGGAGGAGGAAACGATTCGTTTGTTATCGATTAGTTAACGATCATCCTTACATTACATTATTGTAATTATATAAAGTAAACGATTATTACCGTAATAGTTACAATTAACAAGTTGTTACCGCTTTGTTATACATAATATAATTAATATACTAAGATTAAAAAAAAATGAAAAAAAGAAAGAAAAGTAAGCGAATGCATCGTTGATTCGTCCTTTACTTATGTAGATACTAAATACGATCGACTCTATATTGTTTTCAATGTCTTCACCGTATTCCTTCGTTTGCTACCCGATTTCGTTTCGTTGTCGAATGATTCGGTTTTGTCGGCTTACCTCGCCCGGCCACAATATACACACGTTTTACAGAGATATTTTCAATAAACGAAAAAGCTTAACACTCACACGGTTGTTGTCCTTGCTATCATTCGATCCTACATCACGGAATTGCCATTACTTGAACGAACTATAACTTCCAAAGAGAATGGTTCACCCGGGCAGTAACATTCAAAACTTCCCCACGTAAGTCGTGTCTCTCTTAAGAAAAGCCATTTTGTTAATTATCCTACTAATTTCGTTGATTTGCGCCTACTATACAATATTAATACTAATACCACACAACAGTGATACTTATAATTTTTTATTCACGATTACATTCGTTGTCACGCCAAAAATATACAAAGAACAGGCGTAAGAGTTAAACCATTGATCGGCATTCATCGATTTTGCCTATAGAGTTTTTTCCCAGATACAGCAAAGGTACGTTCTGGAATTAATGTTGAAAGCGGCTTTCTCCTTGCTGCTCCACGAGATACGTGTGTATACATCATGCTGTGTCTTTGGTTCATCCGTATATGGTACTCGAACCGGAATGATGCAGCACGAATACCTAATTTCGAAATAATAACACGATCTTCCCGCTGAACCTTTTAGCACTTTTCGCAACACCCAACATGGTAATATCGGGGGATATCTGAGCCATACATAAATATTCCCAGAGAGATTGTAGCTGTACAATTCACAAAACTCTTCATTCTCGATACTACCTATATTAAGCGCTGCTAAAGAGTCTCCCCCTTTCCATCGTAATATCAGAAACAATAATAATAAAAAGAAGCTGAAAGAGCCGCTTTCATAAGTTCCGCGCGTACTTCCGATGCCAGCCGAAGAATGGCGACGTCCCACCTCGCGGATCTAAGATATCGTCCGAGGCTCTAACTCTACAAACGATGGCATCACCGTTCACATTCTCAAACAGACGGGACTTCTCCTAAATGAACGTGTCCGTAACGTTTATGTATACATACACGCATTCGTAGTGCGTAAAGAGACGCGTGCACGATTTACTGTGCGTGATTCTGCGCGACAGATTGGGGGATCTGGTAATGGGTGGGGTCTGGACGATGAATCCCTTCTCTCCCCGTATCTGATTCGAGTCAGTTTCGTGTTAGTCCAGCGCGATATCGTTGTGTGCTCGACGCGTAATGCTGGTACGCCGACGTTCGCGTAATGGCAGCGCTAAATAAGCGCTAAAGTAGACATCAGTTGCGCGGACGTCTCGAGGCCCCTCGACATCCTACGCTGCTTTCCAAATATAATTCGATTCTCTGCTCGTAACGACGCGCAGTCCCTCCGGTTCTGCGTGATTCTCATGCCAGTGAAATCCACGATACCAGCTTTTACAGTATCATCTGTCAAGATAAGCAGTGCAACAGACGGATTGCGAAAGCCCTTACTAAAGAGGCGTGGAGATCTTATCAGCGTTATCAGTACATATTGCGCCCGCGACGTACTGACCTCAGTCCATAGCTCCGTAGCTCTTCATTCGCGCGAACGATTCGTGTGAATGATCGACACCCGTGAGTCACGTAAAACTTTTGGCAAATGTGCAGAGAATTCGTCCTTCGCCTATTACATGTCTCCGAATCGTTGAGCCCAACGTCTGCACGGAGGTTAGCGGACAATATTACACTGCATATTTATACGCGTTGCACGCGATGGTATATAATTGTTTGTAATGGAAAGTCCCGTTTCAAGGTGTCCGCAGTGTAAACATATCGGTTGAACGGAATCGTGGCCACCAATTGTCGTTCGACTAAAATGTAATCTGTGTAGTGGCGATTGTTGCAAAGCTATTTGCATCCATATATTCCTAAATATCACCTGCATTTATATATATGCAGTATTCGTAAGTAAAAGTAGTATAATTGTGTGTAATAATCGAAATAATTACGTTAATGATATTACAGTAAAATATAGTGTAATTTATAATATTGGCAAATCCTTTCAGATATTTTAATATTTAAATAGAACAATTATTCCTAATGGAGAAGCGGAGTATCAGCGGGAAAGACATCCTGAGAATGGATGGTCTGTTACCGCCGACTCGACGGTTGCCAGTCTGTGACGCGGTCACTTCCTCGGGCAAGAAGAAAGATAAGAAGTGGTCGATTGGTGGAATTTTGAAGCGTATATCCTCGATACGGGATTATGAGAGTTCCTCGAATGACGAAGAAATGGTGTACTGTACCAGGCAACCGAGACCTCGTTCGGTCCTAAATAGAAAGTCGCAGAATGTGGTCTTACGTCCAGTGGAAAAGAATTTGAATAAACACTCGAACAAAAGTAGTTCAAATAATGACGGTACAGCGAACTCTGTGGACACGTCGAATTTACAGAAGGACTCTACGCACTCTCGCAGCAGCGATGGATCGCTGGATGGGCCAAGTAAAAAGGCGCGGAAGAGTAAGTTGAAAGCTCGAATAGAAGCGAAGAGAGACCAAATTTGTGCGGATAGTAGTTCCGATGAAGGTTCACGTAAATCTTGTAACTCGCTGACAAGATATCAGACTGAGAATATGCAGAATATGCAGAAGAATAGTTCCTGTAATAGAAAGAGTCGTGCTGCGCGCACGGAACGTTATATAAAGCGTTTATCAAGGGACGAGGGTCACAGATTTCCAGAAAATCTGAACAATATAGGTAATAAACGCAGCAGTGTTGACTTTACGGAGGGAAACCAGTCCTTCGATACAGGTGTAAACGGACCATTTCAACCTCCGATGCAACCACAGCGTTTCATTACTCCGTCGAACAGTTACACCTTCCCGGTGCAAAGGTCCATTGAGAATCTACGACAGGCATCTGTGCCAACGTCCAGCTGTCAGACACAGTCGTCTACTGACCTGACGAAGTATCCGGCCAAACGATATATTACAGATTTGAACCAAAATAACACATATGCGAAACCAAATATTTTGCGGAAAGACAACCGTTATGTGAATCACGAAGAAAATAATTATTTTTCAAATTCGCCTGTGACAGGCACTAACTATGCGAGACCTTACGATCATGTGAGAAATAATCAGTCCGTGCATCAAAGTTCCTCTCCGCCAGAACCACCGCCAAGAGATCCGCGTTGTAGAGTTTTCTCCTACGGCTGTAATTCCTTTCCGTTCAATGGGAAGTATCGAGTAACAAAGTACGACGATGCTCCGCGCACGAAAATGGACGATATTCGTGAAGCCCCGAAAGATGGCTTGAAGGGCTTGCGTTCGTACGAGTCAAATAACGAGATCAGTTGGTGTGGCTCCACTAAACAGTGCCCGCGGCGTCCGTTGTCCTTAACAGTAACCCCAACGCAATTATGTAACTTATCGAAGTGTACGAACAATAAACACAAGTCAACTGGCAGGCACGTGGACGAGCCTGCATTTCACGAAACGGAAGCGATGCGATGTCGCAGAAGGAACGATCGCAACGATCAGCTCAATTCGAGTTTCAACGATTTCGGTGTTAAAGCGCGCGGACATCAACTGTCGCTAACTGATACACAAAAGATACATAATAATCTTTCGCCTACTTACAACGGATCCTTAGACTCTTCCTATGCAAAGTTGCCTTCTAAACAGGTCGTTAAGGAGCATCCACAGAATTCACCAAACAACACGCTTTCGATAAGCGCAAAAACCGAGAGAAAGGAAGAGAAAGAGACAAAAACAAGCGAGCAAGAGGCATTAGAAAGGAGAAGGAGTTCTAAGAATCTGGAAGAAGCGCTTTCTGAGTTAGAAGCGATATACAATAGCCTGAGTCTAGGGGACGAAGATCTGCTCGATCGGGCGGAACGACGCAGCATGGAAGAGTTCAGTCTACGACGAGGTAGAAGCAACGACACCGTTGGGTTCACCTCGGTAGATTCGCCTGATAGAACGAAAGATGACATGGCTTACAGGAGGATGCACCCGAAGGAGAGGCCTACATCCTTGTCGGAAGTGGTAGGTCAATCAGCGCTGTCTAATATCAGTTACTTGATGGCCTCGCCCATCTTGTCGCGGAAAGACGCGGCTAACAATTATCCGTACGCCCCGAATTGCCCGGTGCGTCGCGACGAGCCGGACGTGACACGCGACGATGTCGTTTATCGGAGCATTCATCACGCTAACAACACGTTAAAAGTGGCTGATCCACAACCACCGTTCGGGATACCATTGGGGCCAGTGACGTCCGCCACGGACAGCGATTATCTGCACACAACGCCGATCAAGCCGGATCATCCTCGTTCGTCGTACATACCGCAGTGCGAGCCTGACATTGTTACAGACGACTTGGCCTATCGAACCCTGCGGAAGGATGCCAACACGGCGAGGAATGTCGTTGAAAGCAGAAGCACCGTTGCGAAAGATCAGGAGGCTACGTCCGCCACGAAGAAACGAGCGGTTAGATCTCTGTCTGCTAACCTGTACGGTTTGATAAATCACGATCGTATTCATCTTCGAAGGGAGCCCAGCCTTCAGGAGATAAAGGACGAAATGAGCGAGCCAGTGGTCGATATTAAATCGTTGCCCGTGCGATCCGATTATTTCAGGCGCGTCGTGAGCGACGGCGAGCTGTCCGATTACGATACTCGATGGCGTACCGAGAGCTCGTTGAAGAACAGCAGAACTGATATAAATGGTAATCATCCAGTCTCGAATGTCCACCGGAAGAAGCTCCGGGTTTATGTCTCACCATCGACGAAAGTGCAGAGCTTGGAACAGAAGAACGAGGACGGCACGGTAGCACGAAGCTCTACGCCGCCGAACGACATACTGTCCAAAGCTCTGAGCAATGAATTTTGGCAGGATTGCTTGCAGCCGAGATCCAACGAATCGTCCAAGAAGGACACAGAATCGGATTTCACTACGTACAGCCGTTTGTGCCAAGATTTAGTTAATTTGATAGATGGGCAAAACGATGCGGAAGCGGAACCGATCGAAGAAACGGTGAACGTTCATTTAGATCAATCTATAAATATAGATAGCCCGAATGATAGTGAAAAACCTGACGGTTCCTCGGTTTTACGTATCCAGACGTTAGGTAGTCATTATTCTATGCGCAATGAGGAGGATCGCGAGCGAGCCACGGGTGGTAAGGAGGACGTGGAAAGACTGACGGAATCAATCGTTAATCCTGAGAAGGAGGATCCTGAGAAGACTGACGATAGCGCGTTCGACTTCTATCTGCGTGTCGCGGACGAAAATGTTAAACTAATTGCGGAGGCGTTCAGCAGCGTGGCGGATCGCTTACGCGATAGTCGTTTAAGCCAGAAGAATTCGCTGACGTCGTGCCGTTCTGAAATAGAAACCGATAGCACTCCGCCCGGCACCAGCACTCGTAGCTCCCTCGCTTATAGTCACGACGACGTAAACGACAACCTGTCTAGCTCATCAAAGACAACCGACATATTGGATACAGTTCCTAAAGAAGGTACACCGCTGAGCGTAGATTGGGGCCAGAACGGGATTGAACAGCAAGAAGCAAAGGATCAATCGAATATCGATCCAGAACTCGATCTGTCCAGAGCCGTACATGATTTACAGTTAGCAGCGGCTAGCTTATGCGGACACGAGAAGGAAATTGAACAGCTAGAGGCATTATTAAAGAGAGATGCAAGCGATAATATTCCTTGCGCTACTAACGTTTCCATTACAGAGGAGAGGCCCTTGTTAGCCGCGGAAAACGGTTCCATGTTGAGCAACGAAGAAAAGGAATTAGAATGTGGTCAAGAAGAAGTTGCCGTAGAATTCACAGATATTAAGTTGCTGAGCGATGAGCATGACCCAGATAGCGAAGGTGAGAGTATAGAATACGAGGATGTTTGCGAATTGTACGACATCGGCATCGCTCGTTCGACTGGAATGCGTTTTTCGTATGTCACTAACCTCATAACCGTAATGATAACTACATACTCGATGGTTTTGCTGGCTTGTTTTCTTGCACTGCTTTTAGCGACCATAGCAGCATCATGACCGGCCCATTAACGGCAGCGTTTTCATGCATTTTGTGATTGGAAGGTTTGACAGGAGGCAGCGTTAATATTCTGAGGCTATTATTATTTCAATCATGTTACTAATGTCGTAGGTTCCCCGGCACTTGATCATTCGTGACGTGAACCATTCTATGCGAGTGCGTAACTAACCGATACACGACGTCGTTGAGCGACATGTGAGGCAGGGCAGTCGAATTTGAGTAAGATCAAGTTTCTATGGACTGTTTTCGGGAGGAATGATTTGTTCTTGTTGTTATCCTTGTTAATGTTGTTGGTTTTAATAAAGTTTAAATATTAACTAGGTACGCACATTGTTTTCTTGTGACATGTGGTCATTGGTATGACGCAGTGAGCCTGGAAAAATTTGGACATTTGATTATTTGTCCGACCAAGACCAAGATAATAGCTTTTCATAGTTCGGAGTTGTTTATATGTCTTCTAATCAAAATCATAAATCTTGAATGTTATTCACTATTCTTGGGAATATTATGAAATAAATTGATTCCTTTGACGTTCATTCTTATCGATGCATTTATGCGCCGTTAAATCCATTTAATAATTAGGTAATTAGGTTTCAGCGATGAATTGTATTTTAATGGAATGTGATATATCCGTATTCGTTGTCTCATTAGTAATTCATGCCAACGCACTGATTACGTCTACATTATTCTTCCGATTATAGTTCTCGGTATTTCGCGAAATATCTGCGTATAGATACAGTGTTTTACAAGATATGATAGGATTACAAACGAGCTGTTTGTGTTATATTTGTGACTTCGTAAAAAATCGGTGGTTTTAACGCGCACTCTACATTTAAGAACGGTAACTAAGATAGTAAGAAGTAATTCAACTCGATCACCGGAGTCCGGTAAGTTAGTAATGAATAAATAATTTCAACCGCTAGGAGGATTGCGATCGAATTCCATTCGAAATCAATAACCATCGGCTTCGTCCTCACAAATGTGATAGGGTAAGCGCACTAATGAACAAACACTTAAGGCTAATGAATAAACACAATTATAAAATTATGTTTACAGCGCGATTGATTCCACGTGCTGCATAAATTGTTTGGATATGGAGCAAGAAATTAAAAGAAGTCTCTAATTACTTAGTTGCTTATTTTAATAACTTATTTTACCCATTCTAATAAAAAATGTCCATTCTCTGGTACGTGTTCATTTACTGGCACATCTACCCTATAATGTGATACGTCTATCCTATACCTGGTCTGTGGTGACACGAACTCCCATAAGATGATTCGGTCCTCAAATTATGGATCGGTAACACAGATTGGGTGGAGTTTCGTCGATGCGGAATTAGAATTCCTACCACGCGTAGCGTTCCAATCCGTTTCTTGGCTTCACCGGTAACGTTGCATGTGACACAAAAATGGTAATGGGGTCCTAGGACCCCACAAACCGGTGACAGAAAAATGCGTTGGTTGGCAGATCTATCCCAAACATCGTCTGTAGTGATAGTAGTGATCTAGATGACTATACTTTATCTGTGATGATAGCATTTTCCACCTTATTTAGTTTCAATTTCTACCGCTAGTGGGATTGCCATGGAAATCCTCTTTAAATCGATAACATCGCATGCTACACGAAAATACCAAGGAGGCTCTAGACACGGTGTAATAGATCCGTGGCCCCGCAATCCGTGTAATAAAAATTTGATTTAAAAATATTGCCTTGGATGTAAGATCTATTCTTTACCTCATCTGTGATAATATCTATTCTATTGTACTTTCAGTCTTTTAGTTCCATCTACTTTATTTAATTTATTAATTGCTTTTATCTAGATCTAGGACATCCTCTTCAATAATGTATAGCAACCTTCGACCTCATTTCTTCTATTGCTCAGCTTTTCATTTTCTTCATGACCCATATCTGTATTCCTCCACTTTCTGTCTTCTAACAATTTCTATACAATAGAGAATTCTTCGACCTATAAATATCCATACATACATACATAAACCTTCCCCATCGTCAAATCAAAACCACATTCTCCTATTTTAAACAAAACTTTCACTTTTATAAACTACTGGCTGATAAACGCCAACAAATTCCTATCTGCAACTCGCTCGACTGTGTAAGCAAACTTGTGCATGAACATTTATCCTAGCAATTATAATTCGCTGCATCCACACCTGAATATTCCTATACGTCAATAGGAAAAGAAATCGAGCTATCATCGTTTAAAGGTGTCAGCACACAGAAGATACAGGGAGTATCAACAAGATAGGAGACTATATCGCGAATATACTGATTTTTCTTTCGATTCATTACAACACAGCAACTCGAAGTGGCATAAGTGGGGACTCACTCTCACTATTCACCGTCTCAGCTGCCTTCGCCTCTCTCGTTTCGGTTTTGAAACGCTCGAGACCGCGAGTTCGTTTCTCCCGCTGGTGAGCCTTGCTGCCAGAACTCGATCGACGGAAGAAGGGACAAAGTGCCCTTTCAAAAACGCAGTGTCCCCAGCGCATCCAGGATGTCGATCGAATTCGAGAACATGGAGAATTCCTTCAGGAACCTCACCTGCAACCACTACTACGTGCCCTCCGCGATAGAGCACATAGAAAGTAAGTTCCCTTTTCTATTATCAAAGCCCTATTCGCTTACAATCTCTGCAATCCGCCGTTCATTGCGGTTCGATTGATTCCTGAACGACTCGATGGTCAATCTCCACCAAAGTAATTAGCGTGACCAGCCTCGGCTACTCCGCAGCCATTACAGATTTTCTAGGAGAAATTCTGTTTCGTTGAATCAATGAATCGAGAGCACTGTTTGTAAAAGAAAGCAACGGCTATATATACTCGAAGAACGTGTTTACTGTTACAACGGTTACGTATCAACGTTACTGTCACCGTTAGTAGAAAGTAAGCTAGGAAACATTCTGGTGGTACCATGGCATTCTTACGGCTTCATTAAGTGTTTTCTGTAAAATTTCTGTAAAATAAGAACTTGCCATCCGCTACTAAGCTTCCAAAAATAGATGTGTGTCATTTTTATAGTTATGGACTATGAGTTTAACACTAAACCTACCGGCATTTTATATATACCCATTCTTAGCGTAACCGGTCGAGCGACTGGCTAGGAAATAAATTGTGAGATGGACGAAAGAAACAAAAATTAATGCTGAATTTTGAAAGGAATTTTAAAACCGGTCACATCACCGGGCGTAGCACGTTTAGTGTTAAACACTTGAGAATCTCTTTTCCTTTACTACTTCCCGAGCGAATAATAACCCCGTGGATCTGGGATGCATCGTGGAATGCAATTAAAGCTGTTTCCTTCGGCTGTGGTCGGTTAGCCAAGCATTGTCATCAAGTAAGTCTGACCAATGCGTGTGATACCTACTGTCCTCCGCACGCAGCAATCTACTAAGCATGCGCGGAGGAGAGCACGCGCGGTGAAAGTCTCGCTCGACGCCCGTAAGCCGTACATTCGGTATACATGTATTTAACTAGAACCGCGTCGAGCTTCCACGAAAAGGATTGTTGCGTAACTCGAAAGTAATAATCGCCCGCTTCCACACTTTTCCCTGGAAAGGAAGGATACAATTACTCGAGCTGGGGTTCACAAAGCTCGATGATTACAGCGTGTAGCGAGGATTCGAGAATCTAACCGAAGGAGAATCTCTGGAGTGATATAACGGCGGGGAAATAAAGAAGGAAATTGATGTTTCGCGTTGAATTGAAATTCTCGCTAGCCTCGTATGATGGCCACTTGAAACTGGTTTTGTATTTGCATTGAGGATAGGTTTGAACGCGGTAGCCAGGGCTTTCACCCGTGGAAAAAAGTAAAAAGTACAGCTAACATAGAATAAATGAATATAATCGGGCGGCAACGAGTGAAATTGTCGAATTAAATGCTCGTTTTCTTCGCGCTGCGTGTTTAGCTGAAATTTTGCAAGGGGCTACATGCGAGGGACACCTCCCGCGCGCATAAATTAGTCCACCCCGCTGGGGAATCAATTTTTTACGAGGGTGAATTTTATCCTTGGGAAACGTTCCACAAGGCGATATTAATTTGAAACGCGATGTAGGCGAGGCCGATTGCAGTGGAAACAAAAGTGCGTGGCACGATCCTGGTGTCACTTTACACTTATAACACAAGCGCGTAGATTTATCTAATCGGCAATGTAAATTGGGAGGCACTGATCGAACAATTGCAGTTGAAGGAACGATGAACTGCATTTTTTGTATGGTTTTGTGGCCGCGCGTTTCTCTAACGCTAACTTTCCCAATCCACGTGACGCAAGAAGCCCGCCATTAAAATGATTTCGTAACGGAAATAAGTGATCCAGCGTGCCGTATAGATCGAGCCTGACCTACGACACGGGTGCCAGCTTTTCCCTATCTTTACCTTTCAAAAACACATTAATCAACCTGTGTTTGTAGCGAGAATTGTACTCCCCAGTTTTATGAATTGATTCCCAGACATTTATCTTTATTTTCCACATTTAATCCCGCCAGTAATCACTGATTTCGTAATGATGAGCCCCCAAGAGTAAATAATGCGCGTATTACAGTAATTAGTATTTGCTTCCTCTGAGTGAAAATTTCTACTAGGGTCATCAAAGTTTTTGTAGACACCGTAAACAATCCTACCAAAAGAAGACTATAGATACACGAGATTTTTCATTTCTCGAAAAATAAATTTTACTTTGTATTTCTTGAGATTTCTCGAGAAATTTATTGATAATCTTAATATATAAAACAGAAAGCTTCTATATGTTTGTCTGTTTGTCTATCGCCTAAAAACTTTCGAACGACAAACTCTAGAATTACGAAAGGTGCCTCAGTTCCTTATGTCTAACTAATCCAGATGAATGTGACAATTTCCACAAAAAACCAAAAAAAAATTTTTTTTTTATTAAATCAAAATCTAAATTTTGGGCGAAGCCGAGTAGTAAAGCTAGTAGTATATATCTTTAAATGCAGTTAGATTTTGTTGCAAGTGGATATTTGAATAATCAATTTCTTAAGATAAAGAAACACATCCTATGTAATAATAAATAAATAAACAAAGAAGGAGAATAAACGTAAAAGTAGTAAGAACTTGATTATGCTCCTATGATTAGACAAATTTGATTGATCTTGAAGGTAAAATTCTTCTCCTGTATTAGATTTCCATACTTGATCGCAACAATCGCGGCGAAATCTTCTATTTTTTGTTTCACAAATTTTATATGATATTTCGTGAGAAATTTCTCGCGAAATCGAAAACTTTACTTCTTCTTGAGACAGAATTCTCGAGAAGAAACACTAATTGTGGTAAAAACTTTTTACAGGTTTGGGCGCTTTTGGCATAGGTTTACTGTCCTCCGGCGCGATCCTCTCCACTCTGACATTATACTTCGCCGTGGACGCCTGCTACAACATCTTCCACCAGAAAGAATCAAGGATGTACAAGACCAACAGCATCATGATCCTCTCGGTGTACCCGGTCGCCAGCGTGTGTAGCCTCACGGCGATTGGGATACCAAGGTAAATCACGAAGGCGAAATAATCGAGGCAGGAAGTCCGCGAGTCGTAAAATTCTCCTGTTCCTTTGAAAAAAAACCACGGTGCATTAATCACTCGCGATGCAGATCGCCCATAGACCTTCGTTTTTCATACGATCACGGTGAACGAGACCTCAAGGTTCCGCGGCAAGGCGAATTACCCCGCTCGTGTTACAAGTCGCAGGTAAATGTTGAACGGTTCAAAAAAGCGACACAGCATCGGCTGTCGACGCCGGGCAAAGATCGGCGACGTAGCAAGCCAGAGGATCCACTTAACGGGCAGAAGAAAATCGGAAACGCGATCGAATGTCACGCCGAGGGTCGAAACAAAGGGGACAGCCGGTTTGAGACAGTTTCTAACGACGATGAAAACAGACGGAGAGACCCGCGCGACTAATGATCCTGATTTCCCCGAGATAATCCCAGCCCCTGGACCATGTCACACCTGCGCGGTTGATCTCGAAAATTTGATCGGGTCCAGCGATAAGAAAGTGGACGATGGGACGGTGACACGAGAATTCCATCGCTGCGAAAGTCTATTGATATTTCCAACGTGTGCACGGAGCGCTGCTTTCCTTTGGTCAGTTAAAAAAAAAAAAAAAAGAAACAGAATTTGAATGTTCGATTTAAATATTCTCGACCCGAGGCGACCCAGGTCTATGTTCTTCTATCGTTGTCCAGTGGTACTTATGCATACGGACGATGGAAACAAATCTACATGTACCCCGATGGCCCCGAAGCTCCGAGAATTCTAATTTTTACAAATTTATTGCTTTATAGGATCCATTACCATACTGACGTTTCCCTTCGTAATTTCCAGGACTCAGTTGCTGTCGGAGGCTGTGACTCAAATCTTCCTCACGATATCCCTGTACCGGCTCTATCTGTTGCTCGTCTACATCGGCCGCAAAAAGGTCACGAAGTCGCCGCCATTAATGCTGAAAGTCGGCCCCTGTTGCTGCTGGCCCTGTCTGCCCTTTCCGGCTCTCGAAATGACCGACGCCAATTTGTCCTGGCTCCGGCTGGTGGTCCTGCAGCTTCCCATTGTCCAGGTTACCTCTTATTTTCTGCCTGGGCTTTTAAGTCTCGGCCATTCTTTTCCCGCAGAAAGTCTTTCTTTAGGAAACCATGTGCATTGATAGGAGGGAGATTTTTTTTAAGTTCTTCCTGGGACACTGCGCGGCAATATTGACAGGGATGTTTTTCATTGACTTCAGGGAGTGACTTATTGTATATTCCTCTTCATGGCGATCGAGGAACCGATCCTCGCTACGCAATATGGTGTCTGCCTCCAACCGACCTCGGTGGCTAGCATACTTCTCGGAATATACGGGCTGACCATTACCGTGAAGAGTCTGCAAGAATTCGCTCCAGGTAAAAATCATGTATGCTTAATTAAGAGGAAGCACCCCCCCCCCCCTCCCCCCTCCCCCTCCGCATAATCTGTTCCTGTTATCTCTGACACACGAAATCATTCAAACACACGGCTACAAAGCAATTTCACTAATACGATCAAAATTCGTCCAACGATTACTAAAGATTTCCAATTTCCTACTGTGGGAAACGGACCACCGGCCCTTGATCTTTAAAATTCGAGAAAGCCAGCAATTTGAACTTGAGAAGAAAGCAGGAACAGAGACCGTTTTACTAGTGAAACGTTAGCAATTATCCAGGACCACACAAGTGACGCGCGACAGGAAGCTATTTCCAGGGTCCTGGAAAGCCCCCATTGTCCCGTGCCCCATAGCGTTAATGGATATACACACGCTTTTCTGACCTGCGGTCATTTCCATAGAAGCCAAACTCCACCGCAGGGCCACGGTGTCCCAGATGGTTCTGCTGTTCTCGAAGCTGCAGGCGTTCATTGTGAAGAGTCTGCCGCAGACGGGCCTCTTCCCGTGTAATCCGCCAATTACGCCGCAGATCTATGCGAATGGTAATCCTCCTCGTACTTCTCAGCTTCAAAAGAAGTGTAGAATAATGGGCGGAGGTCGAGCCACGAAACTCGAGGCACGTGGGCGCGGTGCCTCGATCCTATTTTAATAAGAAACTATTGTTGGCATACTGTACAGCAAACAGTGGCACGATTTCCTGATAACCTTACCGTTATCAATCATCAATTCTTTCTAATTTTCACGAGTGAATTTAAAGTGCTTTCTGTCGACGTGCTTCAAGGTTCGTGGACCGTATATAGCGGCTTACGTCAGCGAGTGTTATTGAACAGAGTAGATCACCTGACGCAGCACTCAAAGTAAGATCGAATTCTGTAAGATATTCTCTCGCGATTCAAATTTCTGCATTTTAACATTGAAGCTTCAAGAACTCGGGTTCGTTGAAATGTTCCCAGCGACAAGTAGCGAGAGTAAGACGTCAGGTTCTGCTTCCCATAACACTTCCACTCGCGCAGAGATAGAGGAACAAACGCTGACACTTTCTTCCGCCCGAATTTCAGTTACCTACAATGCCCTGATGCTAATCGAGATGCTGCTGCTCTGCTACGCCGCCAGGTACGTTTATTACGTCGAGCTGGAAAGGGAGGAGCCCGCGACGACCGAGACGACAGATCGGTCGAAAGACAAGACCACGGAGCAGGCGAGCCCGGCGAATAACAACGAGGCCGATAGGCAACCCACCGCTGCGACTGCGTGAGATGATTCTCGTCTCTAGCTTCTGCCGCCTAACTTTTCTCCTCGAGCACTAGCTGCTCAAGCATGCCTGCTGAATCGCCGTGAACCAAATTGCACGTTCTCGAATGAATCCCCTGACTTCGACCATGTACCACAGAGTCACGTGAATCTGCGCTTGCTGCAATAATGGTTGTTTCCGCGGAGGAGACGTAGTCGTTGCGTGCCCAAAAAGAAGTCTCCGAATGTGAGGAATGAGTGTAGCTGCACGCGTGATCGCCCTAGAGCTCTTGCCCACTTGTAAATTAGAAATCCTTCGGCAATGAACTGATTACGGAATAGTGGAAGACTTCGGTACCTAAACGCGAGTGACCAAGCGTGTCCCGTTGAATACTGGCACGTTCTTAGATGATGAGTAAGTAATGTTTGCGCTCCCATAACACGGGAAGTTGTTACGGTAATTAATAAAACTAAACGGTGTTCACTTGCGTGTTGGAATTATTTGTCATCTGTGTCGTATAGTAATCTGATTCTTGAAAGAGATATTGAATCTGGATGAATCCCGTAGCTCTCAGAGAGAAGAAAGGTGAGAGGAACTTCGGGTCATCCATCTTACGCAACGACCATTTCCGAATTACGATGTGGCTGTTTCAAATGGGTATTCGTTGAAATTGGGTCTCTTTAAGGGTTCGGGATGAAGACAGCGGAGCATGAGGAAAGGATTGCCACCTGTCGCCAGAAGTTAAGTGCAATCTCAACTTCATCTTCGACTTCTTCACGGCGGAGCGTGACGAGGGCTCGTGAACGAAGCCCACCGTGGTCGCGCCTCCACGCATCGAAGTCTCGCGCCAAAGGAGCAGGAACTGTCGCTGGAGCTATGAGAATAACCATGCGCGTCGCCTCCGTGGATTTAGCAGCCGTCACGACGCATTACTGCGGCGGAAGCTCGGCCAAGTGACTTGCAGCTTGAGCACTCTTACGAAACGGAAAGGAGGCTGGATAGGCGCTCGAGCACTTGGAGGAGAGCGAAGAGGCACTTCTGCTAACGCGATGCTCGCTCTCGAAGCGGATCGTTAAGAAAAAGTGCAAACGCTGCGCGGACGTCCTGTGACGAGCAATTATCTTCACGGCTTAATCGTCTTAAAATAATGGGCCGGAGAATAAAACACTACTCCTCTGTTCAGCTACGTCCTTCAGGTCCCTCTTCCAGGCCATGAATCGTCCATGTTCTTCTCCAATATTCGCGCAAAGAAAGAGGACAACAAAATTACCAAGTGGTGCAGAGCCTGAAACGTTTAGAGTTTTAGAGTCCCACTGTACTGCTTCAATACAATCCTCGTTCCTCTGTTTATGAACACTTTATTGTCCGCGTCGCGATGCAATCGATGGAAGATGTTGACACACGTGCAGCTGGATGGAATTCCTCGCCAGGATGCAAAGGAGACCGGTAGCCAGCCTGCACGGTCGCGTTAAGTCAGAAAATCAACATTAAAACGGAGGGTCGTGCATGGCGGTTGTCCTTAAAAAGCCGTTTACGAGGCCAATGAATACTTTGACGCAGATGTCCGGGTCGGAGCCGATAGCCAGGCTCGAATAGCTCCACGAGGTGCATGACTTCACCTTTTCAATGCCGGCGGAAAAAATCCGCGGCACGGTTCCGTGGATTTCTCGAGCCAAATCGCTCGGGGCGTCCGAGAAAAGCAAGTCTCAACTCCGTGGCGGTCGAACTTTGGACTACTTCGATGGCTAAAGAACAAACGGACCCGTGGAATCCCTTCTTTCAAGACTTGCACGTAGATGGAACTGGCAGTGTAGAAATGTAAATACGGATAGCAGAAGCTTGGGGCTCTTGGTTATTCGTCGATTATTCATTCATAAGAAGGATATTCACGTAAAGCCAGGCCTGAAGGTAGAAGGAGTCGGGTATGAAGGTTGATTAATCGAGCAGACTTCGGGTCTGACTAATGCTCAACATTGAAGCGGACTAAAACAGCTCAAGTTGTAGGCTGAAAATAAAACGGGACGACTGCGACAGTGGAGGAGAAACAAACCCTGAAATTCGAAGATGCCTACCCTTGAAGACGTCTCCGCGGAGCGACGACGTCGGGAAGAATTATCACCAACGGCCATCAGGAAGTGTTCCCTTACATCCAAGGCGGCGCGTCGATTTTTCACGTTCCGTGTTTCCACCTCCGACGATCGATTGTCACCAGGCTGTTCCTCGACGAAGGTTGCCGCGGTCAGAGGGGACGATATTAATATTCCGATAACGTGTCTGGATATATGAAGTGTCTTTGTTTCGCTGGTCTTCGGGGTGGAAGATGAACGTCCTCGAGATAAGACTTTCCACGAAGACGCTTCCCTCCTGCTTTATTATTCCTCCTGGTCCCCGTAGTTTCTGCCGCTACGCCTGACCTTGCATCTATTACTATAGAACGTGCCGAGTTTCACGATGCAGCGCGCGTAAAGTGAAAAGAGCCGCGTTTTCGCTCGGTGAATCGTAACGGGGCGCGATCCACTTAGCATTCATGAGTTCGACAGAACCGTTTCTGCCCCGATAAGACGATAAAAGCAGGGAACTCTTGGAAAGATTTCCCTGGCAGCTGGTACGAAAGGTCCTCACCACCCTGCTTAAGCCCGAAATCCTCTTACGCGCCCTTCGTGGAGCTTCGAACACGCGTCTGATTTAATTAAGACGGCAGACATCGCTGGTGACTCGACCCCTCCAGACGTGTCCGCGACGTTTCATCTCTGGCTGGATCAACAGGGGTCGAAGATTCGTCTGCGTTCGTCAAGCTGATGGTCGCTTAAGGGGGGACCACAATCGACGAGCGAAAAAACGAAGTAGAAATTTTATATTAATAATTATAAATTAATTGATTCTATGCTAAGTTTAAAAAAAATAACACTCACGAATTTTCATATGAATTTGCGCTGATCGCCTGGGGTTCCCCTTTTAATTCGGATTGTAGATTGATGTTGCTTCAGAAGGGATGCACTACTTGCTAAAAGTCTCCGCTGCTTTCAGACGCCCTTCTGGTACAACGAGGAGGCCAGGATCCAGAAGGCTGTCGACGAAAGGAACGAAGCAGCGGCGAAACGAAATGATCGAGACGGGTCAGACGAGACGTAATCGCGATTTCCATCCACGAATCCTCTTCTTGTCGAGCGGCCCGCTCGACCATAGAGCAAGAGGACACCGTAAGCGGTTATCTGAGCGCAAAGGGAATGTTACACGGCGGTCCAAAACGTATACCGCGTGCCCTCTCATTTTTTGAGCGATTTCAGGGTCCACCCGTCTACCTGCAAACTGGCCCACCGACCCTACGAAACTCCCTCCATCCCTCTCTGTCCTCCCCTCCGCCGTCCCACCTTCATTCTCCTTTCTTCCTTTTCCTTTCATCGCCGACCCTTTTCCTCGGGACCGTGATCACGATCGAGCCTCGAACGTGTAATAGATTTAACAGTTTCTCTCGGCCCCGCTGCCTCCAGGATCGGTTTAAGGGGTGAAAAAAATCTATTCGGAACTCGCACGCAGCCACGATTGTGTGAACCGCGGCCTACGCTTCTCGGGCGGAGGGGCGCCCTTCACGGTCGTTACGTCGACTTTCTTCTTGCACACGGATCGGTATGCTTTTTCGTGGTCTCTCGAGCGTTCATTATTTTATTATGCCGCTGCGCCGTCTTCGTGGAGACCGGTTACCTGGTCTACCGAAGGTGTGCCTCATTAGTAGAAACGACAGATTTCTTTGGACTGCGTAAATACTATAAATACTGCGCAGGCTGTTCCCTTAAACTTAAACCGCGTTGTACGAGAGAGTGGAAGCTCCGATACAACTATTAACATGTTTAACGGGCATGAAGGATGAAGTCTAAATGATAAGGTAGACGTTACCTTTTTGCTTTCACAAGAAGAGGCTCTCCTAGTTGGCGGGAGATGAAGGAATTACCCTTAAGTGCCGGACATTAAGGGGGTAATTTGGGAATCGCGGTGCCTCGTAATTCCCAAATTGTTGATTGGTAATCATCGGCGGAGCTAATTAAGGCAGCGGCCTCGGATCCAACGGTCCAAATTGTTTTCTATCCCCCTCCGCCCCACCCTGGCCGGACTCGATAGCCTTCAGGCTTTTTTAACATCCGGGGGATGGGTAAAAAAGCGACTCGGCTAGATGCATGGCGACCTAATGAGCCAGCTCGGCGTGCTCTTAACATAATTATCTTTATGATTTACAGTAAACGTTGACTAGTTAGCGGCGACTTTTTCGTCGCTGCAGTCGCGCGCAATTTATGATCTCCTAAAGTGTTTTACGAGTCGATCCAGGCTGCGCGAAATAACAAGGTATTACTGAAATACTGACTAATTAGGCGGCATGCCAACTATTTTGCGCGCAGCAAGCGAATATAATCGCTTGGCTTTAGAACTGACGAAAACCAAGAAGTTTCAAAGAAAAAGACCGAACTCATTGCCAGGGGAAGTCTATTATTCGAGATCCTAATTTGTTAAATCCACGGAGTCTTTTCAAATTCTTCTCCAAAAGCTTCAACCAATCCGACAGGTCCAATTTAACGAGCGGAGCAGCAACAATGCGGCATTGTTTGCCAAGATTGTAAGGCCCATTCAGAAAGGAACCCAAAAATCATCACGGAGAAAACCGCTTGTTTTCTTTCCACCGTGTTGCCGACTTTAACGCCCCGCAGGCCCTAAAACTCCCATAAACACTTGCAATAAAAGTGCCTCCGCTGCGATGAAAAAAGAAGAGCCGCCACTTCGAAGCACTACCTAGAAAATCTCGAAAAATCTGACTCCCTCGAGATTGCCGCGACGCGATCACTTTAATGGCCCGTGGTGGCTGCCGGGAGACGAAAAAGTTGTCGCATGCAGCCACTTGGGCGAAGAACTCGGTCTCTCTTTGGGCCCCCGACAGGCACTCGACTCGAGGGGCCGCGATAAATTTTCCTATCGCATCCTACTCGAAGATCAGCTGCTGGAAACTCGACGGAAACCGCGGCGAAATTATCCAGGTCCCTGGGAGCAGCTCGTGGCCATCTGCTTCGAGCATCCGCGGCCGAGAAATTGGAAAACGCTTTTCGAGACCGCCGACATATGGCACGCGGCCCGGAATTCATTTCGAGGAGAAAACAAGAGAAGAAGGCGCGGTCGTATCTCCTGAAAATGCTGCATATTCGGAAACCCGGAATTCCTGTTTCCACATGCCAGGAAGAAAATTCATCGCACGAGGAATATGGTCTATAGAAGCACTGGGAGGCTGGAGTGTTATCCATCATTCGTCGCAATAGTTTCGAAGCGTGGAGCCTACGAGCAAGTAATCGATCATGGGAGGCGAGAGCCCCGAGTGGAGTGCAAAGCCTCAGAATCCCTGAAGTCCCTCGCATCAGATTGTTACCGTGCATGTGCGATAAATGAAAAGCAAACGTGATACCTACTCGATGAATTTGCTGAGGAAGGAGGTCCTGTTACGGGCTAAGGATAAATTAATGATTAACGCGCATGGGAGCTGGGGGAATGCTCGTGGTGCCTCGGATTTCTTCGTCGACCGTGGAATTGAAGAAAAGCAGAAAGCCAGACGCCCCGCGCGTTCCGGCGCGTTTCTGGCACCGGGAGGAGATTGAAAGGACCAGATCACCGGCGATCTATCATCCGAAAGGGAGCAGAAGCGTCGGTGCGAGTCAAAGTGACCGTGAATTTTCGCCATTCGGCCTGTTGGCCCGCTCCTCGCCGGGCCCATTCTACCACGCGACCATATGGTCGCCGACGGCGAGAGCCCATTATTTTCTAAAGGCGAGTTCGGCAGAAAAATGGAAGGCGGCCGAGGGGCGGGGGTAAGTTGGCCCACCACAAAATTGCCCGAAAATTGGCCGTCGCTCCGGCCCCCCTTCATCTTTTACCCGGATAATTTCATAATTTTAATTTGAATTTCAATGCAATGCTCGCGCCCTGCCAGTCACGAGGTGGACCGCTCCTCTGTGCCTCGCGAATTAACCCTTCAAGCACGAGTTGCGTGCCTCTCTTCAAGCCTTCGCCAGTCCACTCCGGGGCAACCGTTCATGCAACCGCGATGGCGTGTGATCGAGATCCAGATCGAGATTATTATTATTTTGGTACTGTTGCTGGACGCTGGGTATTACTCGGCGTTTGCAACAAGCTTGCAGAGCAGATGCCGTCGAGTCTCGTCGAGCACCGTTTCAGGGCCCATTTATAATTCTTTCCATTATCTTGTCGGGAGAGAAATAAACCGATAGGACCGTCGGACTATTAGATAAATATGAATGCAAAAAGGAAAGGTACTCGATCGAATCTCGATCCTCACAGCCGTCACCCTCCCCCTGGTCTATTTAAGTCCCTCTCCATCCTCTTCCCTCCAACCACTTCACCTCCCTCGTCTCTATAAAATATGCTAAACGCCCGCGGAGGGCCGGCGCCCCCACAGAGCCCTCTGCCAACGCTGTTATTTACGAATTATGAATGTTGTAAGACAGAGCATAATGATCGCGACCAGGCCCGGCCAATTTTCGCCGCTTTAAGCACCGTATCCTTAATGCGGCTCCGACCGCCTCGCCGCGGCCCGAGCTTCGACGTGCCCTATGAATTCTTAGGATCGATCGTCAGTCGCCCCTGAAAACGAGTTCCCCACGTTTCTGATGAAGGATCGCGGCTGAAATTAATTCCTCGCCAGAAACAATCTGCGTATCGGGCTCCGAGAAAGCGCCTCGAATCCTTGCCACTCCGAAGGCCTGGAAGGTCTCTTCCTTGCAGCCGCGTGCGAGAGGCATTGATGGGTAATGAAATTGTACGGGAATAATGATATGGGAGAGGAGAAATACGCGTGAAATTATAGAGATCGCCGAGGCGCCGACCAATCAAACGAATCGTATCGCGGCCACTTGCCTCGTCATTTTCGCTGCCATTCAAAGTGCCCGCCGGTTCGGCTGCTTTTCATATAGATTTTCTGGCCCCGTACCGGCCCGGCGTGGCCGCTGATTACGGGAAAAAAGCGGCGAGCGTTGCTTAATACGCCGACCCGTCCCGGTGCAATCAGGACCGTGATCCCAGCCACGTGGTTTTTGCAGCTTTCGAGTGCTTTTTACGGGCTCCCTCTCGGCGAGGGGCTCTCTCTCTCTCTCTCTCTCTCTCCTTTCGTCGGCAATTACCAGGCCACGGCGAACACGCGGATTGCGGTTGGTTCCGGTGCGACGCGAGCGAAAACGACCGCCGAGGCCCATTGAAACGGGGCGAACGGGCCGAACACGCGTGAAACCGCGTGCATGCGAGATTATCGGGCGATATTCTCTCCGTGGGCCATTGTGTCCGGCAAAAAAGCGACCGCTGGAGCAGCGAGGTGCATCGGCAAAAAGGAATTAATGGCGGCGGAAGGGGAACGCCGTGCAGCGTGATGGGAGTTGCAGTTTTGGCACCGTTTCGTGCCGTGAAATCTCCACGGGCCAGGCTTGGCGAACGGGGATCGGCGCGGAGGAAGATTGACGGTCTAAAGGAGTTGCGAAAATATCCGCGTTGCAATGAAAGAAACTCCGTTTCTTGTACAGAAACAGAGGTCGCAGCTCCGCCTCTGGTTCACCACTGGAAATCTTCATCATTTGCAGCTGAATGTCCCAGAATCTTCGGAAGACCCACGGGAAACGGACGCTGCAGGAGACTTGGGAAATTTGAAGGCTGCAGGACGTCTGGAAAGGCAGAGAGGGTGTCAGTCCGCAACAAAGACCTTCCCAGGGTGAGACTGCAAAAAGTGGTGGTCGGAGGGCAGTTTTCACCCCGACCGAAAGTCAGCCGCAGTAAATTAGGTAATTGCTACCGGTCGGTTGACGAGGGAAACCGTGGAGCCTCGCTTTCACCCAGCCTTCGCGCAAACCGAGGCGAAACCGTGAGGAAGCCTGGAAACGAGAATTGTTTGATTTACAAGGAGGCAAGAGGGTCGTGGAATCGACAGAGCCATCGTTGGCGCCATTCTCGCGCCCCCTAAATCAGCCCCGAAAATTCCGATTCGAGGTTACTGCCGTCGTAAAACCGAGCGACAACCTCGGCTTTCACGTGATTTACGAAGGGCGCGAGTGGAAAAAATTTTCGCCCGTGCCAGCCGAGGGCGTTTCGGGCCCCTTAATTGCTCGGATAGCGCGCTCGCTCGCGCGTGCTTTTCAGTGGCTGCCTCTCGAAAACGATGGGAAGGGTGACGTCGTTAATTTGACGGAACGGAGAGCGAGGAATTGATACGTGGCGTGGGGTGTCGACGGGACAGGCACGTCCATTTCTAAAATAATCTGTCGCTTTCGAGTCTCCACAAACCCTTTCTCAATCCTCTACAGTACTCGCAGGGAATACATAGATGCCGTCAGGCCATAACGATAAATCTGGAAACTCCGTACGAATCGCAAAGTAAAGGCCCCTGATAAGGAAGCGTGACGAACGTAAGTACTTAAGTCGAAGGCTGCGGAAACACAATATTTGATTACTCGATTAAAACGCAGGACTAAGGGACAGACATTAGAAAAGGAGGACTCCGTCACCGAAATCTCGAAGACCCAGGAGTCATAAAGCTAACCCAATGTCCCAAGCGGTCAGATAGGACGGTCCAGCGGTCGGGGGTTATAAATTCCGGTTTCGAGAATTTGTCAGGGTAACATATTGGCGGATACCTAGCCCCCGGAGAGGCAAGGTAGATGGCTAAGTGCTCAATAGCGATTCGGGGATCCTCTGGTTACCACCTGTCCTCCCGGGGGACGCGTCCCAAGGAATCTCTCCTTCCTCCTCTTACTCCGCTGGCTCTGCGACAGGGCAGTCTTCGACTAATGCCTATCCCCGACAATGAGAATTTGTCGACGGCGCATTTGACGCGAAAACTGGCTTTCAAAGCCGCCAGGCTGCCCGGCCGGCGACGCCAGTCGCTGCAGAACAACGGGGCGACCTAAATTTTCCGCTTTGTCGCGTGCGTTAGACCGACGGAACGATTTCCAGGGGATCGTAAAGAACGGGAAGGTGCAACGCGAGGTGTTCCTTCGGGGTGATTCAAGGCAATTTCGCGGTAGGATGGAAATTGGGCGAAGCTTCACGCTGTCAGACTCGAGAGAAGGCCTGGAGACTTGGCCCAGTTCTTATGTATGTGATCAATGCATACCTAGCGCAGGTTTTTCGTGAAAGGAAGCTGTGGAATAGAAACGAAGTGGAACGCCATTTGATATTAGCAAGAATGACACTGGTTTCTTCCAATGTGAACTGGTTCTAGTAATCGTTTTAAATACTAGCTGCAGATTTTTCAGAGAGGGTCGTGAATGGTGGGGACACGCTGGAATAATATTTGAGAAAAATCGCCCCGGTGGACGTATGCGGGGATTAGGGCCAAGCCAGCCGAGCGAAACGAAGCGCAATATTTTTCCAGGACCGATAAGTTGAAGGGTCAGCTTCGCGCCCCGACGTTTCACAATCCGATCGGCAAACATCTTTTGTTATGCACCACGCTCTCTTTAGCCTCGCCCGTCGCGTTCGCACCTCGAAATACCATTGTAAACTTTGAGCGAGCCGTCTATTTAAAAATGTCGCAGAACATTTCTCATCCAGTTCCATCCAATGCTGATGCGACAAAATCGAAATCGTCAGTATCGGGGGTCGACCGAAATCTCACTGAATCTCTTTCTCTTCGAAAGAGTAGCTAAAAGGACTCGGGGGACCGATTCACGCAACCCACAGACCTAAAACTATTGTTATACCTCCCGTTCATATTTTTCTCTTCCTTAAGAAAAGCGCCTTTTCACGAAACTCGACGACAGAAACGCGGAGGAGATCTGAGCGTCGATGATCGATGGTCGACGAATGCGCGGCCACGTCCCCGATTCGAATTCCCCGCGAGGATTAAACGACGCCAGTTCGTGTTCGGCCAGGTTGAACGCAATCTGACGGAAAATCGAGACTCACGTAATCCTTGGTCGTTGGGGATTATGGTCGATAAACAATGCTCACGAGGCAACGCGGCCGCGGGAACACGAGAACGGATCGTGCGAGAGATGTTAACGGATGATAGTTTGGCTGGTTGGAAAAGAGGACCGGCGGATGAGCGAGAGGCGAGGGGAAGGAGTGCAGGAAGAAACGGTCAGGGATTACGGGCCCTAGGAAAACATCTAACACCTATGGGCGTCGAGAGAACGTCCCCGCTGGGGATTTCTTTCGGGGCTGGAGAGTTTGTCCGTCAAACAAGAGGGTCCACCTTCAAACAGACGCGGACAATGCCACGTTCGCGCGAGAATCCTGGAAATATGTTTCCGTTTCCGTGTTATTGTGGGCGCAACGCGACGGAGAAATATTTACTCGGGCCTGCGGGTGGATGGGAACGGGGGTTGAAGTTCATTTGCGCGGCTGCCTGGCCGGGAAACTTTTGTATCTTCGGGGGGGTGGAGCCGGCGAATGATAATACGGTGAAGCATAATGTGGGAGAGCGGTGTAATTGCCTGAAATGTTTTCCCTCGACGGGTAATCATTTTCGTCCGAACCATAAACTTCTGACGTTTCCATTACGCGGTACAATGAGACAGCCGAGCCGACGGGAAGATCGATTCCATCGTCTGGAGCGTGCAGAGAATGCTCCGGACGGGCGGGAATACAAAAACAGCGATGCTCATGCGGGAGGAAGATTCCCTCGGGATTCATCCCCGATCTGACGCGGTGTGAAAGCTTCAAATGAATTCCTGGAATCACGTGCGACGCGTGCCGGACGTGTTTACCATGGACGGCGGGTAGTTGTGCACGCGACGGTAGTTGGGATAAATATTTTACTCGAGGGGAGGCTGGATGTAGCCGGACGCCTGCGTCAGACAGTTGGATTAAACTTTTTGCCCAACATTCAACAAAACGCCATGGAAAAACGGCAATTTCTAAAGATCGACTTTCCTTCGAATCGTGGAGGATGATCTTTAAACATGTACACAAATTCGAGAATTTTTATTCCTTTTTACGCAATAATTCACCATCTTAATAAGGGAGAGTGGGGTAATTGCGAACACCTGAGCAAAAAAGCAAACAAAACGAAAACTATGTGAGGAACGAATTTGTTTATTATTTACAAACATACTTAAACTATTCATATATGAAGTATTATGACGAATTTTTGAAAAATTATAATAAAAATCAACTTTATAGTTAAAAAGCAAAACCCTTGGTGTTCGTGATTACTCGACTGCCGTGGGCTGTACTCGACGAACAGAGTTCTAAATATCGCAGAAGTTGTTACAACCTATACCTAATGTACTTTTCAAATTCCTCTTCAAGTGTGTTAGAAAAAAATTGCGATTTGTCGGAATAGGTACCTATCGAAGAAAATAGTAAAGGTCGTTTCGTAAACATTTTTTTCTGAGCCTGTAATGAAAATTCAAAAATCCCTTTTGTAGATTTAAGTAAGTTTTATAAATGCTTAAAATTTCATCAAAATCGGTTAACGTTGCTAATCTCGAAGGTTCGAGATTACCCCATCCGATTGGTTCGTCAATACCCCACGACATCAAAAAATAAAAAAGAATTTATTTCAGAGGTTAGAATCATCATTCAAGCAATTCAAGTAAAAAAGTGCTTTATTTCAACTTAAAAAATCCCAATTGTATCATTAATTCAACAGTAATTACATGCAATTGAAAATGCACAAAATATTACTTGAAACATGATGAAAATAATAAATTGTGTTCATCTTGAATAGCACGAGCGTTCTGTATTTATTACTTTCTGCGCGGCGTTGGATACGACCTAAACTACTAACTAGTGGAGAGGAAACATCGTTTTTATTTATTAAAACACCGTAACCATCGCATTCGCGATTACCCCGCGTTCGTGTTCACCCCACTCTCCCTCATATAGAGCAGAAATCTTCTATATGTTTGTGTGTTTATTGTCTCGCCAAAAAACTTTTGAACGACAAACTATTGGAATACGAAACGTGCCTCAACTCTTTATGCCTGACCTTAATCCAGATGAATGTGACCATTTTCACAAAGAAAAACTAAATATCTTTTTTTTATAAAATCAGAAAAGCTAAGTAGTTTTACATATTCCTCCATGATCTTCCGTCGACATGCTTCGTTCAAAACGATTTACTAGCGAGCAAGTCTCCATCGAGGGAGCGCGAAGATGTCGGCGGCGTTTCATTAAAAGCAATTTCACGACCGGCTGACTGGCCCTGCTAGCCGTTCGGTAGAATAGTAGAATAGTAAAATCCTCGGCGTCGCGCTGCGCCGTGATCGGCTGTGTCCAGGTGCGAGAAAAGCCCGCAGCACAATAAAATGTCACTCTCCATTGAGGGAGCGGGGATCCGAGCGCCACCCCTAAACGCTGCCTAGATGAATGCTTCCTCTCCACCTCTATTCGTGGGCCTTTTTCTATTGCCAGCGGGCACAAACGGGAGGAGCGCGCGGACCAGCGCGTTTCACAGGGCGAGGGATGCAACTCGGCCCGTTTAACGTCACCGTATATTTCACCCTACAATCGGCCTGCCAGACAAATACCCTTATTTGTACACATCCTGTGCATTGTGAGCCGCGTGTATCGCGCGCTCGCGCGGGGCACCCAGGGAGCACGGACGACTTCCGGTGAATACGTTCCACCTCCTCCTCCTCTCCACCTTTCTTCCTCCACCTTCTGCCTTCCTACATCCCTCTCTCTTCCGCCGCTTCTTTATCGGTCGACCCCGCGCCCCCACCCCCCCCCCCCACCTCCCACGCCCCTTCCTTCTCGCGTTCCACTTCTGCTTCTTTTATTTTCGCCGCGGCGGAGGTGGGTGGGTGGGTCGAGATCGTGTACCTGCCGGATGAAAACCATATTGGATCGTGCTACGAGACCTTTGATAATGCGTATCCCTCGGATCGCGATCATCCGACACCGATTCTCCTGCCTCTCCTCCTACGCCAGGCTGCGCTTCGACCTTCCCCTCTCCTCTCCGCCGTCCTCCACGAAGATGGACAGGTCCAGGAGAGACGATGCCGCCCTGCCAATGACTGTCCTGGGCGGATGCTAACTAATTGCGGCCAAATTTCCCCTGGTCACCCCTCGGGCCATTTCGAGAAAGGTCTTTCACTCGCTGTTACGTCGGCTGATTGTCTGCTTTCTGCTTCCTCTCGGCCAGGGGGAGGTTGTTCGTTTGCTGAGATTCTCCTTGGGGGATTATCGATGCCCGGAAGCGTATTCTAATAGCGATCTTTTTCCAAGCACGGAGCTTCATTGGAGAATGTTTGCTTGTATAGAATTTCATGGGTGTCTCAGCCGGAAGTCTCTTTGCTTTTCAGTGGACCTTCTTGCTTTTTCGAAGTGGATGTAACACCGACTGCAATTCTGAACAGTGAATATTGAAAATTTATGGAACACACAGTTTCAAGCTGCTCAGCCTGTATCATAAAAACAACAAGCAATTTCGTCGGCACCCTAAAAATTCACCGAGCGAACCCTCTTTTAGTCACAAAGGGAGCATAATTGAAATTTTTCTGCGGCGAAATTACGTTTTAACGATTTCCTTCGGTGGCGAGTTCAAAGGAGGCCACCGGTGAACAGTCGATTCTTGTATTTTCCTCGGGAATTACGGACAACGCGAAGGAGAGCGTGCATCGTTCCGTCACAAAGCGACGCGATTTCACGATCGACGAAATTTAATTTGTCCCGCGAGCAGTCAATTTCGAGCCAATCATCCCCTCCTCCTCCTTCAATCTTCTTGCAGCGAGTCGTAAAGGTGGCTCATCCTAAGATGGCGTTCTAGACCATATGCCGAGGACCATACGGCACGTGGATAATTATAGTGAAACAGTACGCGGTTGTAATGCGAGGGTGGCTCTCCGCCGAGATAATATTCGCGACGACAGATTGTGTTCAGAGCCTACCGAGAAAATTGAGGCGAACGTTGATCGCACGGTGCATTTTCGAGGGAGAGAATCTCAATAATTCTGCAGCACCAATATCAAAATTTTCAAAATTTTCAAATTTTCGTATTACATATCAAGAATTAAGCAGAAACATACTCCCCAATATTTTTCGAAGAAAATCACAAATAATTCCGAAGAATTATCATTTCTTTAACCGCCGCGAAAGGCTGTTACTTACACCCTTTCAGACTCTGCAAGCTATTCGGTTCGTCTAATTTTTAACCCGTAACCGCATCGTATTATACCGCATGAAAAGCAAACCCCCCAGAGAAAGGGCAAGCGGGCAGAATTGGCCAATCGTTTCGGCGAAACGAGCAAAATCCCAACTCTTTCCGGAGTTTGGCCTATTTCTCCGGGAGGGAAATAATTCGGGCAGAAGGACGGCGATGCAGCGTGGTCGACCATATGCCGAGGGACGGCTCCAGCCCACGGATAATTACAAGGGATGCTGCGCTGCCTTTAGGGGGTAGGGGCGAGCTGAAATTCAATGGTGGGGCGCGTGGCTACATAAGGAACGTACCGACCTACGAAGGGTCGCAGTCGGCTCGAAATTTCGGAGGTACAGGAACGCGCGTCCCTGCTCGTCGCCCTCTAGACACGCGTCTCGCTTCCACACGGGACTGTTCATGCAAATGAGGACTCGGTCGCTCCAAGTACTCGCACCGTTCGGGTGTATTATCTAAGAAACGACAGTGAAGAAGTTGGAAGAAGTGATCGAGTGAGTGTTTACACGTCGTCGAGAAAGTAACGGTGCGATTTATTATCGGACATGGAGATATCGTGGTTGCTGTTTTTCGCCTGGTGCGTCGCGCTCGTCGAGAGTTTCGATCTTGGACCGATCATCAGGGTCGCCCAGTGTAGATCGCAGTGCCTCAGGAAGCATACAGTCGATGGGATTTGCGATTCGTACTTTGGACATCAGCAAACTACTTGCAGCATGGTGAGAGCAGATCCTTGCTTTTCTAGTTTCTAGGATCTTGGAAATGTTGCACTACAAAGTTTGATAATAATATTTCAGAGTTTCCTGAATTCTTGAAACACCAATAGCGGTTGATTATTATCCTGTATTTTCAGCATTGAATAGCCGACATTTCCAAGAATACCATGCCTAACGTGTTCCCCCCACAATGCATTCTTTCCCCTGAAAAATACTCCTCTGGATCCCCGGCGCTCGACTCACTTAGAAACCCACACAGTTTACTCTTCCTGCGCATCTTGAGCTCAGTGTTCCCATTTTCCCTCCACGGTGTCCTCCCCCACAGAACGAGAACCGGCTGGGACTCGTCAGGGAACTCGGTTCGCCCAGCGTGCAGCCAACGCGACACTTCTAACTTTAACATGACCCTCTTCCCCGGTCACCCACAGTCCTCCTCTCCGAAACGTGCAACGGCACGTCCCAGGCCCAGGAATTCGCTGCCGGAAAGATAAACACTCTCCATTCTGGATCTCCGCGGCGTCGGAGCAAACAATCGACGATCCCTGGCGACCCGGGAAATATCCTCGGAATAGGAATGCTGGCCGCGTGTCGCGTAGGTGACGACTCGATCGTGTGGAAATTTGATATAGGAGATGGTCCCGGCGACTCCGGCTACGATAAATCTCCTCTGTCGGTTTTATGGGGCGCCGTGGACAATCACGGTGGTCCCCCCTCCCCCCGACACCCCGGCCAACCCTCTAGGACAGACACGTCGCAGATGGACAGATGGGAATCACGATTAACTCACGCACGACGCGCTTGGCGTGCGCGCGTGCACGCGGGGCGTTGCTCATTTGGTGTGTACAGAGGGGGGTGTCCATTAATTTCGGGGAAATCGATGCCATCCTGCATGCACACCCACGAGAATCCAGGGGGTGGCGTGCGTGTGAATGCGCCGGGCGTGCACGCGCTCCGCGTGTATTATCATCGGGGCTGAATCGAGGAGCCCACGAGGGGGCGGATGATCCATTCAAATTTATGCTCGGGAAAGGAGAGACTCCTCCAAGAGTCGTTTCCACGGGACACATTAGAATAACGATTCTCCGAGGAGGCGGACGGGGCGCGGTGGTGGCTTAACGAAGGTCAGAGGGAACCCCCTCGGTGAGAACGTCGGAGTTGCGCCCGGATAACGACGATTATTCCTGCGTGGGGAGTCTGTTGCACTCGCTCCCAGCCGCCCTCTTCATCGACAGTAATCGTCTCATTAAGCCAATGCGCCGTGAAACGTCGCTTCCTTCGATCCAACCTCAACGACCTTTCATCTTTACGAAGCTTCGGGTATTTGCTTCAATTAGCCGGCGCGTCGTCCTGTTTCAGCAATCGCCAGGTCGTCGTCCCGCGTAATTAGGCTCGCGAGAAAGTGGGTGGGGGGGGGGGGGGGGTCGTTGGTCGCGTGTTTAGTTGCGATCGTTTCTGCGATCCGGATTACGCGTTCGCGAGGAGTAAACTTCCGTGGCGCCGATCGGTTCATCGAATTTCATCGAGTGCGACGATGATCGCGCCCGTTATCGAGTTACGATCGACGGAGGGTCGTAAAGATTGCCTCCCCTCGTCTGGGAAATCAATGACCAGGCGGTCGTAAAGTGAAATAAACGGGATGAAAGGGACTTCTCGGGGGGGGCTGCCGGTTCGTCGGGGCGGCGGTGCGCATAGATCATCATCGTCGTGGTCTTTTATTTCTAGAATATTGGGTACCCAAAGAAAATTCGACATCAGCGCTGAAATTCCTACGCGGGGTACAAGATCCGTTATTTTCTTGAACGATGGAGATCGAGCGGTGCTTCTTTTCATCCCGTTTACGCGACCAGGCGAAAAACCGACGGAAACGGGGGAGCAGACCCAGGGGGAATTATCGCGAAGCTGTTAGACGATGATGTTGCTTTTTTGGAGGCGTCATTAGCACGAAAGAGGGGACCCACGGCGTTTCTACGAAGCAGCTTAGACGGAACACGCCGCGCTGAAGGATAATCGGGTGGGCAGGGGCGGAGGGGGGGTCTCTAAGGGAAGGGAAGAAAAAAAGAATCTGGAAACAGGGCTCCACGAGAGACGGTACCCCAATAAATATGAAGACAACAACAACGACGGTGCCTGTTATGCCTGAAACAGGTTGGAGCTAATTCGGCCCCCATCTTCTCCCTTCTTCTCTCTCTCTCTCTCTCTCTCTCCCTCTCTCTCCCGTGGCCGTTCCTCTTTTTTTCTTCTCTTCCCGTGCCTCACCCTTTTCCTCCGCCTCCCGGTCCTCTCCATAGCCGCTTAAATCGCTCGATTCAACGGTCCAGAGCCGATGGTGGTTCTTATTCTCCCTTTCCTTCTTCGCGTTCCTTGGCCCGCGCGCTTCCCTCTTCATCCCCCTCGGTCCCGGTGCCGTCGTCCTTTTTACTCGTGTGTCCCGTGCGTGCAAGAGCTTTTTGTTCAACGCTCGAAACCTCCCCCTGCCATGCTCGCTCCGTTCTTTCATGTGCGTTCTTTTTTTCCTTGCCGTGTTACAGTGCTGGCAGTACTGCGAGGCCCTCGAGAACCGGTGGGAGAAGGCGAGGACCATTTGCGAGGGCGACCAGTATCTACATGTAAGTAAATTTACCGGTGAAACGGCCTTTTGGTTTTGGGCTCGTTGCTGGCAAGGCATTCCCAAGTTTTTCGCTGAGCTTCTTCGAGGAGGGGGCACGAAATTCGTGATATCAGAGAAAAAAGAATAGGCGAGATTTGGCGTCCCTTCGCTAACAAGTGTCTGCCGCCCTTTTCGCGAAATGTCATCAAATGTTTTAATTTAAAAGTGTCGAGACAATTTCAAAATTAATTCATTATGGCAATTCACATATGAGTTATTGCTGATTCGCTATATGAAAAAGAAGTGATTTGTTTTTAAAGTTGTCTCAAGCCTCGGTGTTTAAACCTTTCCCAATTTCTTTCGCTCAAAATTTGTCATTCCCTAGAATTTGCACGCCTCCAAATTTGCCACCCTAGGCTGCAGCCTGCTTAGCCTGTACATGAATCCATCCCTAGCTAGGAGCTCAGATAGAATTAGCAACATTTTTTTGTATTTGCACCTGCAAGCGCGTTTTCAGACTCAAATAAGCTGAATCCTCTCGGATTTCTGATCCTTCCCGGTTCAGGTAGGCCGAGTTAACCTCGTGTTCGATCCACCGTATCGAACAGGCGGAAAATTGGAATCGATCAAGCGAAATCCCTTAACTTCGAAAACTTCAAAGCGCGGGGAAGAAAGCGAGAGGGGGTAATCGTTGAACGCCGAGGCCGGGAAGAAAGGCCCCACGGTGAAGGGAGGTCTCCGACACAGAGACCCGAGACCAGGGGAAAATCCTTAGAAACGACTACCTGTCGATTCTTACGGAAGGTCGAGCCGCTTTGCCGCGGAACGTTAAAGTTTAAACTCACTGTGTATCGACCCACCGGAGATAGGAATCTTTCTCAAATATTTGGGGAGCGACTGACTACCAGATTACGGTGAATGTTTAGATTGAAGCTCTTGCAACGTCCCTTCGGGGTCTCTAGGACTACGATTCCTGCAGGATAACAGAACGTCTCTTTTAGGAGGATCGTTAATTATTGCGCGTCTTTAGTGTGCCATTCGAAGGGCAGATGCTAAAGACAGATAATTCGCTGCCCGAATTTTGAGTACCCTCTATTCAAAGACGAAAGAAAGAGAAACTGCATTAAGGTGGAATTCCACTGAGGCAATTTTTTGGCAACGGGCAACATAGTCGCATCTTTTTTTCGCACGCGACCCGTGCAATCATCCTCGCACGTGACATGTTGCCTTGCGTTGCCCCAGTAGGGTGGCCCTTATTTTCAAGATCCGATTTCTTTTACTCGCACCCCCTTATATGGTTCCATTTCATAAAAAAATAGTCCCTGAAAAAGATTATTGCAATCGGACAACAGGAAAGGGTGCCGACCAGGACTTAATGTTTAGAATTCATCACTGTTTTGGATGTAAAGAATTTCTCAAAAATGGTAAGTTGTATCGAAATTTTGTTCAAATAATACTAAAAGAGCATTCAATTTTCTACAATTATTGTATATACTATTTTTTCGTGCTTCCAACCATTTTTAAACGATTTTATTCAGCTTCGATCCTCTGCTTGTATGGTTCAAATCTGGCAACTCAAATTTAACCCACTTCCAACTATCCAATTGTCTTGAAACTTTGCAGGCCTACGTAGTTTGGATGACAATACAATGTTTAAAAAAAAAAATTAACCCCGAGCGGGCGAAAAAAATACCTTGTCATTAATAAATATAACCCATATCCATAAATCCAAACGACTTGAAATCAGCCACTCGCGTTCTTTACGAAAATGACAAAAAGCCGCTGCGTTCTGGTCGCTAGTCGCATCGCGATTTGAAATTAAATTAAAAAAAACCAGGAAATAAAAAATTTATAAAAAAAAAATTGTTACGTTAAACGATTTTATTAAAAATGCACTAAAAACTAAAAAATAATTATTTTCTGATACTGCAATTTCGATGGTGTTTTTTCAGTTGAAATAAAAGCATGGAGCAGGGTATCTCACAACAAATTCATTTCGACGCTTGATGCTGCATAAAATTGATTCATATTCTAATATAAGAAACATCCTACTTCACGATTTTATTTAAAGTGAAAAAACACCATCGAAATTGCACTACAAGAAAATAATTATTTTGTAGTTTTTAGTGCATTTTTGATAAAATCGTTTAACATAAAATTTTTTTTTTATAAATTTTTTATTAATAGCGTTTGAATATACAAAGGTCCACACTACGCGCGTATAAACAGTAAGTACGTCACGCCGTACAGGTGCTCTCTATATTCAAACGCTGTTATCTAAAACTATGTTGGAAGCACGAAAAAATATATATCCTGTAATAGTAGAAAATTGAATGCTCTTTTAACATTATTTGAACAAAATTTCGATAGGGCTCACCATTTTTTAAAAATTCTTTAAATCCAAACTATTGATGAATTCTATAAGGCCTGGTCGGCACCCTTTCCTGTTGTCCGATTGCAATAATCTTTTTCAGGGACTATTTTTTTATGAAATGGAACCACATTAGGCGGTGAGAGCAAAGAAATACGAAAAAAAAATTCACCCTATTGCCTCAGTGGAACCGCACCTTTAAGAAGCTTCCTGTGCCTTTTCACCCAAAACGACGCTGACCTCCATATTATTTTCCAGTGTCCAGCGTGTCAAACCGCCTGCACGTACCGCAAGACAAGGGTGGAGGAAGAGTACCTTCCGTCCATACTGCCTGCGCCCAAGAAAGCGCCCATCAGACTGGACAAGTTCGACGTGGCAGTGGAAATGAGGAAGCTGTACAAGCAATGGCGAGTGGCTGGCTACTACCCTGGCCAGCGGACACCGAATCTCAAGCCAGACACGTGGATCATCGTCGCAATGGAAGATGGCGTGAAGCACTACAGCTGGGAGGAATGGGTGCCAACGTTGGAGTCGTTGAAATCAGGCCTCCTCTACGAAGCGACAGTGTCCTGGAAGGACGTGCAGTCGCAGTTGCAGAAGCAAAGGGCCCTGGAGCAGGTTAGGTTCAACAACCGAGTGAGACAGTTCTTCCTGGAGAAGTACGGCGAGAAAGTGCTGGCAGAGTGGAGGAATCAAGAGGAGTCTCCAATCTCCGACGAGATATTCCGAAGGTTCTTCTTCAGGAGAAAGGACGATCGCTCCGACGACTTACTGGCAGCGGGCAACGCTCCCTCCACCAGTAACACTTACAACGAAGGCATGGACACGGACAAAACAGGGAGCAAGGAGTCGTACGTGGTGTCCTGGGAGCCGGAAGCTGGAGGGCTGATGGGTAATCAAGAGGCGGACACGAACTCCGCGCAGATCTCCTTGCTCCCTGGCACCAAGTACCTCGTCAGGATCACCTCGAACGACGGACCTGGTAGCTTCCCTATCGAAGTCGACACTAGGCCGAACAACGTCCAGGTGAAGAGGATGGAGAAGATCCTGGGGCATATGTACCCGTGGCACATCCTCGCTGGCAGCGCTGCCGCCGCTGTTTTAGTAGCCATCCTTGCTTTCACGAGCATCTGCAGGAAGAAGAAGGGAATCGAGATCGAAGAGGTTTGAAGTGTGACGAGCCGTTTCGATGCATCGTCGATGACAATGACAAAACTCAGGGATACGTTTGGTCCAAAGCGGCGAACACTTCTGGTGGATTGAGGTAACTAGAAGGGAGGATTGATTTTGCTGGATTGTTGCCACCATTGGTGTACGAACAATTGAATCTATCGGTTGGAACTACTGCTTCTCTGGATTGCATTTCATTTAAGAGGATCCAGAGTCCTCGCGCTTCCGAAGCGGTGCGTTCAACGCGTTTGAAAATGTAAATTTCATTGTCTGAGTAGCTGTAAGGTAAAGTAATTTAATTGGCATTGTCGAAATTAAGGGAGCTGCGAGAGCAGATAAGTTAGGTACGGTGTAAAGTAGTTTTTAGAGGCTGTAAGATGAGAAGTAAGAAGGAAAACGGTGGCAACTTTGAGAACGGAGGATGTTGGAATGGGAGCGGAGCCGAACGGAAGACATGTACAAAGAGACGTCGCGCGAGATTATAAGTAATAGACGCGTCACTCTTCGAAGCAGGAAATGTACAGATCCTTGGACGATATTTTTGTACGCAGTAGGAGTATGAACTAACTTCTTGCTCAACGCGCAACGAACAGACTGTAAATGAGTTCCTATCACCGTGAATGAAGAACCACGCCGAACATGGCGCGAAACCACTGTATTTATTTGTAAATAGTATCACCGAAGCTTGTACATAGTCTTTAAACTAAAAATAAATCACCTCTACTAGCAGCAGTTGTTGTTAAATATAAAAATAAAGTATTCACCTTACAGGACTCTACTGCCAAAGCATCGCCCTTTGTAAGCCACGCAAGCTGTGCACTCAGAATCTTCTATTTACATCCAATTTTCCTCTCCAATGCAATGGATTCTCCTATTTTCTGTTATTTGTGAATCTTAGGCACCTTACTTTTAATCCTGCTGGTTACCAGAACTGTAAATCCCTTCTTTGTCGACGATCCTAGCCCGCGAGAAAAAAATCCGAATGACGAGGGTCCCCTGGACTTTTCATTGAACTTCGAAAGGGTCTGACGACTGTCTTCCCATATCGAATGGACTTACGACAGATTCCAGGGGCTTGAATGTTTCCAACGAATCTTTCGGACACACAGAAGAGGAGGGTTTCCCCGAATGCATGCGGGGAAGGTTTCCGTTATAAAGGAGTCGCAGGATGCAAACAAATCTTTCACGGAATCCAACTGGTCGACGTTAGCTATTCAAATCACTCGGCAACTGGGGATTCTGCGAAAGAAGTACCCAAAGAACCATACCGATCTTTGCCGTTAGACAAGAAAGTGCTCCAATAAAATTGCCCCTGAAAAAAAAGGTGACGCGATATGTCGGTAAGAACTGTTACTCGATGAAAAAAGAAAGCTGCAGAGGTCTGTGACCAAAACGGCCCAGGGACACCATTCGAATTCTAGGGCAGAGGAGGCTTACGTATCCTCCCGAGAAAGTTCCAGGAACGTCCATTTCCTTTCCATGGTCGCGGCGAACGCTCCGCCGCCGATCCGAGGGGAATGCCACCTCTTCGGGTACTCCGCCAGGTGCATTGAACTTTCCCGGGGGAATAATAAACTCGTCGTGAGTCGACAAAAAGTCAGCGGGCCATGTAGCCAGGCCGCATGCACGCGTTCACACGCCGACACAGGCGTGCACGCCTCACCCACCAACACCGTCGCGATGAAAAAGTGTGCCGTGACCTCGAACAAGGTCCCGTTATCCAAGACTTCGCCTTGGACGCGGTCGTCCTCAGTCTTGACTCGGTAGTCAAGCAAAGATGATACTGCTGCTCGCTTGTCTCAGCCTCCTGATCGGTCCTGGTGAACTGGGCACCCTGAGCGATGGCCCTTCCGTCGGCGTCACGGCTGTCCTCGGCCTTAGCGCGCTGCCTTTTGGATTCGCAGCTGGACCCAGGTACCGTCGCCAATCGATTACTAAAGTCGCTGTCTCTGCTTGGTTTTCGGGGCTCCGTGATGCTGTAGATTCATTTCGGATGAAGTATTTGACTTGAGGGGTTACATTACCCTTGGCAGGTTTGGAAATAGGGTCATTTTCATGATTTTTTTTTTCATATAAAGAAACGTCATATTTAAAAATCAAGATATACACCTTGTTGTGTAGAAATTAAGCTGTAGTTGCTTCAAAAAGACATTTGATATGTTAAGAAATGGTCCCATAGCAGCTTCTTTCTTCCACGGCCTCCTCGTAGTTGCAGCATTTGCGGTACCAAAAATATCTCGAAGATTAGTGGATCGATTTGAATAAAATTTTACACGAATATTCAGAAGACCACAATCTAGTACTTTCCGAGTCGATTTTACGATTAGTATCGTGTTTTTTTTATTAACAAAAGAAATTAAAAATTAGGTCGAAAATCACATGCTGGAATTTGAGTAGCTGCCATTCTTCAAAAAATTGATTTTTTCAAAATCGACACTGAGAAGTACTAGATTATAGTCTTAAGAATATTCGTGTAAAATTTTATTCGAATGGTCCAGTAATCTCTGAGTTATTTTTGGAAGGGGCTGCTATGGCACCATTTCTTAAGCCATCAGATTTCTTTTTCAAGGGAATACAGCTTAATTTATACATGGCAAGGTGTGTATCTTGATTTTTAAATATAACGCTTCTTAATATGAAAAAAAAATCATAAAAATGTCCCTATTTTCGGTCCTGCCAAGGGTATGTAACCCTTTAAGTAATTTTTAGCATTTAGTATTGCGTATTTTGGAGATTGAGACATGTTACTCGAAATTCTGATCCACTTCTGTCTAGGATCAAATCTCAATTCCATTCGTGATTCGCATAGCAATCTCGTTACTTTAGATAATTGCAATGGTACGTGTTCTGGACTTTAATGAAGGTTTGGTAAATCGATAGCCGTGGAGTGAATTGAGAAATGTAATTAAAGGAAAGTGTACAGAATATGTCAGGGTTCAGATTACTTGGGGCCCCTTTGTGGAGTCGCTTGAGCCACGTTTCCCTCGCTGCCCAATTATGCTTCTTGCTATTACTCTACATACTTGCCAATCAACCGAAACCTGATCCAATTACTTTGATTAAATATCTTGCGAACACGTAGCAGTCTTTCACTTCATCCTACTCAAATAACGACGATACCAGAGCCGGGGAAATGGTGATTCCTCGATCAGAGATAATTGAAGTGTACACCGTGCATTCTCTATTTAGGTACGTGCCCAAATGGAAGAAACAGGCGTGCGAGATACCAGCCTCCCAGCATCCGAACTCCCACTACGTCTGCGACGAGGCCGGCGAAGTAAAGTGTTTGCCAGGTAAAGGGCAAAAGGACGAATGTGATCCTCGACGTGGCAGGAGGAAAGCACAATAAGATGACTAACGACACGGACGTTCCCCTGTGTATACTTCATGTTTCTTTCTTTCGGCCAGGATGGACGGGCGATTTGTGCGACGTGCCAATCTGTCGGAAGGGGTGCGACCCTCTTCAGGGTTACTGCCGTCGACCCGGTGAATGTCGCTGCAAATTGGGCTTCTATGGCGAGCTGTGCGACAAGTGCGTCGCTTTGCCAGGATGTCAGCACGGCAGGTAACGTCCCGTCCTTCTCTCTCTATTTTTTTGTAACACACGGCGAACGGGCTGACAGAACGAACAAAAGGTAGGTATCGCGCACAAAGTCGTCCTTACTGATTGATCAACGAGCCAATCAACCCTGGCGCTTATCCGTGGCCCCATCGAAGCCTTCGAAATAAATCGCCACCCGTGGAAACCGCCGTCCATTTCCGACTGAGTTATAGTGTCTTCAGAAATAAAATCCTCCAGAGGTGATAATGTTTCAATCGCGGGTGATACTGTTACCAATAAGCTGGCCACCGCTGACAACTCTCGCGCTAACAAGCCACTTGCGGTTCGCTTATTGCCGAGAAAAACTTTATCCAAGACAGACCGTGAATCGAACACCGATTTCACCTTGGCCAGTGGCGAGCCTAATTTCCCGTGTAACGCGAAACGCTCCTTCCCGTTTGCTCTCCCCGTGAACGTCGATCAACGAACAGTAATTCCATCCCGCGATTTTCACTTTCAGCTGTAACGTGAGCTTCGAGTGCTCCTGCGATCCTGGGTGGAAAGGCATGTTCTGCTCGGAGCCGATCTGCGCCTCCGATTGCCTGTCCAGCCAGGGGTACTGCGAGAAGCCCGGCGAGTGCAGGTGAAACGCGTAATTGAAGAGTAATAGACGGTTGGCAGTGCTAAGCAGCAGCGAAACGGAGCAATGAGACTACCTGTTTATTAGACTCTTGTTCCATTAACGCTCGTAGCTGGCAATTTAGGGCGCGCAGAGGAACTTGTTAGGCGCTGAAGGAGTAGTAAACGAGGATTGCCAGGCTTATGAGTTCTGTTCCGCAGGTGTCGACTAGGTTGGCAGGGTCAGAAGTGCAAGCAGTGCGCCGTGCTGCCAGGATGCATGCATGGAACTTGCCAGGGCCCACTGGAGTGCCGTTGCGAGCCAGGCTGGACTGGACTTCTCTGTCAGACACGTAAGTCTCTTTCCCAGGATTCCTGAGTTTCAATATACTTTTGAAACTACTCTTTTAAAATTGGATACAAACGATTTTAAAAAATTTATTCTGTTTCAAATGGCGTTGGCGATAATTCCTGCGACTCACTGTATACGAATGTTGTTTGATTCGAAATTTTCTTTTTCTTGTTTAGCGATTTGCTCGCAGGGATGCAGCAGGGAACACGGCGGATGTCGTCGGCCAGGGACGTGTAGGTGTCGCGTGGGCTGGACAGGTCCAAATTGCACAGAGTGTGTTTCGTATCCTGGATGCGTTCACGGGTCCTGCAAGCGACCATGGGAGTGTCGCTGCGAGCCTGGATGGGCCGGCGATCTCTGCAACGAGAAGCTGACTTACTGCGACGAGCATCCGAGTATCTGTCGCAACAACGCGACTTGCATCAGCATGACGCAGGAAGATGGCGATTACAGGTAGGCGAAGCACGTTAGGTAAAAATCCACAGCGTTGGTCCTAGTGCAATAAAAGAATTATTCAATAATTATATTACTCTTGGGGTCGTGTGCTCATTCGATGATCCTCGGTTGCAGGTGCATCTGTCCACTCGGCTACATGGGCCGTCAATGTCAGATTAAAACGATGGTCCCGTCGACGGAGTTGATACCACCGGTGCCTGAAGCAGCTGACTCAGAAACGACGCCACATATGATTCCCATAAAACTGAACGCGACGGAGGGCTCGCAGAATCTGGACGATAAAGAGGAAGACAATGTCAGAGAGGAGGAGCCGACGGTTGAACCCCTTGGACCGATCGTTATCACTGACCCACCGTCCACTGTCGACCCCGCTGCGACTGTAGGGAAATGGCCCACTGAGCCACCTACGGAGCCACCAGTCGTGGAAAGGGACGACGAAAACGAGACGTGAAACAAGGGATCTGATTGAGCCTGTGCCTTGACTGCCGGTTATTTTATTTATTTATTTATTTTAATTATAACACTTGTATTCCCTAACGATTACACGTAACGGGTGACTACGATGGGGATCTTTATCCTCGTAGTTAAGCGAGATGTGGGACGAGTGATGCCGTAGGAGTAGCCTCGCAAGCCACCCACGAAATCTTTAATAAATACACAGATGTTCGATTAATTCATGAACCACGGTGGATTGCGTACTTTTACTTGGTCGAATATTCAGATCGCAACGAGTCAAATTGAAGTTCGAAAGGATTAACGTGAAAGCGAATGGCTTCGCCGACTTTTAAGGAATCGAATTGGGAGGCAGGCCTTTCAGTTGCCAGCAAGCATTTGTTTCGTAGAAACGGGCGAGATCGATCGGGTTTCCAGCCGCGCGCCTGGGATTTTCGAGAAAGCGGCCGTCCTGCTACCTCGATGCCAATTATTGCTCCCGGTGGCTAGCTACGACGTAAATGGTACGTACTTAAGGTACCTCTGGAACACCGTACTCCCAGAGATATATAAAACGCGGGCAAACATTCTCGCGGAACGTTACGCTCGAACGAGCACGTATTCGATGTTACACGATGCATACTGCACTGCTCCCGCGTGTCGTTTTCCATCGATTCACGCACACACAGCCATCGGCTGCCCACGTAATCGACCGTCCACGTCTCGTGCTTATTACGTAACGTGCATTTTTAACCCCGCAGCGTGCGTCACTCCGATATCGGCGCTTGAGTAACCCTTAAAGAACCAATATTTTTCCAAGCAGCTTCGGACGTTACATAAACCAAGCTCTGGAGTTCTCAGGAGCAAGACTAAGGTGGCTGTGCGCCCTGGAAGAATTAATTGACTATCGATTAAATCACTCAGGGCTCAGTTAGTTCTGTATAAGTACACAAAAGCGGATGACAGTGCATTAACCAAGCATAACTCGGCTTTTCGTCTCGATTTCCACGGAGTGCGTGAATTTATGTATCTGAATCAATCGCACGAGTAACAACGTATGAAGGTTGCCTTACGTGAATTACAGATTAACATTCGTTTACGTTTTGCTCGACTGCATCGAGGATCGAGGCCTGTCGACGCTGAACGTCTTAATCCCAATTAAGGTTGTGCTTCAATTACAGTTGCATCGCCTTCCATCGCTCAGCAAAACTTGACTCTTTTGCAAAGCTGAATAATAAACTGAAGAAGTCTACTTAAACAGTGTCATCAGAATCACCCTCCTCAACACCACCCACTCAGAAGTGCAGATGCCCGCGTTCCAAGTAACATGGAAAGGGGGATGAAAAGGGGCGAGGGTGGTTCCCAGCCTTGCAATTCGGATTACGACCTCGTTACAGAGCTTCGTGTCATTTCCATGCCAAGCACGCTTGCCCATTTATACATAGACTAAATAGTTACATTCTCTCGACCGGTTTTCGCGAGTACAGGCGCACTATCGATCGATGTGCAAAGCGTTCGATCGGCTCACTTCCTCCTTTGACAACGATTGGTCTCTGGATTTCGTGGTGTTTCTTTCCGGTTCCGTGTTCTTTCCCCCGAGAAACGCCACTACGCGATCGTAACACGCGACAGATATTTACTCCGCGATTATTTCCTTGTACATTGGTCAGCCTTATCTGACAGAATGAAAATGCCGAAGGAAAATGTCAGGAGACCGCTCTTATCTTAACAAAGTTGGATCCTTAAATTTAGTCGCATTTTCCTTTAAAACACGAAAGTGAGAGTTACAGACTTATGATTAATTTTTTTACGTCACGCGCTAAATGTTATTTTTCCCCCGATTTCTTTCATAGACCAACGACCACGCTCGCAAGCATTATCATACTCAAACGTTATTAATGCTTCAAACCCGTCTGACCCAGATTTCACGTCGAACACCACGTAGCCTGTGATCTAAGTTTTTACTGGAATATGCATACGGACGCAACCCAGCCGTGTCGTGGAACACGAATTTAGTGCTCTGCGATTTACATACAAGCGTACGAATACGTCCAGCCCAAGTTTGAACGCGGATAAACGATAATTTAAGGATTCCGGTAAAGTGGCGCGCTGGAGGAGAGCCTCCTGCGATGTAGTTGCTCATTGTGACACTTCTTCGCTCGACGTTACGCAAATCCGCGATTTAATTCCAGTTCACGTACACGTCACATGGAAAATTGCGAGCGCGTTCTTGTGACACGTAAAGGCATCATTATTCTCCTTTCGGGGACATTTAGGATTGGATATAATTAACCTCCATCGAAGACAATTGTACAATTCCTTCGGTTGGTCTGGATAAATTGAAGACTAAATTAGAGATCGTTTAAGAACAGAATATTGTATGTATTTACTGTACAAACTTTAGATTACTTATCAGTTCGAGGAGCAAGTAGTCGTAACAAATATTATGCGAGCCCTAGGATGACTCTTTCATTTAAAATTTTACCAAATCTGCCTTTTCACCCACACTCATCCCCTCTTCGAAAACACCTTCAAAAACCTTGCAGAATTTTCTAGATCAGATCAGTATCAGATTCAGGGCAAGGTTGATCCAAGTCGAGCTCAGTTTTGGTTCAAGACCAACTCTAAATTATTCCACTTTTGCGATTCAGCTCCAAAATTCCAAGTGTGATGCGCCAAAGACTCCATACACGTGTGTGACCCTTGAAGACTTGTCTAATATTCCCCTTTTGAATTTTCAAAACTGAACAGGGGCACTGGTAAAAAATGAGGCTCCCTTTGCGGGTCATTTAATGGAATGATAGGAGCAGTTTTGGAAAAGGCGTAAATCGTCAAGCGATGACGACGCAGAGGGACGTTCTTAGAAGGACGATTATCAGAGCATGCTAAAAGACAGGCCCGACCTCTGGACGTGCTTCATTAGCAGCGATCAAAGAAGGATCGTACCTGCAATCCAACTGATGCTGAGTCAGTCATAAAATTAGTGGACGTTAACGAACGACGGTCGCCCGTAAAACTATCCGAAAACCTAAGTGGATTGATGCTGCAATCAACCTTTCAACCCTCTTCCACATGGACGAGCTTGAGTGGACGATGCCATCGTCCTGAGCTTGAATATACGTGGCTGAAAAACCGCCCTCCGCTGATTTCTATTCATTGCGTTATTTTTTATTTTTTACTTTTAATTAAGGTTACACAGAGTATCCAGGGATTGCGAAAGGGAAACTCTGGTCAATCGTCATCAAGGTATCCGTGTTTACCATTAAAATATACAACTCGAAAATTCCAATTATCTACCTCGATCGCCAGCGGAAAATGATTAACATATGATGAAACGAGCCGCGGAGAATGGGAAATTAAATGTATTCCGCGAACGTGTGAAATTCCATGAAACATTAAATTGCTACATAGCCGCGAGTTATATGAATGTTCTATGATATCGCAAGTAATCGAACGATTTTAAATTTGAAATTTGTAATGCAATTACCAACGCAATCAGATCTCGGACCGTGTAATTAGATTCGAAGGAATTATTGAGGGATTTTTTCGACACCATTTCCTGCTTTCTAGAAACAACATTTTCCCTTATTGATTTGTATCTATACGTTTACACGAAGGTAGTGTAAGCTCTAGCAATACTGTGGTTTTCACGTTGAACCCTACAGTGCACAGTTCTCATGATATTAAAAAAGATTCAGATAACGATGACTTGCAGTGTTAAAGAGATATTTGTTCACTATTTAATTTTGTTATTAAATATTTTTCTTAATAAAAATTGATTGCAATAGATTCCGTGAAATTTTTTTTTCTCAAAATATCCAACCACTTCTAGATTTGGAGATATGGGCATGCGGGGCCCAACGTGTGCAACGGTGTAATTTTAATTTATGTGTGCACTGTAGGATTAAAGAAATTGTAATTGAAATAGTGGAAAACAACTGTTATTAGCAAAATATCCAGTTACCGATGCAGAGGATCGAGTAAATCAACACCGTGGATCAGTGAGCTGCTTTTAGAGCGAAACGACCCAGATCCTATATACACGAGTCTCTGCGCGTTACACCAGAAAACGAGAAACATGCGCAACACGATATGAAAAGTCATCAAGCCTTCCTCGCAGCGCTATCTACCTTCAAATCTAAACCCACACCTGGGTAGAACGCTGGTTCAGCCTTGCAGGTCAACGGAACAAAGCACTTGGTCGAGCAAGAGTTCGACAAAAGGTACCGCGCGTGCTTCGACTTCCTACAATCCACCAAACTTAGCAAATCCAACTTTACATGCACCGCCACCTACGCTCAGGTGAAATGTTCGACGTTGACTATCGATGCTCCTATCTGGGCCTGGCTGAACCACCAAGGAAGAATTCACAATGAAAAGTTCCCAGAGGAATGCACAGATAGTGGGAGCTTGAAACTTCCAACATAGTGAAAAAGAGTTATTCAAGTGAACCCCTGGAATTTTCAATCAAGAAGAAAACTCTTCGCCCTGGTCAAATAAGAATTGCGGAGAATCCACGGCGATTCGCAACGCGGGGCTTGCAGCTGGAACGGAGAACAGGAAAAGCCGCAAGATCGCTGGGACGGAAGGGAGGGGCCGTGACGATTTCCCTTTCAATCGGTCGGCTCGCCCTTCGCCGTTCGCGCGATCAGAGAATTCCAGATCCGCAATTGCACACACGTTAGGCCAGTGGCGGCTGGCACCGAGGCGGCCGACTTGCAATGAAAATCGACCGGTTCCCGGCTGTGCCGAAGAAACGTTGCAGCCGGAAGGGAAAGGGCGAGCTCCCCCTTTCTGGAGCCGCTGCTCGGGGGGTCCAGGTTCAAACGTCCCGGTAAATAGAGGGCATCCGTTGAACGATCAAAGTGCAGCGTGTAATTACGTCCCGAGCGACCCGTGTAGGTGTGCGTGTACACCGGGGAACGTTCGGTTTCGCTGCTGACGTACGGCTGAATTTTAAGTTTCACCTCGACCCGCTGTTTTACGCGCGCCGGCGACTGCTCTTGCGATATTGCTCTGGAATGGTGAATATTATAATGATCGCTGGCTAGGAAAACCAGATCGTTTTAAGATGCTGTTTACAAACATAAGGGACAGAGTTACGTGGAACGATTAATCTCTGTGGGTTCTAGTTAAGCGGGGGAATCCTATTCTTCGGACTAAAAACATAGCAAAATTGAGGATTTTTTTTTAAAGAAACTAGCGATTCGATTCATCTGAAATTTGGACCATGTTTTGATGCATCTTTGAGGAAGCTGCAGTTTTATTATTATTAATTTTTAACCATAAATATAGTAGTTATGCATGATCGACCATCACGCCCCGCAAAATTCGCCGGCCGTTGGTGTGCATGATATTTATCTACCAGGTAATCTGAACCAGAAAAATGAAACGGTGTTTTATTTTATACATACCTATGTAGCTTGAAATTGGCGAACCAGCAAAAAACAAAAAAAAATATTGAACAGTGTGGAGAGTTTTCAAACTGAAAGGTCTGAAACTTTAATTTTTGCAATCCAATTTCGCGCCAATTTTCTTATGTAACAAAAGAAGTATAGAATTTAGCGGTATTCTGGTTCATCAAATTGAAGCTCCATATGTACAAAGTAAAACGCCGATTAATTTTTCTGTTTCAGATTACCTGGAATGTAAATATCATGCACAGCAGCGGACGACGAATTTTGCGCGACGTGATGGTCGATCATGCGTAACTACTATATTTATGGTTAAAAATTAATAATAAAAAAACTGCAACTTCCTCAAAGATGCATCAAAACATGATCCAAATTTCAGATGAATCGAAATGCCAGTTTCTTAAAAAATAATTCCCAACTTTTGCTATGTTTTTAGCCCATAAAATAGGATTCCCCTCTTCAACGCTGTTGGATCAGGATGGCCGAGGAGGAAGTACTCTGTTCTCCCCCGGTAAAGACAAAGCGAGATCCAGTATCGTTCGGCCCTTCTAATCGCGCATTTGACCCCAAACGACGGACAATCTGCGGATCTTGGTTTCCCATTGTCGGCGCGGGTCGTAGAACTAGTACCGTAATGGGTCTTACGTAATCCCGGAGCGGCTATCGGGTCCAAGAATCTGCGTTATGCAGTTGCCTCCAGACCCGCAATCCATAATGCACATCGCGTATACATGCACCGATACGCTCGGATGTAAGGCACTTTGTTAAGCGGCACGATTGCGTTTACCACCAAGGTCGGCCGTGGAAAACGCATCCGCGTATCGTGCGTGAGAATCGATCGTAGGCGATTATCTACCGCTCTTCCTTTCGTTTTTTAAAAGAAGCGAGGATGTGTATCCACCTTGTCCGAGGGAATACTTGGCTGGGGTCCCGAGTGGTAGAGAACTGCGCGAGCCTTGGGATCCTTTTAAACACTGCATCGTTTTCGATGGAGACTGAAACTGTTGAGTTAACCCTTCGTTGACACACCCCTTTATTTGATCAACTTTAACATACTGGGTGGCTCACACCCAGAGCAATGTTTCAACGTCTGCCATTCTCATCTGAAGAATCCCATCGTTATGAAAAAAAAATCATGGATCAATTGCTAGGACTCTAGAATGTACTCCAATAGTTTTTTAATTGAGATTTTACCACAGTTTCTGTAGAAAAATTCTAGATTGCCATATGTCGAGAAAAAACGAAGAAAATCTTCAAGAAATTGTAACTTTTACAAATTTCAATATTAAAAGATGAAAATCTACAAACTTGTTGTTCAGATATAATATTTTCAGAAAAAAAATAGTTTGTATGTCGGCTTTGGAAAAAAGATATTTATTTTGCATATACAAGGTAGGCTATGTCGTTAATTGAAAAAAATAGAAATATTCCACGAATATCCTCGGTATTCTAGGTAGAATCTACGTATTGGAAAAAGTACAGAGTGTAAAAATCATCTTATGGGTGGTTCACACCTATAGTGTCAACGAAAGGTTAATAATGCGATAGGATAAAAAGAAACATTTCTTGAAGTTAGATAGTTTACGCTGGAATTGGTTCTAATTTAAAGAAGAAAAATGAAGAATTGAAATATTTATAGCGTTTGAAAAAAAAAAGTGACTTTTCTCCTTATATTTTACTTTATATCGATATAAAAAGTGTTATATATAAAAACTGAAATTAAAATTTTAGATTCCGTCCCAGCGTAAACTATCTAACTTCAAAAAAAAAATTCTTCTTTTCGCAATCAGGTGACTGTGAGCGGTGCTACACGTCACGGCGACGGGAATTACATCGTCGAAAAGGTTAACAAGATTCCACAGTAATTAACAAATAAATAGAATGGACATAAAAAAATAATCTGCAATTTTAAAGATGCCTCCTTATATCCCAAAAGAGTTTAACAATAGTTTTTTTACGAAAAAATTCAAGGTTCTTTTGGAGCGGTTACACGGGAATCCCCCTTTAAAACAGAACTGGTACATTCGTCACGAATTCGCGGCAAGACGTCAAATTTCACGAGCACGGACGCAAGAACACGCCGAGGCTGCGCAATCGTGCGTAATGAACGACCCACTGATTTCCCTTTTGATTTATCACTCAACAGTCTCCACGTGGATACGCGGGATTCTAGTAATTACGTAAGAAATCCTGAACAACCCTGCGCAAAATAATTCCAAGTATTCCGAAGCGAGCTACCGCGGCATCGAACGATATTCATCGCGAGACGTTACGCCAGGAATGAAAATATCGACGAATCGCGTATTAGAAATTCCATCGCGTAGGTAGATATTCCTAAAACTTGAACCGGTGTGAATTTTTCCGTATTCCCGTGCCAACGTTGCGTGACCGCGTGGCGAATCGACGCAACCGAGCCTCGATTTCGATTTTCCCTCGTCTCGACGAACCCCACGTACACATTTTCCAATCGCGTAGAACCGAGATCTCGTTTCAAGCCCGTTCGCCTCCAATTCTCTCTTCGATGAAGCAAGTCGCTGCCTCGAAAGGGGAGGAAGCAGTTTCGCCTTCTGAATTCTTTGTTTAGGTCTTCAAGGATCTTTATCGAAAGGCTCGATGGAAAAACGAAGGAAGAGGTGTGAAATGTCAGACAGAGGTGGCCAGTGTTTTTCAGTAGGAACGAAACGCGTCAATGGCACTTCTTAGAACACGTTTTTTCCAATACTGGATCTGCGACAGGCGAGTTGCAATAACTGCGTCAAGTGGACGTATATGAAATAACATTCCCCCTCGTTGCACCTCTAAATTCCTTCCTCCTTTCCAAAGATATCTGCCATACATTGTCACGGCTGACAATAAAGCTGACAATCCGTTTCATAACAGCAGCCGGCCCGCGAAATTGCACACCGCCCACCCTCGCGCTGTATGATTACCGCGTTATTGATTTTAACGGGCGATCGCCGTGTAATTTACTGCTAAATCTCTTCGATTCGTCAAGCTCGGCATCGCCCCAGATCACCTTCACTGCTTAAGCCACCCGATTACTTTACACCCCCAAGCACCGAACAAACGGATTACGTTTGCATCGGCCGGTTCGGCCGGCGCGCTCTCGCCATAAATCTTCGTCAGGGGAGCGCGATGGCGTTCGAACGATGGCATTCCCCAGCTCGCCACGTCGAAGTAACAGGCTTCCTGAGACAGTTTGCCGCGCTCCAGACAACGTTTATCCGGTGATTGCGGATGCCTGGTCGCACGGCCCGCGTGCGTGCACTCCTGCAGGTCCGTGTGCGGCGGCACACGAGCGTGCCGCAACGATTAATGTGCACGGTCGCTTCTGTTGCTCGGCCTGCCGCTGCATACCCTTCACCGGATTCCGATCGGATGCAGTTCGTGCGGGATATCGTTCCGTGGGATCACGATCGTTTTGTCGAGATATATCGCGGCCAATAATGATCTGAAAAGGAAAAAGAACGTAATTGGCTTCCGTCGAACGGAGCGTCCCTGCGCCACGGCCGCTGGGGCCATTGTTGCGTTGCGCAGGGCCAGTGTCGAATAAGTCGCCAGGTAGAAGCACGATTTTTGGTAGCGAGGACGTTGAAGAACGGCGTGAAGTTCAGGGAGGAAGGTCTGTGAAATATACGAAGAGGACTTCATTTAATGCAACCAGGGCGTACACGCGCAGAACCCGCGGCACTGCATCGAGTATTCAGGTTACTGTCCGCCAGGATAATGCTCGACCCACATTCGGCTTATCGGAGGTCAGGAACATGAATATGAATGCTACGCTCTGATATATGCGCTGCGCGCGTTCCTTCGGCATACCACCGTGGACGATCGAAATTATAACCTCACTGTCGCCACTCTTATCATTCGCGACCATTCGTTAAGCTTGCTGCACACCTGCTCCGAGTTAATCCGGTAAAAAGAAACTCATGTTTGAGACTTCAACTCCGCGGAGATTAGGTGGAGTACAGTTTGAACCGATACGAATACGTTTTCGATTTGGATTACCTAGTTGGAGGAAGAATCGTGGGTTTTGAGATGTGCTTGGTTCTCTTTCGAGCAAGTGTGCAGTGAGTCTTATCACCGCTATCGAAACGATCTAAACTGGTACGATTTAGAATTCTAGCCGCCCACTTGTTACTAGTATGCGCGGCAGAAATGCAGTAAGGGAGAGTGGGGTAATTGCGAACACCTAAGCAAAAAAAAACAAACAAAACGAAAACTATGTGAGAAATGAATTTGTTTATTTTTTACAAACATACTTAAACCATTCATCTTATAAAGTGCTGTGGCGAATTTTTGAAAAATTATAATAAAAATCAACTTTATAGTGGAGAAGCAAAACCCTTAGTGTTCGTGATTACTCGACAGCCGTGGGGTAATCACGAACAGAGTTCTAAATATCGCAGAAGTCGCACAGAAAGCGCAACTTCAATGGTCAACACATAAAAAATTATGCTACAACCTATACCTAATGTATTTTTCAAATTCCTCTTCTTGTGCGTTAGAAAAAAATTGCAATTGGTTGGAATATCAAACAAAAAATAGTAAAGGTCGTTTTTTAAACTTCTTTTTCTGAGCCTGTAATGAAAATTCAAAAATTCCTTTTGTAGATTTAAGTAAGTTTTATACATGCTTAAAATTTCATCAAAATCGGTTAACGTTGCTAATCTCGAAGGTTCGAGATTACCCCATCCGAATTGTTCGTCAATACCCCACAACATCAAAAAATAAAAAATAATTTATTTCATAGGTTAGAATCATCATTCAAACAACGCTTTGGTCACAAAATGTTGGTAAAAAAGTGCATTATTTCAACTTAAAAAAATCGCAATTGTATCATTAATTAAACAGTAATTACATGCAATTGAAAATTCACAAAATATTACTTGAAACATGACGAAAATAATAAATTGTGTTTATCTTGAATAGCATGAGCGTTCTGTATTTGTTACTTTCTGCCCGGCGTTGGATACGACCTAAACTATTAGCTAGTGGAGAGGGAACAACGTTTTTATTTATTAAAACGCCATAACCATCGCATTCGCGATTACCTCGCATTCGTGTTTACCCCACTCTCCCTTACAAGTAGCTATAGTCCTCCCCGAAGATTGCTTCCGTTCATAATATTCCTCGGAGTGCAACGACCCGAAATTTCCTACATCTACGGTGACGTTCCTTTTACCGAGGGTAATTTTCGCGGCCATTTGCAAGCGATTCGCGTTATTAATTATACAGTCATGTATTCCGCGAGCCAGTTCCGTTCCTATCACCACCCACCATCGGCGATTTCACAGGCGTATCCATGTTTGTGCGAGGGAATCGAATGGAAACATCGTTAGAAGTGGCTCGCTGCGGTTGCACAAGCGACACCTTATTTGAATATCGAGCGAGATAGATGCTCGTAAAGATCTGTCTCCTCGAGTGATCAAACGAAACGACAGGCAAGCAGCGAGACCCGTGAAATTCAAACGAGACCCCAACTTCCGTGTTACACACACGAAAGCTTGAAGCGAGAAACGCGTGTTCAAAGAAACGCGTCGCAGTATGAAATCTTGAGCTGCGCAGGCTGGCACCACCGTGCAACAATCGAGGGAATATTTCCACACTGATGCAATTACTGCGCCGATCACTGATAACTATCTCCATTACAGCCGAAGAATAAATAGATTCGAAAGTTATTTCCAGATATAGTCTTCACCTATCAAGCATAATCGATCCTCAACGCCTTCGCTGCTCATTAAACGCTGAACAGAGCTGTTGAACTCACGAAGTGCTCCCAGTCGAGGCTGTTACACAATCTCGTCGCTGGCGAACAGGCTCCGGGACCCCGGGAACGCCGGTTCCCGTCTTGGGGGCGTGCTCCTGGGGTGAAAAACAGCCACGGAGGCTGCGAGGGGGGGGGGGGGGGGAGTGGAACGAAGTAGATCATTAGGCTGGTTAATGATTTTAATCTCGACGTGGAGGAATAACCGCGCAGGTGTGACCAATCTACTTGCATATCCCGTGTCGCCTTGCATGCCAGTGGTAATTAGCCTGCGCTGGATTCGGATCGCTGAGAAGCTGATGAAAACTGGCAACAAATAACCGTGGACGATGAAAGCGCGCGAGGCATGCAAGCTCGGCTCTATTCTCCATTGCCCTCGGAATATTTAACGGCGCAGCTTTTGTTTAAGAATGGTGCCGATGTGGATCGCGGTAGCATTGATCTTGGCCATCTACCCATCCAGTCCGGCGATTTATCGTCTTTCCCCATCGGCCGCCACGTGTCCCCGGGCAATTCAAGCTCGTGTCAGCCAGCAAGACGGGAATTACCAGCGGCTCGAAACGCCCGCGGCGCCTCTTCGCGGCTCGCGCAACTAATCTTCATGGTCTGTGACCTACCGCAAGAAGTTCTCTGCCACGGCCGTGTGGAATTAACGCATGCCGCGGTCGCAAGTTAGCCTTGCTATTGTTCCGTCTAGCCGGCGACTCCGTCGACAGGTTTCAACTTATAAACAGACTATGGACACTGATAAAAGTCGCGCGCCGGCTGATCGATCGTCCGCCCTCGATGTCCGCGCTGTTTCACTCCTAACAGTGCAATGATCTATGCGTAACGTAAGCAGAACAAGGAACTTTGGCGATAAAGTGAAGCATAATACACGTGGAAGATTCTTAATGGTTAAGTCTGAATCATTAAAGACCGTCGCAGATTTTGGTGAAGCGCGGCGATACGAAGAGAAAAGATTATAAACAATTGATTCTCATGAATCAGCGATCAATTAATTAATTAAGGTGATCCTTAAGGGTTGCATCGCTCCGCGCAAACTTTGCAACTGCATAATTACGGCGACGTAAGTTATCCACGTGAATCTTGATCAATGGTGTGCCCCGTTAACGCGTTGATAAGGACCAGGTACGAGTCATTACCTCGCGAGTAATGGGCGATAGTATCTACGTGGTGGATTTTTTCTAATTCCTAGCAGTCTCGCTCAATCCCTGGGGACCTATGAGTAATATTCTGGATCCGCTTCGCGGGCACACCGCGCCCTATCTATAAATACCTTGTCCGAATGTTCCGACGATCTATTGAAATGGGTGTGTACGCTTCCAGTGAAATTTCTCACGTATCCTGTACCAGGTACCCTGCTGCATCGACACCTGGTCACGCCAACGTCGTCGCTCGCGAATACCCATTGTGCAGGGAATTACTTATTTCCACTGTTTGCTGAAAATTCAACGGTGACAAAAATCCCAAGGCGAGCGTGCTCGTAAGTGTCCACCGTTTAGAAATACATGGTGCTGGGACACGCGTGGGTGGTTCGCCTGAAAAAGCCACCGAATTCACGGAACAATTACTACCTGGGTATTACTCACCGGCCAGTTTTCGTTCGCCAATTTTTTCGACTTTCACTGTTTAGAACCAGTTCCGTGGAATTCTTGAAACCTGTCCGATTTGACAAAGTGGTACCCTACCGCAGTGACGTGTTTGTCACGTGGGTGTTACCTTTGGTCCCATTGGTTCCACTCGCATAATCCTCCGACAAAGGAGCTGGCTGCTGAGGTGCTTCATTTGTGAAGATTCTTTTGGGAATGAAAGGTGCGGGAAGCATCAGGCGAGAGATTGAAGGAGGGAAGATGAAAGGGAATGAATACGGAGGACCAGGAGCAGGGGCTATTTTGGTACCCCGGATACGCGTACGCGTAATAAACGACCGAGAAGGCCCAGTCCAGTCTTGCACTGGCATGTTACTTCGTCTTACGTAAGGCGGATCTTGATAGCCACGCGGCACAGTTACAGTTTTCACCGAGCGTACCGCTGGCAGAAAGTGAGAGCTGCAAAAGGATCAACAGGAATTCGTCCTTTTATTCTCCCAGTCGCCTGTCGCCTTCCTGTACCATATTCTGAGCCTCCTTGCTCTGCAATGCTTCCCATGCCACTCCACATTCGCCAAATACTGTTTTAAACTTCTTAAAGCTGACGGGATCTTCGCTTCATCAATGATATAAATTCCGTACGTCGTGCAACTAATCACACTAATCAGCGAATAATCAGAGGTACAAACATCTCGAATGATACACCTCGCGTATCGAGAGGGGTGACGTTCGCCTATGCTCGACCTGTGACACCGGTATAATCATTATGATCGTTAATACCAATTACAAAACAGGTTACGCGGAATTGAAAGCACAACGCGCGCGAAATGACACCTCGCGAAGGAAACCGGAGGCTGATCTGCTCCGTGCAATTAAACAAACCCGTGCGTTTCATAGAATGCGAGCTGCCAGGGATTATAAGCGACAGTAAAAGTATACATTTTCCGTGTCAGGTTGGATATCAGGTATCCTGAAAGTCGCGTAATGCAAATATTCCCGATAAACTCTGAAACTAATGCAACCATGTGAAACGATACTCAGCGCCGCCAAAGTAACCACCTCGTTAACCGGGATTAATAACCCGCATAAGGGATACCTCGACTTCCCTGCTTGGTCAATCTATCGATTCCCGATTGAATATTAGGGACTTTCACCTGGGAAGTACGGACTTGCACCAGAAAACCGAGGACTTGCGATTCTGCATTATTCTAACGCGCGATCTATGCAGATATCTTAGAAGATACTGTCAGTGAACACGAGCTCTCTAGATCTAAATCCAAGTAGTCCATATTCATCTGTAACTAATTCGCGAGGCCCCTTTTTATTTGTTACAATTTGCACCCCGCTATTAGTATACACGCGTATATCGCGCCTGACGGATGGGAAACCCCGTTCCACTTGGTTGCCCGAACGATACGATCTTTTCTACTTGAAACCACATGTAGGAGAAGTTGGAGGCACGACTCGAGGGAGGCCAATAAGACTGACGTCAACGTAACTCGTTCGATATTGAAACCTCAAACCCGTTTTATAAATCGATGGGTGTATATGCCACGTTCGCGCTTGAACTCTCAAAATGGAAGCACAGGGAAACGTGCTTTCGCGATTGCGGGGAAAACTGACGTTGGGAACGGTGACTTCGGAACACTCCATGTTGCCTGACAGTGGGCAATAATTATAAGCGTAATAAGCAATGCGTTCAGAGTAGGGAATACAATCCCGGGATCCCGCGATCCAAGCTGTTTTTTGGATTCCAAAAATCCCGGGATTTGATATAAATAATCCGGAGAATTTCGGGATTTTTAAAAAATGTGAATTACATTATGAACACCTGAAAAATATAAAAATAAACAGAATAAATAAACATAGTCATTTCGTAATAATAAGGACAATAATAATAAGAATGATTTATTTAAATATTAATATTAAGTCGCATATAACTAACTAAACCATATTTATTATTACAATGATATTCTCACTTTCCGCTATTTCGAAATCGCGGGAGTTGCAAATCGCAACTTGTCTGAAAACATAAAGTCCTGTGTACTTTAGGTGCTTTGCTGTTTCTTCGTTCACATTTTCAAAAATCTTCATAATGGTTTACTGATATTATCCACTTATTGAGACTTTATTATTCTTCATTGTTCTACTGTTTTTATTGTTAAAAATGATTTTAGCTTATGTTTCAGACTAATGGTAAAAAGTAAGTTTGTTTACTATATGTAAAGAATTTTAACACATAATAAATCATTCTAATTACTGAAATTTTCTATTTCCCAATCCCGGGATTAATCCCGGAATCCCGAGACAGACTTTAAAAAATCCCGGGATAGTAAATAATAACCGGGATTGTATTCCCTGGTTCAGAGGAATTGGACGCCAACGATCGCGAGTAACGTGCGTACCAGTGTGCGCGAGACAATTTCGTAATGAGGAAAATGTCTCTACCGCGCACAGTAGTAACCCAGGATCAGTTCCTACAGATTTAATAAATTAGTTGAATACTTAATACGCTGGACGACGCGCAACTCCCGCGAGATAACTTAGCCGATCGAAATGGAATGCATGTGGTAATTAAATGACGTTAAGAGCAGCAATGAAGCGAGACTATTACGCAAACTCAAGCTGCGGAGCCGTTAAACGTTTCGGAATATGCGTATACCCAATATTTCCCTAGCCATAGTACCTAGTCTTCTGATGTAATAAAGATTCTTTAACAACCGATGAACTCGTGACTGGCAGAGTCTGCGATTGAAAACGCCGAGGTACTGTCGCCTGCACTTCAAGTTCCATGATCTGTTGCCAGTTATTGTTTGAAGCATGCATTATAGATTGATGCAAGGGAACAGCGAGACGCGAGTAAAGTGTAATGATGGAAAGGTGAACGACGGGGATAAAAAGTGTGTCCTCGGGAAATGAGCAAAAACCGAGGGAGCAAATGGAGGCGATTATTATATGTACGTCGTGCCAGAGAACGTTTTAGAATTGACAGAACGAGTAGTAATCGGCTCCGATTTGCGTTTCATTCACGCCGAAGGGATCGCTTGTGAAAGAACGATCTGCGGCGCAGATCGACGAGATCGCGACCGATAGCACCTCGAGCCACCCGTTTCGTTCTTAATCAACCAGGCAGGTGTTCGAAACTCTATATTACATCACGCTTTCTAAGCTTCGAGGGGCTAATGACAGAGTCTTATTTTTTTCCCTCTCCCACCCGTTCCCAAACACCCCATCGTGACGTGAAAAGTAATTACCAGGCTGTGACGGTAGGACTGTTGGTTCACGGCTCCAATGAGCACTGAAACGAACGTTTCGGTAATAAAATTGTCGTGACTCGACGCCAATTACGATCACCGAATAAGACTGAGCGCGCACTGCGGTGATAAACTACAGAGCATGCCTGAAATGGTAACAAGTTATTCAGTGTCTGCGTGTGAGGCAGGTCAGGGATCAAGCTGAGTCACACATGGATTAAACACGTTTTATAATTGAGGAACTTGATGACTTGTGGAAGCTGCTGAAAGTCATTGAGTTTCTGCCGAAAGGAAGTAGTATTGACAACTAACAAAGGAACACCACGAAGCCGGACTCACCGATTGAAACGCAACTTTCTGGGTTTTTAGAGTGACTCAAAACAAGAACAACGATGTGTTTCATTTGGGCCCTATCGCCCTTTAAGGAGATGAAAATTAACCTCAAAGTCAAATTGGCACTTCCACTTTTTCGCGTATAACTCTCAAAGTACAACCTACAGAAAAAAATGATGCAAACAAAAGTTTAATGGTGCGATAAGCACTGCAAACTTGCGTTAACAAAATTTTGAAAAAAGTTTTTTTTCGTTTAGGTATTTTTTTTTAAAACTCTTTTAAAAAATTTTGTTAATGCAAGTTTGTAGCGCTTATTGCACCATTAAAATTTTGTTAGAAACATTTTTTTCTGTCTGTTCTACTTTGAGAGATATACGCGAAAAAGTGGAAGTGCTAATTTGACTTTGAGGTTAGTTTTCACCCCCTTAAAGGGCGATAGGGCCCAAATGAAACACACCGTTGTTCCTGTTTTGAGTCACTCTAAAAACCCACAAAGTTGCGTTCCAATCGGTGAGTCCGGCTTCGCGGTGTTCTCTTGTAAGTAGTGCAACTGATACTGGCATTTTGATTCATTCAAAATTGATAGATCATTTCACACGTCTGATTATCAGATTACTTACAACCGGGATTGATCTAGTCACTTCGCGACATTTTAACGATCGATTAGTCAGTATCTTTTTAAACTGGCAGGATTTGTGTGCCCCGGGGTGTAAGCCATAATGGGCGTATGATTAATAATCATGTTCGATCACTGGCAATGTTTCATTTAGGATTTAAAGGGTGTATGACACTTAGCCCGCAGGGAAACGGGAGATTATAAATCCCACGTTGCTGTAACCATGAAATACTACAGCGCTGAGTATATCGCATAGATCGTGAGTCAGTTTCATAATTTTTCACCAAAGAATCGCATTAATCCGTTGACCGTTAATCAATTGTGTATAAGACAGACCATTGAATCACGCGTAACTATTCTTACACAGGTATCACTGTTTGCGATCAGGAGGTACTTTGATTTATACACTTTTACACGGCTCGAAAAGATAATAGTCACGGGTGAACGTTCGCCGTGTAATCGACCGAACGTTTACTCATAATTACTACTGATCATGGCTAGAAATGTGTGAAAGAAGTGTCGCTCAGCAATCCTAAATTAAACGAAGCAGCAACGTTTATATTTGTACAAATCAAACACAATTAAATGGGAATTGAAGTTATCTGCAAAGGATTTCTACTAGACTGTGATCATTATTGCGTCACTGAATCGACCAATTACAGACTTGCACCGACGAATCACCGAGATGCAGCTTCTTCCAAGTAGTAACAGCGTATCATTTAGCAAACGGAACGCGACTCCGTACAGTTGTCTCCTTTAACGAATCTGGAGGCATCGTTTATTAAATAATTAATATTACAAATCCATCTCTGTTTCCCCATTCCACACACTATGAACACCAGCAGAGTCTCGCCAAGGTTATAAACGAAAATTGAGATCAGCCCAGCCCACGCAAAGCGGCTATAGAACTGGAAAATCGTCTGGTAATTGGAAAAACGAAATCAGGAAATGTCTCTGCTCGCACGCAAAAATTTCCGAGCGCAAAATTCTCCAGCTTTCCCGACCCGTCGACTTTTACACGTTATTTCATTCACTCGTGTTGCATAATTATTTCCCGATAATTTCCTACACGTGCCTCTAACTGTGCTCGATAAATTACAACACCAATTACGGCTGTTCAATTAGCTCTCCTCTCGCGGTTTATCAACAGAGGATTCTTCCAGCCAAACGCATCGAATGATTTACAATAAAATTCATATTCGATACGAGTGCAAATGAGGGCCAATTTCACAGCAATTACGAGTGTCCTTTTTCCAGTCACTGTTAACGATCGAAGCCAAAATCCCCGTTGGAAGTTTCTTCTGCCAGTGTTTACTTTTATCGATTAAAGAAAAAGAAGAAAGAACCGTCGTTCACCGTGCGTATAAATAATAATCGTCGCAAGATACGAATAGGACGTGACAGCGCGATCTGCACCGCAGAAGGGCTCGCGTCGAAGTCTCACGATCCCGCGTTTCCTCTCGAAATGCCGGTGAGGAGGAGTTGTCGTGTCTCCTCGTTAGTCCCGCAGCTCGGTCGAAAATGCATGCGCGCATATATGTGTATCTGCATAAAGTGCCAGCGCTCTATTTACTAGCCCCGGCAGCGCGCACGTTTAGCGTGTTATACAACCTCTCCTGCACATTATGTATTATAATGTGTAACGGTATGTGGCTGTATCGTGGGTAAATAGTGTATGGTAGGTGTGGCGATAGAGCACCGTACGGCCATTGGCTTTCGATTGGCGGGGTGCACGCGCGAAATGAAAGTGAATTCCCTATATAAAGGGTGGTTTTCCTCCAATGCGACAGAACCAATTTAATTTACCAGACAAGACGCACTAGCCAAAGTATTAGCCAGTCGGTCGACCATGAGGGCCCTGGTACGTCTAACATAAGTCCCGCGTCGGTCGCAGTAAACAGCTTCTCTCTCTTGTGATACCGAGAACGACCAGTGATTTATCGATCTACGAAAATCGTCGGGATTCATTCCAATCGTATCGACAGTTTTTTTTTTTTTTTTTTTGTGAACGTTTGGTGGAGATGCGCAATCAGCTTCGTCTGTCCCGCGGTTGTCCCTTCTAGTTACTTCGAACTCCGAATTTAATTTGAACTACGTTGAAACAAGTCGAATCCCCGGGAACAGTTCTCGACCGAGTATCAAAACTATCTTCAGGGGCCCATTTATTTCTCGTTTAAGGTATGTTTGATGCTGATCTCCGCGGCGTTCGCCGGCGACGAAAAGGCGGTCCAGAAACGTGGCCTGCTAGGCTTGGGCGTGGGAGGCTGGAATGGTGGCTGGGATGATGGCGTCCTCGGTGGCTCCCTTGGTGGTGGCTTGGGACACGGCAAAATTGCAGTTGCAGTCGCTGACAGGCCTGTCCCCGTTCCAGTCGCGGTTCCACAACCATACCCCGTCCCCGTGGACCGACCAGTTGCCGTGAAGGTGAGAAATCGTATACACGAAGTTCCTTGACAGCCTCCTGAAGTCTCCTGACTCTAAACTTTCCTCTTAATATTCTGGAGCTTAAAGATTAAAGCACAGCTTCGATGACATTTGATTTTCGTCGATTACCATGAAATTTCATTCTCTTCCAGGTACCAGTCGCGGTTCCCCACCCAGTACCAGTCCCGATTGCGGTCCCAGTCCCCAAGCCATACCCAGTAATCCAAACTCAAACCATCACGGTCCCCGTCGAGAAGCCCGTCCCCGTCTCGGTTCCAGTCAAGGTGCCCGTGCCTGTGCCTGCCCCATACCCCGTCCAGGTGAGTCAAAACGATCGATACTTTCGATTGCCTATGCAATTCCGTTAATTAACCGTGTGTTACTGTTCGATGCCAACCACGATACTGGCTACCGCAGTCGTGGTAAACACTGTCTCGCGGTTTCTGCTCTTGCGGCTGTCCTTATTGTTGGTCGCGACGACACCGGTGGCTGAATTACCGTTTTTGGGGAAGAATTTTAAGTTTCTCAATTGAAATAAATTCCGCTGGAAGGATCAGCTTCAAAGCAGCAAGCAGGATGGAATATAAATTCGCCAAATATTTGACCGCTCTGTTCGTGATTGCAGGTACCCGTCCCTCATGCAGTTCCAGTCGAGGTCCCCAGGCCCGTTCCAGTCGCAGTTCCGCAGCCCATCCTCGTTAAACAGTCGGTTCCCGTTCTCGTTAGGGAACACGGTCTCAGTCTTGGACACGGTGCTGGTATTGGACTTGGCGGTATTAGTGTTGGTCTTGGACACGGCCTCGGTCTGGGGCACGGTCTCTACTAGATAATTTTTTTTTTCACCACCCCCTCCCCCCGAAACCTGCCACCACCCTCGTCATCGCCCAACCGCCCCACCCCAACGTCGCAGAAGACACCGTGACGAGCGCTGTACCAAAACACGTTCTCCTTCTACCGTAGCAACTACGATTCATGAAATAAATCGATTTTATAAATGTTTTTTATACATCTGTCTCACATTTTATTCGCCGATCGCCTTATCTCTGTTTACGCGGCCGAAGCTGTCGGCACCGAAACGCAGCGGCGCTAATTGCCTGCTTATCAATCGCTCGACCTCTCCCATCGAGAACGATCATTATCGTCATTGAATATGCACGACGCAGTCATATATTAAAACACATTTTACGATCGTGTCGCAACACCGTGCTCTCGAAGGATTATCAGAGCGCTCGAATTACGCCGACCAGTTACCTTTCCGATCCTTTTTCCATCGCATTAATGCCGGCCACCGCAAAAAAAGAAAACGTCGAATCGAGCGTGATTCCTTGAAAGCGGCGCTGCTCTAGCGTTATAAATTCATGCGTGACGAGGTTGACGCAACGGAGCGGTGATATTCGAGGTCCTTCTGGGATAGCGTCGAAGGCGCGAATGCCGATCATAAAAACATTAAACGTACCGTGGTGCAAAACGGCGCGGCGTCCCGACGGCAGGGAATATCCGCGGTATTAATTACGTGCGAACGAAGCGTTTCGACACTTCCTCGCGCGACAAGCCATTACTATACTTTTGCCAGCGCTATCTGATCCCTCATTGTGTAGAAACTACTCACGAGGGCCCCGGCGTTCCCGCCTCGGAGCCTTGGCTGCGATTTCGCGCGATCTGGGAACCTCCCCGATCATCATTTTTTCTTCTCCTCTTTCGAAGCATCTCACGGCGCAGGCAGAATGCAGGCCGCGCCGCGCGCTTTCCTCCGGTTTTTCACTTATCTTCGCTTGCACGCGGAGGGCTTCGGTGCGAACAAAACGTTGCGGAGAGGATTTTCCTGGAAAGGGACCCGCTAACGAAGCGCGTGCCAGCGTTTTCACTAGATCGCTCGCGGCGATTTCGAGTTTCAGGGAAGATAACGCAACGTACACTTCTTTGTGTTTCGTATCTCTATGGAAATATTAGCGTGGTTATGAAATTATAGAAAATATATTGGTGGCCAAGTGGTTATCTGCAGAGTGGCATCTTAAGAATCGGTGGTCGAGAGTTTTCCACTGCAAGTCCTCGCTGTTCGAAGCGGCTAGTCCTTATTCCGATACCCGAAAAAGCCATCGTTAGGCCAGCACGAGTTCTCCAAGGCTCGGTTTAATAAACGCTCGGCCACATCTTCGACTTTGTACCACGCATCTTGCACTGTGCCATTCATCTCCATTCACTTCTGAAGAATGTATACAACCGACTATTAATTTTTAGAAAGTACCATGCACTGCCTATCATTATCTGCAACGTACCACATTCCGATCGTATTACAGGATCTGCTAATTAACGTCATCCTTAATCGCCGACCTTGCCACTGTGTCTGTATAGAAACTCGCTAAAGGTACAGAAATAACAGCCGACACTAAACATTTCGTACACCTCTAATCCTCCCGATCCAACCCGCCGCCGAGAGAGTAAATAAAGATGTCAGCCACAGAATTAATCGGTCCATTTGCAAATTATTTGAAAGTTAGAAACTGAGGAACATCGTGGCTGGACCAATCGAGCCACCGGTTGACGAAACCTGCGAAGCGGTTACACGACGCCGATCGATGAAAGCATAGGCCAGCCAGCACTCAGCTCTCTTCTACATGCTAGATTATTTAACGAGCCAAGTGAAAAACGAGCGACTTACTGTCGCCGAGAGGCCGAAAGATTATACGACACTCCTCTTTTTTCAACGTCAGACGCGGGAATAACCGCGCAATTATGTAAGGGCCATCGGAGGCGTCCGTTTCTGAAAGTAATGTAACGATAAAAACGAGTTTCTTTCACGTAACTTATATCGTGATCCGTGAATTTCAGGTCAAATTCCATTCGTCGGGTTAATTTCGTGCACGTTTACTTGCTAGCGACAGGGGATCCCGTTCGGCTGCGCGGGACGGATCTCTTGTTTCTATGGAAATAATGAAATAAGAAACTGATCGGCCTCTACGAATTCATTAAGCGTGATCTATTCGATTTTTATGCAAATACAGTTGCAGCTGAAACCGGCCACCGGAATAATTGATTTCGACAAATTTCTGCCATTTATCTTCCGCTCCCCGATGCAGTTTAACTCGTGAAACAATTCAATAATTTATAACGCGGCACGACCGCTACACGACCATAAATCAGCTCCGATTCATTCATCCTCGCAATTTTTTCCAATGCAACTTCCCTGCAACGTTTCTTTAATTCACGACTGCCTCGCCAAAGTGTTAATACATTCATTCGCAAAAATAATAGTGAAATGCTTCGACTCTATCGGCGCTTGTCACGTTGTGAAACACTAGGGGACATCATTTCCTAGCCAGATGCCTGTCCGCCTAATTCGACATTCACGGAAGAATTACGATCCTCGAGCGCGTGGTTTCTCTTGCTAGCCGAGAAGTGACAAAATGTGAAAACAGTCAGACGTTGACGAAATCGAGAGTAATGTCCATACGTGGGATTACCACATAAAAATCGCCAAGGTAGCTTCCACGTGGACCTCGAAACAAGTATCTCGATCGAAAGGAAAATTATTCGCTCGAATTCCAGTTCGGTTTAAAAAAATAAACCATGACTATCGTCTCGGCGGAAAACATCAGCAGCCGTTTAAACGGGCAAAAAGGGGAATTCGATGAAAAGTGGGACCCGATTTGAAAATAAAATTAGCTCATCGACTGTTTGCGTGTTCCGGAATTTCACGTCGGTTGCCCAATCGATCCTCTTCGAGTAGTCACCAGTGTCGCGATCGAACGATACCGACATCGGCGACGGAACAAAGGTCCGACTTTCTTTCTGCTGTTCACGCCGGCGAAGTGAAACTCGACGGCGCCGTTTCGGCATGCAATATCGATCATGCTGATTTTCATGACAATAAACGGCCAGAACAATGTCGCTGATCGGGACGATAGGGGGAGGGAGCGCAATTCGTACGTGAAATCCTGCCACGTTTCTACACGCGACGAGACAATCGCGGGTTACACGCGACTAGGCAACGCGTGCAACAGTTCCGAGCATTTCCAGCGGAGCAAATTGCTTCCCTTTTCACGCGCACGGCGACTATTAAACATGTAAACACGGCTGATCGATACCGCAGCTGCAACATAATAATATCGTTTAACCATAACGCAGTGGAGTTTGGGTGTCGCAAGTCCGCGCACGAAAGCTGCAAGTCCTTAATTTACCATCGCGGAACCGTAGTTCGAGGTTCAAAGTCCTTAGTTTTCTATCGCAGACATGCACTTTCAAATATCTTCTGTGATTTTGGGACCGCCTCCTTCGTGCGGCCACCTCGGGCATTCCTCGGTCCGCAAAGGTAACAGGGTCCGCTGGCACCCCACCCTGTGGAAGTAAACGCAACTCCGTGGCGGAATTTTCGTCGATTTCGCTGCACCGCGGCGCGGTTGTGCAGCCGCGAAGAACGGGCCCATCGTGAGCGCGCAACAAACGGACCGTGGAGGTTCGTGCGTCGGAAAGGAAGGGAGAAGGACAATGCCAGTTTCCGGTGTCGAAACCAGCCGCGGAGACGATTTATGCAACGTACTACGCGCGTACTCCCTGCCAGCGGTTTCTGCACGGCTACGTTACTCCAGGAATCGTGCTTCTTTCCGATCCAGTCCCGTCGATTAGGCGAAAGCAGTCGGGGATACGAGCGAGGCCCCACTGCTCGGAATGGTAAATGGGCGGCGACGTCCACGAAGGACAGGTGAATTCGAAAGCACCGCGCTCACCGAAGAAAAAAATATGTACCACTTTATTGAGGGCCCCAAGGTTGCACCAAGTTCAGGACGACGCCCATGGCTGAACTTGAGCAGCCAGTTTACCTTCTCTCCCTTTCGCAGCTCTGCATGCGCGAGGATTGCTCTCATATACGCGTAAGCGAGCATTTTTTTTCCCCCTCGGTGAAGGTACCCTCGGATCACGGCTGTCTGCAATAAACAAGTCACGCGCAACTGGACGGTTAATGTTGCTCCGGGCGCTGGCGACCTTGTAACACTAAACATTATCTACGCGAAGCTTCCAAGGGGTTACGAGAATTAGTTTATCCCGATCAAGGTAATGAATCATCGATGTGAACCGCGCAAAACAACAATCGACTTAATAAGAACAAGGTGAACCGGAGGGACTTGATGTTCAGAATCTAATCGACTCATCCCGGCTGGAATGCCGAGCGTCCTGCTCCCCCCCTCAAACAACAGCAGACAGGGGTCCTTCTGCATAAATTCGGAACAAAGAAACACCCTCTTCTCCCCCTCACCCGTGCTGTTCCACGTTCGTTAGGCTGCTTCGCCTATTCCTTTCTCGCAAACCAGTATCCCTAACAGGAGAATCCTCCAGCGTTATTCGAAATGTCTGACGCAAAATGTGAAACTCATGCTGTTAGCAGGCAACTATTAATTATAAGGACTCACGGTGCTGTTGAAGCAGGTTGGGAGTTCAAGGTCAGTCAAAAGAGTCCTTTTCCACGTTGCATCGAAATTGCAGTGAATTTCGATATCTAATTGAATACTCGATATTCGATAAGGTGCGAATCCATGATAAGAATTTAACTGAGACTTTTCTCTGCTGAAATAAAAATCTCAGCGACAACTTAAGAATGGAAATAGTCGCGAGAGATGAGATTTTGGAAAATATATCCTGAAACTTCTCTCGCGAGGGTCTAGCTTCGGGGAAAAATTAAAATTTGTACATTAGTGGAAACACGTCGTGAAATAATTGCCTCGCGAGATTAAAGCCTCGTTTAGACACTGCAACTCTTCGAGACACTCGTTCGATTGATTTTGGAATTAATTGCACAGTAGTCCAGCTAACTTTTACTTTATGACCTATTCCAGAATGTCTTATGGATATTTAACGCGTGGTATAAAAAATGCGTTATAAAAGCGATATTATAAACCGACACAGGAGACTCCGGTTAAACACTTTTTTCATCGGCTATAAGCAAACGTTTTCGAGTATCCTCATTTAAATGACGCGACATGGCTGGGTCTATTAAAAGCAGTCCACACTGTTATAATGAGTCGAATGCCAGAAGACCGATTTAAAAAAAGGAACTCGTTAAACTGCTTCACATATCAGATACAAACACTTGGGCGCGCTAAAACCGCTTTTTTCGAAATAAGAGGAAACAGTCAACGTAAATGGGCGATATTTTCGACCGTTGGCGTTGAAACGCCTATCTTGGAATTTTAAGTATTCTTTTTTTAAAGCACCGGACTATTTGTGTTACTCCTTTTAACCGAAAGATCACGGCCCACGACATTCTGCTGCCATGACCATTTAAGGGTTTTGAAAAAAGGAGCAGTGATTGGGAGAGAGTCCCAAAACTGTTAGAATTCTCATCCCCATGGACAATTTAAATTGAACAAAAAGCCTGACAGCGATTTCAATTTTGTTGATTTTAAACAAACTCGTCTTTCATCGATCGAACAGCAGACTGTCGCGCATTAGCCAGCGCGACCGTTAAAGAGGACGTTAAAATAAGGACTGCTTGACATGCCACGGTTTTTCACTCGGGACAGGTGTTCAATTAACGAGCGAAGTTACGTGGAATGGCAAGAAATTCGTGCACTTTATGTAACACCGGGGTCCCGTCCCAAAGGGAAAGAGGAACGCCTTTCAAGCGACACATACACGCGAAACGTGACAAAAGAAAAATTTCCCAGCTTCCCGAAAGCATAAGCTACATTATCCTTATCCGCGTGTATTCCCACGAAGCCCGAAGCAGTCTCAGAAACGAGAAACATCCGATTTCCCAAGCATCTCACAGTTTGCAGACAGTAAGCCAAGAAGCAGTAGGAAGAAAGAATGAACCTACAGGAATACTTCCAGCAATGTTCTGTGATCGTTGACGTCACCAGGCCGTTCGACACCACCGGAATGATCCATTAGCAAGTGACACCGTGGTGAGACAGCACCCTGACGCAGCCGAGTGGATGACTAGCAACGGACTGGTAACCAAAGACGCAAAGTATTAATCAAAGGAGAGGGGGATATAATTTATCTTTCGCAAGAAAAAAGAGCGAGAAGAGCTTTGCCTTGGTTCGCATTTCGGGGAGTCCGGCTCGCTCCCCACGCCCAATTTCTTTTCACCGTTTCTGTGGGCCCGCCAACTGCCCACCACCACCGTCCTGTTCAAGGGTTCGTCTCGCTGTATAAAAGCAGAGGATCTTCTTGGTATCTCATCAGTCGCACAACCACCGACGAACCAAGTCCGATAGCACAGCACCATGAACGCCAAGGTGAGCACTAGAACTTCTGCAACAGCCCAGACGGTCCCCAGGATCGTTCTCTGCTGTGGACCACCGCCGACATTCATTGCAAAAGGGTCGGAACACCCTCTAGAACCGCGTACACATTCAGTGCCTGCTGTCTGCAACGAAACAGCACCATTTCACGCGGCTTACTCAGCATATTTCTATAAAAGTGTCGTAATTAGACGTGTTTAACACATCGGAGAAGAAGGGTATCTACTAACTACCCGTTGTCATCGCGAAGTGCAGTTTTTGCTCGACTGAAATCGGTTGGTGAAATAGTCTACGGGCCTTCAAGTGCTACTTCCTTCTTTTCAGCTCTTCATTGTCCTCGCCTTCGTGGCGCTAGCCCTCGCAGAGGAGCGCAAGCCCGAGGAGCCGACTGCAGAGACGAAAAAGGACAAAAGAGGACTCCTTGGGTTAGGATACGGGTTGGATTCTGGCGTGGGCCTGTCAGGCTACTCGGGCCTGTCTGGCTACTCGGGCCTGTCCGGCTACTCGGGCCTGTCCGGCTACTCCGGCCTGTCTAGCTACTCGGGTCTCCCAGCAGTTGGACTCCACCATGGTGTGTCGACTGTCGTGACCAAGGAAGTGGCTGTTCCCGTACCACACCCCGTTGCTGTCCCCGTGGAGAAACAAGTTCCCGTCGCCGTTAAGGTAAAAATTTTTTCCCCGCTTTTGTTCGGGCCCAGTCGTGCGCAAGGGAGACGAACGAAAGTGGAATATACGGTTTAAGCGTGTAAAAGTGAAGGAAGCAGTCGTAGGCTTAAATCGCGGACAAAATTCTGTCATTGAGGCGCGAAATCGGGAATGACATAATCATCGGGCAAGCGCTTTGAATGTAGGTGATTTGACCGATTCCCATTCAGTATGGAATCCGATACACTACGAGTATGATAATGAAGGCGATCGGCTCGTGGAAACGAAGACCTCCAGCTTCCAATCACGCTCTGTTTGTCGCGCGATTAGTACTCGGCGCCTTCATCGTCGGAAACGCTAATTAACGTCTCAATGCGAACGAGTACATAGATTTCGTAACCTGGGAATATTGCGAATCCCACACTTGCCCGTTAGATTCCTTAGAAGGCGTGTCGAGCCGCACGAAATTATCAATTTTAACAAAGTTAAAATCAAATCTACCTCTGACGATCAAATAAAAAGGTGCCGGATCACAAAGCGTGAAGAGTGAAAGGATTCTAAAGACGTGCTTGTAAATTTTCAGTAGAATACTCAAGGATTTATCTAACCATTACTCTGTGGTGTTCTCCAGGTGCCAGTAGCTGTCCCAGTCGACCGTCCCTACCCCGTGCACGTCCCCAAGCCCTACCCAGTCGAGGTGACCAGACACGTCCCGGTCGCAGTCGACAGGCCAGTCCCCTATCCCGTCAGCGTTCCAGTCAAGGTCCCAGTGCCAGCTCCGTACGCCGTCAAGGTACCCCAGCCCGTCGCCGTCCCCTACGTCAAGCACATCCCGTACCCAGTCGCGCAGCCGGTCGTCGTTGAGAAGCAATACAACGGCTGGAACAGTGGCTACTCTTCATGGTAAACAACGCATCTCTCGTGAACTTCGGGGAGCCAGCTTCGACCGCCACCAGCGAAGGGACTGCAGCATCCAGCAAACAAACGCGGAAAGTTCCTCGCGGCGATACATCCCTGGATCGAGTAGAGGAACTACACTCTAGCACGAGTTTCGAGCGTTCCAGAACTTCAACTACTACGTCCACTGCAGCCGCCAGTTCCCGCAGTTCGTGTCTCGCCCCGAATCTCAGTTCACGTCCAGTGACTCGAAGATTGGCTCCCCTAGCTAAAGGGGGGGGGGGGGGGGGCGACTAACGTCCCCGCTCGTCGGTGATCCTCGAAAACTTCCCTTTCCACGAAAGTCCAGCAAATTTCATGGCGCGTCTCGCTTCGGTGACATTAGGCACAATTTTGTACCATGGAACTTGTTTGTCAATCCCCTGTTCCTTTTTTTTTTTACGTAACTTGACGCGCGTCTCGTATCATTAAAATAAAGGTCACTCTTTTCGTACGAAAGCTGGTTGTCCTTTACTCGCCTTGAAACGATTTAAAAAGGAGAGCGCCTGGTGCCCAGTACTGGAGCAGTGTTGCGAAAACGGCCACCTTGACATCCTTGTATTCGTCGATCTGCCAGGTTCTCTGGCGCGCGAGACTCGCGGGGGTCCGAATTCGGAGCACCGCGGAATTGTGGAATACTTCGGCGGAAGGCTAGACGATTTTATCTGCTTATGAGTGGGCGGATTCCAGAGAGTACTATGGGTTCGCAACGCGTGGTATTGGCGGGAGGAGATTGGGCAGTCACTCAAGGATTCTCGTAATAATCGAGGGCGAAATTCGAGGATCGGGTGGGGAAGAAGTGCTCGGGCGATTGGAATGCTCATTAAGCGGGTAAAGGGCGCAGTTTACCGCTCGCGATTAACGAAATTTGCATGGGCCGCGCGGCCCGCCAAATTGAGCACCGCTCGCCCGGAATAAAGCGGACGAATTACGCGAGCATTTTATTCCGATCACGATATAACAGGTGCCTCGTTACCGGAGCAAAGGGGAAAGCAGCGCTCCGCGATCGAACAATGCGCGTTCGCCATTACCAAGCCGAAGGGGAAGAAAACAACCGACTTCTACGGCCGAGCCGGTCGCCTTCGGCTGACTTGCTATCACGTTATATCACTGCGATGTAATTTACAAAAGCAACACCGTTAAAGAATATTTCGATTCTGCGGTGAACTTCATCCAAGTATCGCAATTTCAATTCCAATTTCTATTCGCCATTGATCCAACATCTATCATTCCACTACCAAGACAGCTGGTCGACAGCTTTCAATCGACTTCCATAAAGCAAGGAACAGGGACCGATTCTCTCAGTAATCCTGTCCGCTCGACCAGCGGCCGTTATAAATTGTTTACCGCTCCAGAAGAAGGTGGGGGCGTTCTCTGCAAGTTTCCTGAGCGGAAGGGAACTCGGAAGCGGCTTCTACTATCGGAAACAGATCGCACGGAGGCATTGAATCACGCGCATGACACGTCAAGCCGCGACAAGACAGACTTTCCAATTCATTGGAGCATGAACGATCGCTTTGATCAGACCACAGAATCTGTCCGCTCCTATTATCGATTCGAGCCTATACTCGAATCTAGGGAACCCGGGGCTGGGACTGTGGCGAGGCTTCCCAGAGTTTACAACAAGTACGTATCAGGTTTTATTAGAAAAAAAACATATCGAAAGGTAACAGTAAGCAACAAGAACAAGTGGCAAACAGAAACTTAACGAGGCAGACTGGGCGAGTGCGCCGTGCGCACGATGTAGCCACGGTCTGCTCAATGATGCGCGGTGTAGTCCGGCTGAGAAGGCTGGAAGTGGCCGTGCCCAACAGCTTGCTGGTCGTATCCACCGCCGTGGCCCTGCTCGTTCACCGTGTAGGAGCTGTAGCTCTCGGACTCGTGGCCAATGTGGTCACCAGCCGACTCGTAGCCGCCGCCGCCGCCGCCGCCTCCACCCTCGGACTCGCTGTGCGCCTGATAAGGTATCGGGTGTGGTACCGGGTAGAAGACTGGCCTGGTAAGAGCCACAGGCTGGGGAACAGGAATCGGCTGAGGCACCGGCACTGCCTTCGGCACCACCAGGGGTACTTGCTGCTGGATCTCGATCGGGATCGGCTTCGACACCTCGATGGGCACTGTTTCCTGGACTTTCACTAGCTTCGTGTACGGGATCGCGATCGGATGGTTCACAGGCACCGGGACGGGTATGTGGTGCGGTACCTATTCGAGGAGAAAGGTATTTCTAGATCAGCCTGCAGCGGGGCGGATCGTGGCTCTCGGTTTACGCGGTCTACGGAGAAATGGAACCAGTCGGTTTGCGGTCTGGAGAAAGGGGTGGACGCGGTTCGCTGCCAGTCGGCTACTCGACCGAGCGCCGCAACGAGTCTCGCGGAGTTCCAGGCGATCTGGGTTTCTCGTTTCAATGGTTCTCACGCGGGGTCTGGTTAGTTTCCAGTAGATTGTAGCTTCTATGACTTCTGTACGAGGTAGCGGTGGAGATTAATTCTGGGATACAGTACGTACCTTGACTGGATACGGGACTGGAACCTTGACGACGGCCGTCTTCGTGACCTTGATGATTTTGGTCGGTATCTCCTTCAGATGGACCGATTGCGAGATGAGCTTCGGCTCGCTGGCGAAACCATGGCCTTCCAGGGAGAAATGAGAGGCCCTCGCCGCGGCCACGGCCAGTACGAACAAAAACTGCAAAGTTGCAATCACGATTGAAGGTTACTGAACTCCGCTGAACCCATCTGGTTAAACATCCTCCCATTCGGATCCTCACATTCGCCATTCGGCGAAGCACGAGAAGAAAGGGAAACTTTCGATGCCTCTACTTTAAACTACGACTCGAAATTATTTAAGATCCTCGAGGTTTTGGTAGAAAGTTGACTATCCACCTTCCTTTAGAATCGTGAATAGGAGCGGCAGAGTGACATCAGCTTTCACTCCAAAATCTTTTCAGCACAATGTGGAGCCTCGAGTATCGATAATCTACAGCTATCGGTGGCAGTAACGGCTCCGTCGAAATACTTTCCCCAAAGGGAGCATAGATCGTTTTCCTTGCACGGCGCTCTTTAATAATCACTTTGAAAATTCACGGCCCCAGCTCGATACCGGAACCCGGGGAAAGGGTGAGAATGACAAACTACACTTCGCTCGAGCCCTTCGATTCACTGGCGGCACACCTTCACAAAAGTCCCAGCGACGGGAAAGCAAATGAAAGGAATAGGGAATGGAATCCGTCCATCACAGTCCCGACTCTTCTGGGTCCCCCTCTCGAAATAAGCGTCCGTGAACCCTCTCACCGTGAACGTGGATGGTGAACTTACTAATCGAAACATCGTCATCCGGTTCCCAGGTATTAGCAGATATATTAGTCGCTTCCGATGGGACGAGTCACACTGACAATTGCAGTAACGGCAGTTGCTTATATACGAGGACCTTCACCGTCACCGATTCACGAAGAAAGCACTCTCTTTCCGACTGGCTTGCGTTCTCCAATCTTGTCTCCGCTTCTCCCCTTTTTTCCCCTTGCTCTTCTCGCGCCAGTGGAAGTTCGACGACCGCCAACGCGTCCTATCTCTATCGAGAGGTTTCACGTTCGGTTTCAAGTGCGATCCACGCCGATACCTCTCCGCCGGGCCCATCTTCCTCCAGGTGAACTCGGGCGGAGATAACGCTCCTGTTTCGTAAGAAATCTCGCCGCGCAGCATCCCTCTGTCCGATCGCGGAACGCGTTTCTTTCGATCTCAACAGAGGGGCGAGTTCTCCGAATGAACTGGATGCGTGTAGTTTGCTTCCTCTTGTTCTGTGTCGCAGCTCTACGTTCTGGAATTAAGTAGTAGCGTCAGCTTTGAATAATCACAGGAATTTCGATATTGGAAATAGCCTGCGCGAAATACCCGATCTTGCGCAATTCCATCGCTTCGCGCTCTTTGCAGTTCCTTAACGTGACACCCCATTGTGAGAGGGATTACAGCTTCTTGCAGAGACAGAAGATGAAATGCACAGCAGGAATTCAATTGCGAACGGCTATGTGAACAGGAGCTGGTATCATTTATTGATGATACTCTGTCATCTTGCAACCGTGAGATCACATTGGACACGCTTTCACCGATAATTGTATCGCCTGTGTCTCAATCTTTACCGGCTGGATTTAATATATCGGCGGGCAAGAAGTTGCTCGTTGGAAAGGTTTAACTTGCGAATCCACGATGAGATTTTACACGACACATAAATCTCAGCAACAGCGAAATGGCAATAATGGAAATAGTCACAAGAGATGAGATTTTTGAAAATATACCGTGCAACTTGTCTCATTGGAATATAGTTTCGAGAACACCAATGACAAACGAATTAAAAAATAATAAAATAATAAAAAAGTTGTCTCATGGGGTTAAAGTCTCGTGTGACAATTTCATTTGATTTGATTGTACGATTTAATGTTAATGTCAACATAGTTTACAAGGAAACCAGCAATGCCCCACGTGCAAATTGCAAGGATAATTATTCAAAGCCCACCTCCTAGCAAAGACGCATCCAATCAACGTTCCTTAAATTTTCAATGATGAAGGAAGCCACGTTGCAGGAAGTAACGCTTCCTACGCCTTCTCGCGGTACGGTTTCCTGTTATAAAAATGGAGAGAGTAATCGGGACGCATTTCAGCGAGACGATTCACGGCCGAGCTAGAGAACGGTGAAAGGATTACCGCTCAGAGACTGAAAGAACGTCCAAAGTAAGGGGACTAATCTGGATCATCTGGTTCTTTCTCTGCTCGCTAGCACGCTCGTTCGCATGCACTCGCGCGAGCACACTGCTCGGTGTCGCTGCCTACGCAGGCAACTATCGCCACATTATAGAATCAATGGGATCGTGCTCTATCGCCTTATATTTCGGTCAACCGGAACCAGTTAGATCATCCTCGAAACGCGCCACGTTTTATATAATCCATTTCCACGATGCTCCTTAGCGCTCGCTCGGATCTGTCACTCGCTGGTTTCTCACGTTGCAAGGAGATCGATTCCGGAAAGGTGGGCCCGATTATCCGCGGCGTGGGTGTGCCGTTTAAGTAAACGCGATGGAGAACGCTTAACCTCCGATTCGAGTGTAAAGGTACCGAGCTTAATCGGTGACGGTGAAACGGTCCTATCGTAAGGGCGGCGGAAACCGGTTCTGCAGAAAAAGCAAAAGTAAAACACTAAAATCATGATTCGACTTGCCCTCTTTCTCCTCTCACTTTCGATGAAAGCTGCCAATCCCGCGGCCAAAAACCTGCACGGGCTTGATCTCTCCCACGGAACACTAACAAAATTGACTCGACTTTGTTTCCTCCGGAACGAATCAATCGACCATGTGCTCCCTATTCAAACGTTCGATGGCAAACAAAATATAGCAATTGCTCTAACAAGGAGAGTATTTTAGGTGTCCGCCTCCGATCATTTTGATTTTTGGATATGTTATAGAGGACCGAAAAATAAGAAATACGTGTTTTTTTATTTTTCCCCGTTTTCATATTTGGGGGGTGAAAACTGCGTTCAAAGTTAGGGTTGAAAAATCATTTTTGTGGAAAAAATGGACTTTTTGAAAATCTGGTGAGTCAGTCATATTTCGCATTCAAAGACACAAAATTCGTCCATTGACACTATTCCCCTATCTCTAATAGTTCTCGAGGTATTCCACAAAAATGATTTTTCAACCCTAACTTTGAACGCAGTTTTCACCCCCCAAATATGAAAACGGGGAAAAATAAAAAAACACGTATTTCTTATTTTTCGGTCCTCTATAACATATCCAAAAATCGAAATGATCGGAGGATTAAATTTTTCAAGGGAATTCGATCGCGCTACGTTGCTAATGCTTGCCAGGTATAAGAATTCTGTTTTCCTCGCTGCAAGCGTGCTCTTTTAGCACTATTTCCTTGCTTTTGCCCGGGACAAAGGATCGATAAACATCTGCGGTAAAAGCAGCACGTGTCGGTTTTGTTCGGTTTGCAGGAGAAAGGCAGAAAACGGCAAAAGGTACAAATCGAGGAGGAACGGGGCGAAAGATTGCGCTGTGAGAGGAAAGGCCCTCAAGTTTAACGCAAAACTTGATTCCCATAATTGTATGCGACCACGTTCACTTCTCGCTGAGAAATATAATACAGCTTTCCGTTCTTTAGCCACTCGAATGATTAAGTTACCCAACTGCAGCCCGTGACGTCAGACATCCTTATCGCCGGCGATACATATTTCATAAAGAAGGAGTGTCTTTTTGGCGTTGATGTCAAGGAGGGAGTGTAGGAGTTGCTAAATATTTAAGAGCAGAAACATCGGAATCTTTGACGAAGAATAAGCCATCAATTATGTCATGGATTCGATATCGAATGCGGGACAAAGTTCTACAGTCTTTCAGCCTCGCACGGTGAGGATCTTTGTGAAATATTGATCTCTAAATCAGATGACAAACGTTCAGAAAAACAGCCATGCAGCAAGCAGTCTGGTAACGTGGAGTTTGCTGAACAAAATCCTCCGAATCGTTCCAGTGAAATGTGCACCGATTTGCGTGAGAGATAATAAAGATAATTAGAACACGAGCTGGAACCCTTTCCTTCCGCAACTGGCTGGTCAAGCGGTTCTTACAACTCCTGTCCATAAGCACAGAAAATATAATATAATATCGAGGCCTCTGGCTATTAATAGAACACTCGATCTTTCCATCGTTGCGTTTGCATTTAATTCGACTCGCGGAGATGAGTAAATAGCTATCGAGATGAGTAACAGCTATGTGAATTAAGAAGAGTAAACTATGATCATTTACGGCCCCTACGTGCTGGCAAACGTTTACTTGGCCGTCCGAGGTGAAATCTACGCGCAGGCCACACTCCAGATCCTGAACACACAATCACCTTCCACTTTTTATTAACAGATAGAGCCACTATACTCGATAGAGACAGTATACTCGATAGAGTTCGGAGCTTGAATTTAAACTGAATCGTACAGAAGCATGTACCCTTCGCGGATCATAGAAGTTTTGTAGTGCTTCTATAGATAGTACGCTGATTGCAGAAATGAATTTATTTTTATTTATTTTTTTTAGATCCATGAAGTATTTATTTATTTTCTAATTTTATTCTAACATTGCGGTTTGTGTAAATTGCGTAGATATACGATTTTGCGCGTGACTTCTCTCTACTTGTTTGGACGAAATGGAAGATGCAGCTATTTTAAATAGCAATTGCATCAGGTCCGACGATTTCTCAAGCCGCACATTCCCACCGAGATCTTCGTTATGTAATTAATGCAAGATCAGTGTTTTCGAGCAGCCAGCTTCATTCATCATGAGCGTAGAAACGAGCATACCAGATACGATAAAAAGGTTGCGAGTTTCGATCGTGTGGAATCTTCGGTGGTCAAGGCTGCAAATCCAACCTAATATGTGCGAGAAAAAGATTCATGGATGTTGGTCATGTTAAGCGAACGAGGCATGATAAATGTCATTAAAATGTCCTATCTCCTAAATGAGAAGAAAGAATGTTTATCCGAGGAATGCTATCTCAAAGAATAAACGGAGGACCAAACAAATCTCACGTCACAATAAAAGCATTCAGTTTTTACATCAAAACCATCGCATTTTTTAACTCGTGAAGAAGTTTAAATAATGCGCAATAGAATTTTATTATTATCCCGTGTTTTCGAAAACCGACCATCCTTGCCATCCTTTTCATTCCCTACAACCGTGCGATCGTATCGACAGAATGCTTATTAAAAAAAAGTCGACCAACGTGGGCGTGCGGACTCGGATGATTTACGCAAGTGAATACTTCCAGCCGGTCTATTCACGAATTTGAAAACTGGAAGGTAGTTTTTGCGCCTCAAATTTCAGGAAAAAACTGTACCGACTCATGCAAAATGTCCCCGAGTTCTCGCACGACCAGAAATAACGATCGAGCATTCCGCGATCAATGCAGATACTTTCATCTTCAGCTTCCCTCGAAAATAATATCTATTTTAACCAAAAGTAACCGCAACTCGCTGGAATTCGGGGTTCCGAAAACCTAGTTCTTTAAATTGGTTCGTCAGGTCCACAGATTGTAATATAATTACCCAACGAACGGCTATTTGTTATAGGCCAAGGATGAAAGACTCATAATCCATATTCATTTACAATTTAAATCTCCCAAGGAATCGTTTTTGGCGTGGCAGGTGGAACCGCATAAATATTACACAAACATTTGTAATGTCACCTTGCGGAACGACACCAAAAGCTAAACCGGCCAATTTTTTGTGCAATTTTCTTCGCATCGTTCTAGGAATGCAAACAAAATTACAAAACGAGGTGTTACTTCACCCTGAGGATAGAGAATCTCTAATACGACACTCGTGTTTTTATAAACACTCGTATTATTGCGAGTTCCAACGATTTAAGCTTCTAGCGTGAATGAAACACAAAGTCCACTTACATTTTCTGTACCCGAAAAGCTTTACATAGTCGTGACGCAAGGCGGTTATCAGGAAGTGAAGCAACACTCGTGGCTGTCATTGAACTCGATTCGATTTAACTGTCTGACCGAGGGAATCGTATTTGAACCACAGAAAGTACTCGAACCCCTTTAGATACGTTCCATTAAACCGAACAGAATTCCGACGTTCATTATCCGAATCTTTTAAATGCTTCTTCTGCTCGCGACGAGGCCCGTTAATGGGCGTGCTCGCGCCCAAGGGACCAAAATAAGGGACAGAGAGAGAGCGGGGAAGAGGAGAGAACGGTTTTGCATAAATCATCCTTGTTTCCCATGGGTGCTGCTTAAATATCGAGAGTAAAAGGTGGGGAAGAACAAGAGGAAGAAGGACGGAGGGGTCCACCAATACCGAAACGAAGGATGGAATTCTGTTTTCTTCGGCGCGTGTCACAGACGCGCGAGGCACCAATACCAGCCGAGGGCTTATTCAGAAAATATTTCGTTCCCCGTGAATCTCGGCGGCGCAGGCCTTCAAGAGGAGTCAATTAAAAAATCTAGTTCTACCAATGCCAACGGATTGCGAAATCAGCTGGAGGGAGCATCGGCCAAGTATAAAAGGTCGAAATATCTTTGGGATGATACTCAACTCCTCATCCATACACCATACGGCTAACATGAGGCTCCTGCTCATCACTCTGGTAAGGATCCTCCTGTATCATCCCTTCGACCTTTATGACGTCGGGGTAACACCATCTAAAATCTAAATCGTATATTCTCCGCTCGTTTCTATTGGGATAGATTTCTTAATACACTCTTGTTCAAATCTTAATTCTGTGACGTGAAAGCCCGAAGGGTCGGGGGTGCGGACGCTTCCATTAAATCTCCAACATCGCCACCTTCGTGTCTAATCATTTTTTAAAATCCCTTCAGATCCAGTTCACGTGTCTTCTTTGTCCAAAATCGTAATACACTGTAGACGGCTATAAATTTGCCGAACAAAGTCACCGTTTGTTTCTCCTTCTGCCCAACACCTTCAGAATTCACCTTCGAGGTGCTAATGTCTTTATCGAATTGAATTCACAAACACCAAACTTGATCTTCCATGAGCATACATTACATTGTCTTTTAGTCACAAAAACACTTTGGAAAATAAGTTCGCGTGCTTGCTCAGACTTCACATTCGTGTAATTCGAAAAATATTTCAGACCTGCTTGTCAGCTTGTCTGGCTCTGCCTGATCAAAGGCAGAAGAGAGGGATTCTGCCAGGAGATCCGCGCTATGGAACCGACTACCATCAACACCATCATCATCATCCGGAGACGGTGGTAGAGGCCGCGAGATCCATCGGTTACTCTTACAACATCCCAGACACCCCGATTACGTTGCCACAGTTCAACTATGGGCCACCTGGCTATCAACCAGGTCTCCCTTTGAACAATGACTACTTGTCACCGATCGTTGATACAGCCAGATACTCCCTTCCGGTGTCCACTTATGGAGTAGCAGATTACGCTCACGTAATTATGATAAGCATTGCTTTACTCGATGGATGATCGTTGCATATCGGAGGACTGAAGTGACTATGGAGAAACTGTTATGTTTTCACCTAGATTCCCCAACTGACCAAGACAGTCGTAGGACCAAGCGCCCTGGATGTGAAGACGATCTCGAGCCCCGTGGCTCCACTTCCGCTGGAAAATATTAAGGTTTGCCTACTACAATATGTAACATGATTCATCGTTTGATCAAATCGTCAGGTATGATTGCCTAACGAACTACGGTTATTCTATGATGCAGACGGTCACCGTTTCACCACCAGCCACCTCTTATGGAACTCCCGTAGTCGACTTCCTTAGAGTAAGCTAAGTTGTAACCAACGTGTTCTAACAACTGCTAAAACAGAGAGTGACAATTTGGTTTGTAAATTTTCAGACCCCCTTCGGGGCAGGCAGCCACCACGCGCTGAAGACAGTCCAGACCGCGCCTGCGACCCGAGGTAAGAATCATTTTATCTTTTTTTATTGAACCTCGCGAGACGTGTCTGCGTAATGTTTGAATTACGAAAGAATGTCGATACACCTCCGATAGTGTGGCAAATAGGAATGTATCTCGAATGTTGAATAATTTATGCACCGACATCTCTCCGCGCAGCTCCTGTGAAAACAAATCATGTTATTTTAAGAGGCTTCTCTCGTTCAGTATAGTGGCTTGATAAAGGTCAAGATTGTCGACGCTGAATATTAACGTGGCGGGGGTTTTAATAAAATTCTTAATCTCGACTTTGTCTTAAAGTTACAGTGAATGACGTGCCTTCGTTTACAGCCAGCGCAACGAAGAGTGTAATTGGCAATACCCTGGTCAGTGAGGGCTTACCAGCTTTCCACTCCACCATTGAAGGGATCAATCTTCCCGGTTACGACATCGCCTCTTATGCGCCCTCTACCTACGCGAGCTACCAGCCGGTCATTGAATCGGCTGTTCCCACAGGATTCAACGGACTTGGATTGAAATCCGTGCATGTAAATGCACCTTTAACCTCGGTCGAAATCACCAAGAGCATTCCGACCACCTATCCACTGCCGCAAGCCGTTGAAGTACCAAGAGCCACGATCCATGCTCCTCACTCGCTCACGCATATCGTCCAACGCACGCAGCCGCTGCACCATCTGCAGTCCGTGAAATCTGTGGAGACTCTGCCTATCCAAACTGTGCAGTCCGTGCAGCCTCTGCCAGCTGTGCACTCTGTGCCAACTGTGCACCCTGTGCAACCTCTGCCAACTGTGCACTCTGTGCAACCACTGCCAGCAGTGCACTCTGTGCAACATCTGCCAGCTGTGCACTCTGTGCAACCTCTGCCAGCTGTGCACTCTGTGCCAACTGTGCACTCTGTGCAACCTCTGCCAACTGTTCACTCTGTGCAACCTCTGTCAGCTGTGCACTCTGTGCAACCTCTGCCAACTGTGCATTCTCTGCCGACTGCGTACCCTGTGCCAGCTGTGCATTCCGTGCCAACTGTACACTCAGTGCCAACTGTGCATACCCTGCCAGCTATAAAGTCTGTGAAGACCGTGACGCCCCTGCCATCGTTGCCCTCTGTGCACGCCGTGAAGACAGTATCACCACTGCCATCGTTACCATCCGTACACTCCCTTGAGGCAGTAACACAAATCCCGCACTTGCCCTCTGCTCATTCCTTCGAGGCAGTAACACCACTCCCACACTTGCACTCAGCGCATTCCTTCGAGGCAGTAACATCACTCCCACACTTGCCCTCAGCGCATTCCTTCGAGGCAGTAACACCAATCCCACACTTGCCCTCAGCGCATTCCTTCGAGGCAGTAACACCACTCCCACACTTGCCCTCTGCGCATTCCTTTGAGGCAGTAACACCTCTGCCAGAATTGTCCTCTTTACACTCCGTGAGTACAGCATCACCACTGCCGCATCTGCACGCCGTGAATAACGTCTCGCCTCTGCCGCACGTGGCCTCTGTACACTCCGTGGACACAGTGTCGCATCTGCCATTGGAACCAGCCCAGCACATAGACACTCTGCACCCTTCGCATTCCGTGGAGATTCTGCCACCAGTGGAGTCCGTGGAAGCTGTACACTCTGTCCCCGAAATAGTCCACAGCAAAACAACCCCCTTGATCCAGAGGGGCCCGATAACTGACTTCATCCAGACCGTCAGCCAGAACTTGCCCTCGTTCCCTTCGTTACCCTCGTTACCTTCGTTACCCTCCTTCCCTTCTCTGCCAGGTTTCCCAGTACAGTCGTCGACCGTGCCCCCAGCGGAGCTTGCTAGTCCTCTGAACCTCCACGTGTCCGATAGCTTCAGCAGAGACTCCATCACCGTCGACAACCCATTGCTGCGCCCCGACAGCCTGCTGGACACTTCCATCGAGCAACACGTCACGCCTTCCAACGGGTACATTCAACCGACAGACATCAACGGCGGATACATTTACTAAGAACGCGTTGCAAGGACTATTCGCAAGGGTTCGACGAGGTAGTCAGGGTAGATATCTGCTTCCGATAGGAACAGACGTTGCTGCGTGGATGAGGTTTGAAGAAAGTGAAATGGTTCTCGGCTTGGACACTTACGTCGATTTTCAGATCGTTACCTTTTTATAAATGAAGTAGTCTGTAACTATAGTAAGTTATAGTTTTGTAACTGCGCCTTGTACACGAATCTGATAAGATTATTCGATAGCAGAGAATACCTAGCGCTGGTATGGATGTAGAACAAGAGCAGGCACATTTTGTAAGTAAATAAAATTCTTTTATTACAAACATTGGACCACTCCGCCACAATCCTGTCAGTATTCAACAATATCCGTTGAACTTCAACGTATCGGCCGTAGGTGTTGTTGCGCGATTCATACGATGAAATTATAATACAAACAAAACGGCTGTATGCTTAAGGGCGGAGGCCTACCTAGAAATTTTCGAAAAATCGATTTCTCGATTTTTATATTTTCTTGAAGTTCAACAATTTGAAAATATTCCCTGAAAGTGTCAAGTCAATCCGACCAAAATTGAAAATTGACAAAGTTATACGCGTGTAAGTAGATAGGTGTTCCTCGGTGTAGCGCTCAGACCTAAAACTTTAAACGCGTTCTCCTCGAAATCATATTTTCAAGGTCGGTGACATACATAACACAAAAATTAATGAACCGATTTACTCGAGGGCTTTGCAGGCTCATTTTAGGGTTAAAAATGTAAGCGCTATCGGGAGCTTTTCCTTTCTTTTGCCTAGATTTTTTGCACACTCGAAAATCGAGCGATTTTTTGCAAAATATCGATGCTTCAACTTTGCACAACCGCCATTTTGTTTCAAAATAATTTTTCCAAAATCGAGCCCGATAGCACCTAGATATTTTCATATATTATATAAAAAAAATCGAATTTTCAATTTTGAATGACCCTGCAACGAGCTGCGGTTGTCACCGCAAAGCTCCTAAAGAAAAGGACATCTCAGGCATCGCCTATAACTCACAAACCTTTCAATACTTTTTACCACAAAAAATACTGAAATATCCGTAAGATGTACTCTTTCCAATAGACTAATGTTTAATAATAAAAGTTTATCGGTTTTTAAAGAAAAAATTCCCAAAGAAGTATGTGGTTTTGACCGTCCTAGGTAGGCCTCCCCCACCCCCGCCCCCCCCCACCCCCGCCCTTAAAGAGGAAAATGCAATCTCGATAAACAGTATGCACTTCGAAACGAGCTATCGAGCTTCGTTAACCGAAATACCCTATCGTTACCATAGATGACACTTCTTTGGAGGATTCATGTTCGACCCCGCGGGACATTTCCAAGCCTCGCTGAATTCCTTGGAGTTCTTCAAAACTCCCAGAAGCCTCACATGCCCGGGGCAATGGGAATCTTCCAGTATCCATTTCAAAGCCTTCGGTGTGTACGATTCGCACCACAGCTGAAATCAATTGAAGCGCTCGCCTATTACACAGCGCTAGCAACGAGCAGCAAACGTGAGAAGTGCTATAACTTTCATGGACAAGCAGGGAACGAAACATCGATCAACGATAAATCAATAATCGATTGCACACGTAATTCACGAAGACATTTAGCAACACCATAAATCCGACGCCTCGCAAGTCGCTCACAAAATCACATTGTCACATTACCATTTTCAATATTCATAACTGGTTGCTTAATATATTCCGACATTTATTTAAAAATATCCCACCTCCCTGACTAAATTTAAAAATTGCATCACTCCTACTTTGAATCGTATAAATTCACTCCTACACACGTCTGTCTAAGTGTACCGAATGCACAACGAAATCTTCGAGGGAAATCAGAATTTCGAATGGCATCGTTGATGAAATCGGAAACACCGAATCTCCATCAACGGGGGTTCGGGATTGAGTAATCGCTGGAGATGCACGAGACGAGTGCCTTACGTGTGCGAAACCGAGGAAAACCAGCTGCTCGTGAGTGAGATGAGTGAATCCAGGAAGCAAGGGCTCTTGGCCGTGCCTGGCCTTCCATCTTTCGTAAGCGATGACAGCCTCCCTCAGGCCCCCATTATCGGCTATGTTTTCGCCCAGCGTTCGTTCCCCATCGATGTAATCGTCTACCTGTTCAGACATACTCGCGATTAACCTGTCGGCATCCGTGTAAACCGAGATAAGTGATGGTTCGGACGGAGGAAGCCTGGCAAAGTTTAGCTTTCGTGGGACTTGACGCGACAAGAGATGAAGCTGTTACAACGACAAGAACAATAAGAAGCGCGATATTCTGTAAAACCCTCTTGCTACCAAGATTAAATAATCTAATTTCGATAGCAATCAATTGCGAATTGTAAATAATCTATGGCGGGATTCCAGTGAGGCAGCGCAATGCAACTTAGCCAGGATAGTGATTGCATGTGTTGCATGCGAAAAAAAAGATTCGGCGGTGTTACCTCGGTGACTTTTAAATGTATTCGCTTGCCTCGACTTCGTAGTAAGCGTTGTAATGTTCTATGAAACACTCGATCTTCTCCGTGTACTCGAAGATGGTCTCGTTGGTCCACCATTGTCTCACGTTCCCGTTGCTGTCGTAGTGCCTGCCACTGTTATCGAATCCATGTGTCAACTCGTGGCCGAGGACAGTGCCGATGGCCCCGTAATTCAGAGCCCTGAAATCGAGGAACGGTTATAGGTTCACGGAAACCTACTAGGTAAACTTGATTTCGATCTTACTCGAGACCCAGCTCGTAAAACGGGAATTGGAGGATTCCAGCTGGTATAGCTGCATGCGTGTTAGAAAATCAATGAGTAAACGGTTTAGTAGTTATTCAACATTTAAATTGAGGAAGTGATTTATTCCTGTAAGTGTTTATCGAAATTCGTACGTACTTATATGATTGTACTGGTATGTATGAAACGCATTCACATCTGTCGGGTCGGTCGCCCAGCTGAAGAAAGAAACAATAATCACGCAGGAATTCCTGTATGCATTAGGGTGGTCCTTATATGTATGGTAAAAAATTAAATTTTTTAAAAATTTCTTCCGACCCTCTCAGAAGCTTCCAAATAGTTTAAAAGAATTTCATCTAAAATTTTATTAAAATATATTAAGAATTAAAGGTCGCTCAACGGTAATGAAATATTACTATTTTGGTATAAATTTAAAAAAAAATGTTTTTTTCCTTTACAGCTTGTTCTAACTGGTTGGGGGACTGGAGAATTGGATGAGTTTCGTTGTTATAGGTGCTAGGGCCAGTATCTAGTATGGTACCCGGTTTTACCTAGGCCACGGTGTAAAATCGTAAAAACGGATGATATTTTAAATCATTATTTTTTTGTATTTTTCGTTCTATTAAACAAATTGGATATGTACTATTATATAAAAAAGAGTTTATTCTAATGAATCCCAATTGCAATTTGTTTTTTACTTAATAATGTCAAAGTTATGAGATTTTATTCTTAACGTCCCGATTTCGCCCCGGTCTCCCCTACATGCGAAATATAAAGTCCTTGAGCGACCTTTATATATCAAAATATACAAATAAAAAACACAGAGATATTTTTTTTGTCAAATAGAAGATTTTAAGAGGGTCAGACAATATATATTTTAAATTTGAAAATTAGGACCACCGTAGTATGCATACTGCACCATTTATTACAAAACCTGCAACTTACTACGACAAGTTGTCGTAATTAATATCGTGGATGCACTCTAGCTCAGAGACAGACATCAAACGAACGATTTGAATCATGTTGTTCAAGTACTCCGACTCCGAGAGGTCTATCTGAAAGCACGCAAGTTCATTCTATTCGTCAATGGTAGATTTAAATGCGCGATAATTAAGGAACCGATCGATGAAGTGTCCCTTACGCCCTCGTAATACTCGTTAAGTATATCGTCGTCGAAGAGCCAGTCGGGGAAGCCAATCTGTGACTCCATCTTCCTATTCTTCTCCAAGGTCGCCGTTTTTGTCTGCCCGTCCATCCAATCGATGCGTGAAACCAGCGAGGCGAAAGCTTCTTTTATGTCGTCCAGCATCTCGAACACCTTCTTGCCCTTGTCTTCTTGGAAAGAAGGTTCAACGAACAACCAGGAGACGGCCATTCCTAAATTACGAGAGAGCATCGAGTTTCGCAACGAAATCCCCAACGACACCGTGTGCCTGGACTCGGTGCAACCTTGATCTTTAAACGGTCGTAGCATCGAAAGGAAACATCACTAACCCATCAGCTCGTTCGCAGTAGAAGCGCAGAGCAGGGACTTGGATTCGCCGATCTCCACGGTGGTCAATTCTTTGATGTAGTTCGACCAAATCTTCCTCAAACTCTCGGTCGAATGGGGCACAACGATGTCGACTATCACCCACCAGATATAGGTCTCTGAAACACGAAACTAAAATTGTGGATTACCGTGGAAAAAGGGAACCACTGGCTTCACTTTTCACCCAAGTTCACCTAATTCTTTTTCTTCACTTTCAGCTACGAAAAAGGCAATGTCCTTCAAATACTCCAGGTCAGCAATCAGTACTTTGTCCTTGCCATTCAGATCCAAAGTGTCGATATCCTTGAAGAGCGACTCGACGAACGGTCGCCAGAGTGGTTTAGGCGTGAGAGACGCATTGGCTTCCGTCACGAATTGGTCGGTGAGCTTTTGAAGATCGTCCACCGACATGTAGTCCAAGTCTGTTGGCGCCTCGTTCCATACGCTGTGATTGCTTTCCAGATGGGAAACCTTCGGGAATGTAAGATTTATAATCGGCCAATTACTGCCACCAATTTCTTCAACGAGCCCCATTAGCTGGACGCATCACTTACGAAATAAAAAATGCCGGTCAGGACGAAAAGATTGTCGAGGACACCCTCTAGCTCTTCCTCGTCGGGGAACGGGGTCTCGAGGCTTAAGGAGCAAGCGTCGAGGGTTCCATTATTGAGGATCAGCTTAATGACGTCCCTCATGAACGTCGTTTCTGCCATCATGAGCTCGACCATACGCATGTCGTCCGCCTCGTCCTCCAGCTTCCTGAACCTAGACCTTATCGCGTGCACCCGTCTCTCCAGCTCCCTGTTACTGATAAATTAAACAAACGTTCATTGAATGTAAAAGAGTACAAAGCAGGATTCAAGATTGTACCTGGGCAGTGGGCTGCTCGTGATTGGTGTGTCAATGACCATGATGTTGTTGCTGGTGTTCCGTGGATCAGGAATAACATCGAAGCCGAAGAAAATGTCCCTTCCCAGAACTTTCTTCACCCTTGCCATCTGCTCGATGTAACCATTAGTCTTGTTGGTAAATGCCGCAGGAATCACAGGCAGATTGAGATCTTCCAATAATTCGAACAGGGGTGTCAGACCCAAATCGTCCACCGCATCTGAAGCAACGACACCTAAGTTCAGCTCTGATTGCTTTGAGCTTCAGCGGCGAGGCAACGTCCTAACTATCCGACACTGAGTGGGTGGCAAGTTTTAAGTAGACAGAGGAAACTGGTTAAGAAAACACCAACGTACGCACGTCCATGCAGCTGTCGTACAATATTTTAGCCTGCTTCACCGCCCACGGCGCGTTGCTGTTCGTGACATTTTCCCTCAGGAGCTCCCTGATCTTCCTGAACACTCTGTCCCTGCGTTCCTCGAACCAGGAGTTCGTCAGGCTGGTGTCTGGTATCGGGTGCTCGACTGACCATTTTCCGCAGACGTATCTAGAAAGGTACAGGTACGTCGATGGAGAAGTGAGTCGCAGGATAGGCCCAGCGGATATCGTGCAATTTGCATGCGCGACAAGACAGAGTAAGTACGTGTGCTCCTCACAGCGATAAGAAAATAATCGTGCTGCCACGGTGATTAAAAAGAAAGCCATGGTGTTCACTGATCAAAACATACTTGGCGAGTTTGCAACGTGCTATAGACACGGCGTGCCCGATCAATTCGCGGGAAAGGTGTACTCACTCATAAAAATCGTCGCAGGGATCTACAGACGTGTTCATAGACCCTTTCAAACTAGCAGCTAGACGAACAGAAGTTTCGTAGAAGGTCTCTTAATTGGTTCGCTTAACAGTACACGGGTAAGCTTAATTAGACTTAAGAAAACATTAACCCTTTACTCACCAATGCGAACGCAATTCTCAGTTTCACAGAGCTTCATCTGTTTGGTGGTCAGGTCTGCGGAAAGAAATAGATTTCATTATTGGCTTCAATGAAGCGACTGAAGCTTTACGCTTTCTTTGCTGGAAGCGGCAGTAATAATGGTAATTGACGATGAGTGTGCAGAGGTACTTACACAATATAGAAAGTACCAGAGTCACTATGAAGAAGGAAACCGTGAGGAGAAGCAGGATGATCACGAGCATATTCGGTCTTCGTCTCTTGAAGCTAAAAGCGGGATATGTAGTTTCAATTAGGAAATGGCTAGTTGGATACATATGTAGTACTAGTGTTCCATGATCTTACAAGGCGTGTCTGGATCTTACAGGCACCAGGTTCGCGTGGCTGCCGATCGTATAAATAGACTGTGCCTCATCTTCTGTGAAAAAGAAAGGAAACAAGCATCGTGCGCGGCACAATGGCAGAATCAAAGGAGGGTAGGGAGTATCATTCCTGATAACGAAACAATCATCCTTCATTGCTATCTAATTTATTTTCCAACCTCCTGCATCTCCTTGGCTGACTCTAAACGAGCCTACTCTACTAGCAAGCTTGGTCTGAAACATTAAACCCATCTGGAAGCTAAGCTACTCTATGCTATGCTAAGTTTAAAAAAAAATAGCTTCAATGCATCCTTATGGAACCGTTTCCATTAGAAGCTAAGCTAAGCTGTGCTACATCCAGACTTAGAATAGTATAGCATAGCATAGCTTCCAGGTGAAACCCCGGCTTTTAAAAGAAATAAGTGGAATACAAATGTACATATATACCAAGGTTTTTACACTATATGAGCCTATGTAGCAAACTTCCTCGAAGCTTCAGCCGGTGTAACTTCAAAGTCTGAAGTTGTATAAAATCGTAAAGGGTCGAAGGTGGAATAGCTACGCAATATCAGGAAACAGTGAATGAAAAGTGTATAGGGTGATTCTGGAGCTACGCCCGTCAAATAGATGCGGCCTGGTACCCCGTGGCGAGGACAACCCCTCGCAGTTCCTCGCCGAATTTTAATGGCTTTCGACCCTCGAAGGGGTTGGAGTCACTATTAAGAATTGATAAATCTTCGACTTCCGCATTTCTCATCAGATCTTCGCGAAAATGACGACAATTGATTGCTTACGGGGTACCAGGCCGCATCTCTTTGACGGGCGTAGCTCCAGAATCACCCTGTATAAATATACTCACTGCGCTCGTTCATGCTGAATGGCCCACTGACCGGATCGAACTGACGACACTGAACAACCTCGAGGGACAACGCTGTCTATCCATACGTTCACATTTTCCTGGTCCCTGCCAGTGGTTCTCGTTACTTCGAACCGCTCGTCAATTTTCACCTCTTCCCCGTCGTTACGTTCACCCCAGCCGCGTGTGTCGGCCCCCATTTGAAGCATAACGCCTCTATGCGAGCTTCTACGCTCGGCTATACCTTCGTGAAGTTTTAATGAACTACTACCAGCCACTTGCTATAGGCCCCGCGAACATCTCGCATTTAGATTCTATGCAACACAAATCGTTTTCCTAATTAACGGTGGTATAACGTGGTTACGTACGGCTCCATGAACGTGAACTTGAAGTAAAGACGACGGGATTTCTAGGTGAACGATAGTAGAGGCTTCGTTCGAATACCAGGAATGGAAGTGAGTTAAGAAGATGGGCGAAAAGTGTCGATAGAACGGATTAGCAAACGAGAAAGAAGTTGCTTTAATTGCGCTTCGAGTCTTAGGTTGAAAGTGTGAACTTTCTTTTAAAAGGTTAAAAGAAACTGTAAAGATTGTTGAAGATAGTCGGGCAAATCGACCTTCGTCGAAATTGACGTACGAAGACTTTATCATTAAAACATGCACTTCCTTGAAAGTCGTGATCGATATCGTTGTCGTTCGTGCTTTCAAGAGTTTCCAAGTTCCGCTTCTCGTTCCGGAAACAATACACGAAATTAGTGTGCAGATTGCGGCGGAGAACCTATTCGGCGGTGTTACATGGAACTGAATCAGAAACGGAGTTGCGTTTACGTAAATAGAATTTCGCAGAAGGCAGTTACCTGCATCGTGTTCGCGCAATTGCAATTTGTTCTTTAAAGAAAACACCGGAATGTGGTTACATTTAAATGTCTTCGATAAAATTTCATAATGCTGCTTATTATATCAGTCTAATAACTTCTTTACTTCTGCCTCGTGTATGTTGCATTAATAAGAGAAAGTGGAGGGCAGTGAAAGCAATTAATTATTCCACAAAATGGCCAGCTATCTTTTCTAATATTATACCGTGCACCTTTATGTACGTGCTGGAAAAAGAAATTAGGTTGTCCATGATCGATTAAAACGCGCAAAACGCTGCTACAGTGATCGATATTCTTATCATGCGAATAGCTGGCAGAGTAAATAACATAATCGATGTCTCGTGCGGAAGTGACATTGTGCCATTACATGTCAGACTCGAGGACGTCACTTCGTGTCGTTGAACCCTGCGTGAATTAAACAGAGCGTCCTATGAAAATTGATTGATCTCTTATAATCGCTTATCAAGAAATTTGTTTCTTCTGCTCACATTTTCGAATCACAGATTCCTTCACTTTCAAATTATCCGCAGGCAGCGAATTCACGAGTACACTTTCGGTCTTTCAAGCAGCGTTTGCAATTGGAGGGCATCCGGGTGGTTAGCGAAGAAATCGCTGGCAAGATTTGCACTGAATCGTAACGACGCAGAACGCCAGAGGGAATCGCTGGAGGCGATCTGTCCGAGCACTGCAACTCTCTGCAACGTTTCCCCTCCCGATTTTATACCCTGGATTGAACGGCACCTGACACACCCGTTAATTATAATCAGCTTTTCAGCTAAGTCGCCGCGTAACCAAGGCAGACATTCCCCAGGCCCCCGGATCTTTCAAATGCGAATCAACAGTGCACGATAATCCACCAATGAATGCACGAGCAGCAGCTGGAAATGAAAATCGGACAATAGGATTTCTCCAACGGGCTGCTCGCGTTAATTGGTTGTGCGTGCTGAATTGCGTAAGGATCATTGAAATTCACGCTTAATGTAATTAGACGCGCGCTCTGCCCTTCCGTAATGTTCGAAGCGTTTTGTCCGCGCTCTCTCCGCCGGGTAAAACGACCAGCAAGAACTTCCCGCATAATTTATTATGCGAGAATACGAGTGTCAAGTTGATTATGCAACCAAGTGAAATGCAAGGTAGAACAGTAATTGATGTATCGTATAAAAGAAACGTGCCATCAGCCGATCGCCAAGCGATTATATCATTTTCCGATTTTTATACAATATAATTCTTGCCTGCATTCGAACGAAGATTGATAGGAATCGATTGGAAGGCAATTGAATTAAATTCATCATATATTACGCGATGCAGACTAATCCAAATGGTTAAGTGATTTTCGTTGAACCCGAAACTGACTCATTCCGAGGTTCTCTGACCGTTTTCCTTGTCTTTTTTCCTATGATATCCGTGTCAGACGATTTACGAATCATACCGCTTTCTCGTTGCACAATTCTAACGACGTAACCTTCTCAGCGTTCCTTTTTTCAAACAACATTGCAGCCGTAAAGATGGTTGCAAAATGGAAACTTCGTTAATGCTACGTAGTAAGACTGATGGCATAATCCTGACTGCTTCCGCGAGGCTTGCGTGTTTAACGAAGAGATGTGAAGGAAGGTAATTCAGGGAAACTCACGTTCCATCAAGTGTTCCAAGTTCAAAATCGGAGGAGCTTTTTTAAATCAACAGATTTCTCGAATGGCTGCGAAATTTTTCTCCATTTCAGGCTCCGCACCTTTCGACACTTGGAGTGGTGGCTGCACGACAGTCTCCCAAGTATATAAATTTCCAAATTCTGTGCGATCTAATGCTTTTGTGGGAAAAAGCGAATCGATGTGTTTTTCTCCCAACGCGGAGCTCTGTGAAAACGATAGCAGGGGTTGAACGTTTCTGTTTGCACCATCGGTTACCCTGGCGACATTGGATTGATTCGTATCGTAGGACTTCCGTTTTGCACGCGCTGGGAGTGTATGCAAGTGCTTGTCAAATTGCAGAGACAGTGGTAATATGAAAATACAGAAGATGAATTTTGATGACCTCGCAATCGCTGAGTCCAAGCAACGCTTTAAGGGGTAATGCCACTGTAGGGCCCGGAAAAGCAGAGTGATTTTGTGGGCTTTTATTGTACATACCTTGAAGTAAGATGACAATTTTTTAAAAAATTTTTTAATGCAAAATTGCGGTGTAACAGCTCAACAAAAGAAGCTTCTTATGAAAAACAGTGTTCCGCGGTCGGAAAGATTCCTCCTACAATTTTTAACCTAGAACAGAAAACCAAAAATTGTTTAGTTCTATATAAGATTATCTCGGAAAGTATACGCGGAAATGAAAGAATAATGTTTTTTGTAAGAGTGGTGAGTGATTGAACAAAACGTTTCATGTTGAGGTAAAAAGTGACGTGAAAAATATTGTTGAAACGTTCAATCACGCACTATTTTTACAAAAAAACAGTTTTTTTTTTTATTTCCTCGTGTACTTCCCACGATAATCTTATATAGAACAAAAAAAAATCGCTTTTTGTTCTGGTAAAAAATTGAAGGAGAAATCTTCCCAGCCGCGGAACACTGTTTTTCAGAAGACGTTTCTATTGCTAAGCTGCGGCGCCGCCATTTTGTATTAAAAAAAATTTTCACAAAATTTCATCATGCTTCAAGGTATGTACAATAAAGGCCTCCAAACAGATTATGTATTCCATTCACTGTACTCGCATAAAAAATTCTCAGAATCAGGCTGCTTTTCCGTACTCCACAGTGGCATTGCCCCTTAAGTAGATTTTCAACAAAAGTCTACCTTTATCTACAATCAACAGAAACCGACCGGAGGAGCGAGGGATGAGAGACGAAAATAATCACACCTTCTTTGTTTATCACAAGACATAAAAATTAACTTTTATTAGAAAATAAATAAAAGTGTTGTTGCAGAAGTAATGGTAGCGGGAGGGGTAGTAGGCGGAAAGAAGGAAAGAGAATATACAATGAAGGCTCCGATGTCGTGGTGTCCTCTTCGATATCACATGCCGCACAAGAATTTCAACGTGTAACCAAAGGGGGTGGCTGGGGTTCTACGAGTGGGATAGAGGGGTGTTGAGATTGTAAAGAAGTCGCTGCGCCCTTGCGAGGGTGTATCGCGTGTAGCTGCTCTATTAAGAACGAAAGAACATAAGTAGACATTTTTTAAAAAAAAAAAAAATATTGGCTGCCTGGTCTGAGGTCTTTGGGTGGTCCAGAACGCTCGCCGTTCCCGAGGCTGTCGATGTTGACGATCTTCAGACTCCTCAAGACTTCGCGCCCTTCGTCCAACGCTCCTTTTAGCTGGATAATACTGATTTGCCCATCCGACTCTCCTTTCCCCGGACGAATTCCGTTTGACGAGGCAGAGGTCCACGCTCCCTTGGGGGACGAAGGACACGAGGCCTGGCCGAGCTGGCACCTGACGACGCGGACGCTTCAAAACTGTATATCGTCTCGGGCTTCTTTCCCGCCGAGAGAATTTCGATGATTGGCCGTGGTTATCGTTGTGTATCGTAAGGCGTCGCTACGTGAAGCACCTCAGGACGGCTCGCCCAGGATGGATCACCCTGGACCAGCGAGTTCAGATGCTGCCGTGCGGAACCTTAATCCCAGGGATGGTGGACGGGAGTCTTGACGACCTTGAGCACCGGCTCGACGTACTCCTCGACGGCGATCAGATGGGGCTTGACGATTGCAGGGCTGTGGTACGGTATTCTGTTGACCTGGCTATGGACCTTGATGTTCAACGGCTGGGGATGCAGGGGCGGGATCGGCTGCTGCTGGGGAACCTGGATCGCGTGCACCACTTGCGGAGCGTGTACCTAGAGGAATCATTTGAAACGTCAGTATCCAATCGTTCCGCGAAACTCGGGGTGCGATGTAAAAAAGGAGCTGCGTGAATGTGTCTCTATGGGTGGTAATTATTCACTTGTTGCCCGTGACTTTTATGTACTGTTTACGTGAAACTTACAGTTGCCACTTTCACGCGATTATGTGTTCTGTTGGGAGGCTATGGTATCGGTTTCTTTACACGATCATGTTCCCTATAGAAAGTTCCTCGTTTGGTAGGGAAATGGTATCGGCGCTGGAAACGGGAGGCTACGAATGGCTCAAGGGACACCGTAACCGATTTCTAAATTGATTAAGTGATACTGTGGGAAACGTGGAAATCGTTGTATAAGAAGCGAGAACTGGAGCGACTCGTTACGGTGCGTAATTGCACGAGGGATCCGTGTCGCTGGGTAGGCTAGTAAGCCGCAGTTTCGTCAGTGGGTTCATAGGTCCTCGAACTGATCAGGGATTTAATTAGACGATGATTAAGGTTCGATTCCGTCCCCTGGAAAGTTACGTTACGCGACTGGTAACCAGCGGTCTGCGTTACACGAACCATTAATCATGGAAAATGAGAAGGTACCTGTGACGCTGTAGTTAGGGAAATCACCGGCGGTGGACAATAACGATGACGGAAGACAGCAGGCTTGATGAACGATTTAGAAAGAAATTTTTAGGAACGCGGAACAGAGTGTCTTCAGCGAGGCTGATCGTAATTCTCCTAACTTTCTACCATTTCAGTAGGACTGGAGGTGTCTCTGAAAGTCTGAAGCTCTCAGGAGCAGAAAATTGGAATTGCCGGGCTGTGTGCTGCTCGTCGCTGGCAAGTAGGTAGCCGGCGACGCTACGGTGTTAGAGATTCAGTGTACCAAGAGAGATGAAGGAAGATCGATGACGTTATCTGTCGTTACCTGATGGAATCGCCCTCGAATCGTGTTTGTCATTACCTGAGGCACTGCCACCTTCACGTACGAAGGTTGTGCAGCGACCTTGACGTACGAAGGTTGTGCAGCTACCTTGACGTACGCGGGTGCTTGCCAAGGTGCAGGTGCTTGCCAAGGTGCAGCTGCCTGCCAAGGTTCAGGCGCTGGCCACGGTTGCGAAACCTAAGCGTTTCAAAATCACCATTTCGTTTCAGTGCGATCCGTTTCTCGGGAGGTCCGAGCTAGATAGCTTTGGTTACGTTTTGGTTACTGGCCGCCGAGTGTGTCCAGTTACTCGGTTGTCGAGGAACGCAGAGAACAGCGACAGACTAAGATTTTCTGGAGGTTCGAACGATGAGCCATGAAGAAGAGATAGAACGTTAGACGATTATGAAGAGAATATCGAAGGGTCTCCCTTCACGTTGAATTCCCTGCAGCCCAAGCTCTGTCGTGTGAGACTTGGGCGTCGAGGGGTCACGACTGAATTAATGAGTAATTAATTGAAGAACAGAACTGTTGTTAATAGATGAGGGAGCCGAGCAAGTCGGAGCTACTGCAGCGGTTACCCTGCAGTACTGCTTCGACAATGTTACTCCGATGCTAGACTCCCAAAGGCAGAGCACTCGGAGGTTCTCGAGGTGTTGCGAGAAAAGATGAAAACACCTATCGGAGGAACGTGGCGCGAGACGTGAAGAAACAATTTGCGCTGCAATGTTTCGAGACAGCGGTAGAGGCAGACTTCCGTTACGCTGAATGTAGGAAATTATTAGAAGGTTGTTACGCAACATGCAATGGTTAACTGAAATTTCTAATGGTAATAGAAACGGCATGGAAGACTACGCGTGGACTCGCAATTTGCCGTAGATCGCAATCGAGCCACGGAATTTTCAGAGACTTTCCCGTGCTTTTCACTTACCGGCGCAGCCCATGGGATCACTCCGGGGTAGGCGCTGGCGGCGGCCACCACGGCGAACAGAACAATCTGCAATTGCACAAAGACAATTTACCATTTCCCCCATAACCCATGGAAACTATTAAAGACACACCTAAGCACCCACTACCTCGAACAATCTCAAACTAATCGACGACTATAATGCTCCTAAGGATTCCCTTAGTACCAAGAAGTAAAAAAAAAAAAAATAAGAAAAATATAACAACGTTTCTGTCTCGGGACTCGAAAATATTTTCATCGAAAGATTTCCTCTCGGAGAGCAAGTCTGAGACCTACGGTCTCGTGACTAAGCGCGAAGCTCAACAGCGAACAACTACGTTCGTAACAGGTTGGAGACTTACGACGAACTTCATTGTAGGCGATTTTTCTTGTGCTGTACACGGGAAAACACTACGTATCTGAGGGGCGACGCGGTATGCTTTTATAGCGGTGCCCTGCCCAGGCCCAGGGAGCCAAGATGAGGCGGGGGCACAACGATTGCATTGCATACGGACCCCTTTCACCAATAGCGTTCGACCCTTTCGGACCCCTTATTCGGCGCTCGGCTGACCGCAGAGAACAGTTCCACTTCCGGCAACCGCGACGGCACCCTCGAAAAACGAAAATCCTGGCCCCGTGGCCCGGGAGACCTCTTCACCGAGGAAAAACGATCGTCACAGATTGACCTGGTTCTATGGCTGCTATATAGAACTCGCGTTCGTCGATCTAGAAAAACGCCGAGACATTAAAGCGGGCGAAAAATTCATCGGCGATTCCACGTGTATACCTTTCGCTTGAATAATTACTTCGTTACTATCCCGCGCTCTGTTTTTTTCTTTCTATCAGTTAATTAGAGAATATTATTCTATACGTTTGACTCGAAAAGACCGTTGCATAAGCTGGGTAAAAAATTGATCGGTCTTCCTGCGTAGTTTCTACGCGTGCACGGTGAAGGGGATATTCATAAAGGGGAAGATATATTTGTCCGCGATTAGTCCGCATTATGACCAGTCTGCTTTTCTCTCGGCGTCAATTGTTCCTCTCGCCGTTCAATTACAATCTGGCCGTCGATCATACCGGCGCAGCAATAAGAAACGAATTGCACAACGGAAAATGAAGCGCGACTTCCGGCTGTATTGACGTAACGCGTATCGCACCGATGTTTCGCCGAGTATTTTGTGAAATTTCCCGCCGAGATCTTGCCTTTTCCACTGCATGGTAATTTTCCCCCCGTTCTCCTTCGCCCCGACGTGCTCCGTTACCTACCTTCCTAGACCATGCCCGCTTGTCTTCGATATCTATCATTGCTGCCCGCAATCGTGATCTACCATAATTGACCCTGCTCTTCCGATCGAATCTCTCTTCGATCGCCGTCCCTCGGTTGCGCAACCTTCGCTAAAATCCAATCGCTCTCGGCAAGAAATTCTTACCAACGCGCCCGGCAGCTAAAACGTATCACCGCGAGCGGCAAAAAGCCACCGAGGTGCCCTACCGCTTTATTGTTCCCCATTCGCAGCGAGCATTGTGCCAACGTGAAATCAGAACGTACCACGTTTTTCTCGGACGCCACCACGCTGGATTTAATTCGGCCAGGAAAAAGGGCATCGAATCGTTCCGTTCCCCAACGTGGGCAGATAGGAATCACCCGGTCACCATAATTCCGTCCCATACGCATCTTAATGGAAGGACATGGCGCAAAGCGCGCTGTCGCAACGTTTTGCAGCGCATGAAATAATCGGTGGAAAAGGGAAATTGATCTCTCGGGCTGATTACGTTAGTTCGAAAGGAAGTTGTAGCACGAATTCTATCCAGAGAGCTATCGAAATCATTTTTTAGAAGAACGGTCCTGCCGGATAAAGGCATTCCGGGATTTAATCTTGGAGGGAACCGAGTTGAAGGGATAAAAATATGTGTCATAAAAATTCAACAAAATTTATTTAAAGAATAAAATCCAATAAAATTCTTTTCTTTATACAAAGCCCCTTCTTTGGGGGGGGGTGCCCGGGCCCCTAGGCCCCCCTCTGGGTGCACCATTGCTTGGGAGAATATCCTTCCAACGCCGAGTCTCGTTAAAAGAAATATTATGCAATTGCCAGGGGAAAAGAGTTTCTATGTGACCAACGCGGGTGCATTTCAGTTACAATTTTCATCTCTCCCACCCTATTTAGATCAATTATCCAGCGGGCCTCGCTAATAGGCAGGGTTTTACGACTCGCCAATTTCGTAAGCGTTGTAAACGCTAGATCGCTGTAACCTAACGAGCCGACGCGCTGCGAGCAGTAAATGTAGCTAATTCTGGGTCGTGGGTTTGCATTGTTCAGATTCGCGTAAAGTGGGCTGCATCTTTAATTAGTACTTTGCGCTACGTTAAAATCAACCGCTCCGCAATCGATTGATCCTGAAAACCGCTATGAAGAAGTGTTAAAGCAGCGGCAAATGGGATAAAAGGATTTCACGGGATCAATTCGCGCCACTTGTTACGCAAGCGATTTTTGTCACGTCGGCGATTACGACGGTGCTATCGACACCTACTCTCGAGACAGAAAGTAGAAACAGTTTCTGGGTTAAGAGAATGAAATAACGCATTTGGCTCATCGAAAAACTCGCCCCTAAGGACAGGCACGCTCTCCTACGTGATCTTCAGAGACGAAGGTTGCTGCGATTCGCAAAGTTTCCACCTTGGCACGGTTTCCCTAAGGCGACTTTTCCCGCTACCTTTGGCCTGCTAGATCTCCTTTTCCAGAGAACTGGCCGCCCTTTACATGGGCGTGCAGGTTGGCCAATCTTCGCAACGGCAGGGGAACGCTTTGACCCGCTGGTCCGCCAACAGTTCAAACAAAACGCCGTGCGTGCCGAGCGATAATATTTCCGAAGTGATTATCTAACGTTAAAGCGAACATTCGCTTTTTAGAAGGAGGAAAGTTTTTTCAGGATAAAGCTAGGCGGAATGGTTCGATCTGTACGGCAATTATTGCGTTTCCCGCAGAGTAATAATAGCATTCCTCTGTGTTTCGCAGGGAACAAGTCATGTCTTCATTAGGAGTGATTCAGGTTTCTCGGGCCTTAATTAACAGTGACTCAGATCGGTGTGAGACTTAAATCTGACTGTTCGATCCACTGTTAATCGTGGAATTACAATGCCCAACGAGAAAATGATCAGCTGCTGATTTTCTTCGGATGGGCAAAGATGAATTGGGGTAGAACTGCTGCAAATTTGCTGAAATTGGGCAAGAGTTGGGCACTATTCGAATAAATTCTTATTCTATTCTCGAATAACTTCGTTTTATTCGCAATTCTTATTCGGGATTATTTGAATAAAAATTTATTCGAATGATACCCAACTCTGAATTGGACGTAGCGACGGTTAACTAGCGTAAGTACACCTTGTTAGTCAGACGATTTACTACGTAATCCGTGTTTCAGCAAGACCTGTTACAGATGCTGCGTTTTTACCATTCCATGTTGAGCCTGGGTTCCCAGGGACCCACCTTTGTTTCCGCGAATGGCAGGGAAATCGACCGGATTTTTCGTGCGAATCTGCCCGGATCTCCTCCTCCGGGCCTTCTCCGGGTGCACTCCTTTTTTTTTCAAACTGATTAGCAAATTATGCGGGAATGGCCGACTGCCTTGCCAGTCGCCACACGGTGCTTTGCGCAATCCCGGCATGTTGCGCTCGTTGTTTCTGGACGCGAGCCGCGCAGAGACGGAAAGACAACCCCGCGCGGATCTCGACGGGCTCCCGGGAGTGCTTGCAAAATCTCGAAAGTCCAGCAATTCGCGTTGTCCGTTGTAACAACGCTCTGCCACGGCCTGGATTAAAAATGTAACTTTCGTCCGCGGGTTTACGCTTCCGTGGCGATCATTTTGCAAGCGCGGCAGTCCTTCTATTGGCACCTCCTCGCTCTCTCTCTCTCTCCCGATTTTAAGCAATTAACTCGGATAATATCGTGGAATTCTTTCCTGATTGCGCATCGTAGGTTCCGAATACAATTTACAGTTGAGTAATAAAGAGACGCTGGCCTATGTTCCGCTGAAAAGCGATTGTAATCTTCGCTGGAGCATGAAATCGTAATTTAATTTCACGTACGATCGTGCCCCACATCAATCACGATATTCTAAGCCAAGAATTATGCCGATTCCGGTAATAAACTGCTCGTTCAATGGCCCGAAACATCGCTAGCTTCCATGTCCTGCAGTGGCGCACTCGGGTTTTAATATTCGTTTTACAAAGCTCTGGAATTACTTCAGTCGTGGTTACGTTAATACTCTTTTCCCTTTTTCTTTGAGGGGAGCCAGGAGCCCTTGGCCCCCTTGGTCCCCTCTGGGTGCGCCACTGATGCCCTGATCCCACCCGGGGCGCGAGTTAACTATCACACTGATCCATATGAAATCTCCATTTCATCGAGGAAGCATGTTTAAAATTAGCTTTCTTGTGCCATTCCTGAGCGGGCAGAGTAACGTTAAAAATCAATCTGCTGCCGACGCAATTCGATTTGAATTCAGTTCAACCGCTTGCTAATGAGCCGGGATAGCGTAACATGATTGCCAGCGCGATTACCATTCATTAGTGGTTCTCCTTATACAGAGTCTTCCAGAATCTTGAAATCTTTCGGAAGCCGAATCGATGCTCGCTCTTGCCCTCTGAAACGACTTGTCGGAGAGCCACGGGCCATTCCGAATGCACGATCGTCGAAAAGACATCCAGCGTTGCGTCAAAGTACACGTTCGAAAGAAATTCACGCTCGGCCGAGCGAGCAGAAACTCGAAACGCGCCGCGAGTTTCCCATGGGCGAAGAGAAAAATGATCCAACTTCGTGATTACCGTCTAATTTAACTCTGTGCCGTCGAGGAAGCTCCGCGTTCAACGGATTGGGTAATCCGTTCGCCCAGATAAAATCGCTCGACTGGCGCGTTTCAGAGCCACGGAGAGAATTAAAGCGAGAACAGAAGGCTCGGACGGTCATCCAGATTCAGATCTACCGAATAGGGAACGAATCCGCGAACGCTTATCAATCTTCGCTGTTTAACCTGGGATTTGTAAAACAGATACCACCGTCGCGCCCTAGTTCCTCCTGCCAATCGTAGAATTCGCGAGCTATTCTCTTCCGCGAGTTTAATCGCTCGCTCTTCGTGCGTTCAATTATGTAGAAATTGCTCGGTATAGCGGCGATCGTCAAGGTTCCTTGCTGAAGTATCCTTCGAAACGGTTTCCTCCCTTTCTAAGGTGGTACTTGAAGGCAATGGTGAAGTTGCAGGTGAACGCATATCAAGTTCGAGAAGTAAGCATTTTAACGGGCACTGTTACAACTACCAATCATTCCCGTTGCCACTTATACAGAGTGCTATAATTATTAATGCTAATAAGCCAATTCAGAGGACGTTTAATTAACGACGGGAACGTATGGCCGCTTAAATCGACCGCGCGCTTTTGCTCCAGCGGGACATGGATATTATAGAAACGCCGTGAGCAACTGGGTGTACCGGTCACGGCGCAAAAATTGCAATCGAGTATCCCCGAAGCGATGCGAATTGAAGCTGTCAACACCCCCTGCGCGGGAAAGTGTCAGCTCTGTCGCGAGGCGGCTGGCGAAACCTCTGATTACTGCAAAAATCTGACACGCTCCGATCATCTATGAATAACGCAATTACACGGAGCGGCAATGCTCGAGTTTTTACTCCGCAGATCTTACGTTCTCACAGATCACTGGGAAAGATGAATCATACCATGGTGAACTGAAGTCATTCGCACCCCTGGACGCGTGAAACATCAATTGTCTCGGAAACTTCTTTGTCTGAAGTGAACGCTCCTTAATTCCCCAGCAATAATTGGGGAGGTCTGGCGAAACTATGCGCCGATTTATCGGCTTTCAATACTTTCAATCAGCATTCTAGCAAATTTGCACGTTACGTTAAAGCGTGCAAGCGCGTAAATCACTTAAATCCTATCCTTATTTATCGCATGGAAATCGATCTGCATGGGTGAAAACGAGCAGCTATAACGAGCAATTAAATGGCTGAAAATCGGCGAGGGAGCGCGATCTGAATAACGTTTTGTGCATTTTAAACATGTTGCATTTAACTGCGTCTTAAGTGTAGAAGTCGCGGTGTCCATGAAATCTACTATGTGCAAAGCTACTTTCATTCATCTCGGCTTTTTTAGATCGTTTCGTTAAGACACGGCCCTCGACGCTGCCAATTTGCTTCGTAGGATGATCATTATGTCGTAAATCGTCCTAGCACGGTCCATACGTGACGGTAGGAGCACTTCGAAGGATCGTGAGGCTAAACGTCGAAGCCAGGCCGTTTCCAATACATTCCTCGTGCAGTTTTCTGCCCGGCGGGTTGCTGAATTTGTCCTCGCGAACCTAGATCGTGCCCGATCGACGAATGGCAGAATGTGATTTCTTGTTCCTCCGGCGGTCGCGTTTCTTGACGTTCGCCAACTGGACATTGCTGGAGGGGTAACGTAACGGGTGACCTGGCAATCAGAATCACCTGCTGGGGCTTTTGCTGCCTCCGAACGGCAAGGCTCCATCGTTTCATTCTGAGGAGGTACAGGAGACAGTGGAATCACCAGGGTTTGCAAAGACATCGATGAAGGTGAATGAAGTAGCAGCATGAAGGACTCGCGTCAAGCAAATTTTCGAAATTTGACTACGTCAATTCCACGTTTACAAGACCAGAGACGGATTCGGAGATTTGGCGAGCATAGGCTGACAAGCGTCTGCCGCCCTTTTCGTGAAGTATCATAAAATATTTTAATGTGAATGAGTTGGGCAATTTTAGAATTAATTCAATATGATATCTCACATATGAATTGAATTGTTTTTGAAGTTGTCTCAAGGGGTCCTTAAGGGGAACCAGAAACCAAAAATGTCGAAAATTGACAAAATTATTGAGCTTAGGAAAAGAAGTACGATTTTGCAGGAAACTTTTTAATCTATTTATGTAACATTGAAGTATTAAAATTATTTTTTTTATAATGCTAGAGGTCCATCGACCATAGTTTGGAATTATCTAGTTGTATGTGTAAGGGCAAGTCGATTGGTTGAATAGTTTTCTCTAAATTACCCCCACCGTTTTGCAACTTCGGCGGCGACGCTGTAGCAAGATGCGTCGATAGCGACATCTACAATGCATATTTTTAACATAATTTTTTTTCGTATTTTCAAAAGTTAAATATAATATCCTTAAAAAATTTCAAAATTATTTGCTTCATAATTTCTCCAGAAAAAATTCCCCAAAATCGGCTTGTTTTAGCGTTGCCTAAGGTTTACTCCCCCCTTAAATTACGAAAGGCATTTTAGGAGAGAAGGGGCCATGAATTTCTTATGCTTTCTTCCAAGGAGAAAGAGGGAGTCAATTAATATTTTTTTAACCTAATTTTCAATATAGAAATAGCCTAAAAAACGATGTTTCGTCGCTCACACGAAACCGAGTTAAATGAATTATATAAACCTTTAAAAGAATTTCAATAACTGAAAGAATGCAATTTAAAAATATTACACAATTTTTAAATATTATATTAAAAATATTATTGAGAAAAAATCTTTAAAAATAGCTTCATTTTTCGGCCGATCAAAGTAGAATTACCTCTTGACAGCCCCCACCCTCTGTGTTTAAACATTTTCCATTTTCATTCGCCCAAAATTTGCTGCCCTAGGCCTACTTACCTTATATCTAAATCCACCCCTGTAAAGGACATACAGCAGTTTCAAATTAAAGAAGACAAAGGAAATTCTTGCTCATGCGCGATGGTAACAGAAACATACGTTGCATTCTAACTATAAGTAGTGTGAATTAAACCAGCCCGAAGTTTTTTCCAGTCTGCTACTCGCCCATGAATCAAATTTGCGAAACCTGGCGTGTATCAGCGACATAAAAAAATAGCATCGTTACCCAGCGACTTGCAACATTACAGAGCGCGGTTCGGGGAATAGCAAAATGCGATTCCTAATTCTTCAGCATTCCTGGCCGCTGGCACTGAACGGTGCCTCAGGGACCACGTACCGGGTGATTCGATAGTTCGTCGCAGGTGTCCTGCTAAAGTTCGAGTGCAGAAGGGAGCATTGAAATCATAGAATCTTCTGCATCGAGCCACGGCATGACAAACGATCCAGATCATCCCCTAAATGATGCAAAGCTGGTCCCAAGGGGGAAGCAAAGCGAATCGAACGTAGACGACACCTGGCCACCGCGAAATTAAGCTCGGCGCGTAGATTCTGGTCGTTCTCCGCAGTCCACCGCGAGCCAACTGCTCCAGATTCGCGGTCCCAAGGATGGCGATTGCATCAAACCCGCGGTGGATGCCCCAGGGCGGCACGGATTCCCATATCTGCGAGCACCATGCACGCCAACGAGCTTAGAAAGTAAAGTTCCAGGCGACGGGGCTACGCCTTCGGCTGCTGGCCGCTTAATTATTTAATTATATACCAGCCAACGGTGGCGGGAACCGGGTTGCGGAACAGGGGAGTCCGAGCCACCCCTCTTGCATAGCCAGGTCGAACCTCCACTCCCTTCTCTCCTCCGGAGATGATCATTGTTTACCACTGAGAAGGGTGCTTCTGAACGGAGAACGATCCGCCTCATTAATTTTCTGACCTCAACCCATAACTACCTAAGTGGTGGCATCGGTGAACGACGCGAATCCACAGAATGATGTTATTAGCTGCAAGATAGAGGTCAAGTTGATCTCGTCACTTCCTGCTCATCCCCGCGGCAGTTTATTAATTGAAGGAGCCTGCCGTCAGCTGCTAGCAGGGACGAGGGACATTGGAGGAACTGGTACAGCATTATCTCATCTGGTCGCAGAAGAGCCCCGGGCAATGACTTTGAGAACGACAAATATGGAATCGACGCGTCTTGCGAGCTTCAGCGCGCGACATAGTTGGGCGACTGGCATTCCCGCACAGTGCCGTTCACTCCGCGCTATCAGCGCTCATTGTTACCGCCACTTGAACTGGAAAATAAATAGCCTGGCCTGCCGTGCATAAACGTTTCCCTTGATTTACAGTCGGCACCGTTCTCCAAAGTCTCTCCTCCGATAACGTTACGCCCGCTGCCTCCAGGCGGCCCCCGAAGCGACGCCTCGGCCGTTTCAAGGCGATGCGCCTGTTCGGAGCTGACGGTCGCGTCGGACACCTCTGTGCGTGATGATAAACCAGCCAGAACCGGATGACTCAATGTGGTAGTGTACCGTAGCCTTTTTACTCCTGATCATAATTTCCCAGCGACCGCGTTACGAAATGATGATAAAACGGTGCCTCGTAAGGTGAAGATCTGCACGCGATCCTAATCAAGATTCGCGCGCGCGCGGCCAACGTAATGCGCGGGTTCGAGTGGAATGGCCCCCCATTTTCCGCGGAAGCTCGTCCATCAAGCGACCACGAAATCTATCGAGCGTGTTCCGGCAGGGGCCCGCCGTGCGCGCACGCTGAATTACGAATGGTGATGACGCTGCGCGCAACCACTTTCATCGCGAAAGCGTGGCGATCGGTATAGAAAAGTGTATTACATCCCGGAAGAAAATCTACGCGCCGGTTACCGCAACAGGGAATCGGTTGCCTCGTAAAATCTTGCATTAAACAGTTCGTAACTAAATTGCATCGCTCCGGCTCGCGGCCGAAAGCGTGTACGGTTTCTCTCCCCTTTGCGAAACGGGAAATCTCTCCTCTGCCACGCAATTCGGGCAGCGATATCGAAATATGTGCACCGTTCCCTTAGCAACTTTCTGCCGATTCACCTGCGCAAGTCCAAGTTTCTTCTATTCAGTGGCGCGCGCAAGGTTTAATCTTCGGGGGAGGCGAATCGAACGGATAAAAACATTTTTAATGCAAATTCAAGAAAAGGGGAGTTAGGAGAGTATACAAATTTATTTGAAGAATAAAATCCAGTTTTCTTTTCTTTTTACACAGCCCCTTCTTTGGGGGGTGCTAGGACCCCTTAGCATCCCTCTGGGTGCGTCATTGCTTCTATTCTATACAATTTAGTAGATATTATTAGTTGTGGAAGTTTTACACAGCGGGAGAATTGAAGGGACTTCGAGCTCTTTGAGAATTCCCCTCGATTAATTTCAAGTTCAATTTGATTCCGATAAAAATGTAGCATCTTGATTGAATCTGGATGTCTGCTAGGCGAGTTATGCAATGCAGAGTCCAACGGCGGAACGGATGCCGGTCTCTATGACAATGCGTTTTTTTAGAACACCAATTATTTTTAGAAAGGAGCCATAATACGCTTAATAACATCTGTGGCTGAGAAGTTTTATGCCACGGAATCCGGCAGCGCTTACAAGACTTCGAGAAAACGCCCTCGACCAACCAATGCTGGACTTACGCATGATTTATCGTCATTCCTGGAGATCGATATCGATCCACGAAGAAATGCCACCAAACCGAGCAAAGGAATATTTGCCACAATGTTCAGAGCTACGCCGCTGGCTAATTAAACTGTCCAACCATCCATTTTTACCCTCGAAGGCCTACGGTTTCAATATAATCGTGGCTAATCTATTATCGCCATTCTAATCGAATTTGTATCGTAATTTTGAACGCCACTACGCCTTTGAAAAATTACACCGTGCAGAAAAAAGACTCGAGACTTCTTTGTTTCACAGTAAAATTTTGAAGAGCCTTTGTGGAAAACACTGTTATTGTGCAAAAATCAAATTCTATACTATTTACAGTATTACCATTGGCACGTAGAACATTTTCTGATATTTTTTTTTAATTTTGGCACTTACAGTGTTTTCTACGACTCTTCAATTACTTCACTTTAATTTGACACGTATAAAATTACAATTGGACCAGCAACAGCAATAAAGAATTATCTTCGATGTACTTAATTGCTGCAATGTCGAGAAAACCGTTTACACGCTGTTTGTTTAGGTTAGCAACGTGTGCGCGCGTCGAATAGGCATCGGTCCGTTGATTTATTCCGTTGAATTAAACATTAATCGCTTAAAATTACACCACGATGATCCCAGACATGCAACAATTTAACGCTTGCTGTTCAAAATATCCTACGGAACATCTAAAAAGAAACTTCTGCCTTCTGTTGTAACTTCTTCCTCCCGTTTTAAAACGATTTTTATGTCCTCGCGTAGAATACGCGTCGCCCTCTAATGGAAACATTGATTTCCCAACGATCCCTTCAGCTACATCCTTTCCGAAAAATTTGACAAACAGCTATTAGATAATAATATATTTCGTAGATTCCGCAGTAGAGTGCGCTGGAATAGCTTATTTGACCGCAAATGGCCGCCACATTAAAAAAAAACAATATCAACCGCGGGCAAAAGTATCGTATTTCCTATATTCTCGTGTAAGTTTGACGCTTCTGCACGCCCGAGCGTGAAAAATTAGTGGCATGCTGTTTCTAGACAGTAATGAAGCTCGCCAGGATGAGGTACGCCGAACGTATTATTCACTTTAAGCTGTCGTAAACAGTGTGCTCTTCGAATTCTAGGTTACACTCTTTGTCACTATGACATATCTTTTACATTTTCAAGAACATTCGTCTATGTTCTGGCCCCCAGAACGAAGTTTCCCCTAAAGGCACTTAAGAGTACGCGCAGCGTACGGTGTCTTGTATCCTCCTTTCACGCTTTTTACTCAGCACGCAAACGTTTTGCAGGAAAGCGCCAGTGAAAATGGATCCGACGATTATCCGAGGATACCTATCTCTATGGATGAGCCAAAGGAGTGGACTTACACAATGCGGAGACATATGCAGGTATATTACACATATATAATTAATAAATAAACTCTGCAATCAGAGCTTGAAGGACTATGATCTTATACAAGGAATCAACTAACTGTGGGTGGTATTCACAGTCGCTTCTTAAGTTTAAGATCACTTTAAGCATTTGGCATCCATTACTAAGGTCGGGGCAGATATATTGGCCGGTCGATTTGTTTTCGTGAACAGCGAACGAGGAGAAATCAGCCACCATCATCTGACGATCGTGGATTTGTCACTTTGAGTTGCGTGGCCCCTGAAGGGTATTGTGGAGTAACTCTGCTCGGCTCCGCCTGAACCTGGCCGTTTGGCTGTTATTTATTCTTAGCGTAATAGTTGCATGCGTTACGAAGCTAGGCGACGACCGATACGAGATGAAGCTATTGAGAAAGAATCAATGTAGTGACTAATGAAACTCCTGAATTTTTTCGAAGCTAACACACCTATTCTGATGTATGTATTTCTACGCTAAAAACTCGGTTTAGCCTACACGTCAGGAGCTTGGCGCTATCCCCACTACTTCTGGCTCACTCTTGTTCTGCGAAGGCGAGAGCGAGTCAGAAAACGTTGAGAAAAGGAGCGACGTAGGCAAGCAGGTGGGGGAATACCCCTCAGGAAACTCACTGGCCAATATATTTGAATTCGACCATAGTAGACTAGCGCTCAAGGTGAATTTAATCTTAACGAAGCGACTATGAATACCATCCTATAGGTCTATGACAAATGGAAATAAACACTTCTGTGAATATTACTTTAACACGTCGCTTGAGCACACTTCAAAGGGTTTACTATATTTATTATAACAATTAAATAGGTGCACATATGTCTTTTTAAGTAATAATTATCTTCTATCAGGAGGTGGTACCTGGATTGTATCTCGGCCCGTACAGCGCAGCTATTCGGTCGAAGCTACAGTGCCTACTGGAGCACGGCATAACTCACATAGTGTGCGTTAGACACCACACGGAAGCAAATTTTATAAAACCCAACTTTCCTGACAAATTCCAGTACATAATATTAAAACTCCTACTAATGGAGCCTGGATAAAATGATAGCCGATAGTCATACCGTGTTCGCTTAATGTTTGCAAGACACCTCTGATGATCATTTTATCTAGGTCGCCCGGTGCACCTCTCTCGCAATGCCTCGTGATAAATCGTATTGCAGGTACCTCGTCTTGGACATCGCCGACACTGCGACGGAAAACATTATCCACCACTTTCAGCAAGTTAAAGCGTTTATCGACGAGGGTTTAAACTCCGGCGGCCAGGTTTTAGTTCACAGTAACGCCGGGATATCGAGATCCGCGGCGTTGGTCTTGGCGTATGTTATGGAGACATATGGTCTCTCGCAAACGTAAATATCTATTTTACGAAAAGCAGCGCAATGTTTGCAGGAACAGCCGCTGTACTGAAATGTAATATCTACTTTCAGGCGCGCGTACGCGATGGTGCAGCAGAAAAGGTTCTGTATAAATCCTAATGAAGGCTTCATGGCGCAGTTGAGGGAGTACGAGCCTATCTACCAAGCGCAGAAGATATTGAGGAACGGGCAGCAGAGTTCGGTGAGACAGCGAAGTAAAAGAACCATCCATCAAATGGACACTGAACGAGTGGAAGATAGGTGCGACGAAATGGACAGTTGATGTTAATTGTGACGATGTTGAAACCACCAAAAGACTTATCCTAGATTAGACGAAGCGACGTAGACTTGACAAAGAAGTAGCATGCTATGTATTGTCATGTCCCGAGAAATACCTAAGCATACAGGCATATTGTGAAATCAAACATTAATTGTTAATACGATACGTGAGGATCCGAAGATTCTATTGCAACGCGACCTTACGTGTATTAGCTAAATCAATTGTTTACCTGGAGGAGCAAGGCATAACTTTCGAGGTTCCATCTAAATTTTAGACTACAGTAATCAATAAATTGTAAACGACTCATAAAACATACGCCAGCATAGATACTAGTTATAACTTTTATTTATTGAGCATTTAAGTTGTTTATAACTTGTTATACACTTGCAAACGAAATATAAATAATATTTTTAAGCCCTTCATTATTTACTGTCACAGAATAATATCCCGAATCTATTTCTGCCCGTATGCTAACTTCCAGGCAAGACGCGAAATAAATCAAACACGCTACGAAAAACTCTTTAATGATAAGTTTTGTATTTATTTCATACGCGTATGCATTTCTTATGCAATACATAGATTCTCGAACGTAACACAATAAATTGGATTAATCGGATACTTATACAATTCTTGCTGGGAGCAGCACGCAAACTATGTTCTCGCCCTTTTCATCCACGAGTTGCCATTTCACAGTAACGGAAAGCTGAAAATTCAATCGAAAATTATGAACGTAACTTCAAAAACTGATATATACAACTCATATATAACTCAAAATACCTTGGGGTAAGATTTCAGCACTGGTAACGTGGTGTGATAATTATATGGTCCACCCTGAGTTAGAGGACACGTGAGCCCTGAGTCAGGGTTTGTACAGGCATTTGCACCTGGTAATGGGAAGGGTATAGGAATATCCATTATAACGCCGTGCACAATTGCAACGACTGATGAGACATCTTTATCTGTAACAACCAGCATCCTTTACCTTTAACCTGCTCCACATTTATAATAATACGTATACAGTGGCGGATTTAGGGGCAAAGGCCCAGGTGGCAAACTTTCTGAGGGGCCAATTTTTTTTTCGGGAAAATGAAGACTTAGTTGACTAGAAACGGGCTAAGGGGGAAAAAATATAGTGTTTGGATAAAGTTATAATTTTTTTTCTAAGCTGGGGCCTTCTTGGGAGGGGCTCAGGCGGCAACTGCTCATCGGCCGCTTGTTAAATTCACCACTTCTACACGTTTTGTAGAAGTATACTCACCAATTGTAAAATCTATCTCGATCGATGCATTTGTATTTCGCACCAAATCGCAAACAGATTTGCTCATATCACATCCTTTCAAATTTACCGATGTAAACTTTCCGACCTGCGAGCCTGTATAAGAAGAAGAAAAATGTTGTACGGATTACCCGGTTTAATAACATTCGTAAGAAATTCTGCGAGTACAAACGTGCCGAGTCATCACCTTAACCAGGTATTTGTAAATAATAGCGTACTGTAAACGTATGTAATTTGCTGAACGTTTCATTACTGTAGAATGTAGATAAACATACAGTTCTCTTCTCGAATATCGTTGTACAATTTTAATTTCGAAGATATTTACACGCTCGCGATTCGACTGTGAAGGGAAGGAACCGTACCAAGAACGGTCCTTATATATCCCTTATTACGTAACAGAATTTTCGCGTCTGTATGAGAAGGAATAATCAGTGTCATGACTTTGCATTTTCTTTCGCGGAAATTTGCCTCTATCATTGTTCCAACCACATACCATTACATGGATTATACACTGTTTGATCGATAATTAAGTACCATTTCATTCGTGCCGGTCGCATGAATGGAGAAATGATGAAGTCAACGTACATATGCTTAAGCTCGAGGAATTAACCTTAACGCAATGAATAATAAAGAAAGAACGAACATCATTGTCCGAATAAGATTATGCTACGCCCATGGATTGGTATATACAAATGCGAACAAGTGACGTAGTTGTTAAAATTTTATTACTCCTCAGGATCGGGGCAATCAGAGACAAGGAAAGAAGCGATTCAGAGGAATATATTTCGAGAATCACTTGCTACGAATTCTTGAATGCACAAACTGCGCGCGCTTTTAACAATATTAAAATTTACAATTGTATTGCTAGTGCTCTGAACTCTCACTAAAATGAAATTGGCTATGAAATAGTATTCGAATACAACGCGGACATCGTGCTGACGAATTTCGGAAATGAATTTTAATATTAATAAAAACATTCATTGTCAAGATTCCTCGTATTGTAAACAACTTTTTATCTCCCGAAAGCTATGCAAATGGACTCCACATTCTTGCGGCATAAAACGCAGAACGAAGTTGGTCGTTCGGTTATCACTCGTGGTGATGCATGCATGTGTCTGCTGCTTATCTAAACTACGTATTTCCCCTTAATGAAAATAACTTGCAACGTTTCTTGTAGAATATACCATAATATAATGAATATACAAAAACGAAGAGAACAAGTGTACAGAGTTTAAAAATCATTTAATTCGTTCGAGTATTTATTACGATACGGATCTCACTCCAAGTAAAGAAAATGGCACGTATATTTGAAGGGGACAGACGTATTACGACTTAATTTCACAATTTAAAATGATCCTATGGCGTAAAAGGTCTCCCGCTGCGAACATCGAAATCCGAACTTACCGCAATCGCTGATCTCGACCGCTCGGCATGTCGGTGATCCACATAAACTCAGAAAACAGAACACGAGAATCGCAGCGATCGTCGAACGCATCTTGTACGGCCGGTGTCCACGCAGCTATTAAACCTGCACGCAGCTCTGTATCGAAATAAACATCGGTCGGCCAGTTTCGGTATTACCCCGTGTCGCTATAACGCCGTTTCTAAATTACAACGTACCACGGCACATACCAAATTACAGTACTAGTATCGTCAACTTCCTTCGAGTGTGTCGCTGCTGTTGTCATGAGACACAGCGTTCGCGCACGACCACGCCATAATTTACATATCAGCCTCGGAGCATCGTTAACTCGAATAACATATTTACATAAAGGTTGTTAACCACAAAGAAAAATATAGCTCCCCTACTCTGTACTCGATGGACAATACTGTTTTATCAAGCGAAGGAAAAATAGAAAGAAAAGAAACAAAGAGACTCGAATGAAAGGTAGTTCGTAAAGCGAACAGTGTGACCGACGACGAGTCAAATTGGGAACAACCTGTTAATTACGGTCATCGCTCATTTGCAGAGAAATGAGATAGCATAGATAACGCTATTTGCTTCGCTGTTATCGAGGCTGTACTATAACCATTGACGTTTCAAATTAAAAATTATATTACATTGACAGATGGCTCATTTAAAAACGATGGATCTGCATATTTATGCAGCACGTCGCTAACGCAGCAAATTTTCATCACGACCTAAATACGCTTGAGTATTCATCAAACACATGGTCTGACGAAATAAAGTTGAAATTTTCGACTGCGATGTCAGGTTTGGAAGTAGAGGAGGAAGCTTACCACGAAGTTCTAAAGAACTGTGTTGTGGAAAATATTTAAATATAAGATGTTTGAAAAATTGGTGGTCATTAAACTGAAGCACCGACGGAGTATACCTCGTCTGTGATGTTGGTATTACCACGATCGGTATAAGGTAATTGCCCCAGTTGTCGATAAATTAGTAGGAGGTCGAAATGTTAATGAAAAAATGTATGTAAATGGAACAAAATTTATTATTTTTCTTTTAGCAGTTAGTTTTAACATTAATATAGATAATAGCAAAGTAAAAAATTAGAATCTATGTATATTTAAATGTGGAAATTATAATTGAAATAAAAAATGTCGATGCCCCAGATGTCGATCACTAAATAACGTTCGGAACTAAATAGTTGTCAATCAGTAATTGTTCTACTTAGTAGTCGATCAAGAAAAGAGAGGATATAAAGTAAACTTTAAGTACGAAAACGGGTAAAAAATCCTTCCGAAACATTTATAAATAATTTATCTCATTAAATTATCTTATAAATTTTAATAATTAAATATTTATTAAATACTTAAGTACAAGAAATAATTTTTTTTATAAAATACTTGTATAAACATACAAAACATGTTCAACAGAAACTTTTAAATTACTAATAAATAGCAATAATAAGGAATGCTTAATTTCCATCTTATTATTTATTCTTTTCTAAAGGTTGTTTAATATTATTTTGAACACCTTTTATGGCTATCATAATATATTTGTGAAAATGATCGAGAACTGGGACTTGATCGACAACTGGGGCAATTACCTTATTCGAAGTAGGGCATCGACGAATGGTCTGTGGTGTTACCACCCAATCTGTGTTACCGACCCATAATTTGAGGACTGAATTTAGTGGCCAAGCTATAAATTGCAAGATGACATTGTGTTTTAGTACTTTACGTGTAATAAAAAACTAAATTAACGTTTTCACGTATCCTACGCCGAAAAATATGAAAAATTGGCGCCCAGAATCGCAAAGTGGTCAGAGCGACTCTTGTGCGCGTCAATAATACATGGAATACGATGCAGCAATCACCGCTTTGAAAATTGTTTAATAACTATATACGTATTTCTACGTAATATATACAGCAATGGCGTAACTGAGGCTTGTCGAGGATCTTTACTTTCTAATGCAACTCAAAAAGTGCATAAATTAGAGACGAAAGGCGAATAAATTAATTATTTAATAGAAGAGTGAATGTAAATACTGACCCAGGGAATTGGATAATCGAAATAATATATATTTATCGGACAATCAATGAATTATCAACTTTCTAAAATTAATTTATATACGTTCAAAGTAGCATCTAAATTTATAGACCTTTGATTACTTGCTTATGCGATACTAGCTTTACTACTCGGCTTCGCCCGAAATTTAGATTCTGATTTAATAAAAAAAAGTTTTTTATTTTTTTCCGGTAAAAATAGTCACATTCATCTGGATTAGCTGCGCATATTGAGCTGGGACACATTTCGTGACCCCAGAGTTTATCGTTCGAAAGTTTCTAGGCGACAAACACATATACTTTCTGCTTTATATATTAAGATATATGATTATTTTGTTTCTAATTAATTAGCTGCTAATTATTCTCAAACTTATAATCGCAAAACGTAGTATCATCGTTAGAAAATTACTTACCTTTTACAGTAAATTGGAGGGTAGTCGTAACAAAAATAACTGAGATCATTTATAAATTCGTACGAAAAAAAATATATATACAAATCTACTCATTCGACGGTGTACATATCTTCAAACAACACCACTCATTGGGATCTATGTAGTCTATTCTCTGCGATTCTGCTAAAGAACATTGAAGTGGTATATGCCAACAATTAGTCTGTTTCTGAACACCATGTAATATACCATGTAATTGATTCATGTTCATTGGTTTCTTCATATTAGGTTTGTGTACATATTGACGCGATATTTGCCACCTCTTGAAAAGAACGCGCAGCTCGACATCGTTGAGAGCAAATTTATGTTGACGCATGAAATCTTCAGACACGATTCTAGTATTGTATCCACTTGTCAGTGCAGCGTACAACATAAATAAATCATCTTTCGACCTAAAATATTCGGATAATACAATCGAATACCAAATGTAACACATAATAAACGCATCATGGATCAATCTAAGACTCACATATCATTTACATAGAAAAACTTTGCTTTCGACGATAGGTTTTGTCTATCCACCAGTTTCGACACATGTCTCCGTGCAATAACAAGCACCTTCTTCTTTATTCCTTTGTAATAATTAAGAAGCTTATCCATCTGCAATATAACAAAGTTATTAGAAAAAGTAAATAATTAGCCAGAACGTAGGAAAGTAAAAGAGCCACTAAACCTAGAATTACTTACAGAATCATAATTAAGAAAAGACTTTGCTTTCAGTAGGATATTCAATCCATCAACAATCACGTCGTACGGCCCTGTTCTGTCAATAAAGTCAATAAACGTGATTAGCTCCTGCGGATGAGTTACCTCGTAACCCTTTCCGACAAATAATTTCTTCTTTATGGTCTCAGCTAAATATTTGAACTCCTCTTGAGTTAAATCTTTCTCCAACAGTTTCTGATTGCACGTCAGGCACGTCGAGCTGCGTAAACATTACGAGGAGAATAACGCATTAATAAAAATAATATCATCGGGAGTCTACGTAAACGAACTCTCGAATTTTCCTTACAATGTCACAGTTGTCGATCTCGCATCCCAACCAAGCTTGTTACAAGCCTTCATATACTCGTCCATGACGTCCGAACGCGGTTTAATACCGTACTGCGCCCACGAGTTAAACAACCTCTCTATCTTCTGGTTAAACGTCCGTGGGTCTCTCAGACAAAGGTTCAAATAGCTTATATACACGTAACTTAGAGGGCCGGCGGCCCGTTTACAGCAAGTAATTAAATATTCATATGCAAGCTCTGCGTCTCCGTGCTCCATTAAATAATGAATCAGCGCGCTGTAACCATGAAGGAGAAACGTGTGGTCGCTAGCTTCGAAGCGCTTTATAATTTCGATGCTCTCCTTCCATTCGCCTATCACGCATAAACCTGTTACGCACGAATTGGCAGTAAAATAATCGAACGCCGGAAATTTCTCTTTGACATCATTGTACAAGCTTAAGATATGAGCTTTCTGTTCCTCCGTAATCGGAGTTCGCTTTCCTTCGTACAACTTTAAGTACTTCCCGATGGTTACTATGCTGGGTTTATAATTGCTCCGTTCCAAAAATTTGTAATACGATATTCCTGCATCAACGTGCTTGTTGATATGGCATATGTCGATGACCATTGAATCCGTGATCGACGGGGTAAGGTTTCCTAGGCATATTAGACTTTTCCTAATATCGTCCCATTTATCGTCCGCTGAATCAGGCCTGGCAAATACGTCCGCGTACTTCGTTTTGCAAGTGTTGAGAATAGCGTTGAACGCCGCCTCGTTCTTCTCGTGCTGGAATGCTCTTAGCTGCACCCTCGAAATGTGCGTACAGAGCGATCGTACTTGCCGTAAGGGTAGAGATGTGAGCTTCTTAAGCAGAGCCATTGAAATGAATTTAAGTGTTCTATGGATGGAAAACACATATGCGATCAACTGAGATAATTGGCTACACGCATGGAGCACTTGTTTATCTCAAAGAAGCATAGGAATGGTGACTCTATTTCTGTCTGATCACGTGTTTCTGTTAATGTGCTGATAAATTGTTTTACTCTTGTTTAGGTATCGCCGCATTCCAGCCTTAATCAAGTTTCGGTAACTGTATATACGGAAATATCCAAGTTTCGACGATTAACTGGCAACTCGCAGCAAGTTTACGCGATTTAACATATTCGAGGGATTTTATTTTGTAGATGATAGCGTTGTTATATTAAAAATTGTTCTCGGCGTTAATTCTTTCGCATGTAACATGCCGACGGGCAATCCCAAACTTATATAGCAGACGATTGCCCACGTGCGATCGAAGCATAGGCATAGACTAACAATACGAAAACATTCGGTACTATGTGGCGTTCATATTTTCAACAAACATCTAGTTGCAATAATTAAGAGAAATTCGATAAGAATCTGTTCGCAAACTTCTGTACTTTTGCTTTGTTTGTTAAATCGAAAATGGATGAGAAACACAAGCATTTAACATTCCATTTTAAATAGTCGACGCCAATGCTATCGGGGCTACGATAATACTATTTGCTGTCATTGACTTATTGTTGGCATAGGAGACTTTATTTCTGTCGTGATACAACGGGTTTGAGATGTGCTAGGAACTATTCCTTGTTCCAACGTTTCTTCGTATTTTCGACGAATCTTGTGTCATTCATCATGAATAATGAACTTAATAGAAAACAGAAGTTTCGAAGTACAACCTCTTTGTTCTTTCAGTTTAAATCGAATATCATAAGAGAACCATTACTACAATGATGGTAATACATTTGTCCCGCAAATTTTGCTTGATCCCGAATTGGAGAAAATGCAGTCGATCAACATTCTTGGAGCTGGAAATTCGAATTTTTCCGACTACTGTCGCCCGCTCGTAACGGCACTGCACTTTGACTCGCGATGACAAGCGGTTCTGAGCAGACTTATAAAGGGAACTGATAAAACCAGATATCGTTCAGTCTCGATCCTCGTCCGATCGTGCGTCCCAGTTTTTTCCGCGGACCGCGCGCCCGGTCCAGCGTGTCGCGAGGCTGTCAATCGGGCCAGAAACTGGCCGACCTGGACAACACACAGTGCAGAGAAGTTTAGAGGGGGAGGGCTTTTCAACAAGTGGCCGGACGAAACGGAATTATCGTCGAGGTAAGCCAATGAACCGCTCTGAGTCTGTCGAACGCGATCGGAATGCTTCAACGACAATGAATATTGAAGGGAAACTTAAAGCGAAAGGTGTACTTCCTCGATGGCCTCTTTGCTAGTGACCATCGGCCGGAAGTCACGTGAGAGGCGCCAGTTTAAAAACCGCGACGGACGCGACTTTTCCTCCGAGCATTAATTCGTGCCTGACAGAATGATTGCCTGAGCTGTGGATGATTTGTGCGGATGAATGTATCGATGGAATGATAATACGTGGCGTGATCCAGCAGAGAGTTTCAAACAATTTCGATGCGGCGCTATTTCTTACGTTTAAATATAAATATACCTAAATACGGCGCGCAAATGGCAGCGGTCAGATTTTTCAAAATAAATCAAGTTTGCTGGAATTTTTTGCTCTAATTGTTTCAGGGGTCGAATGAAACTGTTCACTTTTATAAATAAAAGTTATCTATCGAACTTTGACCTTTTTTAGAAAATAAAAGTTACTTATTTACACAAAAATGTGTGGAATAAAAGCTTCGGTTAATACACTGCATTTTAACAGTTCTCTCGGAACAGAATGGACAATAGTCATAAAATTACAGATATTTCACAATTCATTGAAAATTTTAACAGTTTCTTTAGACCGACTTTGTTTTGCCATTCGTATCGTTGCGACGTAAACCTTGAGCATTTGTAGACCATGACCGTGAAGCGACTTAAAACGCGCGCTATTGGACACGATAGTGCAATTGAAAAATACATTGCCAGAGTTGCGAGTGCTTCGTAGAATTATAAAAATTTTTACTAGTCATTGAAACTGGAAGTTCAAGGACTCTCGCGATATAATTACCTTCGAACTTGTGTCACTTTGGTCTATAAGTGACAATTGGCACTCGAGTAGTTGCTATCAATGCCCTCAATGATAACAACCTAATGAAGTTATTTGCTTAGGGTTTCATTGTCGCTTATCTCTGCGCCCACGAACGAATGCATTTGTCTTCTTTGCACGTATATGAAAGCGGCGCTTCAACAGTTACGCCATAACTACAGAGAGATATATAGATACACCGTGCCGTATATGCTGATAGTTGCAAATCACCTTCCGAGAATATTGACAAATGCGCGCTTCATATTGCTAATAGCATTACACTTGTTGAAAAACATTGGAGCAGATCTGCCCTCGTGGAAAGAATTTCTATCACCCTAGATCAGCCTGTAGATTATAATGTATCACAGTGTGCTAATGTCTCTATACGTGTATTGCCAAGTGTGCGAACAAGTAAGCGATAGGCGTTATCGAATGAACTTCTAGTTGAACGCTCTACGGGATTCAAGTATGTCGCTCAAAACGCGAAATGTATAATAAAATAGGAATTCGCCCGGATCGTTATTGGGGGCCGTCCTTAAATTACGTAAGGGTAATTTTGGCGATATCTTGCTCCCTCCCTCCCACAGTGTAAGAATTCGTAAGATGTGATATTGCAACCCCCTTCTTACGTAATATTTTTGACATTGAATGGTTTTAGTTATTAAAATTCTTTGAAAGGTTTATATAATTCATTTAACTCGGTTTTGGGAAATTTAAACTAAAACAACTTCTTTGGAACATTAATGATAGAATTTTTATTTATTGAAAATTAGGTTAAAAAATATTACGTAAGACGCTACCTGACTCCCCCCTCCCCCCTTGTAAGAAAACGTAAGAAATTCGTATAGTATTTTAAACGTAAGTAATTTAAGAACGACCCCTTGACACGAATATACAGGGTGAAAGAGCCCTAGTAGCATTTTTTGGTGGCATACAGTTGGGCCACGCACATAATATTAGTTGGCCAACAGTTAGATTTGGCATTTTTTTTCAGGTTGGGCCAACAACAGATGGCCAAGGTAGGCTTCCCTACTGTTGCCCAATTATTTATATTCTTTCCAAAAGACGTCTTAAAGACGTCCATCTTAAGACGTCTTAAAGAAGGCGCCTTAAAGAACTTCAAAAGACGTCGTAAACACGTCTTTTTCAGGTCTGGTTTAGGAAAAAAAATATCGTAGTGAGGAGGAATCATCGAACCCAAACTTTCCGCTTACGAAGCAACCGCTGTTCGCACTTACCCAACACATTTCCTTGTAAACACTTCTAATTTCTAGTTACATAACAAGTATTAATTGTTTATAAAAACTGTGCAGTGACGCGAAATATTCTACAAAATATCATCATTCGACCTTTAGACTCATTCCTTAAAATTTCACATTCGTCTCAAGACAGACGTCCTCATTACGTATTTATAAATAAGAAAAGAAAAATCACAACTTGGAATATAATAACAGGTTTTTGGATGTAGCAAATTTTTTGACGTTTATAAGACGACATAGTAATTGTAGGCCCAACATTGAATATTCGTAAGCAAACTGTCTTAACTTTTTTGCCGTAGACCCTATGTTGGGAATTTGTAGGCAGAAACACTAACTATATTCCAACTAATTCCCAACTGTTGGCTACCGTTGGCCTACCAAAAATGCTACTAGGGAGGGTCTACTAACAAGGAGCGGTTCCCAGGTGTCCGCCTCCGATTGCTTTGGTTTTTAGATATCCTCTAAAAGACCAAAAAATAAGAAATACGTGTTTTTTTTAGCGGCCCGTTTTCATATTTAAGGGGTGAAACCACCCCTCAAAGTTATAAGATTTTCAGGTGTCCGTCCCCGATTGCTTTCGTTTTTGGATATGTTTTAGAGGACCGAAAAGCAAGAAATACGTGTTTTTTACTTTTGGCCCGTTTTCATATTTAGGGGGTGGAACCACCCCTCAAAATTATAAGATTTTCAGATGTCCGTCCTCGATTGCTTTTGTTTTTGGATATGTGTTAAAGGACCGAAAAATAAGAAATACGTGTCTTTTAATTTTGGCCCGTTTTCGTGATTAGGGGGTGAAACCACCCTTCAAAGTTCATAAGGGGTACAAAATTGTGTTGAATAAAACTTTATATAAATTTCATTTGCATCATAACTTGCTGTATGGATGATATTCTTATCGCCAGTCAGCGTTAATAGGGGGTCAACTACCCAAGGGGTGGTTCACCTCTCATTGTCAGTAGCGATGGGAAGTCATAAAACGTGTCATCCTAAAATAATTTATGTCTAAGGTGTTTTAAGAAATTTATGAAGTTTTATTCATCACAATTTTGTACTCCTTGTGAACTTTGAGGGGTGGTTTCACCCCCTAAATACGAAAACGGGCCGCTATAAAAAAAAACACGTAGATCTTATTTTTCTGTCCTCTGAAACATATCTAAAAACCAAAGGAATTGGAGGCGGACTCCTGGGAACCTCTCCTTGTAAGAACGATTAACAACTACTTCTAGATAACTTACCTTATCATACCCAGCCAACAGATTATACATATAGCAGGCTCAAAAATCTTTGCGCCCTTTTTCAGAATCTCACCTGTTCGGGTGATCAACCGACTCTGCGTAGAGGCTCCGCCCCACGGCCGACGTCTCAATGGAGAATTACACGTCGGATTCGAGTGACTCGGATTCCAGCACCAAGACACTGGACCTGTCCTATCTGATGCTCGACACTCAACTGCTGAGTGACCATTTCATCGGCGCGAAGTATCCAAAGCGCGTGGACACGTTGCTGCTTCACCAGAACCGCCTTAGCAGCATCCCGCCCAGCATTGTCAAGTTCACGAACTTGAATTCGTTGGATATATCGAACTGCGGCTTGCATCGGCTGCCAGACTTCCTCGGGGACTGTCCCCTGTCCTGTCTAGTTGCCAAGCACAACAACCTATCGAACGACTCTCTGCCAAAGAGCTTCGAGAACCTGCCGGGCCTTCGCGAGCTGAATTTCAGCGGTAACAGGCTGACGGACTTTCCCGAGCAGGTCCTCGAGCTCGCGGAGCTCAAGTACCTCTACCTGGGCGGCAATCACATCGACGAGATCAGCAAGGATGTCTGGAAGCTGCAAAGGTACCTATTCCTGCGCCTCTCTTCGAACATCTGAGTATCGTTTCTCGAACGATACATGTTTGAGTTTCGTGGCTCGTTCCAGGCTGCACGTGCTATCGATGGGAGGGAACAGACTGACGGAAGTGCCGTCGACGTTGGGCCAATTGAAGACGCTGCAGGCCCTGGCTCTCTGCGACAACATGTTGGAAAGCTTGCCCAGCTCCATAGCGAATCTGACCAACTTGAAATCGTTGCTGCTTCACAAGAACAGATTGAGGACGCTGCCGACCGAGATCATCACGTTGAAGTGCCTGACCGAGGTATCCGAACAGTTCCGCCGGAGCCTCCGTCGGAATTTTCAGCAGCGGCAATGACATATCTCGCTCTTCTTTCAGCTGTCCCTGAGGGACAATCCACTGGTGGTCAGGTTCGTGTCGGACATGACGCACAATTCCCCGTCCCTGCTGGAGCTGGCCGCCAGAGTGATCAAGACCAACGACATTCGCTACGGCGAGGAAAGTATACCGAGGAATCTGGTGGAGTATCTGAACAGCGGCCACCATTGCGTCAATCCAAAGTGCAAAGGTCAGCGTCTAGTTCCGTTCAAAGTTCAAGCTCCATTCGGTAACATTGACAAACGAGCGCGCAAAGATTACGCCACTCCCGATAATGCTGTACCAGCTGACGTCACTTTCTCCCCCGCAGGTGTGTTCTTCAACAATAGAGTGGAGCACGTGAAGTTCGTGGACTTCTGCGGCAAGTACCGTTTGCCCTTGCTGCAGTACCTTTGTAGCAGGAAATGCATAGAGTCTAGGGCCGGCGACGAAGTGGTGAGCGGCGCGATGATCAGAAAGGTCCTTCTTGGTTGACGATGGTGCGGCACCGAAGTTATCGCGAAACCTGATTGACGGAGCTGATCTTTGAGGATTTCTGTGCCCGTGACCAGAGGAGGATCGATTCCACGCGGAAAGCGCTGAGCCTGGTCGCGATCTCCCCTGTGAATCTAACAGGAAAGAATGGAAGGCTGTTCCAAAAAGGACATGACTCGCATTCAGAAGCCTGGATATCATTGAATCCTCAAAGATCTAGCGCGGAAAGTACCTCCTCCCTGCCGTCGAGATGCGTCACCGGCTCCACTGTACGGGAACAGACAATGGCGCGAGATAACGCGCGCGTATATTTAGCCTGTATATTTAATATAAAAGAGAAGAGGCGGAGAATAAATAAACGTTTCCAGCGAGTTCAACCGCACGCGCACACTTATCCCTGCCTGCGTCCCTTGCCTGGTGGCCGGCTAACGGTTGGGCGCGAATGAAATCGCACTCCGTTAACATTATCGTTTTATTGTTAAATAAACCACAAAAATGTACAATAATAGTATTATCATATAGAGCCCCGCGGAACCGGGAGGCGTTCGGATCCTCGCTTAAACACATATCCATTGATATTCTACATTTACCATTATCGACTATGCGTGACCGTGTAAAACTAAACACATCCGAGAAAGTGAAACGTAGCGAAACGAACGATACAAGGATACCATCATCGTGTCTCATCGTAGTCGTTTAGATATTTATAGAACATCGTTAATTATTTGAATAATCGGTGACAATCGATAAACATAGCAATTGTAATAAGAGTTCGCTACCATATTTTTTTTTCTTCTTTTTTTTTATAATCGCATATAGTGTCGCCGTGGTGTGTAATTACCTATACATACATATACATATTCATATATATGCGCTCTGTATTTATACATTACATACATATATATGTGTGTGTACATGCTTCGCATTGCTTCTCTCGGCCCCTCCCTGTCATCCTCCCCAATCCCTCCGACTGTAGATCGCAAACGCGTCCGAGGGCGTAGTTTCCTTGTTCGCACACATCAGGCATTCCTCTTCAACTCGCTTGCAACGCAGCCACTCGCGCACACGTGCACACAGAAGGAAACCTTCATCGTTTTCCCTCCTCTCCGCGGCCTCGTCGGATCCGTCGTTATCGTATCTCATAGGCGTGCGTTCACGGCAGCGCACCAACGCTACCTCCGTTCGCCGCGCACTTGCCTCCTGTCGCCCTCTTTAAAATCTCTTCTTTTCTTTTAACTGCGCCGTAAATATCTTCTTTATGTATTACTATGTATATTAACACAATTTTCCCTAGTATCATACAGCCGCGCGTAACGGCGGCCCCCTCGGTACGGCGTGCATGCTTGGCGAGCGACGATGCCGATGATTAAACGTGGTATCGCGGACGTTCCGTGTAACGCCCGTTAGAAATGAAGTTGCTCGTTGAGTGTCCGCGATTCGGCAGCCACGGCTGACGTGCCATAGACAGTTGGCACCGCCAGTCTCTTAAGTAACCATACGACCTGTGCCTTAAGTTAGGGTGCGGAGCGATGCTCGATTTACAGTGGACCCGCAGGGCCGCAGTCAGCTGTCGCCGCGCGGACCGAGCCGACCGTGATCAGCACGCTTGGATCGGAGGATTATAGTCGATATACAGATCTAGGAAGGCGACTTCTACGGTCGACGAGTAAGATATAGTTGGCCGATAAACTTAAGTAAACCGTTTACAGTCGATTACAGCGAGGGACTATAACCCAGCGGATTATCTCGGACGACCATAGCCGACGGGGGAAGTTACAAGAACGAACTAATAGGCAGCTACAGACGGACTCTAGAGTATGGTCGACGTCTCGAGCTTGAAGCAAAGCGCCCAAGGTCTGTCGACCATACCCGATTCGCGGGCTTACAGTAAACGACTATAGTCCAAGGCCGTACCGAGAGGGGCAACCACCTGCTCCACAAGACGATGGGCGTGGGTTCGATCGGTGTCGTTACACTACTATGATCTCCCTTCGCGTTACGAGTGGCAAGGTCCGCCACTTCCTATCCGTCCACCTGCTTCTCGTCCTTCTCTTCCTCGTCCCTCAGCTTCGCATCGGCCACGTCCTCTTGCCTCGACTCCAGCTTCGCGCCTGTGCTTAGCACACTGCCCCCTCTTTCGCATTCTTTTACTGTGTTTTCTCGCGGGTCTGAACCAAGAAAAGGGAAACCTCTGATTGAGATCGATGCATACCCGGGGGAGGAGTAGGATCGTGTGGAATGATCGGGCGGCTGGTTCATCCGATTTCAATGCGGCTCCGACTGTGATCAACGCCGCGGCGACGATTGCGAACGCGTCGGATCGGCCGGCAACGATATCACACTTGGGGGAGAATCGGAGAACGGATGCGCCAACGTGCCAACGAGGGGGATGGTCTCTCTACGATGAAACCGAGCTTTCTCACGGCGAGAGTGTGCCGGCGATCACTGCCTTCGATGCTGAGGACAAAGGGTGCTGTGAGAGGGTACACACGTGGTTGTTCGTGGCTCTGTTCGTTCTCGCCCCAATCGAATCTGGCCACTGTCGAACGCTCCAAGGGAAACCGCGGTAAGCTTCGATTTCTGTCCAACGGACTGCCGGAGGAGAACTTCTGAAGAGGATGCCCTAGTAATTCGCCTAAGCAATCAATTGTCATAAAGCGCGGTGGAGTTGCCGGGATAAGGAAAGAACGAAGTATGAAGGTTGGGGGGGAAGGTCGAGCCAGGGGCAGCATGTGCGCCCTGACTGTATCGGTGTCTCTGGTTTGTGCGGTGACCGGAAGTCTAGGAATCACGGTTACACCGTTCGCATAGCCGCCGCTGTTTCGCACGCGAAATTAAACCATGGCCCAGCACTTTCGGCTTGCCGAAAGTCCGTCTCTGACGTGACTCCCTATGCCTTAGGAAAATAGTAGAGGTGCCTTAAGATATTGGTCGTCCGCGACGTTGCTCTTCGACGTTCCGTCGATTCAACGTTAACGTCTTACCGTACGCGCTGATGAGGCGCGCGTAAACACGACAAAGTAGTACGGACAGAATCGCTAGTGGTGCAAAAGTAAAAAGCTTATAAAAGTTCGATCGTTTTGTCGTAGCGTCTGTTTCGAAATATCTCGAAGAACTTGTCCGTTCGCCGTTCGCCTATCCCCGGCGCCGTTTGCGCGCTCGCAACCGCTTTCGTTCGGCTATATCGAAAAAGTGTTACGGTAAACGGTCTATTCTGTTCCATCGCTCTCTATGTACATGTACAGTTCTCGTTATAGAAGTCGAGAAGGGATGCGTGCTGATCAAGTCTCGAGCCTGCGACCCGACTTCGCAGATGGATCAAAGTGAGTGCGGAACGTCTAAGATCAGCTATCGTAGGTACTAGAATCAAGTATCAGAAGTTCTGCAATCGAAGCACTCGCCCACCTTCTCCCCTCGCACGTGTCTCGTCGTAAAAAAAAACCAATCGAATGCCTCGCCATGTTACTCTAAAGTCTAAAGTAACACAAGTGCCTCCTTGAAAAACCGCGCAAGACGGGAAAAGTCGCGTGTATCAAAATCGGAGTCCCGCTAGTCGATCTTCCGATCAACCCATTAACGACCATCGTTTTCACCGACAAACCAATGTACTGTAATAAAAACAGAAAGCTCTCGATACTTTCCTGGTGCTTTTAGTTCGAAGAGTAAAAGGAAAAGACTGTTGATAGATATCCCTCTGTATTTCCTGCCAAGTGTTTTGTTATAGACGGAACAATTTTGATAACCTCTGCTCGAGTTTCTGCGTTAATGGGTTAATCGTTTGTAGGAATGAGGAAAAGCGTGTATCAAAACTGACGCTTTTAAATTGACTCGTATCAGTAAACGAACGTCGACCAAACGTGGAACGTCCTCCGCTTTGTCGATTGGATATCGTGCTTCTTGGTAAAGGTGAAAGGTTTTGGTGCTCGAGATTGCTTAATTAATTTTCCAAGTGTATTCGTGTCGTCACACGATATCTTCACCTTCCGTTCCACTGATCCGCGTCTTCCCAATTCATTCGGTTCCTTTCGGGTGATCTCGAGCAGCCAAAACTTTCCGCCTTTACTATAATGTTTCCTCTTTTAATACGTAATTAGATGAAAATGGTGAAATGTCGATATACTCGAAGTGTTCGAACGTGACGGATACGCGATGGTATCGTACGAACACCGATATCGGTGAAGATCGTCAATCAAGATCCACATCGTTCACCTATTACTTTAATCTGCAATTAAAGCGTGAGAAATCTATTGCCGATGGACTCGATTACAAAAAACGTAGGGCACGTGACGAAAGTAAAAGCGAGATTATTTAACGAGTATACAAAGAGAGTATCGATACATTACACACGTGTAAAATGTGAATCTTATTTTAATACGAAATTTTATTGCGTGTAAACGACCCTCAGTCATTTCTATCTTACACATGTTAGAACAGAGTACAGCTCTTTCAATCAATCCAGAAGCACAGCGAACCTTTTTACTTGAATTCTCGTTTATCGACGAATTTCGTATTAAATTAATCACTCTTATGGTTTAAAAAAAAACATACGCGGTCGCATTAGAAATATCGTGATATAATCCGCAACGAAACGATGTTACAAATATGTGTATAATAATTCTTGTATATCAGACATCTGACGCTATAGTTCTGCGATGCCGCGAACCGAAAGCAATGGAAATTAAAATTACTATAACAATGGGCTACAACTTACGACAATTCGAGCGCTTGCTTCTTCATATACACAGATTTCGAACATACACGGGGCTGGCATTGCTCTCGCCGCGATCGCGTGTCAAAATCTACCGCGAACGAACCGATATAACGTATATATCCTAGGGTTTCTCTCGCAGTAGCGAACGGTTTATGGTCCATCGTCTCAGAATTGCCGTAAAACCGGCAGAAAAGGTGGCCTTTATTTTTTTTTTCAGCGAAAGATTAACAGCTGCTAAGAGAAATCTGCAGTGACTCTGGCGAATTGTCTATTCAGTGTGGAAGCTGCGGTTTTAAACAAGCTTCTAGATTCTGTGTTTGATCTTGATCGATTGTCCGATATACAAAGGTGACACTTGTAGAGACGTGTCACGATCCTTCAGACCCTACAAGTGGCCATCGTCATAAACTATTAGCCGGCAAACGCAAAACTGACTGGTGGCTTAATTAATAAAGAAAGCCCCTCTACGCGATCTCGCACAATCGCCACGGCGCGTGATTAAATACCCTTTTTGCGATTCGAACGTATATACATATGCACACACACGCATACATATATGCATATATATACATATTAAATTAGTTTATTAATCTTTCTTTACACAATTATTACATTTTATTTACTAGATGCATCGAGAGGGTGCGGCACGACGTAATCAAGGTAAAAAGAAAAGAATTGGTGGTTCCTCGCGATGGTAACACGGTGATGAAATAGTGTGTCAGGCAAACGACGAGTATAGTGTTCAAAGAATTCAACTTTTTTTTCCTTCCCTTCTCTAATCAATTTTCCTTTTCTTTTCTTTACAACAGCAGCAATGTTATTCATTAATCGCTATTATTAAAATTAATCTGCATATATTTATATATATATATATGTAATTTAATTTTATATATATATTTATATGTATGTATTTATATATATATTTATTTATATATATATATAGACTTTCAATATTTTACACGGGCTCTTCCCCACTTGGTATTCACTATATTATTCTGTAGGTGTGAGTTTGTGGTCGAGTTAGCGTTCAAGCTTCGGAAGAGTGGAAAGAAAATTTAAAAATGAAAAAAACAAAAAGAAATAACGGAATTAATACACTGTAACTAGCGTGCGATCTAGTCGATGAGCCAGTGACCGTGCATTGAATTCCTCGCACGACGATTCCTCATCGTTATCTTTTCACTTTTTACTGTAAATTACCATTCTGTTTTTTATTCGTTATATATCTTAATTTGCGACTATACACACAGATTTGGCCTATAACTCGTGTCTCGAACCGCTCAATTGATTTTCCAAGCACGTTCAATGTACAAAAATTGCTGAGTGAATTATACAAATCACTACTATCAGTGTCTCCGCCGTTTCGGGCATCGAAGACGATGAAGTCACGTGAAGACAAGATGAGAAAGATTAAACCAAACTAAATCGACGAATTTATTTTATTAATAATAATAATTACGATAAATAACCAACAATCTATGCTTCGATTCAAGCCGTTCGATTCAAAAACTCCGTTATGTACTTTATAGTCATTTTCTGTTTTTTCCCTTCTTTCGTTTAGTTTCACAGCTAGATTCGTGACCTCTTCTGCTTTGTATCTGAATCTAGCGAAATTCCTATCGGCCTGGAAATTCGAAAGAACCGCTATGTAATATAGTTTGGACATTCACATTTCTTAACCAACCGCTCCCTAATGTACAGGTATTTATTTGTTTACGACGCGGATGATGATACATCAAGCCAGCTGTACGAGTTGCACGAGTACATAAATAATTTAAATCTACAGAATTACCTTTTGATCACAAGTCAAACTATACACTTACGTTCGTATCAGAGTAACTCTAAGCGTTATCAACAGCTCGCCTGATGGCTCCACTAAAGTGATCCGTCTCATTTGACTGCGGACGATAAAAAAAAAAGGAAGAAAAAGAAAGAAGGCTTGAAAATAAATAACACGTTTATGCAGTAAAAGGCGTTGGTAGTGCCGGGAAATGCTTCGCGACCGATAACTAAGCATACTCGGTTTCTTCATTTTGTAAAAGGCAAAAACGGAACGACAATGCGGCGTAGGTTGCCAGAGCGTGAGGATTGAATTTACTCAAAACCGTATGAAAAATTACACGAGCACGCCCCTTTCGGACCGCAGGAAAAGAAATCATAAATTTCACGTAATTTTCTTCCTTCGTATTTTTTTTTTCACTTTTTCATTTCTTAGTAATGAGGTACATTACTAAGAACGGTTAACTGTTTAAAACTTAATTTATATCATCAACATTCATAAAACTCTAAAACGAATGCTAAGATCTCTCACTCTCTTGCCTTGACCCTTTCTCTCCTGTTCCACTCACACTCTCCCTTTCTCTCCCTCCCTTCCTCTCCGCCTATCCCTCTACTTTCCCATCAGTTTCTGTTTTCTGTTTCCTTCAAACGCTCGTCCTTTCTCTAAATAAAAAAAGGAACTGAATCGGTTCGACATGCTTTCCTTTTTCATCGGCAGCCTTCATTCTGTGTTCTCTTGCGACGCAATGATATGTTAGATGTGTGGCTAAATCGCACATGTCCCGAAGGCCCAGCTGCACGGGGTTTTGTCAACTCACGATCATATACAGACGCGTCTGTACATTTGTCAGTGTACACTGTTCGATCTCGAGGTCCACGTTTCCCAGGGAAAAACCCCGTGGGTTTGCACGCAAGTCCGACTAACTGTAACGGCGAAGGTTGCAGGCTGTTTCAGAGCTACAAGTAAATAGAAACCTAACGGATCGGTGGACCCGAGGCAATAGGCCCTTAAATCACCCGCCCCCGAGATAATTCCTTGCCAATAACCCAACAGCCTTCTCTCGTAGCCGTACCAGTTCGACCTCCCTTACTTTCTGTACTCCGATTGAATATTATTTCGCTGAAAAACAGAGAAATAGATAAACGAACGTTCACAGCCAAACGTTTTCCCCTCCCTTCCCAGGGTTCTACCGATTCGTCGAACTGGTGTCCTACAGCTCTGAAACATCCCGCACAATCGAGTATCCGATGATCACCCCCCCCCCCCACCCCCCGCCCCGCCCCGTGTACGTGCTGGCACTTCGGACATACAGCATGCATATATTATGTTATGGTGATGCGCACAAAAAGGATCCCTTTGCGGAGTGACGCGTGTACAAATCTTTGTATCGTTAAACGCAGACGATAGTATCTTAAAAACGTTCCGTTTAACGCCGCCGAACAGTTTGCGTGGTAAACATTGGCTTAAAAATAAAAAAATCGCTCCGCTAAGTTGCGTAGAGGTTCGTCGCGAGGGGTGAAAAAATGTTTTTTGTATTTTTTTTTTTGTTTGTTTGGAAACCCGAGTCTAGAAAAAGGTTTACGGGAGACACGCTTAACGGTCCCGTAAACGGTTTCGGTAAGAATTACGCTAGCCGATAGCAGCGTGATAGAAATTTGCGGCGACTCGAATCGCCGAGGCATGACCGAATAGGCACGGATGAATATGGCTGTCTCTTCGCTGGTCGTCATGCCCCGGCAATAGAAGCATTCCGTCGCCATCTTTTTTTTCCCTCCCTTGCTTTCAATCTAAAGAGGCTCTTCCCTAGTCGTGCTGGTGTGTAATACCCGCAGCATGTCCCGTATCGCGAAAATTCATCTTACGATAAATGGAGATTGTGCACGCAAATACTCGTGTGTGTACGTGTCGTCCCATTCCGTATAGGCGTAGAGTGTGTACGTGTGTGTGTGTGTGTCGTTGAAAACCTGTACGTGTACGTGCTCGCGTGTTCAACCGAGACCATTCTACGTGCAGATGCGACATGCACACACCGGTGGCGATGCTCGTTAGAATCCTCGGACACAATAAAAAAAAAAAGAAAAAAAAGAAGAATCTTTCTACACTGGATGTTCCACCTACAGGTTATTTCGCTCGGGACGAAACACGGACCAGTATGATAATAATAATAATTGATAATTAATAATAATAATCGTCATCTTATCGTTCGCGTGTACGCACGGTGGAAACGCAAGTTTTTTCAGTCTTGGCGAGTGAAACGTCTTGCGAGCCGAGAGTGTAGCGATCATTTTCTCCCTCGATTCCCTTTCTTTTTTTCCCAATCGGCACCCATCAAGCTGGTTTCGCAGTGTTTTTTCTTCCATTTTTTTTTGCGTATTTTTTTTTGTAATAAAATGACGACGCAAGCGACGTTAACGCGCTACTAGACATTATAGATTACACATTTTTCAACTAGAAAACTTCGCTTGTTTTTTTTTTTCTTTATAGCAATTATCGTTTAAAGAGGTTACGGGCCAGTTTCCTATAATATATATACATTGAATTCAAGTTGGCAATATGGTGGCAATCAAGCGCTCGCACGCCACTGAGTCGTGTCCTTTCTTAGCTAAACCCGTTATTAATGGGGGAGGGGAGGAATCATTCTTGGTTTCCCGTGTTCAAGCGAATAAAGCTGAAAGACCACCCCGTATCGCCATTGCGTTGAGTTCAATTTACAACGGGGGAGAGTGGGTGGTGGTGGGGGTTGCTGGGTGGTATGGTGAGGGGTTCTCTGGATGGGACATCCTCCTCAGAAGGTCGGTTGCTCTCTCTCTCTCTCTCTCTCTCTCTCTCTCTCTCTCTCTCTCTCTCTCTCTCTCTCTCTCTCTCTCTCTCGCTCTCTCTCTCCCTCTCTCTCTCATCATTATTCGCCACCGTTAAATGGCTAGCTCTAACGTGTGAATTCTCAGTTTATATGTTTATAACTCGATTAAAAAATAAAGCAGCTTAAGCCATATTCGATTGGCTGGGGTCTGTATTCTGTGTAGTGGAGGGTGTGTTGGTGTTGACGTTATTATCACTAGAGTTACCGCTAGCCCCTGCGGCGGCACTCGTGGCTTCCGATTGGCCTCCAGGATTCTCCGAGGTCTGCATGTATTTCGGTATTAGGATCGAGTTCAGAGTCGGCTGAATTCGCAGCTCTTGCTCTGTAAAGTCGAACAACGGCGGCAGCTCGCGGCCGGTCGGTAGTCGCGCCCCTTCTTCTCGCAGCTCGCTGAAGAACGAATGGGCGCACGCCTGCAGGGGTGTCATCCGTAACGACGGCGTGTACTCCAGCAGCCGGGCAACGAGATCCATCGCTTCCAGGGGGGTACGTGCCCTGAACACCTGCAACAATCGCGGAGACGCGCACTAGTGAGTCTCGCGTTCGGCCCGGGACCCTCGTCCACGTTGGCTAAAGAGAAACTAGCAACTCGCACGGCAGTCCTGTGAGAAAGCGATAAAACAATAGCCGACACCTTCTGTTCAGGCTCGCTCAAGTTCGTACGATCAATTGTGTCACGCGTCATACGGGGCATTGGATAAAATCTCCTGGCGGTGGACGTTTCTTGGGGACATGCAGCACTCGTTAAAAACAAACGGGTTCCATTGGCTTTGTCAATGCTTCTTGGGGACCAACAACAGAATAATGCTCTACGGTACACGGTGGTTTTAAGTACCATCTAATTATACAAGGTAAAAATTCGTTCGTCGAGGTGAGCAGTAAGTTCCTAATGTCTGAGCCCAATAGTTTTCAACACCCTGTACTTGGTGGGTTGAACTAACAAGGAGAGTATTTTAGGTGTCCGCCTCCGATCATTTCGATTTTTGGATATGTTATAGAGGACCGAAAAATAAGAAATACGTGTTTTTTTATTTTTCCCCGTTTTCATATTTGGGGGGTGAAAACTGCGTTCAAAGTTAGGGTTGAAAAATCATTTTTGTAGAATATCTCGAGAACTATTAGAGATAGGGGAATAGTGTCAATGGACGAATTTTGTGTCTTTGAATGCGAAATATGACTGACTCACCAGATTTTCAAAATGTCCATTTTTTCCACAAAAATGATTTTTCAACCCTAACTTTGAACGCAGTTTTCACCCCCCAAATATGAAAACGGGGAAAAATAAAAAAACACGTATTTCTTATTTTTCGGTCCTCTATAACATATCCAAAAATCAAAATGATCGGAGGCGGACACCTAAAATACTCTCCTTGTAAGTTCCTCGGAATTAATAAAGCGCGCTGGCCTGTTCAAATCAGTACTGTTGTTAAAAGTTGTCTCTGTCGGGGAACGATGAAAGGGCTTGAGCAAATGGTAATTTGCGAGTGATAAGCCTAATAATAATGATCATGGCGTATGAAAAGAAATCCTTGATGTGAGAATCGATTGGTTCGGAGGCGAGAAATAGAAGAAACGTTTCTGCAATAGAGGAAGGCGGAATGTTATTCGTCGAAAAGGGCGAGGACTTATTCAACTATGCTGTATTACTGGTATGAGATGTTGAATTCTGAAACTACTCCGCTGTAACGTTTGTCGTCAAAGTCTGGCAAGAAGTCACTCATCTGTACGTTCTATTTCGTAATAAAGGATCTTTATATAAATAGAAACAGACATCTGTGGGGAATAATCAACACCCATGGCAGGAACTGTACCATCAAGATCCAATTGATGCACAAAAAAGAACGGAAACAAAAAGAAAGATAAATAATGGAATAATAAACTCGGGTATCGGGTAAACACAACTCAGGCAACCTTATATCACTCTTACTCGTTACGATAGTGAATCGACACGTTTGCATACATCCGCTTCGATTTCAATTACCACCAAAAAATTAGAGTAGGGATGCGTCGACAATTTCAGTAATCACAAAATACACCGTTCGCGAAAAATTCGAGGCTTTAAACGTTAGAGAATACGAAGAATGACGACGCGAGACAAAGAAAAAAAAAGACAGATAAGATGGATACTATGTGAGTACGAGAAAGGAGCATATCGAATGATTCATGTATGATGAACGATCGAATTCTTTTATTGGTGGTTGGCGATCCTCTGTTCGACGGGTCGATTGGCGATAAATTCACGTATCCTATAGATAACCGTTTTGATGTTGAGAAGATTGGTTAACGGTGGTTAGTAGAATGGGCCAGAGAGAAAGAAGGGATATTTGCCAGCCGTTTGTGTGTGTATACGTAATTAAACAGTGTCGTTGAACAGGGGACCACTTACTCTAATCTTTTGGTGCTCCGAGGAACACTTTAGTCCACTCATTCGCTGAAGCATAAACTGTAACCACGAGTACATACATGTGTTGATGAGTGTGACATAACGACAGGTGTAGCGAGACCGTTCAATTAGAAGGAACGAGCCTCTGCCAGAACCTTTACCCCTTAACCCATTACGTTCGCCTCTCTCGTTTCTTTCTCTCCCTCTCACTCTCACTCTCACTCCCATGCAATTGCCGTTACGACGTAACCCTGCCACTCGGCTTTCAAGACACGGCTGTTCTCCGTCACGAGAACGACGACAGAACGTGTGATAACGAGAGACCGGCATCGCCGGTTATGCAAAATTGGAAAGATACATAGAGTATCGTTCGGAGTGCCTAACCGTGTGGTGTCTACACAGCGTGCGTAATTAATGTCACACGATCTCGATAACGGTTATAGAGTCGAGGAAGGATCGAATAATAATTGAATTACCTTTTGCCAAGGATGCGACTTAATCTGTGGGAATTTGAATTCGGTATAGTTGGGGTTCATCTCACGAATCTGATCGCGCGTCGGTGTACCGAGGACCTTGATGATCTCGACCAGCTGATCTACACCGCTGTCGCCGGGGAATATCGGTTGGCCGAGCAGCAACTCTGCCAGTACGCAGCCTGCACTCCACACGTCTGCGGGGGTAACGGAATTTCTTCATTATATAATGTAAGTTTCACCTGTGCCATACGTTTGGAAACGTACCAATTTTTGTAGTGTAGTCAATAGCACCAAAAATCAGCTCGGGCGCGCGATAGTAACGGCTGCATATGTAAGACACGTTCGGTTCCCCTTTGACCAGATGCTTGGCGGAGCCGAAGTCGCATAGCTTCAGGACGCCGGTCTCCGGGTCCAGCAGCAAGTTCTGCGGCTTAATGTCCCTGTGACAAATCCCCAGGGAATGTATGTACGCCAGCGAACGAAACAGTTGATACATGTACAGCTGGAACAACAGGAACACGCGATTAACGCTCACCTATCCTGCGATCTTCCCCTTCTGTTTCACCGTGTGGCGCGCAGCTCGAGCAAAATCAACAAACCCGCGCTAAATATCAGAGATTACAGTCGAAGGGAGGATGGATAGCTCCGTAGCAGCAGTGGTCAATTGATTTTGCCTCCGGACTCGCGGTCGGAATGTTTCGCGGAGCGGTGCGCACAGTGAAACACGAACCGGCGCTCGCCAGAATTCGTAGGAACGTACCTTGATGAAACAGATCGGTATCGTCTGCTTGCTTTTGCTATAATGTCGAGCGACTTTGTACACAGTTTCCGGTATGTATTCCAGGACTAGATTCAGATAAACCTCGTCCTTCTAAAAGAAATTTCCAAAGGAATGATTATTAATGGAGCCGCGCACTCGCGCGCGATGGGTGTGTCGTCTCAAAGGCACAGTCACGTTGGGGTGCAGAATAACGTCTATAGCTCGGCCTGGACCGCTACGAAACACGATTAGTATGAACTTTTTTTACTTGGCGATTCACGCGTGGGGGGTACCTTTGAATCACAAACACACTGTCCGAGAAGATCGTCTTCTACGACTAGCGAAGCTGCGTTAGCTACTAGATTGATATTTTAATGTTCTACATGATATCGTTCCATCGCTGTGATCATGAAAACCGATGTTACTTTTTTTTTTTGTTATTGTTCCTCTATATGTGTGTAAGAAGCAGAACTGCCTAGATTCTCTTAAAAGGACTGTCTCAAACTACTGGGTACGCTTTTAACTTACGTCCACATGAAAAACTGGATTAGTTGCGTTTAAGATGTTCTACAAAATAACACAATGCCGCATGCATTAAACTAATACGAATACTCAGAAGTAACTTATAAACGTAATTCATTGTAAAGAGATTTTCGTGTCTGTTCCCACGCGAGGGGTGGAATTTTTCCTACGAATAGAAGAGGAGAAGAAAAAAAAGGAAAAATAAAGGTAGTAGTCTTGCAAAACGCTTTCTGAATGAAGACTCTTGTGTAAGCTTACTGAATGTCTTGCATTTTTGTGATGGATTCGAAAGGGGGTCGATTCTGCGTTAACAAATCTGTTTCTTTATGTAGAATCACCCCCACGATAGTTGCAGCGGTAGTTATTCAACACTCTGTATAATTGTATATCGAACGATGATATTGTAAACTAGAGTGCACGAACTGTTGACAGAATTTCGATCGATCGGTGTGTCGACAAGATAAAATTGTATAGTTACCTTATCACCACTAGAGTAGAAGAAATATTTTAGCTTGACGATGTTGCAGTGCTCTAGGCGGCGCATGATTTGTAATTCTCTGTTCTATAAATAACAGAGACATGCGATTAATAAACGTGGCTGCTCCCCGTCAATATTTATTCGTGTTTCATTATCTCTCATCGGAATCGCTGCACATATATCTCCATTATTATATTGCCCCGTCGGGATTCGACGCGACGATGAGAATTGTAAGATTATCGTTCCGCAAATATACTAATCAAACAACGTGAATCTAACTCGACCCGATAATCCCGCGCGATCTGCTGAACGTGCGATACATTCCCCTCGAGTGTAAAAACGAGAGACGTTACTATCAATTAAAAATAAAGTGGTGCCGGTGATTAAAATACAAGGAACGAGAATTGATCGGGTCAATTTCCTCCGGCTTTCAGGAATTAAGATTGAAAATACGATCTTGAGTGCATCAGTCAGAAATATGGGCGCGAATTCCTTCATTTACAACCACTCCGGTTCCCAGGAGTTTAATCGCGCAATCTTATCACGCGTATTTGTTAACCTTTTCGCTGCTGTGGCTACCTATAAATAACACCGGCGCTCTCAGGAGATTCTTCAATGCCGTGGCTTGCATCCTGTGCGTTCTAAATGTTAGTCGAATCCATCGGCAGACATTTATTCATCGAAACGGTAACATCTACAAGATCCCTTTAAAAATTATCAATTACCCGAAATAACTAATTCGCGAGCCTCGCGCGACAATTTACTAAACGTGCGACCCGTGGAAGGAACCCTTAGAATTTCAAGTCTCAGCAGCGAAAGGGGTGAGATAATGAGATTGTGATCTCGTGTTTTTTCATATATTTCCTTACCTTAAATCGCTTGTCTTGGAGGACCTTCTTGATGGCAACCATCTCCCCCGTATCACAGAGTTTGGCTTGATATACGACGCCGAAGCTGCCATTACCGATCACCTTTGTGTCTGTGTAGGCGACTTCTTGGGGGCGGTCTGGACCAGCACCAGGGGTAGCCACCACGGTCGTCACTTTGCTGCCATCCTTGCCTGCATTGTACATCGCACCACCCATAGAAACAATCGAAAACCACAACGCTACAGTACAGCTAAAGTAACGGGAGGAGGGGCGCAAAATAATTCTACGCTGGGTTCAAAAAGAGCTACTGTTCCCAAGCCTAAAGAAGCCTCGTTAAGGGTGTTGAAAGGAGCACAGACAAAGCCTTAATGCGGTGTTAGCTGTTACAAAAGCATTCTACTTTCTCGCAACGACGATGCTTTCTTTACAAGTCTCTGTATTCGTTCGGCAGTTACAATTGCACGAATAATTCAAGTCGCCAGCAATTTGGCACCCATTCCCCCCGGACACCCCAAACTTGCACCCCAAGTTCTCGTTCGTTTATCAACGGAAACATGTTCGACAGAGTATCGAGCAGCGGCTTGCGAAGTCGCCTGCAATTCTATTGCTAGCAGCTCGAGCGTGGCTACGAGAGGGATAACCTTGATAAGATGCAACGACGGATAATACGAGGCCCGCGTTTACAGACCGGTTTTCTCATTGAACCGTGGCTGAAAATAACCTCGCGCCATATATTTCACGCCTCTAATAATCCGCGGGGCTAACCGCAGCCGTGATCGAAATCGAAAATTTCGCGGGACGGCTGACAGAGAGCAGGAAACGCGTGGCTGAGCCCAGGGGCTCTTCGATTTTTACCATCGTTGAATGGACGATCGGGGCGAGCAGAGCCGGCGATAACGTTCCACTTGGACCATGCTTTACTCTCTGACATTTCGTTAACATTTTTCTTCGAATAACCTTCTCCCCTTTATCGTTAGTTTATCTTCTTACTTGAAGAGGATCTTCGAGAAGCCGCGTGAACGTCGCGAGGGGGGCCGCCAAGGTTTTGTTTCTAATCGATTTTAATCAGGAATCGATGGTACAATTTCCAGCGAAATGATAAGGATTCGAGGGGGCTTCAAGTTGGATGTAGTTCCGAGACTGTAGAAACACGCGCGGTATAAAACCTGGAACTATATACACCGTTTCCTAGAACGCACGTTCTCTAATCTTTCAGCAAAGCTTTTCTATTGTTTCAACAACTCTCAAGTGTCTTCTCGTGAGCAATGTTGCGTAACAATGCTCCACGTGTTAGGGAAACCGTTACACGTTAAACAACCTCCAAATGGACGGTTCTATTCGTGAGAAATGGCGGAACGAGTCGTCAAACTGGAAATCGAAATAGAGTGGATGTACCGGTGAATAAACATTTTTTATTAAAACGAGTGAAATAAGTTTGTAAAATAAGCAAGTAATTAATTATAGACTTGTTTTAATTCCTTGCTTCATATCCAAAGAAAATTTGCAGCACTTGGAATCAATCGCGCTGTAAACATAATTTTATAACAGCGTTCATTCATTACCCTTAAGTGTTCATTTATTGGTGCGCTTACCCTGCCCCCCCCCCTCTCCAGTTTTTTTTCTGATACTTACAAGGAATGATCCCGAACCCGGAAATTCAAAGAATTCTGAAACTTTGTGAATATGTAAGGGATTTCATCCTGATTGCAACGCAATTTTTGTTCGAAAATAACCCCTGAAAATTCGGTTATTTTCCGATTTTGTGTTACAACTCGCGAACTGTAAGAGATAGAACAAAAATTTCAAGACAAAAGTTACTTCTTTTAATCACATAGATCTATCATTTGGTAAAAAAATTATTTTACAGTTCACGAGTTATATCACAAACTTGGAAAATACCCGGATTTTCAGGGGTGAATTACACCCCGTTAGTGTGAATTGGGCAGCAAACAAAAATTGCGGTATAATCAGGAGGAAATTCCCAACGTATTCACAAAGTTTCAGAATTTTTTGAATTCCCGGGTTTCGGGATGTTCCCTTATTAAATGATGTTAAAGGGAACTTAGTGCTCTTTTACGTTAGATAGCATCGCAAACGGAACACTATCGAGCACACTCTACAAGTGCTTATTAATATTTTAATAGTCGTAGGGAAGTTGGTCAGTGGGAACTTCGCAGAAAGACGAGTTTGAGGCACTGGCTTTGCGTCAACTTTGCAAAACCCCGTCTATTCACGAGAATAATAATTCCAGATCGAGTCCTCCATACCGAAGGAACCACAGTGTAATTCGTTTGGGATCTATGACAATCTCTGTAATTAAGAGCGCACAACGACTTCGACGTGGCAAATAATGACCGCTATGTATGCTGGAGATGAAGATCGAAGATCTAAACAAATTTAAATTTCTTTCCATTCTCCTTTTTTCTCCATCGGACTGACGTGCGACGCTGCTGACGTACGAAAAAATAAATTTACGCGCATCGTTGCGCATAACAAAAATAAATATAAATAACCAGGTATAAATGTCAGCGGTCGCGTGTTACTTCTCGATGAATGGTTCTTTCCTCGCCCAGGCGACATGTGTTTCTAACCTTTTCTGGTTAAATGGCACAGGTTTTATATAATACATAAAAAAAAAAGCGAGGGATCATATGCTCGCTTATGCCTATTATTACGCAATTCACAGAAAAATTGCGAGCCTGTAATATTCTGCCAATGCCCCTAAAACGATTGAAAGGGAAACAAGCCACAATGACTTTTAGTTCTCAGAGAGACGGTACGTTCTTGAGTTCAAACACTTTCCCGGGAGGGGGAGTAGAAAAACTAGAATGCAAGATGTCGCGATTTGCGATTCTCAGGGAGGCTGGAAATAGCCCAGATCCGCCAACGTCAACAATCGACCAATGAAACTCCTGATTTGTAAACTAATCGGACGACATTCATACAGATCGAGATTGCCGTAATTATTAAGTAATCGTTTCTCAATGATCCTGTAATGAGACTAGAATATACTGCAACGGGAGATATATTTATCCCACATCTGAATCCTACAATCGACCAGAGTACTGTGCCACTTGTTAACGAGCTCGGTTCCCTTCGAACTGCGCTCCTCGGTTTCTCAGTGATCGCTCCCTAACGGGCTACAGTTGGGCGCCCGAGAAACAGGGTCCATTTCCACGACCAGATGCAGGACTTACGTTTCTTGTTCCCCAGTCGTCGCAAGAACTTGCAGAACTTTTTGTACGCAGTGTTAGCGTCTTTGCTCCTCAGCTCCATCGCGCTCTTCGCCCTTTCATTCTTCTGCTGTCCAGGCGGGCAGAATTTCGGATAACGCCACTGCTGGCAGGGCTCCGACCAGTCTAGGGCAGTGGCTGGTGCCATGGCGATGCACAGTCAAAACTCACGAACCCGAAGAATCTACCGAATGTCACCACGAATCGTCCTCTTATCAGTCGATCCAGTGTTTCGTCACTACAGCGAGGACAGTCTGTGTCCCATCGCGAGTTTACAAATATTCCAAACCATGCCTGGTGTTTGGAAAGTCATCGATGATTAATATGGATACCGTGTCGAGGAACACGGCTTGAAAGTGTCTCGAAGTTTATTTCCCGCCACAGTTTCGCTGAATGTGGGAACGAGTCCTTTGCTCATTTTTCGCCTGGAAGACTATCTAGGATCAGCAGACGGTTAAAGCTATTCAGCTAGGAGCACTGAGACTGCTATCGAGCGTACACTAGTTCCCACGTGCCACGAATCACTAACTCACGGCGAGTTGATTCGATCACTTCGAGATCCGGCAGTTTAAGCGTGGCTTTGGAGAATTCAGACGGTAGTTTGTGGTACTGTTTATTTCTTGGCAGGCAGTAGAGGTTTAAGGGTTGAGATCAATCACAGTTGCGCTGAGTAATATGTAAAGTTTGAGCACACTGTTCTGGAGCAAGTATCCAGGGGTTCAAGCTCCGCTTGATACGATTTAATACTGTATTAATACTAGTTGTACTGTCGTTCGAGAACTTAAATTCTCCGGGACGTTCAGGTTTCCTTCGCGAGCACTTCACAACAAGCAGAAGTCTCTTGTCCAGCAGTTCAGGTTTCCTACAGGTCCAGATTGACTTCACGAATACCTGATACCACCGGGCAGCAGCGTGAATCTAAGTTTCCGTAATCCTAGGATCACTGCATACAACTTCCCTCCTCGATTAAGAAGTCCACAATTCAAGTCCCACAATCACAATCGAATCAACGACTGCAGATGCTCCTACCAAGACCTGTTCTCTTCGCCACAACACTCCCAATCCTCTCGAACTTCACGTCAACTCCGGAAACACCTGCTACCGCACTAAAGTACCTCACAATCCTAAGCCTACCACAATTCTTCTCGCCAGATCCTTATCAATGTTCCTCCCAGACCACGCGAACATCTGCTCCCGCTGAACGCTAGCTGAACCCCAGCTTGAGGATCCTCCACCAAGAAACGTGGACACTTGGAGCACCTCCCCCCATCGATCGGGGAGCTAAAATTTCCCGAAGCCGCCCGCTTCCTTCGCCGGGAACGAGGTAGAAGCTAGCCAGAGTCGTACGAAGCAACGGCGATCGCGTGACCAGCCTCTGAGTTTCCAGGTTGGCGAAACAACCACGGGTTTACACTCGGGAATCACGCGATAGCCTCAGCAGCCGCCGTCCCGATTGATCGTGCCTCTTCGGGCTGCGTGTGTCGTCGGGACCATCGCGTTCTTCACGCAGCTACCTCGACAGAGACGTTCTGGTACCGCGGCGTCTCGGCACGCGACTAAACCGAACGCGCCGCCAATCGCCATTACCCGCGGAAGAATCAGCTTCAAAGAGGGGGAACGAGAGGAGGGATGATGCCTGAAAAGAGGAGGAGGGGAGTATCGCGAATGTTAGTCGCGAAAACGAGCAACCGGCGAACCCACCGCTTTTCATCCCACTTCTCAGAGCTACCTTGGCAAGAGTTTCGACGGAGGACATTGAGCTTGCAACGCTCTTTTCTCGGATTCCCCGTCTCCCTTTCCCACCATTTTTTCCCTTCACTTCCGAGTGCTATCGAACGTCGGATGGCCTAAAATTCTGGCCGTCCGTGGCGCGAATCTCGCCGGTACGTCGCGAAGCTTCGTCGAAGTTACTCCTCTGGTCTTTCGAACGTCTGAGAATTTTGAATATGCAGAAGTATGCAAATATGTACAAATTGCGAGGCATTCCTGAATCCTGAAGCGCGACGACGGTGCTGGTTAACGTTGTTAAGTAGAAGAAAAAGCTGAAGTATCTTAGAATACAGTAGAGTCGGTTATCGAAGAGTATCGGCGAGCTTGGATTGGGTAGAGAGGAGTATCTCATTTGCTCGCAGCAATAAAGTCTTTACGAGACCGCGCGACACGAGCGGATTATTCATGATAAAATCTATTTATAGTTGATTGTGTGCCGTCAATAAAGGACATTGCGTCGGATCAAGTAGAACGTGCCAGTTTTACGAAGCAGAATTTCACGGCAAGCCAGCAGGTTTTGTGAAACGCGCGTGATGCGCCTAACCGTTCCCGAGAACTCTGAGAAAGGATATCGCCGCGGAAACGTCGGGGTCTCGCGCTCTGATCGCGATACCGAGCCATTTAAATGGGACGGCGGGGCTTCTATTAATAGAACGATCGAGGAATTAAAAATCTTGCCCGAGGTGAAATCGCGGATAAAGCCGAGCGAGCGCGGTCTCCGAAATAATTATGGCTTCTGGACCTTCGACTGATTGTGCAAGGCTCGTGCGCAGTTCGATAACATGTCCCCTCCCAGGTTCCCTTCGCTTCGAATTTTCGTGAACTCAAAGTCGAACAATCTCACTTCTTCCCTGTTCCTTAGCTTCATGAAACCACCCACTTCTCGGGAAATAACGGAGGACCAACGAGCAATCGACTTTTCAAAGAGTTCTCCATGCTCGAACAGCCCGAGTGCGATTTTCCAGCGACACCGAAAGACTCGCTGAAATCGTATTTGAACGGCCAGTTAGAGCAACCGCTATATTTAGCTGTAATAACGAGATAACAGAGTCCCGTCGCGCCACACGAACCACACACGTGAGACTACACGGTGCAAATACCGTGACGTCTTTAAAATAAATAAATAAAAATCACGGCGATAGATGCGGGCAGCACGGTGAACTGCGTTTTCCCGATGGAACATGTCGCGCCGCTTTCAGCTACGTGGGAACGCGAGAAACCGAAAAACGGGGCGATGGAACGTTTTAGTAGGAGTCTGCAAATGAGACAGATTTTCGATATTTTCAGCTGTCGGTCGATTGTGCACGCTAATTGCGTATGGTCGGGCTGCGTGGAGGGGCATTTTGCACCGTTTTTCGGTGCTCGTTTTCTTTTCGTTCGTGGTGAATCAGGCTTCGCGGTTCGGGCTACATTGAGATTTCGAATGCCCGTAACTCGGAGCACCGCGAGAAAACAGAGCTGGCCGTTTGGAGCTGCTGTTAATTAACGGGGAAGCCGCGTGAATCCCTAACGGGATACCAAGTATTCCTCGAAAACCAATTTGGAACCCTGTGAACCACGCTAATGGATGATCTACATATCAGAGGCACCTAGAGGACCATAAATACGACCACGAGCGCCTCGTAAATTTCACGTTCCAGCGATTCACCGCTAGCGAACCCTACTACTGTTTCCCACCGTCGATACACTGCGAGGCATGTATATTTTTGAGATTCATCTTGTGAAACCCTATTATGTAACTCGAAGGAGGCATAGTTTAAACCTTCGCACTCCAAGCGTGTTTTCCAGGAACACCAATGTTTAAATCAAAGTTGTATATTTGTATTATTAAACTTTGTAAACGTGGAAGCATTCGTGGCTTCCTGGCGTTGAATGAATTATTAATCCTGGAATTACTATAGCATATTCTTTCCTGTTCCGAAGTTCTAAATTTAGTTAAGTATTAGGCGAAAGGTCTCTATTCGGTTGGTGGCTGAATAAGTTGGGGTGCGAAGGGTTAAATTTGAGGAACTCACGTGGAACGTGTGGATCATTCGAAGACTTTGTATTGATCGAATAGCCACAGCATCGAGTACCTACTATCTATCGTTACGTGTTTCGAGCACGTTGCCAATCAATTTCAATAGGCAACTGATAATCCCACGTTCATCAGCAGATTTGGTTATCAATTACTGTTATAGATATGAAACGTTCGAGTGGCACAAGTGCCGTCAATAATTGCACCGTTTTGTGGAACACTGTTCCATAAAACGGGCGTTATCATCGGCCAATACTATCTAAACCGAATAAATGAATAATGTATCGTTGTCTAGTGGATTTAAACGCTGCGCTACGTAACCACCGGGAACTTCCCGTTGCACGTGAAAATGCAGAAAATAGAGCCGAGGAAAGAATTCTTTGGAGCATGACGACTGGGCGCCGTTCCGGTTAAAAAGGATTTCTAGTAACGATATTAATTTAACGTGTAAAGTATAACTTCCCACTTCGAATCTTGGAAACGATGTTCGTTTAACGGTATTTTGGAAGAAGGCACGGTTGTCAGATATTTATGCGTTGCGTTAAAAGCCTCTTCTGCGATATCATTGCAGGGATCAAGGAGCGCGAGCTTTATTTTCTTCTTAGTCAGTGGGATTGAGTTATTTTCGAAATTCTTTGAAATCCAGGCAAGTTATTAGGTAATACCAGGCTCGAGATAACACCTCTTGTTATTAACGACCATTTTCTGGGCTTTCGTGGGAGATTGCGAAACATAGCTCCGTGGAACTAAAAACTCCTCCACTCTAATTGGAACCTCTCATTTATCCAAGAATGATGATTCAGAAGAAGATGGATATATTGAAGACGATATCTAGAATACTCTATACACAGAATTTGTATGCTTTGGAAAATGTTTTCATTATCCTCCAATGTGAGTCAGTAAAATTCTGAAGGCGTAAACATCCAGTCGTATTTGGCAGATTCGATCGCCGAATCTTGTGACAGGTTTGATAGAATCTTCATCTTCAACACTGATAAATTATCGAGTGCACGATATACCGTCCTCGGGTGCTTACAACGAATTTTTCGGGTTATTTACTTCGATAACGGAGTCTCATTTTATACAAACAATTTGAAGTACTGTGAAAAAAAAGTAGCTAATAAGCTACTGTAACCCAGTGTGCCGATACAAAGGAGACGCATGGAGACCGTGAACTTTTCATCTCCTTTAATCTGCTCGCCACCTGTTTCCGAAGGTTCACCCTTGCACTCGCTGCCGCCCGACACGCAGACGTGTTTTCCCTCCACGGGTCCCTCGAAGAATGCCAAACACGCGTACCATCCTGTGCACGCGCGCAGCACGAAGAAGCTCACAATTGAGTTATGACCAGGCCGCGCAGCTGATCGCCCATATAAATAGATCGGCCGTACATTGAACGGTTATTCTCGTTGTACTGATACACTTCGACCGGCCGAGGACGCATAATACGATCTGACGCAAGTCCCCTTAACGATCGCCCGTTTATCTGCCCCTTTTTTTCCAATTTCCAAACGAGTGCGAACCGCCGCGGACGCTTCCACAGGGCATTGCGGTTCGATCGATCCGACTGTTCTCGCGCAGACTTGACACTGCGGAGCCGACCACCACTGCGGGAACACCTGCTAAAATGTTCAGTTTCAAACACAGCTGTGATCGATATTTACAGCCGTTCAGAAATGAACAGTTCCCCGCTGGAATTCTTGCGTAGCGTCAGATCCCTCGTGGAATATCCAAGGACACGATCGCCGCTTCGTATCGAAAGCTTCTATCAGCCTTATCTCGAGGAGACGATCCCCGTTCGATCTAGACAGAGTCGAATGTGCGCCGGTGTACACGGGGGCCAATCCTCTCGGAAAGCCGTCCACCAAGGCTCTGAACTCGCGTTTGAACGCACTCAAGGACGCCCCGCGATCACCTCAAAAGTCTGAGCAGCCGGTAGCCCAGCGAGTTTCCGCGGCCCAGGCCGATGGAGTCAGAGTTCCTCGCCTTTCTCGCCGTGGGCAGGCTCCGAGTAACGGAAAAAGAGGCTAGACGGAGGGGTGGAGGGGCGAAGTTTTAGGGCAGAGGCGAGTTCGTTCACACTAATCTAGATTCGGGATAATGTCGTCATCGGGCGCAGGTTGGTACGCCTCTGGCTGGCTTCCAGGTCTCTTCTGTGGAACAAGAAAGAGGCGTAGAGAGAGGACAGACAGCCGGCTCAAAGGGTACTCCTGGTAATTAATCGACGTTGGAATCAAGGTACAAATTGACCGGTGGCTGCAAGAAGCTGCGACGTTTTTGCAAGGGGGTTGTCTCCACCCCGCGCGCAACGCGACACACTTTGTCTTTTCCCAGCCGACGCGCCGGGGGAAGTGGACAAAAGGACGCCGACGTGGAAGCGCAGCCGTCTCTGGCACAAAGAGTCCTCGTGCTCCACTTGCTAATCGCTAATGAATGCTCGGCGCGAACGGCTGGCCAAAGCGTTGCGCAGGCCTTAATGAATCGGCGATAGCCGCCTTTGCGGGCGTATAAAGTCGCCCGTTCTTCGCCGATACCTTGTTCCTGACACCCTTCGCGCGTGAACAGTCGATATCCGCTGGATAGGTTAAACGTGGAGGTGTAGGTTTCCAACGCTTCTGCACAAAAGAGTTAGCAAGATCTATGCTATGGAAAGACTTCGAGGTCAGTAAAGGTCTTAAGGTAGGTTTTCTTAAACGCGACTGGACCCAACGTCGAGAATTTCAAAGTCGATTTTCTCGAAAATGAAGCGCAATATCAAAAAATCTTATTCCTTCTTCTCGACTTATTTACTTGTTACAAGTCGAAAAGCAGCAGTAACTTTTTTCGCTACCGCGCTTCATTTTCGAGAAAATCGACTTTGAATTTCTCGACGCTGCGTCCAGACGCGTGTAGGACTAGATACCTTTAAAGAGCCGATGATCAGCTGCTACGTGTGTCGCGCCGAGCCGCGAAGATGACTCGGTAGCCTTACGGTATTTCTGGTTTAGGAGGATCGTCGCGAAATGTCGTGAGAAAGCGTGCTCCGTTGAAGGTGGCCGAAGCTACCCGGCTTTTAAGGGGAACCGGCGAGTCACGGGGCAAATTAAGATCCTCGGGCGCGTGCAGCGGTAACGAGCATACAAAAAGTTCCGTTTCAATCTTGTCCCTCGATTCTGTTACGCCGCCGCTGGCCGGGAGATGCCTCGAGGATACGTGTTTAATAATAGGCTATTACAGGCAAGAGTAAAGCGAAATTACGGTGTTTCCATGTAATCAATAACTCGCGCACTCTCCCAGGGTCAGGCGACGAGCGTGGCTTGCCGCAGCCACTTCGTATATGCTGTGCACGAACGATCTTCCTCTATGGAAGCTTCTTGGTATTAACATAGATTGCTGCCGTGACGTCGAACGTGACTTGGCGATTCCGTCTGCTCGTGGGACAGGCATTTGTATCGATATCGTTTGCCGGCGACTGTAATGGCCGAAGTGTTTCTCCAGGAGCGCAGGGAAAATCGCAGGGAACAGAACCACTGAATCATTTCAGAAATCTGTGACATCCAGAGAAGTCACTGTGGGCGTGGACCGGGGAAAGTGTTTATCGAGGGACTGGGTAACACGGTGAAGCCAACTGATACCCAGGGACGACGAGATAATTTCTATTAGAGCACTGGGTTATCTGTAGTAGCTACGCTACTGTGATATAACAGTTTCTGTGAACAGTGGCTAGACGAAAGATACATCAGAGGCAGAAGAAAGTATTTCTGATTCAATTCTGAGTGCTCCCTGCGATCCGCAGTGTAACGCCAGGAAACAGAGGTTACCTGAGCGCTGATCATAAAAATTCTGACCCACTAATCGGGAAGCACCGTGGACGTACGTGCGCCCAGAGTCTCCAGCAACAAAGAGCAGCTTCTGAAAAGAAGCGAGTGCCTGCTTGAGCACCGAACTCGCTCGTGGCCCACAATACGACCAGCAAGAAGCACAAGCTGCCGTGGGGCATCGATCAAACAAAATATTTGTCAGAAGTTGAAGCCCGCGGTTGCCGGAGGGGATAATTCTCCACCGAGCAAATATTTGGTAGACCAAACGGCGTCGCGTACACACGGTCAGAAGACCGTACCCTCGGATCGGGAACACGCTCCATTGTGACGTCAACGGCCTTAGCTCATCGGGCAGAAACGAGGTGCATATGAAATCGAGGCTCGATCCAATCCGCGGCCCCGTACCGTGCATTCCGTTGCCGAAGAGGCACAGCTACCCAATCTGCATTAAGATTCGTGGATGTTTTCGTGCACGGTGAACGGAAGCTCGCGTCAACGGAAGATACCTTGACGCAAGATGCACCGATCGGGCGGCCGATCTACGTGACTCCGGCGACTTTCGTAACGCTCCTCGGTCGCCTCGACGTGCGCGGCAACGCGCGGAAAGTGATCGTCGGTGAACTTGCAGCTGCTTACGTAACGCAACGAATTCCTTCGTCCTTAATCACTGGCGCATTGACAAAGAACCGGGATATTCCCCATAGCTCGAGGCACCGGGAACGTGCCGGGTGATTAGAACGCCTCGAAATCTGGCATGACGAGGCAGACGAGCGATTCCCGGGGGTCTGAGTGACTCTGCGACACGCAGGACCGTTGGAAGATCCCCAAAGCCGGCGCATTTGTCTCGTTTCCACGCCACTTTGATACGAATTTCTTTGGACCACTCTTCGGGCGAACCTTGGCGACTGGCTCTATGAATAGACGTATAAATCTCCGAGTTATGACGAAAATATTTGGCTATTTTTACGCTTCCGAAGAATCTCCGCCGTTGATACGTGGACGCTGTCTGTAGAGTAAGCAGACAGATAAGATAGACAATGTTGAGTATTATCATTGGAATGATAAGGTTTCTTAAACTTTCGACCGAGTCACCCAGAGGTGAATGGCGATTCTAAAAAACGATTTGGCACCTCTCCTGTTCCAGAATACGAGGTGAGATCCGTTCGTTTTGGAAACAAAGCGGCTCGCAACCTAGCCCTTTGATCTCTACCCAGAAGAATACAACGTTCTTGTAAAATGTTAGTCGTTCCGGAGGAAGAATAATTCTAACGAAGATGAGTAATCAAGTTTCTCTGTTCTAAAATTAAGAAACGATACACGGCGCGCTATCCTTGTCCCGTAAACATCAGTTTATCTTAAAGAAAAGGTTCTTTAACCCTGAAACCACAAAGCGACGGTGTGTGTTCAACCAGTCAATCGCTTTGCTCGGATCGGAGCAGTCGAAACACGCCGATCGGTCTGCTTTAAACACATACAATTTCACATTCGCACGAGACATCAATGATTCATAAAAACAGTCGATCCCAGCCGCCAGCCACTCGCCTGGAAGAGCTCCTCGCGCGCATCAAAGGCAGAGAAACAGAGGAACACCATCGTTCCTTGGATGTTTCAGCCACCGCCATATGGTTCCCGCTGTAAATCCAGCCGTTCGCGAGGGAACGTCGATTCGTTTGAGAATTGGCAGAGAACGAGGATCCTCCGGGCGCAGTGACGTCACCCATACGAAGAATTATTGCTCGCCTTCGGCTGAGAACGTCAGAGAGGTGACGTCGCCGAATTTAGACGCTTTTGATCAGCGTCCAAGCGAGAGGCTCGTCACGGACGACGGGCATTTTTCTCGGATCCCGGAGATTTATAAATGTACCGGACACGTTGCCAAGGAACATGTCCCCTTGGCTTTGCACCGACCGATGACTCGTACGGACACTGCAACCACCGGTCAAGCGGAATTTCCAATGAAATTTCAGTAAATTTACATATCAACGGGGGAAAGCTTCAATCGTGCAGAAATGAAGTTTGAAATCAGTTTAACTCGGGGAGGGGAAGCTTGGTCGGCAGTGTGTCCTCTTGAAAAAGGGGGGGAAATGATTGAAAGTACTGCAGAAGGGGGAAGTTGCATCGAGATCTGGTTAATGGAAGTTTGCGGAGCGGATTAGACTTTAGTGGAGCAGAGAAATCGCTGGTTTATGATTTATTCTTTCTCTGGGTTGCGTGGTCGACCAACGGCAGAAGAGATCGGCAAAAATGGAGATAACGCCACAACTATTAATAGAACGGACCAGTTGTTTTCCCCGCGGCTATGTCCGCGAAAATAGCTCGTGTACCATTCGAAATCCCGCGCAACGTCCAGCACGACCGCGAATACTTGTCATTCGGAGTTGCATCGTGACCTATCCAATTCGCTCGCTCGCCTCCAAAACCGGTTGAAATAGCTTTCGAACCCCCAAACCTTTCGAACAAACGTTTGCTACATTCTCGACGCGATGATTGTCTTGCAGCACCGTCAACAGGGAATGCAGGCGAATAAAATCTTCATCTCGTTCAACTGATTTCTTGATCAGCCAAGAATCTGGCTCGGAGGTGTTTATTTGCTAACACGATTCGTGGGTTTTGCAAAAAGCCCGCGGAGCTAGTGCCAAAATAAATTTTTCAAAGCTGGGTCAGGGCTGCAAGTGTATTTTCTCGTTAGGTACGTGTTTGATAAATCGAGCCTCGAGCAACGTAAATAATGGGATGAAGGAGCGTGCTCTTGCTACGCGTATCTATGCTTCATCACACTTTTTCTTGGGGAAATAGAGCGTGACGCGATTTAACCCTCGACTATTTCGCTCTGTTAAAGAATACGGACCGGACATTGCGTTTGTCATATAAATATCACCGTTTCGCTCTTACTTTTCATTTCCCCCCAAAAAGACCTCCACGGGGGAACAAGTGCCCCAAATTTTTGGATGAAACATCGCCTTTTGCGACATCTAAATCTAAACCGAAACCTTCAACCCTGTTCCGACTTTCATCTCACACTTAATCCCCTTTATCATCCGGCTTAACCTGCGTAGGATATCGAGCGCGGCAGAAATAAAACGAAAGTAGTCGCGTCTACTTTACCGACGAAGTGATCCATTGATCACAAGCCAGGAGACAGAAGGAAGCCTCTCAGTTCGTGCGATCAGCAACAGAGATCGCTATCTTACGGCGCGCTAATTGTCAGACGTACAATAGAGTATGTTAATTGCGATAACACGAGAACAGTCACGTGCTGGCTCGCGTACGACGAAACGGGGGGCCATTCACCGGAGAATTAGCGGGCGAGCGCGGCTCTTTCATTTTCGTACGCGTGAAATAGTTTCATTAAAATGCAACAGGCTAATAACTTAGGTTCACCGATCGCCAGACGCGATAAGGCAACTTGACGCCGCATTTCGGCGGAGCAGATTTTAATTATTCCTCGTTATCGCGGGACCAGCTGCGCCAGATCAAACAGCCCGGCGCAGACTCGCCCGACCGCTGCTTTTTATCAGATACTTTAAATGAAAAGATTACCGTGCCCGATAGGGGATTCATATAATTTCAACGTTATCGCGCGCTATCGCCGTGCTTACTTGGATTCCCGACGATCACGTATTACGTGGACATGTTTCGATCCTCCGTGACGAGTCGAGTGGTTAGACGGTGTCATTAGTGTCCGACGTTCGTCAGCTCTTCGATGCCCTTTACGGGGATCCGGTGGCACAGTGAATTCGTGAGGTTCGCGGCCAATCCGGCTGACCGGCGCGAGAAATTATCTCTTTCAGAGAGTTCGCCGGCCTCGTCTGAATCGACCTGACGGTACAAAGCGTCTAGACGTCTCCAGGCGAGCACGTTCGTTGGAGTACTCGCGCGATATTGCCGATACACATCGTTCAACAAAAGAAGAGCCATCCGTGTTTTCTCTTTATTCGCGCGGCGATCAGCTGACTCGGTATCTCGCCAGAAACAATCAGGATCGATCACCTCGGCTATCTCTTCAAACATATTACAGATTTTTCCGTCTCGCCGCTATCGGGCGCGTTCGAGAGAATTCAGTGGAGATATACCGAGAATCCAGAGTTGCGCGGAACTGGACTGGTGGCGTACAAGCCGTTCCGGTATCCATGAATTCTTGAACAGTGTCTGGAAAGTATGTAAAGCGGAGAAGTTGTAGCCCAAGAGTCGTCTCGTGAAAACCTTCGTCCAAGGGTCAACGTGTGGCTCGCATCGCCGCAAGTATCAATCAATACTCGACTACTCTTTTCTCCCACGTAGAAACGCTGTTTCTTATCGCACCAGGGACTATAAAACACTCTGATTTGAAATGAATCGTGGTGCAAGCTGCGTAAGCCTCACATCGCGAACGATGAAATGAAAGGAAACTTCAGGAAAGGTAGGATTCAAACGTCAACGAGTAGAAGCTAGATGGACAAGCAATAATTACGGCTGAGCTTCAATTCATCCCCCAGGTGTACTTAATTTCATATTACTTGTAGGGTGGCCCGATAAGTTCACGAGTTAAGACTAAGGACGAGTTAAGGAACACGTGAGACTAGTGTTCCTTCTCGAGAATTCTTTCTCGAGAAATTTTATAATTGCTTATTTTGTATTTCTCGAGAAACTTAAGTCAAGGACAATTATTATAAATCTCATTTATTTTCGGAAAATAATTTTTAGTTAGTTCAAGTTGTGTATTACTATTAAGTAGGTAATCGCGCACGTATAAACACAACTACAATTTATAATAAATCTTATTAGTAACATTAGAACCTATATGAATAACAATAGAAAATCTAAGTAGAGATGATTCGACATTATTGACTGGCGAAGCTGCCCTTATTCTTATTTAACAATTTAGAAAAATTGTATACGTACTGGATTAAGTAATGAGTTTCTTATGGTTATTAAAGAAGAGATATCGAAAAGAAGAGACAAAACTATTGTATCCCTTATAAATCTCTTTAAAAAGATTGAAAAGACGCGTTTTTTCATTTAATATCCAAGACAGATATGTATATAACGGCGAGATAAATTCTAAGTAGCTACACTTTTCGGAAAATATAACAATAACTATAATTCTTCTGAAAATACTGAAAAACTTACGGATCCTCAAAATGAAAAATTACGATTAACCCTGTAGGGCCTAGTGGGACTCCGGAGTCCTATTCAGACTAACACATTTTTATTTACGTTCAGAACCCGAAATTAAACTTTTTACTGTTATAAACAAGTTAATCTAATCGACGCTATAGATCGTGATCTGTGGCTGTTGCAATTTGTCGAATATTTTTATAAATTAAAATACGTAAAAGAACTTTTTATAGTAAAATAAGCTTATATGTAGTAAAAGTGAGTCCTATATGACAAAATACCGTATGGACACTGAACTCTATTTACGTTATATATAGGAGCTTTCGAGTAAAAGTTATGGGACGTGTATGTCCCACCGGGACTTAGGAGTAAATATTTATGAAAATTGTTAAGTACTTATATGTCATTCGTATTTCTTTAAATACTCGTACTAATATTATTTGTTAAATCATGTATAATTACATATTTTTATTAGTGTTTATGTTATTTATCGTTACTACAGCAACAAGATGCCGGGACGTCGACAAGAACAATCCTCTTGTGAGTCTTTATAGATCATGTTTCAAGTGTAGAACGGTGGTACCTGCCTATTTTTTTTTCTATTTACTTGAGTTATGTATAACGAATACGTGGTTGTTATATCAAATGCAAAATAAAGCAAACCAGCAGTTTGTTGTGCATAAATCTCAACAAAAAAATATTAAAATTAAAAGATTTCAGAAAAGAAATTATTCAAAGTTTATTTTATTGTGGCAAAAAAGTACATGGACGCCGAAGTGGTATCTTTTGGAATAGGACTACCAAAATTTCCAAAACTCGGAAGCAGGTGCCCGCGGAAGACATAAGATTTGATTCATTACATTATTTTCCATTATTTAGTGAATGTAGACAAAGATGCACTTTTTGCATTCTAAATAAACCGTTTTCATTTTGCGAAAAGTGTCATGTATATCTGTGTTGTAATAAAAGCAACAGTTGTTTTTACGATTACCATAAAAAAAAAAAAACAGAATAGATATTTGAAAATATAACATTATTTTTATTACTACTTACTGTTCAAACATGATTTCCCATATTAAAAAAAATCATTTAAGTACATATTTATGTTGTTTTCTATATTTCCGATCAATGTTAAAAAATTTATCCGTATGTCCGAGTGGGACTCCTGCGTCCCATACCATAAATCAAGGATTTTCACATTCTCAGTATTCCAACCGAGTAGCTTCCATATCCGAAGTGTAAAATACATCATTTTAACGCTTAAAAAAATTCTACGTCAAGTGTAAAACATCCCCGTACCTAGAGGGTTAAGAGTTTTCTTAAGATTGTTTAATCAGAGTTAGCAATCGCAGAGAGCCTCCAAGAACTTAGTATCAACCAAAAAGAAGATAAATTCCGGACTTTAAAAAGGAATTTCATATTTCTGAGTCCACTGGAAGGACACCCAATTTACTATAACTTTTGGATGTGCTACATACGATCAAGTCAACATCCACTCAAAACGAAAGAAAGCTTTCTACAGCTACAGATTTTATCACAAAAAAAGGATAAAAAGATTAAAAACTATTATAAAACAAAAAAGGAATGTTTGGCTTTGCACAAATTTTGTATTAAATAAATAAATTTATCAATTATATTTAATATCTATTTTACATTTACACAAGTTTTGTGCAAAGTAGACAAGAATAAACAATTAGTTAAAGTTTTCTTGTGTTTTTCATAAATATTATCAACATTATAAAAAAAATAGGAATTTTGTAATATTTTTTTCAATTTCTCGAGGATTCTCGAGAATTCTCAAGAAGTATGATCTGATTTTTGATTTCTCGAGGAACAAAAAATATCGAGAAGTCAGGAACACTACGTTGAGACCAGTGCGTCAACACTCGATCGACGGTTTTTTGTCCACTACGCGACGGACCTTCGAGCTGGGTAACACCCGAGCTTCTAGTAATCCCTGGAATCCTTATATGCGGTGTCCTCGCATAACGAGGGTCGAGGCCCGCCTTCCTGGCCGACCGAGGAAGCACACGAGCCGCGAAGAAGGTGCGCAGAAACCGGGGATAAGCAAACGAATACTCTCAAGCACGTCGGTAGGTATAAGTGTTCTCCCAATCGATACTACGTTCTCATTGGTCGGTGCAATTGGATTCTGAGATTTCCATTGACTTTTATATTCCGAGCGATTCAATGGAACACGTGGAGCATCGTCGCGCGAGGTGGAGTCGAAGAGATTTCTGAGACGAGACGTGGGAGCCGTGTTCGATGAAATTACGAGGATCGTGGCAGAAGAAAATGCGACGATCGCGTGATAAACCTGACAGAAATCAGGTAAACCGGTGAACACTCGCAAGAGCAGTTTCGTATTCGACTAAAACGCGTGGTCCCTCGGGTGGAGGCTGTGCATTAGCGGATTGCCATCGAGCTGGTTATTGGCTGGGGTTTTGGATAGGAACGGGGTCGTCAGCGGGGCCAATTCGGAATCATTGGACGGTCAACTCTGCGGATGGTGGCATCGCAGCCGCGTTCCCTCATAATAGTGGACGTTTCATGAATGGAGAAAGGTGAACGCGTGGTTCACCAAGGACAGCCCCCGTTGCAGCGGAATGAGAGTGACGTGTCGGGAGGCAAAACTCGGAACAGCTGATCCCTCGTCGACAATGACAGGTCAATGAAACGCGGGCCAGATGTTCCGTAACTGTTCCCGCGGAGAGTGCACGGCCGTGTTCTCGCGGAGAGGAAAGTAGCACGCGACTTCGCCACGCGCTCCGGCCGAGCAGAACGGACACGTATATGGAGATGACGGCGACGATATCGCCGCGAAGACGCTGGATACTTTCGTGCGCGCGTACGTCTATTTTCCGCCGCTGTTTAGAGCCTTTGACGACACGTGCTCGACATCTGGATGCACCGCAATCGCGGTAACCTTCTTAAAATAGAGGAGATTCCTGAGGACCCTGTCCGCGACGAGGGAGGAGACCTCGTCCCATGTTGGGCAAGAGAAATTAGAATCGCGGCGACCGCTGGCTCTTCAACCTCCTCTCCGTTCCACCGAGTTTGTAAAAGTTTAGCCAGAGATCCGCGTAATTCGAGCGTTGTAATTGCTCGTTTCAAAAAAGATAGCTGCTCCCACACCGTCTCTCCTATACGTCAGGATTGGCCCCGTTCATTTCAATTGAAACGGAATCGATGGGTTCCAATTCCGAAAGCCTTTACCCGGCCAGACTCGCTTTATAGACCCGTGCTAGCCGGCGACAGACGAAAAGCCACCCCGTTATCGATTGCCCTCGAAAAAAAAAAGGGGCGCGACATGAAATTCCTCGGCGCGGTTCCGCCTGTTCTGCTTTACTAACCGAGAATCGGAGTTATTTCGACGTAGAGGGCGCCAGCTGACGCAGGAAAGTGGCGCCGCTTTCAAAGGCCAATCGTTTCAAACGAAGCATCGATACGTGGGCGCAAAGTTCTGCCACGTTGGGAATCGATCAGCCGTTCCTTTCTTAGGCTTCAGTTGCCATTCCCTTTCAATCGCCAACAATGGAACAATCGATTTTACCTGGCGACGGAGATCTTAATAGAGATCTTTAGCCAACGATCCGGCGGAGAGTTAGAAGTTAGGTCGACGGCTGCTTTCGGATCCAAGATGCGGTTATCCAGCGATTATTCCGATGGTACGCTCAACTCTGACCTTGGCAAAGTTACCGCCAAGGCCAGCATCCCGGCACCTCCTGTCAGAAATAGAAGACCAAGTGCACGGAACAATAGTTTCCGCGCGGCAACCACCGCTGGAAACTTCCGTTGCCACGGACAAATCAAATTCTGCGGCCTGTCGGGTGCCCCGGCGCTCGGCCCCGTGCCCGGGAAATTGATCGCAGAACTTTAATGGCGGCCATTTAGAGCGTAATGCGATCGAGATGGTGGCCCGCGATTTCTGCAATCAGTTACATCGGGCACGCCTCGTGTTTCCATGAACTTGGGCAACTTTAAAGGTAACGCGTCTGGGTCCTTTTGTGGACGGAGGATTCTCGTAGAAACCCTTGGATTTATTAAGAACAGTGCGCCGAATTATGTTATCCAGCTTGATGTAGCAGCATTACCCAATTATACTCTGCTGGGGGCACCTTGGGAAGAGACTGTCCATTCGTTTAGGCCACTCGTGCCATGTATTTTCTACAGAAGAGTGTTTGAAGGGAGGGTGAATGATTCATTAGAGGAACCGATGGTTAGAAGCAGCTTGAGGGAGTAGGAACTGATGGAAAGTCCTCTGCTGGCGAGTCGAGGAGGCACCGCCACACCTAATTTACATCACGGCTAGAATTTGCGTGGGAGTACTCCTCCTTTCAAGTCCCAGCTAGCCTGATCCCTATTTGGGTATAATGATCCCATGACTAGTCGATTCCTGACCCGGTTACTTTGTTATTTCTTTAAGCAACATCTTCAGAGAACGACATTAAACGCGAAAGTGGCTTTAATTGCTGGTGCTTCTATGCTAATGGAAGATGCGAGCAGTAATGCGCCACTCGTAGACCTAATTTGCTTGGTTAACATCCTGCCGTATTGGAAGAAATCAATTTCTGATACACCAGCCTTCGATGCCTTCTTCCACGGAGTTTCCAACAATCGCGAAACTGGCATACACGTGATAAAAGAACGCGAACGTGAGAGATCGAACGAAGTCGCACGGGAGCACCTTGGCAGTTAATATCGTCGAGCGACACTAACGAGAAGCAAACAGCGCTGTGTGCTCGGCACAAACAGAGGATTTTCATTCGAAAGGGAAGACGCATCGAAGCCGTCGGTGATTGCCGAGAAGTTCCACTTGAAACATCAATGAAACACGAATAAAACAGTTGCCGAATGGGAACGAACGTGCCGAAACCGTGGACTCGATCGAGCCCAGCCGGGGAACGGAACAACGGTGGGTCCCCTTTGTACCTAATTCATGGCATCGATCCGAAATGATGGACACCTTTCTCCTACCGTCGACAACGAGAACAGCGGCGTCGAAGAATAACCCCGACGAGCAGACACGTACAGGGTGTGAAAAACTAGCTGACTACAAAGCTTCAAAATCAATTTCCATCACCAAATGCAACATGAAATTTCTACTCTAAATTACTCCACTCGACGAGGGTCTAACTAAATAGTCCAAATAAACACTTCCCTTTCCTCGCGTTTCACTTTCGAAACAACTCTGCACGGTCTAATCCCAGAAACTCTAAGGACGCTTTATGAAAAGGCGACTCGACCAGCTTTCGCGACTTATGGCACCTGAAACTTTCCACCCTCCCAGCGGGCGACGCGAGGAATAAAAAGAACCCTCCGACCCCTTCCAAAATCGAGAGGAATTTCACCACAAATCCTTTCGGCGAATCGCCGAGCCAGAAGCCCGTGACCACTGTTCCGTCTCTCAGCCCGCACAGGGCAAAGAGCGGAGAAGTGTCACGCTGACGAACCGTCCCTTTATCGCGGCGGGCCATTATCAGTCTCGGCCATCCTTTGTCCGCCGTCTACCTTGCCGCTTTGCTCGCTGGCGTTTCCGGGGTCAGGGGAGCGGCTCCTCGCTTCCCTCGGAGCGCAGCTTTTCCACGGGAGTTTCTCGAGTGCAGCCACGTCCGCGGAAAAAAAAAGGGCAAGGTGTGTCAGGCGGAAGGGTGGCGGGGAGGAGAGGAACGGCAAGAGTCAACGAGCCCGTCTCTCGTCGGCGATCTTAACGCAACCATCTGACCTTGCGGCCAGAAAAACAAGCCGCGATCTGTGCGCCGAGCTTGGCCTGCGACCAGAACCCGCGTTATTAATTTCCGAAAATACGCGGATGAGTCGCGTTCATTATCTCCGAGGGGCGGGGCGAGAGTACCTGCTCCACTTGCGCCATGAAGGACTTGGATGCCCGCTTGCCGACGGAGTTCCGAGGGCCCTTTTCGAGATCCAGGGCGATACCGAGGCTGGGTGTATCGAATTTGGGGAGCACGGAAAAAGTCGATCACTCTTGAGACTCGACACGCTCGACTCGCACCTGGACGGATGAACTTGCAGGCTCGAGGCATACGTGGCAGAAAAGACATCGTTTCCATCGATCGTAAACGCTTCCCCCCTTAGAACTATCGCCTGACGGGCTTCTCTCGCGCCTTGTGACGAAGTGTTTATCTACTGGTTAATTAGTTTATCAAGTGCAGTGACGATCGCGCGTAAAAGTCCGTTATATAACGCGCACGGCATTCGCAGCCGGGCAGATAAAAACGATTTCTTGTGCGCGCACGCCAGTTACACGCTGGATGATTGTCCTTATTCGTGGTGGGGGGAATCCGATCGCGATTACGTGATATTTGCATAGGCGAACGCAGGCGTTTTGCAACATTCGCGTAGACCGTGTAATTCCGAGGCGCGCGTTTTAATTAACGCTAAGGAGGCAGCCCGAAACGAACGCGACGACTGTTGAACCCAAGTTAACGGCGGATGGCCTCCGCAATTCGGATTGCATTCATGGAACTTTTCGGCATTAAGGGGTTGCGCTCAGTCAGGAGGCCAAAAAAGATTGTTTTTTTCTCAGAAACTATAAAACTTCATTTAAAAACTTTTTTTTTGTTTGAAAGGTAGTACATTTAGCTATGTCTCCGAATTTTGGCGTTAAACAATATTTATTAATAACAAAGTTATTTACAATCACCTAGATGTCCACGATTATTCGGAAGTGGATTATCTAAAATCGAGAATTCAAAAAAAATTTAGTTAATATATTAAATTATCTAGTCCTTTCACGAAGGATTTTGGTTTCTGTTGCATATTTTCCTTTTTAATTAACTAAAATTAAGTAGGATTGTGGCCGAAAATCGACATTTTACGTTTGAGCATTTGCTATTATGTCCTAAATCAATATTTTGAAAAACCCTTCGCCCGAGGACTGGATAATTTAATATATTATCTTTTTTTTTTAATTTCTGACTTTAGACAATCCACTTCCGAGTAATCGCGGTCACCGCAAACCGCTCTTTCGAACAGGACATCTAGGAGATTATAAATAACTTTGTTAGTAATAAATATTTTTTAACACCAAAATTCAGAGACATAGCTAACACATACATAGCCTTTCAAACAAAAAAAGTTTTTTTGAATAAAGTTTTACAGTTTCTGCGAAAAAAAACCCAAAAATCACACCTTTCTCGGCCTCCTCACTAAGCGTAACCTCTTAAATGTGCATCGGAGATAACACCAATCCAGAACACCTGAACGGCCGCCAAAGAGTCTACACAAATCGATGAACACCTAAAGTGTCCACCACAGATGGTCCGCTAGCTGCAGCTAAGCAACGTCTGGGGAATGTAGCGCGAAGAAAGCACGGGCAAACAGAGTGCATAAATACTGGCTGGAAGCTGCAGTTAACGAAGTAAAACGACCACAGTTTGACACTGTGAACTGCTGGTGTCGAGTGGGCGCACACAAACCCACCCGCCCGCGTAATACCTGCGTAAATAATCGGCTGGCTCGCGGTCAGAACTGACCAAAGACACGGAAACGTTGGAGACGTTCGTGAAACCGTATCCGAAATAAATCGGAACTCTCGGGAATCGGAGTCTCGAGAGTAATGCCAAGTCCGTTGGTCGCGGGAGACGCCATGTGCGGTTCGGATAAGCCGCGGTGATAAGGGAAACGTGAGCGATACCGGGATCGCGGCGATGCATACTTATGCGCCGCGGGTACGTGGGCCAGCGGATAAATGCCGTCTAATGGGGCAAAAGTTCGATAGAGGTATGCGATCGTGTGTGGTGTAACGCGGTGGGTTTAAAAATACGGCTCCCCGTACGAGTTATAACTTGGGGGTCTATTTAAAGATGCCTGTGCACCGGTGCCTGTTTTTAATCTCTAAGAGGGGCACGGCCCTTGGGAAGTACGCGGGTTTAGCCGAGGAAACTGGAGAAAATCGTTCGGGGGGGCCTTTAGAGTTTCGTTGGGAAACGTTGGCGGGCGGTGTGGAGGACCTCTCGAGTCTGTTTGTAAAAGAGAATCCTCTGTGCGCGAAGAATATGGTATCAGAGTGCTCCATCTAGTAGACTCCATGAGGCCATTTATTTCTCATCTCGGCGACAAAGAAATTCCTTTTCCCCGGCGGATAAGGATGATCCACGTTTCAGGGGGAACAAAAGATCCCCGGTTACCAGAAAGCAATCGACGCGACGCCGTCTCGATTTCTTGTATCAAACATCTCGATCACGGCCACGTTGCCGGGCGACGAACGATATCCGCGATACTGCGCAAATGGCAGAGCAAATATCGCTGCCAGCTGATCGCCGGCGAGGAATGTCGCTTATCGATCGCTTCGAAAAATACGACGATCTTGTTTCCCCGATGCTTTCGGCGCAAACACAGAGCCACGAACGCTCTTTCCAGCCACTCTCGTTAACCATTTAGTCCCTCCATATCCATGGACGATCGATGTTTCAAGCGATGCACGCGCGATCGGCGCGAATGGCCGGGACGGAAGAGTGACCGTTCAAAGGGAGTCGGAGTAAAACAACGCGGTTCAATCAACATCGAGATAATCGTGTTATCTGACCCGTTCCTAGGCCGAGCGCACGCTTCGCCGAAACGCGAGAAGATTCTGGCTTTGGATAAAAATCGCGCTAACGATATCGCGACGATCCTCTCCCCTCGCCTGTCGCTTCGGATCGTTCGCATTATTTTATCACCGGCAAAATGCGATGGCCTTGGAGCTCAAGAAACCGATATAAACGCGTTTGCGACCATTCAGGCGCTATTGCGTCTTGGCGTTTGCAAAACTTGGGGAAGTGTCGCGTAACGCTGCGCTCGTCCGCCGGTTAAACTTTGAACCGAATCGGCTCTACTTAACACATACACCAGTGGGAGCGTGATTTAATACGCGGACTCGGTGTGCCTCGATACGCACGCAGTTCAAAATGGTAATATTACCAAAAATTGACACCCTTTGGAAGATTAATTATTGAGTCGGAGGTGCCTCGAAGTTCAAGCTAAGGATCATTGTCTCGACGTTTCAGGAAATGGTAGTTTTTTTAGGGTTACCGGTAAGGTTCGGCGTGGTCGTTCAGAGGACAAGAGTGCTTTACAAATTTTCAGCGACTCCGGTAACGAATATTCCCGAGCTCGCGGCGTGTTACGTGAGCCCGTGAATCCGCGTGTTCGTTCTGCGTAACGAGTTGGCAGAGGAGCTACAGAATTTTGGCGATGCAGGAGATTCCGCGGCCCTCCCTCTGAATTAAGGAAGTCACCCTGGAACAGATGAGAAAGTTTCGAGGCCACGGTCTAGCGACAAATCTGAGGCCGCGCCTTCGAGCATCTTCTGCGCAGCTTCAGCTCGCCGCTGGTTCATACGCGAGCGCAGTATTTGCGAAAGAAAGCGAGGCTGGAAGTGGTCGCTGGGACCCGCGGGCAATTAGTTTGCAATTTAAAAGCCATTACCCGGACTAATTGGGCTTTAATAGCCAGAATCTTCACTCGGTCAGCGCGAACGAAACATTCGATCCTGTCGCGACTGCGAAATGACGAATAGTCTGAAAGTCGAAGCTGGTTACTGGCAGGGGGGGAGGGGAGAGGGTGGTCAAAACGTTATTCGAATAGTGGCAAAGTAATGGCGCGGGGAGCACGAGTGACTGAGGAAAGAAGAACAGGAAAACAGGAGAAGCCTGGAGAAACGTGGCAGCGGAATGGTCGAGGTGCAGCGCAAATTGCCGCTTCAAAACCTAGCCCCGGGGCTGCGTTTCCGCGTATGCGACGCAAGAACGTCGTTAAAACGCTCCTTCGATGCGAGGTTCCTTTGAAAAGGGCAGGTCGGGTTTTCAAGGGCAGGTTCACGATTTCAAGCGGTGCCCTCGTCTATGCTACTGCAACCGAATTACAGCCTCCTATTATTATCATACTCATTTACCGGCTATCGAGTGATCAGCGGAACGAGAGAACGGCCATCTCGCCGTGGAGAATGAACTTAATTCGGGGTCAGCGCAACCCCGCCGTAAGGATAATCGATCCTCCGCCCGGCGAAGAGGAACGGTACCGGCATTGTCTCCGTTCTGCCTGGCAACCGCGAGATATCGATACGCGGGATTACTTCATCGGCCATCACGCGCGATTATTTATAAATCCGATCGTTTATTCTCGGCGAGCAACGGTCCCCGCGAACTTAACGACGCGGTTATCGATTCCGCCACTGACTCAATCGCTACTTAACGACGCCGAATTCTCGGCCGGGACCCTAAATTCGTCACCAATTAACCCTCCCCCGGCACTGCTCCAAATCGCGAACGCTAATAAGGAAAGAAGTCGCGCAACACTGCAACTGGGACTGCGAGGAAAAGTCCAGTCCCGGGGATTCGCGTGTCGCGAACGAATGGTTTTAATATCATGGGGGCATATTGACCCAGATCGTGACACGTGAGCAGGTAACGTGATCGACGTTTTTGCTACGCAAACAGCCGGCGAAGCTCCGGCTCGGCCGCCTCGCCGTCGGAAGCGACGGGTGATAAGCGAGGAACGCTGCGCGACCGAGTCACCAGGCTTTTCAAAAAGTTGTTGAATAATATACGGGGTGTGCCTTGGAACTGGGTCGGTCTGGTGCCAACGAAACCCCTGGCGGGGGAGGAGGGCGAACGTTGCGAGGCAACGCTCGATCAATCGCAAGCCCTCTCAGATGCATCATACTCAACGTCCCAAGTCTTCGATGATCCTGGAGATTCCAGGATCGATCGTCGTGATTTCATCCTACCTAGTGGAGCGGAGATCGAGGCGGTGCCCCTTTTCAAGGTCTCCGCGGAGGATGGAGCAGGAGATCGACCGGGGCCGGGTTTCGTGTTACGACACGGGGGGGAAGGGAGTCGTGGGCAGCGGTGGGTACGGTTGATTTAAAAAATTCATACCCTTCGGCGGGGCTGCGGGCGCATCAGCTCGAAATGATCGCATGGCACGTTCATGGCTAGCGCGAGGCTCGGTGCGCCCGCTCGAGGGAAACTGGGTCAATATCCTGGGCGTCGCATTGACACGCGTCGCTCGCACGGGTTCGCACGACAAAAGCGGGATAAACCGAGAAATAATTCGATGCCGCCCTTCCCGTGACCGGCCGCCAGTGGACAGTCAACTCTCTGGCCGCCGTTCGCGCCGTTCCCTCCGCGGGCCTTTAATGAAAATTTTAAATTAGCCACGACCCGGCACCGTGCTCTTCCGCGATGTCATCGCGTGCACGGCGAAAATAGTGTCATCGACAGCGTGTTAATCGAACACTATCTTTAGAAAAACTACGCCTGCGCTCTGGGCCCTCGGATCGCGCGCCCATGCAGGAAGGCATATCGAAGAGTCACGCTCCAAAATCCTTCCTCAAACTCGGGGGACGGTCGCGGGGCTTAGAAATTCGAATATTTAAGAAGCGCTGGCGCGGTGAAAACGGGACCTCCATTAATTTAAAGTCACTCGTGGAATTTCTCCTACTCTAGGCCGCTATTCCCTGGCTTGCGCGAGGACTGTTTTATTCACGAGAAATTTGCCACGCGAGAAAACGGCGAAGAATAATTGACGCAGTCCGCGCCGCAGGACCATCCCACAGGATCCATTCGGCAAGCCAGCGTGCCGCTGTAAAATTTCAATAGGATTCTCGACACGAAAAACGGTTTCACGATCGAAGCTGAGACAAATAATTCATACTTGCGAAACTCAATATTCCACGATTAAATCTTGGGTCGTCTAATAACAAACAGCTTCGGTATGATAATCACAGAGTCTTCTACCTTATTCTTATTCTAACATAATATAGTGCCGACGCAAGTAGAATCGCAGAAATTTAATTGGGCAAAACGGCCGTTACGCCGGTTTCCCTAATCAGGCTACAATTGAGGCAAATCGAGCGACGTCGCTGAATCAACCTCGCATTTCCACCAAACCCCAAAAAAGCCGCCTCAAGGTAATCCGGGCCAGCGGCGTGACATAAGAGGCATTATCAACGAGCAGCATTATCAATTCCCCGATCCGTGTATCCGTAAAGAACTACACGCGCCGCGATAACAATCATCCGCCTTGGGCAATTCATTTCTGCAATTATGCAAATTGATTAGATAACGGTGTGCCGTACTGGGGAAAGATCGAAGCTTAATCCTATTCGCGAGTTTAATCCCGTAATGCCGCGCGGAGGCGATGAATCTGAACGCTGGCAGAGGAATTTACGGGCAACGGAAGCCGAAACGGCGATCCCGTTGCCGTCGATTTCGTCGTAGACGTTGCACGCGCGGATCGAAGGCCCGCCAAAAAATGCGGCCGAGCATCGGACAGGTGATATCGATATAAAAAACGACGGCCGATCGACACGGACACGAAGGCTCTTTATTTCGAGCGTCCCGATACATGCGCGAGGCAGGAATTACACTTTCGACCGTCGCTTTTTCGAGTGCGCGACATTGAACAATAGCGGGGCCAGCGCATCAATCGCCGAAACCGGCGATAAGGACGTTAATAACGTTCGCGTATGCACAATGTATCCGCGTGTCCTTCGCGGCCGCTCGATATTGGCTTGTGCATCGATAACGCCGGGCGGCAAATATTTTTCCCAAGGAATGTGTTTTCCGCGTCGCATAAACCTGTCCTCGTTTCGGGACGCTGAGGTGGACGGCATCGTTTTATAATCGCTTCAAAACAAGCATTTTTTTTTACAGCCATGAGTACCGCAGAGTATGAATTATCGAGAACAATGGCCTTGTCGGTAATCGGTATAAATTCATGAATTTATTCAGCTGATATTACACGCAGTGACTCGAGCAACGCGTGGCACTTATTTCGATGGTTTTTAAATTTCAATCTTTGTAAGGATGAGTCCGAATTCCTTCTCGCCGAGGATTTGGAAGTTTTACAAGCTCTGTGCTAGTTGGCAACGCAGCAAGGAACCCCGAATTTTTTCCCTTCCGGCGTCGTCGATTCTTTTACCGCGCCCCGAGAATAGAGGAGGTATATACCTGAAATTTGAAAGGGACTCGAAGGGCGTATCCGAAATTTCAGGCAGATGATACCCTCGATTGTGCACCGCCATGATACACCGCCGAGGGAACACGTTCCTCGAGAATAGAACCGCTCGCTGGTTACACTCTAGCCTGGACGTCGAAATGAACGTTAACCGTTAATCACTTTAGAGTCTACAGTGACTTTTCGCTTCGAGTGCAGATAAAAACACGAGGATAACGCACCGGGAGCCTCGATCTTTGCGCTCAAAGGACAAAGAAACGAGAACTGTGCACACAGCTACCTATCAGTAATGTTGTCTCGTTATCAGAGATTTTATAAACAGTAGCTTCCAATGACGGAGAAGTTTGCTTTTCTTCTAAGGGAACACGTCAGAATTGAATTTCTGATAATAGAATCCTGTATCATACTTGGGAAGTGAGTTTAAAAGTCTGTGAGAGCAATGCATCCTATACAGAGACCCGTTAACACCATCTAATATGATAATAAATATTAAATAATAAATCCATGGGGTAGCCTTGCGCCACGTTTTGTTCTATAATCTTAGGATTCATAGGAATCTAGGAATGCGTGATAATTTCTATGTCTGGACAAAAATGTAGCCCACGCGCTATCTTAAACTTTGCGTTAATAACAGTATTATGTCCCAAAGTTTCTGTGTCCCCAGAAATAACTTGTTCTTTGTCTCCTTTCAAAGACTATTCTCTGACAAAGCAGCATTGTTCAATGAAGTATGTTTAATTGCCCATAGGAAGAAACAATTCTGCTTCCAGGTTGAATTTTTCCTGCACCAAACTATGCGGCTAGGTGTACTCTATAAAGTTTTAATTGACGTTACCATATTGTGCACTCACCGATACTTTAGAGCAGTCGATGGTGCTTCATTCGCAAGTACCGTGTTACATAAATTTCAGCAACGCAGGAATAAATGGTTCGCTCACCAAGTAACCTACTACTTCGGATGAAACGCAGAGCGATACTTTACTGCTCAGGGGTCTCGCTCAGCTTCATTTGAAATACTAACCAATTAGCGATAATAGATTTGCGTGGCGCTTTGTCAAAGAATACTATGAAAATGAGAATAAGTCGCAGCGGCAAGACACCACTGCGGGGTGCAAAATAACCATAGAAAGTTGAATTGACAATCACTCAGAAAATCCTAGAAGTCCTACGTGAAATTCATAATCATGCAACGGACAACAGATAACGTGGCATGCCAAAATTGGATTAAGGTTAGGTCTGTCGAGCAAATGTCACTCCTCGCTTTGTCACTCTGTACTCCAAGTTATTCATGCAATATTGGGACATACTACACAATTGAAACGTCTAACTTGTTAAGGTTATCTGTCGTTATAGCGGTATCGGCCGAATAAAATGTTTACAGCAAGAGAGTATTCACTGTCATTCTGGTGCACAATAATCATTCGATGCCTCCAGAGGGATGAGCAACTCGGCACTACGATCACTACGAGAACGTTCAGCCCTTTCGGTGCCGAGGTTCGCGCGCACTGCACTGGTTAAGTGTGTGACAGAGTGGTAAGAGCACTGAAAGGGCTGGAGAGGATAGGGTGTAACGGCGATTACTGGCAGAAAGAAACGAGAGACACCGCGTTCCCGTGGTGGACGGCGTCCACGGGCACCGTGGTCGGGTTCTCCCAGCGTCGTGGGGGACGAGAAAGGAGAGGCGCGGGCACCCGCGGCACGCGTATCGCGTAAACATCGAATTCAGCAGACACCCGCTAAAACGGCGAGATTCCCGAAGGTAGGTAGGTAGATGGTATCCAGCAAGCAGTAGGCAGCAGGCAGCATCGGGTAAAAAAGAATCCCCCCTACCCTGTTCGTCGGGCACCCGCTCCATCGCCTTCCCAAGAGTAACCCAGGCACTCGGCACGCAGACGCACAGCTCTGCATTCGGAGACGGACAGGCGAACGGAGCGAGGTGCGAGAGAAAGAGCGAGGTAGGAGGGGACGCGGAGGGAGATCCTGGGAGGAAGGGAGGGCCGAAGGCGCGAGGAGAGAAGCGAGGTGCGGGCAGAGGAACGGGATGGAGGGGGTGGGGTAGAGGAGGAGAAGCCCCGAGAGCCGAGTAAAAGCTACGCTGGCTAGAGGTTAAGGCATGTCCTACGGTACTCACTGCTGATCTTCATGCCTCCCAGGGGCGGATTCGCGGGCAGCTTGTTGCCCTCGGCGAAGGAGGTGGTCCTCGGTCGGCCGCTCATCCTGAAATCTTCTTCACCGGCTCCTCGACCTCCACCTCCACCACCACCACCACCCGACACCGAGGTCTGGAGTGTGCCGCTTCTGCTTCTGCTTCCGCTGGCCGCCGCCTCGGCTGGCCGTGCCACTTCCTCCTCCTCCTCCTCTTCGCGACCGCTTCACGCGAAGATGGCCAGCAGCGCGTCCTCGTCGTTTTCGTTGCGGCTGTCGTCGTCGTCGTCGTCGTCACCACCTCGGACATAAATGACAGCACGAACGATAATCACATCGCACGCACGCATACACGTCCGCACGCGTCGGTTCTTTCTATATTACGCCACGGCCGTGCTCGATCGACGGGACACGAGATGGGAGAGAAAGAGAGCGAGACAGAACTACGGCGGCTGGGAGAAAGGGAGGCAGACGGACGGATGGATCGGTGAGAGAGAAAGAGAAAGAGAAAGAGATTGGGGAAGGGAGTAGGATGGTTAGAGGGGAGGGAAGAGGAACGAGCGAGCAAAGCGCGCGCAAGATCGAGAAAGAGGAAATTACAGCACGGAGAATCGTGGAGGATGACGAAGAACGATATGGAGGATGACGGTTGATCGGCGAGTTATGGGGCACGGGAATCAGGAAGGAACACGGCGGACGTGAAAATGTTTCCGCACTTTCGCGACACTTGTTCCGAGTACACTCCGCTCCGGCTGACGATGGTGGTCGGCGGCGATGGTAGCGACTCTCGCGATCAACGTCCGTTTCGTGATGGAACAGCCGCGCACCCGGGTTATGTTCACTTCGTTCGCGCACAAGCACTTTCGCGCGATGGGGCGGCCTCGTATGGCCTGGCGATATATAATGTATAATATATACCAATTCGCGCGAGATGCTCTTTTTTACTTGCGACTAAACGATGCCCACCGGCGGCCACGGTTACCGCGCCGGTGGCGTCCAGCTACGCGAAAATTGACACAATTTAGACGACGATTGTTCGTATTGGTCGCTACTGTCAGGGAGTATCGCGGATTGAGAAGCGCGGTTCTACTACCTAATAGCCTGACGAGGGCGCGGAGTGCTGCGGAGTGTTGCGAACAGCTACGCCGCGAGGGGAGGCGGGGGCCGACGTTTTCGGAACGGTTCGTAGCGCTCGCCAGTGGAGGCACACCGCCGCAGCCGCACTTGGTAGCTTTCCTATATAGCGCTATTCCACGACAATCCGGCTGACGGGTCGGATTTCTTCGTGGCTGTCGACTTATGTGCCTCACCGTGGCTTCTAGTGGGATCGAAAGCAGAAAGAATCTTTCCTTCCCCGACAACGCCTCCGACGGTTGCCGTTGTTGCACCGTTGTTACTCCTGGCGCACCAACCACTCGCGCTTTCCAGTTCTCTTCCTCCACTCGTCTTCTCTTTTTCGGTCTAACGGCGTAGTCGCTCGCTATCTTTGTCCGCCTTTCTCTCTCTCTCCCTCTCCGCCCCTCTGTCTCTATCCCTCGTTCTCGCTCTCTCGCCTTTTCTTCCTTCCTTTCTCTCCCACCGTCGTCTCCTCTCACTCCTGCAGCCGTACTTTCGGTGGGTGCGGGGGAAGCGCTACCGCCTCACCTCCACCACTGCCGCTCTTTCCCACTCGTTCTGTCTCTGTTGGTATAGCACGAATCTCGTCACTGCTCCTCACTCTACCTCGCGCTTCTCGACTTCTCAGGCCCGACGTTGTCGACTTGCCAGGCTTGTGCACAACATTTTGCCGCGACGGGCGTTGGGCCACGCAGATGAACGGTCGAGGACCGTGCCTGACGCGGACGTGGACGTCCCCGTCGTCGTCGTCCGTGTCGTCGTTGCTCGAGGGGAGGTCGTCGTCGCCGTCGTTGTTCACCTCTTGCTTTCGACGACCATGAAACCACTATGCAATTTCAACGGCGCCTCGCACCTGCCGCAGGAGTTGGAGATAAAGGCGCAAGCTTGATTCACGCGACAAAATCAAGCCTCCACGATCAACGACGACTTCTCTTCCTCGTCGAGCACGGGAACACCACACCAGCTACGAATTTTTCGAAGCCTCCTCAGACATTGACCCGTTCGGGCGAGATCGGGCCACTCGAGTGTCGGCGGACATTGCCGAAAGTGACGTCAGCAACACCCCGCCCTGCCCCTTGCCATGTGAACGATCGTATGGCAAGTGTGATGGCACCTCGATCGCCTATCGCACCTCCATCTTGCGGCAGCTTTCTACACGTAACGAGTCGAGCGCGAAATTTAACAGTGCTTTATCTGCTCTTCGCATAAAATTACAATTAATTTATTAAGAAATAAGAAATAATTCCAGTGTATGTATTATAATATTCGTTAAAGCAATTGATATTGCGATTTCATTGATGCAATTTAAAATATACGGTATATACAAAGTTCAGTAAATGAAACCATTTTGCTGTGGTACGCTTTATAACGTTCCTCAGAATAAATTTGAATAAATATCTTTACTCACACGTCCTACTATTTAACTGACTCGTGTATTATCATCTTTGCAATGGTTTTTATCAAGTTTAGATAGCTATTTAAATTCGCAATGAAATAGTTTATTTTAATCTTAGTATATAATTAATATTGTCAATTATATTCACATCATTTAATCAATAACGAATCTTTCAAGTTAAACTTGAAGTATTAATTTTAACAGAGACATGGAAAAAATACCTTGCAATCGATGTGAATGTTTCGAAATTCAATTTGAAATTGGCGCGCATCAGTTATAACATCGCCAACTCCAACGCCGCCTAGAATTACTCATTCTGCGCATCCGAACTTTGAAAAACGCGGGCAAACGATTCTCGGGTAATTACACTGTGCACGTTACTAAATGCAAGAACAGCTTCGGATTTATCAGTGAACGCGTAGGCAGCTTGTATTTTTCACGAATTATCGTCTTAAAGTAAAAAATAAAGTACACTCGAATGTGCGCCTATCAAACGTACTTATTCTCATTGTCATGCTCCTTTTCCCGATAGAAACTAGACAACAAAACTCAATTGCACGTGCGGAGCACGTGACAGCAAGTTTATCGAACTTCTACAAGTTTCTCGGCGATGATATTCACATATCACGTCATTGCATTCAATCATCTCTTCCCCCATTCCTCAAATTTTTATTCTCACTAACACATCCATTCTGCGCATCCATGAGAAGTATATACAAGAAACCTCGCAAACAGTAATTTTATTCTATCCTCTAAACCCTATTAGCATCGAGACTTTTTTAATTACGCTGACGCGCATTCTCTCGCAACCATCTCCATTCTGAAAGCCAAGTTCATTAGCACTTTCATTACATAAATCACACCACATTCAGCGATCGTTAAACGCGAGACCAGCGGGGCATTGTTCCGCTAACGGTAACGACCGTTCAGGCAGCGGTAAAGTCGTTCTCTGCATTACCGTGCGTCGGTTTAACGTTGGTATGGTAGGTAGCTACCTTGACCAAAGTTCCCGACAAAGTCCGTCAAATTCGTACCGCCATCTAGTGTCAGTTTCTCGTAAGCGTGAGCGCGCAGTGTAGTGTCTCCCCACCCTAGGTCCTTTGGCAGTCACCAAAGCGCGGGCTAAGGTTCAAGTTGCATTTTAGATGCGAGCGAACGCACATCGTTTTCGGTTAGTGGTCATGAACGGAGTTCCGTGAATCCCGAGGACATCCGCGGAGATAGGATCGAGCTTGTGCCCCGGCTGTGATCCATTGCTGCCTGGACCCAGCGACCCAGAATCCCGGGTAAGTCGGAGAATCGTCGCTCTATTTCACGGGGCCCTTAACCGCGCTAAACCACGGAAAGTGCATCGACTGTCAGCTCCGGGTGAACGGTCACCGCTGCACCTCCACGCACTGTCACGTGACGGCGTGTCATCTGAACGCTTCCTGTCGCGCTCATAGAACAAAATTGCCGCACTTTCGTTCGATACGTCATCGCGTTAAAGTCGCACGTGGAGCTGAAACACGGAGGCGAAGCACATCCGGCATTGACGTGATTGCTCCGAAGGAGGGCGGATCGCGCGATTCGAATTAACGTTGACTTTCCTCTGCGGCAACGGAAATTGGAGCAATGACACCCGGAGGAAGCGTTCTGCCAATGTAAGTGCCGGCGCGACAGCCGATGTACTCATAATACGCAATACGTAGCATCAGATTTACAGAGATATTTCTGCGAAATTTCTCTGTCCAATGAACCTTAGAATTTCTGCTCTCCTTAACTCAGCCTGTCAACTAGATCCTCCCTTTAACGGCGGTAGATTTAATTATCCGCGAGATCGTCGCGCATTCCGCGAGGATTGTTGTCGTATAAATTGATAAATTCACGGGCGCTAGTGGTTGCCTGTTAGCTGGACCGCGAAAGTCACGTATCCGCCGTTAGCTGGCCTGCTACGCGCGCACACAGGCCCCTCGTTAAAAAGGATTAATACGAACGATTACGTTATCAAGCGATCGGGGTGTGAAAGGTATTACGGCCGCGAGCAGTGTCGCCGGGAACTTGGGCCCAGTGCTTTATCCGTCCGCGTTATCGCGCCCCGGCCAAATTGTTTTAGCGACGAAAAGTTTGTCGGAAGTTTCGGATGGCGCGTGTTAACTGTACGGGGTGGACGGGCGAGGGTGGGCTTGGGGGATGGAAGTCTGCACAAGACTCGGCCACATTAATACTGCAGAACGGGAAAGTTTGGCGCGGCCGGGGCGAACCGAAAAAATTAGCGGAACTACTGAGGTCGCACGCGTATCTCGCTTAACGCGGACGACCGGGTATATACACGCGTAACTCTGTGCACTCGCGAGGAATCCGAAATGCTATTCGGCCAGTATAATCCGCGCTGGCATCGGCACTAAATTACCATTCGAATTGATTCGCGTTTCCACGCTGCAACGGGAGTATTACCGCTCGGCCCGCCGATGCCGCGATTTATTTGGAAATCGTAACAATACCGTTTTCATTAAACAGCAGCCGGTTTCGGGCGCACAGGGCTAGCCGCGCGCATTGTCGCCGGGGCTTCGAGTTGTGCTCTGTGCTTCTAATGTTGATCAATGGCCCCTATTTTCCTTTGTTGCGCAGGTCGATATCATTGTGCCGATACTCCTGCATCGGGCCCTCTAATATGTAGGTACATTGGTTGCTCTTCCATATCGACGGCCTGCGCTCTATGTGTGCGGTAGATTTTTGCTTGAATGTTGACGAATCGTCGGAGCGAATTATCGTTGCGCGGCGATCAATCGCGGAGGAATAAAATCGTTGCGTGCTAACCAGTGTAGACATTCTGTTGGCTTGTTTCTCACGGGGCTTCGACGTGACAGCGGCAGACAGCGCGGTTTAAAGGCTCGTTTGCCACGCGACGATTTATGCACGGGCGATTATGAACGGCGCAGTAGCGTTCGTCGCGGCCTCATGCAAATCCAGCGGATTCCTGACAATTCAATTACACGTGTATGCACGCCGGCCCCGCGGGCCCACGCGCCACCTTTTTTCCTTTCATTTTCCCCTTTAACGCGCATGCATTAAAAACGCCCGTGCACTCGCCTCGCGCGGCGCTAATCTCGTAACGTTCTGAGGCGCGTGTGTTTGCATGAGACCTGGGCGAAAGGCTCGCCCTGCATGCATACTGTAAAAGCGGGAGGGTGATACACTCCGCCGTGATTTCGATTGCTTTTTCTTCCCTCTGCCCACGAGGCGCCTGATTACGTCAGATTTTTCAACGCTCCGCGCGCTTTCTCTGCACGAATGCTTTCCTAAATAATCGCTCCAGGTGTGAACCTGCCTTCGACATGGGTGTTTCAGGGAACAGTTGTTGCTCGATAGATTTAAGGGGACTAGGCAGTCGAAAATTGATTTTTTTTACATTTTCCGAAAGTGCTATCTTTTCTGAATAAAATGTCCTTTGCTTTATATTAAAACTCGCTAAACTGTTGATTTAGCAGGTAAAATGGTCAGGGGAAACTTACAGCGTCGCCTTTGTCCAGAATCTAAACGCGTTTTTCTCGAATCTTTTTTCCTCCTGGTTTTCCTGTATTTGTGAATGAAAGAAGGTTCAGATGGACTTGAAAATATTACAGGATATATAAAACACATGCCCTTTCCCGCCAAACCACTGATATTGCGATTTACCACTGAAAAATTCGAGATTTTCATAAAAGCATTAAAAAATCGCAGATTTTTAGTAGCGCACAAACGCGATCGAATTTTTCTAGAAATAATAGACCGTTTTTCGGCCACCAACTTAATAATTCTGTTTTAATTTTAGTTTTTATCGGTTCACTGGAAATTACGGATGTAATAAACAAAAATCACACCTTGAAATTGGATTACGTCACTTTTTAAGACCAACATTTCCCGAAAGCCACAGAAAAATGTTAAAATGTTAAATTTACCAGTCAGCACCGCCATTTGTAAAGTGGCATGTCTATTTCATACCAACTTTTTTTCAATCTCTATGATAATAATAAACATTGAGTAAAAGGATACATCTAGATTTGCTTTTTTCTTATTACAAATACATTGAAAAGAAAGTGTTTTTCACGGAAAACGACTGCCTAACTACCTAAGTAGTCTCTTTAAACGACAGGAAAAAAATATTTCTTTCTCGAGGGTCATCGAACTTTCAGGCAGATATTTTCCTTTTCTCGTTACTTTCATGGTCACCGTATATATTGAATGAATTTACCGTTACATATATATGTTTTAAGTATTTGGTTGCCTATACTATTTCGAAAGAATCCACAGGTTCAAAATATTTTCTTCTTCATTGTGCTGTCAGCTTTATGTACCATCGTCTTTGTATCCTATCCACTGTTGGCCGCATATCTCACCTCATCCCTGATATCTTTTTTCGCGGCTATTCCCGCAGCTCCGTCTCGTCATAAAAGAGTTTCTCGCGTATTGCCGCGTCAAATTGCATCAGGATCTCGTCCCCCCGGCCGCGGCTGCACAATGGGAAGACGAGTGCAGGCGGAGACAGTGCGAGCGCGAGAAAGAGGAATTAGTATGGTTGGATGGAGGAGGAAAAACGTGGAACGAGTGGCTTTTCGGGTGACGCGCTTTCCAGCCTCGCATTTTCGCACCCTAACGAGATTTCAACGGCCACTTTAGGGTGTCGCGAAAATCCTTTCAATGGGGCTGAAGCGTATTGTTAGGCAGCGTCTCGTCGTATCTGCGCGCCTCTGCCTGGCGACCGTGGATTCGATTTGTTCCCCTTTATTTCATTCCTCTTCTCCTTTAAATTTCACAGGATCGAGACTCATGGATTCGAGATCACGCTCCTCGGCGAGCCGTACCGGAAAAACTTTGTAGGCGAATGGAGAATCGATGTTAAACCGTTACCTCGTTCATGAACGAAAGAAACGAAAGATTCATTGCGAGCGTAGATTCGATTTGCTCCTCTCGTCTTCAGCCCCACTGGGTAAAGGCTCGTCGATTTAAGATCAATTTTACCTCCCCGAGAACCTTGGCGGTTCAATGGGAATCGAATTTAAATCGTTGTCCACGTAATGAACGAACAGGGGAGGTATTGTATTCGATTCTCCCGTCATATCATTTTCTATTCTCTCCCTCATCGATCTGAAACCTTGCCGTATCTCACCTTTAATTTGTATTTTTTTTTAAATTACATTCATCTATTTATCTAAAAAAAAATTTCCGGTAAGTCCAACTTAGAAGAGCTTTTACAGAGCAAACATTTCTCTTTAATTCCGTTTTTTGGTTTTGTTGTGGGATTTTTATTGACCGAGTTATTCGCGATCAAATCAAAAAAGGTACTTTTTCACTTTGAACACCTGTAACTTGAGAACTCATGATCGTAGACAAATCTTCATGAGTGTTTTGGAAAGCCAAGAAAGTTTCCTTTCAGAACATTTAGTTGCTAATTTGAGATTTTTTTTAAATCGTATTAAACCCATTTTAAAATGATCCCAAAAATTGACGAAAATATTTTGAGTATAATAATTTGATCACCCACTGTAGGTCCCCCAGGATTGTTTCGTAACGCGCAAAGTACCTCGATGGAACACTCCCCTTAATCCCGCGCATAATAGAAACTGATGGTTAAAATCGACCCGTTAATAACCTAAAAACGGCAAGATTTATTGCCCCCGAATATTTGAATATTCGAATGCGCATGGACGTTAAATTGCGATCCGCACCCCCGGACGATAACCCGAAAGTCTTAGCGTCCCCTACACTTCGTATCAACCCCATCCTCGGGAATGATTCGATGGCCAGCCTTTGAAATCGCTCGGGCATGAGTGTGCACATTTATTTGCGCGCTGAGGGGCCCTTATTCCCTAACGAGGGCGATATCTTCCGCGGCGTACAGCTTCGATCTCTCGGAACTCCGGCTAGGCGAGCAACGGAACACGGTAAATTGGAAAAAAAGGAAGCTCGCCGCGACCTCTTTCCATCCACCTCTTTTTTTAATTGCCCCGTCGAGGATACGCCTAGTGGACACTGTTAATGGAATCCCGTAATAGAACAGAGCGTAGAAAGATATACCTACGGAACTTTTTCCCCCATAATCATGACCGACCTCGGTGTGTGATCAAATGAACCGTTCCATTCACGTCGATGTCCAGCTCCGCTGCTTCGTTAAAAACTGCCACTAGTCGAGCACTTTCACCGAGGATATTTCGCAGCGTAGCCCTTGTTACATTAGGGTGGCTCTTATTTACACGCGTCGAATTTTTTTTTGGTATTTCTTTGCTCCCATTCCCTAATATGGTTCCATTTCACAAAAAAATAGTCCCTCAAAAATATTATTGCAATCGGACAACAGGGGAGGGTGCCGACCAGGCTTTAAAGTTTAGAATTCATCAATAGCTTGATTTTGAAGAATTTCTCAAAAATGGTAAGCCGTATCGAAATTTTGTTCAAATAATACTTGAAGAGCATTCAATTTTCTACAATTACTGTCTATATAATTTTTTCGCGCTTCCGACCATTTTTTAGATAACAGCGTTTGAATATAGAGAGTTCAGCACCACGCGCGTACCACCTGTACAGCGTGACGTATTGTCTATACGCTGCGGGGTGCCGACCTTTGTATATTCAAACGCTATTATCTAAAAAATGGTTGGAAGCACGAAAATAATGTTTATACAATAATTGTAGAAAATTGAATGCTCTTTTAGTATTGTTTGAACAAAATTTCAATACGGCTTACCATTTTTGAGAAATTTTTTACATCCAAACCGTTGATGAATTCTAAGCTTTAAGGCCTGGTCGGCATCCTTTATTGATGTCCGATTGTAATAATCTTTTTCAGGGACTATTTTTTTACGAAATGGAACCATATTAGGGGGTGAGAGCAAAAGAACTCGCATGTTGAAAATAAGGACCACCGTATTGTTACAGCTAGAAACTCACCGCGCAAACGAAAATATCTGCACTTTTTCGTAGCAACCGCCGTTCCACGTGTGAATATGGCTGTAAGTTGCGGAGGTATTTTTGTGGCAGCCTGCTACCTCGTTGAATTCAACGATTTTCTCCGTAGCGATTCCGTTGGTACAGACCGTGCTACGTGTTACATACATATTACACTATTTACTCTGCTCGAATTTGCACGGTCCTCTCGAAAGTATAAAAATGGAAGCTTGGAAAGAGTCGCTATCCTCTCGATGAGCCAAATAATACATCAAATTTCTGTTGCCCTGCGACAGCGGTGTCTGGCGTTTCATATCGTTCTTCATCCGTTCCGTCCCATCGGAAACTCCATTTACCCGCGCGGAATATTCGAAGGAATCGTTACAAACCTGTCCATCCTCGTGGCCGGCGAGTAAATCGCGTCTTCTTTGTTTCCTTTGTCGACGGGGAGGAAAGTTGCCCGATGAGAAATTGAACGGGCACGAATAGAGACGGTTGACTGGCAAACCATTCAGCCCGGTATATATTTACGTTTTTCGTTCGAGTCGTGCTTCTTTCTGTGGCGACCGGGATGAAGTGATCCGAAAGGGCGAGCGCGACAGAACGGACGGTCGGATCGGTTGCAATCATTTTCGGCGAGCACGCACTGCTATAGATAAATTCATTGAACCGACTGCACTCGGGCGCGGCGCGCGCGGGGTTGTTGTTTCCATGACTGACGGATACAACGGCGAATTAATCCCCATGGCAAAGTGCTGCGCACCATAAAACGGAATAATCGCCAGCGACCGATATCCCGAAACGGTCTAACGCTTGTCGAACGGCCGGCTCGCAAGCGAAACGTTAACACACGTGAATTATAGATTCCATTCTGGGAGCGATATTTCACGTTCCTCCTGAAACGTGATCGGCTGCCTGACCTAGGCCAGCGCGAAGTTGACGCAACCGAGACCTGATTCAAAGCTGACCCAGATCTCCGCCGCACCTGGAGAGTAACCCAATCTTAACGTGGCCAAACAACTTTGACCTAGACATAATTTCAAGCCTCCCGATTCGAGTTCACCTACAATAGAACACCTCCTAAAATATCTTACCGATCGGTGTTTGGGCATCCTTCTTCGCGACTCACTGGTGCTAGGTATCAATTTCTCTCCACGCCTCTCATACTTTCAGTTTTACTTTTATAATCCCAGGGAAATCTGTCGACTGATTAAAACAGAACAAGCAGCGTGTAAAAGTATTTGGGGGGCCATCGACGTTTGGGTTCATTAATCTTTTATTCGCCCCAATACGCGGGGCTGCCAGGCTTTATCGCGTTTCGCGAATTCGAGAAGCGGCAGAAATAATAGCCCGCCGTGATCTGATTATCACTGTCCGCGAAATTAGCATTTCGCGTACCGATAATTCGGCCGTCCGTGGCGGCGCGGAAACATTGGGCTAGATTGTTTAATAAGGGTCTTCTATCGATTGCCAATGGCCGCTCGCTAATCTGACTCCGTGCAAATTGAACAGCGACTGTTGGGCGTAAATCTGCGCCCCGCAATTGTGATCATCTGCTACGACTGATTGCAAAAGATCGCGTAGGAATATGCTCTCCTTGACCGGCACCTGCAATCGATATAACTGCTCCTTCCATTCTCGTTGATTCTCGCATATCTCGAATGCCTCGACGTTTAGTCCGAAGTACAGAGAGAACCGTGCTTTCTCTTCTAAACTCAGAAATACTTGAAAACAGTAGATACCCCTCGCCAATGTATCCTAACGGCCACAGTAGTTTCACGTATCGACAAAGTACCAGTTATGCATACCACACAGAACTTTTCAATATCTTTCTGCCTCCGTACTCTCTGCATCGACGTTCACTCTAAATTTCACCATCCTTTTATTCCGATACTTTCCATTCACCCCACAAAGCGTACGGAAAACAGTGCGCGAAACGGGCGAAAAAGGAACGCCGATAAAGTATCGGCCGGAGCGTTTCCAAAGGGGCACCCGTTCGCGAGGAGCACGTATTATTTCGCTTTTCCCGTTGCCAGAGGCCTGCAACAAGTAAAAAACGTCGGTGGGAAACAAGTGACCGAGCATTTTCGATTAAACACCCAACGGAGTCGCGCCGCTGCCGCGATGGGAAAGGGGCAAGCTCCGGGGCCCAAGGTATATACCCTTTCTTTCGGCCGTGTAGCTTTGACGTTTCCTAATCCCGTTAAGGCACTGCCCCGACGCGACGGCTTACAATGAGCCGTTTAATGAACGGTTAAATATACAGGGTGCCTCGAGTCCCTGGTGATTAGCATCGAGAATGAATCCGTCGTCTTAATTAGGCTCGCCTTGTCGCCGTTGTCGTACCAGTGACATTTTCATTGTTGGCATCTCTTTCCCTCGCGTGGCCCCGTGCAAAAGAACGAGGCGTAAAAATCAGCTGGACACGTCGTCCTTAGTCCTCCTCCTTCTCTCCGCCCTCCGTCTCTTTTCCACCCTCACCTTTGTGTCCTCCCGTTCCACGGCGCCGCTTCGTTTTCTGGAACCGTCGGCGTCGCTCTCGCCACGGTTAGATCGCGTTTGTATCAATCAAACGGCGACGTGAAAAATGATTTCGACGTCGGGGCACGCGACGGTTTAAACGTTGATTCATAGGGCCTGGCGGAGGGGTGTGCAGCTGGAAAAGGGGTAGCGGGGCACCAGGGAGCTCGGAAACGGGCGCGGGGGGTTCTGATAGAGGTCGATACCGCGAACCAGGGCACCAGCCTGACCGTCGGTATCGCGATCTCGCAATTTGGGCCAGTTTCTAGTCGATAGAATAATAATGCCACGGTGGAGACTCGATAATTCGACGGATATCTGTTGAACACGATGTCCCAGTTTGAGGAATTTAAGTCATTGGACGGGTTTATGCGAAAGGCTGCTTCATCTTAGTTTCTGGCGGAGCTCGGATGTATTTACGTCGAGCTCTCGATGAAAAATGGATTCGACGATGGGATCCAGTCGCATGCTCACCATGGTCTTCTGACCCGAATCCTCTGGAATCTTGTTTCTACACCGCGCTCGCAACAAATGGTTTAGCAAAGTTGTGGCTACACGCGGGGGTAGTTGTCAGACAGGACGAATGAAAGTAAGGACTTTTAGAAATTCTGCTTCGTGTCAGCTTGCTCGCACCGAGCTCTGCCGGAGAGATGGAACAGGTACGGAAGACGATTCCCCGCGTCCTTTTTTTTACTATTCTCATTCAGTTACCCAGTATATCGATCACGCGGGCTTGGTTCTCGCGAGGAAACGCCACTTGCGCTCTTCTCTTCTGGAATTTAGTAAATCCCACAGTTATTCTCCCGCAGAATTCTGAATGCTCACCAGTCGAACGAGATTCTCGATCAACAATACTTCTTCCCTCGCTCCGAGCCCGTCTACCTGCGAACTTACCTGAAATTCTCTCGCCTGACTGATTACCCCATTGTCGATGATGCAGCGCGTACCGAAGTTTTTCGTTCGACGCAATCTCGGAATTCCTCGCGAAATTTTGACCCGCCGGAGTCTAGCGAACAGTTAACAAAGAAAGAGCCGCGAACTTTTCCACTTCGCCAGCAAGTTCCTTTCGATTCTTATTACCGATCATCGCCGCGCTGTGCTCGCCGTCGACTTGCGCCTTCCACAAACGATCCAACGTAGAGAACGCGATCGCCCATCCCCGTGAAAATCATCTGCCTCGCGATTACTTTGAAATTCGCCCGAATTTCTGCTTCGGGATTTTCAACCGTGGATGATTATTTCGTCGCGCACGGCGGCTACAGTACACGCTAGAGGAAATCACGTTTCAGAGGGCCATCGAGTAAACGAAACTCCTCGTTTTCTTGAAGAATGTTTACCATTATACGCGCATGCCACGGTTGAGGTGGGCGGCTTGTGGTTTGATCGCGTGCCTTCTCGCATTCCACAACTTTTCAGACTTTTAAATCGAGAGTACGAAATGGCAGAGGGGCTTCGATTCGAGCTGCCTGCCTCCGCATGAAATCCGTTCCAGTTAGCCCGGCGAACGTGTACACGGATCAGAGATATGCGGCGCGCTCGTATCAACCAATTATATCGCACTTCGGGCCGCGAATTTTATAATGGGAAACGATAACTGCTAATAAACACGTTTCGTGGGATGAATAATGTACAGGTACATCGAGAAAACGGTACTTGGAATTCAGGCGATTCAAAATTCATAGGGTGGAATAATTCTATACCGAACGTGCCCAATATCGGCCACCGCAGATTTTCTCAATCTTCCATCGCCTAAGAAGATTAGGCGGGGCAAAGTACGGAGGGCGAAATTCTATACCTACCTGGCCACGAGTTTGCACCTGGCTTTGCTCGGAATTTCTGAAAATGGTCCCTTTTTGCACGGCGCGGACAGGTAGAGGCACAGGCACAGGCACGGTTCAGTTTACACACCCGACCTCGTAAATCTTGTCTGCCTTTCAAAGAGTTTACACTCCATTGCTGTCTTGGCAGTCGTAAAATTCCTCTGAAACAGGTGTATTCCTGTCTTCATGGTATTGAGAGCCCCTCTGTGAAAGTCTATCGCGAGAATCTTTTCATTTTCGCCTGTAAAAGGAGGGAAGCCTGTCCACTTCCTGCTTCCTCTGATGATGCACCCACCTTGCACAAATTCCAGTTTGGTTGTAATGAAAATGTAATTAGAGATTCATTCCTCGTTGCTGGCGAAGAACAAACTACAGCCCTCTTCTGAATCTGTGTGCGAAAATATTTCCACTTCTTTGCCATGGTGTTTCATTGTGAAATTCATTAGTTTTAAGTATTAAGCATGTTTAGTATTAGTATACGTAATATTAAGTAATGTTTAGTTATGGTATGGTTAGGCTTATTAACAGTTTTTACTGCAGCCTCGCCTTTACTCGCCTTTAATTCTTTCCTCATGTATAACATCTTTATTTTTTCTCTCTTTTCTGTTTTTGTTTGACGAGTAATTAAGACGAAATAATAATAATAATAATAATTAAAAGAACCCAGATATTCGCTCTTATTTGAAGAGCTTACGTTGTAGAAATTGGCACGCATCGCGAGCATAATGCAGAATCAAATTGGTCAATCATGATCCTTGCGTAGTCTGCATAATTTACTCTGCGCTCGCTCGATTGGCCGATTCGATTATTCGTATCACATTGTGCTGGGATGCACATGGCGCATCCGTCAATTGGAAACTAATGTACCACGTTAATGTAACGGGATTCACTCTTGTTCCGTTAATGTATTTGTGTGTAAACGGACGCGTTTAACGTTAAGGCTGGCGTGGAATTATAGCGAAGCCATCGAGCTGGCAATGTTTCGCTAAATAGAGAGAAAAAAACCCGAGCTATCCAGCCGTTAATTCTGCGAACTATCGGGCACATTAAAATTTCACATTTCCCTGCGTGTCCCACAATTTGATTCCATGAAATCTCCGAGGCAAACTCTTGGCAAACCCGGAACCAGTATAACATTTCGAACAGAAACAGAGCTGTCCGTTACTCGAGAAACAAAATCAGACGGGAGAAACGTTCGTATGGACATTCTTTGTTATCTTCGCTGCTAAATTCACCTCTGCAAAATTATGCTGCCATTTTACGGCGCGCCCCCTAAAACTCATCGATACGTTCGGCGCACCGCGAGCCACGATGGTTTTCCAATCTTTCGCCGAGCGTCCCAGCATATTGACGCAGTTTGCATCCCCCAGGAGCAACCGTTTTAAACAAACATGATCGTTAAAAAAACATCCAGAATCTCCACTAAAAACCTACAAAACGAAAGAATCACCCACCACGTGGAACATTCAAGGAAGATGTTCTTGTTCGACGTTTAAAAATCGACCCGTTTAACTGGACGCGCTTCGCGCTCAACGTTTCCTTCCCTGACAGTCAGTTAGTCGAGATGATGTATGATAATGAGCCAAGAGTTGGCCGATACGCGGCAAGTTTTACGGCGAAAAGTGCTGGCCCCGTAAGTAGGCGAATATCGCTGGGAAATTTCAGTTGTCCAACGGGGTGGGGGGGGGGGGGGCTGGAACTTTTACAGTGGTCGTTGAAAATAGCGTGCTACATGTTTCGTTCGCGTAGCACGTGTCGGGAACTTTAGAATCGATTGCGAAACTGGTGCTCGTTTGCCACTATTTTCGGTCGTAAAGCAGATTCGCAAAAGAGGGTGGATAATGCCCTAGACGAACTAAAAATATCGTCAGAAAGCACATAATATAGCGAGGGTTTGATCTTGCCTGTAACAGAAGTAAATTACTGGTATTATCGTACGAATATTATTTTATGTATAAGATTGGAAATAGTCGATTTATAGATTTAGAATCTGATTGCAAGTGAATAATAATTAGGCGAGAATAGAATTGATTCGAAATGTTTCATGAGGGTAGCTAAATAAGTATTTTTGCTTTGGTTTCCGTTTTTACCGACATTAAAGTGGTTATCCTTTCCGAAGTTGAAAATACGACGTAACGCACGTTAGTTTTGCACGGGACGTATCTCGGGGATATTAAAATTTATTATTCAGTGAATGGGGAGCAAAGTTTTCAGGTAATCCAGTGTCGATTAATATTTTAAACGGCGGGAACATTTTTAAATCCGTTACATCGCGATGCGATTTGCGGCTTCCGCTTTAATAAAACAGTAATTCGTGTGCGTTGATTAAACATTCATACTGGATTTGTAGAATAAATTACCGTGGGGAGATTATAGTGGACAAATGTGGACAGTGTATTTTTATTAAAACCTTTATTAAAACACGTGCTTATCTTTCGCGAATACAATTTTAAGTGGCGGAGTGGCATGTATTTTAATATCTTCATAGAATATTCCAAGTCGTATCACTTGTCCTAATATTTTACTGATAAGCTACATAAAAAATCTACTACTTTTAAAAATACTTGACGTTCGTAGCACAATCGAAGCTTCCACTTTCCATTAATAAACGAACAATTGGCTTTAACCTCCACTTGAAAAGATTGACCAACGAAAGGATGGAAGTCTGTTCGAGTTGAACGGCTTTGGAAGAGGCTCGTGTCTCTGCGTCACCAGTTCAGGTCCCATAAAAAGCCCGCCTGCTGTATTTAATAGTCGCGGATGATACTTCGAGAGTCAATCCAGTGGCAAGATCGACCATATGGGCCTGGACTCTTCGGGACATCTGTGTTGGGGCAACAATGGTTTCGTCCAGTGTGCCACGAGTGTTCTCGCGTGCTTGACTTTTGTAACACAGTTACCAGCCACCCTCTGTCCTCCCTCCGGCTCTCTCCTGGCTTTCCCGCGTCTCCCTCTCTGTTCCTGCCGGTTCATCGAGCCAGATAGACGTCCTCCGGCTACATAAGTCCCATTTCGGCCCGAATGAATGTTTAATTCGAGCGTCATTGAGGTCTCCCGTGCGCTGTGCGAGCGCGATCGACGCATTAATTCAATTTCGCGCTAATTAATGGAGCCACTCCTTCGTTGATTCAATTTGAATACGCTCCTAGAGAGGCTCGCCTGTCCTCCTTCCTTTTTTCCTTTCTCCCTCCGCACCCACCTCCGCCCATCCCACGAAAGATCCGTTTATTCTGTTTCCTTCCTTTTTTTTTTTACACTTTGCTGCCTTTCTCTCCGCTTTTCCCTCGGCTCCGCCACTGGCCGTCCGATCGATCTCGACCAGTACCACTGGCTCTCTCGAAAGTCGTTTCAGGGATTTTCGAGGGCCATCGGCCGAGCGAAAGGCTGTGCAAACGTCTAAGCGACCTCGTGACCGCTGCCTCGTCTCTGGAAATTCACCGTGTATATTCCTCCTCCTCCGAAATCCTCCGTCTTTTCATCGCGAGTATTTTAAAGTTACAGTGTGTTCATCGAGGAATCTCGAGGGCATCGATGCACAACTATCGTTTAATTCGTTTCGCGCTTAAAGTCAATTTCCAACCACGATCCAAGCGTTCCCTTCCCCCGACTTTCATATGTTCTCCAGATTTTACTAATCTCTCATCTTCGTACATTATCCGCTATCCTTCCCCCTTGAGGTTTATTTCGGCTCCATGCATCACGGAATCACTGTGTTGGAACCGAGTGATTTGCTAGATTAGGGGAACGCCGGGGACTTAGGGTAGCACTTGACAGGTACAGCGCGACCCCTACGATCCGTGTTTCGTATATCTTGCTTTGCAAGGGCGACCGTATGTATGTACATGGGGACACCGGGGCGTAGTAATTTTTCCCTGATTGTGGTTTGCATTCTCGTCTGTCAATGTCATCGCCTATTTGCCTGTGTTGCGGCCCAAGCCATTTGATGTTACTTGCAGTCTTGTTATGAAAGCTGAATGACCAATCATTCACCTTTCATAACCAGACTGCAAGTAACATCAAATTCCTGATTGAAACGAATGTCTCCACGCAGCAAACAGTGCAGTACTACCAACGGAATCATCCAACTCTTTCCTCCAGCGATTTTCTCCATCTCCGCGCGAAGAAGAATTGCATCCCCATCGAACCTCCAGAATCGCCTCACGCGCGGAACGAAGGGTCCGAGACGACTTAATTCAGCCGGCGATAATTATTACCCCGTCCCCCAAGCAACGTTAACCTCCCCAGTGCATTTCCCCTGCGATATCGATGTACACTGCATGCAGTGCGTTAAATCCGCCTTAAGGAGCGTGCAATAAGGGCGCTGCGCCGTCTCGATAGAATTTATCGCGGGCCGAAGGAGGTTGGGGGATGAAAATTCCGTTTTACCCAAGAACGCGGCGCAATTCCATCGCCATACCTGATTACAAATTCTGCGAAGTTGCCGGTTATGAGCGTCGCGCAGCTTGCAATTTCGGCGTGCGGGAACTTAGGAAAACGCGGGGCGGTCCCCTCTGGCAGGGGATTAGGCATCGGTTTTGAACGCGCCTGGCCGATCGTCGTAAGAGACCCATCTAAATCCAACGCGATACCTCTCCGTTCTCCCCCGTCCACCTACCCTCTGCCCGGTCTACCCGGTTCCCCGGGGGTAGCGGGAATTAAGATAAGCCGAATCTGATTCCGACGTCCCGATGGCGGCCTGCATAATCTTTTCTCCTACGTTGCGCGAAAGAGTTGTCGGGGCTGGCCTGGGATAGGAGCTGTCTGGCGGCTGTCGTCTTCTCGCATTTCCAATTCCATCTCTCGCGTTTCGCTCGCGACATCCGGGGCTGTCGCGATGCATCGATATACAAATACCCGGGGAGCACGGTTCACGTGTCCCCTTTTCAACGGGAGTCTTATTCCCTTGCCATTCGTAGACAACGGACGACCCTTTCCCGGGGCCAGAGAATCGAATTATACAGGTGGCGTGGGGACGCGGCAATCCCTCTTGCAAGTATAACCCGATATTCGAGATTCTTCAGATTTTCAGGGCCCGCCTTCCCGTGGCTGATATTGTGCAGGGCTGAGTGGTGCAACCTCTGTTCTGCTAGTATCAAATTCTTCGAGGATGGATACATTATTATTCTGAAGCATAATTCCTGATTATCGTAATTGCGTAAATCAGATGACGAAGAAGGATGGGAAGAGTGAGGTGTTGGGTAGACGGGGGGCGGATGTAACACTTTGATTTTGGAATACGATTAAGCAAGAACTGTCACAGTTAGAAGACCAGTTCTTATACGGAAATGTTACTTACTTATCTGACATTATTTTTTACTTATTTTATTTTTTATTTTATTTATTTATATACGGGAAAACACTTTGGTACATACATAATCGAAAAGATCAGTAGAGGAGTATTTTAGTACATAAAAGTAGGGACACAAAAAAAGAACACCTAAAGCCAAAATGAAATAGTGCCAAGATAGAGTATTAGCAAAACGAATAGGATAAAATGCAATAGAAATAATAGGAGTTAACGAGGAGATTATTGAGGTTAATGTTATTATCCAGGTTATTAATGAAAAATGAGAAGCGGAGAAAGTGTTACAACCGTCCTCGACCTCTGCAGTCGATAGTAGCACAAATTTAAATTTACAAAATTAAAATATTTATTGATTTTAATTATAACAGTAAATGAAGAAAAGTAAAATTTATAACCAATTACGCGGTGTCGCAATTCTGGCAGATATTGAAAACGTTTTGGCTGGTGCATACTTCATGTGATCAATCAATACAATACACTCATTTTTTATTTGGTTTGCTTGTGCTGTGCTATACGATTCCATGCAAACAAGACAAATTCATCTTCTTTGTCACTATTCGATTCTGTCGCGGTACAACCGGCCCCGACTGCCGATGTTACAATCGCCCCCGACCAGGCTTTTCAACATAAATGATAAATTTTGATTAACGAGACAGTTAAAAGTAATAAGTAACGATCAGTATTACTTTAAAAATGGCCTGATTGAATATTAAAAAAAGAAGAAAAAACACGTACTTGCAAAGGGAGTATTTGCATTACAATTTTAAATCGGTAAAAAAAAGTTACTTTAGGGTATGGAAAAGTTATTTTCTTCATTATATATGTATATTGTGTATCTATACAGCTAGGGCATGCATGTGTGTATTCCAGATGTGTGTATATCCAAAATTTGTGTTAATATCTATCACATGTTTTGAGATATTTAACGTGTTACAATCGCCCCCGGTCTACCCTACTTCATTATCAGTGTGTGTAGCTTCGCGTGCCTCATTTTGAGGGAAGAAGATACCCATGGAGGGATTCTAATCAACGTCGATTTATCTTCTCAAATATCGTCTTCTGTCCCTACAGTAGATACTTGTACATACTCAGGTTGCACGAGAATTTCGCGACTACATCCGGTAGGAAAATTATTTCGAAACACATGTAACGGGCCTCGTCGGAACGCGGACGCGGTTACGTGTTTGTAATGGCAATCGCGTGTCCAGCACGGAAACATTCCGCAATATCGAAACGCGGACAAATGTGCACGGCGGAAATAATGCATCCCCGTTGACCGATCGATTGCACCGGGCCTCGATCGATCAGCCAGCCAGATGACAAGCGAAATAATTAATAATAATCGTTAATCGGCCGGCGAATTCGTTTTTGTTTCGTTCCTGAATAGTCAGCCCATCGTTTGCCTGATGGCTCGATGAACAAACCCGACGAGCTTCCATTGTGCTCGACATCGTCACACAATTATTCGTGTTCCATTTATCTTCCACTTTCGACGATTACGACGATACGATTATTATCCGAGGAAACGCGAAGGAGCTGCCATCGAATTTATTGCGATCACGTTCGGAATAATTCGATTGGAGGTCTCGAGATGCATCGATCTCGTGACGTATGCTTTAAATGTATACGAGGTGTCGCGGGATGCTAGGTGCCCGGCGGAAATTTCCCAAGGAACACTCGCCCGTCATAAAAGTGCAGATGCGCGCGAGCGTAGGGATAGGCAATCGTACGTGAGAAAAGTAAAAAAGGCGCCGCCGGGCGGCGTGTCTTGGCGGGACATATATTTTCAGACGCCAAACGGCCCCGGCGCGTGATTCTGTTCGGTGCGTCAGACGCGACAGTTTTATTCGGCAAAGTCTGAATGAAACGTCCCCCCGAACGAAAATCTCCGTCGTCGATCACGCTTTTTGCTCCCCCGTTGAACGGCCAGGATGTCGCGAGCTGGGCGACACCTGACTTGCCGGGCAATGAAAAATATTCGTTACCGTTCCTCGTTGATTTACGCGCAGCGAGAAGCAAGCTTCGCGGAGCTCTTTACGGCTGACATTTCTTACCATATTCCATGCGCCGGTGAATTGTAAACAAATTCTGTCGCGCCTGGGGTTATCTTTAATTAATCGACGACCCTGACTCTTGCAATGGTAATATCTTCTCGAGTTCTTCGTTTACTATTGCTGGACAATCGAGGATGGGATAATCGAAGGCGGTGATCACAGAAGTCGCGATTCCTCTGTGCTTCCCCGCGGTACGAGCCTCATCGCGGCGGGGTGACCCTCTTTATCCATTTATTCATCTATTCATCCGTCTACTTGTCGCGTTTCATCACGTCGGGCGAACGAGCAGGGAGGGCATGAAAAATACATCGCCGAGGCATGCTCAAGTGCTCGATAATTCTGCGGCGGGCGAAGTAGCCGGGGCAACTAACGTGAGCCACATGAATGTACAGTAATAATCTTTTCGAGAGGCGGCCGGGGCTATGCAGAAGCGCGGAGGATAGGCACGGCGCGATCCGAAATGCACGTGTATGCACACAGTAATCCCGTAAGAGGCGGGCACAGCAATCCCTTGGAGTAGCTTAAAAGCACTACGCGGGCTTTCCCGCGGACATTCGGAATTTCTCCTGTCGATCGCGTATGAAAGTACATTCCCGGTTTTCATGCTCGCTCGCCCTTTCATATTCACCCGTGCCCGCGATCCTATCGTTATCGGTTTATCGCGTATTTCGACTCGATAATCGCCGGTGAAATCAGATTTACCTAGGGCCCCGGGGATGGACGTTGGAATGAAGGTAAAGCAGGGACACTCTGAGCCGATCTCCGCGAATTTTGCAGCTTCCCTCGAGCTTTCGTAACTTCAATTCACGCGGCTGGGGCATTCTGCTTTTGGGTACCAACATTGATTAGTCAAATTGGGAATATTTCAACCATATCCGCTATGAGATTTGAAAGATCAGAATCATCCTGAAGCCTTCTACGGCGCCCACGCTTCTAGTTTAATGAAATCCCAGGCGAACGGATGTGGTTTAGTTATTTTTCAGGACCTAGGTTCTCCGAGCTCGACGAATGAATTAAACACGGAGTTATACTGATATTCTTTTATGAAACAGATCTGGATATATTACTTTTGGGTATTTATTACGGCTGAATAGACCTTAGAGTACTGGAAATCATAAAACATTTTAAGAAATTGCAATCGGAAAATACATGGGAACCAGATATATTACCGTACGCCCTCGACTTCGGCTACTCGCACTCATCAAACGTCTTCAGTCTTTATTACTGTACAGTCGTGAATTGCAAGCATTTTCCATTTTTTTTATTTTTCTGTGATGACTTGTCTTCCTCCAGGTATGTAACCTCGACTTCAAAATTTGTTGAAGTTCTTCTGATACTTCCTATCGGCAGATATTATAACTTTATCGAAGTGTAGAAAGAATTGCACGTGTTTACATGTGCTTTTTGTATATAATAACGCATATATTTAAGAAATTATCGGTACAAAAAGAATTTGCATATCTGTGCATTTTCTGGAGTTACGAAACTTTTTATTTCGCTAGAAGGACGATATTCCTGCAGATATGTTCGATTTATTAGACTTATCAAATAGTTATACAGCAACGAAATATCAACAAAAGATAATTCTCGTATTTATAGATAGCAATAAAAATAAAATTAAAGTTAAAGCTATTTTTTGCAAATGAACAAAATTACAATTTTATATCTTTGTTTCTTTGTCCTCCTAATACCGTGTATATATCTATCATTCAAATACATTTCATTACTTAATCAATAACACTGCTAGAGACATACTAATATTTTTTTTTCCCGCTCGAAGCCTGGTTTAGCCTACTGTAAGCTCGGGGCCGGCGACCCGCGGAGGCGGAAATCGTTCGGATCCTATGAATTCGGCCGCATAAGTTAAGGAACTTGGCGCATAATCTGATGTAGCGGCTCCGGTAATTCTGTAGAGTGGCTGGATGCGGAGAAGATGTTGCGTTCGATCGATCGTGACGGAAGAGCAGCGAGTTTCGCGCGCGCCTAGCTCTAACGCCAACTTGAATCCCTGTTTCCTATGGGTCCAATAGAATTTCAGGTTTACCTCGGTCTCGAAACTTCCCCTCCCCCCCCCCCCCCCCCCCGGTGAAACTTTAATTCGCCGAGTCAGGCTCGAATTTCCTTTGTACGGGGCCCGGCTGAGGCGATCCGAGGCGACACCGCCGCCTTTGTCGTCCCATGAAAAAAGCAGTAGGACGAAACGACGGCAGTCGGGTGTCGCCCCCGAAATCTCGCGTGCCGTGCGATCCGCGCAACTTTCCCGTATGCTCATGAGAACGAATCCAAGTACCGCCGCCCCCGCTGCTGTACGGATCAACTTGGAGTCCCGCTGACCGTGGAGTTTTCCGGTTATTTGCATGCGACATGCACCGCCCGCTGGAAATTGATCTACTGGCTGCACCTATGAAGCTTCCTTTTAACGTCGAATACTTCATGGAAGCTGAGCTCTCGGAGAATCAGAACAATTGAGAACCTTGCAACGAGGGTCCATTCTCGACGGTTTTAGAGTTATGACTTGTAACACATGTAAAAGAAATTCTACAAATGGAAATAGAAATATTAATATTTTTATTAGCTATAGAATATTTTCTTTCGCCAAAAAATAGAAATAAAATCATATCAACTGAATAACTACTACTTATTTTTCAATTAGTGTTTTCTGTTTAATGTTAAATCAAAGCGATAATTTTATAAACGATTTTTTCTAATTTCTAAAGAGCTGCACTCTTGCTTAAGCTCCTCAATTTCCGCTGGATTTTACTTGGTAGGGGAAGGTGGGGCAAGATGGGGTAGTTAAGGTTTGATGATGAATAAAACACAGATTTTCATAATCAACTAATCAACTTTATGTCTGAACCATTCTTTGGTAATAAGTCTTTCAGTTTAACTGTGAATCAACCCAAGTTTTACAGGTTTTAGTGCCGCCTGATTCCACCTTAACGCGTATGCTCAATTTTGATTAGTGCGTTTTTAACGCGAGATACAGGGGTACCCCGTCTTGCCCTCCCCCCCCCCCCCTCTTGCCCCACCTTCCCCTAATCAAAAAAGGCTGTGTCAAGGGTAATCGAAGGAAAATAGCGGGGTGGTAGAGGCCCTGAGGGTAGAAAATTATAGCGCAGTAGGGTATGGAGAGTCTCGGGTGTGTAGTTTTCGGGCATCAGTGTATAATGGGTTTGTGCGGATAGAATTTCTGTGCGGAGCAGGGCAAAGTCGAAAGACTTGGGCGGTTTAAGGTGGTCGAAGCAACGGCGGCGGCCAATTTCCCCGTTAAAAGTTCTCACGTCTCGCGGAGCGTTCGGATGCACGTCGTTAGAGCCGCCTTAAGCGTGTAAAATACGGCCCCGAGCGGAATAAATCGGCGCAAAAGCGTGGCAAATCAATTCCGTCCGCGTTTGCAGGCTCCTCCGCTGTCAGAGGTACAAACTGCTGGGGTATTTAAGCGCATGCTACCCGGCACGGCCACCCCTGTTCGGCGCGGGTTACATTATTCAAAAGTATCGGCGCAATGCAGACTACGTAAGGGGCTTGAATTATGCACGATTTATTAGCCTTAGGAGAGACTACTCCCTCGTAGTGATTCGTGCTTGTGTACACAGTGTGTCTCAATTATATTAGCTTCCCTGGAAAATTGATACGCCCCTTCTTGCTCCTACGTTCGATCCACCTCGTTAATGTCACATCTCTTCTTCCTTCATACGACATTCCGTAATCTGATTTTTCCTCGCGTAGTTTGCTTGGGTATTGTTGGAACGAATGGCTCCTTAAAGTTGTTCGTGGTGCAGATAGATCACGAAGGTGATGGACGTTTCACTCGCCTAATTTCAGATTGTTGATGAACTGATACGAAGTAATAAGAGGATAAGTGGAGAACGTAGAAGGGTAACTGGTGTTTTAATCCAGCCGTTCGCTAAGTAAATAAGCGCAATCGTTCAAACCCACGATCCCCGTTCTGGCTAGCAGGCTATTTCAGCGAATAACAAAGGAATAAAAAGTACCTACGAAAACGTAGGATTGCATGATGGGACAGCGAACGCATGGTCATCGAACCCTGAAGTGACCTCCTTTGCGTGCCATTCGTGCAGTTGCGGAGAGGTATAATCATACAGAATGCAGAATGTTCGCTTTGTCCTCCTATAAAGCTATTCACGGGCGGACGACTAGTCAAAGATTAAAAAAAAAAAAGGGAACAAAGTATCTAATCTCCTCCGAGGAGTCTAACCAACCGCAGGAGACAGTGGGTATGTACGAGGGATCTTTCCAGTAGAGGAAGCGGGCACCTTTCATTGGTCACGTAAAATCCTTCGAATGGAGGAAAGTGTACATTTTTCATGATTCCCCTGTCTTTGATCTCCGCCGCGGACCAATCAGTTCGAAGAGAATTCCTTGTAAAACTCACTCTAGCTTCAAAGTCCGATCCACGTTCACTATTTGTAATTCAACGCTTTGTCAGAATTCATACATACACTCTGAACTTTGAAGCCTCGCAGACCGTTCACTCTGCTGAAACGAAATTCTATGCATAACGGGGGAGAAAACTCCACACACATCCTTGTTCCCAGGAAGCTCATATTTGTTCCCGCGTCTATTATTACGAATAACATTCGCGGAGAGATAGCCAGGGTATAGTAGCATCGATACGCAAATAATGGATGCCGCTTCCAGCCGGGAACCGCAGTAAATTCGAATATCGACATCGCCCGCGCGAGCCACGGATCTACGAATTTTTATCGCCGGCGAAATTGGTCTGGAGCAACCCGGCCGGTGCCTTATCACCTGGCGCTCCCTGGATCTTAACTATACGATTTTTCTCCTCCTCGCGCACCCACGCGTAACTCACCCCCGCCGCTGTAACCACCTCCAATTACACTCAGACATCCTCCACTCACAATTCAGCAGAATCTCCGTAACGATCTCCTCGCAACACGGCCGCCACACGTATTTCTCGCGAAGGCTCAACGGAAGGTGGATCTGAGGCGACCGCTCCTGAAATCGATCAGAATCTAGAGAGATACCTGCGGCGCGAAAGCGCAGGAAAGAGGAAGCCTGGTAGGATCTCTGGTAGGAAATAGCTGAAACCGCAGGTAGTCGAGCACCTAAACAACCGTCGGGAGAAATCCCAGCAAGCGGAGGTCGCCGCGAGCGCGTTGCCTGCATCATAGCCAGCCTCTAAGTCTGCTCGTCCCTCCTCTGTGGCGAGGGGTGAAAAAAAACGTGTAGGTACCGAAATCCAGGCGAAACGCGACTCCCTCAGGGCCCTCTCCCTTCTCTGGCGCGCTTGTAACGGATGGCGCGGGCGCGTAATAAAATCGAAATTTGCCTGCGCGCCGCTGATGCTGCCAGGGTTAGACGTGGCGTAGGGAGTGGAGGGGGGGAAAAAAGCGGGAAACAGAGGGACGAGAAGAGGAGGCGCGTAGGGTGCCGCCGAACCAGCCACGGCTTTGTCCGAGAGCAAGTCGCATGTCGACCGTGCCGTCTGCGACTATACTTCATAGCCTCGCGTCGCATGCAAGTTTAATCTTGTGGAAGTAACGCAAATGCAGTACCCACACACCGCCGCCCGGCCCAGGCCCGGCTGAATAATGCATTTATGTATGTGTCCGCGGATACGCGATGGCTAGCGCGAATCCCTCGCGAGGACACGCTCGCCCAGCTCACCCGTGCTCGAGTGGGCCAAGCGCGGGCGAGCGCGAGCGAGTGCGGGCAGCTTCGAGGCCTCGATCACGTCACCCTTACCGCCCATTCGATGTAACTCGACAGAATAGATGGGAGCTCCTCTTTTTTGTCTTCCACTTGCGTGCTTACGGCGGTGGCTAATTGCGCGGGGATGATCGGCTGGTCGTCGATGGCTGCGTGACTTGGATGGGCTTTTTGCAGAGGGTCCTGTGTGATGTTTCTTGTTGGGGGACTCCTCCTTTCTGCCGAATGGAAAGGAGAGAAGCGTGGAGGGAGTTCTCACCTGGGATGAAGTCTGCCTTCAGCAGGTAATTATGTAGCTGGATAGGGATTGAAATCTTTTCGAGAGATTCAGATGTTAGTCGCTGGTAGTCGCAGGGAAGCTGCAAGGTGCCGGGCTCCTTTCACCGCCGCCAAGTGAAGAGATATCTGCCACGATTTTTGCAAAACGACCTGCTTAAGTTGATAAAAGATGCGCTTCTGAATATCAAGGGTCGTACATGGTGGAGCGCCGCAGCACTTTCTTCTTGCAGTTTGCACGTCCTTAAGTGACGTCTTTCGAGGATGATGGATGGCCCTTGGTTCCATATCTTAACTTTCCCGGTATTTTGACTCGAATCTCGTGGATTTTTTACTCCATCGCCGGGGGAATTGCGGAATGAATTGCGGGTTACTCACGGTGCATTTGATGCGAGCTCCGAGTACTTACTCGTGTGCGCTCCAGCGAGCATTCAAGTGAATGATTCGATCATATATTTTAATCGGACAGCTTTTGAAAGCATTTAGGGACATTTCACTTGTAGTGTGTTGTAGTTTCCGCTCCATAAATGCTAGGATGTGATTCTACAAAATTTGTGCATGGTCCTTTGTGGAATTTTCACTTTGAAAAATGGAGCAGTTTCGAAGGGGCCATTAGTTTGGTGTTAGTTATGTAAGGTAGACCGGGGCGAATCGGATCACTTTGTGTTTGATGGTAAAAAAATAATAGTCAAACATTAAAAAACTAATTCTTTATTATATTTTCGTGACCAGTACACCTTTGGCTTGAACATGAATATATGAAAATTGAAACTAAACATAAAAATCTTTCGTTTATAAACAAAAAACGAAAAAGTGAGAAATATCCGATTCGCCCCGAAACATGAGGCGAATCGGATAACCCAGAAATTTCTGAAAAAATGGAAATTTTCATAACAAAATCTTTAGAATCAACTTGAACAAATCTAGTTTAATGGCAGTGAAGTCCGGTGGCACTACTTAGCACACAGATCAGAAGGATATTGCCGTTTTTTGCCGCCTCTATCAGCACAATTCTCCTGGCACCACTCTTCTCAGATAATCTTCTGAAAGTGGACAAATTCATTTTTCACCACAGTAAATATAATGCCATCTTCTTAAAACCATTAATTTATTTTTTTTTTTCGTCATTTCTTTAGATTTAATTTTTATCACAGCTTCCTTTATTTTTTTTTTTGGACACTATGATCCCTGATTGCTCTTTTTTATGTACGTACGAACCGTCTGTATATAAACAATTATCATATTTACAATCATAAAAATACTCAAATGAAAAAAAGAGTGATCCGATTCGTCCCAAATAACGTAATCTGATTACATAGCCCCAGATATAAATATTTCAAAGGTTGTACATTACATAAACATATTATAATATAATAGTCTAAACTACATCAAATACTAAACTTGGACACCGTGCAAACTAATAACAATAAACACATTTGAATTTTCAAGCTTACTTTGTATTTTAAATACAAAATTGCAGATTACGTAGGTTAGATTCGGACCAAAACTCTAACGTTCGCACGCGTCCATCTCACTAAAAAGTATGCCAGCTCTAAAAAATGACAAGGTACTATGAACGATCGGAATGCTCATTTCTATTGCGATGTAAAAAATATGGACTAAATTCTTATTTTGATCTGATTCTCCCTGGTCTACCCTACATGTAGGGTGTGAAAATAGAACAAGGAGTTTCAAAAAGCCTTTCCAATTAACGTACATGCACAGTTTATTCTTCAATCCTCGTGCCTTTAATCTCGCAAACGTGTCCGCAGCTTTTTCTAAAAAAACGATTACACTGTAACGTCTGATTGCACCTTTATAAACATCCTAAATAACTCAGAGAGTATTTTGCTGGGGATTCGCGAGAGTCAAAGCTACACTTTGTTATGCAAAGCAGTTACCTCTCCACTTTCTATCCCCCTTCGTCCACATCTTACGAACCACGCGAACAAACGTCGATTCAAGGAAAATTGGAACGAAAAACAGAGGGAACTACGTTATTTCGGTGGAATTTTTATTTCTGTAATCTTGTTTCCTCTAAACATGAAAACGAAATGTTTCCGCCTGTTGCAATTACTTTAAGCAAATATCAATCTTGTAGGGCCAGGAAATATTTTGGAACGGTTCATTTCTATTTGAAAGGATCAAAGATTTCACACAAGATTTGAATTGGTTTAGGAGACTTTGAAGTCACCACCTGGCTGTCGAGGTTTTTGAAGTAAGTTCCGCGTGAAAGCTATTGAAAGGATGTTTCTCAAGATGCTAAGTCTGAAAGACCACTCTACGGTGACGAGGAACGATGGAGCCTCGGCTCCTGTGATTTATCGTCCTGCCCTCCAGGATATTATAGCTGGACGCGTGGGTTCATATATAAATTGTTCTTCGAAAATATCTCGGATAACGCGAGGAACTTTTTTAATCTCTGCGGGCCTCGTCTTACAAAGGGGCAGCTGGACCAGCTTGAAAGTTGGCTTTTACTAATGAAATAACCCTCGAAACTCTATCCTTGGCGAGGCGCCCGACTTTTGCAATTAATATTATTGCGCGCTACTTAGCTGCGCGCTAAGACTTTGCTAATTTGTTGAATATCTTTTATCAAGGCTCCGCGGGAACTTTCTATTTCTATAACCGTAGAAAAGGGGAAACCCTTGAACCCTTTATGATAACTCTCTGAAACTGTACAAAATTATACGATAAATTCGTATTCGCTTCAAATGCTACGTAGCGCCAATATTCAGCGTTAAATGTCACGTTTCCCGTGCACTTACTGTTCCAACATCCCCACATTTGCAAGAACGTCGACTGACGTTCGCGAGTCCGCCCACCGAAACTTTAAAAAACACTCTCCCACCGTAATCCACGGAAAGTGAACAACGCGGCTACGATTCAATAACGCAACTTCGACGAACCTCCCCGTCCAGCGAAACTTGGTCACCGCCCTCGCACTTTCACCCCCTCGTATTCTGCCCTATCGCCCTCCACTTCCCACTGGTACCTACATTTTAAACCTAAGGGTGAATCATCCTCGCAATGCTCACCTCCCTCCCCGCAGGAAAGTTCCTCCGCCCCGAGGACCCGAGCCCGTTGTGTGCCTTATATTCGTCGTGGTAACTCGATAACTCGATAACCCCCGGCCTTATCCGCGAGGTGGCGAGTAAATTTAAGAGCTCCCTTAAAATTCTACGCCTCCCGCTGGTGTTAAGGCACCGCGGAGATCTCTCTTCAATGGATCCCCGCCAAGCGCGGCCCTTTAGTTACCCCGAGGTGGCGAATAAACGATTCGTATAAACAGCGGAAGCGATTCCGCGCTCCTTCGAGCTTCGACGAGCCCTCTCCGGCGTCTAGTGTGGAATACGGAAAATAATGGCCCCGACGGTTGCCGGGCGGATCGTAAAGAACGGGATTGACTTGGGGGAACGCAGCTATTTACAGGACAATCTGATACAAGGTTTTTACGAGCCCGGGACGAGGGATTTCGCTAAAATTGATATCCGCGCGCTGATAGAATCGAATTATAGAGCGCGGAAAGTTTCGACTGACGGAAATAGTTCGGCGTGGTTTCAGTGGCGGGACAGGGACTGATTGAAATTCGTGGCAGAGGATACTCGGTTCGAAGCGGTTAATTAAGTTTGAATCGTCGGGAGGCGGACTGCGTATCTCGGCGGCAGTGTCGTAAAATTTCTTGCTCCGCTGATTCGAGTTTGAAAAATGAATTTACACGCGGCCCGGTTTACGGGGGACCGTTAGGTATGTTTTAAGGAAACAAAAGGGGGTTCAAAGAAAGGGGGATGGATAAAAAATTTCCATCGAACTCCTCGATAATTTCAATCACGCAGGAACACCGAAGTGCACCGTTTCCATCAGGGGTGGAGAAGGCCATCTCGTAGCGCCATCTGAATCGCTAAAATTATTCGAGACAGCGTTTAAATAGCCCGATAACGAAATTAACTCCTCGAAACGAGGATCGTCGAGCCTCGAAATGATTTCATTAAACGCCAGTCGCGCATACTGGACTTCTTACTCAGCGCAAGCACTAGAGGAAGAGGGGTTGGAAAGAAGGGCCAATAATGATAATTAAAAATACTGTCGCTCATCTATCTCTGCCTAGCGAATGCCACATACCTGAATCGCGAACGAAGATATAGGGTGCAAGATACTATAATACTTTCATCCTCCATTGTCACGAAGAATTCCCATATTTCTGCTTGACCCATCATTTAGAGCCCCGCACGTCTAATCACGCGCCACCCAGAAGATTCCATGGTTCCGTCGCTGCCACTGGATGACTATACAGTATCGACCCGTTTAATCCACGAGTATCTCGGCCCCGATCCTGGCCGTCGACGAATAATCGAAGGACCGAGCGGCACGCACGTGCCTGCGTGCACAAGAAGCACAAGTGCATCCTCGAGCGTTCCGTTGGGCTGCTTATAATTGCGTCTCCGTTACGAGAGCAGCGGAAAGAAGCCGTGGACCGGTGGTGGGATTATTATTGAACGCTGGAGCCACGTCGTGGGGGGCGCGCGGCAAGTGCCAGAATCAATAGATCGCTGGGGGCAGGGGAGGTGGAAGAAGCGTAGGAGCTGAAAGGATTTTTGGCACGTGCCGTGTGACGCTGGCAGTTCGCGAAATGGCAATTAACGGGAATTTTTGGCAACATTACGCGGCGCTCCGAATCACTGGTACGATCTCTGGCATGGGTGATTTAATTAAAAGCTTCCGCGTCCGATTCGATTACACGGAAGCTCCTCGATCGGCGGCCCTTCTGTTCTTCCTGCGTGGCAAGGATCCACGTGTCGCTTTCGAACAATATTTGCCACCCCCTTCTCCTTCCCCTTTGGGATAGGGGTGCCGGCCTGTCTGTTCGATTTAACTTCAGCCTTTGTCTTCCCGAGGTTCCCAGGGCCAGGGAATTGTTCTGCTAATGGTAGCTCTATTTCTGATGCTGATCGATAACATTCATCCCTTTGCAGTAGGGTATTCGTTAACTTCCGGATCTTGAAAGGGAAAGCGAAAATTCTTTCCCCGCCTCGTCTATCCCTTGCCAGTGTAGAGAACTGCAAGCTCACGATCGATGTCCTACTGCGAGCCGTGCAATTTACAAACCTCCTACGAGTCTAGTACCGACCCCAAAAATCGTCGGCGATTTTCCGCACAACCGGCCCCGGCCCCGCTCTTTCATTTCCCGCGCAGCGTTGTCCAGCCATCTATCAACAGGACCATCCCTTGTTTCGCGTGACTCCGAAGACGCGCGGGACGCAGAATCGTCGCGCTGTCGTTTTAACGATCGTTAAAATTAATGACGCGCGGGAAGGAAGCGAGGGGGCGCGTAACGTCCACGCGTCGCCAGGGAAAAGGATCTGAACGAGACGCCTGCAGTCGCTCGAGGAGAGCGCGTCTCCAGCTCGCAGGCTGCTGGGCAGCACTTGGTTCAGCTCGGCTCCGGGGCGAATCTAAGGGGTGGAGGACCGTTCGAAAGGTCGCCATAAGTCACCGTCGACGATTCATCGATCGACTAGGCTGACCTGCGTCGATCCACCTCCCCTCAGCCCCGCTCATGTATCTTTTCCGGCGATTCCCACTCGTCGATCGTCGCACACGTCGCCGCCGGGCCGGTTAGCAAGCCGTGCGTGACGGCCACCGAAAGTTTCCTCTGCACACCGTGCACGCGCGCTGGCACAATGGACTCGGACGTGGAAAAGGGTATCGTCCTCGTATTATTAGAAGCTAACAAGATGTGAATCGATCGGAGATTGATGACCCAGGGTCGATACATCACCGCCTTTCCGGCTGGCGACTCCTGGAAATCCCTTTCCTGCACGGTTTGTTCGACAATGAGAGGGGAAGTGGACCGTGACGACTCGATTTTTCGGGCTAGCTCTGGATATGGGGTAGCTTGGCACTGTGTCACTCACGGATCAGTGGAGATACGTTCGAAGCATCCGCGAGACTGCCTTCCTAGTTTCAATTTACTGGTCCGGTTTCGGTGAAAGAGATATTAACTAGACTACTAACAAGTGTCTGACCTAACGTACACAGTGGGGAGGCAAGCAGCCCTGGAATAGCGCAGTGACTGATGGAGCAATGCTGGTAGTTTCCCGGAGAGTACAAACACTTTGGAAATAAAACGAAATAAGTATTTAATTAAGGGGGGACGCCTACCTAGAGCGGTCGAAACAATGCGCTTCTTTGGGATTTTTTTCTAGAAAAAGCGTTACACTTTTATTAATAACTATTCGTCTATTGTTAAGAGTACATCTAAAGGACAGTTCAGAATTTTTTGCGTTAGGGTAAGTCGGGGAGAGATGGCCCACTTTTTTTAAAACAATCAGTACACCGTAAGTTTAGTGGTTTTATAAAAGACAAAAATATATTTGCAAAATGAAATACATTTAAATAAATAATATAAAATTGAATTAAGAAAATAATCATACATTTAAAAAAGATAAAATAAAATTGCAGTCTATGCGAAAGGCCATCTTACCCGGACTGTCCGGGTGAGATGACCCATATAAAATATACATGTTATGAAGTTAATAAAACGAAAAATTATTTCTTTTTCTTGCACAGAACTTTTCGACACTCATTGCATAAGTTCAAAAATTTTGAGCATCCTTCGTAAAACCATTTTTTACAGCTGACCAGTCATCGGGTTTCGATGTACAGCTGTACTGCTCCCCACAACCCATCCATTTTGCCATTTTGGACTGCTTCTACGGTTTTCAACAATGCGTCGTGTGTCCAAAACTTTCTACGTTGATTATATCTTCGTTTATATTCCGTTGGCATGTTCTACAAAAACATTTACTAGCTATTATGCATGATTTTATGATGGGCCAACTATCCCCGAAAAAATCGGGCCAACTAACCCGAGAGTCAAGGAGCACCAACTCGCTTGTTTTTTCAATACTGCTATAACCTCTAAACATTATATTAACGCACTGCATTAAGAAAAAGTAATTACTTTTTCGTAAAATATCAGTAAATTATAATTTAAAGAACACGTAGAAAATTTCCGAACATAATCCATTTTTATATTACAAATAACTTACCTGATTTCACAGTTAAAAGCAAACAGAAAACACGATTAATGCGGCGTGTGAGCTACGCGCAATATACCACTAAAAATAACTGAAAATCGCAATGTTCTAAAACATAAACGTGATCGAGCCATCTCACCCGGAATTATCCTAAAGAAAATTAAAAGATTTGAGAGTTATAAGCGATGACCGGGATGTCCTTTTCTTGCGGTGACCATCGTAGCTCGTAGCAGAATCATCCGAAATGAAAAATTCGAAAGGCTTTAGATAGAGTATGAAATTATCTAGACGCTATCGGAGGGATTTCTTTTTTTTCTTCTTACTTTTTTTTTTACAGGCCAAGAAAGCAACTACTTTTTTGTTGAAAATCGATGGTTCAACTTTGCAGCGCCGCCATTTTGTCTCATAATAATTTTTCCAAAATCGGGCCCGACAGCGCCTAGATAATTTCATACTCTATCTAAAGCCTTTCGAATTTTTCATTTCGGATGATTCTGCTACGAGCTACGATGGCCACCGCAAAAAGAAAGTACATCCCGGTCACCGCTTATAACTCTCAAATCTTTTAATATTCTTTAACGCAAAAAATACTGAACTGTCCTTTAGATGCACTCTTAACAATAGACGAATAGTTATTAATAAAAGTGTAACGGTTTTTCTAGAAAAAAATCCCAAAGAAGCGCATTGTTTCGACCGCTCTAGGTAGGCGTCCCCCCTTAAACTGAATCAGCCTACGCGTGATACGTAACGTGTGTCGTTATCGAATACTCGCGAGCCGGTGAACGGATCACAGATATCCCCCGACAGGTCGATATCGCGGATAAAGAAAACGTCGCCGAGACACTGGTCAAACGGCTGGCAGCTATGGAAAATCGATTCACCGATAATAATAATGAAATTTTATGGAAGCGAGCCTGTAGTTATCCAGTTACCGGATGCACCGTGAAAACCTCCCTTCGCGCGATCGTTATCTCGGGGACAGAAGTGGCCTGGGCAAATGGCGGGCAAGGGGCACAACGAATTTTATTGCGGCTGGGTGACAAATGCCTGACGTCATCGCTGGCAAGCAGGAAATAGAAATTAGGTGGCACCCACCCTATGACGAACCGTTCGGCCGTTTCGAATGCTAGCAGGAAGAACGTCGCTGGCCGCGTAAAACTTATTTATCGGAACGGAGTTAGAGTGGTCTTTAGCGTCGCCTCTGGACGAGCATCCGCGTGCTCCTCGCGTTTTATGTGTGAATAAGTCCTACGTGCGCACACTTGAGAGGACACCTTTGAGATAGTATTCGTTTCACGGCGAATAAAGTGGATTCTCGATTTATTAGATTGCCCCCCAGCGTTTTCCAGGATGTTATTACCGGGCGATGACGACTGGCCGGTGGACGCTCGGGTGTCCTTAAATATACTTGGTTGCATGGTTTCGGGTACACGTGTCCACGGGGAAAGTTTAAAATGTCTCTATTTTACTAGGGGTTGTATGGATTCGATGGCAAACCGAGTTATCATTATTCATCAATGACATTTTGTTCGAGATTTAAAGTTTGTTTTACGGACACCGTGTCCTCGATTTAGTTTCAATACAGAGTCCACTTTGAAGATCGGTGCGTAAAAGATCAAGCTACAGTATCCAGTATTAACTTGCGTTGAAATTAGTACCAAAGACGAAATAAAATAGTACCAAACACTATAGTCCACGGTCGCTACATTCCCGTTCGCTGCGGACTTAGACAAAAGTATATGAAATTTGAAATACTTGAATATCTACGTCTTACGCATAGTCCATCTAGATTAAGCAACTCGAACGACAGTTGGAGCCTTATTTTTACTCCTAGAAAGGTATTTTTCACTTTACAAATGCTTTGTCAAGCATTATTTGCCAAACTCTTGGCAGTGAAAATGTCGTGAATTCACAATTTTCTCAAGTTATAATTTATTTCTTTATAACGGTGTAGTGAAAACAATTGAAACTCGGCAGATATTTTCATCTATCCATATACTAAACGTACAAAAAAATTGAAACCATTGGTACCATTTGTTCAACACTTTTTCGGTTGTTTTATCTGTCAAGATCGTCTCTTTCCATAAGAGTACGTGTAAAATCAGTGAAAATTAAAATCGTTATAACTTAGCAACCGTTTAGAGAAATCGTTTAAAATTTTTGGAGCACATCAGGAAAATTATAAAGAACAATCACAGAAATTTTCATCAACTTGGTACCGTTTTAAAGATAGGTCCGATGCGTCCTTAAAAAATGTATTCTCTTGCACTGTGACACAGCAATGTTCTCCGAAAAAAATGCACAACTTTTTTTTAATGAAAAATTGACACTTTTCAAGAATCGTCCGAAAATTTAAATACGCAGCGAAAGGTTTAAGTGGTACGATATTGAACAAGGCTATTGGCATTCAGAGTCTATTTTCTCGGAACATCTTGTGGAACACCATGGGTTGCACAATTTTTACTAATTTTTTTAATATGAAGTCTTTCGATACCCAGTGCCATATGTTTCCTAATGCAAAAATCGTTTCTCTCTTCGTGCTGCTCTCTCCAACCCCTCGCGTGAACGGTGTCGCGCCTCTTTTGTCCCGCCATACGTTGGCTGGGAGGAAAACGTTGGATGATACAACAGTTTGCGGAATAATTTCGAAGTTGATAATACGTTCACCCGGCGCGGGGCGTTCGTTACAACGTTCGTTCATAGCGAGTCGAAATACAATCACGTTGCTCTGGTCGGATTCCATTGCTCGCGCGTGCATTCGCGGGCGGCGTGAAAAGCCGCGATTCTAAACGACACGATTTACCATCTAATTAATATTCATAGACATAATTTGATACGGCGCGCTAACCGAAATTCTCACGCCGCGGGATTCTAACTGGATGGTTTCCAAAACGCTGCCGCGGACCAGCGAACTGAATTATTGTTCCCCGTCTTGGGGCGATTAATTGTTTCACTCCCTTAAATGAAACGGCGTTACACACGTGATTTATGGTAAATAACATTTCACGCCCTGATAACTAATGGAACTATTCGAACTTTAAATGAGCATTGAAAAAAAAAGATTTTTCTTATTTAATATGATTAGTAGAGCCCATTGGAATACAATACATTTTTGCCGCAAACTCAATTTCGCAAAAAAATCACAGATCGAAGAGTTTAACGACAGTCTAGTCGAACGGTATTGTAATGAATTATATTAATATACCTTCTAATCGACCTACTTAAAGTTTCCCAAGTCGTGGGACTGGCTCGCGATAACAATCTTCAGGGCTCGCCTATTTTTCCAGCCGCTCCCTGATTAGTCGATAATTAGCCGGCGTAAAGTTCAATCCAGGATGCAAAAGAAGCAAAAGGAACCGGCAGCCTCCCAGTTCCGCTTGTTCCCCCAACTTTGTCCATAAATTATCGAAACAAAACGAACGTTTTTTCTCGTTTGATTTCCAGGTGACTGAGCGAGTCCACTCGAAGATATTGCGAGGTGCGAGGATTGAGTCAGGCGAAAGAAACGAAGGCGTCCAGGGACTTCGAGAGGCGGCAGGAATTTCGGTGAGTGGTTATATAAAATTCATCGTGTCATCGTATAACTGATGGGAGGTGCTCGGTGGCGCTGTGATCAGAAATTAATTAGCAGAATGCTTTGGAGCGTTTCATAATGTTAATTAGCGAACGTTCTGCGTGTGTTTGCATAGTTTTCTCTTGATGGGGGTTTATAACGATTGAAGATTAGGGAAGGTACTGTAGTAGGAGCGTAGTAAATTCTCGACACACCTAGAACATAATCAATCCGTATTAATCCTCAAAGGACTTTCGCCACAGTGAATCGTAAAATTCAATCGCCATTCCTCGGAATCTCTTTGCCACGATAACGTTCGAATTCATCGCCGAGCGCCGCGTACGCCCCAATATTCCCGCCACTTTCAAAAGCAAATTCGCCTCGGTGGCACGTTCAACGCTCCGTTTCATTCGTTCGATTGGTCTTCGACTACATCCTAAAGCCATAACTGTGGAGGAACATTTTCCGGTGGCTATGACGATTTCACGACAGACGGGCGACGCGTGTCGCGAAATTGCTCGGCTCCTCTGGCCGATTCGCTCCCGTTATTGTCTCCTAACCGTCTACCCGGAGGAAAAGCGGAGCCAATCAAGAAAAAGGAATGCAGTCGTCCCTCGAAACCATCTGGCGTCCAAGGAAATCTAATTTCTAAGCTTTCGCCCAGCTACCCGCGCTAATTTCTCTTTTGTGCCACAATAAAAATCCAGTGGCGTAAAAATCGGGGGCCGCCCTTTTCGCTACCACGCCCCCATGATTTTCCTCTGTGGTCCCGTGGAGTGCACTGGGGTTATTCGATGAATGGAAATGATGATGCTGCGCTACAATCTTCCCTTCCAGCCTTGTAGTTTCACCCCGTGAAACAACATCGTCGAGCTTAAAATATAACGTTTCTATCACCCCGTCGAGTTCCTCAGAGGCCCCGCGTTCTTTTCACCCCCGCGCAAGGTCTACCCCCTTCACCTTGCCTGCCTTCAAAGTCGCAGAATCCGAGGCAGTTGCCTGAAAGCGCGCGCCGCCCTCGATTGGCCTCATTACAAACCTGAAGCCGGCGTAAATCCCAGAACACTTTTCACGCTCGTTCAACATTCTCGCCGGGCGAGTCAAACGCTCGGGGGACACGGGCTCGCAACAAAACCACTCGAGAAAAACTATGCGGCTTCTCGAGGCTCGTCCGTTGATTGGAAATGTTTGTCTCCCCTCCTCGTCGACCGGCCCTCCGAATGCCTCTCCAGTTCGTCGCGAAAAACTTTCCTCCGCGGGGCGGTTCGATCGCGTCGCAGGAGCCTGGCCAACTCTCGCTCCGGGCTTATTGGAAATTTCTGCTGAAAGGCCACGGACGTGGAACGCCGCCGCGGAGGCGAAACCGTGGAAAGGGCGAAAAGATTACGGATGTTTGAAGCTATTTGCGCGAGTTCGAGCAGCCTGCGGCCTTCCTGGCGCACCGCGCTCCGAGCTGACCGCTCGCGTCGTCTTCGAGGCACCCTGCGCCACCCTCTGCAACCCCACCTCCCATTTTAACGGCGGAGAAAGGCAGTTGTGATCGAGCCACGTACTGCAATCTCTATATTACACCCTCGAGCGATACCGTGCCGGTCCAAGGAAAGTTTAAAAGACCCAGGACCTAAACCGCGTGATCCTCAAAGTGTTAACAATCGACCCCTACTTTGCCATTTTCACTCCCCGCAACCGAGCTCAGAGTTACGTATGTACTCCGAGTTGGAAGGAGGAGCGTGATTCGTTTCCAGCGCGCGCTGCCAAGTTCACGGAACTTTCGATTGCCCTCGGTGGAAAGTGACTTTTTTTTTCAGCTCGTTTTAGAAGTAGCCTTTTTATACAGTAGTAAAGCGTAAGCAGCATTGTCGAGGCCGTTCCGACGGTAGGGTCCATTGCCGCGGCCGAATGGCAGCCGACCTTTATTCCTCTGGGATGAACCGCGCGCCCCAGCGTCCAGGTTCGTCAGACCTCGCGCAAACCGTTTCGAAACGCCGGCGGGAAACATTTTCACGGCGGCAGGCGAAACTTCGCCAACGAGTTTCACGATGCGCTGGCTTCGCGCTCCGGCTAACGAATCAGACCCCTTCGAAGAAGTTGCAAAACTGCATTTCCATATTCATAGCCGCGCCGAATTTTGGGCCGCGTTCGTTACTGTGCACGGGAACTGGCGCGGCGCGTTGCACCTGCACGATTTTCATCGGTTGTAAATCAAAGAAACAGAGGAACCGCGGCCGCGATAGCATGAGCTGCTGCTCGCGTAATGAATTATTAGCCACCGTCGGATAGTTGTGCTGTTTTCCGTGCTGCCAGTCACCGGGCATGATAAAACGAGCCCGCGTTAATGCTCGCCGCCGACGCGATATCCATTACTTTCCTTGACAATTTCACCGCGTACGTCGATGCCCTTGATGCGGGAGTATTTTTATTCATTTAACGCTGCAAGCTTCGGCGATATTACGGTCTTTAGAAGTGAAATATTGGAGACCTTACTGCTATCAGAAGCTGTATATAATGGAAATTAGCATAAGATCGGCGTTATAGCCGGCGACACTTTCCCCTAATTCTCCACAACATTGCCCCGTGCGCTAATAACGCGTTATAGGGGGTGGCTGTCGCGACGTCATTAGGGGAAAAATATTGTAATGGGTGATAATAATAATTTAATACCGTAATGGCTGACGGAAACACCTCCACGTGTCATGGCAGTGTTATGACGGGGCTAAAAGCCGCTGGGGGTAGCGTTTACAGGGGGTGCACACTTAGCAAGGTCGCTTAAGGATCCTCAAAGTGCGTTGCAATTCAAATGAGGCACGTGTTATGAACAGGCGAAAGTATTCATAGTGTTACGTGCTTCGTCGTCGGAGTGAGGGCACTGATCTGTGCGGAGGAGTTACGAAGTCGCGAGATTTTTATCGTTCGCGGTGTATACGTCCTTTGCTCGGAGATTATCGTTAACGATCGAGCTTTCTACACTCCTGGGATGTTTCATAGGTATCTCTTGAAACAGTGGGGTAACTCAGCTTTTCCCTCCAGGGAACATGAACCCCAACTGTTCGTGAGAAACGGTCACAGATAATAGTGTTTTCGAACGAGAGTTGAACAGGGATCAGAAGTCTCCTCGGGGAGGAACGCGCGGGCCTTTTTACGCGTGACAGTAAATTATACATTCTGTGGCGATAGAATTATAAAAACTTTACTGCCCTCCCTAAATTATTAAAAGTCTCTGCAACAAGTTACCCGGGCAAAATAAAAGTTTCGTTCGAGGGGGGCGATGTAGAGTGCTGTCAGACGTAAAACGAGATAAAATAATTCGACCCCCTCCCTCCGGCCAGCGGCTGGGACAGTAATGGCTACTAAATTTTACCTTGTACCTCGGGTTTTATTCCTTAACCAGCCGCAAACCCTTTTATTCCTAAGTATAAACAAGCTCTGACTGGCGTCGTTTCGCTTGTTCCGAAGCGGCCGTGTTAAGCGCAAAGTCACTTCCTTCGCAGAGGAATTTCATCCCTTATCATTGCGTGCCGAGTCAGGAATGCACGCGGCGGATTTTATGTCGCAAAGTTTCACCGGGAAAAACCCTGTTCGGCGGCGTATCGCTTCTCCATCTCCATAGCAACTAAGTAGAATACGATTCCACGTATTAAAGCTCCGCCACTTGTTTCTGAACCATCCTACCCAATCTGCAAAAATAATCCAAGGCGAAACAGTTTCATCCCGAGTCGCGTGGAATGAAAAATTCCATTAACAGCGCAATTCCGAAATTGTTTGCAGCTCCCGTAAAAAAAACAAGGCGGTAGGTTTGTCGTCCGCTCATCCTCCCTCCTCGTCCACCGTTCCATCCCCCTGTCCCGCTGACATCGGGGCGCCGTAACGTACCTGCGGGCCAGAATCCCTCGTGTCCTTACCCCCTTACGCACGCACGAACGTGGCTGACACTCGCACGCGAAGAGGACAAGCATGTTCTCCCTGGGGGGAGAGGAGAACCAGGGAATCCCAGGATTCTGACCTCGGGCCAGAGGAATCGGTCCGTATCGCTGGAATGTTGAGGGATGAATGAAAGGGGTGGATGGGAGGCATGCCTGCCGCGGACACGCGCTGGGTAACGAAAACTTCCACCGACACAGAGGATGAAATTTTCTGAGCACAATACCGCCTAATTTCATCCCAGGATAGAGAATCTACTGTTACGTTCATTTATATACACAGGAAAACTGTGCTTTCTATTCAGAAATTTCTATTTCTCTGATGAGCCATAATCTCGAGAAGGTTGCTCGGGGTTAACGCTATAAATTTCCTAGATTCTCACCACTTCTCTTAACAATACTCCCCGCGACACTTCGCTTCGCACATGCCTACAGCTTTTAAAGAGGATCGCGGACGTGCGTCACGTGCCGACTGCCAGCAATCTTATTATTTGTATATTCGATAGACACCGGCCGTCATTGAGGGTGCGCCAGCGGGAGGGTGGCGCAGGGTGGACGGTGTTTGCGCGAGTCGGGGGTCGACGGTGGAAAAAAAAAGCAATTTGTAGTAACGTGACATGCTCTGAGATCACTTAGCAGAAATTTCGCGAGACGGTTAAATCCCCTCCAGCTTTGCCCCGGTCCACCCCCTTTTTCCTTAATGGACCGCGGACAGAGGGTGGCGCTGGTTTCAATCCGGGGCAGGGGGACGACTCGGAGTCGACTAATGTCTTTGTCATGTTGACTGCCGACAAATCGCTCTTTGAAGAGATCACTCGTAGCCCTCCAGGTTCATATCCAGGGGTGCGTCACCACCCCCGCGTACCTTTGCTACTCCGTGCCTGCACCACTCTCGCGATATCGCCCGAAGCCAGAACCGGGGGACAAATTTACAGGACCCTCAAAGTGCAATGGTTCCTCGTGCAGAAATCAATCGAAAGTAAAGAAGGGAACTTTCCTCAGACTTGATGGTTTTTGAACGCAATATGGTTCCATTGTCGAGGTACTTTTTGCCAAAAGGATCACCTTTATCCCGGGTCAGACTACGAATTTATAGCCGTTTAATACCCGTTTCATGGTGCAGAGGCACAGATCAGAGGGAATGGGGCGGGTAGCGAGTCGGGGCGGCAAAGAGGGAAGATAGGAAGAGGGTATCGAGCACATCCGCCGCGATTCGCGTTGGGAGACGCTCCTCCGCCGAGAAAATCAGCGAAATGCCAGCGGGTGGAATCAGATTTCCACGAGTTTTTTTCTTTGTCCCGGGGTGTTTAAAACCCGTGAAATGGGCCATCCTCGTGGCGCTCGCTGGAAATTCCGAAGCCAGGCGAGGCGATTCCTACCGATCCGGGGACGGAGCTATTTTGTTTCCGAGATTATTTCGGACAGCGTGGCGTCCAACCTGCGAGAAATAGGGTAATGATTTGTGGCGGAGCGAGGAGGGGAGGTTAAATCAGATTCTCGTGATCGCGTACCCGAGAGAATTTCTATTCGACTCTTCGCGAATTTCACCCCATTCCGAGCTTAATGAAACAACGATTCCATTGTCCGCGTAATAAAATTCTAATTCTTTCTTTTCACCGTGGTACTTTGTTGCTCGTAACAGTCATAAAGCCGAACAGTACAGATTTTAAGATTATTATCACGTGGAGCCCAGCCCTTTGCAAATTAATTTGATTCCTCGTCTGTTGTCCAGTCGATAAGATTTATGCAATCTTGGCCGTTGCATATTTTTCGGCCGATGCGATCCATTGGTGAACCGTGGAGGATCGATAGCGGCCTCGAAAACAGCCAGTGGCGCGGGGCTAGAAATCGCCCGGCTCCGATGAGTATCTCGAGTGATTAACAGTTCTAAGTTGTCAGGAAGAGTGATCGCGGCTGCTCGTATCGCCAGTGCCAACGGAGCCGCGGGGATTACGCGCGTTTCAAACGCGAATAAAGACCACGGACTTGGCGATGATGCGGTGACTCTTATCTCGCCCCGTTCTCGTTTCGAGGAATTGCGTTAAATTGAGCTGTTCGACGATAGAGATCTCTATTTTGGCCGAGCAACTTCAGCTCTGCTCTGCGTTCCTTGGAAAAAAATGTTGATTACGCAGAGCGGCCCAGAAGCACGCCTGCCAAGCTAAATTTCGGGAGCTCGCGCCGCTTTGCTTCGAGATGAGGTATATATGGTTATACGATCGTGCGATTCGAGCACATTTTCTGGACAGAATCGGTCTCGGTCTCTGATGAAACTTTGGAAGAGTCTCTGCGCAAAAGTATCGAAGTCCGTATCGAAGCATCACTTACAGGATTCATCGTTTCGATAGTATTGCTGCGAGCACAGAGTGTATTGAAGTCCTCTGCACAATGAAGTACATAATGGCCGACAGCGTTAAGCTTTCAAATTGCGCGGCTACTGGACAGCAGTCTCCAAGTAGTGTGTATCAGAAATAGGTTCCAATTTCGTGAGAAGTTAAAAGGGTATATTAAATGAATTAAACCGATTCGATTTTGGAACGAAGCACTCCGCCATTCTTCGTAATACAATTGCCACTGTTACTAATAAGCGTTCCGGACACTTTAACCACGAGATGGTTTATTGGTGTCCAGAAGTCAGTGTCTGCCGATTTTCGATATATTCGAGAGCATCTGACCGCGGCAGAAGGTTCGAAAGAAAAGCTTCCCTGGGGAAGCAATCAGGTGGCCACACCGGTCCATTGAAATCAGTAGGAAAAATGACCAGAAAGGCGATTTAACCTGGATTGTTTCGGGAATACGTTATTTGCATATGCCCTCGTGCGATTCACCGCGAAAAACGTACAAGTGACGAAATTTTACGTCGTTGGAGTGCGTGCTTGTTGCACTTGGACTTCGACGGGCGAACTATTCTTCTTAACTTCGCGTTTACCCGCGTTCGTTCGTCCCGGTGGATCCTTAATAGATACAGGATGATCTATTGGTTCGATCAATTTGTTTGCTCTTCGTGGTATTATAGACCACATTGCAGCAGCCAGATATTACTATCTAAATTAAAATCTGAATCACTTGCACGCCCCGTTTAAGTAGGCGCGTAATTTTGCAAGGATATTAGAGGAAAGCCGCCTGGAGCAATTTGCCCTTTTTGATAGGAAACATTGGCAGTAAAGTCTTTAAGTCTTCAAGAACGGAGTAACGTAATCGCTGAATAGTTACAGGATGATGCGAGTTTATCGGCCCTGTCTCGCATGGAATATTAACGTATTCGTATGCAGAAGGTAAATGAAACGATCCTCCGCTGGTAGTCACCATTCTCTGTTGCACATTCTTCGCGGCAGCAATTTACGCATTTTATACATTGTGTCCACTTTGTCCCATGTGCGCCAGAGGGCCATAAACCATCCCGGTGGATTCACGAACGAGTGCACCACTTGCCACCACTGCGCTTCCACGCAGACAATATTAGACACCTGGTCGAAAGTTACACCAACCTTCTCAACTATTTTAAAGCACCTCGCAAAAACGGTCGTAATCCGAGGAAAAAATTCAGTATTCGTACTTGGACATTGAGTGCTACGAAATATAATTCTTTACAACCCCAAAACTGCCCCACAAGTTACCCTGCTTATAACGAAGCATTTAACAAAACAAAATCGTCAGCTGTAAGAATAATTGTCTTTGCCGGGACAGTGAACGAAAATGCGTGATCGTCCGATTAATTACGACCGATACTACTTGCATTGTTGCAATCCTCAGGTGGAGGGTTGAATGCCCGTTCGTTGCCACTGGCACGACTTTGAGCCACGCAGAGTTTCATTCCCATTCAGGTTTACCACGTTCCTGCAAGATGACGGCGTGGCAAATATAGCCGCGTCGATACACGTCGGTCTCTAACATCGTTCACCCCTAGCTATTTTTACCGCTTGCAGTTATTTGAAATAAAAACGCTTGCAACAGCCCCGCGGCGTGTAAAGTTGCGCATCGCGTGACGGGGGAATTTAGATCGGTTTAAATATGGAATCATCGTACACACCGCGGTGCCCCCGCGTATTTATACGTATTTGCACGCTTGCACGTAATTGCACGTTACGTAAGAGCGCGCGAGCGCGGAATTCTCTGTGTACAGAGTATTAAGCAGCGGCAAACTGTGCTGGCAAAGGAGGCTACCCTCCTGCAACTCACACACGATCCTCCTGCTTCATATTCCAGTATTTTGCGCTTTATTCGTGTACAGCCTTGTCATTAAAACGTTTGTTTGAAATCCACCTTTCCTTATTAAAATACACAATGACTGTTGCAGCATTGCTTGGTAATGTATTCGCTCAGTTTCACGTGTTCCCTACTTCCATCTATTCCCGAGCGCAACGGTACAAATTTAACCGTACTTTTAATCATTAAACTTTAAATTCACCCCTTGAAATTCAAGGAACGGTTACTGGTACAATTTAGTTCAATGGTGACGCATGGAATCTGAAGAATTTCAGAATAGAAATGTGATCGTTTTAAACTACCTGCCTATTTTCAAGTAGTAAATATAAATGATTTCTGACTACACTGAAGGATTCTCGTTAACTCGTGGTCCATCTTCGTGCGCTCGTCTGCTTCTCGAAGTGGTTTCCAGTTAATTTCAATGTCCAGTCGAACATCAATGGATCCCATTCCGTGTGTAAACCCCGCATGCGAATTCTCGGCCTTTGTGCCGAAGGCTGAAAATTGGGAAAAGGGCCCTTAAAGGTCGCGCAGCGGCACTTGGGAGGGCCATAGGCTTACAGCGCCAACAGCCACGCATTCGAAAAGGGCACTTAAAGGTCGTCGATATTCCATCGATCGGCCGTTAAAACGACGTGAAAAATTCACGAGCTGCTCGCGCGATCCGTTTCACGGGAGACCTTCTCCCTCGGCGCGCAACTAGACTGTGTTATGAAAAATGAATGGGTGCCTGATTTAAATATATAAATACGTTCACCGGGTCCTATCTCAGCCGATATATTATGGCGAACCGGTGCAGGTGAATCTGCACCCTTCGATCCGGATGACCGAGCCGAGTTTCTTCAAGATTCAACCGCCCGTTTACATAATACGAGAGGTTTCCTTTGAACTCTGCCCTTACTTCTTCGTTTAAGGGGACCAGGCAGTCGAATAATCGATTTCTTTTATTGCATTTTCCGAAAGTACCGTCTTTTCTGAATAAAATGCCGCTTGGTTTATAGTAAAATTAGCAAAATTGTAGATTTGCCAGCTAAAAGCGTCAAGCGGCAACCTATAGCGTCGCCTTTGTCCAGAAACTTCAAGCGCGTTTTTCTCGAATATTTTTTTCTCTTCATTTTTTCCTGATTGCGATCGAATGGAGGTTCAGATCGACTTGGAAAAAATTACTGGATGTGTGAAACATGTGCCAATTCGGTCCAAACCTCTGATATGGTCCGTAAAAATTCGAGACTTTCATAAAAAAAATTAAGAAGTCACCGGATTTTAGTAGCGCACAAACAATGATGGTGCGCTACTAAAATTCGGTGACTTGTTAATTTTTTTATCGCTCCGTAATAAGTCTGCTCTTTCCTAAGCATTCCTCTGCAGTGCATTCGAATTCCCATCGCATTATGCAAAGAAGTATCTTGTTTACAAAGAGCCACTGCGATTCATTCGAGCCGGCCCCGCCAAAGGACACTGTCATCCAGCAGTTTCCAAACTGTTCCTCAAAGATCCCTTCGCGTCTCCGAAGAAAGGAAACCCGCCCTCTTCCAATGCAGCCCCCAGTCAAAGTACAAAACACGCTTCGCCCTTAATTACCTAAAGTCGCATTCACTAACTTCCCCTAACAGCTTTAAAGGAAACTTCCGACTCGTCCGAGTCACCTCGAGGAATTCTTTTCAACGGCGGAGCAACGAGTCGCGCGGCCAACGCCACGGGAAAAGTAAAGGCGGAGAAAAAAAGAACGATCGAGCAACGTGAAACGCGATCGTCCAGAGCCCATCCGCGATCCCCTGCAGAAGCCTTGAAATTCACGTTGCCGTCGGCCGACAGCGGAAGCCGATGCAACGATCGACCGCGAAATTCGAGGCTCCCTGGCCGTCGGGCTAAGTAGAAATTTAATTACCGTGCCGTACGCCCGCCGAATATTATACCTTTCCAGGGCGTTTTCGCCCAGGCACCGCCTAATCCCGCGCGGAGCCGTCTCGTGTCCCGTCGATGCATAATTAACCGTACGAAACCGCGTAAGTCGAAGTTTGCCGCCGACAAATACGGGCGGAATAAACCAGACTCTAGCTACGTCTGGCGGGGGTTGGTCGCGCAGTCGCGGGTGGATAAAAATCGCCACCCGTTCCATCGACATCGGCGGATTATATTTCTGGCCGGCGCTAATTAATACGCCCGCGATGATCACGGTGCCTCGAGGCTGCGTGACGCGTGTGCTCGCCGCGATCGCGTGTCGCGTACGTGACAAACAGAAGGATTATCGTGTCCGATAGGGGGGGCCCAACGGTGAAAGGACAATGAAACCATAACTCCTTTTCCGTCCATTAGCCATTAAAGTACGGGGTACGCCCAGTAAAGCGCAGGTTGCTGCCACCCTGGGCTCCGTTTCATTATTCACGATGGAATTCTGCGTCGGGTGCTCCACCTCGATAGCTTCGCTTTCCCTATTCAGTAAATTCTTGTCGCGGAACGTTCGATTAATGGGGGGGGACGTCGATGATGATAGAAAATGCTGTTGTCTCGTTCGAGTATCGTTTGGGGTTTGCTGTTTTTATGTGAATGTGTGTTTTAAGTGGTTAAGGGTGAGTTATGGAACGTTAGAGATTATTGCTCTGTAGGAGCGTAGTAGGTGCATACTTTGTCGAATCTCCTACATAAATACGCGTGTTTTATGGATGGATATTTTTTTATTGCTCCGTGTACAGGGGTATCAGAAATCTTGCGCGGTGTAATTGATCGAATGCTCTTTGCATATTCTCTTATCGTCCCCGTAATGCAGATTTCTCGTATAAAGTATATCGCAGATTAACGGGGGCGAGTAAATTTATCGCGCGAAAGATACGAGCTTCCGCGGAAGAAAGTAGCATTTAAAACGTTAATTGCCTGTTGATAAACGAAGTGATCGCGGCGTCGTTACAACACGATGCCATTGATGAATGATAGCGGTGATTCAGGTTTATTGGGTAATCACCCATTACGGATCGCTCGAATAATAATCTCGGCACGCGAATCCCTTATACTAATTACGAATGTGACGTGGAACGTGATAACTGATATCTAGCGCGATGTAATTAGTGCCATTGATTGTCGTTAGCCGACCATCGAACTCGGACAAGAGGTCGAGGCTCTCTAAGTAGAATCGAAGGTGTAATCCAATCGTTCATCAGACAGATGGGCATTCTGTAATTTTGAACGATCATCGATAGGGTACAAGTTAGGGGGAGAAGCCCGTATAAACGGCTTATTTTTTTATCAATCTTTAGGAATTTTTTGCAAAGATACCAATGCGCTAATCCTTTCGGAACTTTAAGGGTACTTTATTTAACATTACAACGAGCAAACAAAATTTTTATAACAGTAAAATTATAATAAATATAGAAGAAATAGAGCAGGATCTGAAATAGGGTTCCTTCGAGATGCAAAACGGCGCCGGTTGTAGCGTCTCTGGTAGTTATGTGAAACAGAACAATAATTTTTTTCTCAATTCATGTGTCAATTGTAAGAATATGAACCGTGAATGATGTAAAAAAAATTGCATATTTTAAAAATGGCGGAACATTAAACAATTAAGTATGATTTTCGCAAAAAATTCGCGCTTTATTTGTTTAAAAACAGTGGTTAACATTAATAATTTGATTAAACCTTGTGGTTCATATTCTGAGGAATATTATAAACAAAAATGGTCGCAATTTGAAGTTGATTGGTCAAATAGTTTTTGAGTTAAAATGCGTGTTAGTCACTCGTAATCTCCCATAATCACCCATAATCACTATAATGGTTATTCACCAATAACATCTCTGAAAATCGTACTACACAACAGGAACACCTCGTGTTCTCATAGTACATATACTACATATTAGTGTCTCTGACACATGCATTCTCGCGGTATAGATTCGATTGGAAGCGATGAATTAGCCATGATAAATAAAAGAGGATCCGTCCTGCGGCTCTGCCGCGATCATTGAGCAGTTAAGAGGATTAAAAGTTAATTTTCAAACCCGTCGCTCCTGTGTCCGATCGAGATTCGTTAGTATCGCCAATAAGTCATGTCGGTTAATCAATCGTGTCGGGTTCCAGTATGAATCCATCGCATAAAAATACCTCCTGTCCGAGGCGGCATAACCTCCGCGTATCTTTTCGAGGTTACATTGTTATTTCAGCAAAAATGCCTCGTATCTGTATTCATCGTTCCCTCGGTGTAACCTCGTGCCTCGCTCCGCTCGGCGCGAACTATAAATACCTGTCCACTACAGAAACGTCGAAGATCAGCGGCTTGAAAAATGATGCCGCAGCGGATTAAGGTTCTCGATGACGCGACTTCCTGTTCCCGGTGCACGGCACAAGCCCCGAGGGCTAATTGATGGGCGGGGTAAATCGTCGTTATCCCGTTTTATTAGCTGTCCCGGAGCGCTGAAAAACCGGGAAGAAAGCGCGGGTGAATATCGAGCGACCCGATTCACCGACTCGCGACCTGGTGATTTAACGCGGGCGAGTACGAAGGGCTTAATTTCCGGACGTTCGCTTAACCGAACCCTTTCACCCTCCGCCGTCTACCGTCAGCCAGCTTTCCCTCTCTCCGTCCATGGCGTGCCCTCCTCGCATCGCTCGTCGATCGGTATAAATAGGGCCAATGAATTAATTGATCCTCGCTTGACCCTACCATTGTTGCTGCCGTGACACGCTAATCGGCGATTTAAACATCGATTTAAAGAGGAAGCTGCAGAGGAGTCTTGGAGAGTCGGCGTTTACTTTAATGGGGAAACGACCCTTGAAGATAGGTGCACTTGGAAATTGATGCTACGTTAAACGCGGACCATTAAATGGAGAAGGAAACGGGTTTGGGAAAAATTCTAGAATTATATCGAAGGTATCTTCAGCTGAGCATAATTTACATATTGATCGTACCGATCATCTTGTCATTACCACGTCCTACGAAAGTCGCAAAAGCCTTCGTCTAGGAAGTGTGCGCAACCGAGAGCTTTGACGCCACGTTGGAAACCACGAAACGGGAAACAGCGTATTAATGCTTGCCCCGCAGCCCGGCGAAGTTGTTTATTCGTTACAACGAGCATGGCAGGTTAATTACTTCGGCCTGGGTTATTCAAGGGATCGAGGATGAAGTGGATTAGCTTGTGCTTCCTGAAAATTATTGTCGTGCACGCGCAGAACAGCGTTAGCCGCGCGCCGCCGTCAACGGGTTGCATCTGAAGCTGGTAATTAACCGGCACGCGGCCTTATCAAACGCTCCTTTTGCATTTCCTTCATTGTTCCCGGCGGATCGCGGCCGCTATTCATCGCGGCAGCGAATTCAAAAACTTGGGGCCGCCCGATACCAGCCGGCAAATCCGCGAATTTCTGGCTCCCGCTGGCTATTATCTCGTGGATTTCTCTGCCCCGCGCTTCTAAGCGTAATTACGGAGTAACTTGAACTAGCAGGTCATTTAAGCGCCAGTTAAAATATGTTTATTAACCCCGGCTAAGCGAGGCCACCGTGGAGTCTCGACTCCCGCTATTAAGGCTCCACGTTTTGCCCCCTCGGTGCATCGGGGATACGTGGGCTCCAGGTGCCGTTACACGCTGCAATATCTACTGATAATCGATGATCGCATAGATGGGGCTTAATTAACTAACACTAATATCCAATGAAGTGCTCGAAGTACGCGAAACGAGTCCACTCCCCGAATCCAACTCGAATCCAGAGGAAGGCTGACGTTCTTCGGCTCCATTATTCCGGAATTTATTTCCCTCGTACACCCCTCCCTTTGCCGATGCATTCCATTTCCGAAATGAGAGAAGCCATCAACGCTTGACGCGCTGTATCGACTCCCGCAATTTATTCCCGGAGGAACAAGAAGCTGATGTATCGTTCAGGCTCCATGCATTTCCTCTTCTTTTCACTGTGCCCCTTCGTTATTCAATCGAATTCGGAAATGAACGTGCACAACCAAAATGTATAGAACGTGCCGCAAGAGTAAACGGTCCCATGGAATCGGATTTGCCTCAGATAAAATCGAATCTAATCCTCCGCGCGGCATTTCGTTCGGAACCGGCGAAAAAACTTTCCCGCCCCTGTCTGACGCGCGGAGCACTTCGGTGGACCACGGAATGGAGAGGAAAAAATGTCGTCCTCGGGCAACAGCTTGTGACACTTGTCGCAGGACCATCCCCGACGTCGCTCGTAGGTCGTCGACAACCCTTGAAGCGTCGATGGGGTAGCATGGTCGCGGAGAAAGGACCCATAATGCGTAACACGTGTGCTATTGTTCAGATTAACGCTGGAGGGTGGTGGACGTAACGATTTCGAAGCCGTACGAGAAAAGATATCTCTGCAAGGGACCGAAGAAAAAGGCGGAAGGCGAGGATGGCGGTGACTGACGCGTATCAAGTTTAACGAAGACGAAGGAGCGTCGAGCCAGGAAGCCAATTTTCGTTAACGTCGGCTAGATCGCCGGGAAACGGATCGCAATTACGTTTAATTAACCCAAACACGCCGGCAACGTGTCGACTGATCGCCCACTCATAGATATCTCGGCCCATCGACACGATTTTCAGCGCAACTGCCCAGCTTTTCCTGTTCCGTTGGTTCTGCTCTGGTTAAACGGCAGGGACCGCCTGCCTGGTGGCTCGCGTTTAGTTGAAACGCGGTTAATAACGCCGTCAGGCCTGCGGCAAGTATATTTATACCGATAGTATAAATCAGAAAAGTAATTAAGGAGCTTCGGTGTTTTATGGGCCGTCCGTACGTCGGCGGCGGCAGTAAACGAACTTTTCAACAAATTTCGTTTTAATTTATTCTTGAAAAGCGCATCGGGAAGTTCTCGGTTGAAGTTCGTTTCCTTCTCGCAGGACCGCGTGACGAGGGGGAAAAATTAAGGCGGGAAACGGGGAAAAATTCTGGTTATTAAGAAGGGAAACTTGGGAAATCGGTCGGGGAGAAGCGAGGTAATCGATGTGAAATCGGTGATCAGGTGTTAAGAAACCAATGGACCGCCGAGAAGACGAAAGTCTATTAAGCACGGAGGAACAAGTGAAATCGCTGGGACAAGATTTACAGAAGTGAAAGTTTTCCCAGTGAATGGAATCTGATTTCATAATCGATGGAAGTTTAAGGTAGCGCTACATTGAGTCCCAGGTATCAAATACACAGGGGTCCGTTAAAGGCCAGCTATTTGCAAAATTCACTTTTATTCCTGTTTGTCGCGAAATACTCCCCGCAGGTTTCCAAGTCGAATTAAACTTTCATAATTCGACATCGACCCCTGCGGTTGCACCCAAGTGTTCAAAGATTCATGGGAGCTTTCTACCCCCGGCTCGTCGACGACATGCCTGTCATCGCCCTCAGCGCCAGAAAACGTTCCTGGCGATCACGCAATCGCGATCGACAACGATCGCCCCCGTTTTTTTCCACGGAAACCCACCGTGTTATTTCGCGTTCGAGCGGCCCCCGCACGCTTCCAGATACCAGCCACGTAATACCTCGCTTTATTCCATCCTCTGTGGATGGGGAACTGGCTCGTCGTCGTTTATGCCTTCGATTAATAACGCGCGGAGGCTGCTGGAAGCGTGCCATTGTTATTAAGGCGCGTCCGCGAGCACGCGTAAAGGTGTCACTGCTCTCGGTTCCGCTTGTGCGTTCGAGAGAATGCTCTCTGTCAAGTGCAAGATGCACTTGCTCCTCCTCAGCCGCGGCTTTTTTCTCATCTCGTTTCTTCCCAGCGCCACCGAAGCTCCTTGAATGGTGGCCCGTCCATTTGCGAGCGCTCCGGGGAACCTTTCCGCGCTGCGGGTAATAACCGATGTTTATTAAATATTTAAATATCACGGAGAGCGTCACAAAGGCACGTCACGATCAGGTACCTCGAACTTCGTTCCCCAAGATTGTTCGTGCCGTTTACAGTGAACGTTTCCTTTCTTCGCAGTTAATTCCTCGCCGGCCGTGTAACTGCGAGGCGGAACCATCGACAATTTTTCTGCCCTTTGGTATTGATTGGCAGAATGCTTGAGAATTATTTCTCGCAGCGCTGGCTGCACGAGCACGGTGATTTTTCATGCTCGATGCCCTCGCGACAATCAGATGACGCATCGGCGAATTACGGAATTACGTGTCCGTTCAACTTTCGCGTTTTTTACGCGACCAGCAACCGCTCTTTATTTCCCCCCTGTCTCCCCTCTATGGGAGTTGAAAAGTTCTCGAACCGGCGCCATCCCGACCGTGCAAAGTTTCCCTCCGCACGTCCCTTCTGTCCACCCGCCTGTAGATTATCATTCGTTCTCCGTGGCGCGATAGTTTTCGATCGTAGTTCAACGATTTTCCCCGCGGTATCTTTCGGTGGGAAGGAATCGTTGCCCCAAACGATATCTTCACGCTTCCCGACGTCTGAACTCCGGCCCCGTCTATCCGTCGTGCTTTGAACTCGTCCCGAACTCCAGTGACGGAAAGAAATTCAATTTCCCATCAAACTCTCGAATTCTCGAGTTCAGAAGATTGTACGGGCCTGTAAATCTGTCGCGAGCCCAAGCGTCCCGCCCAGTCTTCGGTCAATTGCCTTCTGTCTAAGAAAACTGGCCATGAAAGGGAGGTCATTTTCCTTGTGAAAAGGGAGATAAGACAGTCCGTAATCTTCCCAGCGCCTCGGTGGTCCTAGAAATCAAAGACGCCGAAGGAGACGATCGCGTTTAGCGAGGAAAAGCTAGCCTTTAATGTTTGAGGAGCTGCGGCTTGTGAGATACTCTGTGTTCTGTTGTCTTCGGGGAAAGGCGGGGACACGCGTAGCGTGCATTGCCGCTGAATTATGCAAAAACGTTGATTTCAGGGTACGCAGGAAACTCCTCTCCAGCTGGCGAGGAGCGAGGTTCGCTGGCAGTTGTTTGCTCCGCGCAAACCGCGCTGCTATATTAGTGGACTGTATTGTAATTACACTGTTTCTACCTCAAGTAAATGAGATAGGGCCTGCTTGAAATACGAGCATTAAAATTAGATTTCATATGTTCCCTGGACTTTACTACACAGAAACTGACGAATATTTCTCAGCTTTCTTCGAATTTCCCACTCGACCGTTTGATATTACTTCGTGGAATAGATAGATAACACTTCATAGAATTTCCATTGGTTATCTTCCCTCCAAGAATCCAGTCGATACTTATTCTCCCTAATCAGAAACTTTTCCCAGCCTCTAAGCAATTGTAATTTCTTTTCGCTTAAATAACAATTTGAAATCTCAAGAATGGCATACAAAAGTTTTGAAATATAAATAAAGCTCAGTTTTGGAGATACAGAGAACGATACCTACTTTTCAAAACTGTGTACATGATTTCTCAAATTTTGCAGACATCTTTGTTGCTACATTCTCTAAGTATTAACGGATCATTTTTTAAAAGTTTATTTTTTACAGAAGTTACAGACGAATTATCGCGAAAGTCGGGATTCTTTTCTTCGACACGCTGTTATTCAGCGAATTTTCAAAATATTAAAGAACGGGTCCGTTAATGCTTAGGCATAACATTATACTTAATAGACAACTTTTGTTTTTTCATTTTAGACAATCCAAATTTGAGTTAGGAGGTACACCGTTTGAGAAAGACCATCAGTTCGGGGCCACCTCGTGACATATATCTATATATGTTTTCTTAATTTTTAGAATGGTTTTTAATGCTTTACAATATGCCAAAATCAAGTGCTAAACCGCAATTTAATCGACTGATTAGTTTCTCTACAATTTGCATTAGAAGACTGCCCCTTTTTCACGCCAGTTGGCAGGCGTGATTTTCGGGAATTTTATGTGGAAAATTTTAAGTATATTTTTCACAACTATTTGTTTATTTTAAAAGTACACATATTCAGCAACTCTCAGTAATTTTGTTATAGAAATATATTAAAAAATGAACGAATAACAGTCATTCTCCCGGAAGCTATATTTTTTTTGCGGTGAGCACGATTTCTCAGAGCCGGATCATCTGAAATCGAAAAGTGAAGAAGATTCTGTTAGTATATGAGTTTATCTAGTTCGCGAACGAAGGATTTTTGTTTTTGATGAAAACTCTATTTTTAATTCACGAAAAACGAACAATTCAGACATCGAAAAATCATGAAAAATTTTGTCTGAAATCATTTTTTGTAAAAATCCTTCGTGCACAAACTAGATGAACTCATATACTAACAGAATCTTCCACACTTTTCGATTTCAGATGATCCGGCTCTGAGAAATCGTGCTCACCGCAAAAAAAAAACCGAGAGAGTGGCTGTTATTCGTTGATTTTTTAATATTTTTCAATAACAAAATTACCGAGAGTTGCCGAATATATGTACTTTTAAAACAAGTAAATAGTTGTAGAAAATATACATTAGATTTTCCACAAAAAATTCCCGTAAATTACGCTTGCCAACTAGGCATGACCCCTTAAGGCCGCGGTCACACGAGCGTTTTTTTCGACCTCCGTCGCGACGTAAGTCTAATATACTTCAATGTATTGTCGTAACGTCCGTCAAAAAAACGCTCGTGTGACCGCGGCCTAAGTCGGACAGGGAGGATAGCAAGTAGTACAGGATCGTGCATAGTCAGACGCGCTTCGTATGCCAACACGAGTGGGCTTGTTCATCTCTGCAGCTCTTCACACGTGTATTATCTTACAATCATATCGAAGTAGGCGTCGTTCGAATTAATAAGAGCTTCTGCACACTCAGAAAAATTGAATAAAACTTTAAACAAAAAATCCTTTAATAACGCCTCCGTTCATCCATTTATTAAAAGCACAAAGGCTTCTTCCCTAACGTTATGAAATATTCTTTACGCCGTCTGATGACGGAGGAAGGCTGTACGCATTCGTTTGCAGCGGGTCGACGGCGTCGAGCACGTAATAATACGGCGTCGGTGATCCTGGCGCCGTGTTATCAACACAGGATTAATCCTGATGAATCGTCGAGATTGCGTATCCACTGGGTGCGTGGCTCCGTTCTCAAATCGAAGCCGAGCCCGGTGCATAAAAGGAGCATCGGCCACGTTGCACTGCCTTTGGCCGCGCTAATTAATTAAATGGATGCTCAACTGTTATGCGCGGGACCCGTTGTGAGGCTGCTTTCCTCGGCTCAGAGGATTTCGGACACGACTTGATCCGGACCTCTGAGTGATTATTGCTCGCGGGGATGACGTCCTCGTTGTCCGAAAACGCGGCCCCGCTACTGTTTGATCTCAACGTCCTGAATCGTCTTTTGATTTCCTGCCTGGCATCGCCCACAGCCCATTATTGCTAATTGCTAACGTTCGTTGCCAAACGTTTTCACGGGGACCTTTGATTTCGTCTGGTCTTCCAATATTTTTCAACGGTAGCGATACTGTTGTACTTGTTAAAGTGAAAACAGAAGTATGTACTAATGTCTAGCTGGTTTAATTGCGATTAATTTCCACACGGTGGACGTAAATCTTGAGATTCGTAGGTGTGTACACATTTTACAACTGCATCTTCATTTCACAGATCCTTTTTGCTCGACTCGCCGAATACAGCAAACTTTCTAACGAGTGGTTCTCGTCCTTGTTTATCTTGGCATGCAGAGGTCACGATAGGCTAGGTTCGTCCCGCAAACACGGATCCGTCCTCATTAACAGTGTCTGACTTATCTCCCTCCGCGTGGCCTTTACATCACCGTCGAATGCCAGCTAATAGTCCGGCGGACTTGTGTGTTTGCAGGGAAAATAGTCGCGGCCCGGTGTGTATCCGTAGAGAAAATATTTTCCGATCGATCAACGGAGCCCCGTCAGCCCCCGGCGAATAACGGAATCGATAGGCTGTTTTAACGACGCCCTGGCCAAAGGTTAAACGATCCTTCAACAGAACAAATTAGAATCCTCAGGGTGAACGATCGCAGAAACAGAACCACTCCCATAATCTCCCCTCGCAAGCGTCGCCAGTTGAGCAAAGCGGTTGGCCGTTGCACAGCAGCGTTTCGATCGCCTCTCGGCTTGCATTACAGGCACCGCGCAACCCGTGTGATCGAATTTTGCCCGCCCCATTCGTAATTAGATAATTGCCCGGAGACACAGGTCGTTCCGCAGGCGACACCGTGTCTTCGCGTTCCCAACCAGAACCTCGCTCGCCGGCCATCACGGCGGCAAGGCAGTTGCTATCGGAAATGCAGTGCCCAATATTTCCCCCGGTAGAAGTGAATGGATACGACAACATAGTGTCTGTATCCGAGAGGAAAACAGCCGTAAATCCGCGGAGGAGGCGGCGGGAAGCAATCGTAAACGCGGTGTCGTGAATTCCGCGGGCCCCCATAAAAGCGCGGAAAATATCTTCGAGTTATTTGAAATCATTCTTTATCGCGCCATGAGTCGCTCGTCGCGTGTCCGACATTCTTGTTTATCGGAGAATCAGGGCCGGCATGATTCCGGCTGCATTATAGGCATCCCTCTGGAGGGGTGCGGGAAACTGGAGAATATTGACAGTGGGAAAAGAGAAACGGTTTAATAACGGCCACTTGATTGCAGCACGACGACGCCTTTCTCTGGCGCGATGATGCACGATGGGTAGTTCCCTCGGTGGGAAATTCTTCTTAAGTCGAAACGCTGCGTATACCACGGGAATAAATTTTAAGGAAGACGGGTAGGGAGCACGAGCTATGCACATACAGGGAAAGAAGGGGGACGGGAGGCGCGCGATAAGCTGGCGCAGGGATATAGACCGAGTGGATACGCGAGCAGATAACATTTTGAATGAAAGACTGGGCAAAGGGTGATTAAACGTGCGGAGTGCAGATGAAGCGAGGAAGAGGAGAAGGAACTACAGGGGAAGCTATCGATGCTATTAGGAGTAAAAGGAGACACGTAGTTTAGCGGGAGAGTGGAAGTTTAATCAAACCGAGGGAGCCTGAGCAGATTGGAATCAATAAATAAGAACTATCCTCTCGCGACTGTTTTGAAAGGAAAACCATGCTTCCTTGCAACACAGCCCGCCATGGAGGCGTCCCATCACTCCAGTCCCGCATTTCCTTACCTTTATTTCCGATTCGATCACTGGGGAACCGAAGCAACCGATTGAAATAATATGAGAATCAATCCCCGCAGCGTCTACGTAGCCTCTGCCTTTCTCTCACGCTCTCCTCCTATGTCTCTCCCTTTCTCTACGAATTGAAAATCAATTTAGATGCTGTTGATTTTATTTCTCCTTGCTGGTAACGTTCCACCGCCTCTGCGCTCGCTGCTCCACACCCCCGCCTTCGCCCCTCCAACTAATTGTTCGTGGCCGATGTTCCGGCAAATACTTTTAATGGAACGCGTTGCATAATACATAGCTCGCTCCGCCGACAAAGTGCAGCCATTTCAGCGGATGAAACTGCGTAAACATCGATCGATCTGGGAATGAATTCGAAAGTCAGTGGAAGCTCGACGGTTCCGGCTGCGCGGGGGCGGGGGCTCCGGTTAAAGCCGAGCCCGGGGCACGGGCGGACGCTTAATTATCAGCCTTATCGCGTTCTGTCTCTCTGCCCGTGAAACTTACTTGAGATCAACGGCTTCCCAGAGAATCTCGCCCCGAGTTAATCGCGGCCCGATCTAATTAGTGACGTGACGACGAGGCTGCGTAACCAGGCTGCAGCTCTCGTCGACACCGTCAAACGTTGGTATTTCACTTGCGACCACGAGCATGCACGCCGCGGATGCTGGTGCTCGCAACTTGCAAGCCCTGAGCAGCCATTTTCCCGGGCCCCTTGTTCGCGACAGATGAGTGGAGGATGTCAGGCGATGGCTGGCTGTGGAGGATACGCGACAAACGGACGGGCAAATTGCAAAGTAAAATTCTCCGCTGTCGCTTTGCTTTTCAGCAAGATCACTTTGTGCTAGGAATATCGTTGGTTAAATTATGGTTTGTATAATGGAGATGTTGCAGATTGTATTGTGGGTTTATGTAGGACGCTTCGCTCTAATTTTCAGTGTGCTATTCTTCGCAGGCATTCATTTAAATAATGACGCTGCTTTGGCTAACAAGTGCAGGACGCTTGAGGTCGATACTAAAGCTGTTGTTATGAGCGATCTGTACGGAGGAAACAGGGTCTAGGAGGAACTAGGTTTCGAATAAGTCGAAGCGAACAAAGGACAAACAATCTGCAGTGGTTAAGAATCGATTTCGCTGGTCCTAGAGGCTCCGGAGGGGAAGTTATGACGGAACTCCGTGTCTCCGGCATTCACCGCTAGGATTTCTTCTCTATTCACGAGGAAAGAGCATGCAACAAGATATTATTACGCAGTCCGCGCGGAAAGCTTCCAGCGAGACGAACCATTCTGCTCGTCGAACCGTAAATCGGTCGAGATCTACGTAAACCCGAGAACACGGCCGATGGATGCGGAAGAGGGGCTGGGATTTTTGCTGAAAAAGGACGCTGCACAATGGGAGCGATGGGAACCGTGTTATTTGCGATGCTGAACTATTTTGCAACGCTCTGCTGGTCGAACCCCTTAAAAGTTTCCAAAGAAACGGAATAGTTTTGCCTGTCGTTCCTGATTTAGCAGAATCCCTTGTTGATCCTCTATTTCCGCCAGTCGCCCGTTTCCCCTATAAAAGAACGCCGGTACACATATCGAGGCGTTATCAGAGCGAAGTGATTCCCAAGAAACTTGGTAGGGGAAAGGTGGGATAGTTGATCATAGTTTTGCTATTTTTATTAAAATAATAATAATGGTTTGCTTTAATTACTTAAGTTGCGATTCTTAGAGTATTCTCAATATACCTACTTGTACAAATTTGAGAGGTGGAAACTAATTTCAATGACTGAATTTAAACATTTTCCGGCAATGACGTTATGCATAAGTATCCCCCACTAAAGGGGAGACTTGATCAAAAGGTTAGGGAGACTTGATCAGTGAACTTTAAGAGTAAATCACACATTAATTTTCTAAAAAATATTTATTATCTTAGTCAATAACATGAAATAAAGGGAATATTATAAGGGGCCGTCCTTAAATTACGTAAGGGTAATTTTGGCGAATTTTTACCCCCTCCCTCCCCCAGTATAAGAATTCATAAGATTTTATATTCCAACTCCCTCCTTACGTAATATTTTTTGCATTTAATTTTTTCAGTTATTAAAATTCTTTTAAAGGTTTATATAATTCATTTAACTCGGTTTTGGGAAATATAAACTAAACCTACTTTTCTGGAACATTAATAATAGAATTTGTATTTATTGAAAATTAGTTTAAAAAATATTACGTAAGGCGCTACCTGACTCCCCTCGCCCTTGTAAGAAAACATAAGAAATTCGCGACCCCCTCCCCTCCAGAAAGCGTTACGTAATTTAAGGACGACCCCTAAATGGAAAGCAAACTATAACTAACTTAAAAGAATTACTGATAAAATAAAACCGAAGAATGACATAAAACAACATAAATGCATTCTTAAAAGACATTTCACTTATTATTACATATCATTTAATTCAGATGATGATGAAGAAAAGATTTCCCTTCTCACTTTCTTTGCCGTATTTTTCTGTTTCATTAGCCGTTCTATGGTTTTTTTTCTGGGGCTTTTTCACCTGTTCAAGTATACCAAGTATCCCACCTCACATACTGATCAAGTATCCCTCAATGCACTCGATTTGAAAAAGGTGAAAAACTAAACTTACCTTGAATATTTAGATCAATCAATAAATAGCATTAATAGACCAGAAATGGCTGTTTTTACTTAATATATTTTAAATCGTTGAAAATGCAACATTCAGTCGAAAAGGAGGAAGATCGAGGTGACCGAAATATTTACTTTTTGGCTGTAAATAAGATCGAAGCTACTAACTACATTATTCTATGCTCCCGAATGAAAACTGCAACATGAAGTGTTGCGATAATGCAAACATTACCACGATAACGTGACAGCAGGCACAAATTTAATCGTACCATGAGTGTGGCTAATTAACACTTTAACGACTGTGATCCCTTTATTCTCCCTAGTAGTTCGTTCCGGTCATCTTTATATAGGCTATTGTAAACTAAATGTTAATTTTGTGTACTAAGTGCTAGAAACTGTAAACCCATTGACTGATTTTTTTGTAACTATGGGATTCTAGTCCCGTTTATATAATAATAATAATAATAACAATAATAATAACAATAAATTGTCAATATATTAATTAAAAAACTGACGTGATCATGTATCCCCGATGATCAACTACCCCATCTTTCCCCTATATCCATCGAAATTCACAGTACAGTGGAAAATAATTTACCTCACGATTAATTATACCTAATTACCCACGAAGATAATACTTTGATTTAAAAGGGCAATGATACAAATCGCAAATTGCAAATCGCACGGAACTATCTGCGCGGATAGCTGGCGCACTTTTTGCCCCCGTTAATTGGCGGAAAGTTCACGCCACGCCGAACGACAGAATTTTTTAGGGAAATGGTGGTCGGCCAGGCTTTACATCGCTTGCCATGGCTTCGACGCCGACGTAATGCAAGAGTAATCGACGGTGGCGGGCCAATCTGCGAAACGAGCGCTATTTTATTTTATCGCGCATCATTTGTTATCGCATTGTTGCTTATCCCCATGACAGGCAGGAACCGCTGCCGCTGGCATCGCGAGGGCCACGTTATGCAGATGCATTCCGTGGGTAACCCGGCCGTTTCCGTTCGACAAATCATAAATCGAAGCCCGACTACGAGCCCGTTGGTTCGCATGAACTGGAAAAAGGCGGACACGAGGAAATAACTTTCGTTCCACGGGGAACGGGAACGGGAACGTGGAGCGGGAGCGAAAAAAGGCCGCGCACGAGGCGAAATGGCCAGTCAGGCGAGGGGGTAACCGCCCTCCCCGCAAAAAAGGAAGGAATCCCAAAAGTCGTTCGCGAATTTGGGTCTCGTAAACGGCACGCGAAACCATGCCCACGTCGTTCCGCCGATATTTTCGGTCCTCGCAGTCTGCCCGGCGCATTGTTCCGAGAGAAATTTACGCGTGTCGATCGTAATTCTCTATAACCTGTGGCGAAAGAGCATCTTTCGCCCACTAATATTCATGAACGTAACGCGGGCTTCGCTTTATTTCTGGGGATTAATGAGCGATTCAAACGACGGGAATGGTATTAAAAGAATCGCTTCTGAATAAATTATCTGCTTTAATTATGGAATTTTCATTGGAGGTAGTACGTACCTGCGTATTATCACAGGTACAGAAGATTTCCATTTGCAAGGGAGGAACTCATTCACTTTTATTCAAGTTTGTTAACCAGTCCCATTGAAATTAATTGTTGAAACGGGATGAATTATTTTGATAAAAAAGATTCTATGACATTCGTTCGTTTCTGAGTATATGGGAACGTAGATCGAAGCAGGCTTCGCTTCGTATTATTCGAAAACGCGTTGATTGCGTTTCAGGGAGAACCCGATTCGACGGGCCACACAACAGAAGCATTTTGTATTTCAGAAAAATTTATTCCGCGCGGGAGCGCGACGATAATTAAACTCGTATTCGCGTCCACGGCGCACAATGGCACTCTCATTTTTTTTTACCAAAGTGGATCAACTTTGATATTATATTTCCGCGAAAGAACGGAAACTCCGATGCATATTCATTTTAACATTACCGTGATAGCGGGAGAATTTACAAAGCGCTTCATACAGCGGCCAATTCAGTTCGAACGTTTCCAGGATGATTCTAAACTAGCCACGTCCCATTATACTTTCCGCTCTCCGCGTTTCTCTGGCGAGCGTCCCGAGTCTCCGGAGAAATTCTCGATAAGAATGTAACCACCTCCTGTAGCGCGTCCCAAGGCAGTTTCAAAAACGAGTCTTTCATTGGCGCGCGTGAAACACGGAATAGATCGATGGATTTTATCATATCAACGTCATCGCCCTTCCCTTTGCTACTTCCTTCGAATTGCATTTCAGGAAGAGCTTCTGGTTAGCTGCAAACGCGGAGTCGCTGATGTTTTCTAGAAGGTTGAGAGAATTTTCGCTGTGGCTTAAAAGCGCGCGGCTGTTTGACAGAGGGAATTATGTTCTGGTGGGATCTTGATTCTCGTCCATGAATTCAAACCCCGAGAGGGAGGATCGAATAGTTGAAAGTAGCGCAACAGAGTTCTGGTCGAATTACGATGCAGAAATTTTATTTAACTTTCTTCATTTTTACGCGCCACGGCTGGCCCGCCCGGACTCTTCTCGACTACTTAGAGTTGGGCTGCGCACCGGCCGATTTATGGTTGGGTAGCTCCACTTTCGAGGGAAAGCTCTCTGGCGGGCTCGGACGTCTCGTTGCACTTGATCGAGAAAAACGAAGACCCACGGTGAAATGAAAATATGCTGCCCCTGTTCCGACCCTCTGGTCGTCCTTTTTTCCTCTGGTACAGATTTTTCCTCTATTTTTTCCATCCCTCCTTGTTTGAAACGGACAGGGAGCTTTAGAAGTTCCAGAAGTGGCCACTGAAAATAGGAGATGAGAGGATCGGTGGAATGATTTAATCGTATCCAACCTCCTCACTCTGCAGCAACTGTTCCATACAATTCTTTATTGATGTCTCTCGCTAAATTCAATTTTATGGACGAGTATCGATAAATATTGAAGCGTGTAGGTGATCGTGGTTCCGCTGGTATCGAGTTCAGTTTCTTGGCCCCCCAGCTTCCCGCAGACTTTGTTCAAACACAAGAACGTACAAGTTCTCGAAGTAGAAGATTCATGGAATCTATCAGCGTAAGTGTGCTGGAATTTACGTAACGGCAGGGATTTTTCATTGGATTTATCCACGTACGTGTGTAGACAAATTCGCGATGGTCCGACCGCTGGATTTTCGGATAAAGTTTCCTTCTTAAAGTTGCCTCTTTCGCAGCGGCAGGCCCAGGTGGCCGGATCGATACTGTCCATGGTCGACAAAGCGAGAGGAGGTAAACAGGATTAACTAGAAAACTCGAGAATTCGAAGGTGCCCGTGTCACGTGCATGCACAGCCGCCGGTAATTAACGCGAGGCGTTAATAAAACTTGGGCAGCACCTCGCAGGCGGATGCTTTGAGGTTTCCCAGGGGAGATCGACTTCTCGAATGGCTATTACCTGCGCCGTATCATCCCCTCGCGGTCTAGTTTGGGGTTGGAGAATCCGAAAAGATTCAGGCCGCTTACACCGCTTCTCCAACTGCATAAACATTTTAACCACGATTCGTCGCCCGAGCACTTTTCACGCTCAGAAGACAGTGGAAAGAAATTAATGAATCTGCCCCGCGGTTTCACGGCCCCATCGATTTCTATTAATCCCCTGCGTTATCGGAAACGCGTTTATACCAGACCCAATAGTAAACAAGATCGGAAACCGATGCATCGATCGAAAACGCGATCCCTTCAGTGATTTATCGCCTGTCTGTTCCTCCAGGGGCATCCACCCCCGAACCCGACTGCCGTGGATTCGTTCACTGCAGCCTCCCCCACTTAAGAAAAATAGATCTTGTGAATTTTAGCGTCGGATAAAACTCGGACCTCCGTTTACCCCGTGAAACTTCAAGTAGCGCGGCCTGCGTGACACATTCGTATACTTAGCAGTGGGTATCTACCGAAAATTCGAGGGAGGTTAGTGATCCAGATCTTGGAAACCACCCCCGTGTTGGAGTGGTTGATAGCCGAGGCGAGGCGACGAGCTCGAAAAATTTCTCGACGTCGGGCGTAGATGTCTCGTCAGCGAGGAGCTGGAAAATCGAGGACGTTTCTGGGTGAGTGACCCCTTCTCATTTGACATTCAATGGATGGCGCGCGCCATAAAGGGTTGGAATGTCGTGTACTCGAGCGGCGTAAATTACGGCCGGCCGGGAAATTCGTTGTAATTTCCCAGCGTGACGATTAGACGCGTGCTCGACGAAACACGGGCGAATTCTCGCAGAAGGGATCGTGGTGAATCTCTATTACCCGCCGGAGGGGCAGGGGGGCGGGCGAGATAACGCGAGCGTACGCTCGCGACGCGGGCAAAAAGAAGCAGTTGCTGAAAGGATGGCGGCAGGACTTTTTCCCGGCTCCCCGCCGTTGCAATCAGCACGGATGCACGAAATAATCAGCGGGGTAATATGAAGGACGGAGGGATGATTAATTACCGGCCGCGATCCTTGCTACTTAATCCACCTGGCTCGGGTAAGTCGCGAAATTAATTACCCGCGTGGCCGGCCATTCCGTGCGTTTCGATTCCGCGGTCTTATTGCATATCAGTCGCTCCGGAGGGAGGTAATTAAAATCGTAGGGAGTGTATGTTGATTATGCAAGCGATGGGAGTCAGCCTCGTGGACTTTGTTCATACGTATCTTTGTGAATCCTTTCCGATGCGCTTGCAATTTTAATTTGAAATCGTTGATTGATTTTATATGTTAAGGTTTGAGAAGTTCCAGATTCGAATTTCAGGTTGCAAACATGCCGCCGCGCTATCCATGCACGTTGGGAATTCCTGTTCCAAGCTCGCTCATAATTCCACACTGACGTTAGGTTGCAAGTTGGCGATTATCGCGAGGCAGCCGCGACGATACATAAATTATACCTGCTCGTTAGCGAATATTATTACTATTTGCTAAATAACCAGCTTCAGGGAGCCTGGTGGAGGCTTAACGGAATTTCTAATCGCTTCGTCGCGGTGTAGCTTCGCCTTGTTACGACGCTTTCGCAACTGGAAGAGTGCCGTTCCCGGTAAAGCCTCGGCGAGATTCACGCGTAAAGGGTGCGTTTACAAGCAACTTTACGCTCGGATCCCTGGATGATTCTCCATTTTCTTCGGCGCTCCTATTGTTTAAGAAACTCTTAAGGAACTTTAACGATGCTTCGACGGGCACGAAAGAATTCTGAACGCTGTGCTTCGCGCCCCACCACCGAGGACCGATCGCAGCTGCGGTATTATCTCGCAAGGGCTGAGAATCCCCTCCCAATGCCCCTGCAATTAGACACTTATTCCTCTGCCTGGGGGTTAATTAGCGCGTCCAGCTCGTCGACACCGGCGTCTTTAATATCATCCTTATCAGTGTCTAATTGAATTCATCGCGATTACTCGACGGAAGGACTCTTGGACTGAGTGTCACTCGATGACAAATCATCACACTGGTTCATTAATTCCTTCCTCACCCCTACAAACTGTCTCGCAATCTGCCTGACGTTAACAGTGAATATTCAATTCAACATCTTGTCGACGTCATTACGTGAACACGTGAAAACGCGAATTGACCTTGCAATGAGGCCTCTGATGAATACACACCCCCCCCCCTCCCCTCCCGCGCCCCCGCGCTCTTTCCGCTGTAGCGAAAAACCCTCTCTTTTTTTTCTAAGCCGATTACGAGCGTGTTCCCGATCGATCTTCGTCCTAAGTACCCAGCAATGGAGGAGTCATTTCCGTTTTTGCAGTAATTATTCGCGCGGAGGCCGCATTGCTTTTAATTTCAGCCGCGTGTCATTACCGTTCCCTTTGTGCCTAGTGCTTGTTCGCTGCTCGATTGAATTTTTCATAAGACTGTAATAAGAAGCATTACAGGCCACTCGGCACATAATGCACGCCGTTCTATTACTTAGTTATTCAAAGAAAATATGCAAAACGCCGGCGGGTAATGGCCGCGATTTTTTACATTGCGTAATATTTACGATGCAACTAATGGCCCATTATACGCGTCCGAGAGCATCGCTTTACTATGTACTCGAAAACAAAGCCCCCGGCTGATACTTTTCTTAGCGATTTTTTTTTCTCCGAATTTTTCACCACTAAAGCTGGGCGCATCTGTTACGAATCGAAAGCCTTTCGAGTTTATAGTGGTGGCTCGTTTTTTATAACGTCCCCCGTGATTTATGTGCGTATAGACACGCGGGGATATCGACCCAACCTTTGCGCCACTACTGGGCCCAAAAAACGCCACTACGATAGAGGCTCGGACGGAGCGGTTTTAAATTTGTGTGTTGCAAATTGAATTATCTTGCAATTATACAATGCTTATCCTACAGTTTCTCGTACACTTGACTGTTTCTGATTTTCACTGGCAGTGGATACGATTCGAGGCTGCCTAGATCGATGCCTCGAGTTCATCCCCGTCATCGTTGCCTCGTATTTCCGCGCTCTAACGCCGGCGGAGGAAAGTGCGCGCGAAGTAGTTATTCGAGTCGACGTTGCAGCGTATTTGCGCCGGGGTCGCCATTTGAATCTCATCGCGGATGCAAATTGCCACGAACCCCCGGCAGCGATTGATATGTACATTCCCGGCTGTTATTCGATAAACTGTTTTCCAGCGGGCGATAACAACTCGCCCGGCCGAATTTCGGCTGCGGCCCTTTCGCTCTTAATACCCGCGGCGCACGCAACACCGGCCAAAAATCCTCGCGCTCGTAAAAAGCAAATATCAAGGCCCATTTAGGGGCACGAACGCTAGTTTGCACGGGCCATTCATTTGTCACGCGTTCCGTGTATTTGTCTTCCGTACCGGTTATTAATTACCACCGCCGAGTGGGCCGCGTACAAATATTTGCTTGCACGTATTCCCCTCGAAAGTCATTGTACAACTGGCCCGCGACATGGCTGGATTATCAATGGAACAGTCCCGCGTTCGCGGTGTATCCGCATCTCGCAGCACGTCACTGTGTTCTTGCGCTCGCAAAGCTTGAAAAACTTGCCGCAGGCCCTTTGACTCCTAGTAATTCACCCGCTACTGCTTCCGAGGCATCGCTACTTAGAATTCGAGATTACTATAAGCCAAATGCCCTTAGATGTCTGACAATAGGACACTGTAAATCGTGCCCTTTGACTCGTGAACCGAAGATCGGCATCTTGCAAGCGTAAATCCGAGGGAGGCGGAACCCTCTCACGGTTCGATGTGCTTTTCGAATGAACATCCCGTGGCTATCGGCTGACGAAGTTAGTGAGAGGATCCGCGTGGGTTTCGTAGGGGACGCGACCCACCTGGCAGCTAGACAACGAGAGATCGTTGTCAGAAGGCTCGAATGATAGGGGGCCCTCCTCGGCTTATTTCCCTTGACTCGTTCTCCCGCGAATTTATGCTCGCCGGCAGTTGCCAAAACATCTTCTGTCCAGGCGAGCTGGACGAGCAGTTGGCCCAGCTTACGAGTGCCCGGCGTTCAAGAACCGCTGCAAGACGCTCGAGCAGGGAGTCACGTGCACGGAAATAACTTTGGCGAACAATGGAGGGCACGCGAGCGATTCCCCGCGGATGGGTGGCGCGATCAAGCTCTCGCGGGCGACGACTTCGAGGCATTTTTGGCGGCATAGTTGCATCTCGAGGTGGGCCGCGATAGCTCGCGCCGACCAACTATACGCTCGCTCTCGCGAAGACGAAGTCGAACGAATTCTTCGATGCATTCCATCAGGGGCGAGGGAACTTCGGAGCTCCCTTGGGCCTCTTCTTCTTCTACCACCTATCCCTGCATGATCGCGAAGCTCTATGTTCTCGGTGGGTAGCTTAAAGGGGGGAGGGCTACCTAGAAATTTTCGAAAAATCGATTTCATCGATTTTTATACTTTCTGGAAAATATTCCTTTGAAGTGTCGAGTTAATCCGACAGAAATTGACAAAGTTATACGCGTGTAAGTAGGTAGATGTTCCTCGGTGTAGCGCTCAGGCCCAAAACTTTAAACGCGTTTTCCACAAAATCATGTTTTCAAGATCGGTGACACACGTAACAAAAAAATTAACGAACCGATTTACTCGAGGCTCTGTAGGCTTATTTTAGAGTTAAAAATCTAAGCGCTATCGGGAGCTATCCCGTTTTTTACCTTGACTTTTTTTAGACTCGAAAAACGAGCGATTTTTTGCCAATATCGATGTATCAACTTTGCACAGCCGTCATTTTGTCTCAAAATAATTTTTCCAAAATCAAGCCCGATACCGTATAGATAATTTCATATATTATCTTAAAAAAGAATCGAATTTTCAATTTTGGATGAAAGGACGTCTCGGGCATCGTCTATAACTCACAAACCTTTCAATACTTTTTACCGCAAAAAATACTGAAATATCCGTAAGATGTACTCTTTCGAATAGACTAATGCTTAATAGTAAAAGTTTATTGGTTTTTCTAGAAAAAATTCCCAAAGAAGCATGTTGTTTTAACTGTTCTAGGTAGACCACCCCCCTTGATCTTAAGAGGCTTCTTCGTACATTTTGCTTCCAATAATCTGGAATAAACTGGCGCGCCTGATTTCCTCGAAATCATGGAGTATATGGCAATGCCTATTATCTTCCATTATTTGTATTCTCTCCTAGAAGTGTATAAGTGGTTTCAGAGGTAAACTCGGAATTGCAGCGGGAATTGCGAGACGTCGCAAGAGATCAGATTTATAGTGCACATATTCCATTAATTCCCGAATAATACCGACTCCGCGGGCGTGATGGTCGTCCGCGACACCTGTTTCTGCAAGTAATTCAGGGGACAGGTGGTGGACATTCGCGTCCCTTTTATAAACGAGGAGGGCCAGAGGGGCGAGGGCGGCGATGTTGAATAGAGCTGCAACTCCACCCACCTGTTCCACCGGTCAACAAACTCGTTTCCGCGGTCCCCAAGTCCTTCTGCCGCGGATTTCAGCGCGAGCTAAATGCGCCATGAAGCCACAATCGAAGGATTAAAGGCTATTCCTTTGCGCCCGCGGAGCCCCGCCGCAGAGACAACGAGTACCGTTACTTTGTGCAATCGCAGATCAACAAGTGGGTCCTGGGCTGTTTGTAAATTCAACGCTTTCCCTTCGTTCCCACTTTCGAAATTGGTTTCAGCCCGTTGACACGGCCCCTCGCTGGCCAGGCGTCAATGAAGACGTAGCATCCGATGGCCAAGCGTAAGATGTCGGCGACGGGTCTTTTAAAACTTGCCAGTTCATCTCGAACTTGTTCGACGAACGAGGAAACGATGCTCAAGAGTTTCACTCGTCTAGCTTTCTGCTGGGAATGTTACAAACTCCGGGGTCCCCTTTCCTTTTTCTTGTCAGTGTTAAATTGCACGTAGTAGCCACTTCGTCATAATCTATCTCGCAGCTGTAGCTTCGATATTGTACGATCGACAGCGCCTGTTTCCTGCCTGTCTTCTAGTTTGCACGAGGTATCTCGCAGGCCTGCTGTACGGCGACGGCGGAGGGGAAATTTAAAGGGTGATTGATAAGAAGAGTGTCTCGATTTAATAGGAAACCTATTTAATCGAGGGATCCTCCAGAATAGGCCACTGACATCGACACAATAAACTTCCTTTTATTCTAAATATTTCGAAGAATATTTCACCCAAGAAATGTGCAATGATACTAAAAATCATTTTCTCAAAATAGGAGGCTCCCATCTTTTCAAACTCTCTCACCACATATCGAGCAGCGCAAGTACCAAAGTTGGTGGAGCAGAAGTTAACAGGAATATAGTTGCCGAACGTAGGACCCCATGCTTCGATTTATCTTTTGAGGGTGCTCCCGCCGTTTCCACGGTACAGTTGCAATTTCGAACTTGAAGTCTTGCACGTCCGACGTGGCGGTCGCGGTCGACATAAAGGCGGTCTGCAACGAGTCTGCAAATAGCCATTCACCTGCGGCCCGAGTCTCGCCGGCCGCTATTTCCCGCGCCTCCATCCATTTTCCACGCACTTTGCGCGCAGGCCGCGTCTTATTAATGGATTCCAGAGCGCGTACGAGTGTTTGCTCGTCCAGCACGATTGCCCGGGATACGATTCATCCCGCGGATGCTTGGCGTCGGGGGGGTTGTTATTCCCCGTCGCTCCGTAAACGTCGAACCTTCATCGCGGAGAAATATCGCCTGGGGTTTAGCCCCCGATGACTAACTTCTCTTTATTTAGAACTCGGGAACATGCACGGGGTTCTCTGACAAGAGAGGTCGAAGACTTTGGGAATATATTGCGCGCAGTGCCCGCAACGGTATTAAATATAACAATGTGTTTTTCCTAGTGCTACATGCTGCTATTATTTTCACTGTCGCAAGTATGAGAGTTTCACATAAATTTTAAGACCCTTTAATCTCTGATACTTTGAATTATTTTCTCCTCTTATGATAGTCAAATTACATTTATGACACACGCCAGAATTAAAATCTTCCGTAGGTAAGAATATTGGCTGTGTTTCTTATCTCTGGTGCGAACTTCAGGGTATAAAATATGCTACTTAGATATCTCGTTCCTTGCCTCCCCAGGGATACCTGCCCTTCGTGGATCTTCTTCTTTTAACTGTCAAGGGTGGACTTAGCTGGCGATTAAAGCTTCTTCCGTAGCCGTTCCAGCGGACGGAAAGAATTGCCCAGTGAAATGTTGCTTTAACGAGCCAATGAGACGCGTTGATTCCCCTCGCTGCGGTTCTTTGAATAATTAAAAACGGAAGCGTTTACGCGGAGGGTGGGCAAGTGTGTTCGTATTTCCAAGCTGCCCTTGGCTTGTAGAAGAGAGAAAACATGCGGGGCTGTTTCGCTTCTCTCTTGGGGAAGATCTCTTCTCGTTAAAGGGGCACAGTTTCTTAATAAGAAGAATTAATTACCGCGTGTATCGTCCAACGAACTGTTGAACTTCTACAAACTATTTTTCCAAACGAGCCTCTGCTCGTAGTTTCTGGTTCCGTGTAGGCCAGTTAAAATAGAATTACAGTGAAATTTTAATACCCAAATTTACAGGTCCTCGAGTAATTCCTATCGCCAGGGGCTGCAAACGACTTCTGCGAGCTTTCCGTTGTTTTTGTTTTTAACTTGTTTAAAGCACAATGAACGAGAGAGTTTACCCTTATTAGGGGGTTCTTTAGCTCCACTGCAGGCTTTCCTGTTCTCTTAACTCTTTATTGCATCTCTACGACTGCAGTAATAATAAAACGATTTTGATAGAACACACCAGGTATTCGTTTGATTAAGGGAACTAGGCAGTCAGATCGCTCGAAAATCAGGTATTTTTTGCGAATTAATTACAAGAAGATGAACACAAATTGTGACTAGTACGTTTGGGTAATGTTTATTAATACTATAAACAGTAAAAAATAAATGATTTGAATATTATATACATATGTATGACAGCGCTACAGTCGTCTGATATGTAGGCGTTTCTTTTGGAGCCGCTGTAATTTTGCAGTGATTCTGGCCGTAAGAAATTTAATTGTGAAATATCTTCTGAAATTTATACTTTGCCCTGGCCCCTATTCTGCCCTGAACCTATTGAAAAAAATCAAAATTATAAAAATGGTGGCTGCAAAACGGCAAATTTTAAAGAACCATAATTTTTCGCCAGGGAAAAGAGCCATTCTATTTTTTTTTTTGACAAACCAGAAGTTTTTACAGACTTATGCGTAGGTTCAGGTCGTAACTAGACATGTTTCATATATGCTGATTTTTTTTCAAATCGACTGATACCTCCGTTTTTTCCCAATCACTGCAAAACGAAGAGGAAATATGATTCCGAGAAAAACGCGCTTAAAGTTTCGAAAGAGGAATCTAGTTTACCTGCGTGCGCGCAGAAACGGTTTATGGCGCGCTCGACCGTTTCGGCTGTAAAATCCTCAATTTTGCGAATTTTAACATAAACCAAACGGCATTTTATTCGGGAACGGTGGTACTTTCGAAAAATGCAACAAAAAGAAAATCGAGTTTCTGACTGCCTAGCCCCCTTAAGAGGAGAATCTCGTTTGACGTCAGTGATTTCCTGAAATTGCTTTCACATTTAATTCTATCAAATAATCTACGTTTACGTACCCAGAACTATGAGCAGATGGAAAGGGTGTCTACTCTTCAATGAGAATCGTGTTCACGAACTTCAATCTATCAAGCGTCGTTTACTTACTATGCTGTATCGCTATCCAACGGATCGGAGGGATGCTAGAAAACGATGTTAGGTACAATATTTGGCTACGTGCGTTCGCGTGAGATCGCCCACATCACGGATTGAACGCCACCGTGCAAAGTGGCGCAACGTAACGGCCCTGAAAATGCGAAAGAACCGTTCGATGCTCGAATCCCATGGAAATCCCCTGCAAGGTGAAACTGGTCCAGGGAAATAGAGAGCCGTGTACCACGCCGATAACGCTCTTCCTATTTCTTTTCTGCATAAGTAGACGCAGCCGTCGGGCTCTACTTGTTGTTCCAGGCTGCGTCTGGATACCATCCAATCCCGGATCTCTCGAATATCAATTGTCTCTTTCGCCTGGCTTCTTCGCTGAACCGTAACATCTGGATCCACTTTAATAGCGCTTCAAGCACCCTCGATTGTTTGTTCCACGGCCATACATCTCCGGCGATATGCTCCCATATACGCGTGACTTATTATATTTAGCTTTCTCAAACGATCCTACAATCTTCTTGCTCGATTTGGAGCTGAAAATCCCCTCCAGATGGCAATTCAAATATCGGAGCAGCTGCTGATTACAGACTCTCGATATACCGAGTGTAATGAAGTTAAATAGCGGTAATGGTTCCTGAAACAGTTTCGCCCGAGGAATTATTTATTTTCTCCCCAAAATTTAGAGCATGTTCGTAGCACGTGTCAGTCTGATGGACAGACTTAATTATGAAAGTGCAGTGAATCGATGTTGAAGGAATCCTGCGTCTATATGTATATCTAAACGGAAAGGGTATTGGTCCGTCCTGATGTCACTTACTGATAATCTTCATAGAGTGCCGACTAATTTCATTCTGGTTGATATGTTTACGCGAATAAGCCGACAGGCAAGGGGACAGTTATCAGGACAGCACGGGCAACAGATCAATCGATAAATCTTGAAAAACCTGGCTAACCAATGCCGTGGAATGAACAATCCTTAGAATTCAACTTTCAACCCGGCTTGCTCGAAGCGTGTTTCCCAAGTATTGTTCCGTTTTCTCGAGTACTTCCGCGATGGTAACTGAGGGCGGGGGGGGGGGGGCCAGGACCATCGATTTTCAGGCGAAGTGAACCATGACGCGATGGCTATAACTCGTAGAACAGGATGTTTGAGAGCGCTACGCGATGTTGTGGACAGATAAAACTGATCTGAAACATGAAACTGTTGCCTAGTGCAGCTTGGAGTGCTACACTTTCCGATGGCATGAAGCTTCTACTCTACTGTGTTATCTAAATAGTTTACTATCAGGTGATCTGGGATACTTCCACCCCTATTGTTAAGACAAATATTTTCCTTTGAAGCAAGGGTGACTAAAACCTCTATGATAGCCAGTGTAATAAGCAACCGTGTGTGTTCATGAAGAAACAGTAAGTTTAGTCGCTGGAAATTGCTTAGAACTGCAAGGTAGAATCAAAGTGCTGCAATTAAAGAAACGCAAGATGGCGAGCAGCCCTCGGCTTCCAAGCGAATCATTAACGATGGGCCGGGTCTAGCCACGCAATTTTCGCAAAAATTAGTCATACTCCGAGGGTGCGCCATCTTTGATCCACAACTGGGGGCCATTTTGACGGAGGGTTAGACCGCGAACGGTTTCACGCTCCGATAAGCCTAACGAAATTTCGTCACCACCCTCTGTGGCTAGCAGCTACCGGCTTAATTGTATAAACATTGAATTATACCCTCCACCTCATTCTTGCCCCGCACGTGCATAATTTGCAAATCGACCTTAAACCCTGCCCCGCGATGGCCGCTCGATGACCGGGCGGTGAGCCTGCTAGCAGCTTACTAGCTCGGATAAGCCACTCACGTATCGCACCAGCAATCCGTGATTTCGCGAGCTGCCCATCGATAGCCACGCTCCTCTTATCCACCTCAATCTCAGGCCCCATGAAACATTCAACCCACCGCGAAAACTGCCAGTGACGTCCCCAAGTGTTCCGCGAGCGTCGCAGCCACTGGCAAGGGTGATTCCTCAGGGAGGAGGAAGCCAGCCCCCGTCAGTCAAGATTGTTTCTCTTTAACGTCGATCCGCGTAACTTCGTTCCCCCTTATTCCATCATCTGCGATCAGCTCGGGTGCCAGTTTCGCCCGGTCTCTGAGGGGGGTGCGTATCCACGAGGGTAAGGAGGGGAGGGTGGGGGGGGGGGGAGGGACAGCCGAGGCGGTATCCGGTGGCCTCCACCCCTACGGTCCTCCACGCGTCTTTTTCCCCGTCGTTTCGCGAAGAATCGAATCTCGTTCGAAACTAATTTCGTGCCTTTGTGGATCCACGTCATTACCGCTGGCAGACGTCAGCTAGCTAGGCAGGGGGCTCGTAGAGGGATACCTAGATTTCCGATACCATTGAAATCCGTCGAAGCGAAAAGCAAATTATATGAACTCGCCCTACCGCCCGTCCCTCCGGCCGCCCCGCGAACCGCCGCTTCCTTTGATGTTCTCGCCGATGGAAAAGAGAGGCGCGTTTTCCAGCGGCGTGTTCTCAGGCGGAACGCGATCCTCCGCCTCTGCCGATGATCCTCGCGCGTCCTATACACCACGGCGAAACCGGCCAGTCACTCCTAGTCCCGGCTCTCTCGCGATGTATGGATCAAAAGGTCCACCGTAGAATGCACGGTCAATTTGACCGCGGCCACGGGCATGGCGAAGTATCGGGATGGATCGACGTTCCGGCGTGCATTCGTTCTTCCTTGCTCGGACGTAATTCCCTTCGTTTCTGCGGCCACCCTTTGTGTATTATTGCTTCGCGCGGTTCCTGCGTCTTCCCCATGGCCGGCTTTATATTATCACTTTAAGTAGCAACGGCGTGCACTCGCGCCGAGAATCTTCCATCCAGTGCACGGCTTCCGCGTGCTTTCGATAGTTTCTGGAAAGCATCGAAATTGCAACCCGAGGGTATCCGAATGTTTACTTTGAAACTGAAGTAATTGTAAGTAGAGAGCTCGAGCAGCAACCGACACTGGGATACTGGAGGAATCGTCTGGTGCCAGCAAGGCGATCGTTACCTAACCGGGCTGATCGTTTAAAAAAAAATTCGAAATTCGATACCCACGACTCATCCCTTGGTAATGTAGATCTAGATAGCCGCGGCAGCTGATATTACGGTCTCAGAAAAATCCATCTCGCCAGCTCGCGAAACCGATACTTTTAACAGGAGCCGTTCGTGCGCGATGAACAGGATGAAATGTCCGGCGATTTCTATCTCCGTACGATCGATCGGCGAAGTTAAGGTCGGCGTCGTATTACAGCGTGAATATACTTCAGCTTCGTCGTGGCGACACGGTCGCTCTGGCATTCACGGCTGCAGCTGCCGCGGACCGATGCTCGATCGATAGTCAATGATACATTCGTCGTTCGCGTGAATGACCTCTCTAACGAGTGTACACGAGCTACCAGCTCCACTCGCCTGTCATGAGAAATTCATTTCGCGGCTAGACGTCGTCGTTTAGAAACCGTCCCTTAAGCAGATTTCGATCGGGTCTGCTCATTTGATGCTTCGCCAATGGACGCCACTATTCGCGATAAAAGTCTGCCAGTCTTGATCATCAGAAGCTGGCTTACTCCATGTTTCACGATGCCTCGATTAAGGGGTTAGCTACCGTCAGGAGGTAGAAAAAGAATCGATTCTTTGGGAATTTATTTCAGAAAGATCATGCATATATTTATGCAATGGTTTTTGTATTCAGATGAGGGACACTTTAACAGGTTATTATATTATGTTTTGGTATAAAAATATTTAGTTATTGCAAAATTACAACTGATTTCCCGGAAGCTGTTTTTACACCGGTGACCACGATTTCTCTAAAACCGCTCCACCAATCTTTCGGAAATTTTGTAGGTTTCTTCTAGACATTCGAAACTAGTCTTTAATCGAAGCATTTGTTTTTCCAAAGCATAGTTTTTATTTTATGGATGAAAAATGAGTATTTTTAGCTAGAAACAAGTGTTTTCATCCATAAAATAAATACTATGCTTTGGAACAACAAATGCTTCGATTAAAGACTAGTTTCGAATGTCTAGAAGAAACCTACAAAATTTCCGAAAGATTGGTGGAGCGGTTTTAGAGAAATCGTGGTCACCGGTGTAAAAACAGCTTCCGGGAAATCAGTTGTAATTTTGCAATAACTAAATATTTTTATACCTGTTTCAACCCTCGGAAAATGTGTACATTTTGTGGATGTTTTTACAAGTCAACGGCTTGATGAAGATTTCCCATTTTTTTACTATCTATACACAGTATTATGAACTACTTAAAAAAAAACTTTCAGTTAAAAAACTATTGTTTTTCGGAAGTTATGGATACATATCTGAAAGTCTCCCGATTTTAGACGGCTAAACGGTGGCCCTGAATTAAGCTGTATGTCGTGTCTGAAATCAAAAACAATATAATCTTCTTATAAAATATGTTAATAGCTATCGTCCAACGGGGCCGATTTTGAAAATTTTGAAAAATAAAGAAATGGTGAGAGATCAAAAGTAATGTTAGATTTTTCTAAGAGAAAAAGCCAATTTTTTTCTTTATAAATAATAAACGGGGAATCGGAATAAAAAAAGCCTCCGTTGGACGATGTGGAATCTTATTACGATCCTGCATGCAAAATTGGAAGTGAATTGGTTGAACGTAGCACGAGTTTTTAGGGCCACCGTAATGAAAAATATAGTTCCGCCCGGTGCTACCTGGGATGTTTCATTCAAATGCATATAACTTCGTCAATTTTCCGAATTTTTACATCAGACTTGTTTTCTACTATTTCTAAAACATCAATCTATGAAAATATGTAAAAAGGAAAGAATCTGATTTTTGACACTTTTAAACGGTTATACCCCTTAAGATTCATTCAAAAGCTTCGCGCTTCCATCTTGAAACACTTTAAGGCGATTTGCTTTGACCATTTGACCATTTTGGCGAATTGGGTCACAGGGGGAATAAGAAAATAAGAATTCAGTCCATATTTCTTTTTGTTTTGCAGAAGATTTTTAAGTTTGATTTTATTCTTTATTATTAATGTTCAAGCAGAAGGGCTACTACTTACCAGTATATAATACAAAACTAGGTTCTTAAGGTTCAACTATTATTTTTTTAATATCAAACATAAAGTGATCCGATTCGCGTCGGTGGACCTTACAATTATGCTTCTCGGAGTAGCACTAATAATTCAGTGAAATGAGTACGCGGCGATTGAGGGTTGTTCTAATTTAATGAATTCGATTTTGATGAGGACCGAGGAGTGGCAGGATAAGGAGAGAAGTAATTGGTGTTATTCTGTAGCATGTCGGCGAGGCTGTTAAAGAGACAGTTTGACAAGGATTACGGAGCTCGAAGGATTTCTAGGCGAGTTAATTGGAGGGCTAAGATGGCAAGGATTTAAGTATGCGTCTTAGATCCATTTCTCGTTCCATTCACCCTTTTATATCATGTTAATTAAAAGGATAACGCGGGGAGCTTGAAAAACCGACGCCGATGATTCAGTCCAAGTCCCTCAAAGCATCGAACATTTACTCCTACGTTCTTAAAAGTCTGCCATCCCAATCGCTGAAGCTAAAGGCAACTTCGATCATTGAGACTAAGTGGGAGGCAAATGGGCGTCTAAAAAGCGCGCAATCCAGCCGGTAAACATTTGGAGAAGAAGCCATAGAGTAGCTACGCAAGGAAATGCAAATGGAAGTTCTCCGCTGTAACGCAATCAGCTCCGTTTAATTAACATCCGCGCTGCTGATATCTCCGCCGAACGTGAACTCAGAGTTCCGAACCCCGCGGGGGTTATCGTGCTCGATCAAATCGCTCTCCTCTCGGTTCTCGACAGAAATGATTTTCCAAACTCGCTTCTAATCGATTGATCGACGAGTCCGTTTGTGAACCTCGCCGATATTGGATTAGTAGGCTGCTAGACGTTGCACGGCACATAATGTATGTATTCTTGTGGAGTATAAATTCTCGGGCTTTCGGAAATGCGGGGTATAATGAGGAATAACATTGTTAACGATCCCCTATTTTTAAATCCCCGATCGTGGAACAGGTGGTTATGCCACCACAAATTCACTTCGACGCCTGATTCTGTATTAAATGGATTCATATTTTGGCATTGACATATCCTGCTCCACGGCTTTGTTTAAAGTGAAAGAACACCATGGAACTTGTAGACCAAGAAAATAATTAGTTTTTAGTTTTTAGAGTATTTTAAATAAAATCGTTTAACTTAAAATATTTTTTTATATATTTTTTTTTATTGTATAACCCATACTCGACTGGGGGAGCATGAAACTGAGTTGAATTTGGAGGGCGAAAGTTTTATTAAACGTGCGCGAGGAATAATCTTTTAAAAAGTTATTACCATAAAGCTTTGAAAGCCACGTAGGTACTTGGAATCTGGCGCTAGTTTCATCTCTACTTACCTTAGCTTCACGGTAAACCGCACGTTGTGTTATAAAGTGATATACTAAGAAGAAATTATGAATATTTATTGCAATGTTTGCATATAGTTCTCTTTATTCTTGGTACACGTGCAATCTTCTTTTTAGCCACTTTTTGACGCTCGCGTTAAAGAATTTCTGGTAGCAATCTTCTTCGTAATTGATCATTCAGGCCTGATCGGAACACAATCCTCTCGTTTGCACAGTCGAAGCTCTCAATCGGGGAACTGTGTCTATATGAAACATTATTCCAACGTTCGTCAGGGATGCAGCTGGCTTCATCAGCCCCTGAACACGCGTTGCTCAGCTGGCCAGTTGAAAGACTGATTGGCGGTCAATAATTCGGGCCACGAGCAAAGGCACATAGAGGATAACAAGCATGGAAGCTGTGGTCCAGCATCAGTATGTCTTCAGATTCTCTCGAATCGCGCTGTAGGAGTGGCAAACCTCGGAATCACGTTACACTCGAGCATCCTCTGCATCCAAAAGCTCCGAAGTCCTGTGAATTCTCTGCCACTGATGAATTATTTCTATTCCAAATGACTGAACCTTCTAACTAAAGCAAAGTAATTCAGAAGCAACGCGGCAAGCCCTGATAGCAGGCTCAATTCCAGCGCGAAGTGTCTCCATTACAGTTTAAGAAATAAAATCGCAGCTCCAGCAGGCACTGCCATGCACAGACCTCGCCTGGGGAGAGGCGGGCGCGGAAAATGGGAAGGAGTAAATAGAATTTGCCCGAGGACGCGCCATCCGCTTGAATATTTCTGCGGCGAACGAGAGAAAAGGGTCGATGAAATATCGCCGATGTGAAAGGTGAATCTCCAGCCCCATGGAGAAATAGATAGGCATGGAATGCACGGGCGAACGAGCCCGGTATTAAAAGTGTAACGGCGATAAAGTGGATGTTAAAAGGGGACGCGCGTCGAAGTTCTTTTTCGTGTGACCGGATGCGAGGCCGCGGGAAAAAGTTGCGCCGATTTACGGCTAGACCAGCGCCCAGATTCGCTGATACCGCGAGCGTACGGGCTCGTTTCGGGCGAATGAAAAAAGCGGCTTGATAAACCACGAGCACGGCCACTGTCAGGCAGCGGAAAAACCGTCCACTGTTTTGCCCGCGTTTCTGACGATCCGTGGACGCCGATAAGGAATTTATCGGAGGGTTGTCCATGAACCGAGCCGCACGCTCGATTCTCCTCCGGTTGCATCAATCTTGTAATTGGCGATCCGTAGTTTAAAATCACTCCTCGCCAGATCTTTCCCAAATCTATTATCTCGCCGAAATAATTCTATTCCGAACAGCCACCGCCTTCCATTATATACTACGGCATGAATTATTATCCAAATCAGCTGAGATCGCGACTTAAAATTCAAAGCCCCGAAGTACTCAGCTATCTTAAACCTCCGCCGCTGGAAATGGAGGAATCACAGTTCCATTCGTACCCGGTCTCAATTAATATTCCCGGTGCCGTGTCGCATCCGTTGCCCGCGAGTCGTGGCTTTTTCCTAAATTGCGCGAAACGGGGACGCCTTTAATGCCGCCGGCCGGGAAGAATAATTGAACTGCACGCGTGATTTAGGGGTGTGTACACGCGCGGGAACGGCGGGCGCTGTACGTGTTGCTGGTTTAACGGCACACTCGGAAAACCGGGGCGGAGCGTAATCTACTTAAGCGAAATTATCCTAGACCGTGCATCTCAGGAACTGTTATTGCGTTAGGACGTGGCGGGCGAGGCACCGTTCGCTTACAATTTTCCGCTGGCAAACTGCAAACGGTCGAAAGCGACGCGCGCCGCGTATCTTTGTCGCGGTACGAGCCGTGAATTTCAAAACGCGACGCACCCGTGAAGGATATCGCCCTTCGGCGGAACCGAACCGGGCTAAAAAGCGACGCCAGGGCTTCGATACTCTGCTGCCTTCGCCCGCAATATTCCCATCCGATCGTTAATGAGGCGAGGTAAATTAATACCCTTATTCCCCTGGGATCGCAAAGGCTCCCAGTAACCAGTAAAAATCGCAAAGAGACCATTTCCTCTTAGAAACACAAGGACAAAGTATTACAGAATAATTACATGGAATCCTTTCTAACCTTCTCAAGTGATTAAAAGTTTCCAGCCATTGCGTAATGAAAGCATTAATGAACATGAGACGGCTCATTAATAAAATCGATTCTTCCGTCGGCAAAGCGGCTTAAATATTCTGTATCCTTGGCGGGGGTTCGTGTATGCGCTTTTGTAAGAGTGAGCGACTGCTGGGGCTCGCATACCGAGACCCTTACACGCGAATAACCGCATTACAAACACCCATGGCGAGCGGGCGGCCACTCGCGGCCAGACCGTGAACATTTCTCCGCGTCGTCCTTTGTAAGGGCAAAGAAAAGCCGGAGATAAAGATATATTCCCCCGGTGGATAACGAGCCAGCCAGACAGAGCATTGTAGTCGACCGAAAAAGAGCGGCGTACGAAGTGTAGACGTTCCGCGACAGAAATACAGGGGCGCGGAAAAGTTGAGGTCACGGTAACGAAGCAGGGGTGAAGCGGTTTCGTCACTGTCGCCTACAAAGCGCGACAATTATTTTTCATGCCTGCCATAACATTTTCCAGTTAACTAGGAACGCGATGGGAGGATCATTTGTGACAGAGTGACACTTTCAAAGAAAGATCAATAAAACGAATATTTTTTAATGACTCTTCAAATTTTCTGTGTAAACACATTAAGTGTTCATTACCCTTCAGAGCTACGCCGTAATTGCGCAGAAAACATAACCAGAAATAACCGCAAATAATCATTTTTCTGAACCTTACGTGGGACGTTTTGTAACACAGTCGTCAGATAAAACGCCCCACCTATGTGACAAAACGCCCCGACATAAATAAGTAATTAGTTTTTATTATTTTTAACAAAATGTTATAGAGTATATATTATAAAAGATATTATTAACAAAAATAGAACAATATTGAATAAAATTTTCAAAAATTTTCCTTTTTCTCCAGCATCAATTTTCGTCTCTTTTTAGACTTTCCTGATTGTAGGTGCCTTCATAGCGTCCTTGAAGGTATGCATATTATAAATTCTGCTTCTTTCAGTAACTCCCGTTGTTTTATTTTTTACCTTCTCCATCGCTTCATTAAGATCATTTTCGGACCACGATGCCCGTAAGGTAAATGTACCAGTGCCCGGCCATGTCCCAGTACCTGAACAGTAATGCGAATTTTATTTATGTTTAAGCTTAATTTTTAATGTATTTAAAAACAAAAAATATTACCATAATGCATAAGTATTTAGCAATATTAATTAAAATCATTATTATAGAAAATTAAAAATCGTTACATAGAAATAATTATTTTGTAACACACTTCGTACCCATAGCAGATTTCGAGAAATTTCTTAAGCTTCTGTCAAGACACTTCTGTCATTTAATAAGAAAATATTGACAGCATTTCTTATTTATATATTATAATAATACATTATTATAATAGTAAATAGATTTAAATTTAGTTTAAGATGGTTAAATTTGCAAGAAAATTAATATTTTTTTAAACAAGTCTAAGTTTATTTACTGGTACAAGAATTTCGTGAATGTAAGTAATTCAGATATCTGGACATGCATTTTTAGGTTGTCTATTTACTGGGACGATATAATTCAGGTATTGGGACATGCAGTTTTAGGTTGTCCGCTTACTGGGACATCTGCATGTTTTCGTATTTTCATTAATAAATACGTCTATTATAATACATAAACTTTTTTTCAGTTTTCGACAGTATAATATTGTGTTATCTTCCACATTTCAACAACATTTTTTTATTTCATGATGGTTTTACAAATTAAATTAGAAGACAAACTTTGCCGCTATTCCTTAAGCCCCTTAAGCGTCCGGGCATTGGTACATTTACCTTAAAGTACTACTTACATATTTACGTGACATTTCTGTCATCAACGAAAAAAAAAAGAAAGAAATACGTTATTCGTGAACAATATGATTTTGAGGTGGGGCATATTGTAAATTCTTTGCTGGGTCATATTGTAAATTCTGGAGTACAAAACGGCTTAAATTTAGCAACAACGTAGTGAAAAAGGGTTTGAGCAATAACGATTTAAACACGGTGGTTTGTCTACTTTCGAAACATATGTATGAATTTATCGCAAAAACAATAGTGACTTAGAAAATTGAATTTCTCTCGTACTCACCGCAAATTGTCCGAAAGCAGAAAATATAAATTATGGTTCATTTTTGTAAAACGCGTAATATTTTCTTATATTATTATTGCGGCAGTTGTAGGCAAACTGTGGCAAGTTCGAATCTGACGATAGCGTCGATGTATTCTTATTTGTGTGAATAGTAACTCTCCTACAGTTAAAATTAAATGGAAATTGGTGGTGTATGAAATCACGTTCGTTGAATTTTGTAAATTCATATTCTGCGAGTGATGTACCTACGTGCATTAATATAGTCGGGGGTAGTGGCCATCACGGTTGGAGAAAATGATTTCACCACCCTGTACACCCAGTTACGCAACTGGCGTCGATTTACTTAACCGCGCGACCCAATCCGACGAATTATATTATTAACATAAATTCTGCGGATCTCTAGCCACGTATGCAAATTTCGTATGACCGCCAACTATCCGAAATTTCCGCTTACTGAAACCGAATCCTATTATATGTCGGCCGGGCGCGATTCTGTTGTACACAAAGCCCCCTAGCCAACACCTCTATATCATAATGGACGAATTCCCGCGCAGCTTCGTATCGGGACACGTTTCGCGGCGCGAAACTTTTAATGGCGTTGCCGTCTGCTCGATATTATCACTTACCATGCACAAGGGATATCAAACAGCCGTGAACGGAATACCGAAAAACTCTGCGCTTCGTCCCCCTCCGTCCCCCTCCATCCCAATCTCACATCGAAACGTCAATTCCCACCTGATCATGCTGAAAAACTCGACCCAACCTCTTCCACGTCTACTTTCCGCCGCCGAACAATACACCGTTCTCATCTCCGACTATCTGTCCAAGCATGCGCCTTAATTTTCAAGCTTTCGCCGCATCGCGTGCACCAAACTCCCTCCGAACGGCACATCGATGCCAGAACATCCACCGTTCCATCCCCCCATTCAGCGCGGCGAGCTTTCAACGGTGGCACACCGTACGGGCATTCGTCGCAATCGATGCTGGATCCCCAGGCAGCGGGCGTAGGCGTTGCGCCAGCGAGCATTTGCATTCGTGCAAGATGCACCCTCCAGCGAGGGGATGGGTGGGGAGGAAACGCGATACGCGGGTGGCCATGCATCCACGTCGAGGGTCACGCGTGTCCGTGCGCTGGTCGGCGTAGGAGCGATAACTTTGGCGGTACTTTCGATGCTATCACGGCCGGGGCATAGAGTGGCAACAAACGGTATCGCCGCATTCGTACGGTTTCCTACGGTCTGATTAAACTTATCGGCGACAACGGAGCGCGCTGGCTTCGCGGGCTCAACAACTAATTACAGTGTCGCGGCCCCCGTTGGTATTACGTACTCGCTAGTTGCCGGCAGGCCCCCGGTGTCCGTCGGGGATTCGAATTTCATAAAGGAACGCTGTTCCATATTCAAAGGCCCCGTATCGTATTGTCGCGGGTCCTAATGGAAGCTGCGAGAACGGCGCCTCCCGAGCAAGAACGCCGCGTTTTAACGGGATTCTCGTTTGGGAAGAGCGGAATCTCGCGGCTGAGGTAATAAGCCGACGCTAATTGCTTCAGCTTGGCGGTGGCACGCCGCTCCCGATCTCGCAAACGAGCTGTTTGTTCCCTCGAACGAGCCGGAATATGCTTTAATTACAACTCGATTAGTCGCGAATGATTGTTGCCACCGCGCGGCTACAAATGGTCACCGCGATCGCCTCGCACCTGTGAAACACTGGCTTCGTGATTCGAGCTGAGATTCCCGGCACCTCGGACTATTCGTCGATGCTCTCTATCCCACGCCTATAATTATCGCGTCACTTTCTGCCGTTCATTCCGTATTCCACGTTCACTCGCGAGTCTTCCCCGGTGCACTGCCGTCTGGCGTTCCTTCACGGGCCTCGAAGGAGGAGTCCGACCATCGAAGCTACCCGGCGATGATTCGTACCGACTGGCCGACCGACGTGGATCGCTCGACGTTTGACAATATGCCACGCGAGCTGTGCTTTAAGCCGCAAAGATCGCTCTCATGAATATTCACCTGACCGCGGAGTTAATCGGCCAGACGTCGGCGCGAGACGTGCCGTTTCGGCGCCAACCCTTGGTCGCTCCGGGCGCGTATTAACAGAGGATTCTGGACCTGCCGCAACCGCGTGATAATCTTACACGAAAGGGAGTACGTGGATCGATTCGTAACCTACTGTTTCGGGGGTTCATTCTTTCCCACTTTGCTTCGTAGGATTCCACTTATGGATGCTCGGGTCTATCGAGGGGAACTTGGATTGGGTTCGTGGGGTGGACGTGACTGCTCAACCATTTTCGAGATCCCGACACTGTTCTTTGTGGAAGAATTCAATCTTCGCTCGATGGTATCGGTCTTCTTTGCCTATACCTCTAGACCCAAGCTCTGTCTCTCTGAAGGTGATAGTTAGCAGTCATGTGCTAAGTGACACCCACCCTTGGAAGTAGCCTCGGGTGGGTGTCTTCTAATATTTAAAAATTCGGTCGATTTGAGACGCCTCCTGATTTATTTCGCTTCGGTGTGGTAAACATGTGTGAAAAATTTCGGCTCGATCAAACAACTCTAAACCCTGCCTCAAGAGGCTCAAAGTTTCGAATGAAACTACGCTCTTGTAAACAGCTATTTTCTTAATATGCAACCCTGTATATAGCAAATGTGTGATGAAACTGGAGTTGGGACTATCGATTATCGATATCTTATAAATAACTTATTGATACTTAAAGATGTATCGATAATATCGTTAAGTTATGGTTAAGTAGTGGAAGAACGAAGGTGGGACAAGTTTTCCATTTCTCCAGTCATTGGACTATGGCGATAAGGTATTTATGCATTTCAGGAACCTCTGTTCCAAGTGAACGATTATATTCTAAAGGTGGACAAAAAAATAAGAAGAAATAAAAAAAGTTTATAGTACCTATATCGTAACTTTAAGCTTCTTGAGGCAGGGTTCAGAATAATCCGATTGTGCCGAAATTTTGCATACTCACTAGGGTGGCCCTGATTTTCAACCAGCGATTTCTTTTGCTCTCACTCCCTAATACGGTTCCATTTCATAAAAAGAAATAGTCCCTGAAAAAAGATTATTGCAATCGGACAACAGGAAAGGGTGCCGACCAGGCCGTAATGTTTAGAATTCATCAATGGTTTGATTTTGAAGAATTTCTCAAAAATGGTAAGTCCTATCGAAATTTTGTTCAAATAATATTAAAAGAGCATTCAATTTTCTACAATTACCGTATATATAATTTTTTCGTGCTTCCAATCATTTTTGAGATAATAACGTTTGCATATAGAGAGGTTTGCACCACGCGCGTATAGACAATACGTCACGCCGTACAGGTGGGACGCGCGAAGCGCCGACCTCTCTATATTCAAACACTATTATCTAAAAAATGATTGGAAGCACGAAAAAATTACGTACACAGTAATTGTAGAAAATTGCATGCTCTTTTAATATTGTTTGAACAAAATTTCGATAGGATTTACCATTTTTGAGAAATTCATCAAAATCAAACCATTGATGAATTCTAAACTTTAAGGCCTGGTAGTCACCCTTTTCTGTTGTCCGATTGCAATAAACCATTTCAGGGACTATTTTTTTTATCAAATGGCACCATTCTAGGAGGTGAGAGCAAAGAAATACAAAAAAAAAAATTCGGCACGTATAAATAAGGGCCACTCTAATACTCATCACACCACAAGGAATAAAATTAGCGGGCGGTCCCAACATTTTACCGCACCTTCAATTTTAAAGGACACCCTGACCTCAGCTGTTTGGAGGATCTGAATCGGATCATCTTCTGACCATCCCCCGAATAAGACAGGAATTGGAAACGGCCCCTAAAGAGGGGGAGGGGCGCCTATTCCCAGGCTTGAATGATTGACGGTGAACGCGCGCGTGTCGGGCATCGCGTATTACTACGTGGTTAAGCGTATGCAAGCTGGTCGATCCACGCTTTCGACAAGAGCCGCGACATCGTGTCGGCCGGCTGACACGTTTAGATTCATGGCGAAAGGGGAGCCGCCGTAAAATGATATCCGCGGGGGCCGCTCGAATGTTAATTACCTGCATAATTAATGCCATTACCAGCGTGGAGAACGGCCGCGGACGTGGACGCGGGCGCGGGCGCGTCAGCCGAACATAAAACCACCGCGGGCTTTACTTAACCGAATGGTCTCCAGACACGTCTCTTGATAACAGTCCCGGCCTCTGTCCCTCCACTCCCGCGCACTTCTTTTTTCCTGTTTCGCCATCGGGGGAGCCGCGACCATCGATTAGACGCGTGTTATAACTTCCATCACGCATTTCACCCGGCCATTCCACTCGCCGACTGTCCCTCCGCCCTTCTTCGAAGCCACTTCGTGTTTCCACCCTGTTCGCTTGCCCCTGCTCGCCCGCCCACGGCTCGCTGGGGGATCAAATCCCCCTCAGTTGTTCACCGTACTTCGATAAACTTCGGGCTTTATAATTTCCATTCGGCCTGCACCTCCCTGTGTTCCCGCTCGCGCTGCACTGGTTATTAGAGCGCAATAACTTCGATCGTGGTTCCGTTCTGTCTGCAACGCGAATATGAGCGTGCACTGGTCGTGGTTTTAAGGGATGGTTTCTGGTGAACGGGCACCCAGTGCTTCGAAACGTAACGTGGCTGTAGCGTGATGGAGTAACAAGTACCACAGTGATGGTACTGTTACTAACGATGGGGTACATAATATTATCATACAAATGCAAGAAACTGCTGAAGGAGGAGATCGTTGGGGTCGATGGGGCGAGTGTACGATTGGTAAATCATCCCCTTCGTATATATGAATCCTCCAAACCTCCGAAGGAAATTCTTCTGCATCGGCTCAGATCTCCCTCGTGTTATCTGAATACCATAGCCTAGCTTATCACCATCCTTCCCATTCTAAGACTCTCCAAGAACCTTGCGCACCACCCTACGCAATCCAGTTGCAAATCTTAGTTCCCGTCGCCTCTGGTCCAGCCAGAACTGAGCCCTAAATCACTTCCTCGTGAGGAACACCGGAAGCACTCTTATTCCCCCGTTACAAATACGTGGCGTGCATCGTTACTGAGGGGGTCTCGATTTCCTCAGCCAAAACAGGGGGAAACAGAGCAGAACCGCAATTCAATTTCACGAACGTACCATCATTCCGGCGATTTCCCGTGTATTTACCAGCGCCCGGGACCGCCTCGCAGGAATTCCGCTAAAAAAAAAGGAGGCAGGAAAAAAAAATAGCTGAAAGTGTTTACCCTGGAGTGTTCCGATTCGCCGCGATTTTCGAAATGCGCAACGCCCGGCCGAGGGAGAGCCGGGCAACGGTCGGCGCGGCGGGCTCGCACGGGAATAACGACCACGATTGTATACCGTGTGGGATAAATAAACGGCGACCCGGTTTCGCTTTGATCATTCATTCCGGAGGCGTGTGGTCGCGTTCGATTGCCACGCGCGGGCGTGCACGCCGAACAAATCGCCATAAAGTACTAAATTGCGCTAAATGGCGGCAGGGAATGCGTTAACGCCTGATCTAACTCGCGGCTGGACGGTAGCGCCGATGGGGGCTAACGATTATCGATTGGGTGTCGATGGCGTGTCGATAATTATGTCGCGCGCAGGCAATTCTTGTTACTCGCAGTGGAGCGTGCTTTAGGTGAGCCTGCGAGCTGTAGGAATATGTAAGGCTCTCTTAAGCCTTCGTAGTCACAAGTAGGGATTGCAATACCGGTAAACCGGTTTACCGGTTTCCCGGTAAATCGCGAGAAATACCCTTAAATTTTTACCGGTAATTCGCCAAATTTTTACCGGTAATTCGATAAATTACGTATAGCAATATAACACATATAAGCGTTTATTAATTCCGTCGACATCTACTATGTTATCAGTGAAAAAGAACTTCAGTTACTAATAAAGACGAAAACCGAAGTATCTCATGGAGAACCAACTCTGATCCAAAAGAAAACTAAGAATCTGAATCATGTCATCAAAAAAATGGACGCATTTTCAAGTAGAAAAAGTAAGGGGAAAGTATATACAAATGGCATATGATTTCTTAATGATTACCCGACCAAAAAGTGTAGAATATGAGAGCGCTTTATCCGTGGCTGGATTATTTTTTACAAAAATTAGGTCGCGATCAGGAAACTAAAGTTTAGACAAATTATATTTTTTACGTACTTATTTGTTAAAAAGAATTGTTAAATAAAAAATATTTAATTATGTATGTAAGATAAGATTCTTTTCATTGTTTGCCTGGTGAAGATCCATATTAATAAGTATTGTAAATAGTTATACAAATATATCTATTTTGTGTTATATCATTTTATATTTTATGTTCAGAATAGTTTCACATGCATATATTTTTTATAATGCACGATTAGAGTTCAAAAAAAGTTTTTTGTAACGTTTACTCTTATATTTTAAGAGTCATTTAATTCCTTAAAAAAGTACCGGTTAATTAACGGTAAACCGGTTTTGATTGAAAATTTTACCGAATTACCGGTAATTGAAAAAGTCGGTAAATTTGCAATCCCTAGTCACAAGGTGTGTGTCGCATTCGAAGAGCAATTTTCGAGCTCAAATGTCGCGTCTTTACGACATCTAAAAGGGATTTATTATAAAATATTATTAATATCATCGCTTTTTTCCACAACCGTGGAAAATCGCTCTTCTTGAACTACAAATTTCATTATATCAAAATTTACATTTATAGAAAAAGACTATTAGAGAAAAGATTCAAAAATATGAAAATAGTAACTGAAAAATGTGACCAATTTGTGCTGAAATTATGCCAATTTATGCTCCATGGCAACTAAATTTAAAGAACCCGGCGAAGCCTATTTGAAGAACATAAAAAACCCATAACGTTGACACTGACGGCATACAAATTAATATACCCATATTAACTACCATCAATCGTCTATTAGTTTCACTATAAAAAAACATTAACTAAATAAAACAAACCAGAAGAACATAAACCATGAAAAATTATAACAATATAAAATCCTACTTAATAAACCTAATGTTAACAAAGTAAATATTCCTCTAATAGTCTAATTAATGAACTTATACGAACCACCGACAAATAAGCTACTAAAACATTTATATCAATTCGACGTAAACATGCCCAACTAATATAAATACCTCCAGCTGATATAATCCATGCCCAACTAATATAAATACCATGGAGCTGATTAATTACTCAATTGATTTATTGAAAGATACTATTCAGCACGTATCTTTTATCGACTTCGTTCATTTAATAGTCGAGCTCGTTACCAAACGAATCAGACTAAACGCGCCAGACTCCGAAGCTCGTGAATTGCAGTCGTTGAACACATTCCGTCCTCGTTTCGCGGATCAGCCAGGCAGCCGCGAAATTTATGGGCCACGGTTTCGCGGTCAGCCGTCTCCCGCGTAAATCGCGGAAAACAGTTGCTTACGATACTCACCGGGACTTGGTAAATTCAAATATGTAGCCGTGTACGCGCTTCTCCGCCTCGTTGCGCCTGAATAAACGACCGTCAGCTGAATGCAGCGCAGTGGCGTGCCAGCCAGTCACTCGCTACGCGTACGCCCGTCCGCAAATTAAATATCCTTTTTTGCGACCAAAGAGAAACGTTGTTTCATCGAATCACCACTCTGCAGTTAGTTCCACGCCGGCCGTTTCGCCGTGAATTTTTTTGAGCAGCCCACCCTTCCTCACTTTCCCCACTCGTTCCCTGGTGCACGCTCACCTCACGCCATCTTATTGCATTCTTCGGCCGCCACCTTCGTGCCTATTCGGCCCCGCGCGCATAAAATTACCCCCTTCGAGGTTCCGGCGAGTTTTCATAACGTACATGCAAATCCTCCGTGGATTAAGATTGTTCTATACCTACAACAATAGCGTTCCCATAATCTACCCGCGGCGGCGACGCCTCGAATTTGCCGCCTCGTTCGTCCTGCAATGCTCACGATGATCTTTCGCTAGGTTTCACCGGGGTATCGCTACTGAATCAATGTTCGAGGGAAAGTTCCAGTATGAATTCCGCGAACGCTCGGCTCGGGGTGGCGCCGAGGCGAGGGGTTGGAAATCGCGGGAGGGTGTCAGGCTTGATTTTATCATCCCCCGGCTCCGGGGAATGCGAGTTTCGTGGATTCCGATATAGTCCCCTACGATCTTCTTCCTCGTATCAAGCACAGCCGTTGCTGGTATGTGTCCCGCGCCGTTCGGGCGCACACCCATCAGCGAGCTTCAACAACAAATCATCCCCATCGCGAAGATCGCATTCGCGAGACTCGCGAGCGCGTTCGAGCCTCGCTCCTTTGTTCGCCAGTTCGACTTCCCTCGCCATTTAAACAATTCAATCTCGTCGGCTGGCACCAAAGTGCTCTAACAGTCGCCTGGGCGGCGGGGTTGTAAATCACGCGGTACGCGAGTGCCATTTCGGATTCCCGACGTGGCCCTTTGTCGCCCGTATAATTCACACTCGGTCACGTATTACACCGGCCGTTACAGCGTGCATTACACTAATGTCAAACAACGTCCTGGACAACGCTGGTGCCGCGTTAATTTCGCGGATGGGCTCGTTCGAACGTGGGACGAAAAGTTGATCTTATCCCGCAGCTTAACACCTTCTTAAAACGATAACGAGGGCGTTGCAACGGTGCACAGGCTTCTCCGAGCTCTTCTTTATCTTTCGATGCTAGCTGATTAGTTGCCAGAGTGCATGGTACGCGAAGGGAAGAAAATCCGTCTCCTCTTTTCAAGCTTGCATTCGGAACGTATTGGAAATCGCAGTTTACTATTTATTTGTAGATGGTAATAAGCTAAATTGTCAGTTTGAGTGACGCTGGATTGTGGAACGATGCGACTGGAGGGAATATTCGATCACGTCCGTCCAACCGACGTGACCGGGAAAGATTTCTAGTCAAGTCTGACGGGCACATGTAATTGGGTCGTTTTATCGTTTTTTCCTTCCTAGCGAAATTGCATGTTACTTGTCGCGACAACCACTGACAGTAGCAAAACCTTGCTGCTTTGGAGTAGGGATACTGGAGGATGAAGATCCGCGTGGAGTGCATTTAACTTTACATATCCTGATTGATCGTAACCAGCATACTGTCTGATAGAAAAGACTCGGAGCTGTTTCGTCATTTGGTATCCACGCTCTCCAAAGCGAAAATCAGCGAACACTATTCCCATTTCCTTCGCAATTGCTCGGGCGCAGACAATAAGTATGTACGACAGGTGTCTTTTAGGTGTGAAACGTGATCCAGGCCAGAGGGATATACGTGTTCCTCGGGAATCGATATCTCGCCAGTAACGCGTCCTTAGCTCATCGAACGACAGCTTGTACCGGAAGATTGAACAAGCACTCCCAGCTTTTATTGTTCGCGGAACAGGGAAGTTGGAGCGGCTCGAGGATCCCGGTGAAGAGTTAGGAGGACCCGCTCTGTATCCCGATAATATAATAGAATTCCAGGGAAGAAAAAAGAGCGAGGAAACGGGAGTAACGGTGATCGAGATCAAGCTAGACCCGCTCGAGTCTTATCCACCTTCAGATATTAATCCTTCGCAGTGTAGAGATTGAAATCTTCCATTCGAACTTCTCGTTAAATATCTTTCATTTTCTTTCGACTTTCTTCGATCGACCATCTCATGTCCTCCTTCTCCAACTGTAAATTGATCCGTCGATACTGATTTAAAATTCTAAGGGGAACTATGCCGTATATGGTCAGACAAATCAGTGGTTTCGCTAAACAACACAGCCACGAGCTATAGCTTCACTCTACACAATTTCAATTTAATATTTCATGCTAATTCTTCTTGTTTCAGGTGAGTTTGAAGCATTCAGCCCGCCTGCAAGGTCGCTTCTCGCGGATCAATGTAAGTGACAATACAGATCGACCGCGACTTCCATTCAGGCACCGAAACCGTAGGCGGAGGGTATCGAAGTTAAATTTAATGCCTTTTGTTTCGAGTTAAATCGAGGGGGAGTAGAGAGAATACAGACGTTCATTGTCTCAGAATTACCCTGGGCAGGGAGTAAGAATTGCGGGTCGCCGGACGCGTTTCAGCTGCGCATCTGCCGTGAAACGCCACTGTCCCTTTGTACTAAACGTGGATAGTTAGGATCTCGAGCGTCCTTTTGCTTGAGGCGTCGTGAAACAGGATAAGATAAATTCGAAATTGTGCAATAAACTCGTCGGACGTTGGTGAACGAGCCGGCGGGACGCGGTGCACGGAAAAAGTGCCGGACAACAGAGTAATTATCTGCGAGTACTTTCACAATGCTTACTGAAAGCTTCCTCGTCATTACGCTCCTCTACCGGGCATAGTCTGGCTTTTTGTTAAAAGAATACCTACCACTTTCCCTCGAACATTCCTACTGCCTGACCAATAATGAATATACCGATTAGTTGGAATTTCAAATAAAATGTTTGTTAAGCGTCACTCGGCGGGTATCGTTGCGAATGGATGGAAATTGAGAAAGGGACGGGAATAGCCCCGACAGAGATTGGCAGGGCGTTACCAGCCATGCTGTAAGTGCTAATCAATTGCACTGGCGATCGCTATACAGGCCGGCTTAATTAATTGACTAATTGTCATGCTAATCAGCGCTACTAAGTTGGAGCGTGTCCGTCCAATGGGAGTCGTGGCCATCGGGAATCACTTCGGTAATCGACTACCCGGGAAATTTCCATCCTGTAGCTGGAATGTCAGGAGCGCATGAATATTCCGCCAATTTACAGCAAACATCCAACTTTAATCACAGACTCATTAACCCGCGGCCAGAGTCTCTTTCCCCTCCAAGCCGAGGGAAACTTTGTCGAACATTTGACGAGTCCCCATTCGTCGATTCGGCGAGTTCGCTCGCATCTCCCTTGTTTTCTCCGCGTTCCACTTGGCCCTAACAAATATCCCCGCTCAGCCCCGACAATTTCGTGAAGATTCACAGCGCTGCCTCGCACTTCCGCGCCGCCCGGGAGTCACGGGTACGTCAAAGACGGACAGCTTCGTTTCTTTTAACAATGTCGCGAGGCGAGGAAGGAGGATGGTTTCTTGGTGACCCTTTTGAAGAGCGTCACTTTCCCTTGGAAGCATCCACCTCCGTGTCTTTGTCGATGGGACAGGGGCAACCGAGTGTATTAATTTCTATGAAGGAGCCGGTAGGAGGTCAACAGGAGCAGACTGGCGGCAAACACGCGGCTCGTCTGCGCGAAGCAAGTGGCGGTCGAATGAAAAGGGATGCTGGCAGTTTCGCGATAAATAAAGAAAAGGCCGTGGCCCCTTGTAGCAGACATGGCGGTGGAGCGAGGGAGGCCAGGGGAAGACAGAGAAAAAGAGATCTAAACGTGTAACAATGCTGGCAAGGGTGTACATTTGCAATTCCGCGCGGCAATTAAGAAAGTCTGCACGCAATGTCGCCTCTGTTTGTGCGCGAAACGGTGTGTGACAGTCTCCCTTTCTTCGGCCACACGCTCAGATAGCATCTCGATTCGCTGTTGACACGCCAGACCTTTTAACCCTCCACCATCGAAACGCTAACGAGCCGGGGACTTGCGTAACTGGGATACAAATTTGTTGCAGACCAATTTGTATCTTTAACGGACAGATCCTTGTTTGAATTGCTTAAACTTTCAAGCTTCCGGTTCAATCTTAACCCGATTAAAAAAAATCCCTCTGAATTTATTTATTCGACAGCCGATGAAGTCTATTCAAGGATTCACTTCTTAATTGCTTCGCGCAGCATTGTAACACGAGAGACACTGCCGATTGAAATTGTAAATCCACGTACGAGGGATACACGAAAATCTGAGGAGGAAACGCCGGAAGGAACTCGGGTAACACAGGAAATAGCACTTTTATCCGTGGCAGAAGAGGATCCAGTCGAGATCTCGAAACAGGTTTCCAGGTTGCACGCTTTCTCAGCGGATATAGCAATATCAGTGGAATTTCCTATAGGAGTCGTAGAGACCCGCGTAAAAGATATTCGGAAATTTCCGAAAATACCTGGAAGAATCTCGATAGCGCTCCGCGACAGGGGATGAAAATCCTAACACAACTTCATAACTCCCTCTTCCCCCACGGATACAATAATGCCAGGAACTTTTCATATCTAACTCACAAGTTTATTAAACTTGAATGGATCTCGATAGCACGGTAAAAGAATCTTCGATGAAACTTTCGCTCGAATTAGACCGCGGGCCAAAGGCACGCCCCCGGTTAGCTCCTTCCCTGAAACACGTTACACACCTCAGCTGTTCGTCCTCTCTGAATTTATACTCCAAAGGAAACTCGACCTTTATTATCGATCAGAAAGCTACCATCCCCCGGTAAACTGTCCTCGATCGACAGGGAATTGGTTTCGAAGGATTCCCTACGCATCGCAATCGTCCATCGGCACCAGGGAAATGTCGAACGCGCTGCAGGAAGACCGGTAGCTTTGCGTATGACACGCCTGCTTGAGCCCCGAATTTCCTCACGCAATAACTGACGCAGACGCCGAAGCATATCAACGTCGACTATCTACCTCAGGAAATTAACTCGCCTGCTAACCTACATTCGCTCCACACTATCTGCGCTATCAGCAGTATGTTGATGGTAACAAGGGCAGGAACGATACCTACTCGGCACCAATAGTATCGCAAGCCAATACACGCTCATCGAATCCTACAAAAAGATCCGCTGCGAGGTACGAATCCTTCCACGATCAATCTACAAGTGAAATTCTTTTAAGTGTGCAACGGCTGCCGCGCACTCAGGAATACCCATTACCAGTAACTGCTCCGAGAAGATGCTCGCAGTGGCGAATGGCACGTAGAAAAACGCCTAACGCAATTTGACTCCTCCTGGGCGAGCAGGGTTTACCCAGCGCCCCCGCAATCAGAACACTTATCGAGACTGGACGCGACCTTTCCGTCCGATTGGAAAGTTTCCCATCGGTCGGGATTCCATTTGAGAGTAGCTTCCGTCGAGTTCCACTTCAAATCTCCTCGGGCGGGAAGCTCCTTCGCATAATTTCCAGCGGTCGTCGACACGGGACGCGGGAGCGGAGGGCCGGGGCCGGGAAAAGCCTCGCGTAATTCGAGTCACGGCTCGTCCGGCGGCGTCTCGCGGAGGAAAAGTTCGGCAGGATCGCGGAAAAACCGTCTAACCGGCGCTAATATGAATTTATACGGGCGCGTTTTGTTCCGCCGGCCCGTTATCTCCGCGGGCTTACAACGGGGGAGAGGGCGGATATCCCGCGCCACGTCGAAAGTCACGCGCTACTGCGGCCGAAAGATAAGCTTCGTGCGCCGGAAGAACGGAAATTGCGCATTTCATACTCGAGAGGGACCAGCCTGGCGGAGTTTCCTCTATCGTCTTTAGTAATTCGGCGGCCAGTGATTTCATTCCGCAAGTTGAACTTCTGGCCTGCAGAGTGGGGGGGGGGGGGTGGGAACTGTAGTCCAACTGTAGCTCTTTTCACCCTCGAGATAGGGAAAATTGGTGGAGGGAGATACGTCGTGCCGTTTAGCCAGTACTTAATTCCTGTCAGCATGCTCTGCTTTTCAAAGGACGCACCAGTTGCACTTGCTGTCTTATTCAGCCTCCAATTTGCTCGTTCTCTTTAGTCCGGAGTGGTGGTTTCGAGATGTTTCTTGGATTTCGTTATAATAATTCGATATTCCCTCCTGGCATTTGTATTTTGCTGCGGCTGGCTTGACGTTACACGATTTGCCGGGCGCAAAAATCGCGGATCGTGCGAATGGAAGGAGCGGGCGCAAAAGGGCGAGCTCGTATCCTTTGAATCGCAACGTCGCTCGCTTCAAAGTCGCATTATAGAATTTCGCACGTTTACTCGCAATATTCTACCGTTCCGTCTCGAGGCCTTCCTTTAAGAACACCTCTGCTCGAGTTCGCCGTTCCGGGATCCGGGAAATCTCGTACTTCTCCCGAACGAAAAGAGAGCGCATCTACGCATCTCTCGCGCCCGCCTCCGTTGGTCCGTCAGTTTGAGGAAATTGCTCGGAGAATTTTCATTTTCTTTAAGCTCCGCGTTCTTCCAGCTACTTTCTCGAAATGGCTGAGCCAGTTAGAACGGGGACTTCGGATCAGCATCGGCTCGTATTTTTCGCGTCGAATTCGCGCCAGTTCCGTCACAGCACGCTGTCGCTAGGAAGCTAGCCAGGGGATCGATTTTAATTAAAAACGGTTAGGTACCTCCCTTTTCGTCTTTACACAGTGGGTACTCGTATAAATATTATAAATTTTAAGAAGCTAGTTTCCGGTGCCAATAATCAAACTATTATTTCAGAGATAGGCATCTCTGCAATCTGATCCGAAGGAATCATGAAACCTTAAATCCGTCCATTATGAACTAAATATGTATCAGAATTCGGTCGGCGTTAATCCTCCCCATCGAGGGAACATCCTTTCCAATCTGGAGCTTGGAATAATTTGATGTAATCCCGATAACGTCTCCTTGGTAGCATGATAAATAGCTACTTGGTACATTGCTCCCTTGCAGAAGGGAGCCGACCGCGATGTCTGATCCATCGATGAAATTCACTTCGTCATCCCCTTCCAGGCCGCCGTCGTGGTCGCGTTCCGTGGCGCAGAAACGATAGGAAAAGCGATTCGGGAATGATAACCATCGGCGAGTAAACAATTCGATTATTCCAGCCGGGAAAAGTTGAACCCCCCCTCGGCGTTAGGGGCTTTAAACGTAAGCGGTTTCCAGGCTGGAAATCCTCAACAAGAACTCTCTGTCTGCCGAGAAGGTAATTCTTGCTTAAACGTGGCACCAAGATGAACGAGATCGGGCAAAGGGTTGAATTACTTCGGCGCCTAAATTAGGAGCGACCCTTAGACCCTTGTTTAATTTGGCAACCCCTTATGTCAGCCACGCTCCGCCAATACACACACGTTTCACGCAGCTGCCGTATCTCTATTAGCCTTTCTTTGACGTCTACTCTCTTGCTTTGCATTTTTCTTCCCCCTTTTCTCCTGACTTTTATATCTCCGCATTTCTCGAAATTCTCCCTAGTTCTTCTGCCTTTGCTGTACTTTATGCAAATTCTTACCTCCCTTTATGCTTTTTCTTCTCTGCTTTGATTTCTACTATCTCACATAAATCTGCCTCCTATTCTCCCGCAATCTTTGCCTTTCTTCTTTCCCCCCCCCCCCCCCACCGGTACCTTTAGTGCTTCTCCAAAAATTCCTTACTCTACCCTAAGTCCACACGAGCTCTGTCTCTTATCTACTTTTCCATAGGCTACAATTTTTTCTACCTGCAATTTTACTTCCTCCCCTTTCTCCGAATTTCCCGCCGCCGTTGTTTACACATATTCTAGCTCCCCGCGATCTTCGTGCAATGACATTACGTTCTGGCATGCTCAAGAGCCAAGCACAAGCAATAGCAAGGAAGATTCTCCTCTCTGCGCCAGTACGTATGCGGAGATCCCGGGTTCCTTAATCACGCTGCATGGGAATGCTCAGGTTTATGCAATTATTGTAATTGGACCGCTTATGAATAATTCTCCTCTGACGAGTGAAACGGTCTGCTGTTTGGATGGCGTACTGCAATTGGTTAGGTTCAAACGGATTCCACTACCTCTTTCCACAAATCTTTCCATAATAAACACGAACGCGAGGAAAACAGGTGCACCAAACGCTTGGCTAACTAATTATTCACAATTGCGCCGCTATCGAGCTTCTGGATCGATTCACTTCTAATATTTCCGAAAAGGTAACGTGTTAAACGAGAGGTGAACTTCAGAAAGGGAAACCCAGCCATTTCTGGAAACAAACTCCACAGGTATCCCCAATAAAATCGCTCCTTTATGGTATCGCTTGAACGTATACGCTTGGAGGAAACAGGAAACCGTGTTCACGAATAAAATCGGACTCACTGAACTTTGAATAAAAGTATTACATCCGTCTCTCTACGCATTTAAAACGATTTTTACTCCGCTCTTCAGTCACCGTTTCGCGCTGCTAGTTCCTTAATCGCTTTTTATGAGAAGGTACACGGGCCGAAATATATAATTAGCGCCGTCTAATTCGCGAGCAGCACTGTGATTAACCCTTCTCCAGCTTGCGCGTAATTTCTCACCTCTCCGTTTTTTGTACTCCCGAAATCTGGAGAAGAATAATCCACCACGCACGTTCTCCAATTACCATTTGACCGATAATCGCCTTAATTGCACAAGGAGCAGGGGCCGAGTTGAATAAATACACCGTAGAGATTACGTTTTCCAGGCGCTTTTCATTTGGCAACATTATCGAACTTTTATGCAAAACAAGTTCCCTCCGTTTCTTTTTCTCTTCGTGGATGATTCTTTTATGGCGGAGGATTTCATTTAAAAATCTATTAAGACCTTCCCATTTCTACTTTACAATTCCTTGCAGCAAGAGGGGTGCAACTCCAGATTTGATAAATTCGCAAAAATAGAAATAAAAACTTATCACATCAATAACTACTACTTATTGCGTGAAAAAGTATATATTTCAATCAGTGTTCTCTTTTCAATGTTAAGTCAACGCAATAATTTTTTAACAGCTTTTCTCTTAGATGGAACTATTAGAAATAAATGGCCCTTGTTCCTAATACGAAAGTCACGTGACAGTGTTGCAACCCTGCTGCTTCTAAACTTAGCACTTTAAATTGCACACAATCACCCCATTTATCTAACATTGGCATAAGCGCTTTTACCGTTTTAACAAATTTCGTGCAGTTCGGCCAGCGTACTCTGGCCAGCCGTGCAAGGAGTGGCCGTAAATCACGATGTGTACTCTCTAATATCCGACAGCCCGGACTATTTTCAGCTGCGCGTATTAACTGACAGGTTATTTCACGCAGTGTTTTACGATCGTTCTGATCGCGCCTGTCATCCTTCGCTGATATTTCGCGCCATCCGCTCTTCGAGGTGCAGATGCTCGAAGAACCATTCGACAATTCGCAACTACAATAGAGCATTTCATACGCGACACTTTCACACATTTATATATTATACTCGACACTGCTCGAGGAGTATATGTGTCTGATATCTGGTGGAACGTTTCATCAAGTTCTACATTCCCACTCCGTATTTAGGTGGAGCTCTTAATAAGAATAGTCGTGTACATAGTAGAAACAATTCTTGTCCAAATATACATATCCGGATACGCTAATATCTTCCTAAAAATACGAGCAGGAAGTATCAATCCGCGATCGTTGAGATATTCTCGACGCGACATGTTCTCCGCTGGCGCAGCATCGCTCCAATCCATTTAGAAACAATCCCCCCCCCCCCCGCCATCGAGCGATCTCTGTCGAAAACGCTCGTGAAAACAATCGCCTCGCCGATGATCCCCGTGTATACCACGCAAGACGCGCGACGACGGCAGGAAATTCGACCGTTTACCCACGAATTTCAAAGCAAACACTGCTGCCGCGCGCGAACGTAAACATTTATTGGCCCTGTCCGGAGACACGTGTATTTTCATCCACGTGACAAAGGGAGGAACGGGGATCCGAGCGAGATCGATCGTTTCGGAGCGTGGCCCATTTTTCGACGGTTCCGCGAAGATCATAAGTGCTCCGAAGTGGCAATCAAGCTACAGGATGGACCGTGAAGCCCCCGCGGGACGAGGAATCTTGCGGGATCGTTAAGAGCTGCCATGCTTCCTCGTTGGCTGCGAGGCTCTGCTGGAATTGTCTGCAGTGGCAAACTGTTGATGGGACGACTGTCGTGGTTCGTTGTGCCGTCTCGGGTGAATATGCAAGCGCGCGTAGGAAATTGAACAAAGAAGGGATCAGATCGAGGGACACCTTCCAACTACAGGGGAATACTATAACTAGGTAATGGCAATGGTATTGGGGCTCTGATACTCTGTGCGGGAATTCAATTCAGTGGGATAACTTCTTCTGGGCTATTACATCTTCAACGTCCAGCTGATGCCTTTTTAACTAAAATTTCTCTCGGCAGAAGCTCTCCGCGATACCGTTTATTGATTCTATAAATTGTAATTATATCTGAGGGATCGTCGCGGCATTAATCATTCACCCGTTCGGTTATTGGATGTGCCTGCGATTCCACAGAGATACGTACGGTTTTATTTAGCCTGGCTTGTAAAGATCAGCCGCGGATCCAAGAGGAAAGTCGATGAATTATTTGCGCGCGGCTTTGATGCCGCTGCTCCGCGAGCCGGTTACAATAACTTCGTTCAACTTGTAAGCTGATTGTAGTCGAACCTCCGTAGATTCTCCGGGCAAAGCTGCCGCGGGAAAGTTAATGGAAGGAGGTTTAGGCGAGCAGGCTTTGCTCTCCTTTATCGGAAATGAAAACAGCTCGGTGCATTGGTGCTCTTTAATTAACCAATGGGCACCCTCAAGCACTGCGCCAAGCACGAGCAGCTATTTTACGTACTCTTTCTTGCGGCGTAATTAAAAGGAGCGGATTACAAGCTATGGCGTTACAGTTCGTCGCGAAAATAATAGGATTTGCTGTGGAAAACTTGACCGGGAGGATCGCCTCTCTACGCGTGATCCAACAACCCTGAGCGATAAGCATTGGATCTTCTAGTGTTTACTATTCTAATTCCCATTTATTTTTCAATGGGACGCAACTTTTCTTCAATGTTTAATAGAACCCGACAGAAGCACGCTTGGCGTCGTTTTAGAATACTATTCGAGGTCCGTTTTAACGAACTCTTTGATTAAGCTAGCACGGAACGCGCACGTAACGCGGCACAATTCGCAGTCGAATTAAAGAAACGGCAGTTTTAACTTTAATTAAAGTGGAGGGGAGAGATGCACGTCACACGCACGTGTGTCTCGCAGGACGTGTACCGTTCGCGTTATCAAGAAATCTAATTGAAGTGCTTGAAAGGGCCAGACAGGCGGCAGGAAATGGGAGAGAGTGGGGGAGGCAGAAGTTGGAGATGAATCGAGACGAAACGTAGGAAAAAGTTGTCGCTGTCGGTCAGATTTTCCGCAAACCGAGCAGCTTTTAATTAAAAACAACTTCTGCTGCGGACGAGGGCCGTCTGGGTCCGAATACCGGACGCGAAATTGAGCACTTCTCAGACCTGGGAACAAGCTGGCCAATTATATCTTCTATCAATTTACGTGAAATCGTGTCGATTGATAGACTTCACTTGGCTCGGTCAACTTTCCCAGCGCCCCTGTAACTCTAAACATTCAGGAGATGGAATTGAACGCAAGCTTTTGTAATAAATATTGGCAGTGACGTCACTGATTTCGCGTGACATCATTCCCGGTGAATCACAACAGACTTTACTTCGCATATATGTATTTTAATCGCGAATTCCAGCTGTTTTCCTTGCACTTCAACTACCGCATTAATCGTCCTAATGCACTCGTGGCTGAATTTTTTTCAAGAACCGTTGTCCTAGACGATGATGGATCCGTAAGAGACACCGGTGGCAGTATTATTCATGGTATATATCTTTCGGGCCTGTTAGCGAGTCAATGGTGAGACTGACCTGCTCTGCTTTCGCCAGCAACGAGGGTGAGCCCCATCATGGGCATGGTTAACCATACACTTAACCCCCCTTCGACGATCACTCGTAACAGAGACGTACGAGGGGTTCCTGGCTGTCTTTTGACACCGTGGTTGGGGCAAATGTTTTTTTCAGGCCAGTGACACGCCCGCATACATTAATGCGTTAAACGCTTGTGAAGAGGGGAGAATGGGGATGATTCTCGGAGGGAAAAATGAACAATGGGGAATTGAAGGTTTGAGTCATGGTGTTTTTTGCATTTTCTTGGTTGTTGAAGGGAAATCGAAGCGGATTTATCTACTGGAGTTATCGAAGCAACAAAGTATTTCTTCATGATTTTTGTATTGACGAGACTGGAATGTGGGACCAAAGATTCATTAAGCCAGCCACACGCCCGCATACATGAATGTATCGAGCAGGAAGATCGAGTAGATATTCAAACAAATTTTTCATCCATTCTCATTAACCCAGCATCCGTCGCGTCGTCTGAGTGACGCTCACAGTGTTCTTAGCTTTAATTAACATTTCCAGTTGATTTTTGATACTGCCCCTTTTAACTGAATTCGGTTTAATTAACCCCTTTGTCACGCTGCTAAGTGGCACCATGGAAGGAACCGTGACCGTGGGATCGGAGGATTCTGGGAATAATTGGAATGGCGGGTTAGTTCTCTGAAAACCCTTGAAACGCTTAAAGAACTCCGGGGAACTTGGTACCCTCAAGTTCTGCTTTATATTTCGTGGATTCGCACTTTGAATCTCTGGTATTTTCATTATTTAAGATTCATCTTTCTATTAAGTGCAACAATCTTCTCGTATCCCACAGAAACTTCGTCATTTCTGTTTTATTTCATAAGTTCGCAGTTCGTCATCGGTGAAAAATGGCGACCGACTTTGTAACGCGAAAGTCAGCGCGGCGTGTAAGGTTCGGGGCGAAATATCGGCAGCGGGATCCTTTGCTCGCGGGTGTTCGTGAATAAATAATTAGTCAAATTATCATCGCGCCGGTCTGGTTAAAAGGATAGAGGGGGTGGAAAAAAGCCGTCGGGAGAAAAGCAGGAGCACAGCAGCGGTAGCGGCAGCAGACGGCCATTGTCTCGAGGCAGAGACCGTCCTGGTTTCAACGTTCTTATTTTTTTCTTTCCTCGTCATGGCGAGCCCATTCAGCCGCAATTAGGATTATTTATTTTTCCCCCCGGTCGACGCCGGGGGAAGGACATACCGCCGCAAGCCCTTGGCGGGCAACCCCTTTTTTTCACGTTGAATCGGATCTCCGCTTCCCGTGTTTCCTTTCCATTTCCATCGGGCAACACTGTCCCTTCGTCACCGTGAGTAGTTAATACGAATACGCGGTGTGTTTGGCCGCGTGTCTGAGTCGCAATTTTTTCGTGAATATTCTTTGTACTTCTGACTTTGAATTTTGATTGTGGATTTGAATAGCGGGACGGTCTTTGAATCGCAGGAAGTAAGGGCAGGGGAATTAAGTACGGGTAGTATGATGACGGCGTGCAATATTGAAAAGTTGTGGAAAGGCGGTGTTTACGTTCTATTAATGGAAACTGAGGCTCCCCAGCGCGATGGAATCGTTGCTAAACTTATTTAACGAGAGGCCAAACGCGTCCGTTTCCCACTGCTGCTCAAATTTGCATAGTTAACAGTGCAATATTTAACTACGTAACTACGTTGATGCTAGGTTGCTCTATCAACGTAATTACGTAGCAACGCCGGATTCTCCGCCCTGAAAATTCAATGAACATGTTGTTCCTTTAATGAGCTAGTAATACCGCCTCATGACGTAAAACCAGCAGGTAAACACGATCAATAATTTTAATTCCAAAAAGAGACAAATGTCCCTTCTTAATATATATCTCGCAGACTTCTCCTCGCTTCGGAATAATAACCCAATTACAAAATCCTGCAACTGTTGACGCGGGTAACTCCTAAATCAGTGAAAATCACGAAGGAGAGTGACAGTTTCCTGGCGGTGATCTTTTGCTAGATCGTCTCACGTTCTGAGGACCTCGGTATGAAAATGGACCACGATATTCCAAAAGGCAATATCACACGTTTCTAGTTCCAGGCTCAGTGACGAAATTCGTCGAATAGTGGCTCGAACGAGAGTTTGCCCGTGTGATTGTTGCATACGCAAGATATACGACGGAGTCGTAACCAGCTATTTAGCAGAGAGGACATAGAGTGTAGACTGTAGAGGAACGCGGTATGTACTCCGCAGAACTCGTTTGTCACTGAATTACCGTGCAAGTCCGAGCTCCAGCACACGATCCACGTGTATTCCTCGGTGTGCACGATAAAGCGTTCGTAAATCGTCCTCGCGACACGCGCGATTTTCTTCTTCCTTCCTCCACCGCCAGATCCATGAGCAGATCTTGAATCATTGTTAAGGGCTAAAAGAACCCGCCGAGCTTCTCACACATTTACATTGTCGCACTAAATTTGTTTCGTTGCAGATTGAAATGAATGGTGTATAAGAAAGTTCAGAGGCGTAATGAGGCTTTATTCTTTCTTCAAGTGCAGCCATGTTTCAAACAAGTGGGGCTACATCTTTTTTAGCAGCATCGTGTATTTCTTATTTTATGAAAATCGAGTCCTTCAAGCATTTTGTGTATACAAATGGTAGGGTGCTGTGTGTAGTCTACATTGCGCACTGTATGCTTAAAATTTTATTCGAAATTCTCATTCCCATTTATAACGGACTTAAATAATTAATTCACAGTGCTTCACTTTGTCGCTCCTACGAACTTGCGCGCACCGTTTCACTTCTTTTTGACCACGTTTCGGTTAGTCGCGAGTCCACCGTTGCAGAAGCAACCGTAAAGTACGCGTTCTCCAAGGCGAGAACTACTTTTCACCATCCAGATTCTGGAGTATTTAACTTGCAGCGCGTTCCGTTTCGCAAGATCGCGGTTAAATAGCGGTTGTACTTCGCACGCAACACGTGCGGGTTAAATATGTTAATTCCACCCCTCTGGGACCGTACTTTTATTTAAAGGAACGATCCTGAAAGCTCTTTCGTGCAAAGTCGCGCCACTTTCCTACCCTAGCTTAAACTAATTTCCACATTTTGAGCCACCGTTTAAATCGCTAAACGCTGTTCAACGTTTAATTACACATTTAGATTCGCCAGGGTGAAATTGGAGTCACCTCGAGTTCGGCAAGAATTAGATGTCTATCCGCGCAGCCCGAGTGCCCCGACGTTTCGCGAGACTCTAAATATCACAATTTTCCACGATCTTCCTCGCCCCTTTCCATCCTGGGATCACCGGGAAAGCATTAATCCGTGGATCAGGGAAGGGGCGCTGGAAATCGTGACTTTACATTCGCGCAAAGATTAAAGGTGAAAGTTATCTAAGGATTATGGCTAGTTTAACTCGAAACCAAATTGTTGGAGGTTAATCTCTAATTAGCATCGCGAAGGTGTATCTACCGATAGTCGACCCGCTGCTAGTTTTCACTTGGAAGATGTTCCGCTCGCTCTATGGGAAACTTTTGATTGCCAGGCACTCTGTCATCTTTATTACTTAACTATCTCTTCGTTCCTCCATCCCTTCGCGCCCTCCCCGGATGTCGCTGCCGCGACCTCTCTCGATCTTTCACCCTCCCTTTCGCTCCCTCCAATTTCCTCGCACTCCCTTTCCACTCTTCCACATGCACGCCGCCTTTTTCCTCCATTCGCCCCTTTCTCACACGCTTCGCGTTTATCCTCTCTCTTTCTCCCTTGTTTCACGCTTCCCTTCTCGCGCTAGCTCTCTCCCCCCGCCGTTCGAGAACATTTTCGCGCACTCTCTCCGCTTCCTACTCCTTGCTGTTTCTCTCTTATTTTTTCACGCCTCGTTTTTTGCACTTCCCGAGCACCCTTTCACGCGTTCACTCCTCCGCTTCTTTATGATCCTCCGTACTTTTTTCTCGCAAATCTGAAAGCAGACGACTTCTCGTGAAAAATCGAATTCTCTAGTACGTAGTTAGAGCGCTCTTGCGTTCTTTCATTCACCGAACATCCGGGCCGCTCGCAGCGTGCTTTACCGTACACTTACGACTTAACCGTAACGAACACCTTGCTGCGGTATCGAGAGAACATCCCTCATACCCCCCGCCGTTCGACTGGTAATCGGTGGAACAATGATCAACCACGATCGTTATTATCTCGTGCCGCGCATCCTTCCGCAAGGTCTTGGCGGCGAGGGGGGTGTCGATACACCTCAAGCTCGATATCTTCACGCCTGCACGGGCTGGAGTAGGCCTCGATGTTCCCCCGCCGCGAATTATCTTGGTGCGTTCGCGTGGCTCGACGCCTCCTGTGGTCTATTTATACACGCGGCACGAGACGCGGAGGCACTTGAACGCTCGTCGCCTCTAATCGACGCACAGCCGAGTATATTCGCGGGAACGTTAACAGCCTCCCTCGACTTAAGCAGCGGCGTGTTGTACACACGCGATCCCGTGGGAAACGGTGACAACGTCGCTGGAAGTTCATACGGTTCCAGTAATCCGGCGATTACAAGAGCCGTCGTTAAAGAGAGCTTCCCGCACGCAGGGGGATGGTAATGGGGCTTGCGGCAGGTCCTTCGTGCCGGGACCAGGCGGGCGGAGATCGAAGGGGAACAAGTCCGTCGTCGCTTGGCAAGGAACCTGCTTTGGATCTCCGCGTGCCACGCTGCCTACGCGCTATTCACGCTGGAACATCTCTGGGCACGCTTGCAGCGAGAGAAACGGGACCCATGGAGGGCAAGGGGTGGTTTCAATTTGCTGGAGGGAAGAACGGAATAGCTTGGCTGGCACGAAATTCCATTGGTTCCTCATTCTTCGCGTGTGTTAACTGGGTTCTTTACACGTGTCGTTTGTTGTCACAGCTTCCTTCAGATGTATATTGCAAAATATTCCTTCGTCGGGGGTGGTTTGAGAAGTTTACAGACTCGGGAAGATTTTAAGGACATTTTTCAGTCGAATTCTTGTAGGGGACTGGGGATTTCTTCTGATTCGCAGTCAGTCAGGCGACAGTAGGGCGGCCCTTATTTTCAACATGCGATTTCTTCTGCTCTCACCCCCTAATATGGTTCCATTTCATAAAAAAATAGTCTCTGAAAAAAGATTATTGCAATCGAACAACAGGAGAGGGTGCCGAGCAGGTCTTAAAGTTTAGAATTCATCAATGGTTTGATTTTGAAGAATTTCTAAAAAATGGTAAGCCCTATCGAATTTTTGTTCAAATAATATTAAAAGAGAATTCAATTTTCTACAATTACTGTATATATCATTTTTTCGTGCTTCCAATCATTTTTTAGATAATAACGTTTGAATATAGAGAGGTTTGCACCACGCGTGTATAGACAATACGTCACGCCGTACAGGTGGGACGCGCGAAGCGCCGACCTCTCTATATTCAAACACTATCATCTACAAAATGGTTGGAAGCACGAAAAAATTATATACACAGTAATTGTAGAAAATTGCATGCTCTTTTAATATTGTTTGAACAAAATTTCGATAGGACTTACCATTTTTGAGAAATTCTTCAAAATCTAACAATTGATGAATTCTAAACTTTAAGGCCTGGTCCGCACCATTTTCTGTTGTCCGATTGCAATAATCTTTTTCAGGGACTATTTCTTTGTGAAATGGAACCATATTAGGGGGTGAGAGCAAAGAAATACGAAAAAAAATTTCGGCACATTTAAATAAGGGCCACCCTAAGGCGACACACATGTCGAACTCTAAGTTAAAATCGATGAGGCGCATCGCGACCCAAATACGTTCGCACAGTACCAAACACAGCCTCTCCCACCTTCCACTCTATTCAGCCACGCGAAAAGTACCCTCCTCTCGAGTGGCATCTCTCGCAGCGAACAACTCACGCACTGGTTTGGCACCAGCATCCCCCAAACTTACCGGCAGCATCCATTTATAAGCAATTTCACGGAATCATCCCTTACGGGCGATCCGTAATTGTTTCGAGAACGGAACAGCTCGAACGGTTGCGCGGATTTAACGTTCGCTGTTTCGCCTTCTCGAAACGGCCCCGGGCGTGCATTGCTTTCACCCCCGCGGCGCACAGGTGAGCTACACACCCCCTCGGTGGCTTTTGTTTCCAGAGGGGGACAGAATTACGAGGGTGGGCCGGTCGGCTTGTTTCCCTACGTCGCCGTCGCTGGCCCCACCTCCGCGAGGATGCATTTAATTTCGCGCATTTCATTCCATCCCCCCACCCCTGGATACGTCGCAGGATACGTCGCCGAGGATACGAGGGACCAGGAAGGAAGGGGGCCAGGTTAATGTACGGGCTAGCGAGGCTGGCCTTTTCAGCCCTGGGGATCTAAACGGCCCTTTCTCTGAATAAGACGCTACCGAAGACGGAAGCGAGCTGGAATCCCCGGTTGGACGTGTAGCTCGTAAATAATTTTCGCCCGAGGGGAGGCTTTTTTATGGGGCTTTGGACCCCGTTCTAATGGAGCTCCTTGTTTCGCTCTACTCAGCTCGCGTACAATTCTCCAGTATTCATTTAAGGGTCCCGCAACTGCTCTTACTAATTTTCTTACCTTCTCCGCGAATGAACAAACACTTGGCCTCCCCGGATGTCTGTCACAGTGGATCACATGGTAGCAGGTTCCACAGCCCCCCCCCCCCCCCCACCCGCCCCGCAAGAAATGCAGAATCGTTACAGCCCGATCGATTCGTTCGTTCTGACGGGAGTTTCGCGACGGTACGTAGAACGAATCCGAAGGGAGGGCATACTTCTAACGCGTCCTTATCTGTAAGCTTATGCAAATGTGGAGCAGTTTGCCACGCGGATTTGCATACACTAGCCTCCGACGATCTATATGGGATCATGTCTAGGCATAATCTCAAGAAGCCCCGCAGTTATACACCGGTTTCCCGAGTAGTCACGTTAGCGGCCGACTCTTTTTGTTTCCCTTTTGTCGGCCCTTCTATCCGTGGAGCAGAGTGCACCAAGATTCGCCGGGCCTGCGAAGGGTAGCTCGTGACGACTACGGGGAGAGATGAGGGTGGCGTACGAGGGGTCTCCAGTCACATCGCCGTCGTTCGTTATCAGGGCTGTGGAAGATTGTACTTTCGGGCAGTGTCTGGCGACGTTCTGTGGAGATAATTCGGGGTTAGTGGGACTCCAGCCGGCGTTGTTGGCGACGGTGCTGGGTTTAGTGTGTACTTATGAATCGTCAATCTATTCAGTGTTTCTCTATTGATTCCCCGGGACTGGCGAGTATCAGTAGAGGTACACCAGTGGTCTAAAGTGTGCACAGTCTGTGTATTGTCGTCATTCACCATGGACGAGTAACATCAACACCTTTATCGAGCTGCAAGATTCTAATATAATGCAAATACTAGAACATCGCTGTAGGAGAATAGAGTATCGAATAGTACTGAATAGAGTATTCCTCGGTTGACTATTAATATTATTCTGAAAGCACCCAAGTCCCCATAATTAATTGAAGTCGATACTTTCTCCACCTCGATGCTACACCCCGTGCTTCCCTCTCGAGCACCTACGCCCCGATGCTCACCGATGATGAACGACAGATCAGTCGATTAGCTCGTTGGGGATAGAGACGTGTTCGTCAAGTTTCGTGGCAATTTCGACAGGGCGAAGGATGGATGAGCCGGCTGGCAACGGGGGTTGCGCTTTTCGCGGCCGATTTTCTAACTCGGTTACGGGGGTACTTTAATCTGATGGGAAGTTACTTTCCCGCTCTAACTCCGTGGCTTGCCCGTGATAGTGTTGATTAATTTGTCCCGAAATGGCTTATCTGGCTGCCGCGGCAAACTGTAAATGCAATCGGGAGCGCGGATACGAGCTCCGGTGGCCGTGTCTCAGAACTCTCCCTCGACTCCAGAACAGAGGATGGCGGAGAGGGGAGCGGGGGAGAGTAACTTTTGCATAGTTCCAGCGGCTGTTCAGTTGTGACTGTGTAGTATTTATCTTTCCGAGTGTTTGCGGGCTTCCCGAAGAACTTAACCGAAGGAAAACACGGAGCAGACCGCTGGATGTTCGGCGGGACTTTGTGACAAGTTTCAATGAATTTGTCGTTATTAATTAGCGGCGATTAACTTGTAATGGAGTTGCACGGCGGGGAAGGGTGGGGACAGTAACGCGGTTGCTCTGGAAAGTAACGATGACAGTGAGGGCGGTGATTCAGTCGTGCTCGTTTCCAAGCAATGCCCGTGTATTTACTCTTTGAGGAACCTTAGAACTTGAATCACCCTTAGTCCCGTGTATTCTCAGCCGTGGTTAAAGCCATCTATTGCACGGAGAGGGTAAAGACATTTAATTACCTTGTAGGATCGAGGTTGCATAGCGAATGGTTCAAAGCTTTACCTCAAACGGCCATTTTTGGGCACGTTGCTTTTATTCTTTTGTTAAAAAAAGTACAGAACATAGGGTAAAGGACCCAATTACTGCCACCTACCCGATTACTGCCACCCTCAGCTGTTTTACGTAAAATAATGAATAAATTTTGTGAAATGATGCATAAAAAAAATTTAGCATACAGTTGAAACTGTTATTTATACGATACAAAAAAACAGCACTTAATTTTTTCTTCGACAATTTGGATAAAACGATCAAAAATTTGAAGCGGATATTAGGAGAGTGAAAACGATGACTTCCTTACTAGTGAAAGAGAAAACAAGGCGTTAAAGCAAATGCTGAAATTGTAATATTTAAGCTATTAGTATAACAAAATATAAATGAAATAATATAAGCATCATAGAATAAAGATCCGAATTCAACGATTCATTAAGTCTTTTTACTTATTAATTGGGGGACAGTGATTGGTGCAAGCGTTTAAATTATTTTGGTATTACTGTCATAGCAGTAGTTGCTCATGTACATGAGACGATATAACCTTAAAATGAGATAAACAGTATTAAGTTTGCTGGCAGTAATTGAGGTGTCAGTAACTCAGTCAAATACATTTGAAGGGTGTCAGTAATAGATCCCAAAATATATTTTTGAAATTGATAAATTTATACATAAAAATCGAAGTTTTAAGATTCACCAAATTTTGTTCATCAAGTGAACACATTAAACAATAATAAATAACAAGAATAACATATACTTTTAGTCTATAAGTACAAAACTATAAGATAATGTCAGAGCGTCACCGCTTAAAGTGTCAGTAATTGGGTCCTTTACCCTATGCTGCGTGTATAATATTGTGATGACCGTTCCACTGAAGCAACTGTATTTTCCATAGACACAGGTCCCCGGATATCTAAGGGGAGAACGTAAATTTCACTAAAAAGCGACAGGTTGAGCCCGACCGCAAACTTTCGTCTTCATTCCCGAACTGGTCACCTTAATCCCATCAGGGTGAACTACACTGACCCCCATAAAAAGGGTTTAAACTTCTACGCGCGATTGGATCGGCTCCGTGACAGAAGAGCCCGGCCCCCACTTTCCACTCAACGAAATTATTTATTCGACTATGAAATCGAAGGAACGCAATGGCGAAGCGATTCAGCTCACGTGTCGAGACTTCCGATTAAATTGTGCAACGTTTCTCACGTCGACTCGGTCCCCTGTCTGCGAAGTCGTGCCGCGGAAATTCGTCCGTGTAGCGTTGTCCAACTATCCCGTCCCCTATGCACTCGTTGCACTCGAGAGGATCGAGCAGCGCTTTGTCCTTTACCAGAGAGCGGCGACTATGGCGCGAGGGAGGATCGTGTTGCTCGCGAATTTAGGGCGGCTTAGCCATCGGTCTCGCGAATATTTGCATTTCATCGGCTACAGAGAATAAGGTATTAAAAGCTACTCTTTTGTCACATTTCTGAGTGCATCGATACTGCTGAAAAATGCGAAGAAGTAGAAGAAGTTGTTATTATTATTATTACAAATATTATTGTTATTATTATTGCACGGGTATAGTACCCTTTAGTTTACAATGGTCAGAACTAAAGAAAAGGGATTACATATAAACTAAAGCTAAATCTAAAGCTAAAGCTAAAACTAAAATTACAATTAAAATTAAAATTAACTATGAGTAACATAAGGGTAGCAAGATGAAAAGAATAAATACGTCTTAGATCCTGTAAAGTTACAGCTTTTCCACACGAAATGCTTCCGTGCGTCATCATTGCCATCTACATAGAATGCATCTCGGGCCCACAGTCTTATCTGGATGATAAATCACGGTACTTTAAAAGACGTTTGCTCGACTTCGTTCCCGTAATTTCAATGTCGGCCGGATTATCGACGCCCGAAACAGCGACCGGCTCTGGAGGGTGGGACGGCGGAGGGATAATTACGAAGGACGTAACTCGCTGGTGAATTAATGAGGCCGCGGCAGTTCTGGGGGCGACATCGTAACTCATAGGAGTGATCTTGGTCCATAACGGAATGGAGTTTTACGTGCGCGCGGGAGTCGCGTCGCGAATCCGAAGAGGATGGAAGAGAATCGATCTGGCTCTGCCGCGAGCTCGATTGAAACGGCCTAGCGCAACCCATTATTGGGCCAACTCAATTATGAGTTATCTCCTCGTAAAGTTCAAGAGTTGGAAGGTATGTATGCGTGTGGCGCATCATCCCAGTCCCTGGAACGTTCCTCGTGCGCATTTAATAGGGGGTAACGCACGAGTGGTTCCTCAATAACATACGTTATTGAACCGTCCTCAACCTCCCTCCCCCCCCCCCCCTTACCCGCCGCCCTTACGCTGCAACGGAGCTGAATGCACCGGCGGTAAGAAAAGAGAATTGCGATAACGATATCGATCCCGCTGGTCGATCGACGCCACCCCCATCCCGCTTGACGAAATTCGAGGAGTCGCTGGAAATCGTGTTCGTTCCAAATTTTTCCTCCCGAAGGGGACCTCGCGGGGAACTCCAAGGATTTAGTTTAATCACCACGGCGACTCTTCCCTGCATCTAAGCAATCACGTATGAACGAGAAGGACGCTGTATACGTGTACGGTGCCCTAGAAAAGGAATGGCCAATCTTGGTGGCTCGCTTCCGGGACACTGCAATTATGGGCTGCGAAAGGTTTGTAGGAGTGCAGCCTCGAGTCTAACTGGATATTCGTTGAATTCTGCATTGAGTATTATGCTTGTCCGAGGGAGATAACGTTTTATTGTGGGCGCAGAAGCTCGCACAATTTCTCTCTGTCATCCATAGAAGCGCGTAAATGGAGTTCGAAGCCCATTCACTGGCAACCTAAAGAAAGCGTCGTCGATAAAAGCAATATACATCATCGGCGAGGATCTGCAGGCATTGTGATACAGTTTCCGTCGTTAGTTTATCGGTAGATCGTTGTCCCTCCTGTAAACGGGGGATCGTCACACAGGCATCCTGTCACACCAGGATAATTGATCATTTCTCGCGTCGAATGGAGCCACCGCTGGCTAATGTACACACGCGCCTAACCCGACGATTTGTAATTATATTGGCAATGGATGTCGCTTTATCGAACGACAGACCGTTAACGGGGAATTTATCGACGGCTAGGGGTAATTCGTGTTATTGGCGATAGTGTAAATTGGCCGATAAAACAAGCCGTGACATTCGCTCTTTAGTTCCCTGCCCGATGATGGATGGCACGCCGCCGTTCATCGCGAAGGAACATTCCTTGAAGCGATATTTTCGATATTTCATACGTTTCTCTTATCCTCTTTTCCAAGTATACCTACACGTGGCATTCCGGAGCACACATTTATGTGATTGGAAGTTCAAAGATCTCCGGTAGTTTCTTACGGAGGATGAGGGATGTAGGCGATGCAGGGTCAATTGTAATCTCCCCGAGAATTAATAGCAACAATTACAAATTTCTACTGTATTCTAAAAATTCCTCCAAGTCATCCTCCGCCGTAGCAAATCCCGCGAATGGTCCATTCGCTTCTTGAACCGTTTAACGAATGCTTGGACGAGTGGCTCGAAGATCAAACTCAACGACAAACGTTCGCATACCCGTTGAATGGAGCAAAAAGCGCAAGAAAAGGTTAATTGCCTTTTTCACAAAGAGTCCGGGGCTCGTCCCAATACACGCCACCCTCCCACACGGATCTTCCACCAGAGGTCGTAAACGTCATTGACCTAAGTGGATATCATACGATCGCGCGGGACCTTTTCCCCACCATGCCAACCCCCTGTTAACTTAGCCCCAGGAGGGCGAAAGAGTGGGGCGAGCATTTTCGTTCTACCTGAGCGGGGGACGACTTTGACTTTGTTTGCGACGAGTCAGTCGTGCTTCGCCTTTCGGTTCGGCCGTACCGTTCAACCGTCGATCCGTCTATCCTGCCCCACGTCCGAGGGCATTGTGTGCTTTCGTGGTGCGCGATACACCCTTCGCCCTTTCCCTCGGTTGGCGTTCACTTGCACATTTTCACCGGGCTACAGTGGCGATTTCGACGCGTCCACCCTCCTGTGCTCCGATTGTGATCGTGGTGCTTGAACCCTGAGACGCGCTACACCGCGGGAAATAGCCTGATTTATCATCCTCTGTGTTGCCGGTGCCGGGTACCCGGATGTTTTAGGAAACCCTTGGGTCTCGTCGAGCACAGGGAACTGCTGACGCGAAATTCACCCGCGAAAGGGTAAGTCGATTTATCTATTTGTGCCCGATATCCATGTTGATTTCTCCCAGGGATTGACTTATTAAGATATCCCCGATTGATGGATCGTTCTCGAGGCGATGGCACAGATCCGCTCTGGCGATGGTGCAGAAGATGCATTCTTCAATCGAGAAATTTGTATCTTCACTCTGTTGAAAGTTGTTTTATTTTTAACATTCGAATGTGTGTTATCGAGTTGATGGTATTTTTTCCTGCTTTTAAGCTGTGACGGTCCCGAGCGGGAGGGGTTCTTTATGTTATTCCAAATTTAACGTCGTAGGTATTGCGACTTCATTCTCCTTTATATAAATAGAATTAAATTAATACTGGGAATTAATTCGATTTAATTAGAAAGTGTAGTGCATCTTTTCCAGAGCTCAAAATCCAGTTTTTTTATGATATATTACAAACACTCAACCTTTGCTCCACACCATTTTATCTGATTTGAAAAGAAGTATACAAATAATTTCATGAAACATGAATTTTTGTAGGTAGAATATAGCTTACATGCGCAATTTTCCCGACTGTAGATACGCAAAGATTCGTGGAAATCTGCGTTGGACATTTGGCGAATGTTCCCTTGGCTGTTTGAAGCGTTCCCCTTCTGTTGTTTATTTCTCGATTCCCGCACATTGTACAGTGAGGCATCAGCGACTCTTAACCGCCCTCTTAATACAGAAGTCGGTTTCGTTCGAGTTTCACGGGGTCGTGGCGCAGGAAATCGCCCGTTAAATTTGCGATTCGGCCCGTAAATATCGGGTATCGGTGTAACGAAACTGCCCCGTTCGTCTGTCCGTGCTGGCCATCCACTCGCTTCTATATCAAATATATATTCCACGAGCGACGTATCGTAAACACACGCGAACTAACCGCGATCTGCTCTCTGCTCGATGTGTGGTGCACGGTATCTGTAGGACGAGATCGCTAACGGGGAAACGCTTGAACATCCCCTTCGTTCGGTAGTGCACGGGATGTCCATCATACACAGTGGTCGACAGAAATTGTTTCAACCCGAATTCAGTTAGTTACGCGAAAGGCTCGAGTGTTTCGAGGCAATGTAGCAGCAAAATTTTTGCTAACTTTCGCGTTAAGTGGTTGTGGATCGAGGTAACTAATCGTTTCAATGGATCCAGTCGTGAAATATCTTGTAATCGAAATTGAACCGTACGAAACTTGACGTTGGAAAACATTTCCCTTCGTCTCATTTTTCTATTATCATAAAAGAGGAACGTAGACAATAATCTACCTTAAGGGATGACGGTACTGTTTACTCGTGACGCAAAGTAGTTTCAAAGTACGAGCAAATTTGGTATAAAATTTATGACCCCAACATACGAATTTATGGCTCTTTTTCTCGATGATAAGCCTGGTAGATAATTGCTATCTGAATAGCCACTATTTCTGTTGCGCAAAGTTTACTCTGATTACTCATGCTTTTTCATACACGCTACTAAAATCGCGCAAAAAAAATTTGTAGATAACACGTTTCCCGGTACCGCCATTGAATATCGATTGGAGCGGAGGTAATAAATATGAGCAAATAAAAAAGACGACAGTCATTTGCCTCGCAGAATGAAGTGCTCCATTCCCATGTGAATCTTCCTTTTGTGAAACAATTATTTTATTCCCCCCGTGGTATAATTTTCGACCAACCCTCTGTGCAAGAAAGCCCTGCGCGATGGAATATCGATAAACAAATAACAAACGCGAGGGTCACTCAATTTTCCTTTTCCAGGCTATCAATTAATTGTTCCGTTCCTCCGTCGATTCTTATTCAATGCAAAACGAACTGTTTGATCATTTTCGAATTACCGTGCAGCTGTGTACATTGGTGCGCGCCCGTTGGCACGGACGGATATCATGGGCGTGTGCTTTCGAGGAGAGGCCTCGAGGTTTAACTCGCAACGCCCGAAGCATTACTGGGAATCAAGTTTACGTTTCCTGATATGCGTATTTCCAGGCCATGACATATGATTTAGACGTCATGCAGGGTTCCCCGTGGCCTCCGGATCACTGCCACGCGCAACCCCTGCGCCCTCAACCCACTCCCGCGTTCGAACTTCTCGATTTTACGGGGCTAAAGCTACTCTGACGCACGCCTTTACCTGATGCTTCTTCCTCCCCAATTTCCACCCTCCTTTCATCGCTGATAATCGAAGATTCTCGCTCCACCCTCGTCCATTCAAAGATTTTCCACCATCGAACACGGCATTCTTTAAGTTTTCAAACGTTCTTCCGTGATTCCTCTGTGCTTTGGATTTAAGACATCTTGGTCCATCTTAATTGAATTTTCATCTTAGAATTTCAATTTTTAAGTGAATTACAGCTGGAATATTTTTTGAAGGGCATTGATCATATGTTCCATTTGTACTTCACGAAATTCTGAGTTCTCGCGTGCCTCGATATTGCTCATGGTTCAAGATCGGTGCTGTCGATAATGGGGTTTGAATGATAGATCACGCTTAACATGGAAATTTGATTTTTAGAGTAATTTAGGCGGTGGGCACAACGCAGGCTCTGTTCCGCGATCAAATGCGCGCGGAAAACAAAAATTGTCGCACGGGAGGAACCGCGAGGTACCCCATAAAACTGTGCTGGCTCGCTTATTTGCTGGCATCAGTTTTATTCCGTAATAAATAACGGCCAGGGTTTAGGAAGAATTGGTTCGGGTCCAACTCGCTTCTTGGTAGACAATATAAAATAGTGGTGTAATTCACTTGGCCCTCCATTCCCAGGGCAGAGTTTCCGGTGACGCATTAAAAAGCCATTCTACTTTCGACTATACGTGTATTTATCACTTTTGGAACGGTCGTTGGCTCGTTCTGCCCGATACTCGCGGGCGAAATGAGTGATTTCTGTTACCCAAGTGCTCGAGTGTCTGGCCGCGCTTGAAAGAAATGTCAATCTCCGTAATTTCTGTTTCTAACAATAGACGAAAATGGGATGAATTGTACCTGATTTTAAACGCTGTCTTATCCACTAATTCAGATATATTTATACGATCCTGAAATATCATTGATGGACAAGCCCATGAATTTTGCTGGTTTCAACAGGAAAGATGTATAAGGCTCCTATATGAGTAGAGCTCTAAACACTTAGGGGAGGGTTGCCTATATTGTACCACTTAAGACATTTTACGTTATATTTCATATCTGGTACTAATTTGAATGCAAATGACCATTGGATATTATAGTTTGATCCTTTAGGCACCTACTATTATACGCTTAACCCTTTGTTCAGAACAAATTAATTTGTTATTAACCGTTTTGTCACATACTGTAAAAGTTACGATTTAGGCAAACGGTCTCCTAAATCGTACCTCCACTAAAAATAGTATCAATAATAAATAGAGGAGAAAATATTCAACATAAAGTAATGATTATTATATAGTTACATATACATATGTATATGGAACACACACAGGTCGCAATAACCTATGCATATGATATATGTGCATAACCTATATAACACACGAGTTGTCAAATCCTACTGGTATGATTGTAGTGGTACGATTTAGGAAACATGATCACTTTATTTATAAATATCAATTTAAACTTTATAATGAATGTAATATGTACTTAAAATGAATGTAAAATATTCTGCATTAAACCCGCTTTTAGAAAAATACAAAAATACAAGACAAAATTGCATTGTTTGATTATTATCAGCTAAAATAAATTGATAAAAAGTTACATCAATCATATCTGATTTTTTTAAATGTTTATAGCACGCACGAAATAGTGTGTAATCCCAAAAGGTTTTGTTTCTATTTCTTATTTCGCATTTACTTGATATTTTTATTATCAGATGTCGTTTACATTCATTAATTACTGAGAAATTGGTGAGTTACGATTTAGCTGACCAGTACGATATTGGCAACTCTCCCCTACGATCTAATTTCTATATTTGATCCATCATCGCAGATTCCAATACACATAATCCCTGCACTATCACTAGCAAGTAACATTCTACAAATTCCCCATAAAATCATCGATCATCCGAATCCAGACCCAGTTTCATCGAACGAACACCTGCCCTTCTTCATCCGCTTACAAGATAACAACACACACTCCAATTTCCACGACAAACTAATCAAGCTCCAATCATTCACTGACCCCATACTTGATCATCAATGATTTTCAAATTCACTTGGCCAAATTCACAAGAGCCAGCCATCTGTTACGCCAGTCGGACACCTCGCAATTGGCGGAGCCGGCCCGGCCGAGATCGTACAAAGCGATCGCTCGATCGATCCAGCGCGACACTAATGATAGAGGAACAGGTGACTCGTTTCGTGGCCATTTGAACGGCGTAGAGTTTTCGGACATGGGGCAAGCGCGGCGCGCGATTTAATAGAGGATTCTACTTGCGCCAGGGGCGTCTATTATTCGACCTGAATTGACGTTGTGCGTACGAGCGGGCAGCGGCCTACAGGCGGGCCGCGGTTTCACCCTTGATCCTCGTCGATTATACAGGAGGTGTAATTAAAGCACGATGATCGGCCGAGGTACGGGTCGCTGACGGATTGATCGGTAGGCTGTCCGCGGAATCGGTTTACGTTAATCCAAATGAAGTGATCCATGGGTCTGTTGGACCCAGACGCGAGAATTCGTTAGACATACCCGAGGGTGTGTTAATGAGAGGCTCGTGTTGGAGGAATTCTACGAGGACTGAAATTGTCAGCGCGCTACCGTGGGAATTTTCGTAGGTAGGCAAGGGTGAGCCCTCAAGGGTGACCAGTGCACGGAATTTTGGCAGCCCCCGGAGTTTTCAGAGGGTTCATTTAGATTCGCGGAGGTAAATAGTTTCTATACTTGGGGATTATTAAAGAACCGTCCACATTAATTCCGCGTCAAGAGGAAAGTAAATCGGCAAGTTAGATACAATCGAAACGAGTCGAGAAGCTCTCGGAATAGTTTCCGCGAGGGGCGCGGCGGCGTTTCGGGGGTAATTAAATCGGCACCGTCCGCGAAGAGGAGTTTTAAAAGTCACTCGCAGGGGTAGCAGCCCTCCTTCCGCGGAGTTCGACTCTGCTCCTTGGCCGAAATGAATTTCAAATGAATTTTCTACAAATGTGTCCGGCGAACTTTCTGCGCGGCCAGCGCGGGAAAGATTTACGGCGCGGAGGCTGGTAATAAAATGTCGCTTCGCCGAGATAAATAGTTGTAATACCGATTCCGCGGGGATAGGAGTGGAAAAAAAAGCGCAACACTTTCTGTGGCTGCGTTGCGTTCCCAGCGAAGATAATTTATGGCGAATTTGCCGGGGAATGGTGCAGCGATACGCACAGGTTCAGGTGGAATATAGAGTGCCTAGTAAATCGGGGCACTGATTTCTCTTGAAAGAGACACTCGCCTTCTAAAGCAATAATTCCAAAAAAGCGTTTCATATAAGCATGACTACATTTAAAATTTTCTTCTTGCCCATTAAAGTCCACTCCTATCCCCGCGGAGGGGAATAGCTTCCACCTGTATGCAAATTATCTTGTCTCCAGAAACCATCCACATGTAAGCAGCTAAATAAATCAAACAGAGAATATACCTTTGTCGTCTGAGTGCCCCAATTAATTATCCCAATTTAGTTTGCACAAAATACATATTCCGTTGTCGCCCTCCTACGACGCTCTTCAACATCCTCGCGAGCGATGCTACTTCCAACCCCATTCCTCAGTTTTCAATCAAGTTCTTCCCAATCTGCTCCAGCGACCACAGGACCCAGCTCCCGAATCCATGATCCAGTGAAGCCTACGCCCGATCCCTGCTCTCCCTGGACAGGGGAAGCTGTTGGGGGCGCATATTTGTACAAGTGGCGCCGATCCGGAGTCTGTTCCACGGAGTTTTCAATTAAGCCGTTGGCGGTTGGTATTTTCGCGGGCGCGTGCAGGGTGGCGGAGAGAAGAAACCGGGCTAGTGTCGGTTATGAAGTCTCGCTGCCCTGAACGGCAGTGGAACAGACGGGGGCGCAGGGGGGAGGCGGAAGGGAAAAAGAGGAGATCGTTCCGCACGTTTGTGCGCGGGGAAACTGCTTCTGTCCCCCCCTCTGCTTTCTCGTATTGGCTTGGAACTCGTTTGCGGGACACGAACTTTCCGCGCCGGTTGCCGCAGGAAGGAGGTTAAAATATAAAAAGCGCGCACCGAACGGGGGTGGAACGTGCTCGAGAAATTAATGGCTGGCCAATGGAGGAGACGCGAGTCGCCGCCACCTGGACACACCGGAAGGAAGTTGGGGTCGGGGGGTTGGCTCGGGGGATTCGGGAATCTATGCTGGACTGAATTAACACGTTTGTACCTCCTGTTCTACACAGAAAATTTGAAATTGATAGTTTGGTGGCATCTGGAGCACGAGGTACGTAAGTACTTGGTAGCATCGAACAGAAGGCGAGGTCTGTGGTAGGTAGATAGGTACAGCTAATATGTTTTCAGTTTGGGAGCACCACTTAAGGGGTTATGCCTACCTGCAAGGTCTGAAAACGCAAGTATTTTCGGGATTTTTTGGGGGAAAAATTTGAAGACTTTTTTAAACAAACCTTTTTGTATTCGAAAGTGTATATCTTATACTACTTGTAGTAATTATTCCAATGGAAAATATAAATAAATAAAAGAAATATCAGTGATCTCCCGGCAGCGATTTTTTTTTCAGTAGTTTGCGGTGGTCAGTCTAACTTTGACCTGATTCATCTTAAATGAAAAATTCGAAGGAATTTAGTTAGTATATTAAATTATCTTGTCCTTAACCGTTCATTATCCTGAAAAATTAATTTTCTACAAAATGGCGGCTGTTCAAATTAATGTATCGATTTTCGCCGCAAAAATCGCTCATTTTTCATCTGTAATATAAAAACTACGCAACGGAAATGAAAAAGCCACGATTAAGGACAAGATTTTTATATATAGAACAAGCCTACAAAATCTGAATTCATTCGATGCAGCGGTTCTCATTTTGCTCACCGTTTCTGAAAATGTAGTTTCGAGAAAAACGCGTTTAAAGTTTTAAGTTAGGTTTACATCCTCCAGGACATACCTATACTAAAACTCGCAAAGCTCCGCCAATTTTGGTCGGATCAAATTGAAACTTTCACACAATACTTTTGAGATGTTGTACTCTAAGAAAAGGTAAAAACCCCAAAATCCATTTTTGCGAATTTTGCAGGTAGGTAACCCCTGAAGGGAGTAGGTTACCCCCAAAGCCCAAAATCAGGCCCTTCTTCAAACGCATATTCTGAAGTAATAAATGAATACAGAGATAATTTTTTTTTTAATTCTTAAGCGTCATTTTGTTGACTTTATTGCGCAAAAAGAAAATTTTAAATATATTTATTGGAAAAAAAATTATAAATATAAATGTAAGAGCGTGTACGCGATGCACCATCTGTGTTGAACACGATTCCGGACAGGTGGATTACCTAAAACACAAAGTAAAGGCAATTTTGCAATCTGTAAAACAGTCTCCACCTTGTGCAGGAAGCAAAATTTTGATAAACAAATTAATACAATTTTTATGTTGATGTTTCTGCTTTTATCCTTTTTTTTTTAGGAAAAATATTTTTTATCTTTTTTTTTAAAGAATTTATATTGAAAATGTGCTCCCAATACATGGAGGGGAATAGTTTCCTGCAGCTCTCTGTAAATTTTCAATCAAATCGTTGGAGCAGTTTTTGAGATTTTATGTTCACCGTTTTGGAAAACGTAGTTTTCGGGAAATCGCGTTTGAAGTTGGACAACGTTATCCGACAGGCTCGTACACTTTTTACTGTAATTCCTTCACTTTTTGGAATTTCGGGGCCCAGTTGCGCTTAAAATACGTAGATAAGATGTAGCCAGCGGAACATGCAAACGTCCTAAAAACCAATTTTCGAAAATTTTGAGGTAACCAACCCCATTATGATCCTGTTAGTACCAAAGTAGTTTTCTCGAAATCCACAATGGCTTGTTTATATTTTCGCAGCTGATGATACACTGTATTGTACCTACTCGTTCCGAGAAAATGTATGGAAGGGGAAAACTGACAGTGGTATGTTCAATGTACATAGCCGTGCGTGAAATATATCACGAGAGATCAATCTTCTTGAACTTATGTAGGTCGCCTGTCTCGGACACCCCTTCGCCCCGCGTGGATATTTCTCGCCACCCTTTCATCGGTTTCAAAGTCGCTCCTCATTGAGAAAGGGAAATAGGAGGAACTTTGAGGTATCTGGGGCCGCATTTTGCACGCGAAAATACGCGTTTTCTTAGCGGTGCGCATATTTTCCCGCTGAAATCTTCTTCCCCGACTGGCGAGCTCTCTCACCGTGGTCTGCCAGCTCTTTGGGTATTTTCGAGGAAATGGTGCAATAATGACTAAACAGCTTTCTTTCTTGAAAACCACACCTTTCCTTTCAATAATCATATTCCACACGCAATGCGGTCGACCCGAATTTTCCTGTCACCCATGTACAGTTGCCACTCAATTCATAACTAGATCCCAAAGAAATTCAGCAAATCCACGAAGCAAGAGTTCCATACTCGTAACGATGAAAGTTGTGTTACAGACACGTCTTTCCTTTTATCCCCTTCATTTGCTTCCATCCTATCAGTTACGTAACAAGTATACTTCGCGCTACCGGTTGAAGGTTAAAGCGAGGAAAAGGGAGGAAGTAGCAATAAACTTCCCGGTTTATTGATGCACTTTCCCCAAACTCGTTCTCGCGAGGAGGAAGTTCGGTAGCAGCAAAGGAGCAAGAATAACTGCCCCCGAATTCCTCGATTCACAGGCTGCTGGTATATTTGTTTATCGTCGTTCGTTTGTCCAGCGAACGGCGTCGTTCGTCGTTTCCCTGGCCTCGTCCTCCCCTTCGGAAACGATATGCCCTCGTGCACCGCTCAGCCGCGTTCTGCCCCGTCTGCACGAGATTTATCCCGCGACCAACTCGCTGCAACTGTTTCTTTCGCTTTTGTTGCCCGCGAAACTTCTTCCCGAATCCTCGTTTGACTCCGCGCGTACAAGTTCGGCCTTCCGTCCGCCGCTACTTCCCTTCGACCTCTAAAATATTAAACCCTTCACCCACCACCCTGTAGAATCCATACGACATAGAGGAACCTTGCGTTGGATAAACGAATTAATTGAACCTTAAATTAATATCACCTTTGTGTAAACTATCTTCCCACCACTTTCGCCATAGAATTCAAAGTTTTCAAGCTCGCAGGAGAAAATGAGGAACCTCCGTTAGTTATCTTGAAGTAGAGGGTTGTAGTTTTAGATGTTTTACGGAGCTGTCGAAGTCTTTGGAAGATCAATCCTCTAATTACAGCGAAGAATACCTCGATAATGGTCGCGGTTGGCAAAAGAGCCAAGGGAACTCCTTTGAAAATTTGTATCGACGTTCTCCTTAGACCTCCCTTCAGCCCCCTTTTCACGAGCTGTCGTTCCAGCCACGTACGTACTTAGAACGTGGCATCGCGGCGGCACGGGAAACGGAAGCAGGAAGAAGCACGAGGACGACAATAATTTACCACAAAGGCGAAACGTGGGGGCAGCGGGCACGGGCCTGGAGAACGGAAAGAAATAAATAACGAAGAGCAAGCGAACGCCGCAGGAATCACAACTGCGCTAAAAGGACGTTCGCACGTTTCCACTATGGGGGTGAAGTTTTTTTCCGCCGCAGAAGGAACGACCGAGAGAGACGGGGGTTGAACGTTTCAAGTGTACAGACCGGGCTCAAATTTCCGTGGTGAATTAATGTTTCATTCCCATTGATTCTCAGCCACTGACGGACTTAGCTGGGAGGGCGAAAATTAGGATGTATATATAATGCGTTGACTCGCTAAAGATGTCGAGGTTTTTGCAGAATTTGGCGAACCTGTAAGAGGCGAAAATGTAAATTTATTATTAGATTAAGAGTGAGAGCAATTATTCGCGGGAAGGTGAACTGTATCGTCCGAGGTGCGTATTGGCATTTGCATTTTCGAAAAGCGCTCGTTTCGTCCCCCACGCTAGAAGATCACAGCGTCATATTTTAACTATGCACGTTGCAGCCGTGCTGCTTTAAAACACCGTGGCGAGTGATTTGTTGCCTCGCGTCTTATGCATACAAAGCATATTTCGGGCTATTATTTTTCCACATCGCGAAACGAAATTTATGAATTTAATGGGCCAGCATATTTTTAAGCGGATACGTGTGTCGTGCTTCCTTCGGGCATATAATTCCTTCTAATTTTCTATTTCCACCGGCGGAGTGGCTCATCTAACGTAAAAGCGAATTAAAACCGAAATATTCGCTCGAGATCTATTTTAAAGAGCCGAAATTAGAGAAGAGACTTCTGCCACGCGATGAGAGTGAACGAGAACTGTTGGAGTCGTCAATATGTCAATAAACGGATAAATCTCGGCGAAAGATTCACGTTGCCCGTGGAAAATGGGGGATAGCTTTAATCGCTAAAACGTCGATAAGTGAGTAAACCGTTTCGGAAATGGGCAAACAACTCTGACGGATGGAAGCCGGTGCAACGGTTTTCCAAACGTCAGTGGATAGATAGGAAGCTCTTCTTCCCGTTGATCGTCCGAAATAGAGGAATCGCGGGGGAGTGGCCGAGCAAATAAAGAGATAACGATATTTGCATAAAGCGGGGAGAATAACGCGAACAAGGGTATATTAACTGAGAATATTAAAAGTTTCGCTCCGCCCTTTAAAACCGAGACGGAATACGAAGCTTTTTGATCGAGCCTCGCGAGCTCCTCTTGCGCGGAAATGGGAATTTAATGAACAGAGACGGGGAACACGAGAAAAATAGAGCGAAGAAGACCAACCAGAGGGGTGGATCGAAGGAACTTGCGCGTTCCCGTCGGGCCCTTTCTGCCACCCCGAGTAGATGTTTGTTTGCTCTTCTGGTGCGTGTACAAAGCAGCATGGCAAGGGACCGGCGCAGGGGTAGCTCAGAAGGGATGCAACGTTTGGAATAGTAGATTCATTGAAAGAGATTAAACTACACGGGTACAAAACGATGCGGTTGTTCTAGGGTCTTTGATAAACACTCCATTCCTCGTTTCATCGTGCAAAGCTGCAGTTAATATACCACGAAGACAGAAGCTGCAGCAGAATTAGGAATAATAGGAGACTCAGTAGCTTCAGAGAAATGCCAGTGGAAGCGGTTGAAAAATAAGTATCGTAGGAAACAGTGCGGCTGATGCTATTCGGAGCAGAGGAAAGGGCCTTGACCGACCAATTAATTTCGTTTCCACCATATCCAAGGAGTCAGAGCTCAATTCGTAGCTCACAATCGCCTTAATTACTCCGAAACTCCCCCGAGGGCATTCTGGCGTGCTCGGCGAAGTAGTTGAACGAGCGTTAAAAACAGAAAAATCGCGGGCTTGGAAAAGGTGGTCGTTCAGTTTCGAAGTAGCAAGGCAGAGACGGGGGTGGGATTAAGTGGAGGGAAACAGGGTAAGCGAGCGTTTAGACAGGACGTCCCACGAATTACAACTGGTTCACGGAAGTCGTCTCACGCGATGCACGTCCTCGACGTCGCGACGCCGAAAGCGAGGAACGTTCTACGGATCCGCCAGTGATCACTGCAAACTCCAGCTCCACGGACTCGTATTTTATTGGACCCGTTGGAAAGTTTCCTTGGTTTTGTCTGACACGCTTTCGTCACGTTGACGTGTTGGTAGACTTTTCTCGGATGGTTTCGATCAGTCTGCCTCCGCTTTCTCCATGTAAAGCGGGAGAACAGTAGAACAGTATTACATGACTCAACAGAAATAATGGCGTGACAAATTTGCTAGAATCCCTATCACTTTCATCTCGCTTGAAATTCCACCAAAGGAACAAGCGAACAGATCTGATAGAGAGTCACATTGAGATCCATCAAGCGATACGTCACCCCGAGCCCCGTTTGTCGGCTTCTTCCCTTTTATCTGACTGACCTGACCCGCGGCGTCTCGGCTACCCGGAGATCTGTAATTGTTCGAAACTTTGATTAGTTTGAATCGTGGGGGGAAACTGATCGGGCGAATCTCGTGGGAGTCGGCGGATCCGGGTGCGTAACGGACGATATCATTTCCTTGAGAATTTAACGGCGACTTTCTAACTTAATAAGCGAGACGCTCCGCTGGGGCCATCCACTGATCCAGGGATGACTCATTTCGCGCTGGAAGACGTTGCCTGTGCTTAATAGGCATTCTTCTCGGCTGGCGTAACACGTGTCGCGTTAATCGAGAGCGCTGCTCTTAATCCATTATATCCTCCCACGAAAGCAGTGGCTGAAATCGCCCAAGACATTTTATATTAAATTCTGCAGGTTTTATCTATCCTCTGATCAAGAATGTACCCACTCCCTATAGATAGAATCACGCCCACTTCGACCTGAGAAAACGGACGCTCGATAAATAACTGGCAAGCCGAAAAAAAGACTGGGGATTGATGGTTTGATGTGGGTCACTGTGTGCTGTAAGCGATCATGTAACCTGCGTGTAACGCGAGCTAGGATGACTGTGCTGCAGGGGTCGGGAGTCTAGCCGCTCGACCTTAATTGCGGTTGTTTCGACGAGATACAGTTTAACATCGCGTCCCTTTTACTTGACAGCAATTATCTTCGGGGCTGACGAACGTCCACGGGAAATGACTGTTAGCCGAATCGACCGGAATCCGCGGCTATCTCGACCGAGTCACGTATACTTTCAAGCGTGACCCTGTCGATTTTCCTTGGTTCCACGGTCAATACTTGCCATGGCTTGTTCTGTCATTCGTCAAGGTTCGAATTCGACTACCCGATTCTCAGCGACAGCGTCTGATTCAGGGGCTGTCGATTATTCAGTCTTTTACGTGGGTCGACTAGAATATGTAGTGTCAGGCGGAAGGTTTTTGCGAACGACGAACCGATGGAGATGCTCCTTCCACTTTGGTGACTCCTGAATCCCTCCGGGATTCATTGAATTTCTCATGGTATAAGCGTGAATGTTCTAGTTTCTCCAAGGAGTGTATAAGTAGCTTATCAAGTTGGCATCGCGATGGCGAATATTCATTCCGTAGTGCTCGCCTGTTTGCGTGGAAGGAATCACTGTTCGTTGTTCCAGGTTGCGTCGCAATTTTCGCCAGCTTTGGGAGGGTCAGTGAAACTTAATAATCGGCGAGATGAATTCTTGTAGTTGTTAAATAATAAAATTGTTCAACGACTCTCGGTGCAGAGGTAATAGTAATCTCTGGTATTATTAATTTTTTCTAATTCTGGCAAGTAAGCGATACAAATAGCTACCTGTGAAATATAGTTCTCGTTAATTATCAAAATCCCTGAGCAACTACACCACTGTTCACCGCGGAAAAATATACGGGCGCGGGAGCAATAAGCCGCGCGAGAAAAGCTTCTTATTACTCGTTTCGTTTACTTCCGGCCGGCAGAAAGAAATAATCGTCGCGCTGCCGACAGTTGCGAAACCACCACGTGGCTTTCGAAAAAGGAAAACCGTGGTGTTGGTCAAACTTGCAGCGGCGGAGAAGCCAAATACTGATTATTATTAGATTTAACGTGGCCATCGACAGAGTTTCGGAACGAAATAGCGACGTGAAAGAAGCACGCAACAATCTTTATTATTATTATCTATTAAAAGTTGTTAAACTATTAAAAAGTTATTACAATATATTCAAAGATGGAGCGTTGACAAATTATCATATCCCGTTTCAATTAATTTTATCTGCAATTTGAAATACTAAATCTATTTCAGCTGCACAAAGAGAAAACATCCTATTTATCATTGTTTGAGGCATCCAGCTCATAGCTACACTGCCAGTTGTTCACACCACCGAAGATAACAGAGGATTAATACTTTCCACCCTTTTCATTAATTTCCTTCGGTCAGCCTTCTTTCTCCACGTTTCTTTCTGTTCGAAGTTCAAATGGAGCTTTGCAGCATCCTACCGTGGAATCTAAATTACCAGCGAGGAAAGGAATTTTCTGCGTTCATTGCTAATTCCGTTAAGTGGAAGTAATCTCGTCATTGGCAGTGAAGCTTGCATACTGATGACAGACCTCTGCACTTTGTGGACTATGAAATTCTACATTCGCGATTTTTCTGCTCTCTCTCCCTTTCTTCGACGTTAACATCGGGACTTCATAAAGCCATTCGTTTCGATTTCTTCCCTTCATCGCTCATTTTTAACTAAAATAAATATTTAACTAACGTCCACATACTAGAGGATTAACGTATTGGCAATTCAAAGGGAGAGCCTGAACTTTATTCCACGATTCCCTTCGAAAACACCGAGTTACCAGTTCAAGACGGGAAAACCTCACTCCTGAACATTCGCGTGTAAAAATGGTGTTGCAGGGGCGGTGGTGTTTGCGCGCCTCGCTAATTGCGAGTAAGTAATTACCAGTCAGCCTCCACACTTGCCAGAATAATTCCAGGTAACGTGTTGTCCGTTTAATGCTGGCAAATGCGATCAGCCGCTTCAATTATCGAAGCGGCACGAGTCGAAAAAGCTCTGTGAGCGGCTTTCTGCTCATTAACGGGGTGGAGAATTAATTATCCGGCAGAACGTAAACCGATTAAACGGTAGCTGGCTCCAGCAAAAAAGTAAGTCTCCATTCCGTTCGGTTTCATCTTTTACGAACGATTCTGGCGTGGAACCAATTTTTTTTTTGAAAATATATACGGAGATCGATCGGTGCATCTTTTGAGCCAGAAATTTTTAATACTTCTGGAGCACAGTGGCAATACGAAGGCGAATTACGTCCTCTGGTAATTGAATGTAGCTCCCGCAAAGCTGCCCTTGAAATTTTCATCCCCCGTTAGAAACTTGGCACTTCCTAATCGCTCGGATGTAATCCGCAGCTTTACCAACGAGCGAGCACTTATAATTTCAAAGTCCTTGTGTTTATCGTTAATGTGTCAGCGCGTTTGCTGGTTAAAACAAACTCCCCGGCCACTTTGTCGCGTGCCCGCGGCTTAATCGAACCGTACGATCCGAAAGTGTGTTACACGGGGCTGATTTATGCGTCAGATACGAGCACGAAAATTGCCCTGGTATTAATTGCCCGCCGAGACATCGATCTTAATAGAAATTATATTGCGATCAAACTGTCTGGCTAAGCGTTCCCCTGTTTTATGCGCTTCCCCTCGCGCGATCAAATTATACTCACCTTTCGTTGATAACATTCAACCTCGAGATTAATCATCGTCGTTATACCCAGGTTTCTGCGTTAAACCCCTTCGATTTCCATCGATTCGGCGTGACTCGCGAAATGGAGCGATAATGCGACACTAGTTTCTTCCTTTGAATTTTAGATTAATTAATTAAGAATCAGCTTGTGGGCTAAATATCAATGTTAATATCCATTTAAGCCAAGAATATGTCCCTCCCCCTTTTGCAGGTGAGTTCCCATGTGTCGATTCACCTTTGGATCTCACCAGCTGTCCGTGTTCCTAGTCAACACTGAGAACCTCGTTAACAACTCGTCGTTGCTAATTAGTACGAGGGTTGGATCGATCAGAACCACTTAAGAGCGGCACAGCATCGTTGTGCCTTCCCTCTCCACTAAAATCTGCGCCTTGTAGCCCCGATTAAGGCACGTTCGTCGTTTGTTGCCGCTGGAACTCGTGCCGGTTTCGCGTGTAAACACCCCTTGCCGCGTTTTCTGCATTTTAATACGCTGAAATCTCTGAACGATTAGTGAAACGAGTCACTCACTGCACCTTGCGGAAGTTGCTTTCATTCTAGCCGAGCAATCGGTGGCACACTGGGTTCTCGAAATTGTTTCAGCATTTTTTCTGCTCGAAACAGCAGATTTATTCATTCTGGAGAACAAAAGTATGAGAATGAAAATTTCTTTTGTAGAAGAGGAAGGTAAAATCGTATTAATTTATTTTTTGGTGCCGGGGACATTTTTCTAACAGAACATGAATTTTTTCTGTTACAGATTGGAAGCACATTTTCCCCTCGTGTAATCGGATTCTTCTCTCTTCTTGTGGAGATCCTCGAATCATCCCTGGCGCTCCAAAATAAGGTAGAAATATTCTCAGCAAAATGGGCGGAAAGACAAAGCTGACTACAAATAAAAATTGCGCTAGGTGTCCCATAATTTTTCATTTTTCTGGTCCCGCTACTGAAATTTTCATGAAATTTGTCACAGCACAAAAGCTGCCGTGTACACGCCCCCATTCTGAATCCATTGATTTAATCGAACAAGCCAGGACACCTGCGCAATTTTACACCCCGGGCGGGAACAAAATTTTCCACTTTGCCCCCGAAGCCGCCATCAATTTTCCGAACCGATTAGTTCCTTTAAATCGTTGCCGCGGTACAAGAACCTACGAGAAGTTTATGGGCGATATTTCATGAACTTTCCCTCGGAATAGCGTGGTTTACGGACACTCGGCGCGAAAATGCTGGATCACTGGCCGATATGTGTTCACATAAGTCACGGAAAACACTATAAGAACCAGAGGCACGGCGCGATAAGCTCCAAGTACTTAAATCCGCCACGTCGGTATCCAACTTCGTCGATGAATAACTCGTGGGTATCGTAGCTCTGCCTGAAAATGTAGATCGATCGATCCCGAGGTTTTTTCATCTCTGATACTCGCTCCCTCGTGAACCGATCCTCCACACTTCCCGCACGATCTTGTCTGCAAGACGCTCTTCGCGGCCTTCGGGAAATTGTCGCGGAAATTATCTAAAACCTCGCGACGAGCTACACGCGTGTAGAACTGCGTTGAGACGTCAATGCTAAATCCATTCCCTCAGGGATTAAATCCTGTCGCCCCGATTCGCCCGGATACTTTAATTCGCGTCACTTCGGCGAGATGCAAATTCCCCAGGCAGGAGCACACGCCGATCCTCGGTGCGGAATACGAGTTAAACGTATAATCCCGCGCACACTCGAGCAACATGCAAATCTACGAAGCTACTTCATAAACAGGTACATCACTTAAGCATTGTACAGACGCGCGGGGCCCGCTATTGAGGATAATCTTACCGTGCCATTTCTCGAAACAATATGATCGTATTTGCATACGTTCCGTACTCGCTCCGGCAAGGTGTGCGTCTCGGTGCCTCGGCTCTGAACCTTGGGTATCGATTTCCCGCGGCTTGTGCCACAGAGTTTCCTGGTTGAACCTAAATCCTGGATACACTGTGATTATTTTAATCACTCACTTTCGTCAAGATTTCTCCACGCCTCTATCGAGCCTCACTTCTCCAACCTCCCCTAGACTTGCCACCCTTGATGAAAGGTTCGACGATGCCTTCGCCAATCGATTGGAATCGTTTGAATTGGAAATCGACTTCGTCGCCGCCACGCTGTCCCGCATACCGTGCGTTTCAACTGCATCCGCGTCTGTGAAAAAGAAAGACTTGAAAATACAGGGAGAAAGAGACGCGCGGTTTCGCAAGACGCGCTAATTATGCAAATCCTGATCATAATTATCCTACTTCGCGAGGGCGCGCGATGCACGAGGCCGGCGATAAGGCTCCGCGCATAATTAGACGTGTGCCAGGGTATCCTGCCGGAAAATTCATCACTCGTAGTAATGTATATTCATAAACGAACAGCTCGAAAGCTGAGAATCGAGGCGTATTACGCCGGTTCGCCGCCACGGGGCCGGAGAGCGTGTAATTACGAAGCTGCCGGAATCAATATGGCCAGGGAAATAACCGCCTACGCGATATTGTCTTTAGACGTCGCGCATCCAGCGAGCTTTATTATTCACTGGGCGACGCACGAGTGTATTTTGATGCCGGCGTTACTTGAGCGCGGCCCCGCGTTTACCCTGGTTAATTAGTGACAGGGAAATCCGCTCCGGGGCGAAAATTCGAGCAGCCCGGCTATCCTTCGGCTGCCTCGTGCCAGGAATACTGTTATTCGGGGAGGGGGATGGGCGGGGTGGTCCACCGAGTGCCGAATTTCTCGAGAAAATCTGACGGCGACCAAGTATCGCGGAGAAGAATCGTGCGCGGCGTGAACATTCAACCGGGGGGAGAAAAGTTCTGCTCCCTTAGAAGCTGTGGCATTTTTTCATAATTGATAGATCGCAGGGAGGAAGTTCATCTTTTGTTTCTTGCTGATAATACCTTCAACTGAAACGTCACGGTTAAGGGGTCACTTGTTGTTCGAGAGGGATGTGTAAATTGTCGGCGGTTTTGTTCGGACACTAGTGCGGATGAGAGGGCGTGTTTTGCTGCGACAAGAAAGTTGTTGAAACGGCGATATTACGTGGCACTGTAATTTAGCTGGAAATGTAATTGGATGGCGCCATTTGATTGCTCCTGGGTGTCTTGTATTCTTCGGTGCGATGCTTGAAATGTTTGAGTTTCGGTTCTTTGGGGTTGCGATTACTGTGACGACGCAGTGCGTTGAGTCTATGGGAATTCGGGACAAAAATCATAACTTCTGAACTAATCATTTTTCGACCTATATGCCTTAATACTTTTTTAACGAGGATATAAAGGTGCATTGATTGGTGTAGAAAAAATATACAGTTGCATTAAAAAAAAATGGAGGTGATCTCGACATTTTATTGAATAAAAAGTGTTTTATCAATATTTACTTTTGTAATTTGTTGTCCACTGAATACTGACTAACTTCTGTTCGAAACATTTTTTTGTGAAATTATTTTTATCACGTTTATCATCTTTGACAGCTATTTTAAAACTAAAGACAGTATCCAGGATGGAAAAGTTGTGGTAGGTATCGTAGAAACAATTGGAAAAAGCAGATCGCATGTTTAGAACTTCCATTTCTTTTGTCTTTTGGTGCAAAACAAAACCACTATTCAACAATTTCTGGGTTTGTCCTCGTTAAACATGTTTCTGAAAAAAATGACTATAACTAAAAAACTGCAAACATCTGCAATAAAATTTGTATAATAATGATGAGGACTGTTCCAGAAATAGTTTCCCATATAAATCCCAAGACTTGTTTTACCTTTTTTGAGAAAAGTGCCGTTCAAGTTTGGAAACATAATTCAGCAATTTATTAGATGTGTAACGTCGAGACAATAAAACTGAATTTAAAGTAAGTAAAAAAAATCGTTTCACAATCAAAATAAAGAGTATCTAGTACGTTCAATTGAATGATCTAATGAAAGTTATTTTTATTTATGCGTAAACTTGGTAATTTGTAGATTCTCTCAATACTAACGTGTTTTCTGAGTGTTGGGGGCTTTCATTTCGTTTTCATTCGAGTGTTCATATAAAAATAAAGAGTCTGGATTACAGTCATGTTAAAAGTAATAAAAGTCATCGCAAAAAAAATATTTCGTTTTAGATTTTTGTCCATTGAGCAACGCAGCGACCGTATAATTTAAACTAATTTCAATGTCTGTTATATAAAAAATATTTTGGTGACTTGTTCTAATAGACCACCTCGAACAATTTTCGCAAAATATCCAGGTCCGATTCGAATTGCCTCGAAGTACGCGAGGCACCCCGAGCTTCGTATCCCTTCTGTCGCGACACTTGCTAAAGCAGTCTCGCGGTTTGATCGGACTTTCCACCGCGAATTTCGTTAAATTTTTCCGCCAGCCAGCTTCGAAGCTTCGTTCCACGAACAACGTGAAGATAAAGCGGCGTTAATCGCGCTAATTAAACCGCGCTTCCGATCACTGGTGACAGCGCCGCGGAATCTGGGCGAACTGCGCGGTGAAAAAGAGGCAAAGACGCGCTAATAAGCCCAGAAAACGCGGTAATTACTGAAGTACCAGTGCCGGCGATAATTAAGTGGCTCTGGAGCAGAGCTGCCGGTGCTTTGACGCAACGACACTTTTGCCGGGGGTCGCAATGCTTTAATCGAAAGACCGTTTAGTGGCCCGAGATAGTCAGCCAGAGATTTCCACGTGTCTTCTGCACCATTTGTCAGTTTTTGTGGCCAACGATGCTCGAGATACATGTAAATGGGACACGCAGACGGTACAATTCGGGCGGTGAGACGCGATGTTTTATCTGCGCAAGAAGTTGTGCTCTTCTTCGTGCTTGTGGACGTGAGCTTGTGTCCTAGAAACCTTAAGGTTCCAATGGTAGTGCTTACTAATCCATTAGTAAGGAATCTGGAAAGACCAGGAATAGTAAAGGTCGTTTTTTAAACTTTTTTTTGTGAGTCTGCAATGAAAATTCAAAAAATCCGTTTGTAGATTTAAGTAAGTTATATATGTGTTCAAAATTTCATCAAAATCGGTTCACGTTGCTCTGAGCTATGAACGCTTAAAAATCGCAGAATAAGGTCGAAAATCGCGAAATTCCCGAAATCAGCGATTTTCGACCTTACTCTGCAATCTTTAAACGTTCATAGCTCAGAGCAACGTTAACCGATTTTGATGAAATTTTAGGCACGTATATAACTTACTTATATCTACAAACGGGTTTTTTGAATTTTCATTAGGGGCTGACAAAAAAAAAGTTTAAAAACGAATTTTACTATTGTTTTTGCTATTCCGACCAAGTGCATTTTTTTCAAAACGACAAATCACATAATTTAGCAAACTAATCCCTCTAGCTTCTCAAAAAAACTCAAGTCGTTTGGATTAATTTGAAAAAAGGTATGCGATTTTAAAGGGCGGCCGAATACTTTTGCTCGCCACTGTAACTTTGAAGCCGTTTTTCTCGAAACACCATTTTCGGACACGGTGTACATCATAACTCTTGCACCAATGAATATTTTCACTCAAAATTTTTACTGGGCGTGTAGAATTCCTTCCTCTACAGAGCGGAATTTCCGCATCAACATTGGATGTTTGTAAAACTTTTTATATACTGATTAAAGACAATTTTTGCCGTAAAAATATGGGGACAAATTGATTCGTGTGTAACTTCCACAATTTTTGTTCAAATTCATTCAAAGTTCCACTCTATACATTTTGGTGTACATAGTATTCGCCCAAAAGCATTTAAATTTCAAATAATTGGCTCACCTGAATCGATGTACACCACCTGTAGCGGCGCGCCGTACATGGCTATTTTCAACGATTAATAACTTCGACAATTTTATATATTCCGACGATTTTTTCTTTTTTGGTAATTACTCGCAAACGTGCCCACAATATATTGTGAAAAGCACGACTATAACAATTATTTGGTATCAAAGTAATTTACCAACATAGAAACTAACGATTTTACGTCCAAAAATGGGGCAATTTTTACCGTTCTTCTTTCCATCAGCTGCGCGCTACGTTTCGTCGCGCTACACGCTCCCTTAAAATGTTCATAGGTACATTCTCCGGCGATTAAGTTATCACCGTTGATCCATGCACGCCAACGTCGCCATACTCGCGCTGTGAACAGGCAACGGCCTCAAATTACCATCAAATTAGTACCTCAAGACAGCCGGTGCACGGGTTTCTGTCTCCTTCGACCACCTAGCTGCAACCCTTTCCTGGCTGGTTCGCGGCCACCCAGCCGGCGCCAGTCTCCTTTCTGCGTCAGCTTCTCTAAGACGATAATGTAACAGCGTATTACGACGTGTAAACACAGAACGACAGTGCCTGCACGCTGGAAACGGGCAAAATAATCCCCGCGCGGCTCACGGTTCTAAGATTTCGCGAAGCCACCGTCGTCGTAAATTTCCCGCGGCCTGACAGCGTAAATTAACGCGGCTGGCGTTTCGCGACACATTCTTTATCCCGCCACGCGTGCGCTCGCTTTTTTCTATTCGAATTCATTACGCGACAGACGCGCTTTAAAATCTCGCGCGATAAAGCGCCTGTTATAAATATAAAATGACCCCGCTTCGACGCAACCCTGTGACGAGTTGCGCCACCACTTTTTATCGTTATCCTGCAACGATACTCGGATCACCAGCGCGCGATTAACGAAATTTACGCGCTGGCGAGAAGTAGAAACGTTTGCGATGATTTTCTGGAAAGCTTGAGAGTTAAGTTGATCGTTATTCAATTATTGCCGGATAGAAGGTGTTCTCTGTTTAATGGGAAATTAATATCTCAGAGATTCAATTCATGCTTCTGTAACTGATATAAATTAAAAACCAACAGCCGCAAGGGAACCTCCCATAATTAAGCGCAATATTTCATCAAGTTTGATAGCAATTGAGCAGACTGGGGGTTGCCTCGTTATCAGCCTTCAAAGTGAAACTTTTACGGCCGATGTAAACAAACCAGTCCGATCGTCCTCCATCGGCAGTAGGGTGACCTGTCCAGTGAGTGAACACTTAAGCTGCATGTCTCTTAAAATTAGTATTCAAAAGTTATTATTTAATCCCCTGAATGATATTGCTGTAAGCGAGCTGTTTTATTAATAAAGTCAGACATCCCGGAACACAATTCTAGCAATGTTTGATAGTTATAACTTTCATTAAAAGTCTGGCAGAGGATTAAATAAAAAATGGGCAAATGACCAGTGAATGAACATAAATTTCTAGTGAATGAACAGGGGTACCCCAGTGAATGAACGGGATAATAACTGTGGTTAGGTTTCCAATGTATTTAAACGATTTTTTGTGTAAATAATTTGTCATACTCCAATTGCAATAATATTGTTGATTTGATACTTTACTAGTCTTATAAGATCATAATTGCGCATAGTTGAAATTTAATTTCTGGGGTGGGTTAACCTAACCTCCCACACTGGCGGCGAAAGTGTCAAAAGAAAAAAAGACCGGGTAAGCTGTTCATTCATTGGTAAAGTAAGAAATGCCCAGTGAATGAACGGCCGTTCATTCATTGGTATTCACTGGTATCTCTCATCCAATGCATGAACACCTAAGAAACTCGACAAATTCTTAGAAATCCGTTATTTTATACAGTATTTTTCTTTAAAGGAACATATAACAATGTAATTATAACCACAAATTTATCATAGAACCATTAAATGCACCTCAATATACAAATTGTGGACATCACGTAACAAGCCTTGCCTTGAACTTGTGGGACGCCATGAGGACAACTGTTAAACAAACGGAATTAATACCGTATCGGTTATAATTAAACAGAAAAACGCTTTTGCGCGATATCTGTAGGTCTCCAGTCTATATGTCAGTGGCAGTTTCAACGTGAAGTGAGCGCGATAGGCGTTAATTTTTCGTATTATATGAGCAGTGTTCACTCACTGGACAAGTGACCCTACGTGCTCGTAGTTCAATCGGCTTTGATGGGGCTGCTCTGATTTTACAGGGACGATAAGGGAATTCGTATGTATAAACGATAGAAGGATTGCGTGGCTTTCGAGCTCGATGGATTAGCCAGTCCCCGAAAATGCCGGGCAAACCGTGAAACAGCGAGGCGCGCGAATATGGAATGGCCCAAAATGTTACATAAGGGTTGTAACGCCATTAGGGCGGCCCGGATTTTCTCTGCAACGGGGTGGAACTGCTGGAAACGTTGGGTCACTGTTGGCGCAACCGAGGAATTGTTGGTCGTGAAACGGGCTTAATAAGTAACCCCGTGGCCCATGAATTCACCGTCCAGAGTAAAGCAGCCCGTTCCTTTCTTCTTTTTACAGGCGGGCAGAACGGCGGAACGGAAATTCGGTAGGGTCTGTTACGGTAACATTTGTTTCCTCCCTCTGGGTGGGCTTTGATTTCGGCTTTAGTGCACGCCCGAAAATCGTGGCCGATCGCTGGAAAAGCTGTTGAGTTGGAAACACTGCGCTGGGTTTTTACTCCACTCTTTCCCCGGCGGGTGGAAGAGGGGGGCGTGAATTATCGCGGAGGTGTTGATGGCTTGAATTCGATCAGCGAGACCTCGGAAACATTTAACTTTTCCTCTGCGCGTGGCTGTTCGCATTCAAGCCTCTGTTTTACTCGGTGTCGTGCGAGGCCAGTGAAATGTGTTTGAAAGGGGATGAATTTAATGGCACTAGGTAAACGAAATATTAAACTGCATGCATCCGAACGCGGGGAGTATTTAGAATGTCCTGAAACGAATTTTCACGCCGCTTTAAATATAAATTCTTGCGTGTCCACTGGAGCGACATTTAGCCCCCTGCTGATTAATCAGGGAACGTTTAGAGAACGCGCTGGAATTAACGTGTCCTACAAATTGCGCCGAGTAATTATCAAGCAATTACAAATGTTTTCTGCAGTTTACGGACGGCGAGGTTAATTCTTCCGCGCCGCGGTTCGGCGGTCTGCTGACCATTATCGCGTTCTTCCGCGAGTCCTGATAAGACAAAATGAAATTCCTCACACCCCGCGAGGTCTTTGCATTCCATTCCCCTCTCAGCCGTTCACCCTTGGCGCGCCAAAGGAAGCTAAAAAATAGGAAATGGGCTGAAAAATATTCACTTTGGGATAGGAGCTGAAACAAGGGCGGGCCGGACAGACGAAACGTCAAAGAAAGCAATCATGCTCGGAGCTTCGTTACTAGGGTAGAACGAAATATAGGGGCAAAATATTTTTTTATTATTCATGACTGCTAATAGTGGGCAAAAGTTGTCTTTTATAATGGTATTTAAGTTGCCAAAGTTTGAACGTGATCAACAAATTTTTTGAGGTGCCGCAAGCCCTTCATATATTAATATTTACTGAAATATTAATTTTTGAAAGGCTTGCGGCACCTCAAAAAATTTGTTGATCACGTTCAAACTTTGGCAGCTTAAATATCATTATAAAAGGCAACTTTTGCCCACTATTAGCAGTCATAAATAATAAAAATATATTTTTCCCCTATATTTCGTTCCACCCTATTCGTTACTTCTAGATAATGAAAGTTAGTAACGAGGTTTCACCGGGGAACTTTGGTCCAGAAAATACATGTAAGATTCCAGAAGGATGACTGTCAGAGTACTTAGGTTATCTTCGCTTTGTATGTTAAGGCGAAGCATGTGCGCGCGCGAGGAGCTTGGTCAAAGTCGAAAGTTGTAATTACACGCCCAAGATCCGCAAGAAAAGCTCGCCCTCTAACTTTAACGCCGCGAAAGGCACCTCTCTCTCCCCCTTTCTTCTCGAACGGCGAACTAATTTCATAAACTAAATTTACCACTGATTACACTCCCCGTTTTGTACCATAACTCGCTCGACTCGCTTCTCATCCTTCGAAATCTTAATCGAGGACAGGATTACTATGAACTAAACGGGGTGTGTTCTACAATTTCCGCGAAACTCGTAATTGATCCAATCGGCACAGCACAAGCTTCTGGAAAACGCGACGTAAACTCTCCATCAGTCACAAAGCCTCGAGTTCCGATATTACCAGGCGCCGGTCACGCGAAGTTGCCCTTTGACAGCACGTCGTTTAGAGTTGAACAGTGGTCAGATTGTCGAAGTGTCGAATTTTAGGGGGTCTCGCGTCGAATTAACGGGGCGAAACGCGAGTTTCAGGGCGCAGCCAGAAGCTGCCGCGCGAAGTAGACCCGGCTGTGGAGAGGTATTTTACGCGGGCACGTTTTATTTCCTCTCCCGGCGCGATGTTTCGGCGAATCGTTCGAGCTAATGCCGCCGTTCCACGCGATATGGGCGAATGTCGTGGGTCTGACGGTCGTCAAAGTCTCACGGTTCTCCATATTCTGCGTGAACTCTAGCAATATGTCATACACCTGCGGCTGCCTCGGGGTTGTTCGCTTCTACAACACGTATGAGCTCTCATGAAGAACATTAGTGGTAGATCGCTGTGATTAGAATGTAAGACGTGAGCAGAATAGTCGAGGAATGCATTATGTTCGACGCAACATGCTTTTCATCGTCCGAGGCCCGAATTTTTACTTTCTACGAGCTGCTTCAGAAACACTCGCAGGTATATCCATGAATTTTTAAGACAGAAATACGGTCGAACATAATGGGGGAGAGTTGCCAATATCGTACTGGTCACCTAAATCGTACCTCATCAATTTCTCAGTAATTAATGAATTTAAACGACATTGGATAATAAAAATATCAAGTAAATGCGAAATAAGAAATAGAAACAAAACCTTTTGAGCTTACACCCTATTTTATGCGTGCTATAAACATTTTAAAAAATCAGGTATGATTGATGTAACTTTTTATCAGTTTATTTTAGCTGATAATAATCAAACAATGCAATTTTGTCCTGTATTTTTGTATTTTTTTTAAAGCGGGTTTAATGTAGAATATTTTACATTCATTTTAAGTACATATTGCATTCATTATACAGTTTAAATTACTATTTATAAATAAATTAATCATGTTTCCTAAATCGTACCACTACAATCATACCAGTAGGATTTGACAACTCGTATGTTATATAGGTTATGTACGTATATCATATTCATAGGTTATTGCGGCCTGTGTGTGATCCATATACACATGTATATGTAACTATATAATAATCATTACTTTATGTTGAATATTTGCTACTCTATTTGTTATTGATACTATTTTTAGTGGAGGTACGATTTTGGAAACCGAGGGGTACAATTTAGGAGACCGGTTGCCTAAATCGTATCTTTTACAGTATGTGAGAAAAAGATTAATAACAAATTGATTTGTTCTGAACAAAAAGTTAAGCATATAATAGTAAATACCTAAAAGATCAAGCAACAATATCCAATAGTCATTTGCGTTCAAATTAGTACGAAATATGAAATATAACGTAAAATGTCTTAAGTGGTACGATATAGGCAACCCCCCCCTAATATTCAAGTCTCCTATGCCACAGACTTTGGTTGAAAGAAGTTCCTTTGAACAAGTTCCAACAGTTTGACTTGTAGAATACTGTTTAAACGAATGCCGAAGCGTTCCCAGAGATTCGTATCGCAATAAACGCACGAAAAATCGTATTACACCGTTACACGGAACGGCAGGAATTTATTCCCGGACTCGTAAACGTGGATTTCCCTTCAGAGTAACGGATAAAATAAGACAGCTCGCGTTACGACGTTACTTTACGGTGCGTGCACCTTAACGATGTTCTTGGCTTTGGGTGATGCAAATTCTTCTGCGCTCCGCCCTTAATTCCATTGTTCCTCTGGCTCGTTTATTCAGCGCCCCGTCCATCCTCGACTCCGAGAATTTTACTACTCCCCTCGCATCTCGATTTATTTTAACTTCTACGTAGAAAGTATTGCACAAGACGCGGGAACAGAAACACCTACCCTCGATCCGATCGCCGCTGAGCATCCCTCGCCAAGATTATGCCATTCCACTCTCGTCGGGCGGGCCTAGGGGAAACGCAGCGGCGTTGAATTCTCATCCACGTCCGGCGAACTAGTCCAACTATTTCCTATCATCGTCGCAGGTTTTGCGGCCCCGCCGTGCTGGGTCCACTATTTTCCATTGGAGGCATTCCGCGGCCGCGCGCACGCCGCCCTTGCCTCGTGGTAACGATAATTAAGCGCGAGATTACTCCGCTCGTGACCCCGAATTCGCTTTCCTCCCCCGTTTCCCCCGTGGCCGCCAGCTAGATCACGGGACCCGATCGATAAGCCAGCCGTGATTCGGCGAAAGAGTTCGCCCGGTGGCTTACGATTGCGACGCTGTCGGTGGTGCCTTGGCAATTTCGGGGACGCGGTACAGATACCGTCGGGATATTGGAACACCGCTAATAAAGTGAGGAGACCCGTGCACACGGCTCCGCTGCAGAACGTGCCTTTGCTTTTCGCTGGAAATTGCTGGGGGATTGGGACACGTATCGTAAGAATCGTTAGGTCTGGCTGTTTATTTGCGTGGGCTTGGTGGCCGGTTTACGATCGACGTGTGCGGTTCACGCATCATGCCGGGGTGGTTTGTTAGGAGCTGCAGTCCCTTTATTCAATTTACGGTGAAATGGTATTCCTGCGGAGCACGCGAGGAAGCCGACGTCTTTGAAAAAGGAAACCCAACTATCGAGTAATTGTTAAGGGCTTCCTTAATTATCGGCGAACTACCGGGGCAAGTCGTAATTAATAAGGAACCACTGAAGATTCCCAGCGGCTCGGTCGCTTCTAATTCGCGGGAAACTGATAAGCATGCAAGACCTCTAATGAATTGCGCATCATTCGCGTTTAATTCAGGGCTTCGAGTGATTCGCCCGTCGGTTTGTCAAGACATCTCCCCGGTTTTTATGGCTATTAATTACGGTGGCCAGCTTTTGTTCGCCAAGTTCCGTCGGCGGAGAACGTTTTAATCGCCCGTACGGAGCCCGGACTGGGAATAATTAACGCTCCGGTTGCGGCAAGGTAAACTGCCTTCTCTCCTCCTTCCCCCACTCTCGTCTTTTCTATTTTTCCCTCCTCTCGAACCGCGGTAATAGCTCACTTTTCTGGGACCCCAGTAATCCAATTTGCCGCGGGAAACTTCAAACTGAAGATCCGTGTAAACGCCCGCCCGGGGCGACCGGCAAATTTACGAACCTAACTCGACTTAAGCGGCCCGTAAACGAGTACATAAGAAATTTACGCAACCCCAGGCGAACGGCGAGCGATGTTTGTGCGAACTTGGCCCGTAATGCAGCGGGTGATTAAAGGAACTCAGCCGGGACGCGTCCACCTTTCACGTGGACACGATGGAGATTGTTAAAGCGACACGTTCCGAGGTTCGCGTATTGAAGATCCCGCGGCAGGCTCTATTTCCACGCGGAAGTGCGCCTCTTTTCTTTAAAGGGCAGAACGAACCGCGCAAGAAGAACGTATCTCGATGGAATAACAAATTCAAAACGACTTTATCTTGTCGGGGGAATAATGCGGCCGTCGCAGGGCTCTGTAAACGCGAAGAAAACGGCACAGTGATGTCGAACGCCTGCAACACAGAGCAGGAAAGGCGGCCTTTTTTTTCTCTCTCCAACGGAACAAGGGGAAATAATCCGATTCGCGTCAGATCTCTCTGGTTTCGTGAATTTTCATGCACGTTCCCGGGGAAACATTGTTTCCCGTCGTTAGCCGCGCTGCCGAGCTCCTTTCACCTATTGCCGGCTGTTTTTCAGGGAAACATGAACGCGCGATACCCGGCTATATACATTCACTCGTGCGTTTTAGTGCACGTATCGTTAATGGGGAGCGGTACGACTTTATGCCTCTCTGTATTCTCGTTTTGGACTCGTCGAGCCGCCGAAAACCACGGAGCGGGAATGTTCTGCTTTTGAAAACAGCTGTGGGTGACGTTTCGGTAGACAAGATCGATCTGTTGCTCTGTAAAATTTTGAATTCCGTTATTCATCAGCGAGCCACTGAAGGATTGTGAGTATTCGGAGTCTACGTTTGTTAGGACACTTTGCTTTATCAGCTTGATGCTTTAAATTCCAAAATGGCCACAGAATATGTGGAGTCTTCAGGTTGAAGCTCCTGGATCAACCCCTTAAAAAATCTCGAACAGACACTGTCAGAGTGCATCAGGGTTAGGGATGGAGTGCAAAATGACTAACAGTGATTTATCACAATGATCGCAGAATCGCGATCACGGTCGTGATTGAAGTTAAATCACGACCGTGATCGTGATTTTTTTAACTTGAGTGAATTGTTTACTGTGATCGTAATTCTTGATCTTGATTGAATTATTTTTTATAAAATACTTCAATACACAGTGGCGGACGAAAGAAAGTTTAGGACTTTTAAAATCGCATAACTTTTTTAAATTGGTCCAAACGACTTGAGTTTTTTTGAGAAGCTATTAGGATTAGTTTGCTAAGTGCCGTGTCTCGTCGTTTTGAAAAAAATGCACTTGGTCGGAATAGCAAACAAAAATAGTAAATGTCATTTTTCAAACTTTTTTTTGTGAGCCTGTAATGAAAATTCAAAAAACCCGTTTGTAGATTGAAGTTAATTGTATATATGCTGAAAATTTCATAAAAATCGGTTAACGTTGCTCTGAGCTATAAACGCTTAAACGGCGCAGAATAAAGTCGAAAATCGCGAAATTTCCGGAAATCAGCGATTTTCGACCTTATTCTGCGACCTTTAAGCGTTTATAGCTCAGAGCAACGTTAACCGATTTTTATGAAATTTTAGGCATGTATACAACTTACTTCAATCTACAAACGGGTTTTTTGAATTTTCATTACAGGCTCGCAAAAAAAGTTTAAAAAATGACATTTACTATTTTTGTTTGCTTTTCCAACCAAGTGCATTTTTTTTTCAAAACGACAAAACACGTCACTTAGCAAACTAATCCTTATAGCTTCTCAAAAAAACTCAACTCGTTTGGATTAATTTTATAAAAGTTATGCGATTTTAAAAGTTGTAAACTTTCTTTCGTCCGCCACTGTAGCTTGTGTTACAGTCAAAGTGTGTTAATTCAGCGAATATATAGAATATACATTCATAAATAGCGAATGTATGCATGCACTGATTTTATTGGCTGAAGTATTCACATATACATTATACTGTTTAACTAAAGTGAAGAAATATTCGTTAATTCAAATAGATCAAGAACGATTACATTGGTTCAAAATATACAACTGAGATTCTATATTCTATAAGAACAGTGAGGACTTGAGAATGTTTCGAGAGAAACTAGAAATTGGGGATATGTGGCGCGTGCAAAGAGCAGTTATGCTTTTCACCAATCAGAAGCGATCACGAAAATCACGGATCACTGTGAAAAATCACCGTGATTGGGAACGAACGTGACCGGATCACTCGTGATTCACAAATCACGGTTCTAGCGAACACTAAATTCAGGGTGCATCGCACGTGCCTTGAAGCCTGCACACGTGGCTGGCCAAGTACCCAGTCGCAGGAATCTATAATTAACAGAGGATCGCACGGTCTCCAGGTTCCTGGAGTGCATCTTCCACGGATGCACCGGATGCACTCGAGGGTCCAGCGGAGGAGGAAGGGAGCGTGTGCTCGAGCGGTCGAGAGGGGGCGATCTTGTGCATGGCTTTCCTTGCAGAGGAAACTTTCTCAGTAACTTAAAAGATAAAGGCAAACGGTATCGCGGGTATCTGGCGCGGTGCGCGTGCCACCGACCCATCTGGGAAACTTTTCTGATTTTCCGGCTGCCGCGCGTCACGTGGACCCTGGGCCAAGGAAACTTTCCACCCCGGACCGCCGTGGGGATCTCGGTGTTGCTGTTATTATCGGTCAAGTCGATCGTATCTCGCCCCGAAACGCACGATACGATCCGTCGTTGCGACCAGCGAAATTGCGGCAGGGATGTGCTGGAGAGTAACAGCGAGGAAGAGGCTTCTGTTCGGGGATCTTTTGGTGGTGGGTTTACTTCTCTCGGAAACTACGTCGTCCATTGCGCGGCATAGACGGTAAAGGAAGTAAGTATAACAGTTTGAAAGTTCTGCTGGTTTAACGAGCACTGCTATCCGGGGTGTTTTGAGGAGCAGCGAATCGTGCGAGGAATTTGGAGGAATGCTACTTCGTTTCGTATTTAATCTGTAAAACAGAATAGCTAGGTTCCTCTGTATGAGTTTTATTAAGCTTGCGAAACCGTGCGAAACGCATTTAAAATCCGATTTCTTTGTTAACGAGTATTATCAAATATCCGAAACGAGGCACAACAGAGGATCCGAAAGGATAACGGGCAAAAGTTTGACTAGCAACGCGTCACTCGGCAAATTTATCGCTTTCACTTTTCACCGGTGGTCTTTTTTCCCCCCAAAAACACGCACCGCCGGCGGGGAAATATTTTTCCAACGGAGGAGCATTTTTTTTCTCTCGCCGCTGCTGCACAGGGGATCGGTGAATAAAAGCGCCGAAAATATCGTCCGCGATATGTGGAAATTCTCCCCGGTGTCCCAGAGAACGATCGACTCGGTTTCCCTGGGAAATTTCGCGCGGCTGTTGGTTAAAGAGTTAGCGTATTTCACGCTGCCTTCTCTGTTCTACCACGCATCTCCCACCCCCACCCGTCGGCTTCCACGTCTTTTCGCCACCCCTCGACGACGGGAAAAGTCTGGCTTGATTATCGGTTTGCTATAAAAATACACGCGGCGCATTCGTGCGGCGAACGACGCCGCAATTAAAGTAATAATGGGAAAGTATACGTTCGCGAGCCGCTAGATTCGGTGGAATTTTGTGGAACAACGTTGCGCCGAGCCAGCCACGGTGGATTAACGCGGGAAGCAGAAATTTCGCGCGTGTCTGGCATGCAAATTTCGCCGCGGAGACACGATTACGTTGTATTGACGGCTTCAAACGCGTTTATGGCTGCAGAAGATAGAACGCGCGAGCTTTGATGATGGCAGGGAATTCTGCACGAAGATGGAACGCACGAGTTACGTATGTATGTTTGTGGAAGAGCGGAGAATGTGCTTTAGCTGCTTGTCTGGGACTCGCTGAGTTGTTGCAAAATTTGGATAACTTTTAGATTACTCCTCTTTGGAAAAGCAATCCTTTCTCAGATTATCTTCAGTGCCCCATTCGATTCTGTATCATCCAGTATCATCAGGCACGATCGAAAGGTGTGCCAATGATAGCTCTACTCGCAAACGGTAAATCCTCTCGTACGACACCTCCTGGAAACTCTGCTATCGTTGGTTACCAGGTCCACGGCGATATCTATCCGGGACAATCGAATCTAAGCCGTTGTTCAGTTCTGATCGCGTGAAATCTCGATGGTATTAAGGCGCCGGGGCAAACGTACTTAATGCTCTTAGCCGTGGCAGCTGTGAAAAAGAGTAAGAATTTTCTGCGTACTCGTGGTTGGACGTTACAAGAAATAAACCTACTTAATTCTGAAATATTAATAAAGCAACCAGAAATAAAGGGTAAAAAACCGGGAATATCCATTTTTCGTGACGTTGCGATTTATAACATATTTTGTTGGTACCAGCTGGGGCCAGAGTTGGGCAAAATTGAATCTAATTACAAATTACAAATTTCGATTAAAATGTAATTGTGTAATTGGTTACAGATTATTTTCTGTAATCGTTATTTTAGGTAGTTGACCACAATTTTGTCAGCTAAATTAACGATTATGTTCCGTCACAGCTATGTAATAAAGGGTTTTAACCTGTTGATATATATATATATATATAAATAAATAAATAAAATAAATTACAGAAAATTTTAATCACAAATTGTAATTGGTAATTAGTTTACAGTTTGCCCAACTCTGACTGGGACTACAGAACTGTGAATCACAAAGGGTTATAAAGTTCAAATACCCCCGTAAGAAAACATTAATAATTTGGTATACTGGTTAAAAACAGGAAATATCCACGCTGCACTGTTAAGGGGTTAGGACACAGTAACGAGCCAAGAAAGCAGACGATTTTTAGATGACGATCATAAGAAAAGTAAACAATCGATTAATATAAGTTTTTGTGTTTTAGTTCACTATATTATGAACTATAAGAAAAGCATATAATATTTTCAAAATAGCATTTGTACGCCGTGTCTCCATCTAAAATGTCAATTTTTTTCGGATGGCCAACTGGTGGGCCGGGTTCCGGGAAATCGGATGAACTGTAACAAAAACCCCAAAAATTTCATAAACTATAATATATTTCCTAGGCATTGACGATCCAACATTTAAAATTTTTTAATTATTGTACAAAATATAAACAAAAAGATCACACACTTTTGTCGAAATTTGATCATTATTTTTCAAACATCGGCCATTTTGTAAATTTTCGCAAAAATTGAAATGTTGGATCGTCAATGCCTAGGAAATATATTATAGTTTAAGACATTTTTGGGGTTTTTGTTACAGTTCATCCGATTTCCCGGAATCCGGCCCACCAGTTGGCCATCCGGAAAAAAAAGAACATTTTAAATGGAGACATTGCACGGCGTACAATTGCTATTTTGTAAATATTATATGCTTTTCTTATAGTTCATAATATAGTCAACTAAAACACAAAACCTTATATTAATCGATTGTTTACTTTTCTTATTATCGTCGTCTAAAAATCGTCTGCTTTCTTGGCCCGTTACTGTGTCCTAACCCCTTAACAGAATACGGAATGTCCGCACTCTTTGCCTAAGGGTAAGCTTCGATCGTGAAGGTAAAACATGATTTTAAGACGCAAATTACATAAGAAAATTAAATTCATTGAACCTTGTTTCTTTACTGATGAACCAAACTATTAAAACTTCATTTTCTCGGTAACGCTGTTTTGTGACATTCCCTGTTTCCCCCCTACCCTTCAAATACGCAATCTGGATGCAAACGCCAAGACACCGCCACCCTTCCCCACGAACCTACCCCCGCAACAACGAAGCCTCCATATTCGAAAGCTTGAAAACCAGCTTCCATTCAGCACTCTGCGAATTCCTACCACCAACACCCCAAACCCGCCCCGCGCCTGCACACCATAAACCAGGCCCTCTGCGCCCCTCTCGATCAATCTTCCCCGAGCAACAGAGGAGCCCGACGTTCCCTTCAGCCCTCCGTCAAGTATCCTCCTCATTCGTGCCGCGGTAGGTGCCGTAATGGGCGTAATAATAAAAAATACGCGCCAGTGGGGCGGACTGAATGTTGCCCGATACCAGCGACGCTCACGTTTTAATAGCCGTCGCGCGCGGCTAACGATCATCGGGAAAGAAAAAAGTTGGAAAAAAAAGGGGAAACACACCGCTTCCCGCGTGGACGTGGCCGACTAAAGCGGAGGTGAGTGGGGGGGGGGGGGGGGGTGGCCGGGGCTGGAGGCAATTCGTTTTATCGCGACGGTTTAAAGCTGCCAGCGGTAATAACTTAAGCAGTTGGATTACGGCTCGCACGCGGCCCATCGCGAGGAGGAGAGGCCACTTCCGGGACACCCGGTAGCTCGCGCGTCTGGCTCACGTTCCGATAAGACTCTAATTAAGGAGACTTATTGGGGGTCGTCTGCGACCATCGCCAGGTCGAATGCCTATGATTCTCTCCGTCTGCCTCGGAGCTGATTTGGCGATTCCCTATTCCAGCCAGGGGCCTTGCATACATCTGCCCGCTGGAGGGGCTGCTTCTTCTCCCGAGCAGCGGATGCCTGCCCGTCCGAGGTGCATCGATCTCTTAAAGGGACGTTGACGGCGTGACTTACGCGGAACGAGTGTGATTGCACTTCCACGGGAGATTCATTTGATCCCTGTGCAATCGATTCGAGGAGCCGAGCCGGCAGTCGAAGAACGCTTTAGGGATCGCTGCCCTGAATACCCGCTCGGCTTCTTCAAGCTCCTTGTGGCTCTGTGTACTTTAAAGAGAATAGCTTCTGCCTATGTGCAGAGAATAGCTTTCCTCCTACATTACAAACTTTCGCCTGATAAAGTATTTCCTTGCGCAATCGAGGGTACCATTCTTCTTCTATGGCAACGGTTACGTGGGGCATCTCTTGCTTGAATGTACACGCGCGTTATCGAGAGCACTAAATTCCCCGCGAAATACCGGACGATCGTGCTAAATACTAGACAAGATATGTAACGAAGTCACTCGGCTATTGGCCCGTTCCTGAAGTTATGCGTTCGGCCTGACGCGGCAGAGGGGGTGGAACAGCGCCGCGAGGGTACGAGCGTAAGCCAGGAGCCGTCTGAGCGGAAACGGGCGTAGATAAAGGGGTATCAAGGCGACGGCGACGAACAGGAAGCCCTACCCGGGTGAAAAATATTAAAGAACACAGAGGAAGGTTTGCCAGTACGCCCTGTACCTAGAGCCGGGACTACCCTGGCTTTAACATTCCGCAGACGTCACTTCGTCGCTCCAAGGTACCGAGACGTAGTAAACGGCTCAGCCGGCGAACCCTCCCCCGTTGCATTCACGGGGATCCCTCTGCCGGGCTTGCACGCGTCGTGGAAATCGACACGCAGCACGACACCCGGGCGCATAGCCGTGAAGGGATGAACGCATTCGGATTATTCTCGAGGAATTTCACTTAAAACTTTGGCCGGCACGGTGCTGGAGGAGGCCTCCTTTCAAGCAGCTCTCGGGGCGCCCGGTTCGACGAATTCAGAGATTTAGGAGGACTGGAAGGGTAGGAAGACCTGTCCTGACAACAGGGGAACGCTTTAAGTCTTGAACGAACTCTGGGCACATGGGAATGGGGCGAGGATTCCTCATTGATGAATTAATCGAGTGCAGGGTGGCCGATTCCAGCCTCTTAGTTTGTTGAATTACTGCTTTGGGTGATTAGCATGGCTTATTCAGCGGGATGGGTTAAGGGTTGTCTGCTAGGGGTCTCCGAGATGTTCTGACTTTGTAATTCTACGGTACAATTTTTGGTTCCCCTTTTCTCCTCTTCTGTCCTTGTATTCCTGACGCTTCCACGACGGGTGAGGTTCTGGTTCACAACCCCTTCAACTACCCTTCACCCTTTCCGCCCTGTGTGCATATTCATAACACCGGGGCCGTTTTGCCCGGTGAATAATATCGATTTATCGATGGAATATCTTGAAGCATTTAGTATGTAACGAACATTATTGGCCGTGCTTCGTACCCTTTGAAATTCTGCAGCTGTACGCGGGCGCGGTGGTGTGTTTTAATTTCAATTTCGAATCGGAATTTCGTCTGTCGATACGCCACCCCTTTACACCGTGAATGAAATATCGCCGGACAGAAAAGTAAGTGGGCAGCGTTAAGTGTATATTAAACGGACGGATGTACCCTGATAATTGCCAGTTCATTAACTAATTTCGCGAAAACATTCCATGCGTCGTGAACGAAATTTTAGTGGAAACGTTCGACGTTGCAAAGTTTCACCCGATCGAACGGTTTGGATATGTGAGAGGATCGAAGCTCCCGTCGACGTCCACGAGAATCCATTCGCCGTCACAACACTAGACGATAAAACACCCGCGCGGATCTGCAGTGCAAATTGAAACACAAAAGAGGATTCGCCGCTCCGCCGACCCCGGCGCCGGGGCTCGCGCGAGGAATCGTCGAATCCCCTCGGTATCGAACATTTAAGAAACACTTTGCCTCCTGTTTGCCCGTTTCCTTCGTCTAGCCACTGGATTTCCTGCGATTCCACGATACTCTTCCAAGGATGCGTGTCGCTGACGCGATAGCTACTTTACGCTAGACTCATTCAGCGATCGGTCGTGCTTCTAGACATGACATTAAAAAAATACTAATGAATTTCTAAAGCTCCATTGGAATCTGTAATAACTGATGGTAATATTTGTCAGCGGAGTATTCAGATTTCTCGACACCCCACAACATTTTCATCTACTTGGATTGCGTTCAGATGAATTTAACAGAGATCCCTTTTTCTTGAAACATTGAACCGCCAATGGGAGACTTGCTTTTCCCAAGCTTCGGTCACCTCTCGATTCAGCACTGTACATCTCCGCTGGGTGCCCGAAATTTTCGTAGCACGGGAGCTTTGAAAGTACGGTTGGTTTGTCAGCCGATCGTTCCCAGCCGGTGTTAAACCGATTTGAGACGCTTCGGGCCAGCGGGAGTCGGTCTTTGAGAGCGGAATTTTTGGCTGCCGCAGAACAGCCGTGGAATTTTATGCCCGAATATTCCGATAATAGTTGCAGGGCGAATATTACGAGCGGGCAGGATTCTAGTGGTTTCCGTGGAATCGTGGCATTTTGCGAAAGGGAGATTGAACCGTCGAATAGCTGAGGGAGGGCGGAGGAAATTAATATATTGCATTAGTTCGATGTGACGTGTATTATCGAGGAATTCGGCCGAGTCGGGGCTAGAAAATGAAGTCCTTTTTGCGGCAGAATGTTGCGCGTAGAATGTTTGTTCGGCTTTGTTAGCCCTGCCGAACGTTTCAGCCACGCTGGCTGCTCGCGATATTGAATTTACGCCTGGTCGGTGCTTGTCAAGCTTCTCTCGAAATTCAATTATACACATTCGAGCACCTGTATTAAGAACGAGGTAGAAATAGATGGCTAGATGGATTAGCTATAGAATAGACCGGTATAAGAAATTCATCTACCCGTTTAACGATGGGTGACTTTTGCAAGCCCGGCTCCATGCATCCTCGGAGCCCCGACATTAAAGAAGCACTAGCTCTCAGATCGACGGGATCTGTTCACCGAAAATATCCCCGAAGCACTTGGCTCTCCTTAGGGGCGGTGATTTCCATCGGTATCTGGCTAAACGGTAGCAATCGGAAGAGGAATTTCCTCGTTGCAAGCTCGCTAACAGTTTCCAGGAGCCTCGTGGCTGCCACGCCTACGTCTGAGCTCGACTCGGTGCTTGTCTCCTTCTATCTCTTCCCCCGGTTCCCGCAAATGTTGGCGATAAATCGTTGGTTTCGCTTCTTGCCAATGTGCTGGCGAGGCAAAACCTGTTCCAGCATTAACGGAGTCTTTGCACACTGCAGGGCCAGAGTTTGTTTTCAGCTCTTTGGGTGTTAATACTGGATGAGCTATCCAGGTATAAGTTTGGTAATGATGACAGAAACATGGGTCTGCTTTGTTCCATCCTCCTTCCACCTTTTAGTCGACCAGGTAATTGAGCACGAGCTGAGGTTGACGGTCAAGGGTGCGGATATTGGCATGAATATGGATATTCGAAATGGCTGACAAATGTAGCTGTGGGACCGGGCTTCTACTGAACGCGCTATGGTTCTGACCGAAAGTCAGAGTGCTCTTACAAAGGAACAAGGATTACACCTGGACGTTCCGTACCCTAACCCTGGGTTCTGAAAGCTTCGGAGATCCTTTTCAGGCATCTATTATTCGGAACTGGGCATCGCGGACAACGCTGCCACAATTGAGAGATACTTGGATACTTCTAGACCCAACAATCATATTTCTTCAGGAACGATTTAGAATAGTACGGTCCTCTTTGAAGAGTTTCTTCCCAAGGTCTTTCAAATTTGTAAAGGCCTACAGGTTCAGCTATTTCTCCGTGGAATTTCAAAATCCGACACTTAAGCTCGATACCTTTCACTTTCTGATCCGCTCAGTTCCAAATTGAACAGTATCAGGTATTCTGCTGGTGTTACGTGGCTACCATCGGTTTACCAGTGTTTTTTCGTCGCTTTTGTCACAGTGTCACTTTGCTCCATCAACCTCGACTTGCGTTACGTGTCGACAGGAAATCGACGAACCTCCGAGCCGCAGCCAGATGTGTATCGCGCGCTAATTGAAAGGGTGGAAGCGGTGACTTCGGTGGGATCAGTTCGTACGCTGCGTGGTCGATAATCGCAGTAGATTGCTCGATAAAAAATTAAAGTCACCAGTCCATTTCACGAGCCAGCGATTTCCAGTGAACTCCTCTTTCTCCATTATTTGGATCCGAAGTTACCATTGGACACTGCCAATTTCATAAACTATTTCATTAGACAGAGTGCTGAGCGATTTGTGAATGATCTTGTTCTCACGCTGCCAAGTAGATACACTGTCGAATAAAATCCTGTTAAGAATTTGAGGGTATCCAGTATGTTTAGCTAGGTCCCGAGGAAATGGTAATCGCGATAAAATGGGCGCGCGAAAAACGCGCTCGGAGCTTCGCGCGTAACTGTTTCACGCTCCCATTCTCGCCACAGTGTCGGTGCGTGGAAATTCGTAGGGAAATATCGCGCCCGGGGAAAAAACAGCTTGGCTCGCTGACGATTCTGTTTAATGGGCCGTCTTCTGTAACGTATGACGACGCGTGGGTATTTTATTTTCACGCTCGCGGTCTGTTTCGCGGAGCTGGCGAACCACGGCTATTCGGCGCAAATTTTCAATTATAAAAAATGCAGCAGAAAAAGAGGGAAACGCGCACGTTACCTTCCGCGCCGGGTGGTAGCAAAAACGTGTATCGATAAGCTTACCCTGTTGCCGACCAATGCTCCCAATATACCTTGTCGAGCTAACAAGTATCGCAGGAGATTCGAATAGCATGTTGATTGCACAAGGGTGCATTCAGGGTGCTCGTTATTTAAATTCGATTCTCAGTAATACAATCACTCAAGCTATTCGATTTATTTTCAAGCCCCGTCCTTCCGTTCTTTCTCAAGCTCTACAATCTTCAGAAGAGGAACGCGTCCACAGAGACCACGTTTCCCTTCCCATAAATTCTGGGGATCCGCGCTCAGAGTCCCCGGGTGGTGCCCCCCAGCGGTTTCGCGGCTGCAGAAGCTCGCGTGCACATCTCGACGATCGTAAAGGCAGGATGACCGCGAGGGAGGACACGCAGCCACGCGGGCCAGACGGTTGCGCGACGAGGCGACGCCAGGCGTCGGTGGTGGGCGCCAGTTGAAAAATAAAGGCAAACGAGCGGCGGCCGTCTCTCGCGCGGCATTATGCGAGCTTCCACTTGAGGGGATAATTTTTCAAAGGGACTTCGCGAGGTGTCCCTTTTCGGCTCGTCTTCGTTCCGCGAGGCTGCAGGAGGGGTTGGGGAGTGAAAAAAGACGAGGCAGGTGAAAGGCCGACTGCGTCTCTCCAACACCTGGCCACGTGTCCGTGAGCCACGTCGCCTCTACCTTCGTCCCCCCGCGCCTTTCGTTTACCTTTTTCACGGCCTTTACGTCCCGCTACCTCGACTCTTCTTTTTTTTTTCTCTCTCCCCCTGTCTTTCCTTTTTCCCGCTCGCGGCAAGATTTTTCTGGGCCGATGAAGCATAGCCTGATCCACTCAGTTCCTCTGGAGACGACAGGGGGATTCGAGGGAGATGGCAAAGTAGCACGTCCGCGCCCGTTACGCCCGATAACCCTTGCCCGGATGCTCAGGCCCGGACACTTGTGGCCTGGAAGTATTCTTCTTGAGGCCTGCAACCTGCAATAGAAAATACTCGATCGTGAAACCAGTGCTGATTGGTCGGCGGCTTCGTGGATCTACGAGTTACGATATCACTTTGTCCTCTGCAATCTTTCCTACGCGATCTTAACGCGAAACGTTAACCCTTCTGTTGCAGACCCAGCGCGGAGCCAGCATGAGGCAATCACCGTGGATCTCCGTCCTCCTTCAATGCCTTCTCTTCAGCACGCTGCTCAACGCGAGCCTGTCAGCTTCGACGCGTTCTCGCGGGAAGAAGAAGGTCGCGAAAGAGACGAAGGAAATGAACATTTGCGACATAGAGGGCCAACAGGCGCCTATCTATTGCTACTGCGACAACAACGTTATCAGGAACGCGACAGACGCCAACTGCCTGGTCCTGAGCCCGTTCAATCTGAACGATCCCACGTGGAACTACTTCAGCTCGCAGCTCTACCTAGAGAAACTGACGTTCAAAGTGAAGGCCGTGGATAGCTTGCAGTACATACCCACGCAGGTGCTCAGGCAGCTGAAGAATCTGCAGAAGGTGACGCTGCAGTACGCGAAGATCGTCGAGCTGGCCGAGTACGCGTTCGCCAACCTGTCGACCATCGCCGAGATCAATCTCAGCAGAAACTTCATCAGCGTGCTGAGGATGCACGCGTTCGAGAACATGAAGAACCTGTCCGTCATCAATCTCGACGAGAATCGAATCACCGAAATTAACAGGTAGGCTGGCCTGATTTTATCTCCGGGGAAGGGTAACTGGGTAAATGTTTACCCCCTGCGTTTCATACGTTGCTCCTGTAACACATATTACCTATCAAACGAGCGCGCGTAATTGCGCGTGGACCGTTAGGCGGAAGTCAAACACGGCCTCAAAGGATCCGAGGGTTTTGACGAGTGTTCCGGGATATATTTGGTTTCAGTTAATTACTATGAACGGGCAAACACTGCCGACCAATTAAAAATTGGGAATCGGCAGCTTCACTTTTACGGTTGTTGATTAATTACAGCGATGGGCGCTTGATTTTGGGGCACTTTATACTCTTAATTATTAGCGCGAGAGGGAAATTTGATACTGCTTCGATGATTCTGTCACTGAAGTTTCTTCTAGACTCGTTAAACGGGAGTGAGTAAAAATGTGGAAAGGTCTTGCTCCGACTTAGACGTGCGTACAACGCTGCTTTCCTCTCAGTTTCAAAGAATCTTTCACCAAAACTTGAGCAGGATCGATCTGAAATTCTCTAATTTCCCCCATTCGTTACTGCCATCCTTAATTTTCAAATCGAATTTGTTACTCAATCAGAGTGAAGTTGAAATTGTTGCACAATCAGAAATAATCGATACAGAGACAATTCCGATTTCTCTGATTTCTAGTATGCCCATGAGTTTCGCGTCTAATAGTGTCCCAGCGATAGGGACGCGCGCTTCCAGTCGCCACCCTTCATAATTCCGAATGATTCGTTCAATTATGTCTCATTGCGACGGCAGCCATGCCACGAGCAAATTGAAAACGTCTTCGGTGCGCATAGCGGGCATTTTACGAGGAATACTGGTGAGATAAATTACCGAGGAATCTCTCGAGTTCGCGATGGCTCGGGGAATTCGCGGCGCGAAGCCGTTTCGGCGAATCAGCGGGCTCCTTCGCGATCGAATAGACGCCTCGACGGCTAAACGTCGGAACTAGAGGCGCTGGAATCCGGATAAACGGGCACTCCGCTGCTCTATTAATAATTGATCAACCATTTAGTGGCTGAAGGTTGGAGCCCAGTGGGCTACGGATAACTATATCCGAACTCAGGAAATATAATCGAGAATTCTGGCAGTGAGGATATAACAAGTGCTTTGTGTACCAGCTGACACCCCACAGATCATTTACCTTCTAAGTAAGAGAACCTTTTAATCTTCAACGAAAGAATATCCTTCCTGGAGGCATTCAATGAATCCTGGATGATTAGCGAGGCTTCCAAGATTATATATTTCACTAGGGCCCGTAATATATCGCGCGGAGTCACCCGTTTCATCTTGGAAACTGGGGAGTTGGAGCATACCGGGGTGCATAATAGTCCAACTAGGTATCATTGCTTTGGCAAAAGCGGCTCGCGGGGCCACTTGCACGCCGAAATCCGAACACAGAAGCGACAACGGCGCCGATTCAATTTGCCGTACAAGTACGTCGAACTTCCCCGGTGCCATTAACACGGTCATAAAGCTCGCCCTCCACCCCACGGCCCTCGAATGTCTTCGATGAAGACCGTATGCCCCCACTGTCTCTCATCTGCCGCTACCATAACCTCCTCCCCTCAATTTGCCTGCATTCGATTCGCAGGGACACTTTCGTCAACCTCCCCTCGATGAAGATCCTGCTGCTGAACCGTAACAACATCAGCACCCTGCACGACAAGGCGTTCAAGCACCTGACGTCCTTGGAGGAGCTCGAGGTGTTCGATAATCAGATCAAGGTGATCACCGGCGACAGTTTCCACGGTCTGAGGAACCTGGTCAGGCTGGACCTCCGCAATAACTTGATCGCCATGATCGGGGACAAGACGTTCATCGAGATGCCGTCGCTCAGGGAGCTGGAGCTCGACCAGAACGAGATCAGGTACATCTCGGAGAAGGCGCTGAACGGCATGAGGAACCTGAGGAAGCTACGGCTCAGCGAGAACAAGCTGATCAACCTGGAGCCGGACTTCCTGGCCGGCGCGCCGGGCGTGTACTTCTTGGACCTCAGGGACAACCAGCTGAAGACCATGACCTTTGATAACATCAAGCCCATCGTGACCAACTTGTACAACAGCAGCAGCCACTTCTTCCTTAACGGTGAGTCGAGCTGATGCATGATTCTTTATTGAGAAGTATATTGTAGAACGGCTATATGTACTTGTATTCTGAAGAGTACTCGAGGTTTCTTCTAGTTCACTGTTCGATGGTAATCAATTCGAACAGCATACATAGGGTGGCCAAATTATTATACTCAAAACATTTTCGTCAATTTTTGGAATCATTTTAAAATTGATTTAATACGATTAAAAGTAATCTTAAATTGGCAACTAAAGGTTCTGAAAGGAAACTTTCTTAGCTTTCGAAAACACTCGTGAAAATTTGTCTACGATCATGAGTCAGCAAGTTATTGCTGATCAAAGTGAAGAGTACCTTTTTTGCTTTGATCGCAAATAACTAGGTCGACAAAAATCATACAACAAAACAAAAGAAAAATGAAATTAAAGAGAAATGTTTGCTCTATAAGAGCTCTTCGTTGAGTCTTCTCTGATTTTTCGCAGAGATACAGCCATTCCATCGCTTAAACTTACAAAATCTCAAACCTTTTTGTTTGAGTATAATAATTTGGCCACCCACTGTCATATTGAAATAAGACTGGCGAGTCTGTGAAGTAACACTATTCGAGTCGTATCTCTACAAAGCTTGTAGAATTGCCTTTCAATTTTACGACACTGAAATTCAATCAAACCCATCAAAAACTTTCGGCGAGACACTCATAAGGATTTTACATGAACCGTGATTCCACGCTTTAGTGGCTAATATACCTATAAAGTCACCTGCTCGAGATTAAGATTCATCGCGGTTATAATGAACTTTCTTTTTTAACTGTCGCTTAATAGATAATTTTCTAACAGCCCCGTAATGGCCGTCATTAAAGTGTATCCCCGTGAATATCTGAAATCTCGACGGTGAACTCACCGCGGCCGGTAATTGCTCTCAAGTGAGGGATCAGACGTTGTTATCGTGCCGCGGAATCTTTAATTTCGCTCGTTAAGCTGCGATGCGTGCCAATTTCGCGGTCGTTTAAGGGCGGCGGAACAGCCCAGCGATACTCGTGCAAGGGTTGCTTCCTCGCCCTCGCTCCGATTATCTTCGCCCCTTGCTCTTAAACCTATTTACAGAGGAATGTTTCCGAAATATCCGGCCGAGCGCCCTGACAGGGGATCCTGCTAGTTACATCGACGCGAATATTTACAAATATAGATCAACAAGTGCATTCCCGCGGGGTTATATCTGCGCGAAATTCAGCCTCGCTGATAATGTTGCAGGCGGGTTTCTCCGGGGGAAGAAGCAAGTTTTGGGACGTCATTAAACTCGTCGAGAAGTTCGTCGCGTTCTGAACGTTGCGAGTTATCGCCGGCAACCCTCTTCGACTGCAGAAACGGTCTGTTTGCAAGTGGTTTTCGATAAAGTGATCCATTCGCGGGATCCTCGAGTGCTTGGGTAAAGTGACCACGAGAATCCTCGCGGCATGATTACCTCGGAGCTGCGATCGACCAGCTATGAAATATCTTCTCCGTCCCGCATACTCGAAGCCTTAAAAAACGATCTTGCTCTGTGGGAGTCGAGCGTATCCCGGTTCCTTAGTTTGAAATGTAAATAATCCCGGGCACGATATTTCCATCCAGCCCGGTGTTTCCGATACAGGAACGCTGCCTTGTCTCTCCCAGCTTTCCATCCATCCTGGAATTACCATAGACCGACAAAAAAGCCTCGCTTCCCGACTCCTCTGCCCGTTGTTAGATAGGTTATATTGAGAACGTACTGCTGGGGGATTGCACGAACTCGAGTGCATCTGTATTAACGGTCACTGATGAACATGGGGAACTTTAGTGGTAGACCTTGGCTAGGTTGGAAAAAATCTTTAAACTGAACCTCGCCTTAGCGATTGTCTTGTTCTTCTTTTTTTTTTCCATTATATTTATTTGTGCAATAAAGACGCTTAAGGAGTCTTCGTACCTTGACGGACGAAAAATTATGCGAAATTTGGGAATTTTTTAAAACAAAACCATTAAATATAATTACTTCCAGCTTCGTGGTTTTATTTCTCAGTCTTTAGAGAATATGAAATAAAAATTGTATGCAAAAATAGTGGTTATATCCGGAGTTATAGTGCTTCAAATAGAGCGCCATACAAAAATCATATGCTCATGGTTAGCATACAATCAATCGTTGTAGTTGTCTGAAATAGAACATTTAAAAATTTGTGTAATCTGTATGAGTGTGGCTATCGCCTGAACTAGATTAAATGAAAAATACTGAAAAGTAAAAAAAAATGGCAGCGTCTAAAACAGACATCGATTTCTGCAAAAAACTCGCCGGTTATTTAAGTCGCAAAAGTCTAATTTTGCAAAAACCGACTTAATTTTAGTAACAACAAGAATGGGACATCTCCAAGTCTGAAGTAAATCGGGTGATTCATTTTTGAGATACCATGCTAACCAATTCGAAAACCATAGTTTTGAGAAAATCGCGTTTAAAGTTATAGGTGCCATTTTTTTTAACGAAATTCCTTTTTTAAATGTTTCCTAAATATGTACAAATATAGGCATACAACTTTCAATTAATATAATTTGAGGGTTTCTCTTTAAAAAAATCCCAAATATCGCGCTCCTTTTCAGACCGTCAAAGTAGGGAGACCCCTTAATAATAATAATCTTTGGGAACGATTTGTCGTTGACATTTAGCATTAAGAGTACGATATTATATAGCAAAATATGTTCATACCTTAGCAAAGAATACCCCACTACAGACTATCCCAGTAGAAAATGTATCCCAGAATATTCTTTGTAACTTTTGAATATTTCTAAGCTACTAGACCACCCGATTCCTTCTGCGATACTAGTCGCAAGAACACGATCTTTCTCAGTAGTCCAACTGGCAACTCTTACACGGCCGTCTTTCGAGAAGAGCTGGGCCAACTGTGGCCCGCCCCGAATTAGCCCTTGCCGTGCTGGTCGTTCGTCAAACTTTTAGTTGGCGAAACTTGCGCTCCTGACCCCGACAATCAGGAGTAGGAAGCGCCAGGCGTCGGGGCGCCCCTCGAACGATTGTGTATAGCTTTCCCTTAGCGACACCAACGGGCTAATGGAATCTGACGGGCTGAGCTCGTCAAAAAGTTGATCAACTTCTCGCGCCGGACCGTGTCCAGACCTCCGACGGTTTTCCAGCTAGACATCTCTGAACGCGGGAGTTTAATAAGGAAACTGACGAACAGGACGTAACGTCCCGTTGAGTTCTCCCCATCGGGCTCTTTCTGGGTCGTTTGCTGCTTTTTCGTTCCGCCCAGGTCGACGACCCGAGGCCTGGTGCCTCGAACGCTGGCGCTGGGAGATTCCGCCAGATAAAGCGAGACGATTTTCTTGGGGGACCTTTCGTAAGGAGGATTGTAGCTTTTCGGTTATTTGCGGTGGATGGTGATAGGGTGTGGCGATACTTTGAGAGGAGTTACTCGATGTCTCACACCGAGCATTTCTTCGGTTAAATTGATTTCGGTTCTGCTGTCAATGGAAGTTTGCTCTGTGACCGTTTGAAGTCAAAGGGCTTGTCCGTCGAATTTCCATGCCAGATCCGCAGGGTGTTTTTGTATTAATCGCTCCAGCATTATTGCCACGAATAACAATGATAATTGGGATGTATTATTGATAATATACCTCGACTGTAATGGTAGTGTTTTTAATTAATGTTTAATCAACAGCCATGGTGAACAATCATTTCAATAAAACGCTGTCGAGAGGAATTGGTTTAAATAACATTCGTACGATATCGACAATATAGGGATTATCAATTAATGTAATTTATTGAAATTATATCTGGTATCGTCGCGTATGGAATCATTCGAGGAAACGTTTCGAATATCCAATCAGAATGTGCGGAGGAGCTTTATTTCAAGATCCAGTGTACTGATTGCAGTCTGCTGAAATTAAATTTTGATAGGGTAATCAAAACGAATGGCATTAAATATGGAAATACACGAGAAAGTACATATTTTAAGCTTCAACTCGTTCACGAAATAGTCCACGAGCCATCCACTAGATCAGATTTGATATCTTTATTATCAGAATTTAGGAAACGGAAGCTGTTAGAACCTCAGAGAAAAATAGAGAAGCCAGGAAATATTTTTACTCATCAAATTGTCCAGACCAACATCTACTTTTTCTCTCCCTTCACGGTTTTTTCTCGCCCATTCTCGGACGCTTATCCCCCATCAATTTGTCAGTCCCTTCGCTTACACTGCCAAACACTCGATCGCATTAGGTGGCGAATATATCCGTCGTAAGATACTCGAGCGGAATATCCAGCGAACGGTCAGATATCGAGGAAAAGTTCGATAACAAGCCACTATCGGTACATCGATTTCTCGTGCCGCTGCTCCCTCCGTTCCGATGGCATACATTTATTTCCTCCACGGTTTCCATCGCTGAAAAGCTTTCCCAGCAACCCTGAGAAGAGATGCCCCCGTTGTCTGTGCCGCTGTTTCTTCTCGAAATAAAAAAGGAATCCCTATTTACCTGCAAGCTGCATTCTGTTTTCATCATTCGCTCGCGTTCCCAGTCGAGCTCGACGATCCGTTTTTCGCCCCAATTAAGCCCTCAAATTTGCAATTTCGCCGTGGTCTCACTCTCCGGGGACGAACCGAAAAAAAAAACGACCGAAAAATAGGGAGCACCGCGTTCCATCCACTCGCCTAGGAATTTCGTTTTCGACGATTTCAGGCTGGAAGAGACAATCCAGGGAATGTCGAACAGAACGAGGGATCTGGGGGGCATTCTGTTGTTCGAGAGGCCACGAAACACGAGACCGAGCGGGAAATAGCGGAATGAAATTAAGAGAAGCTGCGAAAGTATCGCGGGCGAATGGCGGGCTGCGATTTCCATGTGAAAAACCGTTTAATCGCTCTGGTTTCATGGCCGAACCAAGCCGAGAGGGGAATCCACTCACTCAGTTCTCCTGTTTCCATCAACGAATTCTGCTGTTTTCTCTTAGTTTCTTCGCTGTTTGACTAACGAAGTTAGGGTTTACCTTGGGGCGAACCTCTGTTACTCCTAACGAAGAGGTTCAAGGGGGAACAACTGGCGAGTGGGAGTGAATTTAGAGCAGCCGTTTAGATGAGTTTAATTCGAGATTTCCAATGCACGACACACGTGAGGATTTTCCGGTCCTCACCCCCGCCGCGATTTCTTCCAAGTGTTGGTTGGAGGCAGGAATCTCGAATACTTTCGATATCGTTATCACTTCTACGTTCCTTTAACAATATCCACTCTGATGTAAATTACTACAGGCCCATATGTAAATTGTCATCCCTACCGAAGGTGTTTGAGGCTATCGTAACAGAGAAACTAACACCCTTACTAACTAACGTTATCTGTGAGGAGCAACATGGGTTTGTCCCTGGCAGATCATCTGAAACAAACTTGGCGGTGTACCACTGCTACGTGTCTGCTGCCCTCGATAAAGGTCTGCAGGTAGATACTGTGTACGCGGATTTTCGGAAGGCATTTGACACAGTAGACCATGACATCCTAATTAATAAACTGCTCTCAATTGGTTTTGGTGGCTCACTCCTTTCTTGGATTGGGTCATATTTGACGGGAAGGGTGCAGATGGTTAAGGTTCATAACCAACTATCTGCCCCTGTTCATGTAAGCTCGGGCGTACCTCAGGGGTCGGATCTTGGACCTCTCCTGTTTCTACTGTTTATAAATGACCTTCGAGACATTTTCCAGAACAGTAAATTCCTTCTCTATGCTGATGATCTGAAAGTCTTCCGTACGATACGTTGTGTTCAGGACGGTGAGAAACTACAAGATGACCTGTATAGATTCGAGAGGTGGTGCACTGCCAACAAGATGCAGGTTAATACTGCTAAATGTGTTTTAATGAAGGCCCATAGGGCTGTTAGCTGTGTAGGATCGTCCTATAGTTTGGGCGACGTTCCCCTGATAGAAGTTGCTGAAGTTAGAGATCTTGGTGTTACGATAGTGCCAAGCCTCGATTTTCGTAATCACTAAAGGCCGGCAACCAGTAAAGCGATGAAAACCCTGGGTCTCATTGCAAGATTCGGTAGACAATTTAGAAGGGTTGAGTCACTTAAGCTCCTATATGTCTCACTAGTTAGACCACTGTTAGAGTACGCGTCGGTAGTGTGGAACCCTAGACGCAAGATATATATAAGTCTTGTAGAAAGGGTTCAGCACCGATTTTTGAGACTGGCCTCAAGGGTGTCGGGCTGTCCAATGAGCTTCGATGATCATGACTATGGTCCTATATTGCGGAAAATTAGATTTGCCACCCTTAGTGGCCGGAGGATCGTTTCAGATCTAATGTTTCTATACAAGATAATTCATGGACAAATTGACTGCCCTGAGCTCTTGGCAGCAGTACGTTTTCACGCTCCGCAACGGCAACTGCGTCCTAGACCCTTGTTCGACTCTAAAATGCCATTGTACCAAATCTACACAGCAGATCCCATTAACAGAGCTATGGAAACAGCTAACCAATACCTAACGAGCATTGATTTCTTCTCTACATCGCGCGACTCGTTCCGTAACAAATTACTCTATTGCCTTAACAATCCGTCGTAATAACCTGTACCCTGGAAGAAGGCACGCTGTGCCTATGCGATTGGTTTCGATCACCAGACTCTTATTACTCTGTAATCTGTTTATGTTTTCTTGTATACTAAAGGGTTTTCCCGTACAAAATAATAATAATAATAATAATAATAATAATAATAATATTTTCGCTGGCGGATAGATTCACGCAGACCGATCCGCGAATTTCCACGCGTATATTGGAGAGGCGTGGGCGCGAGACCGCGCGAGACTTATCGCAGACGGTGTTTTCTCAGGGCGAAGGGAAAACTTGGGTATCGGATACGCGAAGTAGCCGATTATAGGAAATACGTACTGGAATATGTGCGCCACAGGTGGCATGCAGATGCTCCAATATTTAACCCCGATATTGTTCCTTAAAGTCGCGAGAGATTACGTTCAACCGGCTGGAATTTATGCGTGTAATCAGAAGGCTGAACAGCTTGCATTGTACAGGGAATAATGGCGCAATTATCGCAACGTGCGACGGTTATCGCGACCAGCAATAACCGTATCCGTAGACTTTACGCGTGCATACAGGTCTCTTTACGCTTCGGCTGCGAAAGTGTCCATGCATTTTTAAGAAGAACAGCTGGAAATCCTTCAGATACACCGGCCCCCGAAAAGATATCTTCTCGTCGCAGTGCCTTGCCCTCGGAATTTTCAGAAACTCGACGAAACTTTTAATTGCCGAGGCGTGAATCTGCATGATCGATGCTCCGTTGAGTTCGCCACTAATGGAAAAAGGAGGACCGGGCAGCACTTCCGTCAACCAACGTCTATTCATAATCCATCGAGTGCCGCGTCACCATCCCACCACTGTGTCAGCTCTCGCGCCTCGATTTTTCTCTCTCTTTTCAAATTCGCGCCAGCGCGCGGGGACAGGGCGAAAAATTCATTGTAACCGAGCAAATAAGAAACGTTAACACGAAATATCAATCTCGAGCCGGGGCTGCTCTTTTCATCCCCGTCGTTGTTTTTTTTTTTTACACCGCCACCCCCACCCCCTGATTTTTGCTGCTCGTGCCACGCGCACCACTTCGCCGCGCCAGCTAAAAACCGAACGAAACCGAGTGAAAGTTTGACATTGCTGACCGGTGATTTATCGGCAATCGCGGTAGCGCCGGTGTAAGTGACTATTAACGTGGACATTAACGAGGCGGGCATGCATAACGAAGCGATTAATGGCGCAAAGAATCGCGCGCGTTATATTGTAATGATGATAATGATGCGCGACAACGAATGCTTTCGACGTTTTCGAGAGGCAACTGCCGCAAATTTTATCGTCTCCATTAATGGGGGAATTGAAGTGGAAATACTGGTAAATAGTGTTGCTAAAGTCTATGACCATTAAAGTTGTGTTGAGGTGAAGTTTGGAGTATTGTGGTAAATAGGGGTGACAGGGGCAATGATACAGGGGCAGGTATGTATTTTCTCAAGTTTCCACTTACAATATATTACAGAGGAAGGACTAAAGTATATTTCAGCATATTTCTTATCTCTTATTTCTTATTTCATATTCTCTAAAGATTGGCAGATGAAGCCACAAAGCTGGAAGTAAATATACTTAATGGTTTTGTTTTAAAAAGTTCACAAAGTTCGCATGATTTTGCGTCCGTCAAAGTAGAGAGACCCCTTAAGGGAGGAGCTTGGTGTAGCTGGGCGAAGAAACCGATTTTTTTTTTTTTACATAAACTAGTAGTTGAACATCACGATAATATGTTCCCAAAGCCGCAAAACGAAATTCGAAAAATTAAAGCGGATATAGTCGGTTTTGCTGCGGAGCACCAGGTTACCAGAAAAACAGAGATGGGCAAAAAATTATTTCAAATAAAAAATTGATTTCGAATAAAAGACAAAAATTTTATTCGAGACTCATCAAATAAAAATAACCCAGAGTTATTTTTATTTAAAATAAAAATAAGTGAGAGTTACTTTCATTTGAAATAATTTTCTCGTTTGACGCAAAATTATCCGACGGCCACAAATATTTTTCTCGTTTGACGGAATTCATTTTAACCTTCAAATAATTTTGTCGTCTTTCCATTCATTTGTATTTGAAAAAAATTATTTGAAGCTCAAATAGTTCTGGGAGTAGAGAGCGAGAGAGAGGGGGAGCGTGTGCGAGAAGGATAGAGATAGATGATACTTTTTCGCTCTCTGTAGCGGTATGCAGGACAGCATAATGCGAGGAGGTAGTTGTTAGAGCGATTTTTTGATTAATAATTATTTTGTGTTAAGTAAGTTATTCGTGAAATTTAGTGCGGAATATGACGAAGGGGCTGTGTTTGTTTAACAAATACTGTGTAAATGCGTAAATTATGTACAGGCAATGTGTAATTGATAAATTATTAATATGCCTACAGGGATGATTTAATAAATAAAACCGATTGTTTACATATTTAAAATTGTATGAAAATGATTACACCAGGTAACAACCAAACCAATTACACATTACCTGTACATAATTTACGCATTTACACAGTATTTGTTAAACAAACACAGATCCTTCTTCATATTCCGCAACTAAATTTCACGAATAACTTACTTAACACAAAATAATTATTAATCAAAAAATCACTCTAACAACTACCTCCTCGCATTATGCTCTCCTGCATACCGCTACAGAGAGCGAAAAAGTATCATCTATCTCTATCCTTCTCGCACACGCTCCCCCTCTCTCTCGCTCTCTACTCCCAGAACTATTTGAGCTTCAAATAATTTTTTTCAAATACAAATGAATGGAAAGACGACAAAATTATTTGAAGGTTAAAATGAATTCCGTCAAACGAGAAAAATATTTGTGGCCGTGGGATAATTTTGCGTCAAACGAGAAAATTATTTGTGGCCATCGGATATATTCAGGTCGAACAAACGAAATTATTTGTGACGTTTCAAATGAAAGTAACTCTCACTTATTTTTATTTGAAATAAAAATAACTCTGGGTTATTTTTATTTGATGATAAACAAAGATAAAGCCTCTTTTGTTTGATACGTTATTTAAATAATGCCCATCTCTGCAGAAAACTTTAAATGTGTTTTTCTCGAAACGACAGTTTTACAATTTGGCCTTGTGCACGGATATTTGTGAACATTTTCTTCACAGAGCTTAGTTATTGGTATAATGATATTGTTTAAATAAATAACTTTTTTTTACACATTTAAGGCGAAACTTCGTTGGAAAACGTGAACTTTTTTTTCAAGAGGCTGCCATTTGTTCAATTTTGCATTTTTTAAGTTATGAATTTATACGATTTGCGCGTACACTCATAAACTAAACAAAAATTGTTCGATTTTTAGTTTCACATGAATACAGTAGACGCTACGTTGCCCGCAGTAGAACAATTGCGTCGCCAACGAACTGGGCATTTTCCCGTATAACTCTGTTATTTGCCGTTCTTTTTTAATAAAATTTTTTCTTTATCTACCTTAATCTGACAATACAATATCCTGAAAGTTTCAGAACGGTGGATTAAACACTTTCTTTAAAAAAAAATCCCGAAAAATGCCTCGATTTTCAGCTAGTTACACCAGGCTCCCCCCTTAAGTGATTAATTCAAACAGAAATGAGAAAAATTGAAAACTAAAAGACGTATCAACTCCACGAAAAACTGAGCATTGCCCGATGGAGCTCGAGAAATCTATTTCCCTCGAACGGTGAACAGTGGAAGGAATTATCTAGGGTCTAGGGTACCAAGATTCAGGTCCATGCGAGTTGACGCATCGACACACGATTCGTTCACTCCCGACGCTCCAAATGAATCGCGCCTTCCCATCGTGTCTGTTTTTCCCACTCCACCGTGGACCCTCATCTTCCGGCTGCCTCTTCTTCTTCGTTCCCTGAACTCTCGGCTGCACCGAGTTCAAGAACCTCCATGCATCCCCTCCCCCAGGCTCTCTATCAGCCTCGCCGCGACTCATCTTATTGATCCGCGTAATAGATCTCTCCAGTTTGTCGCTCGTAAATCGCGGACGACTATCGCGGGCCCCTTTAAGCACGGCCGCGTAATAGAAAACTGAATCGTGAGCAGCCATTAAATACGTAGAACGAGTGCCTCGGCTCGCCCGGCGGCGCCTGAAAGCGGCTGAAAGCGTCTGGATGCGCGAAAACACCTGAGGGATGCATCGCGGCGGAGTAAACGCTGGCACTGCAAGAGTAATTGGACGGAATTTATTACCTCATCGCTGGCGCATGGCGATATATCGATATAGAGTCCCGAGGCCAGGTGGCACGCCTAGCTTGGGTGATTAATAAAATGTACAGCGGCGTTTTACTCGGTTTCGTGTAATCACGTGCACGCGTCGCGTTCAATTCACCTGATGAGTAATCGTCGCGCTACACTGCCACGGTTTTCATGGGGGACGACAGTGGAATGCTTCCCTCTCCCCCGATACACCGCTGATGAGTAATTACCCTCTATTTAGGAGGTCGGATTGATTGGTGCTGATGCACCGATGGCCCAAAGAATCTTTCCTTCGGAACAGTCGTTTTAGACAGTTCAGAAAAAGGAAGCCGGCATTTCTCCGCGACGGGGGAATACAGAATACAGATTCTTGGGACATTGACTTCTCCAAATCAGATTCATACGTTTGATAAACTTTTTCGATAAGAATCATCTTCGTCCCGGTTTCATCGCGGAATGCAGAGTAATGTGTGTTATCAACGGTGGTCTGGTAGGCCTGGTATCACAGGGCAAGCCAGGGGGTGGGAGGGGGGTGGGGGGGTGGGGGGAATTGAAGAAGGCGGGGTCAGAAGCGTAACAAAGGCTTCGAAGAAATCATAAATCAAGCACGTCCATTCTTTCCTCGTTTCTGCAGTGAATGGCCTATAAAACGTATTTAAGACTCGCGGACTTTTCACGAAACGGGAAGTTCGTGTTTGAAGCGGTGAAATATCGCGGAACAAGATGATTGCGTGGTAGGCGAAATCGATGAATAAATAGCGGAAGCCTCTGATACGATCAAGCCTTCGTTGAATCCCCGCTTTTTATTGTACACTTTGCGTTTCCTGTGGAATTAGCACAACGTCCAATTCCACGTTCAATTGTATTCGGGAGAATTTCTTTTACAGCTGCGAGAATGCGAATACCTGCTGCTCCCTCCGTTGTACCAATTCGGTCCATTTCTGCTCCTTAACATTTTTAAAATACTCAGCGTTTCCCTGTTTCCGCTGAAATTCTGCGAGAAATTCCAGATTATTGCTAGTAAATCTGCTTAAAATGTAGAAATTCTCAAGCGTTTTCCATCTGTCGTTGCCACTCTCCACAGGAAATTCAGCGAATTCGTACACCCTGACGTTAAATAATATTAAATGGCGAGCGTTTCATATTGAAACGACGAGATAGGCGGCGCGGCGATTATACCAAATTGATTGTTAAATAAGCTGATCGACTACCTTCCGCTTTTTAATTGCCCGCCATAATGGAGCAACAAACGCAGGCTTGAAGGCATTATTCGATGGCCATATCGATATCGCTTTTTGTTATTCTAATCGTAGAAGCGGCAGCTGTACGTCACGGCTAATTACCAAAGTATCGGAAATAAATTAGCGGATCAATTCGGGCGGGATCTTCGAAATTAATCTCCCAGTGAATAAATGACGAGTAGAATCGAATAACAGGCAGTTTATAATTAATAATTCCGATCCCGCTTCTGTCTGAAAGAGATACACATGATTTGCACGGTAATCCCGTATTAGCTTCAAATATCAAGGATATCACTGTTCAAACGATATCGCGCACGTGCATAATTTATGTTTGTCGCCTGTATATTCCACGACTTTATAATTTTCCCTTTATCAAGCAGAAATCACAAACTGAGCTACGGTTTCTTTATCGTTAGTTACTTGATCCGAAGGCCAGTAAAAGCACGCAAAATCTGGAGGGTTGTAACTTGATTTTCTGGCAGATAAACGTCTGCACAGAGGAAAATATTTATTCTACCTTATAGCCTCTGTGTCCGAGAATGTCTGCTTCATTCTCGTTTGTACTACGAATCACCATTCAACTTGTGTTTTAACGATACTTTTACAAATATCAGTGGAATGTTGCCTTCTTCTTAAACGGCGAATAGAAGGACGAGCGTATTTACGTGTTACTTATAATAATAATAATAATAATAATAATAATAATAATAATAATAATAATAATAATAACACAACCAGTGCGTAGATCGTTTTAAATGGCCCTCGTACTCTATGGAAGAATAAACTTCGCAAACGCGATTACCACGATGCTACCATTAACCGTGTTAAAAGCAGAGGCGATTTAAAGTGACCGTAAAGCATCGGTGGAGTGGCGAAAGGTCTGACCTCAAAACGACGCCAGGGAATAAAGAATTGTACGGTAGATCAAAGTCATCGCGTTCATATACCGCGTATATTTCATCTCATTCACTCCACTCGCCCTCATGGACTCGTGTGTCCAGGGGTTTTGTCCAATCTTTGCTTTGCTACTGGCTCCTCTTAAATGGAACAGCTCGAACATGCTCGAAGCTAGGTGTAATTGTGATACTACAATGGATGGTCCCCCATTCAAGTCATTTGGGAACGCTATTTAGAATTATATTATATCCCTAGTTTGCGGAGGGAATTTCATTCATTGAATGAATGCGAGTCGGTAGAAAAAGAAATAGTAAATGTTGACTAAATAATGAGTTCTGCGGTAAAATATTCGCTTCGGGAGGTATACCTGATACGAAGTGAAGTGACTACGAATGTACTTTGTGCACTTTGCGCAGGGTGAATGTATCCTAATACCGCCACTGTTCCTAATATCGCCACACGCTATATCTCGCAAAGTAAGCTCTAAAATTTATCGGTTATGCACTGAATTGGTACCTAAACATATGTAGGAAGACATACTGTAATTGCAGCATCATGTGATCAGCAATTACAGAAAGAGAAGTGTTTTAGTGAATCTTAATAGTGTAAAAATTTATTGAACTGCCACAATTTTACATCACATTCGGAGAAGGTAAGTCTAATAATTTCGTGAATGCAAGAATATCTACTAGAAATACCTAATTAGTGATGTACTTCAGGAATTAAACCGATTAAAATCAATATTTCTTAAGTTGGCGATATTAGGTACACTTTTTTCAGGACCCGATTTTTGCATGTCTTACGTTTATTGAGTCCTAATTAAAAATTTGTAGGTTTCAACGATTCTAACTTATGCTACATGAAAGATGAATAATTTCTCTTTACTTTGATACGAGCTGCATGTAAAAATATCAATTATTATTCAATTGACAGCGATTTAACTTTTGCCTGGCGATATTAGGTACAGTCACCCTAAGTACTTTAGAATTGTCTGATTTTTCAACACTGCGGGAATCTATGAAATTGTAGAACATTGAATTTTAACATGAGCAATGAATTTCGCGTGTTACATAGCCGCCAGCTATGCACCCCCTCGATTCGTGTTATTTACTAATACCGCGATATCAGGTTTGCTTTACAGCGTACGGAGGTACTCGAAGAGATGTTTACGAGCTTGTTGGAGGTCCCTATCGAAACGCGAGATGTAAATTATCAGTGTATTCTGTTTCTAGTACCTCGTGAAGAGGTCTTGTCTGACGCGCTCGGATTGAATTGCACGCTATACCGAACATCGAGCACGATGTTTGTTTTCCCCATTTCGAAAGTGTAGTACTTGCTGTACAGGTCCTTTCGAACAATATGGGCACAAGCTCAAAAGTAAAATCGCTGGGAAAAATAAACGTGGAAAGCCTACATATTCCACCCCTAGATAACTGTATTTAGCATCAACTCGTTTAGTGAAAGCAATCGCGTACTCATCTGCAATTTCCTCAGTGCAGAATCAAAAGGGGGAAATTATTTCCTTCATCAGAAGTCGCGAAAATAAAACCATTTCAGAGCGACCTTTAATTCCAATTTCCTCTGCAATTAAACAGTGCAAGTTAATCTAGAGCAGCTATTACATCCATCAGATTTATCTCGATAAAGGTGGAATTTCGCCGTGGTTCGATCCATCACAAACGGCCACCATATGCAAGTTGGCGTCTCCTCGACGGGCGAGCCAGTTCCTCGATACACAACCCTCGATTGCCGAGGGTGGCTCGCTTAACAAGACGTCTGGAAACCGACACGTGCACCCGTCCTCCCCCGAGAGCGGACCGCGTGCGACTCCCGTAGGTGTTTGGAGAGCGAGCGGGGTAGAATTTCGAGGCGTGCTTTGATGCGCCAGCCGGCTGCACTCTCGAAAATGCACCGACTCGAAAATCCACGCGTGCGACTTTTGTGCCTCGATTCTTGCAGGCTGATGCGTTTTTTCGCTCCGCAGCCAGCCTGCGCGGGGCGTTAATTGCAATCGATAACTTGGCTCCTCGTCGTCCTCGCTTGTCCTCCTGCCGCGAGTCCCTTTGATGCAGGCAAGGACAGAGAATGAGTCACGTCGCTCGGCCAACTTAGACTGAATTGCTACCGAAGCGCGTCTAAGATAAATTCCTTCCAGCGGCGGTAATCAGTTTAATTCGAAGTCTAACAAAGACCAATCACCGCAGGACCTGAGGCTTGTTTCACGGGTAATTATTCCCTACACAACCTTACAAGGGGAAGACACACCTTCTAAAATCGGTTCTGGAATGAGACTAGGTGGACATTGTAGTGCACACCTAGTGTTACAAAACCATTAAGGGTTTTATCAAAATGGGCCTTCGTTTTCGAGAAATTTGAGTTCAAAGTTTTGCGTGATACTAGTAGCTCAGTTGCGCAAACGTTGTTATACAGTATTATTATTACAAATTACAAGTATAATACAAGTACAGATATAATATAAATATAATAAAACCGCAAATTACAAATAATATCATTGCAACAATATTAATATTATTATTATTATCGATGATGCATTAAATTTACTACGTCTACAATTGCGAGTGATTTTATATATTTGAAAAATATGCCGAACACGTCGAGGCTGCAGACTGTCGAATAGCTGACGGTCATACCTGACCGTAGGGATAGTCGTATACCTGGTCGAATAACTGTTCGTAGGGGGTGGGTTTCTCTTCGAAGGGACTTCCTTGCTATTATTTGTAATTTGCGGTTTTATTATATTTATATTATATCTGTACTTGTATTATACTTGTAATTTCTAATCATAACACTGTATAACAACGTATGCGCAACTGAACTACTAGTATCGCGCAAAACCTTGAACTCAAGTTTCTCGAAAACGAAGGCCCATTTTGATAAAACTCTTAATAGTTTTGTAACACTAGGTGTGTAGTACAATGTCCACCTAGTCTCATTCCAGAACCGATTGCTGAAGGTGTGCCTTCCCCTTGTTAGTTAACTCACCACTGCTGAGACCTTGTAAGGTTGGAGACTCTACTGTAGAGGCCTCTCTGGCCCGGGAACGAAAGAACTTGGAAGCAAATCGTGTTCCAAGGACCAGCCTTCCAGACAATATTCCACCCCGGATTTGTCCTGGCCCCTTTATCTCTGCTCTTCTCCAAATCTTCTTCGGGAGTCGCCGTCGCTGTGTCGGAATTACGTAAACAACTTCGCTGGCCAGGGATTGCCGCGACGTCCCTTCTGCGACAGAATGGGAGACGGCTCTGCCCAGCTTGAGATTGAAAAATTGCGAGATACAATTAACCCTCGCCCCGGCGACGTCTTTTCCCCGGACCTGCGTGTAATTTCATATATTTTTCCCTTTGCCCGGTGTAACCCCCGTGTATACAGGCCGCGGCGGGGCGACGGAGCCGTCTGGTTAAATGAGAGGGACAAAAACGCTGGCGGGAGGGGGCGGAAGGGTGGTCTTTATAGTGGATTTCACGAGCGAAGGGGGATGCAAGAGCGCGCGACGCCCGTAATGGCATCGCCACGGGGGCACCCCGTGTCGAACGGGATGAATCGAGCCTCGAACGGTTTTGATTCCGACATCCTCGCTGGCATAAAGTCAGATTTTATTGCCGCCACATGGCCGAAGTGTGATTGAACGCAGTAAAGAGTTACGCCCAACGTAGCCCACCGTGTTTCGCGCCTCGGTTCCATCATTTAGATACTGGCACCGTCGCTGGACAGTCTGTTAATTAAGCACACGAAGCACATCGGGACTGTAAATGGCTGGTTAAGTACCGCGAGACGTTGCACAAAATGGCACAGAGGCTAGTACGAATTCAATGGGAATCCTTAGTCTTTCGCGGAGCCTCTGTGCTACGGGCTTCCTGGTCTTGTGTTCCTCGCAACTGTGATTTAACGATCCGTGACATAAGCGTGTGTAAGGGTTGTGTCACGAATGGCATTCATTGGCAGCTACGGTTCTCAAGCGCAGGGATTTAATTAAGATCCAAAGTCTAAGACTGTGCAGGAGATTCTATCATCCCCCATATATCGTCCTTCGTTGTACCTCACTGCCAAGCGAATTTACTAGGACCCGCAGTCACTGGGAAAGTAGTTCTCGGCTCTCTATCTCAGTCTCTATCAGCCGACGGCAAGTCACCGAGAAGAAATAGAGACAAAGACGCGAGCAGAATTCGGCCGGAAGCGTTCATCTCGTCCCCGGAGCTGGGAGGGGTTTGGGGGGGGGGGGGCGGTGTTCATCCGCCAGCATCCCGTGAAACGCAATGATTTAACGTCCAAGATAAAACTACTACTCGAAGACATTACTTTCCAGCGAGCAGCTCTCGTCCCGGCACGGGGTGTTAACTTTACGACTTGGATTCAGCCCGATTCCGTCGCGCCGGATCCTTCCGCGTCGCTAAACTTCCTTGACGGCCCCCTTTGAATATTCGAGCGCCCAGCTAATTGCGAGTTATGACGATCCGTGTATTGATCATCCAGTGCCCCGTGCGCTAAATTCAACCGTCGCAGGAGAAACGTGCTGCTGGTTACGAAACGATCACCGATTAACACTCACGTGTCGCCTCTGACGAGTTGCCAAAGCGAATCTCCGAAACTCCCTTCTTTCCTGGAAATCAAGCATTTTAAAAAATAGACCGTGGATTCTTCTTCGTTTTCTAAGGAGACTTTAGGTGGCTGATCATTTATGAGAATTATACTACATGCAGCTGTACCACTACTTAGCTACACCACTGGCGGTTGGTAATTTGAGTCTTAAAAGTCCGAGGAACCATGGGAAAGAAGGAGACCGAGTTTACGGACAGCAGGATGGCGGATTCGGCGGCCAGCCACGTGCTCAGAGGCGCAGGGACCGTTTTCCACGTTCGAGCGTCGCGCTGCGATGTTTCATTGCTGTCATCGGTTAAAAGCACCGATATTTCAGGGTTGCTCGGGCCCGGCGCGTATCGTTCACTCGCTACGTTTAAGCATACGCTTAAGAGCGGTGTGAAAAGTCCCCGGGGGCAAAAGAGCACTTTCCCGTCGCGCGCCGCGAATTAAGTGCTACCGATCCTCTAAAGTAACTGCTTAACTGAAGCACCGCTCTTCCAGGAGAAGGGGCCACTCTCGCGTCGTGTTTTCAAGTAGCTGCACGCTCGGTCCCGCCTTTTCCGCGCTTTCTCGCCACGCGCGAATTCTCGCCAGTTACTCGATCCCGGGGTGTTCTTCTGCACGCGATTGCTCCTCGTCTGCTGCTGGCCGAGGCTTCCCCCCTGTCTGTTTCAAATCTAGCCTCCTCGATGGCTTTCAAACTACATGGACGCACTCGGAAAGGATCAGTGTTTCACAGGGGAGAAGCTCCGCACGTGGGAATAAGCTTTACTCACCTGGACTCGTTAAATTTTAATTTTTTAAAATTCTCATTCATAGTCAAGATCGTTGAGCAACTTTCTTCTCGCCACAATATCTACTCGGACCCTTCCGTCATTTTAGTCTTCATATCTTCCTGCAAACTTGCGGAAACGTAATATTTCTGTGGCGACGCTTGGCATAAAATAAAACAGCTTGAACATTTCTAGGTGTCTTTATGCCCGGCACTGAACCCAATACACTTTACGAGCGATACTTTATGGGACATAATCGAGGACGAATTGGTGGTCGGTTTAATTGAGTAAATTGATCGTTTCGGTTTAATTGGTCTGGTGAAATGAGCTGAGGGGTGGAGCGGTTATTAGCTCGACTCGCTTCTCGTCGATTGATCTCCGTTTAAGCCGTGAGTTTCCTGGAATTTTTCAACCCTTTGGAAATGTTCCACCCCCGCGATAAGTCGTCGCGGAGCTCCTACTCTCCTTTTTCTTCCGTTCTCCCAGAAATTAGTTTTAGAGAAGTATAATGCCCCCGAAGCAGCTTTCTTTCCGACAGAACAACTTTTTATAACGATATAACTTTTTTTTTTTAATAGTCCGCTTGCCTTTCCACTTGACCGTGGACAAGGAATAAAGAATATCAACCCTCCGGGGGTCGCGGTGCTCTTGCGACAAGAGATATCCCTCGGTTCTTTTTATTTTAATTCCCTCCGCTTATTTACCCTTCGTTACGAGGCAACGAAGATAGAACAGAGGAAAAAATATTAACCCTTTGGGACAGTAATTCCTTCGAAGCGAATGTATATCGGGCAGGTGAATGGAATTATGTCACCGGGGGCGTAGCGGGACCACGTTGGTCCACGAATTTTAATGAACTGTCAGTGCGTTTTTATTTCTTTCGGGCGAGTCGCGAGCTAGAATTTAGAGCCACTTGAAAATCGTTGCTGGGAATATCCAGACCTCCACTGGTGATTAATATCCGACGAAAGATTGTTTTATGCAGTTTCCTCGCTCGCTTAGATTTGCACCCATGAAGCTTATTCAACCCTCGAGCTGCCAAACAAATTCAAACGCATTATTAAATTCATCTGGAAACTGCAATTTCTCGCAAATCTACCGTTTCTCAATAAACACGGTTTTCTGCAACAACTGCTGCAAGTGACTGGCTGGTTCGGTATCGGTTAATGATTAAAAATCAGCGGAAACGACTGAACCGAATAATGAACAAGAATGATTTAGCGGCCGGCAATTGATTTTGACGGTAGAACGGTTCGCAACCAACTGTGGCTTAATTCGGCCAGCTTTTAATTATAGGATACCCGCCGAAACTGCGCAATCCAGAGCATGTACCTGGTAAATTTAAAATCGAAATAATTCCTGGGCCCGTTTTTTATGTAAAGATATAAGACACAAATTAATCAAGAGGTTTCGCACTGTCTGAGTAAAGAACCTAACCGGGACCTGCGAACGAATCTTCGTCACGAAAATATCGCTTCCCCGCGTTCCTCGAGCGGCGCCTTAATCGCGACGGCGGATTTAGAGGCATGATCGCCGTAAAATCGGGTGGAATTATGGGGAATCGATAGCCCTCTATAAATCGAGGGGGTGATAGCGCCTGGAACGACGCTGGGGCCGCGTTGCTCGCATAACATTCTTGCGGGACGATTCATTTAAATAAATAATGTGTTTCCGCGTCGAACCAATCGGCCTAGGGACGAATCAGCCTAACGATGGAGCGAATCACTCGCGGCCCACCGCCATATCCATCGGTGAATACACGCATCAACCCCTTGTCCCTCGCCGCGAGCGATGCATTATCGAGGGAGCGCCGTAGCGGTGGTCGACTGACGAGAGGCGAAACGCACGCGGTCAAAGGTACAGGCCTCCGTGCCCCTCGCAATATTCCTCCCGTTTCGTTTCACCTCTGCGTGGTAAATCGGCCGATACCACTCCGCTCATTGTATCTGACCGTAAATCATTGGACGGGGCGTCGAGAGGCCGAGCAACGCCGGTAAAATAAACGACAAAACGGCTGGACGTCGCTGGATGACGCGTTGCGCGCATCCTATCCGCTTGTCAAAAATGACGGCTGATCGGACGGTCGCGTTTTTCGGGATTAATTGGTTCGCCTGTTGCGGGACCGCGACGCGGGGTGGTTGATCCTGTGTCAGGATGAACGGCCACCTTCGATGCAAGTGGAAATATGTATTTGGAGGTCGATAGCTATTGTGTTGCTGGGTAATCGTCCATCTCTTGAACAGCTGTAGGCGACTTTCTTGGAGGTTTGCGTGATGTGTTATTATTCCGCAATGAGATTGACTTGTCGCGAGTAGGATAATGTAGCTGGGCTGTACGCGAAGGGAACGCATCACCCTCGACTTATAAGAGTCGTGCGCTAGAGAGGAAGCTTGCGGAAACCGTATGAAAGGCTTCTCTGACCCACTGTGGATTCATCATTCGGTCATCACGCACGGATCTCCCTCGCCCAGGCAGGAATATCCGGCAAATAAAGGGCTGGAATGCTCTAGTTGCACGGTTTTTCTCCCTCCCCGGGGGCTCGGTGACGACAAATTTTCCCTCTCGTCGACACTTTCCAATGCCGAGCTACACGTAGACGGGCATAAATCATTCATCGACGCGGTCCCGCCGAGGAAGCGGGATTAGAAAGGGTGTGTTTGCCCCCGGAACGGCCGATAAGCCGTGCTATTTACAGCGCTGCTGCACCCGCCCCGACGACACCGTTTCATTTATTTAAGCCTGCCTGCTGGCTGGCCGGGCGAATTCGAATGAATTCGAACCGCCAGCCACCGTGGAAAAGTTGGTGCGCGAGGCCAGTCAGCTCGGACGGAGAACCGCATCGTCCAACAGCTTCGAGACTGACCCACTGAGATTTTTATGCACCGGTCCCTTTCACGTGGAAAAAGTGTGCTGCAGGTGGACGGGAGCTGTACAGATTCCAGCGCAGGGGATGCCAAGTTGGGGTTGATTCGTTGTAATTGAATCAAAGGGATTCGTGGTATAACGTCGCGCGTGATGGAATCTTGGGGGTAGTTAAGGCGAAGGGATGCTTTCTCAGAAAATACAGAGGAACGGTGGATATCAATGAAGACTCGGCGCAGGGAATCGTCGACGGTGACGCGGGCTAATATTTTAATACCTTCTGACACTGCTGTCTCTCATTTTGTAGTGGATGGATTATGGGAATAGACTCTAGAGTTTAGTAGGGTAAATCCGGGAGACGCGGTCGGGCCGGAGAGTTGGCCGAGTCGCTATATTTCAGAGTCTATACGTAAAAATGCATTAAAGTGCAGACCAATTACTTCTCTAGAAGCCAAACAGTTGAATGAATAGCGTGACTTCGCTTCCTTCTGTGTTTTTCTAGATTTATAGGCTATAAAAGGTAAATTGAGGTTACATTTAACCTCTTTTGTCAAACAACGGTGTACAGAATCGTATTTAAAATAGACTTCTAAGTTTATTTTAGTTTAATGTTTGGGATAATAAGATAGTAGAGATATTGAGGGACAATGCAGCCAAAGTATTTAGCTATATTAACTCTTCCTCTCAAAACCAATGAGAAGACCATCTCTCGCTGCAGAAAGGAGAGATGGTCGAGTTATGATTTTTTTATAATTTTTTATTTTTTATTAATAATTTTATTATTAGTTTATTTAGTTTATTTATTCACTTTTGTATTCATTTGCCTCGCTAATCGCCAGTAGATAGTTCACTTTTTGTTTGATGTGTTCTTTACTTGTTTAGCGTAAACAAATTAAATATCAATGAATCTGTAGTTATATTCACTCATAAATAATTTTGCTTTATCCTTTGTTAATTTTCCATGAATAATTATGTGAGTGGTCTCTGCCAACGACGAAAACCATTTCTCCTGGCACCTCGGGGGAGGTGGTCAGATGTCATGACTTCAGTTTTCAACCCGATTTACAGTAAATTTTGTCTTAAAGCAAATATCGACAGTTTTTCTGAATCAGCATAAAATTCTGGACATATAGGTTTGTTCTGATCAAATAAGTAATATCTATATTAGTTTTAATAGCCATTTTATATAAGGCCGACCGCGTCTCCCGGATTTACCCTATAGGTCACTAGGGGTATGTGACGCGAGCAGGGTCACTTTAAAGGGATGATTCTGATCTCGAAAGATATCGCGAGTGAGACGATTTCCACCCCGATGATTCAAGAACTGGCAATAGGGATTGCAATACCGGTAAACCGGTTTACCGGTTTCCCGGTAAATCGCGAGAAATACCCTTAAATTTTTACCGGTAATTCGCCAAATTTTTACCGGTAATTCGATAAATTACGTATAGCAATATAACACATATAATCGTTTATTAATTCCGTCGACATCTACTATGTTATCAGTGAAAAAGAACTTCAGTTACTAATAAAGACGAAAACCGAAGTATCTCATGGAGAACCAACTCTGATCCAAAAGAAAACTAAGAATCTGAATCATGTCATCAAAAAAATGGACGCATTTTCAAGTAGAAAAAGTAAGGGGAAAGTATATACAAATGGCATATGATTTCTTAATGATTACCGGACCAAAAAGTGTAGAATATGAGAGCGCTTTATCCGTGGCTGGATTATTTTTTACAAAAATTAGGTCGCGATCAGGAAACTAAAGTTTAGACAAATTATATTTTTTACGTACTTATTTGTTAAAAAGAATTGTTAAATAAAAAATATTTAATTATGTGTGTAAGATAAGATTCTTTTCATTGTTTGCCTGGTGAAGATCCATATTAATAAGTATTGTAAATAGTTATACAAATATATCTACTTTGTGTTATATCATTTTATATTTTATGTTCAGAACAGTTTCACATGCATATATTTTTTATAATGCACGATTAGAGTTCAAAAAAAGTTTTTTGTAACGTTTACTCTTATATTTTAAGAGTCATTTAATTCCTTAAAAAAATACCGGTTAATTACCGGTAAACCGGTTTTGATTGAAAATTTTACCGAATTAGGGGTAATTGAAAAAGTCGGTAAATTTGCAATCCCTAGCTGGCAACTATGTACTTGTGACTCCGTTGATCGCGTCTTAACGATCCACTGAGTCGTCGACTTCGCGTTAAGAGGATTCCATAGGTGGATAAATATGGAAACACGCGCTCCCCCACCCCCCGTAATAAACTCGATCCACCCTGCCCCCTTTCATTCCCACCCTCGCATTCTCTCCAAACTGCACCGACGAGTGTTCCTCCGAGGCGAACGACTCACGAGTCGCAATGTTTGCCGTGCTTTCAGAGCTTAATTAACGCTCGACTGGGCAGGATATGAAAATAAATTCAACGAGACCGTGGCCACCAGACTCGCTCCGCTGTATTTACCGTCCGTCTTAGTATGAAATTTGCATAAGACGCGGTCTCCTACCGATCCACGCTTCTGATAGTCTTTCCAGATCATTCAAATTTAGGTTCGACTCGAGCAATTAAAAATTCTCCCTTCTGACTTGTTACCTTTTTCTTTGTTCAACATATATGCAACCCCTTTGCACTTGGAAGATGGTTTAACGGAGTGAGCAGGGAGGTTTTTTAAATTTAGGTATATTGTCTTAATTTTTTATATTTGAATCACAAATATAGGAAACAAATTGTTCTTTAATGTCATTTACATTGTGGGTCAGGGCTTCAGGTGTTCCAATAAATTACCAATAGCATCCAGTGTCGTCTTTGTCGCGTTTAAATCTGCAACACTAGCAGAATCCAAAATTAGATTTGAAAAGTATAGGGGATTTGTCCTGGCAGAACTTTTATTATTGAAAAATTACGATTTCGATGTTTCTCTCGAAGTTTCTCGTTTCCTCTGTTTCCCTTTCGAACAGTTTAGGAAGTTTCCTCCTGGAGGAATGCTTTTTAGACGACCGTATGCTCCTTTCTATCCCAAAAGCCCCCGAAATGGTTTCTTTTCGAGCGTACAAAGCATTGTTTCAGCGCCATAAATGTTTCAAACTCGATGCAGGCTACTAGTAATAATCTCGTTGGATTTGTCGCGACGCTTCGCGCCGAAACGATGTGCCACCAAATTTTTCCTCCTAGCGAAGACACATACTATTTCTTTAATTTCCGAGGATGTGTCTTCAATTCCCTGGAACTACTTTCCTCCTGTTTCTCGATTAAACTCCATCCGGTTTTTAACCACTCTCGCAACAAGGTCCGTCAATTTCTCCCGCGCGAGATTTTTCATTCTCCAGGAAATCCCTGGAGATAATTTCAAAAACAGTGGCTTAAAATTTAAAATTCCCCTCGTCCATTTTAATGCCGCCGCGGTTCGTCCTTTAAGCTTTTAGTACAGCCCTCGAGATTGTTTCCTCCTTTTTTCTCCTTTTGCACCATTCCTCGAGCGAGCATTCTAATTCTTCTGAATTATATTTCTCCATTAAGCGCACGAAAATCCCCGAGCTAAACGGCTGCACCTGTTCATTGATTAATCACCCCAAAGTCCAGCGAATTTTCTCGCAGGAGGAGGAAAAAAAAGGAACTCACAAAGGGTTACAAATATCACAGTGCTCTTCTCACCCCGGGCCCCATATTTCACGCGAACACAGGTACATCCGAAACGCACTCTGTCAAATACATCGGCCGGTATTACCAGAAACCTTTGCATCACCTACCCAAAAGCAACAATGCCAATACTCTTACTCCCTCACCACCCTCGAACAAACATCCGCAAGTCCATTCAGCATCTCTTCCGTTCCGCATACCTGCAGCTGCTTATCAATATCCCCGGCGATGTGATCGATAAGCAAGCGATATCTCACGGCGGATCGCAGCATCGCCGTCAATTGGGGGCGATATCAGGTCTCGCAAGCCCCCGAGAGCCAGGTCGCCGATAAGAGGGCGAGACCTGTCCACCGATAATTGGCTCGTAAACCAGCCGCCGTTGCTTATCACGCTACACCAACAAAGATACATTTTCCCATAAAGCAGCTCGATTGAATATACGTGGCCGAAATTGCCCCGATAAGCATGGTCGATTTCACATCGCGAGCGACCACGGAAATTCACGTTTTTACGATCGAACGGTTTACGACGGTGCGCCCCAACGGCCACGGGAACGGAGATGCCACTCTTCCTCCCACGGCTCCGCTGTCGCGGCCCCGCGGGCTCCGTTAAATAATTACGCGTCTGGTGGCCGTGCCTTGTGGCCAGCCGCTTTAATATTTACGAAAACGGCCGCCCCGAAACGAAGGGCCCGGGAACCACGGGCTTGATGGTATTCCGGGTCAACTCCCGGCGAACATACGTAATTCCGCGTAATTTTTATGCCGCGAAGAATGCGCGCCCGCAACCCCCCCCCCCCCCCCCCACCCGCCTCGTCCCCTTTAGCCGCCCCTCCCCGCGCCCCCTCGCCCCTTTACGAGCGCGCGTAAAACCGCGTTTCAGCGGAGGAGATTCTTTCTCATGCAAATTGAATTCCTTTTGATTCTTACGGAGACAGAGAAACCGAGGCGGCGTAATATAAAAATCTCGGGCCTGGGTCGCGGGCCACGCGACCGCGGGGGTTGGAGGGTCGCGGACGGGCTGAAGAATTCGAATTCTCCCGGATGGAAGGGCGGCGGAGCGATGCCGGTTGCTTCGGCGGGAACGTTGGCGGCGCGGTCATCTTTCGATTGGATCTGGGGGGTTATGGAAGCATCGGGAGTAGAACGGGGTGGCCGTGTTGGTTTCTGTTTCAAATTGCCCGGAGGAGACTTTTTATGTGGGGGCGATCGGGGTATAAGGTTGGAAGAGAGTGTCGAAATCGGGGAAAGGCGGGAAATTTTAACGGCACCCGGGGTGCGTCTGGGGAACAGCCGATTGTCCCGGGGAAATCGAACACGCGGAATAACTTTTACATCCGGTTTGCAGAGGATTTATGCCAGCGGGGTGTCCCGTAAAAATTTTCACCCGAAGCCCCACTTTGTTATTGCCCGGCCTCTCTCGACTTTCGTCGTTATTTAAGTTAACGACCGCCAATAACGATTTACCGCGGAAATTACCCCTGTGTGGGGCGTAACGAAGCGAACAGAAAAAAAAAAAAATAGCAGACTGACAATGAAATTGGCGGTGTCTGCTTTTAAATGAAATCGGTGGACCGGTGCGAATATGTATTTATTTACACGCGAGTGGTCGCGCGTAGCTGGGGCAGGGGGAGCAATTTCTGTAATTACCATCGTGCTGGGAATTACATTCTTTTTTAGTGCGACCATTGAGACGAGGAAGCGACATCGTTTCACATATTAATTCTTCGTTCTACCGGGGGAAAGGCGAGAAATATTGCAGTAGGCGAAAGGAAAGGGCATGAGGGTAGATTTGCAAGAATTAAAGGATCGAAATTTATTCAGGAATTTTGAGTAGCACGGTGTAGTGCAAATTGGAGGGTTGAAATTTAAGCGGGGAAGTATGTGGTGAATTCTAAGGCAGAGCGGTGCTCATTAATCGAAAGAAGGAAACGTTTAAAAAGCCACGAGTGCAAAATGGGGAGACGAATATTCGAGTGAAAAGAAGGAAATGTGGAATAAAAGGGAGCCGGGAAGAAAGGGGGCTGAAGAGAAGAAATGCATGGAGTCTGGTTTATGGAAGGGAAAATATATTCATTGCATCCCCTTTTCTTCGCCATACCGCGCAAAGAAATCCTCGGCAGCGTGTTCTTCAAAATTACAAGAGTTTTTGCGTCCCGCTGTACTCTTTCAATTTGTCATTCGTGTTTCTATTAAGTTTCCGCATCAAAGTTCAAGATTTTCACCCTCTCGATGAGGAGGAGCATGCGGGCCGGCCAGCGCGTAAGTAATTCGACAACTTGTAACCTGATTTTTCAAGGAAATTCCCGTCGCCGATCCGGCGTTATTAAAAGGGAACAGCAACGGCTGGCTTTAAAATGGCCCGGGCAATCTAATTTCCCTCTAACAGAGATTTACGTGTGCGGCTTGTTAACTTTTTAAAGCTGTTTAACAGCTTCGAAAAAGCTTCGACTCCGGCACCGCCGCTTTTTGTTTGTGGCAATATGCGGGCGAAAGGGTCGCATGAATGTTTAAAAACGGAACGTTTTACTGGCCAGCTAACTTGATTAATTCGCGACACGCTCCACCTCGAATAGCACTTTTCTGCTGTTAAAAGTTGCAGCTTTCGACCCTTTCAACCTCGCAGTACACACAAGTTTTGCGAAGCTTCTTTTAAATGAATTTCTGGTGAAACTTTTGAGCAACTATGACGTAGTATTTAGCAGTAGTGTTTAATGAGTTCTAAATGACCTGGGTTTAGCGGGGATCAGGCGACGTTTTCCCAGTCACCCCGTACGTGGAATCTGGATTCGCGACCAGTCGTGCGTACGCGCGAAGTACAATAAACGTCCCCAACTTTGACAATGAAAAGAAAGAAATCCTAACCATATGTCGCACGTGGAAGTGCCATAAATCGACGGATCTTGAGCTCAGCTCGGAACCTCGATCCGAGTCTACGCGAGCCTTCGGAAATGGCATTTGGAAATGTCGCAAAGTGGCAAGGAGCTTTACAATGCATCATGCCAGGGTCCAACAAATTATCGGTGGTCGTATTGCGATGCAATCCCTCGTGTCGCGATCGATTTTGCGAAACGAATTTCTCGCGATTTTCGAGACTGTCACAGGTCCACGGTTCCTCTGTGTTTCCTCGCTTCTACGACTCAGCCTATCGTTGTGTCTAATTACTCTCGTGTTACGCGACGTGCCCACAAATCTCCTGAAAATATGTCCCCAGCTTGTGCGCAGTAGAGCAGCCCCTTTTTCAAAGGGTTCGTTTTCACGGCGTCCCCAGAGTTCCCGTGCGCATCAGCCAACAACGGGAAAAAAGGAATCGAATTAGGGGAGGGAAGCGACACGTACCCCGTGTAAAATAATCCGCAAACACAGCGGTCGCGACGCCACGCGTCCCTCTACCCCCTAGAAGCGTAAGCTTGCCACCGGGGTTAATTTCATCCCATTCAATTATTAATGTTTTCGGTCCGCCGGAAGATATACGGGCCCGTAAAAACACGGAACTATCCATTTTCGGGGATCCCTGCAGCAGCCGTCACAGGGCTCAGGCATTAAGGCCTTTGAATGCGTCGAATGCAAACGAGGCTGCGTGAAATATTCAAAGACGAACGAGGGGTTTCGCTTCTTCCCTTTGTTCCACGCTACAGCTAAGGCGTAAAGTATTGTTTTGTTGTTTGAACAAGCTCTGGGCTATGGCCGAGCCATCGTCCGCGCAGCGAAAGGGACTTTCGTCGCGGTGGATCCCGAATTATTTTCGGGGCTTCGTCAATAACGTAGATTCCTTCACACCTTCTAACTCCAGTTTCCCCGGCACATCTCTTTTTATTTGCAAGTAATCGTGCTCGCGAACCATGAGACAACAAACACCCTCTAAAGTCCGAACCCATTCCTCGGTCCCCTCGATTTCTCGGGCCAGCGTCGCTTCTCCCGTTTCAATTATTAACGTCTACGAGCGCCAGAGGATTTACAAGCGCGTCACGCCGCCTGCAACCCTCCTCCCCAGTGTCCACGACGGACGCTCGCGAGCCAACCCACCTCTGTACATTGTGTTTCGTCGAAAAACTCGGAATTCTCGAGCCGATCCCGCTTAGCGGCCCCGCTCGAATCGACGCTCAACCCCCCCGGACGTCTACCGGCAACCCCTACGCGGCCGTTAGCGCGCCGAAGTGCGAGAGGCACGGGAGAGAGAGAGACATTTCCCACGAGGCCGTGGCGCATGCATCGAGAGCGTAGACGTACAAAACGATGGAGCCGCGTGTAAGCCGATCGACGACGCCATGTGGCTCGCATCGAGGCGCATTGTACGCCGCGTCGCGACTCCCCCTAAAACAATGCCGGGATCGCCTTTTAATAAATGGAGCGGATTACGTCATAGAGAGAGACACGGCCCCACTCTGTCCAGGGGCACGGCGAGGAACGTGGCGCAGGGTGCATCGACTCTTTTTTCACCCCCTCTCCTGCACGCTCACTCATTCCCTCGATGCGCCCCGGAGTGGGTTCGTTGGCGTTGCTTAAGCTGATTATTCGGGAGGTCGAGCGACGAGGGCGAGAATATTTCGTTTCCCGATTTCCCGTTCCTTTCCTGCGGGATTTACTCCGCTGTCGAACAATGGGAATTTGGCGAGAAAATGATTTGGAGAAAATAAGGAATCTCGAATTTTTGCCTCCCTTCTTTTTTTCTTTTGTAGGAAATAGGACGAATTCATAGATTCGCGGGAATGTTGCAAGCTGTGCAATATTTTCCCCTGGAAACGAGGGCAAATATTTTCTATTTGGTCTGCTGAAATTTGCAGAAAAGGTTTGTTTTCGATGCGAGGGTTCGCTGATAATCGCTAAATCAGCGACTTTCCTATCGCTGGCCTGGCTGAAATGTTCGTTGCGTGTACGGCCAGAAACCGACAAAATATTTTTATTTACTTTATAAGCGTGGAAACATCGGAACGGGGAAAAGTGCGCGGGGATCGTTTCGCTTTTTATTCCGGCCGGCGAGCGGACGGGCAAATATTTTGCTCCGGCTGGATCGTGCGATTACGCATTACGATTCGTGGGCTTGCGCGCTCGGGAAACGTTTTCCTCGCTCCTAATGAAATATCGTAACTCGCGCGGCAAGATAACGCCGGTGCAATAACGAATTTTCGCCCCGGCGGAGAATCGCCAAGGTAGTTTTTATTTAAGCGCGATTTCAATGGAACCACGGGCCGCCGATAACGGGCCGCGGGAACATTATCCAATGATCGCGATCTGAATTTCAAATTCGTAGATTGCGGATAGCGAAGAGCCCGGCCAAAGGGAGCCAACGGGGGATTCCTTTTCTCCGCGGCGAGATGTAATGATAATCGCGAAATGAAATTATTCGTCGGTACGTGACGCGAACGATCGAACAACACGAACGAAACGAGCTTATTCGGCCGGCGTTTTTACCCCGTTAGAATTCCATCGATTTCCATCCCCTTACTAGCTGATTTTCCACCGCTTCCTAGTTTTATATATATTACCCAATTTCCTTTGGTTTCCCCATACAAGAATTCCTCTGCCTTCAAATAATACAGAAATAAATCACCCTGCAAAAGGAACGAACCAGCAACCGTTCCAGTACTAGGGTAGGGTGGAGCTGAAAGTCACGTTTTTCGTATAAATCTATGTAACATTTAGTACTAACAATCTAGAAATATCTGGTGTTATTTTGTATAAAATATAACTATTATGCTTTACGTTGACGAAGTTTTTTTGTTGATACTGTTATTTTCTGTTGAGTTATACCACAAAATGTTTGTCAATGCAAAATGCACTTCTTACCTCACGCACGGGGCAAAAAGTCCATTGCACAGGGTAGAAAGTCCCTAATACCTTTTCGTGTAATATTAAACTAAATAAGTAAAAAACTCTTTTCAAATAAACAAATATTTATTAAAACAATTCTTTTTGGTACACAATATTGAATGGTTACATGACTCCTTTACCAAAAAATACAAATATAAGCCAGAGGCTCACTTTGAACTAAAAACTAAAAAAAATCGCTCATCTATAACAAAAACAATATTTAAAGACTTTGGCATCATTTTTTTTATAGTTTGGCTATCTTATTATGAAAACAAATAATAAAATATATATTTTCCGTCTGAGGGACTTTTTGCCCCAATGGTACCTCTATAGTTTCGGAGATATATACAGTGGCGGACGAAAGAAAGTTTACGACTTTTAAAATCGCATATCTTCTTTAAAATTGGTCCAAACGACTTGAGTTTTTTTGAGAAGCTACTAGGATTAGTTTGCTAAGTGCCGTGTCTCGTCGTTTTGGAAAAAAATGCACTTGGTCGGAATAGCAAACAAAAATATTAAATGTCATTTTTCAAACTTTTTTTGTGAGGTTGTAGTTCCCGGAAATCAGCGATTTTCGACCTTATTCTGCGACCTTTAAGCGTTTATAGCTCAAAGCAACGTTAACCGATTTTGATGAAATTTTAGGCATGTATACAACTTACTTCAATCTACAAACGGATTTTTTGAATTTTCATTACAGGCTCACAAAGAAAAGTTTGAAAAATGACATTTACTATTTTTGTTTGCTGTTCCAACCAAGTGCATTTTTTTCAAAACGACGAAACACGTCACTTAGCAAACTAATCCTCGTAGCTTCTAAAAAAAACTCAACTCGTTTGGATTAATTTTATAAAAGTTACGTGATTTTAAAAGTTGTAAACTTTCTTTCGTCTGCCACTGTACGTTAGAAAATATTATCACTCAGCAATAATCAATATCATGCACACATTACTAAAGGAACATACAATCTTAACGTACTTGGCTGATACGTTTTTAAACCGTGATTTACTTCGTATAAAACAACAAAGACGACGTATTTCTTTTAGTTTTCGATACATAAAATAACGAAGACGTCGTGTAATTTGCACGTTTCTTCTCGCCTTTTACTTAGTATATTGCAAAACTCAATACGTTGTTTAGGAATAGAGATTTCGAATTCGGGACTTTTTACCCGCCGGACTTTTAGCCCCACCCTACCCTATACAGCATAATTCAACATTAATCCCCGTCTCAATTAACCATTACTCGACCCACGAATTAAAACGTGCAGAGAATCGTGGTGGTTAATGAAAAAATAGCTCCATTCCATCTCCTTTCCCTTGCAGTTTTGTTCGCCGTTTTAGGGGCTGAAGCGAAGCAGGAATGCACATCGATATTCCGGCGCGCGTGCATCGTTGAAAGCGATCGTCGCGAAAAAATCGTACGCCCCGTTTTTAAGTGCTCGATCGTCGGGGGGTATTTCTTTTTTGTCCCGGTCTCTGTCTCCCCGTCGCAATCCCATCCGATTCAGATGTTCGGTTTACATCGCGACCGTTTCGTAGCCGCGACAAAAATTCTTTCGCCCGCGCGTGTAAATGAGAGTGGAGGCTCGCAGAAAGGGGTGGCTACGCTCGACACCACCGCTTTTTAGGTCCCGATGTGATCACGCGTAAACAACAATAGCGCTCCCCTAGCCCCCGTGCTTTTTATCCCTCAGTTTTTTTTTCTTCGCCCCGACGAAATCCGCGCGGACAATAATCGACGCGTTTTCCAGCCGTTTCCCTCGGTCCAATCTTTCGACGGGTTACATTTACATATCCCGCGAACAACCCACCCGGGTCTCACATTTCGAAACACTGTACGGCGCAACCGTGTGCGTCGTGCAATTCACCGTGGTTGTTTACGAGCCGCCAGAACAAGCAGGCTATTTGTTAGTTTAATTACGTGTTAAAAAGAACCGCTGAATTTAATTGAGGGGTATTCATATTCGATAATTGCGGACTTTATTCACGGAATCTTTGGTACACGAATCGCTGCAACTTCGGAATTAATTAGTAACCCATTCGGCGTGTGTTTACGTGTCTGTAGTGGTCGGCTGTAATTAATCCGTACTTCCGTGACGCGGAAGAGATTGATGGTGGTGGGGGGTCGTGATGGTTTATGAGCAGAAATGCGAATTGGTTTAAGAATCTTGTACCTAATGATCGTAACTCGCGGCAGTTTCTGCAGGATTCTTAACCCTCGGAAGACGAATGGTGGATATGGTCGCGTGAGACGAATGCAGGGTCAATTTGACCCATAGCAACATTTCTATGGTACACGGGTTGCACGAAAAAATTGAATATAAAATGAATTTAATAATTCAAATTTCTAAAATTAACTAAAATTTATTAATAAAGAAATACATAAAAAAAACATTATTTATGTACATTTGATACATAAAATAAGTGTATCTCCTGTATGATTTTGACAAATAATGTTACTGCAATTTAGGCATTTTATACTATATTTTGCCATTGCCAACACAAATATAACATCGTGATAGACTTTGTCAGAGTTGGATCAAAATGACCCTGCATTCGTTGTACGAGGGTTTAAAAGAGAAACCGATTTCTGTTGGGGAAGATGTTCACGTGATTAGAACAGTAAAAATCGATAACATGCTCTAGTAGCAGGTTTGGAACTGAATGCCTGTTTAGTCTCTACTTCGCACAACCCGTGCCGCGAGTAATCCAGTTCGCGTCAACACGAGATACCAGAAAACAGGTCATTCATCGCGTATAATCTTTGTTCAACAAACTGCAGCACATTTATCATGCTCCGCGGGGACAATATTTGTTTTCAAACGGGCAAAAAGCGCGGCGTACATTCACGGACGTGTTTTCGAGAGGGCGAATAAAGGCCATCTGGCCGCATCTGCAATCGTCCCGATGCGACAAGAGCCTGTTCATTACAAACGCGTTAATCGATCGGAGGTTTTTCATTCGCGAAGAGAGCGAACACCAGCGGCGGAAAAAATAGTGACAGGAACCGAGGACGAGCGCCGGAGGGAAAATAAAAACGGCGGGAACGAAATAATTCGCGCGCGATGCGTCTCGAAGCGTTTAATTGAAATCCGAAACAAGCGGTTAAGCTCCCTTTTAAAATCCGCCACCGGAGACTGAAGAGCCCCCGACGGTGTACACGCCGGCCGCGTTGTAAAGGTCCGCGATTTATCGCGACGATTCGATTTACAGCGGCGAAACAATGGCTGTCCCTGCTCGTCTTGTTCCCCTTTTATTTACTAACAAATGGAGCGAATCGAGTCGCGCCACGGTGAACACATTTCTCACTCGACCGCTGGCATTTAGGCGAGTCCTACGCGGCGGAAATTCGAAAACCATGAAAAAGACAACTCAACTCGTCTTTGCGTATCAAAAAATCTCTGGATCCCTCGATTCAGCGTTCCGCTTCATCGAACGTGGCCCCACTTTCTCCACACTCCGCCATAAAGAAACCTTCCCCGTTTAGAGGCACAGGGGTGGTTTCGATCTAAACGCGTGTCCCGGTGGAAGGTAAGAATTTTCAAAAGCGAATATTTACATTCAGCGACAAGGGAGCGCACTGCAGGCCTCCTGAAAAGATCCACATCCACATCCAAGCTATGAATTAAGGTTGCACCGAAATCATCCCCCCCCCCTCGGCCTCTGTTTCCTCCATCCCTCTCCACGTCCCGCGTTTGTATTCCACCGGAGCCACTTTTATCCACTTTGCCAGCGGGGCCACGTATCCAGGTCGTCCCTGTGCGCGCAGGTAACCTCATTAGGATCTCCAGCGAAGGGCCCGGCCGAGGGGGTAACAATGAACGCGGAAGACGCGATGCTGCGGGCCGGCGTGCGGGACGGGAGGGCGCATCTGGCGGGATTAGAATCTGACCTTCGTAATCGCTTTAAAACCGACGGCTAATTTATTCGCGACACGGAGGCGACCGCCGGTTTGACGCTCCAGTCGATGCTCAGCCCTGTAGAAAAATCGCGCGGACCCCCGCCTGACTGGGGGAGCTGGCAGCCTCGAGCAGCAGTGAACGGTGGCCACGCCGAGGGAATATCGATCCGCCATCGCGATACTCGAATGCGAGGCTGCTTGAATTTCGATGAGTACACGCTCCTTTTTCTCCGTTTCCCGTGGTCCCTGTCGCCTCCTTTTCCACCACGTGCCGCCCGCGCCCGCCACCCCGCCCCGTCGTTCTTTTCGCTGCACTCGGGCCCCGGGGAATTTCCACGGAGACGCGGGAGAAATTATCGTGTCGGCCGATATTACGGTCGAGTGCGTTCCTGCGAGACTGTCGGCGCGTGCCAGCCGAGACCGTCGAGATATGGGCCGTGGGATGGATAGATCGAGCGTACCCGGAGTTTTCTAACGACTGAGAGGTGTTTGGGGAAGATCGGAGAGCCGGTGGTTAATGGGCTCCGAGTGGACGGAGGATAGGTGCTATCAGCGGTTGCTGATACATCGACTGTTGACGCGTTGCAACCCCCAGGGCGCCGGCTTTACCCTGGCCTACTCCTGCAGGGGTGGCTGGTCCCTAAGAGCATGTCCTCGAGACGGCAACTGGCGATCCCGGGGCAGGTGAGCTAGGTTAGTACTGCTGGGAATGTGGAAGGAGCGCTTTTTATGGTCACAGGCTGTGGCCCACAGCATTGGTCTGCCTTTAGGATCACCGTACCTAATGTCGCCTAGCAAAAGTTAAATCGCTGTGAGTTGAATAATAATTGATATTTTTGCATACAATTCGTTTCACAGTAAGGAGAAATTATTCATCTGTCATGTAGAATAAGTTAGAATCGTTGAAACCTACAAATTTTTAATTAGGAATTAAAGAACGTAAGATAAAAGGTCCTGAAAAAAGTGCACCTAATATCGTCTAATCAATAAATATTGATTAATTCATGTATATATGAGTTTTTACAGTCACTTTCACATGTGCGGTTGTTATTTCTTGCTCTATAAACGTGTTTTTATCAATCTTTGATTTTATTTTTATTACAAAAATATAGAAATAGGATTTTCAAAATATTTTTTACGTTCGAATGTACTTATTGAATAAATAAAGTTTATTTCGGTTGTTTTGCAAATTTCGTGACCCTGCATGTAACAAACATTATATGAAAACCATTGATCTGCGGTAGGCGGTATTGAGAACACGCATACTGCTAAAAGGAAAAGGATATTTTCATTACGAGAAATATTTGAATCGATTTCATTCTTTAAGTACACCATTAATTAGGGTAAAGGCACCAGTAGTTGACCATGTATCAGTAGTTGACTACTGTTCAGAAAAACATGAAAAATATGGTTTTTAGAAGTAACGATCTTTTGAACAAGTGCAGTTGGAGAACCGCAATTTGTTCAAAAGATGGTCACTTCTAAAAACCTTATTTTTCATGTTTTTCTGAAAAGTAGTCAACTACTGATACATAGTCAACTACTGGTACCGTTACCCTAAGTACTTGTAGTAGATATTCTTGCATTTACAGAATTACTAGACTTACCTTCTCCGAATGTGATGTAAAATTTTTACACTACTAAGACTCTCTCAAATACTTCCCTTTCTGTAATTACAGTATGTCTTCGTGCATATCGACGTGCGTTTACGAAAAGTAGCACGTTTCAATTTTCTTACGAAAAACAGCACGTTTGTCTTCGTTGTTACGAAAACTACGACGTTTCGATTTTCGCTGCGTAAAATTAGCTTATTTGAACGGTTTGCCACGCAAAATAGTTACGAAAAGCAGCATATTTGGATGGTTGACAATGAAAAATAGCATTTTTCGTCTTTCGCTGCGAAAACTAGCACGTTTGAGCGGTTTGCCACGAAAAGCAGCACGTTCGGTTTGTAGCGACGAAAAGCAATACATTTGGATGGTTGGCTACGAAACATCGAGCGCGTCAACTTAGGTAAATACCTACCTTCCGACGCGATTTTTATTTAGTAGTAGTTTGATAATTTATAGAACATTAAATTACCGTACTTAAATTATGTAAATTAAATTTTTCATACGTGTTTCCTTTTGGAGCTTAGATGGAATTACTATTTATTAAACAATATTTTCAAAAGTTGAATCTTCGATGCAAAATGCACTTGAACAATTTAAACTAACCACGCGCCGAAACGTGATAGTTTCTGCAGTATAATCCAAAACGTGCTATTCTTCGTGGCAAAACAGGCTAATGTGCTAGTATCCGCTGCAAAGTACGAAATGCTATTCTTCGTGGCTAAGCAGTCGAATATGTTTGTTTTCGCGGTGGAAGGCCAAACGTGCTAATATTCGTCAGAAACGATAAAACGTGCTTCATTACGTGGCAAATTGAAACGTGCTGTTTTTCGTAAGAAAAATGACGTTTTCGTAACGCACGTCGATATTTTTAGGTACTAATTTAGTGCATATCCGATAAATTTTAGTGCATTCTTTGCGAGATATAGCGAGTGGCGATATTAGGAACCCTATATGTTGTTACAACCGTGTTAGACCAGGTGAACTCGCTTTGCAAAGTTTTTCTACCGTTTAGAAACCGGTGACAAGCCTCTGACGGAACTTTGCATATACGCTATCCAATTAAACATAAATTTCCCAGAGGTAGAGAGGAAGAGGAAGATTTTCCACTCTATTTGCGGATAGCGCACCATCGTATGGGAAACAATTGACACGCGAACACCCGTTTTCCCATGGACGATTAGAGCTGTCACGATCAGTGACCGAGAGCATCGATTTTTAGACGCGCATCAGATGCAAATGATGCATGTACATACGAGGTGATTCGTTGGAAAATCATCCATCAACGGGGAAGTAGCGCGCCGCGGTTACCGAAGAGGAATGCTGGTCTGTCATTCGCAATTCCGCCTGGAGGCCTGCCTTTTACGGGGAAGCCGCGCTTTGACGTTGAAATCGCTTGAATTTAGAAGGAATAAAGTCGTCTTTTATAGCGAAATATGGCCTTCTTTTTGCGCCGCGCGCTTTCCAAGCACCAAATTCGAGTTGGGATAATTAACTCGTCGAGCGGAGTACTTTTGCATCAAGTTCGAATGAATAATAGGTAGATCTGTTTAAACAATTCCTGGATTCGATGGGAATAGAAGTAGCGTCAATATTTTATTCCCTTGGGTTGGATATAATAAACCCTGCCTGGTGCGAATAAATACGAGTTATTTTGGAAAATGTATTGGAAGTGAATTATACGCGAAGGTGAAGTATTCCCGGAATGGAAATTTTTTATAATATTTCGACGTGCCTGATTCAATCTTGTATACAGAGTGCTTTTCTCGATTAGAGTTTCATGCAGAAGTTCGGTGTCAATATCAATAATCACTCTCCGCGGGAGCGACGGCGATAGGTGACGAATATGTTGCGGTTATCGTTTAAAAATTATGTCCCGCGATGAAGAGTTTAATATTCGCTAATGACACTTTCGATAAATGATAAGGAGCATCGGCCACAGCGTCACGCCGAGCTTCCATCACATCGTAACGGTTTAATGTACATCCTGGAAATGAGATATTCCACGCTGGTAACGCATTAACATATTAAAATTCCACACGCTGGCGAGCGAATTTCTTGTCAAGATAAAATGTATGTTAAACAAATGACGTGCCGCGTGTCGCGTAACAGATAGGAATTGAAAGAAAACATTCGAGGGCCCTCTTCTCCCGCGTATGTTTATTTTCTCGAGACGCAAAAAAGTGGCGCGGCACGTTGAAGATTCTGCTCGAGCAGCTTCCACGTGTGTACCTATACACCCGCGCTCAGGGGTGCAGGGGGGGATGTCTTGCACCCTGCAATGAAACACGAGCGTTGGCATATTCCTTAAAGGCGGGATTCCACTGAGGCTACGCAAGGTAACATGTCGCATGCGATGAGTGCGACAGTGATTGCATGTGTTGCATGCGAAAAAAAAGATGCGGCGATGTTGCCGGTTGCCAAAAAGTTGCCTCACAAGCAGGGCTTCAATAGGTTCCGAAAATAACTGTTTCAAACTGTTATATAAAGGTTCCGACTGAAAGAGTTATGGAGAACCTTTATTCTGAATAACCGTTATAAAGAACCTAAATATCAGACTATATAAGTTTAAGTTACGGTTCCTATATAGCTCTATAACTTTTATTTTTTAGGTTCTATATAAGTTCCAAAACAGTTATAGGACCGATTTTATAACTTTTATTTTTTAGGTTCTACATAAGTTCCAAAGCGGTTATAGACCCGATTCTTGTAACGATTGTACAGAATTTTATAGAAAATGAAATTGCAACATATTACAACTATAGACTACTGTTATTCAGACAACGGTTATTCAGAATAAATAAATTCTTCATAACTCTTTCAAGAACCTAATTCTTTATAATAACGGTTTCAAGCCCTGCTCACAAGGGAACACCGCGAGCCCGGACTCACCGATTGGAACGCAATTTTGTGGGTTTTTAGAGTGACTCAAAACAAGAACAATGGTGTGTTTCATTCGGGCCCTATCGCTCTTTAAGCGGGTGAAAACTAACCGCAAAATCAAATTGGCACTTCCACTTTTTCGCATATAACTCTCAAAGTACAACAGACAAAAAAAAATGTTTCAAACAAAAGTTTAATGCTGCAATAAGCGCTGCAAACTTGCCTCAACAAAATTTTAAAAAGAGTTTAAAAAAAATCCCTGAACCAAAAAAACTTTTTTTTTTAAAATCTGTTAACGCAAGTTTGCAGTGCTCATTGCACCATTAAACATTTGTTTGAAACATTTTTTTCTGTCTGTTGTAGTTTGGGAGATATATGCGGAAAAGTGTAAGTGCCAATTTGACTTTGAGATTAGTGTTCACCCGTTTAAAGGGCGATAGGGCCCAAATGAAACACACCGTTGTTCTTGTCTTGAGTCACTCTAAAAACCATCAATCTGCGAAGCTAAGTCACTTGCCACTGTGACAGCATTTACTATCCAAGCAGCTGCTGCCGCTATTGCACAGTGTAATCCTACACACCGTCAGCCATATCCATTTTCCGAAACGACGGTAACCGTCCACCGAACTCCACCGTCCAGCACCGATATTTTCCTCGAAACAGGAAGGCAGGCTTCGTTAAACAGCGCAGCGTTCCCTGCGCGCCAATTTCCTCTGCCCCCGGTCGCGACAAAAGGGTGAAAGACCCGTGCGCACGGCTCGCAGCAGGGTTGAAACAGCCGCCGCCGCGCGCCTCCTCGAATTATCCCTCGATCAGCCCCCGAGATAGCCGCGCGTTCCAATTAGCGCGCTCGGATCGCGCTACTCAGGCCGCGGCGAGTAGCACACTCCACTCGTGCTCAGCCCTGGGGCCCGGCGCGCGGAGCCCGGGTACCCCGAAGAACGTTCCCCGTGCATCCCTCGAACGGCCAACAATGGCCCGTTGATTTTGCATTCGTCAACCGAGGGGGAATAGGCAGATATGCCTGCCTCGAACCCTGTCCACCCTTTCCCCGTCCACCAGCGCCCGCCCCACTCTTTTCTTCTCTATTTTCTTTTTTTGCCCGCTCTTTGTTAGCCCGAACGGGTGGACGTATCGGGGGGGGGGCTGATTCCGCGCCGATGTTTTGACGTAATCCCATAAAGCGCGTTATTCTTGTGTAAATAGCCGTTCCGCCGCGAGGGTCGGAAAGTGATACGTTGAACGGGCTGGCCAGGGGTGGATCGGTCCAGTTAATTGCCAAAACGTTGCTGTCTACGACCGGTGGGAAAGTTGGGGTTTCCTACCCAGCGCTAAACAGGGATTCGCTCCCCGACTGGACCAATGGATGATACTTACGCTCTGCGGCTTCGGGAGAGACTGCGCTGGGGTGATATGTTCGCAAGCCCTTGAGTCACGGAATGTTTATAGGGATGTTGAATTTTTTAGGGGATGAAGGGAGATGCCTGCAGAGCATTGTGGCGTATATTCCTCTGCTTGCAAGTTGTCGGAGAATTTAATTAGGTACGCGCACTTGCGTCGTGAGTAATCAGAATGTTGAGAATTAAATCTGAGAATTAGTTGGGTGCAGTCTTGAAGATTTTGCGAAGACTTCTGAAGTTTGATGAGTTTCAGAGGCAAGGGAAGTTTGAGAGCCTCGAGGGCTCCGAACAGCAATCAGCGTTTGTGCTGGTGAAATTTTTAGGCATCTGGATTATATCCATTACTATTCTGTACCGTTTTCAGGGTTACTTGGCTTTACAGGCGTTTAAAAGTCTCGAAAATCTCGAAAGACTCCGGCGATGCTGGTTCTGAAAAGCCTGAAAGCTTTCGGAGCCTCGGAACTCTTGAAACACCGTAATTTCTTAAAGACCTTGAATACTTCATTAACAGTCTTAATGAATTTAAAAGCCTTCAAAGTTTCAAGAATCTTGAATGCCCCGAAAGTCTTGGAAGCCCCGAAAATCCTGAAATGTATTGCGAACAATGACGAAATTCTGTAACGTAATAAGTAATATCGAGTTATGAACTATGATGACACTTCTCTGAGTCACTATCATGAGTAATCCCTCAGCCAGCCGCTAATGGATATAACCAACCAGGATAATTTATGGTGGGAACGGATCAACGAACTCAGTGAACGGCTCGTCGAAGATCCACAAACCCCGAGTGTTTTATACGTTTGTTTGATTCGATACATAGGGAGGGTGGGCGGATTTTAGGGCGCGGATGGGTTACCTAATACCCAGTTTGGATAAAACGTTTGCTGTCGGGGTGGGGAAAAGTAGGGGTCGATTGTAAATAAATTATCAGGATTGAATGGGGCGGGATAGGAGACTCCTTTCGTTCTGGGGGTTGAACGTTGAATCTGAGGGTCGCGGTACTTTGCCCAGCAGTTCATTTTTATTCAAGTCCGACGTAGCAACATTCTTCATGAATATTCATCCCGAAATTCGTCGACCAGTGACCCAAAGATTTTGCCCGACATCTGGGCTCGCAGCTTCGCACAGAAGATTCCACCTTTTCAACAGCCAAAGATATATGTCCTTCAAAAATTCCCGGGGCAAACATTCCACCTGGGAAATGTAGTAAGCGGAAGATCAAACAAAGGCCTAAGACTTGAACATATTTCCCGTTTCACATCCGTTACTTATACCTATACGAAAACGGTGGGAACGCTATCGTGGAGGCGAAGAAAGAAATTAACTGCCGAACGTGACAAAGGGGCGAGTGAATCAGCGTGGGTAATCGGCAAAAGAAATTCCTACGGTCCGTTTGGCTACGATTTTTAGCGGTGATAGCGAAAGCCCGGCTACCGATATTTTTCGAACGGGAGCGCCGTTACGCTCCCCCGTTCCTCATCGTTCCCCCGTCGGTCTTAGTCCCCTTTATCCCCGGCTGAAATGGAACTCGAAATAAAATTCTCTCTGCGCATCGATTGAAACAAAGCAGCGCCTATAATCCCCGCGTTTCGAACAAGAAAAAGGGGGGGGGGGAAACAATTGCCGCCGGTACGTTCATTTACAGTTCCGTGGATGTTGAACGCTGCTCCCCAGAAGAATGCACTGTGCAGTGATAAATTCCGAGATTATAGGTACACCAAAATCTCTTCCACCTCTGCGCCACGTAATTCAACTTTCAACATCGCTTTGCTATTGACTTTGCCCCAGGTATTTTCGAAGATTAAAGTCAGTTACTTCGGGGGCAAGGAATGGTTATATATCGTTCACCGAACGATGTTCAGAGCCCCGATGAACTGAACATTTCTGGGGCATCAATTACCGCGTATTGTTTCTCGCTTGAAATTAAAACGTGCCGCGAGCGAAACAATGAATGACAGTTTAAATGGAAGAATGGTTTGAATAGCCGAAACTTGAATGAGAATTCAGGTCGGGCGGAGAAAGGTGTAGCTCGTCGTTTATTGAATGGCTGGCTTCATAGCCTTCGAGTATATTAGGCTCGACCTAAATTACGCGGTCGTATCGAGGAGTCCACGAAAATCCTCCATTGCTAGATAAGAATATCACTTTCCACTGAAACATCGGAGAAGTTAAACGAAACCTTATTCTGTAACCAAATCGATGATTCACATTTCATCAACTGAACTCCGTCGCTAACGATTATTAATGACCGAAGCCAGCAGACGTGAATCGCGCAACACACACAAACTATCTACGAACACAGATAAAATTTTCCCCGACGAATACAAGAAATCCTCGGAAGAAAGCTCATGACTCCGTCGCATAGCCAGCTCTCGATACTCTTGATGCACATGTACGAACGTCGCGGAGATCGTCCAGCCAATTTGTCAGCAGGAACATTTTCCGCCAGTTGTTTCCTTAAACGTCGGAGGGAAACGGGGGCCATTCTATTCCATTTGCCCCGGCAGCCTCGGGGAAGCCACGGGGTACACGATTTAACGGTGGATAAAGATAAATCGCTGACCACGTTTTATCGACTCGACAAGGCGTCGGGAACGGAAGTCTCCGTCGCGGGAACCCGTTCTCGGAAGCCGCCCGAGATTTTATTCAGTTTCGTCTGGCATGGTACGGCGCGACGCTACTTCCTGCGGCAGCACCGAGCGTCCCCTGATTTATTGCCGATTTATTTGGACCCTGTGGCGAAAAAGGGGCGCGGTCTCCTGTTAGCAGGACCTCTCGCTTCGTGGCACTTCCGTACGATATTATTGTTATTATTATTAATCGTCTTTATTACTGAAATAGAAGAAACCTGAATATTTAGTTGGGTAAAGGCGAGGCTAAACTAAAATAGGAACAACAAAACAGACATTACAAAAAGTAAGAATAAACAAGTAAATTAATTTTAACTTAACTTAAAGTATTAAGTAACTTATTTAAGGCGATTACAATCGTGAAACGGATACCAGCATCAACGCATCGATAAACATCGCTAATTAATTTAGCAACCCTAATGCAACGTGATATTATTCTATCCTGAGTCGAGACAGCTGGCATTGTGAAGTCAGGGTTTTGACAGGCGGATATGCTCGCCCTCTTTAAATGCGAATACTTCGATGGACGATAGGGGTGGCGCGTTGTAGTATATGTTCCACTGTTAAACGTATTCTGCATCCACTTTATCCGAGCCATGAATTGGAGGACTCGCAGGCGGCGGCCAGAGACTCTCGGCTCATCAGGAAAGCAGTGTATAAAATTTAATCCAGCCACCGAGGAAATATAGCCCCCGCTTAATGAAGTTATCCGGCTTCCGCGGGCTCAAAATTACAGGTGTATACTTTTTACGACCGATCGCCCGAGGGGCTCGCGTGTGTTCCCCCGTTAATTATTCCCCGACGTGTAAGATGTCTATCTTCCGCCCTGACGATAAGTGGCCGCCGTATAAATATCCTCGAAGCTGTTCTCTAATGGCTGCGGTCGAACCAGACGAATCCTTCTCCCCGCGAGCAGGTACGTAATAAAAAAAAAGACGGAGGGACCGGCTGACTTATCGTTTACCTACATTTTTACGCGCTGGCGTAAATCCCGCGGACGACAAGCATGAAAGGAGTGAAGAACAAGGGGGAAACACGACGAAAACTGTAACTCAGAGTCGCACGTCGTGATGGAGCAAAAATAGCGTAGAGCATTCGCGACGCTTGAGGATTTTTCGCGACCCGCAGCACGGAGACTGGAACGTTCCTTGTCAAATTTTTAGAATATATAAGAACTTCCGGGAGGGAAATAAGTATTCCTGATCAGATCCACTTGACCACGAAACCGAAGAAAATAATTGGAGAACTACAGGAAGAAAGGGAATGAAAGTATCAGATAAAAAATTATTCCAGCATCTTCTATATTCAACTTATTAAATCCACCCTGGGTATGTTTCAAAGAAACATCTACCACCGTAAAATGGGGATCGAAATCCATGGAAAGGTGCGAAGAGACCGGGATGGAAACTTTAGAAGGCGCGAGCAGCGAGATGTGCAGGATCGAATAAATTTCGGGCGATCGGCTCCGCCGATTCGGATTTAGCAACAAGAATTTCCTGTTGCATAGATCGCGACCCGGGGCAGAATACGTGCAGGTGAATCTCGAAACGTTGTGGAGTGGAAGGATGAGGAAGGCCATCCCTGCCACGGGACGGGTGTCTGGCTGGAATTCAATTTGATCGTTCCATTCGTCTTTGCGCGCTGGCATCGCCACCCACTGCGACAACGCGTTTGACCCCAGTGCCTGGAACACATCAGCCCTCCTGCTCCTCGATTTATCCACCCCTTTGTGCCGAAGGGGCCGTGGTAGCTGCGCGTAAACGTTTATTAATGCGCGTAAATCAAATCGGTGCTTGATACGATGACCCTAACGCGAGGCTGGGAAAGATATCGGTGCTCGAGTGTCGCTAGACCGCAAGCTCCTCGTGTTTAGAATTCGTGCTTGCTACTGGAATTTGATATTTTAGCATCATCAGTGCTATGCTCTTGTTCTTTTCATTTTTAAACCTGGCATCATTTCTTCGAAGAAGAATCTCTGAAATCTTCCTTCCACGTTTGGAGACCCACGCTATTTCTGAGCCGCATTTTTAATTCACTGTGCCCATTCTGGGCAGTGATTGCTTGAATGCCATTTTAAGATGAGGAGCAATTAGATCTTCGATCTGGTGTAATGAATCCAGCAGCGTCATTAGTGTTGAACAGTACTCTTTCACCAAGCCCCTAATTCGTCGAATCTGCAGCCCCCATTTGAAAATAGATGGGGAATATGCAATGGCCGGCGCGACACGCGAATTTTCACTTTCTCCCCCAAGGTTTCGCCAGCGAAACTTCGGTCGCCCGGATCATTCCTCATCGCGTCGCGAACGTTTCAACACCTGGACAAACGAGCTCGCGAATAAGTGCCTCGTACGTCAGGGAACATTCTATTAGCCCGCTCCGCACCCCGGCAACCTGGATAATTAATTTCGTTCTAGAAAAACAGCCCTCGTTATCGCGCACCTGGCCGCGATACCGCGCAGCGAATCGTTTGCAATCAACTTCGTGGCTGTGTCGCCGGGTGGTCACTCCTTTTCTTTGTAGCCCCCGCGTAACTCGCCTCGTTCTAATAACAACGTGTGCCTGGACGTTAGAATTTTTAGGTCATCGCTGCAGTCGCGTGCCTCCGATGATATTATGCAAAGATCGAGAACGACGTGGGAGGGTGAGGGGCTGCGGGAGGTGATGTTGATACGGGTAGAAAATAATCCCGTGCGTGCGTGCATGCGTTAGATGCTTTTATTCTACAGAGGCCGTTTCTGGGGGATAAAAGAGCGTGCTTTTCCCCTGTGAGCTTAAAATGGCCATTTTTCGATATGATGCTTTGCAGATCGATATGGAGTGCGATGCAAGCAACCCGAGTCACTTCTGTTTTAAATAGTGGGAATTGAATAATTCTTGTTTGAAGGGTGTTTACCTATCTTTTACACTTTTATTGGGTTAATGGATTTCCTGCGGCGCGAAGTGTGTTCCGTGAGGATTTTACAGTAATCAATTTGGGTTTTTAATGGAAAGCTCAAGGGAGCACACAGAGTCCTGATGGGATTGCACCTGATAACAGGGGACTCAAAAGCGTGCCGGATCTTCGTGTCCCGTTCTTCTGCTCTTTGTTCTCGGGGGAACATTATCGGATAGCTGGAGATACTGCTTTTAGAGAGTCGAGTTTCGTAATGAAATCGTCGGACGATTTGGGGAAGCAAAAGCTCCTCGGAGTTTACGCTCTGTTTTAGGTCTTTCACCCTTGGAACGTGAACTCTCTCCCTGGAGGTTGATTATCGTTAGGATGTTTCAGCGGAGTGTGTTTTGCATAGATTTCCCCCCGATCGCAGAATCATACAATTAAATTTACACACTAATGAAAGTGTGAAACTGCTGACCTCGATCATCATCCCCCTTTCGCGTATAACAAAGAAAATCGCATTTTCCTATCGACGTCTTTACGGAAGGTTGAATACACCGTCTGAAAAACATGCTAAACACAAGTAGTTTCCCGAGCGGCGGAAAACCTCCCCTAACGAAGCTGAGCGGCACGCACGGCGAGAGTCGACGACGCGTCGCGGGGAAAATCGCGTCGTTTTTCTCGTTCCCGGCTGGAAAAACCGATACACCGTTGTGCAGGGCCAAACAAAACATCGTTGCCCGTGTTTGTCGGCTTAATGGCGGCTAACCCCCCTGCGCATCGTGTCTGTCCCTGAGAAAACGGCGGCGCGTACGTTCCTGCCGTGGAACACGGGAAATAAATACTCGGAAACGAGGAACATGGCACGCAGGAGCACAAAGCAGCCGCGGACAAAAGACGAGAGAGAGAGAGAGAGAGAGAGAGAGAGAGAGGAGGACACGAAGGACAAGGGAGGGGTGGGAAGTTTGGACACTGTCACGGCCCCTCGATCTCCGCGGGGGGTCATTACGTCGAGTGGTAATGTGATTCATGCGCGTTAATGAACGGCCTCCGCTTGTCAGGCCAGCTGAATGACTTCGATTCGCTGTGGAAGATGCCTGATTAACAATTGCGTCGCGGGGGGTCGCTCGGGTTTGATTACTTCGATGCTTGTCCCCTCGCACTGATTGTTTTCGGGCAGAAAACGACGCTGGTTGGATCGTTTCTCTTGCTGTGAATTAATGGGTGGTTCTCTTTGAATCATTTACCCGGGACAATTGAGTGCATAAAGCTAAACCTTCTTTCTGAATTTAGCGGTTAGCGAAACATGGGGGTGATAATACCAAAGGCGTTACTATCTCGACATGATACACGACAGGCTAGAAATTACACGTTCCTAGGAGAGAGATTCTACAGCGGTTCCCGATAAAACCCGAACCGCATCCAGCAAACATTTCCCTCGGGGTGCAAACAACCAACCCTTCCCCCTCCCGGTGTCCGTCACGTCCCGAAAAGGGCACGGAACGGTTGGCGGGCGCAGGGCCTCGGGCCCCTCCCCTCCCCCCTCCCCCCCCCCCCCAGCAGGGGCGGCAGGCTGGCGCGAGGGGTGGAAAATGGACGGAAAAGAGAAAAAGGGAAGTCGCAACAGTGCTTTCTGGTTATTAGCGGAGCCCGGTCTGTGTACCTTCGTGATGGGGAGTCGAAATATAATTAAAGGTTCGCCGGTGGCCGGCCTAAGGGATGTTTTGGTTCCATTATAGCGTGCTCGAGCGGCCCCTGTGCCCTAGGGGTGGCCCCTCGAAAACCGTGGCCGGTCTACAATTACGCCGCTACCCTCACCACGGCTATAAATTTCGATGCATGCATATTCAAAGCGTACACCGTGTCCCTCTTACCCTCTACCCTTATCCCGGCCGCCGACTTCACCTTTCTTAGCTCTCTCTTTCTCTGCTCTCGCCCGCCTCGCCCCCGTGGGCTTTCTCTGTTTCGCCGTACTCCCTGTATCCGCCCGCCCTCGCCCCCGCCGCGCCACCCACCGCCCACTTATGAAATAATCATAGAATTATTACCCTCCGGGCCAGGCATGCGTGTTCCTCCCGTCGAAATCTCGCGGATGCACGGAGGGTGGCTCGATTTATAATGCCCAGCAGCGAGACTTGAAAGGACTCGAACCCCCTGCGCCCCCTGTCTCTCTGCCAACCACCCCCCCCCCCCCCTCCCCCCTCCGCCGATGTTTCAGCGGAATTACTTCAGCAGCGCGGTGTATCGCCGTGTCAAAAATAATTCAAGGTCGTGCGCCGGGGGTGGCTTCTTCTCCGCGTTAATTACTCGGGATTAATTTCGTTCCGGCGTTGTTACGCTGATTCCCGTCTGTCCCTTTGGTCGCGTTACTCGCGGGGTGGCAGAGGGTTGCGCTTCAAGTTCGAACTTCCGCGTGACGTGGTTCTATGAATGATTAATGGTTGTCTGGTCCCGTGGCAACGATCGGTGTTGCTTCGTTTAGCTAACTGCTGGCTTCGCTCGATCAATATGGAGATCTGTAAAAGAGGATCGCTCGAGGTTATCCGACGATATCGAGGACATCGATGCGCCGTTAACGACGCAAGGAAGAAAGATGAACGATGACTGGCCACAGGGTAATCGAGAGGCTCCACGTTTTTTTTTTCCCTCGCCCGCGAAAGTTTGCCCAGATGATTCACAGCGATTACGCTGGGCGCCGTCTGGGCCCTCCTCGTTGTAATCCATTAAAGGCACTTTAATAAATTGACAAATATATGAAATATCACACTGGCCAGCCCTTTGCCCGCGCCCTTTTTGCATGCGTGTCGCTAACAGATACGATTACCAAGCTGGAATCTCGAATTTCTTGCAAGTACATCTGCCTACTCACCCCCCCCCCCCCCGCGCTCCTCCCCCGGATGCTTCTGTGTTGACGAATCGAGAGCAGACGAGGGAATGCATCACCCTTTTGACAACGGGGGAGGCTTTGTTTGGACAACCAAGTGGAATTGATTAATGAGTCGCGGCGACGTTCTCGGAACCCGAGCTACTGTTTCGAGGCGTTTCTTTTAAAGAAGGGATCACTTTCCCTCGCCGATTCATTAGCGAAACTTTCGAGAAAGCTTCGGGATTGTTCAGAGATCAGCGCTAGATAATTCAAGAGTCCCGCATCAAGTCCGAAGTTGCTCGAAGTTGGAAAGTCCCAACAGTTCGCCAGAATTCAGTCGCTCTAAGATCCCAGAGGTCCGGCGGCTCTGATACTTCAGGCATTTCTCATTTCTAAAAGTTACGCTCAAGCAAAGTTCTAATTTCTCCCCCTAAGCTGTTTCTGAAGGGTTCCGAACGGAGGTAGAGAGCCAAGAACACCGATAAACATCTTTAGGGGCAACTACTGTTAGCCAGCATCCCTTAGCAACGATTTCCTCGGCGAAACAAATGGTCATGAGTGTTCTCCTCCAACTTCGGGCTAGCTAGAACATTCCCCCTCTCTAATTCTATTTTAACCACCGCCACGATCACATCCAGGACATTCCGCGTCGTCACCCTGCAACCCCCGGGGGACCAGTCTCGCGCGGATCCGATAAATAAAACATCGGCAATGGTCGAAAGTCATTGATGGATCTTTCTGAAACAGGAGGCGCTGGAGTAGCGTCCTCGGTGACGTACAATGTAAAGTGGTGTCGTACTAGCCGGGGCAAGCTGTTTAACAAGTCCAACCCCCCGAGAACCACCCTCTCCAGCCGGTACTCGGGGCCAGGCATCGGGCAGAGCCAGAGGCGCCTTTATCATTGCCAATGACGCGTGCGATACAAGAAAACGAATAGCGCGGTCGACTACACGGGACAAACACATAAATTACCCGGCTCTCCGAGGGACCGGCGTGGCCTTTGTACTTTTGTCGTCGATCATTTTCGCGTAGAGCACGGCCGCCGCGCAGGCAGCTCCGAACTTCCCCGGTGAAGACGTTTTGTCAGCGTCGATGGCTCGACTGGAACCCGAGAAAATATCGGTGAAATAGGATAGAAGAGGTGGGCGGGGGGGGGGGATTTGCGGCAGCTCTCAGTGGAGTTAGGGGGAGGCGAAACGAGGGGGTTGGAATTTTGAGCAGGCCTTGGAGCTGGCATTGGTTCCTCCCATCGAAATTCAGAGCGCTGTGACTTCCGTAAATCACGACGTATTCTATGAGAGTGGTTTCCACGGGATCATTTAAATCTCTGCGATACTGTGGGAATATTTTAGAATTACTATTTCTACCTATTCGGGCGGCGCACGCCTCGCGAGTAATACTGTTACGTTCCGCTTCAATTTGGAACAATTCAGACTGTAGAAAAATTACTATTGTGACTCTCGTTGAATGCCATTGTTTCCAGCGCGTTTTACACATTCATCCTCTGCTTTCCCGTAAGGGTGCGGGGGAGAAAAAAAGTGGTCGTGAGCGCGGGATTAATTAATTAACGAGCGTTGATTCTAACTAACTGGGGGATATCGGCCTGACGAGACCAATGCAATTAGATAGATTGTTGGCAGGACTGCGGGGCTCCATTAAAATTTAAAATCACGCAGCTGGCCAGCTGAAATTTTATCGACGCTGCGTTGCTGAAGCGCCGCGAATTACGATCACATTATGGGTTTGAATAATGAACAGTGTGGAGATCGTTGCCGACTATTAGTCGAACAATGATCTCGCTCCCTTGTAGCATATCTGAAGAATTCATTCCAGAAAATCTTTTTAATTAGCCTTGAATCTCTATTGTTTTATATTATTTTGAAATTGATCGCACGATGCTCCACGACAGATTTTCTCGCAATCGAATGGATTGAAAGATGAAGTAATATGTTACTTATATATAAGCAATGTATTATTCAAAGGAATGATGATACATTGGCGATATTCATACCTCCCCTGGTGTAAATTAATTCTTAAACACACCTCTGTACTCTGATTACACGAAAGCTATATTTTATAGCGATTTATCGCTAATTATCGTGTAATTAACGGCTCATCTATAGAAGCGAGGAAATAATAGATTAAAATGAATACACGCGAAACTGTACACAAATTTGTAAACTGGAGCAGTAATTAAAAAATGAATATACCTCCGCCCTTGATTGAAATTCTTTCTCTCCGGTAAATAATGAGGATAGTTTTCACGAAACAAGAGACTTTTAATTGAGATACAGCTGCTACCTTCAGGCGGAAACGAAACCTGGTTAACCAGGTCAAAATTAATTTTCACTCGAGGAGAACGATGCGCGATAGATCAATTTCCAACGTGAAATAAAATTACTGTATAAAATGTGTGCGCAGCAATTAGCAAATACGTGCTTTTAAAACACAATATTTAAATAAATATTCGCTGGGATTTATTCACTCGTGATAACGGAGTGAAAAATCGCGGCATATTAATTTGATAAATTCGTTTAATGTTATCAGCTGAACGTAAAGAGAGATTTGTACGCGCAAGACATAAAGTGTTATTATTAAACGATTCACCCTCGGAAAAATCAATAGGTACTTTCCAGGGGTGGAGGGGGCAAAAACGAAAAATACCCAGACAAATATTTTCATTCGTCCCTCTCAATTGAAAATATTTTCTAGCTAATACAAAAACACCCGCGTAAATTCGACCACGGCTCCACAGGGTCGAGAAATTTATGTTTACTACAATGAAACAGCGTTCAATGAATTCGCAGTGGGATACACAATCAAACGATACGCGTTTTGCGTTAAATAATAGCCAGTTTGGCCCTCATCGCATGCACGTAAAATTCGTATTTTTTTAAATTTTCGGGCGGTCCCGATCGTTTATGAAATGCCATATGAAATGGGAAAATCTCTTCAGTTCCCATTCACACAATAAAGAGACAAACAATAGTAATTCCAGTTTAAATCCTGTTCAAATTCAATGCCAGTGGATAGAATGATTCTAAGCAGACGGAGAATGAGATCTGTGAATCTGCAGATCGAGCACGTGCCATAAGTATATACAAATTACTTTAACGATCATAAAAAGAAAAGAGAGGAGAGTGACGAAATTGTGACCCACGATGCAATCTCGAGTCCCGACCGCAGTTCGCGTCGTAGAACGCGCGATGGCGACTAGCAACGAAACGCTTTCCCGAGTGATTCATCATTCCGCGTTTAAGGTCGTTCCAATTAACCCAAAAGAGAGATAGAGCAAACAGCGTCAACTTCTGGCGCATTCACGCGGGAACAAGCATGCACCACCCACGACTCCTCCGAGCGATGGTCATTCGGTTAATGCACCGGGCTTCGCCGCCATTAGCATAAAACGGCCTGGCAAGACGTCTGACCAGTAGCCAAGAGCCATTTCCAACGATGACAATGTAGCTTCGGAGTCATTGTCCCTACGATAACAGAGTATTGCATCCACGGGGCTGAACCTCGCTCGGACGATATTAAAGGGTGCTTTTTCATCGCGAAGGACCGCGTTATTCAGGCTTCCTTTCACCGATCGAATGGAAATCAAGACTTATCGGTAAATAAAGCGTGTCTGGCTTAACCTGCGCGGCCAGCTTTTTTCAAATGGAAATGTATAGCTGGGGATCTCTGCCTTTCTCTACGCGGTTGAACACTAAGCGCAGTAATCCACAGGATTGCAAGAAGTAATCCTTAAAAACAGATGGGCCTAGATCTGGGTCAAAATTCTTGAAGGGTTGTTTACATACTTGCAAGCGAATGAACCCATCGCATTTTGCACTCACAACCGCAGAGGACAGGTTCAAAGCGAAGAGCACTCGTCAGTATCGAATCGTCGCCGCACCGTTGATTGCCGCATAACATTACCGCGCAAGCATCGCCGTTACGTTGACAAACGTCTGGCTCGTCGAGACAAGCAACGCGAGTTTTCATGAGGCGCGACTCGGGCGTAATAGGCTGGCGAAAAACATCCATCCAAGTTGTCAGCCGGCAGCAGCTTCCATAAATGGAAATGAGAGGGGGTGTTGTAAGGACGAGCTCATCCGCGAATCACGTCGGCCCCGTCCGTTGTCTTACCTCCCTGATTCGCGCGAACGAAGTTTCCCCCCGAAGCGGGCAACCAGCCGCGACCCAGAACAATATTTCACCCTGCTCGTTTCGCGGCTGTCAATGGGTCCCCGGCTTTTATGTATAGCGTCGCGAGCGGTGGCCGCGGATTATGCAAAGCGCGCCGGGGAAAAAAAAAGTGGCGGAGAGAAGGCCGGCGAGAACTCGGGGCGGAAATTGCAAGCTGCCCCCGTGCCGCGACTGCAAGGAAGCGCGGCGGACTCTTTCTTGTAGGAGGAAGAAGAAGGGGCGGGACAAGAAGGACACGCTCCACTCCCGCCTGACATTTTCAGACTGGAGGAATCGATCACCAGTCCATTCTCTCTGATAGCAGCAACTGCTGGAGGATCCAGGATCCACTCACCCGACACTTGTCACCAGCAGGACACTCTTTCTTCCATCGAATTACCCACCGACGCGTGTTTCAAACCACCCTTGGGAATGGCGAAGCAGGAAGGTGCATGCCTATGGATATAGTTTTCTGCGACGAGTGCAGATAATTATTGTTATTATTATTATTAAACGTCTTTATTACTTCAGTGAAAGGCGAGGTGCAGCCAATATGCTGTTACTATACCTAACCTTAATAACAAACAAATTAACAAATAAATAAAGAGGGCGAATCTCTGATGGGAGGGAGTTGTAGTAACAAGAGGAGAGATAGGAAAATGAAGCCTGAAATTTTGACGTACAATGTGAGGGAATGGAAAGGAGCGACTGGGATCAGTGACGAAACTGGGGGGGGGGGGGGGGGGGGCAGCGAGTGTTTCTGCCCCGGGCGCCGATTTGCGAGGGGCGCGAAATGAGAAATCTTTATAGAAAAAAGACATAGTTTTGGTAAAGCTACATCAATGGCTTTATTCAAATTTATTTATATATTACGTTATTCCATTGGGAATAAAGGAGATACACATTGTATGAAACAGTAATTAAAATTTATCTATTTAAAATTGATTGATTTGTTATCAAACAGCAAACAAATTAAGGTACCTGCAATATGTTTGAAACTACCGTAGTTAATAAACACGTTTATTATGCCTTTTATATGTAAAGTGTGGACTCAACCTCCTAAGATGGGCAATACAAGTTGATAAAATGTTTCGGGGGTGGGGATGGGGCGCCAAATAGAATCCGTGCTCCGGGGCGCATACAACCCAGTGTCGTCCCTGACTGGGATCGTGTAGTAGGAGCATTGCTGGAATGAAAGGAAGAATTTGTACGAAATATAGAATAGAGATAGGACGGTGAACGGGAGGACAGTAACTTAAACGCGAGACAACAGATAATTCGGGTATATTCGTGGATAAATCGAAGTAGGAATGTCCTAAGTTTTCAACTGCCAGGGAGATTAATCGATCGAGGGTAAGGGGTCAGGGGGTGGTTTCGGTATAATGGTATCGAGAGTAACGACTTTATTACGTCGTATGGAAGTTGGAGAATATATAGGAAGCTGGTGTAAACAGGGGCTCGTCTTGGCTGCCTGGAGCCAGCCTGAAATACGATTCAAATTCCCTTGTTATGGGAATTAAAATTCTTTTATGGGGCCGTATAATCTTACGCCGTGCTTTACGCGTCAAGTTTTCACCTGGCGGTTTTAAAACGCGCGGCGTAAAAAAAGTTACAGCGCATTAACCTTTAGGAAAAACGAGCGTTTCGTTGGTTTCTCGTGACGCTTTTTAAAAATGCAAGGAATAATCAACCAGCGTCTCGTGGATCTGAGGAAATGACGTCAGATATCCTTCGTTTAGCTTGGATTCTTCCGCCTCCTGGCAAATCGGGCTTCTTAGCCTCGGTTTAGCATTTATTTAAATTCTCTGGACCAGAGTGACGCTCGGAGTAACTAGCCTGTTTATAAATCATCAATTCCCTTCTTCTTTTATGGAACGCGCGTACAGATGCTCGCCGTTACGCAGCAACGGAGTGTTCGAGTCTGTTACGGCCACATGCATCCCGCAATAATTCCCCGGAATCCCCGCGGGGAAGAGGAGTTCTCACTCTGTTGCAGCTCGCGAAAATTTCATTCCAGAATTTTCCGGAATCGTTGAGAGAGAAAATAACTCGCGACCTGGCTGCGGCCGCCAGATGCGCAAGGAAATCGCAACTCATCCGTGTTTTATTATGAAAACCTAAATGAGCCTGGGCAACCGAAGCTGAATGAATCCTCTGTGGATAAAAATCCTACGAAGTTCACCTTTCTCTTAAAGAAAACCTCTTTAGGCGTTGACAAAGCAAAATTGTCGGAGAAAAATTAATTTGTCCTCTTCTTCCTTGTACTTAATAGTGTCTACATCAAAGTGGAGGAATTCGAGTGTGCCTCGGCGATCGGGGTGTCATTTTCATGCTCATTTCTCGGGTAGCTTGAGTCAGAAATGGTACAAAATTCCCTAAAGTTTCGGAAAACCAAATTTTGGTCCTCAAGAAGCAATTTTATCGCTCCAACAACTTTTCTAACCAGTCGACATCCCTTTGGCCGAAACTCGAAGACGCGAAAAGTAAAATGTTTGCGGCAGTATCGCAAACTGACTCGTGTTCAAAGTCTTGGCGAAGGATTATCCGCGAAAGGGTCACTCGGCTTATATTAAATCGCGAATGAAGAAATCCTTGATGCAGTCGCGCGTAAAAAGTCCCCTAAAACATTCTGATTAACGGACCCCACCATCCTCCCAAAGACATTTCTACGGTTATATTTCGCCGTGACGGCGAATCCAGCTGGTCACAACCAGCACTTCGCCGTCATTAGCATAAAAGACGCAGTCATGCCTCGGGAGTGTGCAAGGAGCATCGATCTGAGCCGACTATAGCGTGTCCTCAGGAAAAGGAAACGGAAGGATGGCGAAGTTCAGTTGATGGAGCGAAGAGGATTGAAGGGTGCCAGGGATTCTCAGAAATTCAAAAGTGACGTGTTAAACATCTAATTAGTCAACCTACCGAGGAATTATTATTGAAAGGATAAAAGTGAGGGTTAATGTGACGCAGAAATATTGGCGACCCGCAGAATGGTTAGAAAATATTACTTTATAAATTGATATCTGTTCATATTTCAGATTTTTCAAAGAACGATGTTGAAATTAATAACTAATTGTAAGTTTGTTTAGTGTACGTCACAAGGAGGAAGGTAATCCAAGGATTTAAAACGATGGCACATTCGTACACGCGACAGAAGTTTAGAAACTTAAATCATTCTGGAAAATGCACGTAACGCGAACGTAGAGATTCAAGAAGGAAATATTTTACATTTAGCCAACAGATAAAGATACATATCAGCTAGCTGCGCCCATCCCGACACGGAGCATTCACGAAGCATATGAATCATTGCAAAATCTGCCAAAAAAATTGGACGAATCGTTATAATGGCAACATTCATTGTACCGCTGTTTCTGTTCCTACAACCATTCATAATTACTCGTCGCACATCCCTGTGCTTCCGCAAACAAAAATCCCGCTGCAAAACAGAAGCTTTGCAAACAGTTCGTAGCCGTTCATTCCAGCTTTATAATTTAAAATCCAAACGGATTTGTTGGGATTTAAATTATTTCACGGTTTTTAATTTGCCAAAATAAAGGTGCATAACGAACGCAGAATTTGTTCCGGAACTCCACGCATTGTTTTATTTCGCTGTATACGCGAAACAAGGCCGAGCACAATAAATGCATCTCGCTTGAAAATAATAAATCAACCTGCATTAATAATCTTTAACAGAAGCACAACAGCATAACGAGCACGGTAACACGAGAAGAGCATTTCTTTATGCAAAATCACCGTTAACCCTAATCGCAGGAAAGTAGCTTCACCTAAAGCTAAAGTTCCCACACCCAGAAAGCGAAATCCTTCTCATAATGAAGGGCTCGGAGCGATAATCGGAGGAGGAAAGCATCGCCCGCGCGAGCGATAAGTTGGCTGCCCTGAAAAATTCAGAAATCTCCGCTGGCCGACCTTTAATCCTTCCCAACTCATCAAAACTTCCAATAAACTCCCCTAACATCCATCCCGGGCCGTCGAGAAAAGATGGGCACAGATTTCCGTCTCATCCCACGATATCAGGAACACGGATTAAACTGCTCAGAGCCGTTGGGGGAGGGGCGGAGAGAGGCTTCCTTCCGTAACGAGCCTCATTACGATAACGGGGCGAGCGTGCTGAATTACAAGTGGCACGAAAAATACCGTCGAGTGCCAACGGCGACGAAAAACACGACGACGATCGCTCCCGCTTCCGGTTAAACCGTTCCGCCACGGAACCCTTCAGCCTCGGAACCATGTAACTCGGTGTGTCTAGGGGCGCTTCCTCCTGCTTCGCGCGCTTCCCTCCCGCGGTTTAAGAACTCCCAGCCCCCGATTTGTTGACACACCAAGTATGAGCCGCGTAACGAGGGAAAACGAAGGCCCCATGCCCGGCGTCGTTAACGATATTTCCAGATATACTCCTGCGGGGTGGCTGGATTTAATCCTTCCGCAGGAATGCGCGTTGCTTTGGAGAGCTTGAACGTTTGAAAACGGATCAGGGTAGTTGGAGACTCGTTCGACGTAATATTCCTTGCCAGTGCCTAGAAATTCAGATGCTTTGGAGCTGTTCGTTTAATTCCTCGAAAATCAGCGCAGGGATTTAAAGAGAAATTGGAGTAATACGGAAAGTTAGGATAGGTAAGAGCAGTCTTTTTTTGTGCGCATGGTATATAGCGCGGATTAATTGCACGGCTGCAATTTGAAATTGTTTCTCAGTTCTGTCGTTTTCCTGTGCTGCTTTTCCAAATCGATGTATGCACGTCACATCATTACCTTGAATCGTCTAGGCTTCTGAATGTAGTCTACTTAGATTCTTAATTGACAATCTTCCATCACTATCAAATTGGCGATTGTTTGCAGGAATATTTAAATACTCCGCTAGAACGTGTCTAAACGCCTGAAGGAATTAAGTAAACGGGTGTTCAGTAAAATTTGAAGCCAGCTAATTCGCTGCGACAGCCCAAGGGCTTCCTAAAACACATCCTTTGCTTACCCACACTCTCCAGTTCATTAATCCACTGGATCGAAACTCCCCAGGCATTTTGTTTTCTAAGCAAGCAGGTCTTAGCCGTGACGCGTAAGAAGTTGAAGAACATCGATCAAGGGAACAACGATGCCTCCAGCATCGTGGGTAGAATGCCAGATTCCTGCCACTGACGTAGCAACCGAGCTTCCTTCTTTGCTCCCCTTTGTTACGCAAATTGCGTGGTTAACGACGTTGCACTTCTGGCTCCCCCTCGTTACATCCCTGCGCACCTTCAACTGTTCCCAATATATACATCACCCTCTTTCCAAAATGAGTGGTGGACACCCACAGGACCGACATTAAAAAGAACCATCCCTCTAATCCATTACAAGCCAGGATTTTTCAGCAAGATCGATTACCCTCTCGTACGATCTCTCCAGCATCATCCCCGCCGACAACTTTGCAGAATCGCAACGGGGGCCATGACAATACCTTCTCGTTCTTGCATGCGATCCAAGAGAAAGGCACCGACGTCAGCCTACATTCTCCATCGGCGCTGGCTAACCGATCCTCCGTATTTTCTCAGTTTTCACCCAGTCACGCCTCGCCATAACTTACTGTTAGGGGGTAGCACACCACCCCCATTGTATCAGGCCGAGATTCACCTCCGTGCAATGAATTTCCCGTGGACGCATCCGTCTTTCCCGCGGCGCTCGCCTCTCCATCTGACCCTGCCGTTCGGGCGCGCAATTATGCAAAGTACCTTCATTACGCCCGGCTGAATTATTTCTGGGTCCAGTTTTAGCGATCGCCCGTTGTCCGACGTGTCGGCTGAAATAAACATCCCCCGTGGAATCGTCTGAGAGGAGTAGCGCGGTGAACCCTTCTTCTCCTGGTTGCTTAAGTTATTCCAAGAGGGTTGAACGCCCTCTTGCTCGCACCGCGTATTGTAAAACTGCTGGATCCCCTTCCCGCAGCTCCTCCTTCGTATCGTAGGTCTCCTCCATTTCCCTGCATTTACCTTGCGACTAATGAATGGATTCTGCCATCATGCTTCTTTTCTGCTGGACCCTCCACGCCTCGAGTACCCAAGCATTTCTGCGTTTACCGGTTCATCGTAGAAAGCAGTTGACGCTGCGTAGTGACCGTCTTTTGAACGTCGAAATTCCGACGATTACCACTTGCCACAGCTGTTCGATTCTGAAGTTAGATGCAATGTTCAGGATCGCGAGGTAGCTGGTTTCTGGTCGAGTGCCGGGGCCGCAGACAATTTCGCGGATTAAAGCATCAGTTTCGTCGCGGATGGAACGTAAATAAATAAATGGGAAGGAGGCAAGGTGCATCCCGAGCGATACATCGAAATGGTGGCCCCGTATGGAAACGGGGACGGAAACTTGCAAAGTTATTGGATTGCGTGCCACCGGTCTGATCGAGTAAATTGCCGCGCGCATAAATAAGCTAGCGGTGGGATACAGGCGGAGTGCACGTAAAAACGTTCGAGTGCATGACTGTTTACGTGTATACAGGGTGATTCCGGTAAACCGACGGATTCGCGGAGATGCAATTAGCCACGGAACTCTGCAACACGTGAGCAGGCTCTTGGAAAGTTCTACGGTTGCGTGTCTAGAAGACTATACAGGGGTTCTGTTTGAAAATTTGCAAGTGCTATACCGCGGGGTACACTTTTAGCTGGAACAGCTTCGTGGCACGACTGTATTTTGTTGACAAATTTTTTAATTAAATTCTCAGCTCGCCAGCTACTGCTGTTCGGTTAGCAGTAATTAATATATTAATTAGGTATTAATTAATTAACAAACAGTAGTGGCTTTTGCGTTTCCTGGGATTGGACTGGCCAAATTAGAAGCACGTGTCTGCGCATGACAGGCATGCATCGCCATTCTATATTAGGTATTTACAAGGAAACATCTCGAACCCGGAAATTCAAAAAATTCTGAAACTTTGTGAATATGTACGGAATTTCCTTCTGATTACAACGCAATTTTTGTTTGCTGCCCAAATTCACTTTAAGGGGGTGTAATTTACCCCTGAAAATCCGATTATTTTCCGATTTTGTGTTATAACTCGCGAAGTGTAAAATAATTTTTTTACCAAATGATAGATCTAATTAAAAGAAGTAACTTTTGCCTTGAAACTTTTTTTCTATCTCTTACAGTTCGCGAGTTATAACACAAACTCTGAAAGTAGTCGAATTTTCAGAGGTTAATTTCACCCCCTTCGAGTGAATTTGGGCAGCGAACAAAAATTGCGTTGTAATCAGGAGGAAATCCCGTACATATTCACAAAGTTTTAGAATTTTTTGAATTTTCGGGTTCGGGATCTTCCCTTGTTAGTCATTCCATCACTACGCGTCTGTCATTTAGCGAGGGTTGCTTATATCACTTCAGACATTTTACGTTATATTTCATATTTGGTACTAATTTCAACGCAAATGACTATTGGATATTGTATCTTGATCTTTTAGACACCTACTATTATATGCTTAACCTTCTGTTCAGAACAAATTTATTTGTTGTTAATCTTTTTCTCACATACTGTAAAAGGTACGATTTAGGCAACCGGTTTCCTAATTCGTACCTCCACTAAGAATATTATCAATAACAAATAGAGAAGAAAATATTCAACATAAAGTAACGATTACTATATAGTTACATATACATATGTATATGGATCACATACAGGCCGCAATGAGTTGTTTCATGTAGGAGTTGTCAAATCCTACTGGTAAGATTGTGGTACGATTTAGGAAACATGATCAATTTATTTATAAATATCAATTTAAACTTTATAATGAATGTAATATGTACTTAAAATGAATGTAAAATATTCCACATTAAACCCGCCTTTAGAAAAATACAAAAATACAGGACAAAATTGCATTCCTTGATTATTATTAGCTAAAATAACCCGGTAAAAACTTACATCAATCATACCTGATTATTTAAAATGTTTATAGCACGCACAAAATAGGGTGTAAGCTCAAAAGGTTTTGTTCCTATTTCTTATTTCGCATTTACTTGACACTTTAATCATCAGATGTCATTTACATTCATTAATTACTGAGAAACTGATGAGGTACGATTTAGGTGACCAGTACGATATTGGGCGACTCTCCCCTACATTGTTCGCTAGGAGCGCCGCGAACAATTCCTGGCGATATTAATTACGCTTGTATCGTCGGATGGATCAATTAATTGGCTAGTTCATTCAATCATAACAATTCGAAGATTCATGAACAACTAATTACATGCGCCCTCATTATTCTACACCGTCGAATTAAACCGTCGTCCACCGAACCAAATCCAACTACAACACCGTACCACCCCCCCCCCCCCAAAAATATCCATCCACGAGTGCACAGAAGGACCAGCTCCGCCGTAAAACATCCCTCGGTACCAGCCCGGTACCAAGGTGACCCAGAAAACGCTACCAATTCGTTTCACGGTTATTTTATCGAGCGCGGGCGTGCCCTTGCTTCCGATAAGTCGCGTGCATGTCGAAATAGCAAAGATAACCCACTCGGCGTTCCCCGTCGACGGCGACGGGCTGTGCGCGAGGGTCTGGGAGAGAACTGTATCGCGGCAGCCTCGATACAGGAAGTTTCGCGTTAGCTGACGGAGGAACGTCGCCTTCCGTTTCACCGCGGCTGGGGCGACTCCTCTTCGCGGCAAGTACGTCTGGAGGAGATAACCACTACCCCGCTGCTGCACGAAAATGCAAATCAGAGTAGCGAGGAGAGTATCCGAGGAAGCGCATCGCCGCGGGCCACAAGATGGCGTATCGTGCCCACCCGCCCCCGCCAACCCCCTGAAACACAGTGAGCCGTGGCTGGTCCTCGTCAGCCGATTCGAGGGAATCCCTTTGTGCGGCGAAATTGGCCGAGTTCGGTGGCTTGTCTTCTATAAACAAGGCTGGATTCTGGGGCCTGGAAGCGGCAGGCACCCGTTCCGTCCTGTCGACGAAGCGAAACCCCGGACCGGCTAGATCGGCGGAACGCGTCAACACGTTACCGCCGCCAGGTTTTGCGATCACGCCGAACGCGAATAGTTTGGGACACTGCCGTCTTAATGGGCCACGGGCCGCCGGATGGCTGAGGAGGTTTTGCGACTCGATCAGCTTGCAATTTGGAGAGGTGGAGTGAAAGTACAGCGGATATTCTACTGATGATTCTAAGGAGTAGGATGGTTTAGAGAACCGATTTTAAAAGACACCTCTCACGCGAACCTTGTGCTTGGTTAATAATAATGGGCGAAGACACGCGCACACGTTGATGGTACGTGAAAAAGTGAATGCATTAGTAGAACCCCGTCCAATATCAGTCGGACGAAACAAAGGGGAGGAATGCTGCCGCGATCTGTCGTAAAAATCCATCCACCGTCAACGCGGCGAACATCCCAGCGGAATCTCTGCGGGGTTGGGGAACGAGGGGGATCCATAAAAGTCCATTTTTCTTGCGCGGCAGCGCTCTTAATACTTCCGCGATGCGAATTCCGCGAATACGGCGGAGCCCTATAAATTTCTCTTTTATTTTCCCCGAAGTCCCCGACTCCTCGGGAGGCACGTCGCCGGTGTACACAGGCGAACAGCGGATAGATCGAAGCTGGAGGGAAAATGGGAGAGCAGATAGCAGTGGCTGGTGAACGGGAGGAAGAACGAAAGAGGAAGCCACGGGGAAACAGCGCGTTGAAATAAAGCACACGGGGATTTCAGCCTCTGGTAACTGGGTTTGGCTTTCAGGCAGCCGACTTTTAGGCTACCAGGGGTGAATAACGTATTAGACGGGTGACACGAGGGGGGGGGAGGTTTGGTGCGCCGCCCCTCTCATACTTGGCTAAACTTTGCTGGGAACGGTGACTCTTCGTGCGCGTGGAAAGCTTCGAGATGCTCCTTAGCAAATGGCGACACGAGTCGTCCGTATCGTAGAATTCGTTGCGTCCACGAAGCTGCGGTTTGATATGAGTTGGATCGGTTCAGGGGATTCAACAAGTTTAGATTTCTGTGGAAATGGACTGGCGAGCCTAACGTATTAGAGTCTTCGATAAATAATAATAATAATAATAATAATAATAATTCGTCTTTATTTCCCACAAAATTACATGAATTAAGGGATAAAAGGGCGAGGTTCAGCATACCTGCTGCTTTGCAACCTAACCCCAATCTAGGAGAAATAAGGAACCGCGGGCAATGGGGGTCGAACCCACGATCTTTGGATCCACTGAGCGCTTGCCAGCCGCCGTTAGCGAAGGTTCCGGTCTAAAAATCGTTTTCTTTTTTTTCACTTTTCGAATGTTCATCCTTTTTGGAATATGTGTTAGAAAGAGTTTTTTGTAATTCGTGTGATTCCCGAAGTTATAGGCATTTGAGTAGCGGCAAATACATGGGTAACATCCGATCACTCGGCACTCGCGTAAAACTTTAACCCTTCGTTGACACACCTCTTTTTTCGATCAAGTTTGACATACCTGGGTGGCTCACACCAAGAACAATTTTTAAACGAATACCATTCTCATCCAAAGAATCTAATTACTATGAAAAAAATCATGGGTCAATTTCAAGGTCTCTAGAATACATTCCAATAATTTCTTTTATTGAAATTTCATCACAGTTTCTGTAAAATAATTCTAGATCACCACATGTCGAGAAAAAACGAAAAAAATCTTAAAAAATTGTAACTTTTACAAATTTCAATATTAGAAGCTAAAAATTTACAGAGGTCATGTTTGGATATAATAGTTTGAGAGAGAAAATATTTTGTAAGTCGACTTTGAAAAAAAGGTATTTATTTTGCATATAGAAGGTTCAGAGGGTGAAAATCAGCTTATGGGTGGCTCACACCCAGAGAGTCAACGAAGGGTTAAACGCGTTTTTCTCGAAACAGTGTGTTTCAAAATCGGTGGAACCTGTATCTCGAAAAGTTATTATCCGATTCTACTGAAACTTTTTTATTTTGAAGAATATACTTCTCACTCGTGGACAAACCAGTAAAATTAAAGAAAAAAGAAAATTTGTAAATTTTAACGGCATTGAAAGGACGAAACATATAGGGAAAAAGTGATTTCAAACTTCAAGTGTCGTAATTTTCTCAAAAAGTGTAATTTTTTGTAATATTTTCTGGTCAGTCCACGAACGAGTTTCATGCCCTTTAATAATCTGACATTGTTTTCTACTTCAAACCAATGGTTTAGGTGCTACAGGCTCCACCGGTTTGGATGAATTTTTTGACGCCTCGACTTTAACGACTCCCCATTGCCGTCTGCAACGATTAATTATAAAACAAAAAAATTATTTCTATACTGTAGGACATCCTTAATTCAATGCAACAAGTCAAATTAAATTATATGAAGTATTTTTCCCTTAATTAATTCCTAAAGATCACCTATTTTTATGGGCTCTAAACCGGAACAGCCCTTAACCGATTCCCTGAGATTCTCTATGTTTCGGACTCTACTTATTTATGGGGCGCCACCTGTGGTGCCACACTCGCACCATAGACCATTCCTAAACGCCGAACTCCCACACAAATATTATCTTTATCATAAATAGCATGATCTCTTAACGATCCCACTGGCGTGACAGTGTCCCAACCACCCTTGAAAACCATACGTCTGCAACAGCCGACAGGATGAAGAGGAGAGTTAGACCCAGCAGTCGACGGCTCCCTTTTTTCCCCGGCAAATTACCCCACTTCGTCCATAATCCAGCACCCCATCGCCGTGAAAACGCAATTTGCGGGCTGGTAATGTCGCAGTGGGCTCGTCAGGCGTTTATCAGCCGAGTCTCCGATTGGCCTGACTAGGAATAAATTCCATCCACGGGTAGACGGTCTCCACGCCCGTGCTAAATTCACCCTCCTGATCGCTAATAATTCCTTCCACACCCCTTCCGTTCGCCCTTCCGACGCTCGTGAACGCTCGCAGCCTCTGCGTCGCAGGCGACCGGTTAATGGATGACGGATCGATGCGCGGAGACTGCTCGCCGGTTTATTGCTGTTGGTTAATCTATTATCAGGGCGCGTTACATCGCGATAATTGTCTCGGCGACGGGCTCATTAACGTCCCCGGCTGCGGGGAAAAACGACCGCTCGCCCGGATCCTGGCGGACAGAATTTGAGGGATGCTGTGGCATCTCGACGGTGAAATCGAGGCTAGGGGCGCGGTGATTTCGTGTCGTACTGTAATGCCGGGGCTGTTACGCGTCAAGTGGTGGTTTTTATCGGGTCGTTTACGAGGTCTTCAGGTTGCAACGACATTTATGAGCAGCGTCGTTTCATTTTTTACCCCAGGCCGAACCCTGGCCAGAGGATCGTAGACTTCAGCGGCGCACGGTACTTAGAGAAATAGGTAGAAATGTTTAGAGGCTGCCACGCCAACCCTGTTGGTATTATGGCGGGCGATTCGAGTAATTGCACGTTAATACTTCGCTGGGTAAATGTAGGTCACGGGGGGATGTTACATCAGCGCAGGTTGCTCGAGCTTTATTTCGCGAGTTATGAAGAGGTCGAGCTAGCAGTCGATGCACATTCGTTATTTCGAGGAGAGTTAATAAGTCGATTAATAGGCGGCTATTTGTCTTTTTCATTGTAGAACGGACAATGTCGTACTGCTAATGATTTTAAACGAATGCAGACGTTTTTGTAATTCATAGGAGCTCGACGTCTGGAGCTTGAAAATCAAAACTCTGTGTTCGTATAATATTTCTCTCCCTTTCTGTATGCTCTAAATTTAGTAAATCTGCCACTCTGTTAAGTGTCTTATTTTTTACTGCAACGGCGCAGGTGCTTTCCGAGTGATTATTCAGGTCTGAAAGTGGAGTCAATTAAAATCCATCCATCTTGATTTGAGCCATTGAATTTATGGAAATAGTCGCAAGAAGTTTATGTTTTGTCATTTTTCAATAGGGGTGATTAATCGACGTGCGCTCGATTAATCACGAACTTGATGGTCGCTTTGGGTTCCGACAAATAACCGATGGCGATATTGTAAATTGTAATTTACGACATCCCGCGGAGCTTCCAAAGAATATCCTATTTTCCAAGTGAATCCGATACAAATTATCGCGGCGCGATAAAAATCCCTCGCAACTCTGGGACTACTTCCTTTCCCGTTTCAATGCAGAACGATATTTGAATGCCTACCGCGGTGTCATTAAAGCAATGAAGTGCATGCTTTTAATTGCGAGTTCCGTGGACCACGTAATTGCACTTGTTGCTTTCTTCAAACGATTAAGAAGCTCACTTTTCACTATTCACGCATTTAAACGAATCTTTAGTCACTTGAAACGAATATCTCAATTCTCTGCGTTGGACACGGCAAACTCGCATCTACAAGCATTTATAATAAATCTCATGCGTCCAAATCGCCCGTTTAAAAAAGGGGCAGAAAATTCCAACGAAAAGGAGAAATATTGAGGAAACTATTACAGCCTTTAAATTGTAATGATTCTTCTGAAAGCAAGTGTCATCCTTAAATTGCAATTGTTACTGAAATCCGACCATTTCGTGCGCAATTCTCCATGAAGCACGTCGACGATTAAATACCTACATAATTCCGAGATCACTGTCGCGAATTTCAATCGGGAAACCGTGGCTGAAACGATCCGACCAGTTCGAACGCATCCCCTTTATTCGCTCTGGCCAAGATCCCCGTCGGAGATACCGTAATAGCATTGTCACCACTAATAACTATATCGGGGAGCTCATTAGCGTGCCAAGGGGAGTCGCGCTATTATTATTCTCGTTGAAAATCGCCGCTGATTTCAGATAACGATCGCCAGTAGGGATCTTAAAATACGATACACTTGTTTAGCCTTCCATTCCGCGGCATTTATTAGCGGCACTGTTGAAATGCCACGGCACAGATAGAAAAATTTTCGACTATTTTCGAAGTGGTCGTTTGCAATTAACATCAGCGATGTCTGCCCCGTTTCTGTTTAATTTTAATAATTCGGAAATCGAGATGAACCCAGACTAGTTGCACGTAGAAATTAATTAAAATACAGGCGCGGTATCATTATCCCGCGGTACAGAACGGGCGTCATCCCTTAAAATGCTCGACATCGCGATTGTTTATCGCTGCGGGGCCCCGTGTTTTCGAAACGTCACAGTTAATACGCGAGCACATCGTTGCCGGGCAAACCTGGCGATTTCATTATTTTAATGGAAATCATTGTAATCATTTGTACACCGCCGCCCGCGGTTTCGGATTTTAATCGATGCACTCTCATTAAGAAATGATAAACGAAATATATATCTGTGTGCTATCAAACATTACGAATTCATCGTTTGCAATGTTTGCACGCGCGGCGCGCAACAGCTAGGTGGAATCAGGCTAATAGCGGCAATTTCTGCAAGTTACGAACGGATGATCTCTTGCAAATATCATCACTCTCGAACAATTTGGTAATAGTACCATAATTCCACACATTCTCAGTTTTTAAAACTCGCGCCTCCATCAATTTATAATATTTAAATTATTCGCAGGATCCGGAAAAGTCGAGCGACGTAGACTCGTGAAAGAATATCGACGCGGATGAAATGGCGAGGAAGGGTGCCTCTGCGAGGATATTCGCGAGGCAAACTGACGCGATTTGCGGCGGAGGGCTGAAATGCTCGCGGCTCCACTTGTGCCGCATTTCGTTCACGCAAATAGGTTCGAAAGCGGAACCGAAGGACTGGCTCGCTCGGCCGTTTTCCCGACTAATTTTAATCGCTTCTGATTTCGCGGTTCGCCCGCGTTTGCCGATCGAATTGTTCCGCGGAAATCGGCCGCCTCGGAATGCCACGCATTCAAATCGCCGGCTCTCGCCGCGCGTTTTCGTTAACCGTACGCTGATTGGCGAAAACCGAATTGTTTGTCCCCCCCCCCTCTTTTCCCTCCCCCTGCGCGCTCGCCCCTCTTGCCCGGCGTTCGTGCGTAAACTTCTAACGCGGTTCGTTGCCCCGGCGATTCGCTCTTCGTTTTTCCTCTACCCTAATGGCGAACGGGGCCCGACACAAAAGCCTGCTAGTTTCGAAACTTCTTTTCACGCTGCTGGGGAATAGTTGCCGAGCTGAACGAGGCCGCAAGAAGACGCGTGGTACAACGATCGATCGATGATGCCTGGAATTCGAGGCTGTCGGTGGAACGTTACGAGCTGATCGAAAAGCTGCACTTCCGCTGACGGAAGTTCTGCTTATGCTAATTGTTAAACTGCAGTATAAAGCTGTCTTTGAAAGGAACGTCGAATGAAGGTGCAGGGCACCGCGGCCGTGGGCCGTGCAAGGGCCCCAGAAAAAGAAGAAAGGAGAAAATAAAAAAAAATAAAAAATAATGATTTAATGATATTTGTTTGTTATATTTTTTTTTTTTTATTATTTTTATTATTATCCTTTTTTACTGAAAAGGTATTTGGGGCCCCAAAATATTTATCAGGGCCGGTCCTAGTCGAATGTATCCTACCCTATCCAGAATATTGCTGTATTAGTTTACTTTTCATGGTTAAAGTATTAAAGAAACACTGGCAACTGTTCCTTACAAGCACAAGCACTCAGGTCTGAACAGGAAATTGAATTCATGGGGACACTCGAACCCGAAGAAACTAAGGAAAGCCACATTCCCATTTCTACTTCCCTAGAATCTCCTTCTCGAACCGCCAGAAACATTCCGGGACACCCTTGCTATGACAATAAGACTTATGCGCGCGTAAGTTGCGCCAACAACGTGGCAGGGTGCCGGAAGTTTCGCTGCGCCGCGAAATTACACTGGCCCCAGTTACATCCGCTGTCGGAAGGGCGCGAAAGTTGCACGAGCCCGAAACTCGGCGAGAAAGAAACACTGGAAAGTCGCGAAGAAAGTGGGACAGGGGGAGGGGGGGGGGGGAGGGATGCTGTTGGAAATAAAACGCGGAATGGACGATATTACCAACTTGCCCGGCTAGTTGAAAAGTTAAACTGGCCTCGTACCAGTTTGAATTTGAACCCCTGCGCCCGCTCCCCCCTTGAAGCCTCGTAGAAACGTGTGGCTGCGGTATAAGGGACGGGAATTGTCGATGATGTGACTTAAGCCCTTGCATAATATCGAAAACCCGGAAATCTGGTACACCGCAGTATTCTTATTACGTCTTTCATTTGCTTTTCAGTTAAATAGAATTACAACGGTGGTATGAGTCTATATTACATATGAGTTTAAATAGTCGACAGGTTAATATTATTCCATGCCGTCTGTGTTAAGATTACCGTTCGCATCCCCTATTCTGTCTTCTTCTACCACCTTAACACGCAATAGTAAATTGTGGCGTAATCCTTCGCAGCCCCGCAAAATGAAACCGTCCAAGTGCCCGTTCCATTTCTCACTTCGTTCACTGTAATTCATATTTTCTCGCCAGGTTTGATAATTCCTGTCTGCGACGAGCGATATTTCCCACCATCCGGGCATATCCGTGATCGACACTTCCGAATAACCGCGGAATGGATGGAAAACGCGTGGGACGTGAGCCCGCGGCTCGCCCTCGTTAAGTTCCGTCCGGCGGGAGCGATTTTTTCCGCCGGAACATCCGTCGAATAGTTTCCCAAGTTCGTTTTGCAGCGGCACGCGGACGTGGATAATCGATCCCGTTGCCTGTCGGCGAATCGACGCGAACGGAAGTATCAAGGGCTACAAGTGGGACCCAAAGAGCGCGCCGAGCCCTTGCTTTTGCCGAGTGAAAGCACCGCGAAAGCACACCCGGAGTTTCCGTTTTGTTCGAGCTCGTGGCGTAAGTTTACGTTCCAGCGGAGCGAAAGCTTACAAAGCTTTTTCGGCGGTGAAATTCGACCTGGTTGGCTTCGAGTAACGATCTCGCTGCTCGGCAATCGACTTCGATTGAAAGTCGAGAATCAGAAATAGTTGATGGTTGGCGGGATAAAAAAAGGAGTTTGTGGTTAGAATGAAAGAAATTTCACCTCGGCTTCTGGTCTTTCCTTTGTTGAATAATCCTTGAATGTAAATTCGTTCCGTGTATAAAAGTAAATGTTTCTGTTGCTCGCTCAGTATTCGTGTTGTAAATATTTGTTGGAGGATTTCGTTTGAAGATATCAAATCTTTCGAAAGGCTTTACTGGTTTTGAGATTAATCGCTGAATAGCATAGATTTTAGAAGGTAGAGTGGATAGGGAGCGCGTCTGACCATGTCGCGACTCGTTCCACTAGCTCGCTCTACTGTACTCGACTTGCACGCTTCAAGCTTACTACCCTTTCACTTTTTAATGCATTCATTATTTCGGAAAGCCTTCAAACAAAAATCTTCCACTTTCATTCATGTAAATTTTAAAATTCACTTCGCAGAGCGGAATTTTAAAACACCGACACCTTGATGAACGTATAACATTACATTTCTGCTCGTATCGTATTATTCACTTTGAAGCGAGTAAATGCAGCAGGTTTGCTGAAAGAATTCCACTGTTTTCGACCACTCGTCGTTAATTATTATATGCAATAAAATCAACCTGATTTGACATTTAATTGGTCCCGCTGCACCGAACCGCGAGCAAAGAATTACAGGGAATAGAACAGAATGTAGCGAAGGGAAGGGACAGTAACCGAAACCAGACAAATTTTCCTTATCCACAAATATTTGAATGATTTAATAAACGACACAAACGATCGATGGTGGCGTGGTCGCCGACTGACCGAGCTAACGAAATTTCAAATCTACGCTTTTGTTTGACGTGGACAAATCGACTGAAGCGGAAAGTAAATAGACGGGTATTTTTCATTCGTATCGATTCGCGATACGAGACGTTGTCTGGCTCGTATCATCGATAAGCCACACCGATACGATCTTCGATTATGTTCATTAAATCTTGCATTAAAAGTGCCTCGATTTCGTTTCGATTAAGGAGCAGCTTTCCTCGATTCAAATGAATTTGTCCCTTAAGGAAACCTTGTGTAAAACGCATAAAAACGGGACAGGTTTGGGAATTTATTCAAAATGCCAGTGAAACGAATCTGTTTCAAATCTTTTGGGATATGTTTGCGCACATGTTGACAAATACACCATGTTTGTTTTGTTACAAAAAAAACCACTGGTTCAAAATTTTCGCTCGTGCCGCGAAATAGCTGCGCGCAAAAAAATGGTCTGTACGGGCCTTCAGAGTTTGAATTTCGGCCAGACGCTTTACGAACATTTTTTCCACGTGACATACCTACTATCGATTAAGCATAAAAAAATCAATTTTTTTTACCGATTACACAAGGTTCCTCTTAAATAATTCCACAGAATTATCACCATTTGCATGCGAACGCCGTAGAAGAATAAGAGTTTTTTCGTTCACCCTTGCCCGTGTTTCGCCATCTTCGCTGTAATTTCCTTTCACGTATCCCACCGATAACCCGACATCCATCAATGATTTCGGATCTCCTTTCACTCGCGGATGTTTAGTAATATCTTCGACGGGCTGCTGTCCGCATCGCGCAAACCTCATCCACTTCCAATTAATTCATACTCGCCGGCCGCTATTGAACCAGATCGGATTTGCTGGAACAATCGACGGATACTGCGTTCGAGCGGTCGCCTGATCGGTAAAAGCGTTGTTGTCCGAGGCATCAGTCAGCGACGATTTAGCTCCGGCACACGAGGATTGCGTAAGAACGGAGTCGATCGATGGTGATTCGTTCAGGCGCTGGAATTCATTATCCGCCACTCCAATATCGAGGAACGGCAGAAATACAGCCCTGCGTTAACATAAATATCTGCACAGAAGTCGCGTCAGCGATCGATCCTGAATTAAGCAGCCCGCTCGAAAATGCGAAGTAAAAGTTCGTCAGCCGAGCCTCGCGACACGCGCGCTTCGATCGGCGAACGCTGCGGATCAACTGCGTGAACCCGGTTTCGAATTCGATTTCCTTCGAAACGAACGGTCGTACGAAGAAAATCTAGTGTTACGTTTCCGACGGATTTTTCCAAGGATATTTGAAATTCGCCCGTGGCAGTGGGATTTAAACGATATCGCATGAAACGATAGGGAGAATCGAACGAGGTTGGGAAACAACGGCTGATGTAAAATAGAGAACGAAGCGAGGAGTGATCAGGGGATGTATCTGGATGTTACTCATCATCAAAGTGGAGTACGCAGGTTGGAGAATTGTGACGCGCCGTTCTGCATGGTTTTCCTGGTATTCGTATAAATAATGGACTCATCATAGATCATCTCGGAATACACTGTGCAAAGTTTAGATGCGTTGATTTATGGGGTTCCTATGTGTCACAGCTCTGACATTGAATCATCACTGCTGGTAGAGATTTTTCTTGCGTATTTCAGACTAATACGAGCATATATTCATGGCTGATCAGTCGCGCTTGTAAATAAAGGAATAGCTTGATGATAAGCGGAGCTGCGAAATCGCGACTCAGCGAGGAATGTCGAATCGCGAGGCTCCGCGTCAAATTATTCGTCCACTGTGCAACGACGCCAAAACGCAGAATTCCGACAGGTGAAAACGTCCGCCGCGAGCGGGCCCATCAGATAGAAATCGTCGCTGCATGACGAGATAATCGCCGGGCCTCGTAGCGTATCTCTTCAAAGCGAAATAGTCGCCCAGCCGAGGTGAATCCCAATGAAACTCTAAACGAACGGCAGACAGTTTCGCGAATACTCGAAACGAGATTTCCACGAGTGACGTGAAATGTGTTCAATATTTTTCTGTGCCTCGTTGAAACGCCAGAGCTCCTTCTGTGCTTTATCGCGCAGATTGAGCACGCCGAATCACCACAACCTCTGCGATTAAATTATCTACTGTGCTGAAAGTTTTTGAAGAACAACTCTTTCAGGGAAACTCGTCCCTACACTTTCGCGTATCCTAGAGTGACACGAGAAAATTAAACGGCGTTGCTGTTTTCTGCAGCATATGCTTTTTTTCATAGAACCACCGGTGTTATTTATAACAGCCCAGCCTGGTTAATTGCCTACTTAATATGTCGGCGAACAAACACCAATTTGTAGGCAGCGAACTAACGAAAATCGAACATAGTAGCGTCGAACGTGGAATATCGTGGGAAAACGCAAACGCCCATTTACCGGTTAAAAAGCAGAATGGAAAAAGGGCACGTTGCGTTGCACTGTCGAGGGAAACAATTTCATGAATTTAAATTACGTGTTCCAATCCAGGCCGAACGGGCGCGAATTTGCTCGATCCTTTTTTTTTTTTGTCGGCGGTCGCGTGAAAGAGAGTCTCGCAGGCCGGGGACAAGCTGCCAATTTGGCGTTAAATTATTTCCCCCCTGTAACCGGTTACAGGGAGCATTATTCTCGATAATGGGAATAACCTGGTTCATCGGGGGGAATGGCCCACTTAATAATTTATCGCCGGATTCGTATTTCGCGTCGACATGGAACGTGGCGCGAAGACGTTGGCCAGGCGAGCAGCTGAAGCTTTTCACAGTGTCTGAGCATCGATTTTTTGGGACCCTGCATCCTGCCCCTTTATTCACAGATTGTCATAAACGAGGGCAATGGAAATTTTCATCCTTATATCCGTAAATAAACAGTAATTCGTGTGATTCCTGTAATTCCTGTAATTCGTTATATCTTTTTTAATATTCATTGAAGTTCGCGGTAGAGAACGGTGGAAACGGTGCATGGGTGGCAAGACTGTTCTCCAGCCAGGAATCTCGAGGGCGATGCATCGAAGAAAGTTCCGTTTGGTTCGCCGTGTCGCGGCACGAACAATTTCATGAATTCAAATTGCACTTCTAAATTCAAAGCAGCCGCTCCGCCGGTAGTCGCGATTTTACCAACTTAAATGCAATGGGGGGGGGGGGCATGGCTTTTATTGTTATCGCGGGAGGGATATTCTCGAACCGACAAAGAGTCGGAATCACGAGCGAATAATCGACCATGCCCGATCTCCATAGCTACTCGCGAGTTTTCCCAGGCACCTTCTTAATTAGGAAGAATATTTTAGCGGGGCTGTTAAATGTGCCTTCTACGTGTTTAAAGTTTTGGTAAAAAAGGAATGGCTGGGGAAAAAGATGGGAAGTGCGGAACAAGGAGAACGTCGAAGTTTTAGAATTCAGTTTCAGACGGTGTAGAGCGTAGAGGTTGCTCGAGCTGTTCGCGGGAATTTGTGAAGCTTGTTATTCGCAACAAAAAAGGACCCTTCGAAGTGCGCATTCATTCTGAGACTCTGGGAGATTTATTTTCTCGAGAAGCATTTCGTATAATTTATACTTGACGTGTAATTAAACGTCATAATCTGGGGTTAGATACACATATATTTGACACAATTGTACTGATGGATTCAAGAAGGGCCTCAGTGCCAATAGGGGTAAATAGTACAGTGGTTGGCCACCTGACAGCGATTGGCCTTATTTTGAGAAATAAATGAATATAAAGAAACACCAATGTTATGCCTTTTTTTAATGAACATATTCATATTCCTTGTACTTTCTTGCTTCGGATGAAATCAATATGTCTCCACTTATTATATACTGTGATTATATATAAAAGCAAATAGAATGACTCGGGTTTGAAGCTTGGAAATTACAGCGATTTAATCAAATAACCATAAGAGTACAGTTGAAAGTTTGCGAATAGTTTAATGTATTTATGATATGTATATTCGGTATATATCGATAAATAAAAGTTGAAACTTTATAAAAGAATTATTTATTTGTTAAAATTATACATATATTACGAAAAATACAGGGGGCCAACAACTGTCATATGAATAATGTTGAATGATAGTAACCATGTTAACGGTGAAACAGTAATTAGCTCCCTGTTAAAAACAGAAACAAACACAACAAATACGTACATAATACAATATATCCATTTTTATTGAATAATTTTAATCTTATTTCTATCACCAAATCAGGTAACATTTTCTTTTAGGCTATATTACGTATCAAATAGCGGTCAATCACTGTCGAACCGATTAGACAATTACTGTCTTGACCATGCCAATAACTATATTTCTTCGTAGGAAACACATTTTTTGTATATTTTTATACATTCTTGATTTTTTTTATAAACTCTATTTATTTTCAGATTATTAGGGGTTTTTCGTACTTAATTATATTGATTTCCATTTCAAATTTACTAAATTCACATTTATAATTCGTTATTTTTGTGATACTCTTACTTAACTGGCCAACCATTCCTTCTCTTTACCCTAGTGAGTTTCGAGAAAAATTTCTCTGAACATTACGAAGTTCGTTTTTTTTTTATACAGACTAAAGTTGTTGTAAAACTGTCTGTAATAGGTACTTCAAAACTTGATACGTTTACTTATATAGGTAGTTGTTGAGAAAAAAAATGATAAAATTCAGGGTTGTTATCCCAATATCATCCAAACGAGAGGAGGTAGAGGTTTGAAATTTCTCTCATTGGTTTTTAGGCAAAGAGCATTATTTGGGATACATAAATATTAAAATTGATGCTGGGGCCGTTTTCCCTATATTTACTCGGCTAGACCCTTTGCCATAGCTCTGTCAATTTAAAAAACACGACAATGAAATTTAGAGGGCGTATGTAGAAAAGAATGAGGGATCTAATTACACGTACCTATTATGCAAAAAGTTCCCGAGTGTCTTGAGGACGCTCTTGAGTACAACAGAATAATTTATTTTCGTTTTCTTCACATACCTGCATACATATTTCGCGCATCGAACGACAATCGCAAGGAAAGTCTTGTTGCGGCCTCAGAATGTAACGCGATACGTGGGACATCCCTCGAAAATCAGTGATCGCTCGACAGTCTCGCGGTGTTCGGCACCCTAGAGCCTGCGACGCGACGCTATCCTTCAAAATGTCGTGCGATTCCCCGGGAAAGACGAGGCGCTATCGATTTCCCTCGCGAAAACGCTTCGCAGCGTTTTCCCTCTTCCCCTCTGTGGCGGAAGGAACCGGCGAACAAAGGGCAAACTGGAGAAAACGCGGAAACCACTTTCCCGCGGCCTCTCGCCGAAGATCGGTCTCGTTCCTTCGAGGATACCGAAGGATGCATCGCGTTGAATAATTGAGGACCCAATTTACCCGCTGGAAAACCGTCGTATCGGCTCGAGACACGCTTTCTCCGCTTCCGCTTCTTCGCCGCCCGACGGCCCCCGCGAAAAGCCATTATTTCACGGAGCAGAAGTCCTCCCCGGGGCTCGCCTTTTTTACCTTAATCCGAGGATCGCGTGCACGCACACATCTCCCCGCTCTCATTAGCTTAATGATACCGATTAATTACGGCGGTAACGGGCCGATGGCGACGGCAGCCCCCGAAAATAGTCCAACTGGACACCGGTCGCCCATGTTTTCCCATTCGAGAGGACTCTTCGAGGATTATCGCGTCTCCCTTCGTTTCCCTCGTTTTGTTCACCGCTCGCGACCCTCCGATTCGATTTCTCGTGACAACGGCCGTTCAAACGCCCGATTTCCTACTGCAGATCGGGCGTCTATGGTAGAATCCAGTAGAGGGGATGGATTTTCGATCGTTAGACGATGAACGACACGCTTTAAACCGTGCAGTTCCATAGTTCGGTTTTTGGGTAATGAGTTGAGCGCGGTTCGTTAGTCTCGCGCACCCGCCGCTGATTTAAAGGGGATGAAGGATTCCGCGGGAGAACCGGGTAATAATTGTAATTGGAATGTTTTTGCGTGGGTGGGGATCGCGGAACTTTCGCAGTTCCCGGCGGGAATGTTTTTCGAAATTGGCGAAGGGATAATGAGGGTTAATTTGGTGAAGTAAAAGCGATCGAACGTAGACTGGGACGAGGAATGCTCGGGGAAAAGTTTCGGGATCGAGGATTTTAAATCTGGACGCAATTTTCTGTTTAAATAGTCCTGAGCTCGCGTTCAATTTAGGTAGTGAACACCCCCGACGTGCAAACTTTCCAGTTGCATTTGGGGAAAATGGTGTGAAAAAACCGCGGTTCACATGGAATTTTTCATTGATCCTTTCACTGTTCAATAAAATTGGATGCACCCAAAGACTCCAAGACCCGTTAGAATTACCAAAAACCACAAACCCTTTCCAAAGGCTTCAACCCCGAATTAATATTCCAAGAGGCTCGATCTTTCGCCACAGCGTTCAAATGTGACTCGAAGCATCTCGACCTTCGTCCCCTCGCGCAAACCACGCTCCACGGGAACAGGTGCTCGCGGATATGGACTCACCCCGCGACATCGATGAATCTCCAGGCAGAAAGAGGGTGTTCCCGGCAGAGGCGCAGACTACCACGCCTACGTCCCGAAAATTTCATCCCCTGAATGATTAAAACCTAATATAGGGACACGCCTACCGGAGGATGTACGTCGAACCCCTCGTTCACGCCGTCAGCCCCCTCTATTTCCATTTCCACCCCCGACCCCTGCTCGTCGCCCCCTAATTCCGTGCTCACTTTCACCCTCACTTTCTCCTCCCGATACAGGTTTCTCGCTCACTTTCCCCGATTCCCTTTCTTCCACCAGCAAGCCTCCGACGAGTCACCCTCGCGTTTTTCCCCCTTTCGCAACACCCCCTCGCAACACCACCCCCCCCCCCCTCCTCCTCCCTCTCTAGATCGTCGTACATTTCGACGCGATGTTTTTTCGCGTTCTGCCCCCGACGACCGTCCCGAGAGGGTTGGAACACCCTCGCCGAGAAATCCGCGCCAGAATTTTCACGGTCACTGGCTCCAATTTCGCTCGGCGGTTTGCGGACGGGCGGTGTGCAGGCGGCGGTTGCGGGGGCTGTACGGGCGGGCAGAGGGTCGTTCTCTCCAGCCAGGGGGTAGGGGATGTCTTTATTATAGGACGGGGGGGAGGAGGGGGAGGGGGGAGGGGGGAGGACGGGCGAACGGCGAGAGCAACAGCCTCGACGGTGATACGTACAATTATACCGATGGTAAAATTAGAAGGTAGCATGGCGTTCCTTCCGTGATTCCGTGCGCGGTAATTGCAAGCGCGCCGCTCATTCTCGCGAAATCGATACACCATAATGAGACACCCGGCCCCGACAGCATCGTCGAGAGGATTCTCGGAAGACGAACAGCCGACTGGCGAGGAATTTAACGAAATACGTAGCCTAGGGGTCGATCGATCCTCAATCACGCAGGCGGATGTATCTCGCGGCTACCGCTGCGTATCAAACGTATGGTCTTCTTGGTGGTTTACAATGCTTGGTGGCAATACTATCCAAATTGACAGATGGCCTGCTTGAAATGCAGATATTTGGAAGAACGGTGTTTACACTTTGCAATTAACCCTTTGACTGCTATGCATCGCCATAGTGGCTTCCGAGCAATTCAAATTTACGAGACATCTACTTAGCTATTACTTTATACAATATGACTTTGAAATCTAGTTCCGTTTTCGTTGAACATCAGATAACTGCTGTTGAACATTAGATGCTGCAAAACGGAAAACTCTTTCTTTTCCTGTGTAGACATTTTCAAAGGGTCGCCTCAACGACTCAAGACACAAGTTATTAAGCTAGAGCGTAGTATACCAGAGTGTTATTTTTAATTTTATTTTTGTTATTATTTTTCCTCTCCGTTTTCTGAATTCTTTTTGTACGAACACATGCCGCATCTGTATATCTTTTTTAGGTATACATTTTATTCTACACTCTACTCTTGTTTCCATGCCACGAAACGACTCTATATTTTTCTCTTCCGTTATAAAAGTTAATTATTACAGACTGCCTCCTATATGCTTCGTTGTAACTAAAGAGGACTTCTCGTTGAATAAATAAATATATAAATAAATAAACATCAGCTGAAAGTCGATCCTGCTCCTCTTGAGTCCAAGTTGGAGCCAGTCGGTTTCAAAGAACACACCCCCTATACCCAGAAGCCGAGCGTTCAGAGCTCAGAGCTCATAGCTCGTCGCGAGGGGACGAAGATGTTCCTGGAAAAAGTCTGCAACCTAGCCCCCGTTGCAGGTGTAATCTGCAGTAAATTTCTCTTTCCGCTGCGAGCGCACGATGGCTGCGCGCGACTACGTAAGCCGCCCCGTGGATTTACGTTATCTCGCGATCTCCCCACGCGATTTATAATCTTTCCTCTCGGTTTCATCCCCCCCTGGTGAACGGAATCCACGCGAGCCCGAATACCTTCGGGCCATCGACGAGCTTCGACGCGACAACCGGACCGTGTTGCGCCCTCGATCCTTGCCTCGATGGAATTTCTTACAACCCCCTTGCTTCCCGCAGCTCCAGCTAAACCGTGGATGGTATCGTGCCCGGGGGAATTCCTGCTTTCAGAGTGCAAGGGAAACGTTACTTGCTGCAAAATTTGAGTGACACCAAAATTCAGTTTGCGGAAGAATTGCTGGAGTGTCACAAAGGTGTGGCAAGGCTGTTGCAAGTTAAATATAGAAGATGATTAAAGTATTGTTAATATAGGGAGAGTTCCCTTAAGGGGTTATGCCTAGTTAACATATTTTCGGGAATTTGTTGTGAAAAATGAAATGAAATGAAAATGATGTATAAGTTATTTATAAATTTAATTTCGACCGGAATTATTAATAGATATGATTTCGGCGGACTGGTTCGGTCACTTTGAAACATTAACAATCAAGCTATTTTGCAATTAATTCAATATTTATATAAATTTCCAACGTTTCGGTCTAAATTAAGACCGACACGTTGGAAATTTATATAAATATTGAATTAATTGCAAAATAGCTTGATTGTTAATGTTTTAAAGTGACCGAACCAGTGCGCCGAAATCATATCTATAAATGTGATGTATGTTTCTTACAACTATTTCCTTATTTTTTAAGTGGATGGTATTCAGCAACTCTCAGTAATTTTGTTATAAGAAAATATTAAAAAATGAACGAACATCAGCCACTCTCGCGGAAGCTGTTAATATAAACGCGTTGCGCCATGAGCACGATTTCTCCGAGCCGGATCATCTGAATTCAGAAAGTGAAGAAGATTCTGTTAATATGTGAGTTTATCTGGTGCGTGGACGAAGGATTTTTCAAAAAAAATGATTTCAGACAAAATGGCGACCGTTTAACGCAAAATCATGATTTTTCGATGTCTGTATTGTTCATTTTTCGTTAATTTAAAAAAGAGTTTTCCTCAAAAAAATCCTTCGTTCACGCACCAGATAAACTCATATTCTAACAGAATCTTCTTCACTTTTCGATTCCCGACGATCCAGCTCGGAGAAATCGTGTTCGCCGCTAAAAAAAAACTTCTGGAAGAGTGGCTGCTATTCATTCATGTTTTAATATTTGTCTATAACAAAATCACCGAGAGTTGCTGAATATATGTACTTTGAAAATAAGCAATTAGTTGCAAAATATATACATTAGATTTTCCACGAAAAATTCCTGAAAACACGTTCTTTTTCCTTAACGCAGGACGGCATCTAATAGCGGACATTAGCTACATCTGGGGATTGCCGTTAATAATAATAATAATAATAATAATAATAATAATAATAATAACAACAATACCGGTGATATTTAAAACACTACCGAGCTGTTATCCCGCGTGAACCGTCGAGGGGATATAAAAAACAACAAACCGGTTTCAACACGTTCCAGTCGCGTGTGAATAACTGAGGAAATTGATTTGATAGTATTTCTTTCTCCTTACTCGAGGAAAACCTTAAGCGTCCGGCACAAGGGGAACTCCCTTTATTTAAAGAAGAAAACTGTCTCCCAAGGAAACAACAGATTGAAACTTTAGAAAATATATACATTTCCACTCGAATGCTATTGATTCATCCCTCGGAGGATCGAAGTCGCCGTTCATCCCCCTCGAAACGCAATATCCGGTACACAACATTGATCAGTCTCTCGAAATATATTTGTTATCGTGCTGTTAGCGATAGCTCGTTACAAGGAACTCCGGCGACAGCCTCGTCGACTGTGAGAATACATCGGGCCGCGTTGAAGATGCACAAGGGGGTCAAAGTGAGGGTTTATTGGCCGCGACGGCAGGCGTCGCGAGACATTCGCGAGCGCTTTCGACGCCGACTTTGCCAGACGGACCATAAGTTAGCGCGACAGGCTTCTTGCTGCACGAACTCGCGTTGTTCCAGCTGTTGCAGGTATTATTTTGGCCGCTGACGTAAATCGAACCTCACCGGCCGAAGGGTGTCAAGCGAGACAGCGTCGAGTCGGAAACGCCACCGGGATAACGCTGATGCGCGTGCGTCCCTCGGGTTCGGACCTGGATAAAGATCGAGGACATCCGTTCGGCATCGAACTTCTAAAGAAAAGGACGAGGCAGATAGTGTCCGCTTAATATTCACGATACCGTGCCCCTTTTCAAATCCGTTGCGCTTAAAATAGCAGCAGAAATGTTCCCGCACTTCTGTGCTCCAACTTTCTGTTCGCGTGGCTATGAAACGTAAAAATTTTGCCATTTTATTAACACACCTATAATAGCCGCTATTGAATCCCGTGAACCTTGTTAATTGTTCCGATATCGAAACAGGAATCCATCGGTCGGTCCATGTGTACCACGTGTATGTACAGAGAAACAGCTACAACAAAAGGCCCTTTTTGTATAAAATGTTTTATTGATGTTGTAAAATTTGCCAACAAAATATCGTGGAATTGGTGTAATATTTGCTCTCCCGTTTATAGAGAAATGTTTACTGCTCGTCCAGCCAGGAATTTTGAAAACAGACTCCAATATTTTGGAACGAAAGGGGAATTGAATCGCAAGCGAGCTCGATGTCCAACGTTTAATTTGAAATCTTCTTAACGCGAAACATGCCAGCGTGGAATTCGGGGCACGGGATCCTGCAACAAAACGCTCTGCGAGATACGAAATGTCTGGTAACCCCCCTTCAGAATTCACGCGAGTTTCCCGGCTAAATTGAAATTCTGGATTTAAGGCCGGTGCTCGGCGTAAAGTTACATTTCCTGTGGGGCGGGCGCTCATCGTCAAACGTGCTGTCTTGTCGCCAAAGGAACTTCTCCGCATTCATAAGCTGCCGAGCGGAAGCAAATTCGGCGTTTCCCACCAGTGATGCACTTTTTCTCGGATAGCAAGGAAATTAAGGAGACCCCCGGCTCCGTTCGGGCTTTTACGCTTCCCGTCTCGCTTTTAAGAGTTTCAACGCCACCCGTTTACCTTTCTCCGCGATGATCTTAGATCTGCGCGTCGGGCGCAAAGCGTGCTCGGCGTCACACGCAGTTTTAATCTACTCCACTTTTACTACTCGCACCGCTTCCACTCGAATCCTATCTGTCGCGACGCGGGGCGTTTGCTGTTCAGAGAAGTCGCCCAATTTTGATAACGAAACGAGGGTGACAAAATTCAAAATACGGAAAATTTGGGGGTATTGATCATACGTGTATTTCGTATTAAGGGGTCTGCCTACCTTGACGGACGAAAAATGATACGAAGTTTGGGAATTTTTTAAAAGAAAACCATTAAGTATATTTACTTCCAGCTTTATGGCTTCATTTGTCCATCTTTAGAGGATATGAAAACAAAAATTGTATGCAACAATAGTGGTTATATCCGGAGTTATAGTGCTTCAAATATAGCGCCTTACAAAAATCTCATGGTTAGCATATCTACAATCAATCGTTGTAGTTGTCTGAAATTGAACATTTAAACATTTGTGTAATCTGTACGAGTGTGGCTATCGCCTGAACTAGATTAAATGAAAAATACTGAGAAGTAAAAAAAAATGGCAGCGTCTAAAGCAGACATCGATTTCTGCAAAAAAATGGCTGGTTTTTTAAATCGCAAAAGTCTAATTTTGCAAAAACCGACTTAGTTTTCGTGAAAACGAGAATGGGACATCTACTGAAGATATATACCAAGTTTGAAGTAAATCGGGTGATGGGTATTTGAGATATCATGCTAAACAATTAAAAAAACATCGTTTTGAGAAAATCACGTTTGAAGTTTTCTGTACCCTTTTTTCCTAATTAAATTATTTTTAAAATGTTGCCTGAATATGTACAAATATAGGCATAAAGTTTTCAATTAATATAATTTAAGAGTTTCTCTTAAAAGAAATTCCAAATATCGAGTGACCCCTTAATAACCTGAGCGAGTTTGTTGAAAGAATCCTGTATATGTCACGTGTATATTTCTCTAACAAGGAGAGGTTCCCAGGTGTCCGCCTCCGATTGCTTTGAATTTTGGATATGTTTCAGAGGACCGAAAAATAAGATATACGTGTTTTTTTATAGCGGCCCGTTTTCATATTTAGGGGGTGAAACCAACCCCCAAAGTTATAAGATTTTCAGGTGTTCATCTCCGATTGCTTTGAATTTTGGATATGTTTGAGAGGATCGAAAAATAAGAAATACGTGTCTTTTCATTTTGGCCTGCTTGCATGTTTAAGGGGTGAAACAACCCCACAGAGTTTATAAGAATAGTTGGTGCCCGCCTCCGATTGCTTTGAATTTTAGATATGTTTCAGAGGATCGAAAAATAAGAAATACGTGTCTTTTTATTTTGGCCTGCTTGAATGTTTAGGGGTTGAAACCACCCTCCAAAGTTCATAAGAATAGTTGGTGCCGCATGCCGGCCTCCGATTGCTTTGGTTTTTGGATATATTTTAGAGGACCGAAAAATAAGAGATACGTGTTTTTTATAACGGCCCGTTTTCATATTTAGGTGGTCAAACCACCCCCCAAAGTTCATACGGGGTACAAAAATTGTGGGAAGTAAAACTTTATATAAATTTAATTTGCATCATAACTTGCTATATGGACGATGTTCTTGTCGTCAGTCACCGTTATTAGGGGGTAATTATGAGGGGTGGTTTCACCCCTTGAACATGCACATGGGCCAAAATAGAAAGACATGTATTACCTATTTTTCGGTCCTCCAAAACATATCCAAAAACCAAAGCAATCGGGGACGAACACCTGAAAATCTTATAACTTTGGAGGGTGGTTTCACCCCCTAAACATTCAAGCAGGCCAAAATAAAAAGACATGTATTTCTTATTTTACGGTCCTCCAAAACATATCCAAAATTCAAAGCAATCGGAGGGGGGCACCAACTATTCTTATAAACTTTGTGGGGTGGTTTCACCCCTTAAACATACAAGCAGGCCAAAATAAAAAGACACGTATTTCTTATTTTCCGTCCTCTAAATCATATCCAAAAACCAAAGCAATCGGAGATGAACATCTGAAAATCTTATAACTTTGGGGCTTGGTTTCACCCCCTAAATATGAAAACGGGCCGCTATAAAAAAACACGTATATCTCATTTTTTGGTCCTCTAAAACATATCCAAAATTCAAAACAATCGGAGGCGGACACCTGGGAACCTCTCCTTGTAAGTATATCTTCACTAAAGAATATTACCCGTTAGTAATATAATAGCAACAAGTGAGACGCGAGCACCGATTTCACAGTCTACTTTCTTTAACTTTCTTTCTCCACAGAGAAGTTCAGTGCCCTAATTTCCCTGCACCCCTTTGCACTGTACTCGTAAATCTATCCATTCACCGGTGGTCCACGAGTCTCTCGATTCCTGTCGTCCTTTTTCAATTAATTAAACAACCATAAAAGCGACAGAACCCCCTGACCCGCGACCAGGTCTGTACGTGACTGCTCCGCAACCAACCGCCCGGTAGTGGAAGAGCCGCTTGAACTTCCGCAAGTTCTGGCCGCCGTTAAATCCTCGTTACCCCTGAAGATTAATCCGTGTCGGTGGTGCCGCGAGGCCTGCAACTCCCGCGCGTGTAATGTGTGCGATTCATCAAAAGGTAATTATTAATTCCGCGGGAACTCGCGTTAGCACGCGGCCCCAATATCTCAGGGCCAGAACGAGACGCGGCAAAACATTGTTCCATGCGTTGGATGCAGATAATTAAAAGCCCTGGACAATATCCCGGGACCATTTTCTGCTTGAACCTCTTAACCTTCGCTCGTGTCCCGGAAGAAGGTTTTATCTCTGAGACACAGAGACGGGTTCACCTTCTTCCTCTTGTCTATTCTGGTTAGACATTCTTCGGTTACCCGCCGGGCACGTTTCAATACCAAAATCGCACAGAGTATTGAATCGAGGAAAAGTGTGCACGATGCAAACTCTGGGTTTGCTCGACGATTTGGAATTGGAGTGTAAATAAATTGAGAGAAGGGATGGGTGGAAGAAGGTTGCGGAATTTTTTGAAGGGGAAAAAGTGGGGTGGTAGTATTTATTTCGTAGGAATAAGGTTTCTGAAGATTATTAAATATTCCCCGCCACAGAGTTCCATAAGGGAATCAAATTAATTTCATTTCGTTCATGAAACATGCATACCGGTCGCAAGTTGGATTTTAATGGAACATTGGGCGGTGCTGGTTTTTAACTCGTATGCTTAATGAAAACGCGGAAAAACTCAGGTGTTTAATGCATGTGTTTCGGAATTATACGGTACCGCGGGAATTTTATTTTATTATATTCACGAAGTCAATTTTCCCGAGTAGAAACCGGCTTCGGTCTGCTTCACCCGCGATAACATGCTTTCCCAACGTTTCCGCGAACTGCGCCGTGTTGGCCCTTGGCTTTGCATGCAAAAGTCGCGGGCTGTGGTATTAAACAAGCTTAAAATCTTATCTTCGCCCCCAGATAAATAATTACATTTCGAGCGAAGGCGCGTGTAATTTTTCAACTACTTACCTGCCGCGAGGATGAACATCAACATAATTAGAATTTCTTTACCATGCTTCTACTTCCTGTCTTAGGGTCCAGAAGCTGGTATAATTTATGCAGCTCTGGGAAAGAGTCGCGTCGATTGCATCGAAGATTTTGAAGAAAATTTCGTCCGAAATACTTTCGCAATATTTTATATTAAGTCGTTTCCTAATTTCATATCGGTGGTTGAAGTTACAAGGGTCGTTGGAGTCCCAGCCAGTTCTACCCATTTATGGGACTCGAGCGTTGCAGGAAACATAAGTATTCCCTTTCCCCGCAGCACGATTTCGCGTGAAATATCTGTCTGCAACGCATGCTGCCGCGATATTTCGCGATATCACGCGACAACGGGGGGCCTCGTACACCCTGCACTTATCGATTTCATTGTCTCCCTTTTCCCCGGCGGCTACGCGCCGGGGAAAAATGCGCAAATGTTTTAACACCGCGCGACGTTGGCCGGAGAATTGGAGCAAAGAAAGGGGAAAAACTTGGATAAAGGGAAGCCGTTAAAGTGGGGCGAAAGTTGGTGACGAAAGGAAAAAGAATACGGCGAGTGAGGCGAAGAAATAAAGATAAAGGAAGAGGAATTGGACGGAGGGGAGAAGAATAAAGCGTCAAGTTTTTCATAAGCTCTTAAGTTTGGCTTAGACGAATCACCAAAAAGAAGCATTTCCTTCTATCCCACCTCTGAACTAATTTATCCACTTATTTACTCCGGAAGCTTGTGACGAAAGGAGGTCGAAAGGCGAAAGTGTGAAGGAAAGAAAATCGTAAGGGGGAAATAAGCGGTAGACTTGAGGAAACGAGTAAAGCAGGGAACAGATAATGGGGAAAAGCTAATTTGCATAGAAAAAGGAAGAGCTACGTCGCGGCGAAGCTAAACCAGAGAAAAGGGACAGCAGACAAAAACTAACGAGCAGCCCGGAGAAGAAAAAAGACGGCTCGAATGGAAATAAGGAAGAGAAACTCAAGAAAAGCAAAGGGTAAAAAAGGAAGCGGGGCAAAAAGAGGAGGAAGCTAGACAAAGAGTAACGAGCGAAAGGGTGGAAGGCAACTCAAACAGAAAGGAAGAGAGTGTCGGAGGTACGATAATAGTCACGTAGAACGGAAAGAAAGACAAAGGGAAGAGGAAAAGGGTAGATCAAATTAACGGCGAAGTGGCAGGAAGAGTAGTTCCAGCAGAAGGGAGGAAAAAACTGTTACAAAGGAAATGGAGGCAAGGGTCCAAGAAGATAGATCAAAGTAACGAGCGGAAGGGTGGAGGAAAGAGATTCAAGGGGAATGATGATATGTACCAAGAAACAAACAGAAACGTGGGCGAAAGGAGTTTGAACGAGACCAACGAATGGAAGCTAGCAACTAACAAGGGAACACCGCGGACCCGGACACACCGATCGGAACGCAACTTTCTGGGTTTTTAGAGTGACTCAAAACAAGAACAACGGCGTATTTCATTTGGACCCTATCGCCTTTTAAGGGGGTGAAAACTAACCTCAAAGCCAAATTGGCACTTCCACTTTTTCGCGTATAACTCTCAAAGTACAACAGACAGAAAAAAATGTTTCAAACAAAAGTGTAATGGTGCAATAAGCGCTACAAAGTTGTGTTAACAAATTTCTGGAAAGAGTTTAAAAAAAAAAATAACTGAACGAAAAAAAACTTTTTCAAAATTTTGTTAACGCAAGTTTGCAGCGCTTACTGCACCATTAAACTTTTGTTTGTAACATTTTTTTCTGTCTTTTGTTCTTTGAGAGTTATACACGAAAAAGTGGAAGTGGCAATTTGACTTTGAGGTTAGTTTTCACTCCCTTAAGGGGTAACACCACTCTAGAGGCAGAAAAAGAAGACCTAAATTTAACAATTTATTTTGTGAGTATGACAAACGGAATAGAATTTCTTTTCAGAGGGATTATTTAACACATATTGAAGTACGAAAAACAATTTTTTTTTATTGCCATTTTCATGCAAAATGGCGGCAACAGAGCCCGTCGTCGAAAAAAGCTTTTTTGAAAACGCCGCCACGGGAGGACGGATTTCTTGGCATGTATGAGTCCTGGAACCAAAAATAAAAAAAATTTATAATCTATATACAATTGGCTTTGGAAGTACGTAGCCGTTTTTTGATTGAATGTAAACTTTTTTTTTTATAAACAATTTAATGCTCTTTTTTAGGGCAAAGAATCGATTCATTTCTTAAAAAGTGCACCACTTCCACAAAAATTGATTAAAAAAAATAACCCTACGCACTTCCAAAGCCAATTGTATATAGATTATAATTTTTTTTTATTTTTGGTTCCAGGACTCATACATGCCGAGAAATCCGTCCTCCCGTGGCGGCGTTTTCAAAAAAGCTTTTTTCGAAGACGGGCTCTGTTGCCGCCATTTTGCATGAAAATGGCAATAAAAAAAAATTGTTTTTCGTACTTCAATATGTGTTAAATAAACCCTCTGAAAAGAAATTCTATTCCGTTTGTCATACTCGCAAAATAAATTGTCAAATTTAGGTCTTCTTTTTCTGCCTCTAGAGTGGTGTTACCCCTTAAAGGACGATAGGGCCCATATGAAACACACCGTTGTTCTTGTTTTGAGTCACCCTAAAAACCCAGAAAGTTGCGTTCCAATCGGTGAGTCCGGGTTCGCGGTGTTCCCTTGTAAGTAGAAGAACAAAGGTCAACGGTATCATCAAAAGTCAGACAGGTACCCACTAAACAAAACTCTGTGGAAGAAGACAGGGCAGGAAGAAAATAAATCATCACCGAAGAAAAGGCAGCAGAAATCTGGAAACCTATGACATCCACGACCAGCGAACGAGGCCGCCGCAACGAATATCCGTGCTGGATTAAAATTCGATACGGATATCGCGTTTTCTTCCTGCCAATACTATCTGCCAGCCGTTTGGACGGGGAATAACGGTCGTTAAATAATTCTTGGCAGGCGGAAACAGGCAGAGACGGGATTCACCAAGGGAGCGCGCTAGAGAAAAGCTGGTTTACAATGGAAAATCGAAACTGCGCTACGGTCAACGGTATCGTTGACGACGGGCGACACGATCTGGTCATCGATACCACGATCAAAGAGAGAGCGCCGGCCACGGGTCTACCAGCAACAGGCACGTATTCAATTTTTCCAACGGGCATCCACGATAAGCGCCGCGACGCATCGACAGCGTATTGTCTTCCTGTCGGCCGGATCTTACGGACCCTTTTCCGACAAGATTTAAATAGCGAACGATCTGCCAATAGCGTTTTGCGTACACAAGGGAAACGGTGATCGAGCATCCTATGGGTTTTACACGTTCAGCTGGCACGCCAGGGGTGTTTGCCTTGTTTATGGGGAGGGTTACTGCGCCGGCTCTTGGCTGGAAAGGCGCGTGGAAGGTGTTTCACCCTGGTGCACGTGATAGTGTTCTAAAGATGATGTTCGGTGGATGAAGAGGATGGGCGTTTCCCTGCAAATACCTTGAATTGTTTCTCGTTTAATTTATGCTTGCTTACGGAGGTAAGGATCGTCCTTGATGTACTTTCGGTAATGGTACGAGGTTCCAGGCGAGTCTCGCGGGGGAAATAACTGTGCGAGTTTCGAAGGAGGGAATGTAATGGATAAATGAAAATTCTTCCTTATGTGACAATTACTGTACTTAAAAGCAAAGTCACTGGGGTGGAGCAGGAAGGAGCCTGTTATTACAGCAGGCTTCGCGAGGGAATATTCTTGTGAAAAAGTAGCTGCCCTCGTAGGATCCCGCGTTCGTTGCATCCGTATTCTGTGCACGCAGAAGTGCTTCCCCCTGGGGAAGAAAAAGGCATGGCTTCTATATGTATAAACACGAGGACCACATTTACTTTGTTATACTTGCTTCTCCACCCAATAATAAAATAGACCGCGAGCGCAGGCACAAGATACAATATTCCTGCATGGTTGAAAGGGACTCGTAATTGTTTCCAACACCGTGGATAGTGTATCCGCGATTTTTACCATTAGGAAGATTTCGATGTTCTTTTTGCGTGTTGATTATCGTTAAATATAACTGGCGCGTTTATTGTGCATCTAGAGTAAAGGACCCAATTACTTCCACCTACACGATTACTGTCACCCTCAGCTGTTTTACGTAAAATAACGAATAAATCTTGTAAAATGATGCATAAAAAAAATTTAGCATACAATTGAAACTGTTATTTATACGATACAAAAAAAACAGCACTTAATTTTTTCTTCGATAATTTGGATAAAACGATCAAAAGTTTTAAGCGGATATTAGGAGAGTGAAAACGACGACTTCCTTACAAGAGAAAACAAGGCGTTAATGCAAATGCTGTAATTGTAATATTTAAGCTATTAACATAACAAAATATAATGTTTTAAACGATATAAGCATCAAAGAAAGTAATAAAGATCCGGATTCAATGATTCATTAAGTCTTTTTACTTATTAATTGGGGGACAGTGATTGGTGCAAGCGTTTCAAGCATTTTGGTATTACTGTAGTAGCAGTAGTTGCTCATATACATGAGACGATATAACCTTAAAATGAATTAAACAGTATTAGGTTAGCTGACAGTAATTCAATCAAAAACATTTCAAGGGTGTCAGTAATAGATCTCGAAATAGGGTAAGCAGGCCAGTAGCTGGACGGGGCCCAGCAGATGGACGAATCGTTGGTTAATCGTTAATATTGAAAGAACTAGAGTTTTAATCTGTATTATTGTTTTTTTATTTTGTAGAAAAAACGTTTGTTGCTTTATAAAACAGTGACATATTTATCGGAAAAAAAAAATTGTATGCGAAAAATGTATTTGTATGTACGATTTTACTTCATGCGTGAAACGTCTGACCACATTAGACTAGAGATGACCTCACTTTATTTGCGGCCTGGGCCCATAACCTGTCGCACCGTTTTTTGCCAATGAAGACTCCATACGTTTTTAGTTTTGATGAAATAAACTTAATAAACTATATTTTAACAAAAAATAACTTAATCTCGGTACCTACTATAGCTAATAAGTCTTTTATTCGTCTAGCCAGACACCCGTCCATCTATTGGTTTTGAACTGTCCATCTGCTAGCCCTATCGTCCATCTACTGGTGATACGGGCTATGAGTAGAATTTTCATCATTTTATCCTGAAATACATTAATCTTTTACTTACAGTTATTTTTTTCTTTAAATTTCTACATTTTTACGTGCAAAGCTTTTGATTTTTTTTAATACAACAGATATTTCTAAGAAACACTTTGATGTAAACTTCGGAATCAGCTAAACTGTCCATCTACTGGTCTGCTTACCCTATATTCTCGAAATTGATGAATTTATACATAAAAATCGAAGTTTTAAGGTCCACCAAATTTTGTTTACTCATCGAGTAATCATATTAAACAATAATAAATAACAAGAATAACATATACTTTTAGTCTATAAGTACAAAATTATAAGATAATGTTAGCGTCAATTAAAGTGTCAGTAATTATGTCCTTTACCCTATCTGACGAGGTTCGGCTGTCCCCAAAAATAAATAAAAACATTCGTACTGGGGGATGAGTGGAACATGTAACAGATAGCTGTGCAAAGAAATGTGGAGAATTCATGGAGAATTTGCAGAAGAACTCTGCACCTGAATTCTCACAACACAAACAACTTCCACCATTCCACTCATCTGCTAATTTTAAGATACTCTTCACTCATAGCAGCTCTTTAAACACTACTTAAATGTGCTAACCAATTATACGAGGGACTAATTATTATTAAGTCTATATTCCATTCACATTGTATACGCGGTGCAGAGAATATACCTAAATGGAAAGTAAAAAGGAAAGCAAAAGGGACAAAAAGTCACCTCAAACTATTATTCACTTTGCGGAATGTATTTGCTTAGAGCATCGCGCGTTCCACCTATTCTTTTCATTGGCACCAAAGCCCACTCTGTGAAAGCCCGACTCCGCGGCAACTCTGTGTTTCGCCGAGCCAGCCTGGCTTTAATCCATTAGTCGAGGAACGGTGGACGCGCGTCCCACCTCCCAAGATTCATTTTATTAATCTATTTGTCTCCCCGCTGAACCAATATCGACGGGGCCACCGCTAATTCCCGAATTAATCCGCGTCCCTGCAAGCTGCGTAGTTTACGCGCCGCCCGCAACTTTCCATTCGTTATCGCGTGCCCGCGCTTTGTTTCCACGCGGAGGGACGGCGAGGGGCGTCGGGGGCTCGCGCGCGCATTTATCGCGCGAACATGAAACCGATAATGGAGAAACGGCGGGGTGGCGCGGATGATAAAAAAAAGAACCGAGAAAAAGGGGGCCACGAAAGGGAAAAAAAGGGGGAGAATGGTGAAATTCGGCGTAGGATTCAATCGAGGATCCTCGAGCTGCTCGCAACTTCCTGCACCTCCTTTCCTTTCTTTTTCAACACCCTCCTCCGTTCTGCCTGCCCCTGTTGATTCCGATGCGGTCGAGCTTCCCTTCCAGCCGTTCGCAGCTCGACGATTTCGCCGCGCGTTGCTGGAATTCGGCTCTGTTTTTAAATGGGCAGTGGCGATGATACCGAGGAGGTAAATGCGAGATAAGATGGACCCGTTTTGGGGCGACACTTTGGGGAACTTTTTTGAAATTGCCCTGCGAGGTGGATAGAGAAACTAGGTCGGAGAGAAGTCTGTGTGATGAGAAATTAGCGGCTGCTTTGATACTCGATTAAGGGGATTTTATAGCAGATTGCTGTGGAATTGGGTGCGAATTAAAACAAAAAGATATTAGAGATGAATAATATTGATTGCATGATAATCAATTTTATTCCCCGTTACTGTCTCCCCGAATCCGTTTTATTGTCGACGGTAAAGCAGGAAGCACCCGCTGCAGAACGATGAAACGTTCGGTTCTGATAAACACCTGTTCAGCGAACTTTTCATTTCCGATTTTGTGAATAAATTTCCCATACGCACCGGCGATTCCCATGCATCCGCGAGAAACCGTACGGAGCGCGCATAGCGACCTGACGTACTTCGCGATTTTAATAAACAAGCTTAATCCTCCTGGAAGAGCGAGGCTGCGGTAACTTTTAAAAGCAGACGGTTCCAGCCACGTACACTCGTGCGTTGAATCATGATAAATACTGCCCCGCATCCAATTTATACTTTGGGAACTTTGTCCGGCCGAAGTGTGAAATAAAAATTAATTTAAATTACAGTAAACATTAACAGCGGGGCGGAATAATCCACGTCTGGTGTAACGCGGACACGATGATCAATACTCTGACGGGAAACATGCCGAACGTAGAATTATACGTGTTCAGACGCTGATCACTGTTCCCCGTGCAATATTGTAAACTTTCCCGAACGATACGATGCACTTCTGTAGGTGTGTGTGTGGGGGGGGGGGGGGGGGGGGAAGCACGATTTTATAGCGGATTCATATTTTACCTCGTTCCGTAACAATCTGCAGAATCTCACGTTAATTTAATACCCGAACTGTATGCATAAATGATAGCTTAATGAATATTGTATGGTACAGTGGCTTCCTCACTGCATTTCCGTTTTTATTCGCCTCGTAGCGCTACTTTATCGGAGCGCGAGTCCCGGAGTGAAAAATGTATAGAGGCAAACAGTGACGAGTCCCTGTCGAACGAGCCGAGGAGGTCCTTGTAGTTTCGAACATTTGCAGACCATGAATCGTGAATGTTCACTGTGCTCCTTCAAAGTACACTCCCCTGATACAGAGTTCCGTGCACTTTTTAGTGCTGTTTAACTACACCGTTCGTCCTGCGGCACGGGACGGTATCAATTAAACAATTAACCAGCTTCGCCGGCTGGCTGTGATGTCTTCGGTGGGAGTGTTGGCGATTTCAGAGAGTTACAGGCTCCAATTTCGTTGCAATTTCTAAGCGGCCGGGTCAACAAGGGGAGCTGAGTACGAGACGCATCTTGATTTCGAAAAACACCGCAGCGTTAACCCGGGAGTAGGCGCGCCAAATAACTTACGTTAGTGGGCGCGCGTCGGTCATTTCGACCGATGATAATGCAATGAGAAATAAATTAATACAATGACTAAAATACTAAAAATAATGTATAACATTGTATTTTACTTATTTCATGATAAAATAAATAATAATCTGTTAACGAAACACAATAATAAATGAAAGAAAATAAAACATAAAATATAAAGTAAATAAATTTAATTAACTGTCAATGAATTAAATAACTAATTATTCCTCGCTTGATAAACTAGAGTCGCTCGCATCATTACAACATTCGTTACAAAAGTATAGTGTATGTTCATTACAAATGAATGCGTTACATTTAGTACAACGTTTTCCCCTTTTTCTATTCTTTATATAAAAATTTGTGCGAATGCAAAATATAAAATTATATTTTCTATTTATTAATTTGAATTTATCACTTGATTTTTAATTTTTCATAATAGCAATTATCCAATATATTTTATATTTATATTTGTTTTTCAATTTTGGTTTTTAAAAAAATATACTTATAAATTTATGATTTTATAAACGTATTAAATTTTTATATTTTCCTCAGATTAGAAACATGAAAATAAAGAATAAATACTTACGTTTCCTTCACTCAAAGTACATTTCTCCTTTACAGCTGTATCGTTATCGGATTGTATAACATAATCGGAATCTTCTGCGGAATCACTGACCTCGTCTTCAATGTTTTCATTCAATAAGAAATCTCGGAAATCAGTATTAGCGATGATTAGCCACACAGTTACGCGTTGTATGCGACAGGCGAAACGAGACTAACGTTAGCAGGCGCGCTATGGTCGAAAGGACCGACGCATAACAATGTATGTTTTAAAACCTACACGGTGCACGAAGTGTCGCTTCAAAACATAAACAAGTCGAGACCTCCTTCAAATGAGAATAGCTTCACGGAAAAAGTAAACAGTCGAACGCTATGGATCATGTTTCAAAACATACGAAATCATCGGTCGAAAAGACCAACATGCGCCTACTCCCGGGTTAATTAACGGATACTGTTACGCGCTGGCTTCATGACGGCAGAATCTGTGCTCAGTTTCTGAATTCGCTACAGATCCATTTAAAAGCTAGAGATACTTATTCTGAAAGGTTGAAGTGGGTTACCAAGCTTTCAAATATATGTCTATCTATTGTTCACCCCTTCAACATAAAATGTCAGCCGATAAGATAAAATAAGTGTGAAATATTTTTTTAAGAAATACTTTCTACCCAAGCATCAAACTCGGCATTTGTCACTTCGATATGTTCCCTTGTCAGTACCGCGGATAATGAAACCGTAATATGTGGCTCACAGTGGAAAATTAAATTTGCAATCTTCAGAAATTGCACTTGAATTTGTCACGCCCCCCGTTCCCATGCTCCCGAAGTAGTCCAACAAAAGGACGTATAAATCATTGAAATGAAGCGTGGAAAGAATGTTTCCCTTAAATGATTTACGATGTGCAGCGTGTCGCAAGTGTGAGGCTCTGAAGGCGCAATTACTATTAGCGAGCAAGTCTCCCTTTTGTCGCCGGCGCCTTCGATCGGGAGCAACAGATAAAAGGAACGAGAAACCGGCGACGGGAGGGAAGCAAAGCGCGAGAAATGAAGTGGGCTGATAATCATGGAGGGGGGGGGGGGGGGTAAAAAGACGAATCGAGGACAATGCGGAAATAATAACGGAGGAAATGATTACGGGGATGAGAGGGAATTATTGTCCAGGACTTGTAACAGCTTTCTGGTGCATTGGACTTGCATATTACCCTCTCAGCACGCGTTTCACTAGCTTAATATATTTCATTAATTTGCTTAAATTAACGCTCCGCGTAACTGATACAGAAGCCGCGGAACCTCCTTCCCTCCTGAATTTTCCTCGCCACCGTAAACGCAGTGGGAAATAAAAATTCGAATAATCGCGTTAGTTCCTTTTAGTAGAAAATAATTCGCCCCGTCGCGGACGATCATTCCGTTACGACATCTTTTCACGCAGCGGCAAAACAATCGATGCTTCTGGTGCTTTGTTTCCTTTATTAGAGACTCGTAGAAAAATGGCACCTATCGGTGGAATGTCGATTCGTCAATCAATCGACATGGTCCGCCACGTTTCGTTGCATCGATCGGACTGCTGGCTTGTTCTCCGGGAGAGGAATTAAAGCTACTAAAGATGATACCTACACCGAGGTTGGGCGAAGGCGAAGTATGAATATTCAGCCGCGGGTTACGCGGTTCCCGCGTATTTCCACGCACCCAGCCCCGCCGTTTGTATTCATAGCCGAAAATAAATCACGGCACGCGGAATAAACTGTCCATTGCGTGGCGTTCCGTTGCTCCTTCGTCGGCCGTGATTAATTGACCAGGCGCCGGTCAAAAAGATTGATAATGAGCACGGTATCGATCGTATCCGTCGCCAGCGATAATCACAGAACCGTTAAATGGACGATTGATCGTTCCGCCGGAGAAGCGAAAATCTCGACTGCCTGGATCCGTGTAATAGCATTCACCGTCGCTTGTAACGACTGATTTTATGGGTATTTGATGAGATGAGACCGATGGCAGGACGGCTAGTGCGCGGGAGGAGGTACAGATTATGAATCGATTCGTGAGTTACAATACAAATCTGCTGTAAGCGGCTATGGAACTCTGCGATGCTGGGTATTCTGTTCTACGGAGGTAAAGTTGAGCAGTAAAAATTGAAGTATATATTTTTCACGGCCTCGGATGATTTCGAAGCCCCAGGATTTAAAAATCTGAAAATTGTAGGGTTTCAAAGTTCCCACGTCCCACTTCAATAAAATCCAGCCTCCATAAATTTCCTCGGAACTTGTGGCTTTCCTCGGAAACAGCGATTTCAAACTTGCATCGTCTTCGAAACGCGCGATCTACTTGCACGCGGGGATGAAGAGAAAGGAAAAACTAAGGCCGTCGTGCTGCGCGCGAATCGCGATTTGTCCCCGGACAGAATCTTTCCCTTGTAAAAGATGGAAAGCCACGAGCATTGCCGTTCATTTTCGACGCGTATTATTCATCGAACCGCGACTCGAGCCGGGGCAGGAACAATGGTCGGTTGAAAGCAGGAAATATCGTATCTCTTTTGATGGCCAATAACCGTGGGCCAGCGTTTCGAAGGGGATATCCGTTGCAAAATAACAGGGAAAAAGGCGAAAAAACGAGTTGGGGAAAAAAGAAAGCAGAAGCCGTGTATCGCCGACCCTTGATAAATATTCAGGGCGTACGTGCGGGGAGCTCGCGTGGGCGGACTTTAATTCCAGAATTAATGGACGTTCCGTCGAAGTTGACACGATTAACCCTCGTTAGTCTGTGTCCAGGCCGCGATCATTTCCGCAAAAATGGCAACTGGCGAAGTTTAATAAACACCGTTAACGGAATTATCGCCGCGTGCGATTTATGGGTTATCAAGCTGGCTGGGCCCGTAATCACCGCCGTTCCACTTACGCGCGTCTCGACAGCTTGAAATACGGCAATGATTGTAATTAGCCGAACGGAAAATTATTTCCGTCGATGGTACGGCGATTGCGACTCTTTGCAACTCCAGGGACACCAGAGATAACGGATGAAAATATTTTTAAGAAACATTTATTTAATGCAATTTCATTTAATGCAAATTCAATAAAACTCATTAGGTGATTGTAAAAAAAATTATTCTAAAGAATAAAATCCAGCTTTCAGTTCTTTTAACAAAGTCCCTTCTTACAAAGCCCCTTGCACCCTTCCGGGCGCGTCTTTGCAATTTATTTCAACGCTTCAGATAGCCTGATTCTGTAGGTTCACCTTGCGTCCAGGCACGGCTTCCATTTTTCTCCCACAAGCGGAACAGAATGTCCAACACCGAGCGGTTTTGAAAAATGTTAGACTGCCTCCGCAAGGGACAAGGAGCAGAGAAAGGGTACCGGGATCCTTGCTCCTGATAGTCCATTGATTCCGAGTCGTCGAAACGAACGATGGTGGGGTGCAAAGCCTCCGACAAAAGGGAAACGGTGGAGATAGGAATTGAGAATCGTTGAATAAAGAAGGAGCCGGTTAAAGATTCGACGGACGTGCATAGATGAAAATTCCTAAGTCAAGGGGGCCGGCGCATGGATAAAGGGGACTCGCCAAAAACGGGGCCAGGGCGGCGGGAATTTGCGCGAAAGGTACCTTTCCTTATTCCCACCCCCGAGCGGCGCGGGAATCCTTTTGCCGGCTTTCATTCCCGGCCGCGCGGTCGATCGATCTCTCGATATCTTCCGCCTAGATGAAGGATCAAAAGAACTATGAAAATGTCGGGCGAGCAAAAAGACAGCGGGAAACGGGGCAGAGGCGGTCGTCGCGACGAATGGTTTCCTGGGGGGTGGCCCGGGGGTGCGTAACAATAATCAAATGCCGCGAGCCTCCTCCTGGGAAATAAGGGAGCTCGATAGGGTCGGGTGTATCGTGGAAAATGGCGACTCCATTGGGCGAAGGTGAGGAATTGTGGTGCGATGCGCGTTGAGCATCGATTTCCGCTTATCAGACACGCTGGATGCGCCGTCAATGGATTTCCTCCTCTTCCTTCGACGCTCAGACAGAACCACCGTGACTATTTTATAACAGATGAACGAGAGATGTTATTAATTGCCACTTGAATTTAGGGGTGAACGAGTATGGGGCCGAAAAGTTTCGTAGTATTTATTGCAGGAGAATGGAGGGATCGTGGGATTAGGTTCGAATTGTCAGTTCCTTTTTTAGAGACCATTCCTCTCGACACTGACAACCTTTACGCGACTATCCTGCCATCGCTCTGTCGACCGTTTGCCGCGTTTCATAGCACCGCTCCGAGGCTTCCGCGTTTCCACTAAATCACCCGCGAGAACTGTCTTTTCCACCGATCCTTTCTGATCGTCACTCTCTCGTCACCAACGAGGAGTCAAACGTAGGAAACATCGGCGTCGTCGAGGTTGTCCATACTGCAAAACGTCATTTCCGATCGCAGCTGCTAAAGTGTACACCAATTGACGCAGTCTGGCGGATCCCACCTCTGTAGCGCGTAATCTCGCGAACAGTAGGGTGGAGATTTAAGAGTTAAAAATATAAATTAAGTGTTTTTTATAAGTCTTGCCATCCTGATTTGTTCCTTTAGATATAACAACAATATATAAAAACTTTGGACAATACATTCTTATGTTTAGGGGTAGCTCAAGTGAGTCATAGATTAGAGAAATTATAAAAATTCAACATATAATGACTGTATTTTAATTTATACATTTACATTTACATTGCGCTACATTTGTATTTGATAATTTGTTAAATTTAGAGTTCACAGAGACTCAGACATCAGACAGTGTCAGTTTCCTGCTGTCGGGGTACAATTTATTAATTGTTTTACTAAAATGGAGCACAATGGTACCTTTTCTCAGACTCTACTTTACTTAATGAATAAATTAATGCATTTGAAAAAATTTCTAGTGTTCTATGCCCTTCCATATAAATGTCATATACATTGGAAATTTCGCCCCCATTGAGCTACCCCTAAATATAGATCAATTGTGCTTGTATTCTGCTCGATTATATTTTTCATAAAAACGAATATATTGAAATGGTAAGAAGATCGTAATTTCATAGTTAAAAAATAAGCTCCACCCTACTGAGCAGATATCAACGCGATCGCGAAACCTTAGTATCTTCTTTCATTTAGATATATATATATATATATAATAAATTTTGTCAAGTGTAACGATTGTCTCCCGAAAAATAAGTCAATGATCCATCATATAGACTCCTCAATGTATCAAAGAAAATGTGCTCCACAGTTTGCGCCCATTTTTGCACGACGAATCTCCTCCCCTTCAATCTCACTGCGAATTACGTCTCGCCTTCTACATATAAATTGCAAAAAATTGCAAAGGAAAGCCACGAACATCCTCCACCACTGTGACGCTCGGCAACAATTGGAGATTCGCGCGAATGAGAATAAAAATGGCGAGACCAGGCCACACCTGTTCTATGCTCGGTATTTTTCAGATCTATCAGAGGAACATTTCCTGCAGCCTATAATTTTTCACGGGCCCAGTTTCCGCGGGGGCGCCAGAGGGGCGCGATTCATTCTCTTTCATCTCGATACAATCGATGATCGGTTCCCGATATGCCCCCTATCCCGCGGGCGGATGGGAGCGGGGGTGGGAGACATTCGCAGCACGCTCGAAAAAGGGAAACGCCGGAGCCGTTTGCCTTGTCTCCCCTTCCCCTTTGATCCTGCGTCCTTCGCGCCTGGAAAATCTTCCGACCGCCCCGGTCCCATGAACGATATCGCTGATTGAAAGCGGTTTGCGGCGGTGGATCCACCGAGAGACCGTCTCGAATGGCGAATGAAAGGACCACGGACTAAAGATTCGTCTGGCTGGTTTGGCCGGTGGTTTTCAGAGGGAATGAAGGCACGTAGAAAATTAGCGATAGTGTCGAAAATGTTTTTTAAATACAATCCCTTCTGTGATCTCTGCTGGATCTCTATTCGACGAAATTAAAGTGGACGAGGATTTAAAGGGTATTTTCGGGAAATTTCTGGAGGCAGAACGTTCTGTAGATAGGATAGTTCATTTTTCTTGACGATGACTTTAAGCGTTCGAGGCAGTTCCTGTCTAAAATGAAGCATTTCTGTTTCAATTACAAAGAAACAAATTGGAACTGAGACTTGTTCTTTGGCATAAAGTTTGTTAACATCATAAGCTTTAAAAAAAACATGTTTGTTTAGTAAAAAATATGCATTCTATATGACGCTACAAGTGGATCATTAAAGAGGCTTTTTAAAAAAGTTTCTTTTGTTTTGCAGTGATAAATAAAAAAACGGGGGTTCCAATCGATTCTAATCAAATTCGAGCATGTTCACAAAATATGTAGTTTCGGACCGAACCCAAATTGAAGTTAATGAAATCTCTTATTCTTTATGAAAATAAACTGAGACCTCATTTTTGGAGGCTTGGGGGAGGGTAAAACCTCATCAACGGGGTTTCAGTTTCCTTTCATAAAGAATAAGAGTTTTCATTAACTTTAATTTAGGTCCGATCCGAAACTACACATTTTGTAAACATACTCGAATTTTACTTGAATAGATTGGAAACTTTTTTATAAAGCCACTTTAATGATCCATCTGTAGCGCCATCTATAATGCATATTTCTGGCGAAACAAACATGTTCTTTTAAAGCTTATAATGTAAATAAACATTATGTCGAAGAACAACTCTCAGCTTCAATTTATTTCTTTGTAATTGATTGAAAAAGAAATGCTTCGTTTTCCACAAAAACGTCTGCCTAAGTAGTGCCCTTAAAGCGGCCGTTGTACAGAGACCATCAAGGGATTAAAAATGATTACCCACGAGTGTTGGCATAGTTGAAGGAATAATTCCTCGAGGAAAGCCATCGATTTCGTCTATGCGCTACTTCCATCCCGGATGAAAATAGTTTCAGCACAGAGAAAACATTCGCGACAGTTCAAAGGAGGAAACGCTAGCTGGGGAGTTCGTCTTCCCTTTTGATCCCTCATCCCTCTGCATCAGGATTTCGCTTCGATATCGCTGGCTCGATTGAAAATTGCTCTTACTCCTCCGACTACGAACCAGGAATTCTAAGACGTCGAGCGTGTTTTATCGAGGCCCTCTTACGAAATAATAATACAACAAATCGTGGAGTTTATTCCATCCGTGTCTGCCCTTTTCTCTCAAAAACCTCTCTCCCCCCCTCCCCCCCCCCCCCGCCCCCTCGGACGAATGGAAACGACATTGCAGGAAACAAAGGGAACCATGTGAAAGTTAAACGTCAAAGCTCGTTACACTCGGCGGATTGATTTAGCAGACTTCAATTTGTATCCGATTGAAATGCAGATTTCGTTCGAACGGGCACGCTTAATCAAGGAATATTATCGAAAAATTATTTCTAGGCATTGTTAACGCGCGTGGCGTGCACGTCTCACGCTCCAATGCCCTCGCCGTTTCACGTTCGACTCGTTTGCTCGTATTGAATAAAATCCAATTGCCAGATGCTGCCTGTAAACGGCTCTAGCCGATTGGCGGCTGCAATTATGACATTTCACGCGGGAAGATCGATAAACATTGAATAAGCCCTGATGAAAACGCTCCCGATAGTTTCCCGCCGTGCCCTTTCCCTTAACAACACGGGGACTTCTCGCTGCTGGTAAACCTAATTCGCAATATCGGCAACAGAGAGGGGAATATTAAAGTTCCTAACGGCGACATTACCATCGTTGATTGCTTCCGCGGCTTCCGGCCCGCGGAACGGTGAGACGCGACCAGCAACCAACGACCCCCTTCCCCCTTCTTTCCCCATCTTTCATATCCTCAGCCTGCGACCGTTTCGTCCCAGGAGTCCTCCGGGATCTCGTCCTGAAAATTGAAAGGCCGCCTCGCTGAAACAAGCCCGGTTAGGAGGGGGGGGGGGGGGGGGGGGAGGCTCTCGTTCGTGAAAGAATAACGAAATACTATGGAGAGGACGCTCGGCTCGTTTGCGAGATGCTCCTCCAACCTGATTCATCGCGGAATTGAGGAAATACTTAGACGGAGCATGCTCATTGAAGCAGTGGCAAGCCAAGTATAAGGAGATGCAACTGGGTGAACTCTGGGAGTATCTCTTATATACACTCTGGCTTTGTTGCCGGATCCTCGAGGATCATCAAAAAAATGGCCCCTTTCCCACGTTCCCGCTGGAATAATTAATTACCCGTAGTAGCCAGTTGATCGACAATGGTAAAGAATCCCGATTTACCTTTTCCCCCGCGTGTAACCACTGTCTTGCAGCAATTCTGATCATTCTGCACCTCCCTGTTGCGAAGCAGGTAATACGGGAGTTAAATGGGCACAGCGGAGCCCAGATGAGGGCATGATGAATGGAGATTGAAAGGATCAGGGACAGCTCGCCTTGGTTGGTCTGCAGTCGCCGGTTTCTGCTGTTAATACGAGCCATTACGATCCTCAAAGCCGGAATATGGAGCAAGTTACTGTACACGGGCTGGTCTCATTGTTTCGAGGGCCGCTTTAAAATAATTGTCAGGCAGCATTGTCCGCGCGACAATCGCCCACGGTCGTATCCATTACGCTTGGAGGAGCGCGGCGTTGTCTTCCGTTAATTCTTCTTCGTCGCATCGAAAACGAAACAATCAGCCTCGCCCCTCCACCCCCCCTCTCCGCCGCCGCTCTTCAAAGCGCGGAGGGGCACTACCTTCGTCACTCTGACGTCAGGCTTCTACCGACAAACGATAGCCCCCCCCCCCCCCCTCCTCCTCTCCCCGTTAAAGACGCCCCATCCACGCGCGTTAACCCCGTTACACGATGCTGGCAGTTTAATTGAACCACCGGGGCGGGGCTGAATTTTCCAGAAAATTAGACAGGTTTCACGCGGAAATACCTCACGTGTAACCCGTATCACCTACGGGGGTCCCCGAACGATCGGCGGCGCGCGGTCCGCACGATGAAATCGTTGAGGTAACGACTGCGACGGCGGCGATGTTGCTGAGCGAACGGTTCATTCACTTTGCCGAGGAATCGTTTAACAGTTTTAAGGAAACACGGCAGAAGACGTGGCGAGACGTTGGCGAGGCTGGGTGGGCTGTTCGGTTAGAGAATTTGTCCACTGTTTTTTCTATTACAAATTCAAGGAGAATCTAATCCCAGCAAGGGGGCCTGGCACCCCCTAAAGAAGAAGGAAAAAGAAGATTAATGAAACCACGACTCAAGTAATTCAAGAGCTTTGTAAAAGGAAAAGAAAACTGGATTTCATTTTATATATAAATTTCTATAATCTCCTAGGAAATTTTATTGAAATTGCATTGAAAATGGTTTTATCCGAGCAACTCGGCGCCACTGGTGATAATATTGCAAAGATTCAAACCTTTCGCGTGTAAACACCAGAGCTGCTTCTATAGTGCGCAGGAATTGGGGAGAAACAAGTAACCAGCGTCAACAGAATTGACCGTTGGCAGGCAAGGTTGAAGCTGAGAGGTTGCGCGGAATCGTTCATGAGACACGAAGCAGAGGGCTGGAGGGCGAGATTCGTTAACGCGGCGGAAAGAAACGTCGCGATTAAACCCGACCCAGCGTGCGCTTTGGTCCCGAAATTCCACGGGAACGACCAGCAAAAAGAATGCCAACGAAGAAGAAAAGTGCGGAGGGGCACGAGGGAGCGGGGGAGGTTGGTCAGACAGAGAGGCTTTGGTCACTCCCGTCCAGCGGCAGGTGTATGCGCAGCGCCCGACGACACACCGCAATCGCATGAATTTCTGAGGGACACCGGGGAGCGAAATTCCAGGGGAAGACGTCACGCGGCCCTCAGCATTCCGGATATATTATTAAACAATTAATTAAAGTCCTCGCGACACGCCTGGAGTACCCCGTCCGTCCATCGCGCTGGCACAAGCCTGTTATTAAATTATTCAGACGTGGGCATTTCGAACTCTTTGGGAAACAGATTGCCGAACGAAACAGGGAATTGATAATGCCTGGCTTCCACGCGAGATCTGCGTCTCTCGAGTTCCGTGAATTGCGAGGATTCTGCGATATGGATACTGTGTTCTACGCGCCGACGATTTCATGATGACAGACATTTCAATTATTTTAGAGCTGTTGAGCGTTTGTAACCCTCGAAATATCGTGCACCTCCAGTCGCTTTCTATAAGAATTTACCCTTGATTTTGTGGAATTTGCGGGTTTGAAGCGGCAAGAGGGGCGGAGTGCTGGAGATTTCGCAGAGATTCGAGAACAGAGGAAAAAACTGCCGGACCGTTTTTGTCGAATGGCCGATTAAAAAGGGTACCCTGCCGCGGGTGTTCATTAGCCACCCTGGAAAACGTGGGAAGGATTTATTATTAAGCAGGGAGGGAAAAGTGCCCGCGGTAGAGGGTCATCTTTTGGACGTGGCTCTCATTAATACGAAATTTTTTAAATTATTCGATTCCGACTCTTTTGATGTCGCACTATAAATATTCCGCTTCGGCTCGTTTTATATTGCATTCCATTGCGTGAGCATTTCAATGATGAAGCCATGCAATTATTGCCGTGGGAGCTTGAATTTCCCAGATTGCCACATTCTGCGAGTGACAAAGGGAAACATTAATATATTACTTAATTTTCCACGCGTATCATTTAATACACGATGCATTGCTTTTATAAAAACGGAAATGTTCGTACTCCAAATTGAAGTGTATTGTTACGCTTTCCTTTTTACTCGTCGCGCGATGAAAAATGGGCTGGTGGGAGAAAGTATTACGCGAAGTCGTCGATTACAAGGTTCGACGGAGTGGTCAATTAAAGGTTCATTCTGCCCCACGACCCGAACGACTTACACCTTGTTCTTTTAATGGTCGGTGAATTTTGCAGACGTTCACGGAAAATGTGCGGGGATCGGCATTTTTCTTGCCAGCCACCGTAACACTGAGATCTCTCATGGCTGTTAGCACGACCCACCTTTCCCCGCTCGTGTTCGAGAAACGTTCGTCCTAAAGATTCCCCGGCATCAGCGGCATGCCCTGTACTTAGAAGCACTACCGCCGCAAGAGTAGGTACCAAACAACGGAACACCGTCTGATCAAACATCGACCCGTCTGGTTTCAGGCAATAATCTGATCTGCGACTGCAAACTGACGTGGATCTGGGGCCTGAGGAACGAGACGAAGAACAGGAAGCTGCGGGACGCCCTGGAGGAGCTCACTTGCTTCCTGGAGGAGAAGATCAACAACGAGGACCTGGACGACAACGAGGCACTCGAGATCACGCGAAATCCAGGTGGGTTGCTCTGCTTACGCGCGACGCCGTTTGTCCTGTCACTTTTCCCGTCCGACCATTGTTATGCGATTCCGATGCCGAGATTCCCGCCTCTTCTAGCGGGAATTCCTCGAAAATTTATATTGAAAAGAACCGTCACACCGTCAGATTTCCATTGGCAAGGAGAAAATGATGTTCAGGACGCTGCGCGCTGAGATGATCGTTTCACCTCGTGCATTGTGTCGGAAGGCGAAAGAATGAGGCATTCTCTTAGGCTTTCTATTGTTTTATTGGCTCTCCGTTGTTTTACTGCGTTTAGAATATCGAGCAGCAGGCTTGACACGCTGTTCGTGGGAGACTTAGCGATGTTTAATTAAAAATTGAAGTTTAGAGTAAATAAATTAATATTGCATTGAATTGGGGAAGTATTAGCGGGATTCCTATATAAAGTTTGGCGTCAAAATAATTTCAATTTATACGCTATTCGCGGTGTAACGTTCGGCTGTATTTGCAGGAAATCGAAGTTGCCTATGGCCATGAATTCATTGTTAATTACAATATTTCCAATGAGCGCGTTTCCCCCTTTGAATTTTCAATATAATTATATTGTGAATTATAGAATCTATTTATTTAGAAGACCCTTCTGTTGTTCGCACCTATTTTGATATCGACATATTCTAATTACATTGTGAAATACAAATGGAAACTGTACGAAATTCCATTTATTAACATGATATACATTACAAATCTATTTGGAGTCTGAGAAATTCAATTAAAACATCGATTTCACCAATTACACTCGGCAATGTTGATCATCAGGGCGGTGGTGATTTTAATTACCCCGCTGTGTTTAGTCAATTACTAATGGTTCCATTAAATTGGCATTGTTAAGCCGACAAAAATAATCTCGTACCCGCTATATTGTTGGATATAAAACTGAGATATCAGATGAAATTCTACTCCCTTTCAAATGCTTTTCTCCATGATATTCATATTTGTTTAGATAAACCACATTAACGCTATCATCACAGAGAAATAACATACAAGGGGGAATACAGGATAGAATAAAAATACCCCACGTTGCTTTTGTTTACCAGGCATCCCCTCTTTATTATTCCTGCTAAACAATTCGATTTGGCGATACCATTCCCACTGTCCTCTGTAACAGTACAGCGCTACAACTTCTTTCCATCGTAACAAATTCCCTTTTGCAACTGGGCGCGGAACGTATATCACCGATCCATTAAAATCGGTTTTCATTTAATTCACCGTTCGCCGATATGCCATCTACTATTATTACCGTTCGCAGATACAAAAATCCAATATAAATCAAAAGGAAATTTTATTTCATTGGTAGCTACATCGACCTATTATCCCTACTGAATCTCGTCCCGCTGCGCTGCACTGATATTATTGCACGATTCTCCGACATACGCTGCCATTATTCCGTGAAAATAAAAGTTCCATTAAAATCGAATCGTTCTCCTGGCCAACGTAACAAAAGTGAACTGTACGCTAGCAGAAAAAAACATCCTTTGAGATATTGAAAAATACACATTGATGTCTCAAAGGGAGAAGAAGCAATTTTCTGTTTACTGTTATTTTTCAATAATATTAATACAATACACATCTACTTTCTTCAGTGACTCTGTATTTCACCGATACAGTGAATCACAAAAATGCTTTAAAACAGAATACCTTTTTGAAATACGGTCTGAACAATTTGAGTTTTTTTAGAAGCTAGAAGGATTAAGTAGTTTACTGGGTGACGTGTTTCGTCGTTTTAAAAACATTGCAATTAATCGAAATTGCGAAGAAAATAGAGAGGGTCGCTTTTTCAACTTTTGGTTGTAAGTTGTAGGTACACTTTGGAGTTTTTTTGCAGAACTGAAGAAATTAATAATTCGATATAATAGTGAGAAAAAAAAACATTTTACGAGTGGATTCCTGGCTGCAAACTTTGGCTTTTAATTTCAGCAAAAGTAGGTTGTATTTATTGAGGAATAGAGTTTCTAATTGTTCCCTTTTGAATAAATTTTAACCACTTTTCAACGTCGAAATTCTTCGTTTTTCGAGAGTCGAATTTTTCGTCGAACAGGAGCTTCAATTTTATTCGAATAATGAAATTCTTCCTTCCCCACGATGTAACGGAAGAGGAACAGCTCAGAATGCATTTTCGGTACCTCGGCGATATGCATTTTACTCGAATTTTCGGCTCCGTGTTGTTGCAGAGGAATATCTAGCCGGGAACTTCAGGGGAGGCAACATCGACGACGACGACGCTTACTTGGCCGACGAGTACAAGGACGAAGACGGATACGAGGATTTCTCCTCGAATTCCGATCCCCAGCCGAAGGTATGATATACGTTTACCTTCTATATTTTCCTTTCCCTCGATCCAAAGTACCAGGATCAATTTTCACTTCGATTCTGTCCCCTCTTTAGAATTCCGTATGAAAACTCGAGCACAGAAAAACCACTTGCATTATTTCTCTACAATACTTTTCACCCCCCTTTGTAGCAGTTTATTCATTTCCTCGTTTCCCCACAGCTTTCCTTAACCTTTCCACGCACAGTATTTAAATTCTTTCAACCATCCTATGCGTAAATCGAAACTCAAATGGGATTAAGACAGGGTAGTGGTCGTGAACTTATAAACGACGAAACAGAGACCTCCCATTTTAAATAGTTCTTCCATCAGCCCGTGCACTTCGAGTGGCGCGCCCGACAATTCAAACTTAAGACGTTTAAAAGTCACTTCAGCCGACACTTGGAGTTTAAAACGTTGAGGGTCCAATTTATTCGAGGTTCAAGGCTCCCTGAAACACTGTAAACCTGCCAGTAAAGCTAGACGTTAATCAAAGCGAAGAATATTTCATTTAATTAGAAGCGGCATCGAACGCTGTAACTCGAGTTGCAAACGGCGATAAAGTTTTACATGTCGCCTGGGCTCCATCGTTTATAGCCCTATCTGTTCAGTCAAGCATTCCAAGGGGACGTGAAAATACAATGAATCCGGGATAAAAACGTTCAAATTTCTTATCACGAAGCTCCACTGTCCTTCGGTTCCCTCGGTTTTCGACGTGCGAGGAATATTCGCGTGAGGTATTTTTTATTTAAATGTCCTAGGGGGATGATAATACAGATAAGCTTGGCAGTCGTGACAATTTTTCCGAAATTCGGGGGAGAAAAAATGGGAAATAAACGAACGCTCTGTCAGTGGAGGAACTGCAATTGAAGGAAAACGAACGTTCGCTGGTATTGAAAAATGTAAATCGCTCTTTTTTTTTTTGTTGTAACGGAGATTTATGACGCCACGAAGCTCGAGCCGCGTGTTTTAACAGCCTTTCGGGCGAGTTTGTTTAACATCTCGCGCAGATAGATCTGGATTTTTATTATAAATACAATTAACACGACGCCCGTTGCTATCGCTTCGCTTTTTTCAATTATGCTGGAAATAAACTCGTCTGGCCCATAACTCAAAGTGTCCACAAAGCCATTTTTGCCGTATCGACAAGCGCAGAATCGATTTTGGGGGACCGTTCATGATATTCTTTTTTTCTATTCACATTCCAGAAATGGCAAGTGATTTATGGTCGAGGAGCAGAGGATTTTAGAGCACTGTGTGCGAAGGATTATTTCGATTATTTGCGCCGTCTGTCATTTGCTCGCTATAATTTCGAAAAAGTTAAGTTGCTCCTGAAACAGATAGAAGTTTGAAAGAATCCCTCGCGAAATTCAATCTCCTGATATCCCGCCGTGTAATCGAAACGTTATCTCGTGGGATTTCTCTTCGATTGGTTATAAAATATAGCACTCCTCCTTCCAGATAACGAAATTCCATAACACGCAATATTACCCGATCTACTCGTTTCCATCTATCAACCACTCAAGCCATATTTCAAATGCGTCCCGATTAAAAACGCTGTTACAGTATCTAATCTACATACTTATTAATTAAACAACACAAGCAGCCACTCTATAGATTTCTTCGAACAGTCAAATCCGTATGTAACCGTAAGAAACCTGAAGCTAACAGTAACGTCCCTCGGCAAGGCGGGCGCGCTTGAAGACTCCCCTTCACCAGCCTACTCTCTTCGTCCACCACTAACAGGCTTGTGACACTGCGATCGTTGCAGGTGCAGATGATAGAAGGGAAGCCGATGCACGTGAAGAACCTATTCGAACTGAAGATGGAAGAACTGCCGTGCCCGGAGCCCTCCAGGGAGGACCTAATGGCCTCGGAGCAGCCGTCGAGCCGCCACGAGAACGCTCCCGTGGGCTCCTCGGGTTCCACCTGGTTCTCGGCCTCGCCCAAGCCCATCCACCCAGACCTGTCCGTCCTCGTGTACTCCCTGGCCCTCCTCCTCTCTGCCCTCTTCACGTAGAAACGGCTACACACGCCGGACGACCCGCTAAACAGATCGGAAGGATGGCCCACGGACGAGGACGACGACGGTTCTCGGTATCGCGAGACGCGTGCATAAATCCAGCACACCGGTGTGCGTGCGTGAGTCGTTGCGTATTCCCTCAGCTGGAAACCCGCTGATCGATCCCACCGACGATCTGACGGCACCTCGGGCGACCTCGAGTCTCGAAAACAGACGCCAGGGCTCCTCGTCGCCTCCCGTTACATCGCCTCGCCCCGTCGACTGCACGCCGCGTAATCTTTTCTAAGTCCCTTTGACGGCGATCCAGCAGAATCCGAGCTCACCCTCGCCCAGGTCACCTGCGTTCCGATTTCCCACGGAAATGGGCGGGAGTTTCGCGCGCGAAACGGGCAGAGTGTGAGCCTCGTCACGGAGTCCGTTGGGAAGCTTCGCGGGGACGACGACGAGCCGGCAGGTGGATTTCGGGTGTCGAGGACGTTCCGGAGTGCGTCAGTCCGTCCCTGCGCCGCCGATGGATCGTCCTCGATGATCCGGCCGAGAATTCAAAGTGTCCGAAGGTCGGTGGCGATCTCCGCGGCGCGCGTGCTCGCCGGGGGCATCTTGGATCCTAAGCTGGTGGCACTTCCATCGGGCTTAAATGTGATTCCAACGGATATCGCAGCGCGATCCACGGAAAGGACAGAAGCTCGCCGAGCACCGCGGGTGGAAACGTTTCGATTCCATTCCCGCGCCGAGCCGCTATCAGCTGTACGTTTACGGGGATGCTTGCCGTATCTACTGATAGAAGCACTTTTTATTGACGACTTTGTATTGCCGACTTTTTGACGTACTTTTTTCTCCGAAGGGGATCCATTTTCTTACACGACCGCCGGTGTCGTGCGAGGATATACCTCGCGCGAATTTTCGGAAAGAAACATTTTCTCTTCAGCCTTCTAATTACCGGATAGCGAATCGTCTCTGTCATACGTTAGAACAATCACGGTCTCGTCGTTTCGTGTCACACTGGAACATTTAAAAAATTTCTATAGATCGTTGACTCTATACATATATATGTACATATATATACGTACACGCGCATACACACACACACGGACAGACAACACCCAAGCATGTAGATTGTTTCTCACGTGTCGGTGGAAATTTCACGGCGCGTGTATCGGCCCTCGCGAGACTTTCGTCCCTCTCGGAGCAAGTTGGCCGAACGGGGACGAAAGGAGAGTTGGTCGGGAGGCGATCCCGCGCGAAGCTTAGTCAATTCCCCGTGCAATCCCGCCCAGTTTTATCGGCGAGCAGAAGATCGTCGTGGTACCGGGCCCGTGGATCTCTCGTTGATCGTCCGGCCGCGAGGTTTCTCGCTCGAAGCGCACAAAATCTTCGTATGCCAGCAGCAACTGTCGGTGACGCGCGACGTTAGGCGACACTTGTACAAATTAACTAATTAATTACTATGATAGGGGCTAGCCGGATATCGTCGTTTGCCCAGCAGCGCCGACGCGATGTTATTACAATGCATTATTATAATACAGATCGATATTATAATAACTTGTTGTTGTAATACTGTTATAATCTAGGCGCATACGTGTATAGGTACATACGTGTTTCTGTGTTCGAACGATGGCCGACATTGGTAGACGGTCCGATCGAGCTGGCTCTTCTTCTCGATTGGCAATTGAACGTGGCAGACTTTACGTAAATTACAAAGGGCGAGGAAATATATGAAACGTAGAACCGCAATGTTGAACCGAGATCGGAAAGGTAAGGATCACACCGGCGACTAAAGGTGTTCCTACGTGCTGAGATTCCCGGGGGAAGTATCAAAGCTCGGCAGGGTTTCAATCTAAAACCAACCTCAGCTTCGCGGTGCTAAGATTGAAGTGTACTTCCTGTCTAACGGAAGGCACACCCCCGAACCCTCTGCTAAAAATTACATCACCCTTGCCATCGTCTCGACACATACGCCACCTCGATCCACTCTTTCACTCCAAAACTCATTCCGTTTTTTTTTTTTAAAACTGTTCGAGAGCTCGCCATTGAAAGGCAGAACAAAGCTGCCACGAGCTGCAACCCTTCGAGCCTCGACGAAAGCTCGATCGAGCCGCTTATCCGCGCGGAACCTACCCACCCCCTCCTGATCCCATCGCATGCACCCGCCTCGATCGACGTTCCACGACGATTCGAATTCCCGGCGAATCGTCTTCCGACGATCCTGCTCCACGAGCCGACACCTCGCTTCTGCAGAGTATCGCGCACGCGAACGACACATGCCTCATCCAATGAATAAATTAGCACGGTCTCGTATTCAAAGAGGCCAGGAGGATCATCCACCCCTCCGCCTCTACCCCGTCTTCGTACCCCCTCCACGAATCCATGCATGTGTGTGTGTGTGTGTGTGTATGTATGTATGCGTGCACGTCTGGCTATCTGTCTATCGTCCCGTCGTCTCTGTCGAGCCTCCTTCAGCGAGTGCGTCTTAATTACGCCGTTAATTGAACGTCAGACAATCGAGAGTGAACGTCGCGAGCGAGTCGCGGCGACGGGCCATTTTCTACGGCCGTTAAGGCGAACGGAGCGGAGAAAAAGAGAGAGACGATAAAGGGATCTCGCTGGCCTCGGTGACCGGGTGCCGAGCGAGATTTCGGTGAGCCCTGCCGCACGGGCGTCATTATTGTCATGTAAATAGCGTGCAGCGTTTCTTCTATCGAGTATGTACTTCTGTTGTGCTTGACCCTCAGTGCCATCCATTCGGCGTTAACTTATTATTTTTTAGCGATTAGGTTCCCGGCGGGGCCGACAGCCTCGTCGGCACCGCCGGAACGGATAGTTTAGCGATTACGGAGTCTTATGCGACTTCGTGGAAGAGGTGACGTTTCGGCGGTCAGACGTGGTCTGGAGGTTTTGTAAGCCCCGTTAGAACAATGTTTCTGGGTTCTAAGCTCGTCGACCCCTGGGTGAAAGGGGCACTAGGACGGAGGCTATAGTTTATAATTTTACTGGTTTTTAGTGAGTTTTCCTAGGTTTTCACTTGGGGGTAGTTTCATCTTCAATCTGTGAATCATTGATATTCGTGGAAGAAACGGATGTAATTGTGATTTGGGGAACTGGGGGCCCTTTGTAACTAATCGGATGTAGAACTTTGACGAAGGGAGTTTGAAAATTTATTTTAAAAGTTTGCTGCGTGAACGCGTCGATTTCTATTTTCAAGTCGCAACTTCGTGCTCGCCGCTTTATCCTTTGTCGGTCGATTAATCGGCTTTGCGATACAAGGGCTCGCCTAGTTGCGCTGTTTAATCAGCTTTTACTGGCAATGCCCAGCGGCCCGACTTCAATTAATCGGCTTTTCCACGGGGTAACGAGGTATTCCGAAAAAAAAAAGGAAAAATAGTGGTAAATGCGGGAAATCCTCCGTTGAATCATGCATCAATAGGAATAGTGGTGTATCAGATAAAATCTCCCGCGGATTATCAAAAATTTAATAACACCCGGTTGGACCTAGCTAATCCGCAATCCCTTTAAAGCCTCCAAACCCTCGTCCTCTATCATTCCCTCCCAAGAATACCTACATTCGCGAAGCGTTCAAACATTCATGCCCCTTTCAAGCGTCCTCTTGAAAAATCTTACCAAAACCATCCACCCGCGAGTCGCGGAACACTGGTGGCCACCGATCCGCCAGACGACGCGGCTGTTATTGCTCAAAATCACGAAACGGGGGGTTAAACGAATTACCACCCTCCCGGCATACCCTCCAGACCGTCGTCCACTTCGGCCGGAGCGCGAGAACGACTTCCACGAAGCGCACAGTGCGTGACCAAATATGCCTAAGTTAATCTAACGCGATGGATCCGTCAGCCGTGTTCGACTGATTTAATAGGATAGCGCGAAAGACGGAGACTGACGAGCAAGGGGACGAAAGTGACTGATAAAAAGCAGCTTGTCCGCCTCGGTTCTCCCCCTCCCTTTCCGTTTCATTCGCCCGCGAGCGCAGCTTTTATCGTTCACCGACAAGAGAGACGAAAGAGAAGATGAAGGACGAGAAAGAGGTGTCGTTCGTGTGAATGGCGAAGACGCAGCGGCCGTCCAGCCTGATAAGACGGAGCACGGCCGATTGATAACGTGGAGTATCGCTTGCCCCCCCGCGCGACAGAACGCGACAGAGAATAGAGCAAAGGAAATTATCGATAATGTTGAGATTGTTTGTCATAGTATATGCGTTATCGTAATCTATAGTATCGCGATATATATATTATATAGTATATAAATAGTCGGACTGCAAAATGACTTGGCCGGAGACGGTATGGGGTAAGTTGATGGAGAAAGTTCGATCCGGGAGCAACGGCGAAACGTGCGGATCTCGGGATCGTTGCCAGCGCACGTGGCAGCTCTGACGCACAAGCTGCATCACGAACTTCAACGTGCGCGAGACGACAAGCATTTGTTTTTCCACTATTCTAACTCTCTATTCGCAGCATGGTAAATAGCGTGCGCGCGAGGGCGCGGCGAGGATCGACCTACTCCACTTGGAATTTTCGATACGATCGAGCTCCTTGGAATTGCAGGGGGGGCGGTCCCTTTGGGTGAATTTTGAGGCATTCTGGGGAATACGGGGACTAAGCAAACTTGAGGATATGGAACGAATTGGAAGTTTCAGAAAATTGTGGTAGCCACAATGTGTGTGGGATTATAGGAATAGAATTCTCGTCTAACAGCCTCAAAAGTAACTGATATTTAAGAATTTGTTTTTAACAAACTGCTGGTCATATTGGGTTAAACTCTTTTGGGATATAAGGAGGCATCTTTAAACTTGCAGAAAATATTTTTTTTATGTCGAGCCTTTATATTATTTAGTCATTATTGTGGAATCTAGATGTGTAACACGTATCACAGTCATGTGGTAGCAAAAAAAAAAAAGATGTTTCTTAAAGTTAGATGGTAAATAGTTTACGCTGGGATTTGTCCACTTTAAAGAAAAAAGATGAAAAATTGAAAGAGTTATAACGCTTGAAAGAAAAAGTGAATTTTTTCCTTAGACGAATTTTTCACATTATTCTATATATCGAGGAAAAATGTATTATAAATAGAAACTAAAATTAAAATTATAGGTCCAGTCGCAGCGTAAATTATTTACCTTTAAGAAAATTTTCTTTTTGCAATCAGACGACTGTGACAGATGCTACACCTGACGCCAACGTCGTCGAAGAAATTTACACGGTTTCACAATAATTAATAAATAATAAGGACTGACATAAAAAAATTCTACAAGTTCAAAGATGCCTCCTTATATCCCAAAAGAGTTTAATGCCATATGAACAATAGTTTTTTCAAAAAAAATTCATAAATTTCGGGGGGGCTGTTACGCGAGAGTCCCCCTTAAAGAAGAAAGCAGATGTAAAGTCACGAACTGTCGACCACCTTCAGATCTACTTCCCTAAACCATCGATCCTCCGATTTCACGATCCTCGCCGCGGCCCCTCGCCGAACTTAGCCTAAAACACTTTCTCATCGTCATTGTTCTTCGTCGACTTCGTCGTACATCGCCATCCAAGCGTCCTGCACGATGGCATTTTGTGGCACGACGTCTGTTGTCAATCGAGACGCACGCGCGCGTACAAAAACTGGGAGACAAAAAGGTAAAGATGGAACGGGGAGAAGTTAGATATACGGAGAGAGAGAAGAAGAATTACTAAAGAGTAAAATTAGCGAACGGGGTTGCCGCGTGCACCACGTTATTCCCCCTTGTAACCGTAAGTGAGATTCGAGTGCCAGGCGACGCCACGTTGGTTCACGCGATGTTTCTCGTGCGTAGCGCGTTCTCTCCGATCGAGACACGGTATTTAGGCGACACATTCGAAGTTTTTTCAATGATTCTCGAGCATAGGATATCGTAAGCTAGGCTTAAGTACAACTAACGAATCTCTCTCTCTCTCTCTCTCTCTCTCTCTTTCACACACACACCCTCACTCACTCATTCACTCGGATCCACTGGAAAATATTAAGCATCTTAGGTACCAAAGATAAGGAAAGTTCGGTGTTAGTCGTTAGGAAGCTCATTAACATGATTCATGGTCCGCCTGATCACACGTTTACGGATTTATCGTTTAAGCGCGAGTGATTAAACGGCGAACCGCGAGCACGAACACAGGTCTCCGTAAATAAAGGGGAAAGTCTGATAGGAAAAATCGTAACTCTTCGTTCTCATCGGTTCTTTTTCCTCGTCTTAGGCCGCGATTCGTTCCTCCTCGCGTGTTCGTTGCGCGAAACAACCACGGAAACAGCGTTCCTCTATTTTTTTTTTCTATTTTTTTTTTGGTAAACGATTCTGTACGCAGTTGTTTCTGTATTCCAGGTCACGCGTTCACGTGTTGCGCGCGTATACACATCCTTTTTCGAGAACACGAGGTTTCTCTTTGCGGTCATTATTTAAGCCTACGATTGTAAGAGCGCTACGATAAGTTAAGGTTTTCATAAACTACTTATGGATTTACTGTCAAGCTGTAATATGTATTATATGTTCTTTTGTAAGATCTAACAATAATAAATAAATCGTCGGGAAAAAGGAGGAAGAAGCGTTTTCGTTGGGAAGAGGAGTGGCTCTCCAGCCTCGGAAATTAAAACTGTTCGAATTTTCCAAAGCATGGGAAATAGAAAAAATCTCTTACAGACTACAATTTGATCGACGAACTTTTTCTTGGAAAATTTCAAGTAAATAGCAGGAAGATTAAGCAGGTCTGCCCTCATTGAAATTTCATCTCGTCGTAACCTTTCCAATTTATTTTAGAATCTATATTTAATTAGCCGTTTATTTCTCAATTTTCACTTCTTAACAAGCAGCTAGTATAATTTCGAAACGATGGCACAGAATCCTCGAGTAACCACTTTAAACGAGTCAATTTGTATCTACCGTTGCCTGTCCCCACTAAACGTTTTAAAAATACATCTTGTTAGATTTCCATTTATCGAGTGACGAGTGTGCTAGATATTATTCAAGGAAAACCACCTTGCAAATTTACAAGCAGAGCTCGGAGGAGACAACTTGTTTGTCCAGCAATTCTCAAAGAGGAGCAGAAAAATACTTCTCCATAAATTAAAGAAAATTATAGTGACAACGTCGAGTTGAATATCACCGAAATTCACCAAATATAATTAAGAATTAGTGTCACACGTGTGTATTTCAATGTCAATTATTATATTTATTTTACATTTCAATCTCAATTATTATTTATTTTACAATACCTACTACAACATTATTTCCATTACCAAAGGAAAACTCAAGCCAATGTTGTTTCCAGAAAAAATGGTAAATCCTGAAGGTCTTCATTCTGCGTCACGCATAATAACATTCGTACACCCCCCTCCCTCCCCCCTCTAGATTCCCGTCGATCCCCATTCAACCGTAAATCGATCGCGTGTGATCCGTCGACATTGGCAGTCTGTTTGCGTAGTCAGTTCCGCTTTGACCGTCTACGACAGCACAGTGTCGTTATTAATGTCCCCGGCGTGGTAAATTTTTGCAAATCTTCGTAATTCGAGTAAAAGAAAGAAAGAAGTGCGCCCAGTTTCCATACGCCCCCGTGGCGGTGCCAGATCGATCCAAATCGGATTTTCGCCGAGGGAGGAATTCGGTGGCGTTCTCGAAAATTTGTCGCCAGCGTGCAGGTTCGGCTTAGTGCGATTTTTCGAGGGGGTAGAAGTTGCCGATATGACGGCATAAATTACAGCGCGCGACGGTCGAGCTCCATCGAGGCTTTTCTGGAGAGACACGGTAAGCCCCCCGTGAAATGTGCTCCGGTAAGTAGCTCATAAATATAATAAATATCTCCATCTACGATCGCCGTTACGTTACGTTCGCAGGCTTATCGATCGACATCGATCACGATCGCCTCTTTCCCGGCTAATCGGGCACGCCAGAACGCGAACGAACTTTACGGTCGCTTTAACGGCCCCCTACTCATGGGGACACTTTTAATGCTGGAGCTTTTAAGCGAAGAATGTTGTACCTTTGATTTCATCTATTTGCTGAAACGAGCTTGACTGCGGATGGAGTCTGTTAAACGGAGTAGGGTAGTGCAGGGGAGGAAAAGGGGTGAAGGAAAAGGATGTCGTGGGAAAGTGATTGAGTGTATAAAGAACGTGTAAATTGAATTAGGGTGTAGGATGAATGAAGAATGTTAGGAGGATTTTAGTGACTGGATTGTTGATACGATAGTATGTTCTAAGGGATCAAAATTGTTAGAGAAAGTGTCCTATACCTTTTTATTGAAATTATATTTTATAAAGATGGATCGTTGATGAATATTAATTACGAATATCGGTGAAATTATGCAGATAGGCGGAAAGTTTCGATATTAAAAGATCGCGGTGGCTCTCCTTTCTTTCTGTGACAGGAAACACATTCCGATCTCACTGTAATTAGATTCGCTAAATATCCAACGCGTCGTTAATTAAGCAGAGAGAGTCAATACGAAGTCCGGATAAATTAAATCTAATCTGTAAATAGAGTCTAATTAGCAGGAATTTATCCCTCTGTAATTCACTGTAATTTATAGCTAACGTTTCACGTGTTGATACTTTTCGAAGCCTAATTTCACTTAATTCCCGATAGTTTGTACGCGCGCTGGGTGGTTCAGGGGTAAATGGGGCGGTCGAAGATTCCCCCAAATTGAATAGCAGTGATTTGAATAAATAATAGAGTCATACCTAGAAAAAGAGGAGCAGTCCAGAGATAACCTCAGCACATGCCAGTAAAAGCTTCGATATATCTCACTAAACCAGCGTCAATCTTCGTTGCATCCCAGAAAACATGAAATTTATTCAAAGACACAAAAAAGGAGGCTCCTACTAATCAAGCCACCCCCAAGATTCTCGGAAGCTACGCGAAGACTCTGAAGCACCCCTAATTCAATCCTCACACGAGCTCCCCGAATTACGAGCTCGATTCCAAATCCTTCTCGGGCGTTTTCGATGGTTCAGCTGAATCCCCGGAATAAGGGCCGGTCTTCTCCCAGCAGTGAATTAAAAATTTCATCCCCCAAGGTGCTCATCCTCCCTTTCTTGGTCTGGAGCCAGCCCCGGCGTCTCCTGCCTCGGCTCGCAACCGTTTCCAGACGCTCGTTGACCCTCCACCCGTTGTCGCCCTCAGTGGTCCCCGGTCATTAGCGTTTAGCAGCGCACTGGACACAATAAATCCTCATTCTCTGCAGGCCTACTTTCAATTAGCCCCGGTAATTGCCGTCGGCCGAGGCGGTTTCGTGTTTCAGCATGAAGAATTTCGCGTGGCCGTGGGATCCTCGAACCCGGGGTGCCGCCTATTTCTGGAGAACACGAGGACGCCAGCCACTCTCGGAATTATGTAAAATGGCCAATTGTTGGCAATCCCGCGGAGTTTATATAAACCTTGTCTAGGATCCCGTGGAAACTAACAGTGCAGCTAGACCTCCAGCCGAGTGCGGTGAAACGTCTTTTCGCAACTGGAAAGTGGCTCGTCGAACTCCATCTGTTCGGTGGTGGAGATCTCGAGGTTCGCCATCGCCGGGAGTAATCGTTCAGAATCGCCGAACGGTGTTCCCTCGGAACGAGGGAAATTAGAACAGTGGCAGGAAGGGGTGAAACTCGTATATAAATTTTTTTTGTCCCGTAGTCTACACACACCATCGAAACTATAGGTATATTCTTAAAATGCAATTCGAATTCAGTCAAATAAAATATGCGGCATTCGCAAGATCATCCTCGGCACTAAGCTGGGCAGCAAAGGGTTCGAGGGTGGATGGGAAACAACAAATCGAATAATTTAAACGAGCCTGCGACTCGTCGTGCGAGGCGTCGTTAAAAAGGAGGTGAATTCGATTTTCCCACGATGGTCAAGAAAATATTGGGCCGGGCCAATATTGAACGGGGCTAATTGATTTTCGTTCTCCTTCCCACGGTCTCGGGAAGACGGGGCAAGTACACGCCTCCCGGAAAAGGAAAAGCGCAAGAGGGGCTCCGTTGGTTATTCTAGCTACTGAGCTCATCGGTATTCTAAAAAATAAAAGGAGAAGCCCCAGCGCGCTCTCCCTCTAAGATAAATCGCATAATTTATGAAAGCAGTTTCCGTATAATCCCCTGCAGTGTCTGCAGCCGTGATTTGCCTCTGTTCCCATCGGAAAGCTATTCCACCCGCAACAGCGAAGTTTCCCGCGTGGAAATAATTGTGCCGCGCGCAATCAGCGTGTTCTTTACGTCTGAGCAACGGGAGCACAAAGGGGCCAAGCATGTCCCTTAATTCATAATTAGTGAAAATTCCGGCGAGCCTTCATTTCTAAGTAGATTCTTTCAATCCTTACTTTCCTCTGGAAATAGAATTACTCGGTTCCTTTTCATTCGCAGCCTTTGTTAAAATACTTTTGCTTGTAAGGTGCATCATACCGCATAACTTGGGGATATTAAATTTCCTGTAAAACACATTACGCGACGCGACTTCAGGTGGCACTAATTTCTGTAACATTTGATACTCCCTTTACGATTAATTCATTCCACAGCCATCGATCCACGGCTGAATGTCATCGGCACAAAAAATGTCAACTTTCATTTTTATTATTCCCTGTGAAGTTGCACAAACAAGGTCGTCGGAAGTCCCTCTTATTTCTAATGCATTCGAACGAATCTGTAGACAATCGCGTGACACGAATCCCCTTTGAATCGTGGCCGAGGAATTGTTCTTGATCGATACGACCGCGATAGTTGCAGATTGGTCGCCGAACGATTTGCAAAGTCATTCACAGTCTCCTCATTATTTATGGCAGTTGTAATTGTTCTTGGAGCTTTCATCGCGAAGCTAAATAGTATTAAATAGGGGAACGTTTGATAATTCATCTGCTCGGGCCATCAAGTACTCATCAATGAAAAAGGAAAGTACCAATTTATTTATCGCGAAACAGTTCTACTTAGTTATCCAGCGATATCCAGCAGGAATTAATTGCCAAAGTATCAGCTTAACGTGGCCGATTAAATCACTGACGGATGCTGAATCAGATACATATTTTACAATCCCTTTTATTACGAACGTGTCTGCGGCGCCCATCGATTAGCCAGCAGAAGCAATAACTCCACTTTATACCATCGGATATCTTTCATCGAGCGGCGTATAAAAATAGGCGTGTATTGAAGATGACACAGTCGAGCAGAGATGCGACCGTCAAATGCATCGGCATTAAGGGGATAACGTATATATCCGTGGGGGAGATTTAGACGACGAGGTCAATCGAGACCAATCGCGATGTAATTGAATCGTGCGCGGAATAAACGGATAAACAATATCGGCAACTGCTCCATTTTCTGGCTGAAATCGAGAATTTCGCGGCCGAGAAGCTTTCATCCGATATACACCGGGTGACTCGCGAGAAAACCACAAAGACATTTCCCACTGGACTGACGCTCCAAAAAGAAAAAGAAAGTGTCATTCACCGCCAATAAAATCAGGCACGTCATTCTGCTTCAGAGTAACTAAAGAATCCCTTCCTGCCACTGTTACATCAAAACTCTAAAGAATGCCAAAATTCAAAAGTGTTATTTTACAATTTTCTAATTCTCCCATACCGTCGCAATCAAGCGAATCCCTCAAAAAGAAATTTCTTTCCCTCGTTCCGTTAATGATCATCGCTGCAGTAATTCCCCAATAGATCCTTACCCCCTCCAACGACGCTATCAAGCTTCGAATTAAAGTACCCCACCTCTGACAGCCAAGCCGAGCTTCGTCGCTGGAGCTCTCCACGAAATCGAGGAACGATAAAAACGCGAGGTGTCGCCGCGAGTGCACGCGCGTGTATTGTCGGCGAGCATGTGAAACAGGATCGACGGGCAGCGAGGAGGAACGAGTATCTCTGATCGACGAAATAAGGGCATCCAGATCGAAATGGGAAAGGTATTGGCCGATCGCGCAACGCCAGACGCGATGACAATCGCGTCGCGAAAAGTTCCTCGTTGACGCGTGGCATCGACAGGCGTAATTTCAGCGAATCTCGCGGCGAATAAACGGTGGGAACGGCGGACACGATTCCGCGTGAAAAAACAAATGGAAATTGTAAAACGTGGTTTCATCCGCGCGACCCTTCGTTGCCGCGGAAAACCGGATTTAAAATCATGGAAGTGCGTGGCCACTTGAGCCACGATTTTTAATGGAGATGTTTTTAAAATTCGATTCAATAACTTCGCTCCATCGACAGGTGGAACGATAAAGTACCGTGAATGTGATACGAACGAGAGCGACGCTAGTGGATTTTCAGCTTTAATGTTATGCGATCTCATTAAACCTGAATAACCCCCCTATCGTTGCCGCTCTGCGCGGGCCATTCCCCTTGCAAATATTATCTCTACGAACGATTAACAGATTACCGTGATTTCGTTCAGGAATCTTCAATTAGGCGTTAAAACAATCGCGCTGGCACGTTACAATCGTTGCGTTGATGAAGATTTAATTGCAATTGAGGACTTTGCAGGAGGGGTGCAGCTTCATCTTTACCAACTTCGAGTAAATTCGAGAAAAAAAAACTGTTTATAAAATTATCGCTTTCACTTAACAGTAAAAAGAGGACACTAATTAAAAAATATGTATTTTCATAGAATAAGTGGTAGTTATCGAGTTGATAAGTTTTTATTTCTATTTTTGGCGCAGAAATATTTATTTCCAATATATTACTAATTTCATAACTCATTAATTCATAACTCGAAAATTGTCAGAAATAGAATTCCACCGCTCTCACTGCGAGGTCTTCAATTCATGCAACGATAATTCCAATTCTCGATTACCAACGTCAGTACAATATTTGAGAGAATCTCATCATTAATATACCTTAACGAATCTAAGGCAGCTGGTGAGAAATTTTATCTAAAATCAGCTCGATAAAATCGGATTCAGAGATAATGGTAGTTGTCACGGTGTTTTGCCGCGATTGATTGACTTTACCAACTTCTGATTTCCATCGATTCAGAGCACTCTGGATTTATTTATCATCTGTGATAAAAGTGATAGCACGTTAAGGTGATCTGTAAAGATTACATCGTGTTGACCGAGTGCTCTGAATATTATATAGTCGAGGCAGAATCAACTGATCGTTGAAGGCCACAGGTTTTGGTATTAATTATTACAATTGTCTTTTATTGTGTCCCCCTTAAACAGGGAATGTTCTCCGCGGGGAGCCAGAAGCAGCAAGTATGCCTGCTCTTTCTTGTGCAAGTCGTCGTTATCGTGCTGCTGTCAGTGTTGACGACGTACGGTCCAGAAGCCAACTCTAATTTGCTGAAAAATCGTGCAGGTCAGTATGCATTTATTTATGCGAACCCGCCGCTGTAACTATGTAACGCTGTAACTTATTCGCAAAACACGCGTGTTCCCCCATCATTAAACTTTCTACGCTATGGGACCGATGTTTCGAAATCGTGTACACCCGTTTTGCATTAATCTTTGAACATTCATATTCCCGCGCCTGTTAAAAAAATAACAAAATTCTAAAGCACATGAGCACGTGCACAGGCGAGTTTTAAGGGGGTATGCCCGTTTGAACCCTCGGAAAATGTGTACATTTTGTGGATTTTTTTACAAGTCAACGACTTGATGAAGATTTCCCGTTTGTTTACTATGTTTACATAGTATTATGAACTACTTAAGAAAAAAGTTTCAGTTTAAAAACTATTGTTTTTCGGAAGTTATGTATACATATCCGAAAGTCTCTCGATTTTAGACGGTTAAACGGTGGGCCTAAAAACTCGCGCTACGTTCAACAAATTCACTTCCAATTTTGCATGCAGGATCGTAATAAGATTCCACATCGTCCATCGTGGTTTTTTTTTATTCCGATTCCCTGTTTATTATTTATAAAGAAAAAAGGTGGCATTTTCTCTTAGAAAAATGTATCTTTACCTTTGATCTCTCCCCATTTCTTTGTTTTTCAAAATTTTCAAAATCGGCCCCGATGGACGATAGCTATTGACATACTTTATAAGAAGATTTTATTGTTTTTTAATTCAGACACGACATACGGCTGTTTTTACGCCCACCTTTTAGCCGTCTAAAATCGAGAGACTTTCGGATATGTATCCATAACTTCCAAAAAACAATAGTTTTTTCACTGAAACTTTTTTTATAAGTAGTTCATAATACTATGTAAACATAGTAAAAAAACGTGAAATCTTCATCAAGCCGTTGACTTATAAAAAAATCCACAAAATGTACACATTTTCCGAGGGTTCAAACGGGTATACCCCCTTAAGGGTGCTCGAACCTCCCCCTGCTCATCCTTTCAATAATTCAATTCAAACGCTCTTGCACGCACGCTCACACTTGTTTCATCCGCTGAAATGGAAACACGTTTAATGAAAGAGATCGTGGGATGTAAATCAACAAAGTAAAGAAACAATAATTCTCTGTAACCCCCCCCCCCCCCTCCCCCCGCCATTCTTACTTTTATTTATCCCCGCGCGAGTTACGGCAAAATTGCCGCGCCTTACGTGCCAATAAAAAAGCAAAAGGATCCGCTTACGTTCCGCTTTGGTTCGCCGAGTTGTACTCCGAAGGGTCCCCTTCGAGCTTTTACTGTTTGTACTTGAACAAAGACTTACGAGCGGCCGGCGAGCATCGGGAGACGGCTGCGCTTTCATTTCCGAGTCAAAGGAGAATGTAACGAGTGAAAAAGAAACTAGAAAGGGAAGAGCGGGGGCGGGAGACGTCCCGAGACGGACCACGCGGAATTCATAAAATTTCCCCCGCCTGTCATTGGCGGAATTACAGAGTAATTAAACTTTCAGGTGACCATGACGGGAAGCCGAATGAAGACTCGTTGCGGATTTACCCGAGTGAGTAAATCGAATTACTTGATTCCGTATTTATATTCGTCCAGCGGGGAGTTAGTTGGAATTCTCCGCTCCGCGGGATGAGCAGAAATCGGGGACAGAACGAGTCTTAAACAGTGAATCATTTCGAACACTCGTCGATCTGCCTCGGTGTTTTAGCGTTCCCTGTACGCTTGCGCTATGGAATTCATGATGAAAGGGAAGAAGGAGCGTTTTCTTCCTTAGAAAACCAGTCGAAAGCGTGCAGTACAGATTTTTCATACGCGCCTTTGTTTTCGAGGGACGCGGCTTCGAAGACTGGCGAAGGGGTTTGAGTCGTGCGCTACTCAGACCACTGTGTTAGTAGTACACATCAGTCATTTCCGAAGTCGTCTTTCTGGAAAAGGAAGATTCGCGGGAGAAAAATATATTCCACAGTTTTGATTCATTTCTGGCTATATAATCGCTTTGTGTATGATGAAACAGAGAAAGTGAATTGAAAACTGTTATGTTTGTTGAGAAACAAGTTAAAAGGAAATCTTTACGATGCAACGTAGAGGAGTATCAGTGGCGGATTAAACCCGATTTCTGGCCATCGTGTACATTCATTTCAATTTATTATGCTGCATTAATTTTATAGCAGTTTTATGTAGTCTGGCTTTGAACGAATTAACGTTTTAACCTGTTACATCCATTTCCGCTTTGAGAGATGACTAACATCGCCGTTAATGTCAACGCTGCACGGCATTGGCGACATAAAAGGACCCCTCGCTTTATAATAAATCCACTTCGTCGTTGCCTTCCTTGGGATCCATTAATTTAATTTACTCTTTGGCCTTTTGGAACGTTTATTCAACGCCGGTCGAATAATCCATGCGTACACTCGAACTATTTACTTTGTCGCTCAGCAGATCCTGAATAACATCGCGTTAACGCTACGGCTAATTACCATTAATAATTCCCATGAAATATGGCGACCAGGTGAATTTACGACGAGATTAAGCGCATCGTCAAAGTCGATTTTATTAAAGTGACATAGGTATAACAATGTTGAAGTCGAAATTGAAGGGCAAAAACTCTGAATCAACTAATTTTCCTTCTTTTTGGAAATCACAGAATCTAAAATAACGCAGGGAACATGAGTGCTACTGGTCATTTCAATAGTACTATTGATACCTTCTAATTAGTAATGCTAGCCCTATTGATTATACAAAAGACACAGAAAGTAGTGACGCACCCAGAGGGGGAGGTTGCCAGGGGGCCCACCACCCCCTAAAGAAAAAGGAAAAAGGGGATTAACGTAACCACGACTGGAGTAATTCAAGAGCTTTGTAAACAGCAAAGAAAACTGAATTTTATTCTCAAAATAAATGTTCACAATCACCCAATGAATTTTATTGAATTTGAATTAAAAATATTTTAGTCCACTGAACTCGGTTCCGCCAAGATTAAATCCTGAGGAATTAAATCCCTGGCAGGAAGTACTAACGACATCAAATGACACTAGCAGGTATAAAGCCTCGCGACAACATTGCAGCGCATATAAAAATGTCTCCAGCGTATCAATAGGAAGCTGAAAGAAACGTTGAATTTGAGGATAGTAGGCGCTCCAGTGCGCGGTGTAAAATAATAGAATTCGTGGGAAGGCGATCGCAGACGTCGTTTAGTTCGAACCTACGCCCCAAAACGCGAGCAGGCAGCCAGAGTTAACAACCTGCGCGTTTCCTTCCTGGCATTATCCGCCGAAGAACAGCGCGGTGGCCAAACTTTCTGGATACGAGAGTTCCTTCGCGCGCGACCCCCGCGCCAGGATCCATAAAACGTGAATTTAGGTGTTCACCGGAGGGGGTTAACAACCGTATCGCGCGACACGCGTGACGTTAAAGCTCGGCCCCCGAAAAGCTGTTCGGTGCTTCCGAAATTTCGCCCCCACGGAAACACATCTTTCCACTCGCTCAAAAATCGCTTCGCCCATTCGCTGCCTGGAAAACCAAGCCTCGGGTCGCGTTACTACGATGCCGCCATACACTGGGATTTACAACAGCGTGTCCTATTACGTCGAGGTTAATCCGATAATCTTGGGTCCACGTGTACTTCGACATCTATCTCAGATCTTGAAACTTGCTCGCGGCATTATAATGGAGGAAGAAAGGAACGGCGTGACGAAGTGCAGGCGCGTGGTACGCGGAGTGCTCTTCGACATCCATCTGAATATGGATCGTAATTCTTATCAGTGAAATATTCCAGCTGGCCATTAAACTCTTGGGTGGCATTGAGGCGCATAGCCTCCCACCTCCTCGCGTTAATTAATCTGGCTAATTGTTCGTAGAAACGAATAGCGATGGTGGCATTATTGCGCCAGCTACACCCAAGCACGCTAGACTTCACGCCACTCCGCGAGAATAGAATGAAATGAACTCGTCTCCACTGGGGGAACTGATCTGCTGGTTGGAATCGAATTCATTAGAAGGCTTCCGCATCGACGAACATAGTCGCCCGCGATACTCGATAACAGAGGAACACGCGCCGGAAAACCGGCTGCCCTGACCTCCTGCTCTTTAACATCCTCCCGATCTTTATCTGATATTCAAAAGAGCTCCCCCACCCGGGCAGACTAGGTGCTTCGGGATGCAAAAGCTGGCCGATCCTCGACACTCTGGATCGAGTGTCGTGTGAGCTACGAGATCGGATTCCAATAAACGTCTGTCAAAGGAATTCGAGGTGCGTCAAACGAACCCGAAGGTCGGCCCTTTGACTCCTCTGCAAGTGCGTGGAACGTGACGGGTGACGATACGAAAATTGTGCATCTTGGCTACTGACACGCGCAGACCGTGGGGTACCTAATGTATCACGGTGTTAAGGGGTTAAAAACCTGAGGCGGCGTGAGAGACACACCTTGCCACGTGTGCCCTCTCTTCGGCTGCTCCTGCGAAGGCGGTGATCGAGGCCGCGGGGAATCAGGGAGCGAAGAAGAAACGATTCCCGCGTCTTCTACAGAGTTCCGCTGGAAGGCTTGGCGCAGATAGATACAGCGAGGCGAGAGGGAAAAAGTCACCCTCGGGTGCCAGCTGGGGGTAATTCCGCGGGGCTGTTATTCCTCGCGTTCGACGAGGGAAGAGGTCGAGGGAGAGAGGAGATGACGACCGACAGCCTATCGCACGCGATCGTGCTCCTCTTTATCGAGGGCTTCCTCCTCTGCGGTTTTTTGGCCACGTTCGATTACGCCCCCGAGGCGGACGCCGGTAACAGGCAGAACAGCTTCTCGCCTCATCTAAATGGAAAACCGAGTTCTTTGCCGGTCACGTACACACGTAAGTTCTTGGACTCGCTCTTTTTCACCGCTCTGCCCTGCCCCCTTTTTCCCCTTATTCGTCTTCCACGGCACCCCTTCCCCGCCACCCCCGCCGCGTCGCCCGTCTCGTTTGTCTTTCACGCGTGCAGGCTGCATCTGGTTCCGAGGAACGAGCTCCGGGAAGGGTATAAAGGCGCTCGAACTCGAGAATAATAGATCCCACGGATTCCTGGCAATCCTGTGCCCGAGGCGAGGGAAAGTCTGTATACTATTATATCACCGACGATTGAATAGCGATTGTCTACCAGTAATCGCATAATCGCTCGCCGGGATATAAATAGTACAGCGTTCGCTGTAATTTACCGTATTTTCGAAATGGCGAAAAATGTGCTCCGGGCTTCCTTCCGTTAATCGGAAAGCGCCCTGCAGGCGGAAGCAAGCGGAGGGGGTGTCTAGCCCCTCGACAAAGGCTCGCGAGGAGACTGAAACAACGGCGAGACGGGGGTGAAAGAAAGACAGGCTCCGCGGAAAGATAACAACAGACGTGTGCGTAATATCCCGAGAAACTCGTGTACCTATATAACGATGCAAAGAGGCGTCGCCGTCGGTCGGGGTGGCTTAACTTCCTCCGTGGAGTCTCTCGGATAAAGTACGTATATTAACGTCGCGCCACTACACCAGAAACCTCTTTGTGAGATACGGCCTGGCACTGTGTTACGCGAAATCGTATTGCTGAGCGTCCTCCGCCCCCCCCCCCCTCCCTCCTGCTCCGCGCGCCCCTCGGCCGCGATTACCTTCGCCATTCCCAAATTGGTTGTACCCGCGTTTGGTAATTTGTGAACCCGTGGCTCCGTTGGCCTCCCGGCACCAGGAATCTTTGAAAATCCTAGACATCCTCAAGAGGAAGCGAGATCTTTTTCGTGCCACGTCGGGGATGGATCGTGCCGGCAACCCCTCGTTGGATCTTCAACGCTGAGATTCGAAACCGGAGGTTTTTGGCGAATTTCAATGGGACTTCGTTAAACGATACCCCGAGATTTTGCAGAATTGAAGATGGCACGAGCAGTAGGGTTTAGATTTAAAGGGGTGTTCTCGTCTGGAAGACCATTTTTTGCCTTTAAAAAAAAATTAGCCATGTAGATTAATAATTAGTGGAGATATGGGTCATATCGTAATGCGTGTGCAACAAACAGTTGCCTCATGGCGCGCACGATTCCGGTTGTTCCGCTGATCTGAAACAGAGATGGGCATTATTTAAATAAAAAATTATTTAAATAACGTATCAACTAAAAGAGTTTATCTTTATTTGTCATCAAATAAAAATTACCCAAAGTTATTTTTATTTCAAATAGAAATAAGCCAGAGTTACTTTTATTTGAAACGTCACAAATAATTTTTTTTGTTCTACGTGAATTTATTCGACGGCCACAAATCATTTTTTTTTTTTGTTTGACGGGAATTTATCCGACGGTCGCAAATAATTTTTTTGTTTGACGGGAATTTATCCGACGGCCACAAATATTTTTTTTATATGACGGGAATTCATTTTAACCTTCAAATAATTTTGTCGTCTTTTCATTCATTTGTATTTGAAAATTATTTGAAGGCGGTAGTTGTTAGAGTGAGAGGGAACGGGAGGGAGCGGGAGGCCCGTTCCTAATATTCCTTTCTCTTTCTAATCCCCGTTCCCTCTAGCTCTAACAACTACCTCCTTGCATCATGCTCTCCTGCTTACCGCTCTCTAGCACCTTCTGCCCCTCTCTCCCGCTCTCCATTCCCAGAGTTATTTGAGCTTCAAATAATTTTCAAATACAAATTAATGAAAAGACGACAATATTATTTGAAGGTTGAAATGAATTCCTGTCAAAAAAAAAAAAATATTTGTGGCCGTCGAATAAATTCCCGTTAAACAAAAAAATTATTTGTGACGTTTCAAATAAAAGTAACTCTGGCTTATTTTTAGTTGAAATAAAAATAAATCTAGGTTATTTTTATTTGATGAGTCTCGAATAAAATTTTTGCCTTTTATTCGAAATCAATTTTTTATTTGAAATAATGTTTTGCCCACCTCTGCAGTAAAACGAAAAAGCTAAAAGGATTCTTAATCAGATTTATAAAAAACATCAAAAATTCACAAACTGGCGAGACATTGAATTTAAACTACTTAATTTTTGGCATCCTTTTTTCGTCTTTAAACGGCCTTTAACATATGAAAGAAAGTCTTTCAACTCGATTCCGCTACCGGCTAGAATTATATGTTTTCTGAAGGTGTATGAAAAAGATGGACCGGATTGGCCCACTAGAAGTTGCGATATCGTGCGCACCGTCGTGAAAAACACCGTTTTAAGAAAAACCCGTATCGCCATTAATTATTATTATATTTTACTGAAATTCTTTTTACAACATACTGAAATGTTAATAAATACGTGTGGATAATACTCGTCGGTAAAAACTGTGTAGTTTTTTCAGCGTCGTCCCTAAAGAGGATAGAGGATTTCATCCCTCTAGAATACCCCCTTAAATATTCTTATGGAATACCTTGTTACGCGCGAATGTTTCTCTATCTCGGATTAATGATCTGCTAGTCCCAAATGTAGTTACTAGTTTTTGCAGTTAGAAATGGCGTACAGGTTTGGAAAGCCTTAATCACACACGCGATGATAACGTGATTATTCATGTTATTAAACGTATAAACGACGATCCAGCGCCGTTGTATCTTGCGAGTCTCGGTGCCCGCGAACTGCGCCAGAGATGAACATGTGGTCAACACTTCAGCCAGGCGAATCTGAATTTCAAAGTGATACTTTGTGTAGATTACAAAACCCGGCTCGGGGCTGGGAAACGTAATTGGTAAGGTAATCTCGTTGCTCTTCAAAGATTATAAATTTTAGTGTGCTGGTTACGTGTGCGCCGGCGAGACCGACGTGTGTATACGTGTTTTCTTATGGAAATCGCTTTTCGTGCGACGCAGACGAAATTTCCTTCTCATGGAGATACAACGGTTAGCATGAAAATACCGTAAAAATAAAAGGTAGTCTACAGAACACGCGGCCGTATCAGCGTCTTTTCCCCTTTAAATAACGAGCAGAATGACGAGCCCTTTCTTCACGTTCGTTTAACAAAACGAGCCAGTCGCGGAAACGTATTATGCTTGTTAATTGACGAGTTGAAATGGTAAACGATGTAAGTGCCAGTAGTTGAAATTTTCAGTGGAAACAAATAACTCATGTCTGTTCATTTTGTCACTTACATCGTTTATCACTCGGCTATCGCCATGGACTTTCAGCGTACAGCGTCTTTACAGATTTATAGGGAAATAAAAAGATTAGGGCCTCGAAGATTCCTAGCACTTTCATCGTTTATCACCACAACGAAGTTGGCACTCACGATTTTAGCTCAATCTTGCGATAGCCCTAACGATTAAAATAAATTATTCCAGCGGTTATAACTATTGCCACAGTATTCCGCGTGGAGTTCACACCCTTCTCCACTTAAAAATTCTTTAATTTTTATATCTTTTTGACACTTACATCGTTTAGCATTTCAACTGCCCAATTATTCACCATTAAAGTATCAAGTATCTCTAATTAAAATTACACAAACCAGTGTCTAATTTAAACTGGCGTTAACTGTATTAACGAGTCTTCCAGTCAGAAATATTTTACTGGTGAATTTATACTTCGAAGGCAAAAGAAAGGAAATAAAAGAGAGTGTGGGAAATTGTAAATTCGGCGGCTCGAAGATACTTTTACACGGCGGGTGCAGAATGCGAGCCTGGACTAAGTTTGATACAATTTACGCCCATCCCTGCTTCTACTTTCGCCAACTTCCGCTGTGGATTATACTTTGGTAGAAATTTCGGCGTGCTGTTATGCAGTTTGAAAAAAATCAGGGAATTCCCTGGGAGTTTAACAAAGTCTAATGAAACGTTCTGGCCCGAAGAATTTGAAGGAGTGCTAGGTTACCTTCGACTATCAAGAAACTCGTTTTTTTGACAATTCTTCAACTTGATCATTCAGATAAAAAACCGTCCTTCAATTACGTAAGGGCAATTTGGACGATTTCTTACACCCCCCCCCCCCCCCCCAAGTATAACAATTCGTAAGATTTTATATTAAAGCAAAATTAAATTCTCGTCCGATGATCTCAAACTGGGTGTAAAAAAGGTCTCTCTTGATTCCCTTGTCGTTGCTGCTTCTCCCGTATAAAAGTCACGGCAGGGACAGCAATGCCTCAAGTGATAAATAGATTACCTGGACGCGCCTCGAATAATTTCGCATGGAACACCGGTTTTCCACCATGAATTCACTGCAAAAGATAGATCTCCGTTCTCCTCCACCTCTGTTCCACGGTGAAATTCTTTTTTCAATCAGTGGGAATACCTAGGTGTTCGTCATATTTTCTGTGATTTATAGATTTCGAGTCGCAGCAACAAAGACGCATTAGTCTCCCGCGCGTCACTTTCGCGATGTATTTCTCGGCATCTGCTACGATAGTGGAAGATATTTTCTTGAATTAAACGTGGTGAGTAGTTGTGACTCTTTCCTGTAGTCGACTGGTGCAAAGAAATTGAACGGCCACGCGCACTCGCTAACTTCTTAATCCCCGCTCCCTCGTCCTACAGTTCCCGTATCGACATCGACGGTTCGGCTTTGATACGGTGCACGCGCGGCCGAGCGAATCGAAGAAAAGCTTTCCCCCGTTATGAAATGTGGTTGCGACCTACTTGAATTTCGACTTCACTCCTCGATCATCCGTTATCCGCATATAAATTGCGCCAGCGACAGCGACAACGCGATACCTATGATAAATAAATAGATCACTCGGCGAGACGGGCCCCGTCTCCTTTGATCCCCGACCAGTTTCCAGGGAAATCGCGGAATAACTTGCCGGCCGGAACGGGGAAATGTTTTTTAATCAAACACGGGCCCCTTAATCGCCACTAATGTGTGAATATTTAAATTCATTTCAATCTCAGATGGCAGAGATCCAATCCAATGCAACGAATCAGTGTCTAATTCCTCGCATTACCAAGATATTAATATTCTTAGTCATAGTTGCATAATTCACGAATTCCTTAACTGTGCTGTAAATGATTAATTGCATCTGACCACGATGCCATCGGTGGTGATTAATAAACACGTAGCTATTAGCGCTTAAATTTTATTCGATACTTCGACCTAGTAGTACCTCAATTTGCTAAACTGGCATTCGTTGCATAAACGTCGCCCCAGATGGGCAAGATTTTCACGGTTATTACGCATTCACGTGCGAATCGCTGAGTGCAAGCAGCCACCCCCGTGATGGATGAGCCCCGGGCGAAACGCGAATCATCTGTTTCAAGTTTCAAGATAGCTCTCGCGACCTAAGACGCCCAGCCGCTTTTTCAATGATTTACGAACATATTTTATACAGCCAGGAGTGTCTGCTCTTAATCCAGCTCCTTCCCTCGCTTGATTTATTCGCGCTTCGTTTCGTGAAAGGGGGATGAATATTCAGCGGCAAATCGATTACATTACACGTCGAAGGGTTATAACTGGCCTACGAGCGGATCGTTGGGTAGTTTTATCGGGAAGCGTTAGTGATAACCGTGGAGCACTTATTCAGCGTGAAGCGCTGTCAATGCTGCCAGTGATATTGCCAATAAGGTCGATGCCATAAATCAGAGGATACTTATTTGAAATCAGGAACCACGAGGATCGGCTTTGGCGACATTGGTAAGGTGGTTGGCTAGTAGTGCAGAGGTCCCCGAACATCGTGAGTTCGAGTCCCAGTACCCGAGGTCGGTTTTTTTCCGTGGCTCTCGAACATATAGGAATTACGAAAGGCTCCTCCTGAAAATTCATACAGATAATAAATATAAAGACGTGTTCTCAAGTCTTAAAAAATTTCCCATCCACAAGTTCCACCATCTCCCACATTTCCTCCCAGCTCCTTCAGCCTTCCGTCCCTCGCGTGACCATAAACTATCATCTATCCAGTGTTCTAAAAATTCGCTGACAAAGTGATTGAGCGTGAACACGATGCTCCAGAAGAAAAATACAGCCGAACATCGCTCCGATTCACCGCCATCCACCACAGTGTGCCCTTATTAAAATGTTCCGTGTACACGAGCGCGAGGAAGAAGGGAGGGAGTGAACGAACGGGGATGGCGCAAGGGCGTGAATTATATTCCGGTGGCAAGGCATGCAGAACAGGGGGGGAGTGTGTGTCTCACATATAAGTTTGCGGTTATCTGCGAATCGGTCAGCAGAAACGGCTACCGCCCTGCTTGCTCCCTGGGCAGTCTCCGGTAGAGCCGGGCCCGCGTAATTGCGGCGATCAATTAACGCGCGATTAACAGCGCTCGACGAGCAGGCGTGCTAGCCGGCGCGAGCAAACAAGCAAAACGGCCGCGCTCATTAACTGCACGCGAGACAAAGCATGCGCCCACAAAAAAAGGTCTTTTCTGTTTCCTCTCTTCTAACCTGCCACACGCACGCTCGTTCGACTGCCGCTAAAACGTCTCAGTGTACCAAGATGTCCACGTGATGATCTGGATCGGATTCGGCTTCCTGATGACCTACCTAAGGAGATACGGGCAGAGCTCGATTGGGCTGACGTTCCTCGTCGGCGTGATCCTGGTACAGGTCGCCATGATCTGCGACGGGGTGATGAACATCGAGAAGGGCAAGAAGGCGTACCTGTCTCTGAAAAGGTTAGTAGCGGTTTAACAGTACAGGTGGTTCGTAGAATGTCAGTACCAGTGAAATGTCAGAGATTCGTGGCAGGGAATACTTGAAATCCATGGGCAGCAAGTGTTCTTCTGTACACCTCAATCAGAAAAGGGAAGATTTCCTAGCGGAAAGTGATGAAAAGCAAAGTAATTACTATAGCTCTCTCCCTCTCTCGCTGTCTTCCTCTCTTTCCTAATTATACCACTGCAATGAAAATTTGATGAGTGGCTGAAACCTCTACCGTTTGACCAAATTTCTAGTCGAGATTAACGTGAAATTAGCATAGTAAACATGGTAATTAAAACATAAAACATTCATTGTTCCATAAAAAATTAAAAACTGGACTTTCCTAGAAGATAAATTAATTCTTCGCTTTGGTAGAGCTTGTTTTTAATTCAAAGCCCAAGGAAGTTCTTTTATTTGAAAGGGAAATTTGGAAAGTACTTACTCCGTTGTTCGAGAACGAACAAAAATCTTTTTCAACGTCGACGGGGGAGCTTTTAAAATGCAGGGGAAAAATTTCGAGATACTCTGTGTTGCGCAGCGTGAATGTCAACAGCCGCGAAAACAACAACGTTACAAGGACGTGTGTATCGGAAACGAATAAACTCGCGCGGTCTCGGTAATATACACATCAGGTCTCGATTGGCTGAAAAGTCGAAGGATATTTTTGCAAGATCCCTTGCAAAATGCATTCGGGAGGCGAACGCCCCCGTTGAATACCAAAGCCAGTGTGTAGAATTGTATTTGGCCTCGTGCATGAATAGTTAATAAGCCGGAAAGTGCACAGGCACTTTCTTTCCTGGGATCCTGTTTCTCCTAGAGAAATCCTAATTTCCTCTAAACTGACAAGGAGAAGGAGCGACAATTCCGTCGAACAGCATTCATTCACAGTTTACGAAACAACGTGACGATATGAATAAGAAACTTATAAATTCATTCAAGGCGTTTATGTTTATTTCAATCGCAAGACCAGCGTTTCGGTTAACAGAATCGTGTTACAAAGTGTGCTTCATTATTGGTAATACGGTCTTTACAAGTGTCAACGTCTGTTCAATTGCTTCTATTCCCTATCGTCTATATCCATCAAGTTCGTCTAAATGGGTCTCATCATCGAACGGCTATCGATATCCAAACGCCCACTTGCCATGCCGCGGTCCTCTTTGCATGCGTGTGAACGCCAGCTCATCCCTAATCACTTTCCCTTCAAACTTCATGCCGCGTCACAGTTCCACGCTGCCCAACAATAACTCATAATTGTGTTACTATTTATTTGATGAATAGCCAAAAATCCTGAAGCCCAGCTCAGTTCTTGCGCAACCCCATAAATTTAAAAAGTTTCTGAGTTAGAACCTAAACGATATTATATTCGTACGACGGTGGGAAATTGTAATTTCTAAAAGGACCTGTCCCGCGTAAACAGTCGATATATTCGCGCGGATGTTACGAGCGCTGATCTCCAGTTTGGAGCGGCTACCGGCAGGTTAATAACGCACGTATCGATCATCAACCCCCTGGAAACCACTTTCAGCCTCCTGAGCGCGGACGTTGCGGTTGCCACCCCGTTGATATCCATGGGCGCGTTGCTCGGTAAGACGACCTACATACAGCTCGTGTTCATGGGGATCCTCGAGCTGATCATGTTCACCGTGAACAAGTACGTGGGCGAGCATATACTCATGGTAAGTTTACCCCCTCGGCCACCGAGCGACCGCCTTGTCGTCGATTTTCGCCAAGGGGAGCACGCGCGGGCGATCCACCCGCGGCGAGTGTTTATGGCATCCACTTTTACTAGCTCCACGCGTTATTACTGGAAACTCGAAGCCTCTGAAACACACTGCGGATGAAAAACGAGCGGATCGCGCGTTGGTAATTGTAAGCACAGTATAATCGTAGATTGTAAATTCATGAGCTTTTCTGTTATACAATGGGGTGTGGAAAGGGATCGACTGAAGCAATGGGACACGTTTTGAAAGTAGGAGACCCTTGTGGATAACCCACCCCTACGGTGGGACAAACAATTATACAGTCAACTGTCCGCCGTATGCGACGAAAAGGAGGCGAGAAACGCGGTGACAGATTTTGTTTCACGCTTTGGGGAGTGGTCCACGTCCCGCCATTGTCTCCTCTTCTGACGGGAATCGATTTACAAGGTGGCACGCGGTTTTCTCGACAGGCGAAATGAAAACTCTGTTCCCTTTCCGATAGACCGTCGACGCCGGGGACAGCATGTTCGTTCACACTTTTGGCGCTTACTTCGGCCTGGCCGCCAGCTTCGTGTTCGGGATGAAGGAGAAGCCGAAGGAGCACCACCTCGAGGGGCCCTCCTACAACTCGGACATCTTCGCGATGATTGGTCTGTTTAACAAATATTTTCAGCACAGTAAAATTAAAAATCATTGAATGATCGACTTTACATATCATACTGTTATCATTCGTTTGTTTTAAGAAATCTTCCTTACTGAGCTATATATTTGTTTACCCTAAACAATGCGCATACTTGCGACGCAACTTTCAAGACACACTGTCCAAGCATCCCCAATTAATCTTCACACCCTTTCTTCTAGAAATAGTCCACCCTTTACTGAAGATAAGACCCATCTGCCGCAGCACGAGCCTCGCCATCTTTGCTCGTCCTTCTCGCAAACGCGTGCTATTCCCCTCGCTCTTCGTCCACGCGACTATAGCTTCGCCCGTCTTTCTCAACCACGTCCGTCTTTCTCCAGCAGCTAGTTGTTCCTACCTTTTTTTCTCTCGGTCAATCGAGCACCGACGATAAAGGGGTGCACCGCGACCGCCTCGGGCTCCCCTTCATCCCCCGCGCGGGCGCAACTTCGTCGGCATTTTTTGCCCACATCCAACACACCGTTCCCCGTTTTTCTAGGACTAGCTGTTCACACCTTTTTCTCGCTGTCCATGGGGCATCGATAAAGGAGGAGGAGGTCGCGGCTCGAGCTTTGCTTCACCCTTTCTTCTTCGACAACGTATACAGGGTGTTCAGCGACAGACAGTTGAATGGAACCGAGCGATTCTACGCGAAAAACTGAGAGGAAGATCAAGAGCAACGAAATTACTCTGGAGGCTTTGTTTCCTCGTTATTAACGTTCGAAAATTCCACTCGGGGGCGCCTGCAGGAAAACAACTCGCGGACCAGCGACGCGCCTTGCGTAGGCCGCTAGAGGTCGCCCGCTGTCGCCGGGTTGCCGTTCTCCAGGCGCCACTGAGCCGAGTTTTCAAACGTGAATAACTAACAAACGAGGCGTCTGTCTAAATTCTGTTGCTCTTCACTTTCGTCTCAGTTTGTCACGCAGAATCAGCCATTTAATTTTTCATCTCCTGCAGAACAGTCTGTATAAGACTACCGTTGTCATATCTCCCACAACTTGATCCCCAATGTCCTTCTGTTTAAAAAAGTAAATCAAATGTTTGCTCGCGACAGGCACGGTGTTCCTCTGGCTGTTCTGGCCGTCATTCAACAGCGCCTCCCTGGAAGGCGACGACCAGCAGAGGGCCATTATAAACACCCTGCTGTCGATCAGCTCCAGCTGCGTGATCGCGTTCGCCACCTCGGCCCTGGTCTCCAAAGACAGCAAGTTCAACATGGTGCACGTGCAGAACTCGACCCTGGCCGGTGGCGTGGCCATCGGCACCGCCGCAGGTACCGCGCGATAAATTAATTAGCAGTCCTTCCGCGGGCACACGTTAACAGGGCAACAATTTTCTGAACAAACAACAGGAATGATGTGCGAGCCTGTGGGCGCTCTGGTGGTGGGCGCGCTGGCAGGAGTGATTAGCGTGCTTGGATACAAGTACCTCACGGTAATTGATTCCTCTTCCATTCTAGCAGTCGCGCGCGCTTTTACCTTGTATTTAGTAATTGCAACACACGTCGCGAGGCGATCAGGGGTGAACTGGAGTATCTAATTGACAGTTGGCGAAATATTTGGTAAATCGTATCCGGCGACGAGAAATCGTTTGGCACCCGACGGCGGGACATTTGCGCAGAGGTGAAAAGCTCTGTCGGCGGACCGCGGATAATTTTGCGGCTCACTGTACATCCTCGGACCATCCAGCCACCGACATTGACTTAGCGGGATCGCGAGCGACGGACAATCACCGCGGAGAAGTTTTTCGCCGGGGAGTTCTTTTAATCATCCGCGATTCATTCGCGCCGACCCCGTCCCCCAGGCACGGTAATTCCATATTCTTTATGTACTTTGTACTTTCCCCGTTCGACTAGCTTCCTCGAACTCTAGCCATCCCCCGATCCTCCGCTCTCCCCTCGCCAGCTGGAGGACGTATGAATCAAATGCAGATTAAGCGCGTTAATCAGAGGCTCGCCATTAAGACGGAAGCCTGTCCCGGCAATTTGCGCGATACAGCCCCGGCGGTGAAGGCTCCTTCGCGAGCGCCAGATCCCCAAGAGGCACTCGTGGTATCGTTTAAAAAAGAATCCGCGGCTGGGGCGAATAGAATTCCCGAGCAAAAGCGCCCGGCCCGTTCGAGTGGCCAGCGGGGCGGTAAGAGGGGCGGGGTGCAACGGACGGGGGAGAGGAAGAGACGGATCGTAAAGTTTAACGAAGCCGTTGTCGTTTATCGAAGGACACGTTTTGCGGGATATACCGTGCAACAGTGATTTGCAAGCATTTTTTGTCCCGTCTCGATTCTCTCCTCTGCTCCGCGCTGCTGGCTTTTGTGTGTGGGGCCCGTTCAGCGATGCTCGGTGATGCGGAAAAACGATTCGATTGCTAATCCAGCCCTCTGCGAGTGGAATTTCGCGGGAGAAAGGCGAGCCTCGATGGATTCGATCCTGCGAAAGTATACACTCGAAGGAGGGGCATATTCGTCAGGGATGCTTGCTTTGGCGCGCTTTGAAGCGCACTTTTGAATAACTTGATCTCTCAAGATGGCCCGTGGTTAATCGGGAACGGAGAATATCGACTGACAATGAGCGGGAAGGAGTTGAAGAATCACTTTACTTCGCGGAAGGTTTCGCGAGGATCAGAAGCTTCATTCGTTACTTGGGATAAACGAAAGAAGTGTGAGGAAGGGTAATGAGATATAAAGGGGGGGATTTGTGTATAGGCTAAGTAGGCTGCAGCCTAGGAAGCAAATTTTGGGCGAAAGAAATTTGAATAGATAGCAAGATGATTTGCAACTTTTGGCTTGTAACTTTTTATTTTTTCATCGATAATAATATCATAGATTTTCGTTCTAAAATAAAAAGGCTTAACTACCTTCCGTACAGAGGTTTCAAGCAACTTTCAACGCGTAGCAAATTAGCAGTAAGTCAGACATGAGTTGTCATACTGAATTAATTTTAAAATTGCTTCAACTCTTTCGAATTAAAATATTTGATAATGTTTCGCAGAAAGGGCGGCGGGCGCTTGTTAGCCTAGGGGCGCCAAATCTCCAAACCCGCCCCTGCAAACGGGGATGGGATTAGAATTGATAATAATGTTTCAGTTGTAGACAGTTCTAAATTGACTGGGATACAGTGGAACTTGGATAACGCCGGGCGAAACGTCGATCTCGTGTATTTAACATTTTCCAAAAGGGGTAAACGTTTTTTCTGCAAGGATAACAAAGAGCAAACATGTTTACTGAGCGCAGGGGTGACTGATATTTTTGCGGGAAAAGTGATAGCGTACGCGGTAACAGTATTTCACCCGACTGGGAACCGACTCGGGCGTGTACAAATATACAGAAAAAAATTGTTTCAACGCACTGCGCGTATCATCCACTTAGATTTCCCTGTTTTGTTATCTTTCACTTGTTTAACGCTCACGTAGATCTACGGTTTTCCACAACACAGCCACTGAACAGCATAACAGTAAATACAGCCGTATCTGAAAAACGTGTGGCGAGAGTTTCCACGAAATTTAGAGGGGCTAGTAATCGTGAAACCTGGGTATATTGTTTTAGGTATTTATCAGTGATTATTCAAATTTAATAGATCATACATACAGTATTCCGAAAAAATGCGCGATGAGGTACCGCGTCCCTTTTCGGCTAAATTTCCAATGAAAATTGTAGAAAACATTATTATATTCTTTCTCTACTGAAACAGAGTATCCTCAGAGATCACAGAGTATAACAGAGATCCTTCCACGATACAGTGCTGGATTAAACAATAAGGAAAATTAGCACGTGCTAAGGACAGCAGGAGAAAGAACACCATGGAAATTTTCTGAATTTTAAAATCTAACTTTCACCCCATATAATATAATATAAATATATAAACTGATAACACTATATAAGGGGGCCACAAAACCTTTTAAGTGCTTCGGACCTATAAAGTTCTTAATTCGGCCCTGCGACGATAAATTTCTTAAAAAAAGGCTCGAGTTTACATAGACACTAATTTCTAAACAGATTGATTTCACAAAAAGTGCGCCACCTGTCATGGAATCCAGTTCAACTTACAAACAGAGGTTTTCGGATATATTTGAGAGTACCGAAAAAGAACACATATGTGTTTTTTTATTTTGGTCCATTTGCATATTTAGAGGATGAAACCACCCCTCAAAGTTCATGAACACGTACAAAAGTGACTGACGATAAGAACATCCGTACAGCAAGTTATGACGCAAATGAAATTTATATCAAGTTTCATTCAACACAGTGTTATAATATTTTTAAAACTAAGAATAGGAACTGTTGTACTCCTTCTTATGAACCTTGAGGGATGGTTTCACCCCCTATAACGTATTTCTTTATAAAAAACCAAAGCAATCGGAGGCGGACACATAAAAACCTCTCCATGTTAGAGAATCCTGATAACTCGTTACGTAATTATTATTAGGAAGGAGAAGCAAAGCTGCAAACTCTTTCAAGCTCCGAAAGCTCTAACATAAAATGCTTCTAACGATACAAACCTGCACGCACCAAATCTTTTTTCCAAATACCAGCATCCAGTGGCGGACTGGATCTAAAAATATTGGTTGCCAGAAGGCAAAAGGAGCCCACCCACAAATATAAACACATCACTTAATTTTTATAAAAAATCAAGGTTGTTCTTTCAGAGTTATTTATTATATTCTTTAAAAAAGTATCCTCGAAAAATGACTTTATTAAATTGGTTTTTATCAATGACTTTTATTAAAACAATAATACAACGTAAATTTTAATCACATAAAGTGCCCAATACTAGAACTTTTGTTATATTTTCAATCTACTAAAAGGTCATTAACATTTATAATTTATGCAGTGATTCACTTGCCATAAAGCGAGCTGACACCCTGGGCCAGTCCGCCACTACATCCACCACCCAGAATCTCCTTTATCCACCTACTTTCACCAACCAATCTCCCCTCTTGCGTTTGTATAAATGCAACCAATTGCATCTGCCATCCAAAGCTGGTCCACCGAGGACAAGCAGAAAAGTTTTTCACTTTCTCGACTGATCTGTTTCAGCCAGTGATACAAAAGCGCCTCCGGATCCACGACACGTGCGGGGTGCACAATCTCCACGGGATGCCCGGCTTGCTCGGCGGCGTTTTCGGCGCGCTCATGGCTGGCCTGGCCACAGGAGCCTCTTACGATTATTCCCTTTACGAGGTAACGTAACTTCCCAGCCCGGCCCCGCGTCCTCCCTGTTGCAGGAATTAATCGCGGGGCTGTTCGGGTAATTAACTTCGCGGAGGATGCTCCTCTAAGTATCCGACCGGCGCCCCCGTTCCGCGAGTTTCTAACTGCGACGAACCATGCCCCCCTTTGCCGCTGCAAAAACCAGCAATTGCTTAATCTGTTAACCATGAAGCGAATGATCTCAGTCGCCGTTCGCGAGGCACTCCCAACTACTGTACGTGTTCCCGCTTTGAGGAGGACGTCCTTTTACGCCGGAGGGGTCGCGGGCGTCGCGGTAACCTACTCCGTGGGCCCCGCGGTTTCAAACTCCGAGGCTTAGGTCACTTCCTTTGGTGTACAGTATTTGGAGCGCGATTCATTCACTCGGTCCTCGATTGGCGATGGTGCAGATTGATACGCTCCAACTTACGGAGAATTACCTCAATTGTGAGGGATGTAGACTGGGGTTGATTGAAAGGAGGGATTGAGGGAGCTATCTCTAGTCGAATGGTGTTTGATTTGTGTTCCTAGGATTATTTGTGGTGAATGATCGACGAGGAATTGTAGTAGAGCTGAATAATTTCGAATACGAATAATTCGAATATTGAAGTAATTGAAATAATTGAAATAATTCAAATAATTCAAATAATTCAAATAATTCAAATAATTCAAATAATTCAAATAATTCAAATAATTCAAATAATTCAAATAATTCAAATAATTCAAATAATTCGAATAATTCAAATAATTCGAATAATTCAAATAATTCAAATAAGTCAATTAATTCAAATAATTCAAATAATTCAAATAATTCAAATAATTTCGAATACGAAGAATTTCTTCGAATATTCAAATATTTGAATCTCAAATTCGAATTCTCTGGTATTTGAATATTCGAATAATCCGAATAATTTCGAATACGAATAATTTCTTCGAATATACGAATAATTTCGAATACGAATAATTTCTTCGAATATTCGAATAATTCGAATAATATCGAATACAAATAATTTCTTCGAATATTCGAATATTCGAATCTCAAATTCGAATTCTCTGGTATTCGAATATTCGAATACTTAGATTCGAATGCAAAGAGGAAAGTACGATGCAGATGAGATTTTTTCTCTTTTCTGTTTCTTTTTTTTATGGAGTTGCAAGTGTAATGTGAGAATCGATCTGTGTTCTGAAAACTTTAGCTGATAGAATGTTGGGATGAGAGGTATAAGTACCTACATCGAGCTGGATCTATTTAATATTTCTGGTCGTGTTTCGTGTTAGATCTTCCCAGCGAGGGCACCGAGCTCTGAAGCAAGACTGGCCGAGATGAGGGACAATTATGGAATATTGCCAGGGCTGAATAGGACAGCCGGACAGCAGGCCGGCTATCAATTATTAGCGCTTGCTATTACTCTGGGAATTGCTATCGTTTCTGGATTGGTAACAGGTAGTTGTCCCTTTTATAGGGATTGTTTCAGGCTAACAACCACTTAGCTTTTCGAACAGACAAAACGCGCATTTAAATGACTTCGAGTTAAGGAAGAAGGTGACAGCTTGAATGCAACTAAAAGACAGCTTCTAATTATTGATATTTTTCTGTATGTATCTGAGCAATTTTAATTGTAGACTTTATGTGATATGAACAGAGATGTACTCCCTTATCAAAATGTTCAAGTGCTTCCATGCAAAGAGTTCTTTTTGGGGAGCCAAGCTTTTCGATTTCTCCTTCCTGAATGTTTGCCAAGATAGTTACGGATTCATACGTATAGGTAGTTTATATTGCACTGCATTTAGCTAAATAAATCAATTCTTTTTCAGGTTTAATAATACGCTTGCCAATCTGTGGTTCGATTCCCGAGGAGAAGAGATTCGATGACGAGGCCAACTGGGAACTGGAGGAAGAATGCTCTCATGACTCCAAAAGCAAGGAAGAACATGACTATGGTGGTGACCAATTGCCGATGGCTCACATCTGAAGTGACGAATTAATTAGAAATACAAAAATCTTAAAATTTAAACATAAAGTTGACGCGGTAAAACAGATGTTGTTTATTAAGAAAAAAAGGCCCTAAGCTCTATTGCGGTAAAACAGATTGCACCCTCCAGAGGAATTTGACAGTCCGCGCCATCTATCGGAACGCACCAAAAGTGACGCCCCCTTCTGGAAAAATTTCGTACGAATATTTTTTGGCATATAAATTAAAATATCTCGTAAACTATTGAGATTTCATAACATTACCTTATACATTTAATACGCAGAATATCACGGGGAATCAATTTATACCAAATAATGCATATAGTCCTATTTAAAAAAGATGTGCAACTGAAGTTTTCAAACGTACCAATGAACTTGAAACAAAACTCTTGCAATAAAGTGCTAAAGCTTCGTAAACAGTGCAACATTTTCCTCCACGATTTTTCTCTAATTTCACTTCGAACAGAGTTATAGCCTTGCAAAGTTGCTAGAATCACGTTGTAAATGCAAAAAACTTGGAATTTTCTCAAATAGGGCCGCCACTTTTGCCCGAGTTCCAATAGATGGCACGCAGTGTCAAATCTTGTGAAGATAGAATTCTGTTTTACCCCCCAAGATTATCGCCCTCGCCTGTAAGCGCAAACCAGGTATACATCGTCGATGTGTAAAGTGACTATTCTTTTAGTTATCTACTGTAGCATACGTGACCCACGTTTCTGATTCAATTATTTGCTAGCGTCGATATTGTAAAATATATAACATTTGTTAAATATGTACATTGGATGCGTATTTATTAACGCGATTCCTTTGCACGCGAAAATATTCTACGGGAAAGGAAACAAAAGCAACGCATGGAACGAACGCCCAATATGCAACGTTTTCAATTACGTTTATATTTTCTCCTTTTTTTTAGAAAACTTTCTATAAATTTATACAATAAATAATTTGTAACATAAACAGATTCGATACAATGATTGGGTGTTTCTGGAGATTGGGCAGCTAGTTTACCGGTTTGTTTCGCGCGAGAATGCAATTAAGACCGCGTCCCTTTAATCGCCGAGACGGTAAGGACAGTGGATCTTGAGCCATAGCAATATGCGTATATTATTCTTTCTAAATTTGTTGTGTATAATAATAGTATTATTAAGAATTCGTCCCCTGAATATGTCAATAATAATCCATGAGATATCTTAATCTTTCGTACAATAAGTTCGATATCGTTTTCATTAGCAGAATCAACAAATTATTTCATCAGAGCGTGCACTACGGCCTTCGCGTTCAATGACTTCAAGTCGGTGTACGTTTGCCCTGTGCCAACGAAAACGATTGGCTGCCCGGTAATGTAAGTCATCGAAATTGCTGCGCCCACCTGGAAACGATGGTTAATTGAATAACAATTGATGGTTCGGTCAGCGGATATTAATCAAGCATAATCGACCGTGCTGGGCGTACCTTGTCATCGATTGTATCAAATTTAGTCAACACGATGCCGTCAATGATATGAGGATTGCTGGATTGGCTATGATCGGCTAGAGCTTGATTAAATTTCACTAATTGATCGACAGCTTCGTTACCAACAAGTGCCTCGCCGACGAAAAGCACCAGATCCGGCTCGTTCACTTTGATCAGCTTGGCCAAGGCTCTCATCAGCGGCTCGTTGTCCTGCATTCTGCCGGCGGTGTCCACCAAAACCACGTCGATCTTCGAGTCCTTAGCGAACCGAATCGCTTCCATCGCTATACCAGCTGCATCCTTTCCGTACCCTTTCTCGTACAGCTGAACCATGCACTGATTCCCATGCTTCTCCGGCGGATGAAGAGCATTCAAGTGACGCATGTGTGTCCTCAGCTGTTCGACTGCACCAGCCCTTAATTGAAACGCAAAGTGCATTTAATTATACACGCGATCCGTTATTCCGTTAGATTAGCCTCGACGGAGTAACAAGCTACCTGAACGTATCGCACGCGGCGATCAGCACGCGGAAGTTGTTCTCGATCAGCCAGAAGCAAATCTTAGCCAGGTTCGTCGACTTTCCGACCCCGTTCACGCCGCAAAACGTCATGACGTAAGGTATATCGTCCTTCTTTGCTTCCATCGCGTCTCGTAGAATATCGACCCGCCTCTTTGGCGACAGGATCTGAACCAGTGCATCCGTCAGGGTGGCCTTCACGGTATTCGTTACGCTGTCGAAAGTGCCAAGCATCTTTCCCTCGAGCTTCACGCCGACGGAGTCGCACAACTTCTGAGCAATGTCGGCGGCAACGTTCTTGGAAATCAAATGGTCCTTCAGCTTCTCCAGAACAGGCGCCATGTCGTCGTGCTTCAAGCACTTATTCCCGACCAGGCTCTTGAACATTGAAAACATGCTGCTGGTCTTCTTTTGTACTTGCGGCTTCGAATCCTCCATCTCCTGGTCGGACTCCATCTCCTCCTCCGAATCACTTTCAACTTCTAAATCTCGAATACTACCCTTCATCTTGCCCACTAGCTAAAGAGGATCATTTAAGTGGAACATTAATTAAGCGAATACGCAGGCTGGTGAATGGAAATTGGTAAATTTACCGTTTTATCGGCTGGCACGTAATCACCGCTCTCCTCCGGTTTATCTTTGGTGCGTTCTAAGTTGGCGAGGTCCTTGGTGGTCCCACCTAACTCCCACACGCGGGGCTTTTTGCCAGCCTTCTCCGGTTTGGGACTTTTCCTGCGAACCACAGATTACACGCGCCTGAAATTTCAATGCACGCATGTCCCCTGCTTTACGACTTTTCGTCAAACTCACTGTTTATCGACTTTCTTCTTTTGACCGCCCAACTTCTGAGCCAATTTTATACGGTTCGCGATTAAAATCTCTTCGTTTATTTCCCCGTTATGATTAGTTTGGTTATTCGGCAGATCCTGTTTTGGGACCTCTTGAATTTTCACTGGGGAATCGAGTAGGGATCAATAATTACACACGTGAAAGCTAATTTCATGAAGCATGAGATATACTAAAAGATGAATTAAAATATAAGCGAAGACATGGTATTAAATATTTGATGCCAAGGGTAAGGTAAAGTAGACAAAAAATTTAATTCTCCCATAGATCCAGTTCACTGTTAATATCTTTAGCTTGCAGTAGTAACTCCTAAGTTCATGCATATCGCGTGTCAAATGTAAAATCCAGAATCACTTACTTTGATCATCTTTATTAGTATTAATTCCCTTCTTCCTTTTACCTAGAAGCGAAGAATAAGATCCCCATTTCCTGTTAGTGATACCCACATTGGAAAGGATATATTACTACCTAAATGAAAATTGCTTGTGATTCTATATTAAGTCCTATACAAATTTCCACAACAGCTTATAATACTTAACACTCAGAAATAAACGAAAGGATCAAAAAAGTCTTATAACAGCTTTAGAAACCACCACCGCCAACCTTCCGGCTTGCGAATAATTGTATCGTCCATATATAGGGTGCGCTATAACTGGTGGTAGAATGAAGAAGGTAATTTAATGCAAATACCAGTCACAAGACACCCTGTATAAAAACTATACGTAAATCATTTTAAGTTACCCAATGTAAACGAATAAAAATGATATAGTAAACAAGAGCGGCTGGATTACAGAAATCAAGTAATTAATAATATCGTAAAGCTAATCAAACGTATAGCGCTCGAAAGGAAGAAAATGCAGCTCGACTAAACTTTCACATAACGCACGTTACGTACCCTGTTTTTTATTATCCTTGTCGTCCTTTCGTTCGATCATACTGGCGACGGTCTTTTTAGATTTTAGACTTTCGTCGAAGGTACGCATTTGCTTGGGTATCTTAGCCTGAGTCCGTGCCCATTGTTCAGCCAAAGCGAGTACGTGCTCGTAGTTGTTTCTAAAATCGAAGTTCGAGAACCACTGGGACCTCTCCAATTCATTTTTGAATCTATCTCTGAACTCCAAATGGATATCGTTTAAAAACTTGTCCACGTAAGATAGCTGTAGTATTTTCTGGTACGCGACTACAAACACAAGCTCGAACTCATTGTCAAGTTTGTACTGTAAACGTAACGAATCGTGTTCGAACGTGTGATTCCCTGTACGCTCCTGCAAATGAAATTGTTCGAAGCATCAGTGTAATGGATATTAATGGTAATTGTTCGTAAGCAGAGGACCTTTGTCGCTTCTTACGCGAATTACATTTTCAAAGGGTGAATGATATGGCTAGTGCTCTCCCATATGGATATACTTAAATTAAAAAAAGTGAAGTGCCATGACGGAAACCACTTACTTGCAATATAACACTTCGTATTAGCGCGTTAACGCTGGGCGCGAATATTTGCGAGGTGCTTTGGAAACACCAGAGCACAATTCCGCCTTTACTAAATATAGTAAATAAGTCGAGCATGATTGCGCGATCTCTTATTAATAAGAAAATGTATTTTAATTCAATATTATGATCTAACCTACTGATGATCGTGCAATTTGATTTTCGTACACGTCAGATACTGCTAAAACCTTCGAATAAAAATTGGAAGACAGGACTGACCGTAAACATTAGAAAACCTCAAGGCGGACGCGTATTGCGCACGTGAATTAGATGTAGAAATTCAGTTAGTTTAGGAACGCGTAAATTTTAGCGGCGAAAGTCATGAGCTGCAGTGAGCATTAAAACACGCCTGTTGCTAGTCTTGAGAATGTAGCTAGTTTACAATAAACTGGCATTGACGTGTTTCAACGTCCACGTTCTTCAATCTCCAAATCAATTTTTCAGCAACGAATAAATAGTTTTCTTAACTAAGGATGCAAAACGTTTGACAGTGACAGTAAAAAGACGTCTACGACTTCGGATTATGATCGATTATGGGCGAAATCCACTTACGCTCAAATCACCCGTGATTTTCATTAAGGTAGGTTTTCCTGTACGCGACTGAACGTAACGCCAAGAATTTCAAAGTCGATTTTCTCGAAAATGAAGCGCGATATGAAAAAAACTTACTCTTTCTTTTTTCTTTATAACAAGTAAATACGTTAAGAAAAAGGAATACATTTTTTTGTTATTGCGCTTCATTTTCGAGAAAATCGACTGTGAAATTCTTGAAGATGAGTCAAGTCGCGTGCAGGAGAACCTAGCTTAATGAAAATCACGGGCGATTTGGGCGTAAGTGGAATTTGCCCTATAACCGTTGGTAATCGCAATTAATTTGTAGATACGTTAGTAGTTAATGATAGAGTTAGAATTATTTATATGTATTTATATCTTTTCTGTTATGAAGTCAAACACATTTTCTTGTCAGACATTAATAGTATTTCTCTTCTGTTTACAGGTAAGAAATTGTTAGATCCCACGCAACTTGTATGATTTCTCTGTATTGTAATTACAATTATTTGAATAAAATGCAGCAATGTGATAACAAATTATTATTATTCAACTAACACCCGCATCACGGAATATTCTTACTCCTTCCTATGCAACAACTTCTGCGTACAAGACCTTTAAAACTGGCAAAAGTATTGCCTTAATTGGAACACTATATCTGTCAAGTTTCCAATAAAGTGTCAGCGCTTGCAAGTTAAATAGTTTATCACTAAAGAGTTGCTTTCCAGAGGCATCGCCTTAAAATTATACTTTTAAACTGCGCCTTTCAAACCCTATTTGAGGCCTCTGCATTTAATAGTTCTCCGTTACAGAGTTCATCTCCAAATGTGTCATGGTTAGAATTAGAATTCATTAATCCAGTGTCTCTAATCAATTTTTTGAAAGAATATAGTATGTACTTGGAGAGGCAGGCTGACAGTTTAGACAGGAACGTGTAAAAGGAATTTCGAAATAATGTGTTTCAAAGAATTGTCCACTTTATTTTCTTAAAATATGTTTACAGTATTACAATTGATATGACAAGATATCGAAATGCGTATTTCATTAATAATTATAAAATGTACGGTTTCACTTTCTAGTCTATATAATCCACTATTTTTTTGCGTTCATTACTCGCGTTTCCGTTGTTTTGCTCACTTAAACTTGTCTACGAAGAATAATGCATGAATTCCACCTATAACGAAAAGAAGAGCAAATTTTAGCAAGTTATATACTTAGAAAATAGTAGTATAAGATTTTTCCACACAAAACGATAGCAATATTTCAACAAACGTTCTATATGACGAAGTAAAATATGTTCACATCTCAAACTATCTTTTAAGCAAAAGCTATACATATACAAGAATATAGTCAACAGACGTACAATAATTATGAAAAGAAAAACATGGGTCAAGTAAGATACTTGTAGGCACTTATTTGAAATGGAAATGAACTTCTACTACGTTTGCCTTATCGTTTCCTATTCGATTGCAATGCATTGAAAGCGCGATTAAGCGTTAGGTTAATGACGGTGACACGATTAGCAATGATTTCCTCGGCGACATCCTTCAACGGGATTACAAAATTAAGAAGGTAAGTCAATGTGTTCGTAATGTCTTCTGTCATTCTAAGCTAACAGCAACCTATTCTTGCAAAACATCAAACTAACGCCATTAAACTCTTCGCGATTAATCACTTTATAGGGAACTATTTTCTGAACAAATTTCCCTAATGACATTTTCTCATAGAACGTCGTAAAATAATGTTTGAATTAAGCGTTTGAAATTTTTTAGCGACGAACGCCTGTAAGTATGCAATCGTGAAACACCAGTGTGTAACATCCGGAAATTTCAAAAGCCTGTAAAATTGCACAGCAAAATTGTTATAGGACGTCCTACAAAAGAATGCTATTAAGGATGTTTGTTTTTCTCGTCCTCTATAACATACTAAATATGGGCGAATTTCACTTACGCCCAAATCGCCCGTGATTTTCATTAAGCTAGGTTCTCCCGTACGCGACTGGACGCATCGTCAAGAATTTCAAAGTCGATTTTCTCGAAAATAAAGCGCAATAACAAAAAATTGTATTCCTTTTGCTCTACTTATTTACTTGTTATAAATAAAAAAGAATGAGTAACTTTTTTTCATATCGCGCTTTATTTTTGAGAAAATCGACTGAAATTCTTGACGTTGCGTTTAGTCGCGTACAGGAAAACCTAGCATAATGAAAATCACGGGCGATTTGGGCGTAAGTGGAATTCGCCCTATGTAGCTTCTTATGGCTTCTCCCATTTAATAGAACTTCGGTTATATAGTAGGAAGGGTTCAATACAAGGTCTATTTTTCAATAAATTTTAATACAAATTTACATTTAATGTATAGCATAGTCTGTCAGCGGTGATTCAATCGCGACGGCGGTTGTTCTGCATGGAAAAGCTAATCCAAAGTGTATGATTCTTGTAAATTCAATTTTAACAGAGTCCTTACATTTCCTAGCGTATAAGTACTGTCATAGAAAACAGTCCTTCTCTCGACTAAATCTGATCCATGAATTTCTTCTATCGCTTGCAAGACCTCATTGTTTTCATCGAAAAGCTATGGCTTTTCTGTAGAAGGCAATGTTTCTTTATTGATTCCTGCTCTATTTCAGTTGTTTTGAATTGTAGTTGCGTCTTCTATTTTTTTCTGGCGGTACTGCATTCTTTATGCCTTCTTCCGCTTTGTCCCGGAGGTTTCGTTACTTTCTAGTTACGTACTCGATAAATTGTAACGATAAATAGCGCTGCCGACGTGGCTATTACATTTTCGCTATCATAGAAATTAAAAGAAAATGTTAGTGTGCAGAAACTTTCGAAGCAACCCGATACATACAACTTTTGCAAACAGCAGAATTCTTAATAGGCAGTGTATAATTATTTGCATACGCTTAAGCTTAAGCTACATAGCTGTCGTATGTATATAATACACTAAGTAGAATATAAAAATGTTTGATGGAAATTGATTAAATTTCATTAAATACATATTATATACAGTAATTACAGCATGCTTATATATAAGCTAGAAAGTTTTAATGTTGATTCTACTAAATGAATGCTCAAATAACAGTGTATTAAAATCGTATATTGCCATTTGAAGAATTTGCAAGTTGTAGACACCTTGCTATTTTCACTTCTTTCTGCTATAGCAGTTGAATGGAAACGTAACTATCGTTTAGGATAGCGAGAAAAACCTGCAATAATAATGATTCATATAAGTCATATAAGTTAAACAAACATTTCGTAATAACGAAGACATACTTAAGTTTCAAAAGCACTTGTCTTATTGGGCAGATTAATTATATTTGAAAGAAAAAAAATACGAAAAGTACGACAATGTCATTATCAGTTCAACCAACGAAGAAAATGAAAATCGTTCGTGTATACATGTATATAAAACAAACTTATTTTGTGCAAATAATAATGTTCGCATCTCCGCCGTAACTATTTCCACTTAAATTGTAGCCTTGGATATCTTTCTCTAACGAATGTTCCGTGACGAATGTTCATACAAAAATGTGTAAATGTATAATTACAATAAAAGAAACATAACACATTTTTGTATTAATCACGTAGCTAAGTAAACAACTCGAAGCACACTGCCAATTATCTCGCCCCGAGGGAGATACAAATATTCCCGTCGCAATGAAACTTGTGACATCGACAGACACGTAACAAATTTCTGTAAAATTGCGACGGTTAATTGCAATTTTTATTAATAAGGGAAACAGTCTTCGTACGAGAAGCACTTTTCTTACTAATAATCATGCAGCTTTTTTACAACAAGCTTCTGTTAGTCATAAGCTTGATAACGTCTTTTACATACATCGTATTAATACATCTTGTCACTTAGAAATCGTTCTTTTCCCTCTGATTGTGTGAAAATATAAAAAAAAAAGAATGCCTTAAGTAATTGTACACAAATTGGTGGACTAGAACTTACAAGCAAACGATAGTAATTTCAGTTTTAATGTTTTCTAGATAATCTAGAGGAAAAGTGAAATCATATATACTTTGTGCGTGTCAAGGCGCTTCCTCCTTTCGTAGGATCCATCATACGATCCCAGTTTGTGTGACCAACTACGAATCCTACGGCACGCATTTTCTCTTGCTCCTTACGTTCTTCCAAATCTGCCCACCTCACCTGTTCAATTCACGTTTATAGTCATCTTTGTTAACGTTGCGTTAGTAATCATAGATTCCATTGAGAACACTCATACTGCTTATAAATCAAAGACGTACTTACGCGTTTTTTACCAGAGGTATCCTCCATATTATAATAGTCAGGGACTTGGAGGAAATCTTGCATAGTTTGTACTTTTCCCTCGTTCTTTTTCTTTGCAAGCCCGTCCAAACGATCTGTGGTTAAACGATCGCGTAATTCATTGCAATTAAATATAGGATGTGATTAAATATAGGATAACTAACCCAATTTATCTTCTGCTTCCATACGTTCCCACTTGCTCACACCCTGCAGATCATAATAGATATGTATCAAATTTTTGCTTGACAGACGTTTGAATAAAAATGAAAATTGTAATTACAATACTATCGAGGACATCCTCTTGGCTGTCCTGGCTATCCTCGTTCTGCTGTGGGGATTTCTCCTGCGTTTCTTCGCTATCTTCCATATGAACCTATGGAGGAAAGATATAAACGACAATGCTAGATAATTATCGCCGAATAATGATAATTTGCGATGCGTACTTCTTCAATTGCCTGTTCCTGCAACATCGAATTGACGTCTAATTTTTGATGGTAGCTTGGTGTCGGCTCAAAATAATCTATAATTCGATTTATCTCATCTTCTGTACGATTATGAATGTTTCGTTTCAAACAGATTTGTAAATCCATTTCCATCTCGCACACGTACACCTATACATAGATAGTTACGTAGAAAAAAACGTTTGAATAAAGATATTCCCTTCCATTTGCTTAGAATATTACAAAGAAGAAAGACTCACTTTAAATCCTTTAGTCTTAGCAAAACTCCACATTTCTTCGTAATCAGATATCTTTTCATTGATGCAATCGAGGATTATAAAATTAAAGAAACCATCAGTGATGTTCTTTTTAAAGGCTTTTACAAGTGACGTTACGTAGCTCTGCTCCATTGCTTCCTCGTATTCGTACGCCATTTCCTAAGAAGTTCATCGATGTACGTTCAATTTAAACATCTGAATAATAATTAAAAATCTATGGGCGTATTAGAAGATGGTAGTTTTCACTGTACCTTAACTGTAACTTTCTTCCCATTATCGTCAGTGGAATCAATCTCTTTTTCTATCAAGAAATAATCATCCAGACTCAAAATTCTTGGCGCCGAACCTCCCTGCTCAACTTCTTTATCCTGCAAAGAAAGACGTACGTACTAAGGGCAGCACTGGCATTAGAGGAGCCAGATATATTTCCGCGAAATATCAAATTACTTTAATAAGCTTTGCAACAAATGATTTGCCGCTTCCAGGTGGGCCTCTTAAAATGATAGCTATTTTTGGTGGTCTGTTCTGGCGACCTGGAGGACACAATAAGTCGTCCACCATTGTGCAGTTTGGCGTCTTCGCCAATTCCAAAGTTTTTGGCGCGGATTCCACCACATTATGCTGAGTATCTGTAACACTATAAAACATAATACCAAGTTACTATGGCATCTTCGCAATTCATGTGTAAGTTCTTCAAATATAGCAGTTACGAAAATATAAAAATCCTTTCTTATGCGGTATAAAATAAGGAAAATCAACAACGAAATATAAACGATGATAAATACATAAATGGTTGATATATCAAAATTTTAACGTGTTTCTGGTATTACGAACGTTCCTGCTAATTCGGTGGTAATCAAAGTTTTTTTGCACAAGATATTAAAACGTTAGACATATGTACGTAAAAGATTTGTCAGGATATGAAAAATGTATTAAATACGAGAGAAAATGGACGTGCTTTTTAAAGCAATTCGAAAAGACAGCAATAAGAGTATAAAACTCTGAAAATTGTGTATATCCTTCCAGGTCGCTTATACTAAATTAAACAAAAATTTAAACTACAGAAAACATCATTGTGCATAATACAAACATATAAAAATAAAGTATGTTTGTATTATGCTGCACTACGTTTCGTGTGTTTAACTCACTTTAAATTAATCTCCGAGCATTATTGATACATTTAACGTGGGAAACAGCATATGGAAAATGCCGTCTCGCAAGTGTAAATTATCAGATCACTTAGAAATGACGAAAATGCTTTCAATTTCAAAAAAGAAAAAACATTTGTCGCCTGTACTTATCGTACATACTCGGCATATTAAATCATGTACGTCGTTAGAGTACACATGAAAATGACAAGTTATCCGAGGTTTTGAGTGTACAATTTAATACTAATCAATACAGTGGCCTTAATACTGTAATCACGCGTATACACGCATACGTTCAGTATGGTATATAAATGAAGAAAACCCATTGGGCTTTCGGGAATATTTGACAACTGCCGACAAACCGAGACACGATATACTTTAACTGCATCTCAGCAGTCAAAAGACAGTGTAAGCATTGCACGAAACAAGTCTCCATACTATACGCAAAATGCAATGTTTGCCTCAAATGTTAAATCTATAAGTGGAGTACCCAATGTGATGATGTAAAGTTTGTTTTAACACAAAAGTGGCGAGAGCATTTATTTTACAGTTTATCAAAGACTAAAACATGTAAGACGCTTCTAATAACTAATTTAACATACCTGGTATCCAATGGCTTTGTCTCTACGATGCTCTTGCTTGAGTTCTCCTGCCAGTTTATATTTCCTTTCGATCTAAAGAAAGTTATACGTTTTCAAACGAATCTGATTTACATATTAATATAATCCATGATAGTTTATTACTATATACACTCATAAGTACAGAAAATTTATAAATGGAATAAGCACTGTTACTATACCTGTCCTCATCCTTGTTACTCTCTTTATTCGCTTCCTTCTGAGAGCTTTCGAACCTTTCCCGTGTTCGTTCTACATTTAAAAAAGTATGATAATGAAGGTAAAACTATCCGTAGTATTTAATAATATATATATATATATATATATATATATATAAGTACGTATGTATACGTTGTAAGTGTATTCTTAAATCCTTATTATATTTGAGCAACATTCATTTATAATAAATCGCTTATAATGCTTACAATAATGATAATAATACTGGAAGTAGAAAATGAGACCATCAAATTACCTTTGTGGGCATTCTTATCGTATCGATTCTCTTGATCTTTTTCAAACACGCGATCAAATATTTTATCTTCCCGTTCTTTGCCTTTATAGGCCTTCTCCCTGCGATCACGTTCGGGTCTCTTGTCGTCGATCACTTCCTGGCTGTTTCTCCTCTGATTGTAAGCTCCCGGTCGCCTAGAATCTACTCTCTCGGAGTAATGCTCGTACGTCCTTATTTTGTCCGTGTATTCCTTCAAGTTCTGCTCACTTTCTTCCCAATTTCTAAAATCTGTCTTCGGTGGCGCTTCGTGCTCCGGTACCAGTGGCTTCAAATTACCGTGTCCATAGTCGAAGCACTGCACCGGAGTCAAATGATCTTGAATGGTGGTACGAGAAGTATGGGCATAGTCGATTACTTTAGCAGGTATATGCTCGACAAATTTCTTCTCAGCGGTAGCCCCGCCATGATTATAATTGAACTGTTTCTCTATGCAGAACTCTTTGACGGTCGAGCACCTGGCTTGAGACTGCCGATTATCTATCGGTCGCTTTATGTACACATTAGGGTTATTAAACTTAGAGTAATCAGATCCTGATGACGATTCTCCGTATCTGGCTTTATAATCGCCCACTGCCAAATCAGGCATACCTTTCTCTGATCTTTTGTCAGGTATAATAAACTTAGCCGGGTTCGGAGGAGATCGTCGTCCTAGATTATTCGCTGCTCCTTGATTAAATGTATCGCTCTGAGGTGGCAAAGGTTTTTCCGCATAACGGAAGTCTTGGGCAGGTCTCTGCTCAAGATCGCTAAAATTACTTTTGGGGAATGGTGGCCTCCACCCTGGTTTCTGCTTCTCATTAGAGTCGAACTGTCCTTGCTGCGCGTTCTGTTCTATCTGGGTACGATCCTTCGCTTCAAACGCCCCTCCATCGCCACGAACGTCCGAGCCACCTGGTTCTGAAGTCTCTCTAGGTTTAGGGCATGAACCGTTATCGACTTGCCCTCTTGGCCTAAAGTCTCCGAGTCCTCTAGTATCGAATGGTCTATCAGGATGAACTCGAGGTGCAAAGGGAGCATCGCTCGGTCCACCAATTGGAGGACGGGATCCAAAGAATGCGTCAGCTGAACCACCTTTTTGAGATGCAAAACTTCCATCGGCAGGAGCGTCAAATTGTCTTTCGTTGTACCTATTAGGGAATTGTCCATCTGGGTTTGCTGCTGTTGAGCCACTAAGACTTCGCTGGAAAGGACCCTCGTTACGTCGTGGTTCGAAAGGTCTGTCAATAGTAGGTCCTGGGAATTTAAGTTGCCCTTCATTAGGTCCTCTAGATCCAAGCTGTGTCTCACTAAGGCCTCGGTTATCAAAAGGTGGATCGTTTGGCCTGCCAGGCCCAAATTGTCTATTGTTAGGCCCTTGAGGCCCAAACTGTCCATCACTTGGTCCTCTGGGACCAAATTGTCCCTCGTTAAGTCTCCTTGGACCCAATTGCTCATCATATCTGGAGCCAAATTGCCCAATGCTCGAGCCTCTGATACCGAATTGTCCAGTAGTGGGACCTCTTGGCCCAAATTGGTTATCCATGGAACCTCTTGGCGCAAACGGTGCGTCAATAGAACCTCTTGACCCAAAGGGTCCATCGTTAGGACCTCGTGACCCAAACGGCCCATCGTTGAGAGCTCGTGGCGCAAACGGTCCTTCGTTGGGACCTCGTGGCGCAAACGGTCCTTCGTTGGGACCTCGTGGCGCAAACGGCCCTTCGTTGGGACCTCGTGGCGCAAACGGTCCGTCGTTGGGACCTCGTGGCGCAAACGGTCCTTCGTTGGGACCTCGTGGCGCAAACGGTCCTTCGTTAGAACCTCTTGGCCCAAATGGCACATCTGTAGCAGCTTTTGGACCGAATAATCTCTCATTGCCACCTCTTGGACCGAACTGTGCATCGCTGGGACCCCGTGGACCGAATTGTCCATCAGTAGGACCCTTCGTGCCAAATTGTCCATCAGTAGAACCCCTCGGGCCAAATTGTCCATCAGTAGAACCCCTCGGGCCAAATTGTCCATCAGTAGAACCCCTCGGGCCAAATTGTCCATCGGTAGGACCCCTCGGGCCAAATTGTCCATCAGTAGGACCCCTGGGGCCAAATTGTCCATCAGTAGGACCCCTCGGACCAAATTGTCCATCAGTAGGACCCCTTGGGCCAAATGGTATATTATTAGGTCCTCTGGGTCCAAAATGTCCATCATTGGGAATGCGAGGTGGTATTAACGGAAGTGGACCTGAACCAGGAGAATTAAATGTACTAGGACCTCTAGGTTCAGACACGGGTAATCTGTCATTTAGACCTCGAGGGCCAGGGAAAGGTGCATTTGGTCTGAATTGCATTCCTCTTGGACCAAGTGTAGTATCGAAAGCCTCTCTGGGATCGAAACATTCTGGATTGTTCGGAAAAGGTTTCGAGGAAGGATCTTTTGCATCGTAAGGCTCGTTCATCCTTCGCGAAGGGTCATTGGGCTCGTTATTATCTGTCGAAACGGGCCCCAAATTTGGTAATTCAGGCGGTGGTTCCATATTTAAATCTTCAGGTTTCGGATCATTCTCACCCATAAACGGTAGCACTTCTGCCTCCTTATTACTACCACTGGTGTCGTTGTTAGATAGATCTTGTTTCTCTGCCGTTTCACCGATCACATTCTGAGTACCCAGCTCCGGGGGATTATAATTTGCCGGCAAACTTTCTTCCACTTTACTGCTGTTAGCATCGTTACGCGATGAATTATCTTGTGGGAACTGACCATCGCCCCAATTCAGTGGTTTCTCCAATAATAGAATCGAGTCATTTTGCACGGGATAAATTTCAGGGCAATCTTTCTGTGCACTGTTAATTGGTTCGTTGGATATCAAATTTATTACTTCCACTTGTTCCGGCACGCCAATGGGTTTCGCGATATTCCCTTTATTCATATCCACATCGTGCCCAATATTTCCTATCTCTGATCTCGGTTCGGCACTCATGAAGTCTTGCATTAGCTGCGGACTAGAATTAGGTCCTCTGAACGGGGCTATCCCTCCATCACGCGAGTCGAACGGATTGTTCCGTACCATTCCCATAGGGCAGCGTGGCCCGAATTCAGGATTCCCTGGAGGTTTAAAGTCTCCAGACATTCTGTAATTACCGCATCCAGCTGGCCCGAAATTAGGGGGCCCGCGAGGACCGAAGTTGTTATTCCCAGGGGAACTTTTCATAAATGGAGACTCGCCGGTGATCTTCTTGAAGCTTTCGCTCAGCGAGCCAACGTTACAACTTTTGTCAGAGTCCAGATAACTTGGTCTAAATACGTCTAACGCAGCTCTTCGTTTCTCCATCAGTTTCTTCAATTCCGGTGCGAATTTATCTGGCGGTTTAAACTGATCATTTCTAGCGAAACTACGAGGCGCATTTGGAAAGCTGTCGCGTCTATCTGCCGCATCTTTTGATTCGAAACGATCTAAATTGCTTCTGTTAAATCTGTCGCCATCGCGTGTTAAACTTCCAGGGCCAAACGGTTCGTTATTAGAACCAAATCTGTCGTTATTAGGTCCGAACCGATCATTAGCAGGTTCGTTCCCTTGTCCTATTCTATCACCCCCCGGCGCGAAACGATCATTTCCAAATTTATTGTTACCAGGTCCGAATCGATCGTTCCCAAGCAGAGGTCGGTCGTTCCCAAGCAGAGGTCGGTCGTTCCCAAGCAGAGGTCGGTCGTTCCCAAGCAGAGGTCGGTCGTTCCCAAGCAGAGGTCGGTCATTCCCAAGCACAGGTCGGTCGTTCCCCATACCAAACCTATCACTCGCCGAAGCAAACCGATTGTTCCCTGGTGTAAACGGTGCGAGAGAAAATCTGTCGTTGCTGAAGTTCAATTTCTGCGGATTGAACTGATTATTACTTCCATGCTCTTGGTAACTTCTATCTTCCCTTCTGAATTGCTCAGATTCCGGCGCTCGATCATCATTCAATTTGTAGCTTTCGTTTCGTTGGCCAAATGCGTCGGTAGGTCGAAATTGATTGCCTGGTTGGTCATTCATGATGTCCCGACCAATACGATCCGACGGTAGCCCGTCTTTCTGCCGATTAGATTCGAAACTGTTCATAGGACCAGCTTGACTTGGACGCTCGTTCTGGGGGAGACTTTCGTCAGGGCCATTTCCACCATTGTTTGGGACGAGAGCAGGAGGTCTTCCTTGCATGCTTGATCCAGCTTGCGGCCGAAGGTTGCAATTTTGTCGCGAATCGTTACCAGCGAAGCCCGGAGGCGGCTGCGAGAAGTTTGGTACGTTGGAGAAGCTTGGCGGTGGCTGTGCAAAATTTGGCGCAGACATTTGTGCTTGCGGTGCATTGAATGATGGCGGAGGGACGCCAGTCATAGGTTGATAATTAGAATAATTCGATACGTTCACTCCTGCGTTGTACTGCGGTGTCCACTGCTGAGAGCCCCACGTTGACGGCGACATCATGCTCATTCCTGGCAGCTGAGAGGTTGACGATTGGGAAGTCGCTTGAGAGGAGGATGTTATGGTGGCCGTTTGGACGCTGGGCGATGGAACCTGCGTAGCTGGCGGCGGCGGTGGCGGCGGAGGTACATTACTGTTCTGTTTCCCAGTCAAACCGAGAGACTTTCCAATGCCTAACAAATTGTTGATCAATCCTTGATTTTCTGTGCTCGATAGAATATTCATTATCTTGTCGTCGCCAGACAGGCTCTTGCTCTTCTCAACTTCTGCCTTAGCGGCGGCCTGCTTCTGCTGTTCGCGTTTCCTACGCATCTGTTCACGTCGCTCGATCAGCTTCTCTCGCCAGGATGTCCATTTCGCTTCGTATTGTTTGTATTGCGTCTGCAATGAAACGAGACCGCTTTTTGGAAAAATTAGAGCAAACGCTACTTCGCTTATGCGATCTTAATTAACACGTCGATATTACTTCAGCCGGTAATTTATATTTACTGTAATAATCGTAATATCACTTACCTTATCTGGATGGTTAGCGTTCTGCTCCTTCCACTTGTTAAATTGCTCCTCCCACTGTTTAAACTGAGCGTCAAATGTTTTCTCAGCCTCGGTTAATTCTTCGTCTTCAACTTTCAACTTTTTAGCACTGGTAGACTCACTGGCAGTACTACTGCCACGTTTACCGTTCAAATTGTTCTCTTTACTAATACTACTACTACTGTCGGGTGGCAAAGGCGGCTGGGATGGGGGCAAAGGCGGATTCTGCGGACAATTCTGTACACTACTGTGCCCCGTGGTGTTCGCGTTGTGCTTAGCGGGAAATAATGGAAGATTGTTTTGATGGGGCGGAGGCATGCTTGTGAATTGATATGCGTTTAGGGTAGACGGAGGTAACGGTGGTTTCGAGTCCTCTTTCGGAAGAGGCGGCGGAGGTTGTACAATTGATACTTGTGGCACCTGATTGGCAAGATTCATATTCTGCGCCGACATGTGCTTCATTGTCTCCTGATACTGAAACAAAATTCAATGGAGAATCAGTGAAGCAACGATAATTAATGATACTCTCGATATCATGACAAAAAGGAAATTAGTCTCCATGTTTCGAGTTTTCTTCAGAAATACGTAAGAACTTTTGCCCGTTGATAATAAAGAATTATTAGTGACCGTTAGTCTTCTACATACCTTTTCTCCATACTGAGCTTGCCACTGCTGATATTGTTGTTGCCATTGCTGCCATTGAGCCCAGTTCTGTTGCTGAGCTGCAGTCCATTGTTCCGCTGTGTATCCGCTAGGTGCCTGATAAAAAGATACCACAGCTTTTCTATATATGCTATTTTCGCTATACCTGATCTGTTCTTAATGCAAAAATCGATTAATGCATTCACTGTTTAATGGACATATGGCCAGGGCTTGAAAACTGTTAAAAATATCGATTTCGGGTCTCCAAACGGTTATGAAGAACCTTTATTCCGAATAACCGTTATGAAGAACCGAAATTTCCAACTATTATCTGTTGCGGTTACGGTGCCTATTCCCCTCCTCATATCGGTTTCATAACCGTTATTTTTTCGGTTTCTATATCGGTTCCGAAACGGTTCTAGTATCGATTCTTGTATCGACTTTTCCCTAATTGATATCATTAATTATTGTAGCTGCAGATTACTGTATATGTGCATATTTTTTACAAAATTATAGACAAAGAAATAAATAAATCAACTACATATTTTGTACATTCACACACACTATATTATTCAGAATAGGAAGTTACAAGTTTTTCCTGTTTCTATAAAGATTTTGTAAAAAAGATGCACAATGCACATATACTACTGTTTACTATTCGCAGCTACAATAATGAATGATATCAATTAGGGAGAAGTCGATACAAGAATTTATTCAGGGACCGATATAGAACCGAAAAAATAACGGTTAAGGAACCGATATGAAGAGGGAAATAGAAACCGTAACCGCAACAGATAATAGTTGGAAATTTCGGTTCTTCATAACAGTTATTTGGAATAAAGATTTTCCATAACCGTTTTAATCTGAACCTTTATATAACAGTTTTAAACAGTTATTTTCGGAACCGTTTCAAGCCCCGCATATGACCCACAACTATGTAAAATTTATGAACATGTCTAACTTTGATCTTGTGAGATTAAATTACCCAGAGCTATGTTAATATATTTTAAGGAATGGAAAAACATATATCAATATTACACTTACTGGTTGACTAAAGTACTGCATATATGATTGCATCATAGCCATCGGATCTGCTCCCGCTGTAGCATAACCAACTGGTGGTTGCGGCATTGGAGTAGCAACAGCACCAGCTGACAACTGCCATTGGTTCCAATTTTGCATTTTTAAACCCTCTCTCGCTCTAGCAAATGGTTTGCTAGTGCATTCCAAACTGTTTTAAGGGCCGCAGTCCGTTTGGACGCTATTTTATATTCAAAGAAAACTGTTATAGAGTTACCGCCACACATATGCATTATTTATTGTAAATATCCCTACTCGTTTATCCATTATACGCTCGTGGCACAGCCACCAATCATACATACATTCAAGAAGACTCTGGTCGCGAAAATTGTATGCTTTAATGTGAAAGTATCTGCAAGCTTCGTAAATTCAGAGGCCTTTGAAAAAGAAGAGGCAAGGAAGACTATAGAAATAATGTGTACTTTTGTCGTAAATTTCCTTAAACTATAGCCTTTGCAGTCTCTGCTCCTATTGTACAATAGGTAGGGCACATAAGATTAAAGAGACAGAATCTTAAAATGGAATACACGCGATTAAGTAACTTATCGGTTTAAATAATGCATCGATATAAAACTGCTTTAAATTATGCTTTTTATCAATGAATATTTTGCATCCGATAGGTCACCGCAATTGAGAGAGCATTGTACTCCATAAAGTATGTTTCTATAAATCAATAGATTATTGCTATAATAAATTAGCAATCAGAAAGGGCTAATATGTAACAACCACATTTTATACAAAGAGTCATAAATCAGTAAGATGTAACAGTGAAACTATAGAATAAACTTCTATAGATAAAGACACATGAAATTGGTCACAATATATATATATATATACATATATATATATCCATTCGTGCTAAAATTTCTCCTTTGTATCTTACAAAAGAATTAAACAGTATCGGTATATTCGCATACAATACACATAAGTATTGAAAGTACTAAGAATTACTTGATGATACACAAGTGTTTAGATGTATACGTATGCAGTGTACTTTGCAAAAGTAACTCTTAATGTAATGAATCTTGATTTATTGGATATGATGTATGATCAGGTAGTATGCGCAAGGCACGCACCTTTTAAATCATCTTGAAAAAGGAACGGTGAATTCAGCTGTGTCTAATTGCTTCCACACAAAGGAAAAGAAAATCAATGGAAAGCCAACGTATACCCTTAGAAAAAAGATTTACATATATGCTAAAAATATATAAGCATAAATCTTCCTTCCGCGACTATAAGCTCGACGTCCAATGGATGCTAAAGGTTTCTGCGCACATATCAGTTCCATGTCAGTCCCGTGCCAGTGTGCCAGTGGTAAGAAGAAGAAATCCTGCGTCCCCTTTTTTTCTTACCACTGGCACGCTGGCATGGGACCGACACGGAACTGATATACCCGCGGACGCCTTTATTCTTTCTTCCCTTCCTTGCTCGAAACAGTAAAAAATTTCTAGAAACAGAATCTACGTAAAACCAATAATTCCAACACTTATTTACTGTGTGCAAATATAAGAATTTTATTACCCATTAAACTTATTCAGCTTGTTTAATCAATTAAACTGAAATTACACTACTCCTTCTGATAAATCTGTAGTGTAACGGGAATGTTTGAATAGGTTCAACTGCGAAATAAGTTCGCTGGGGAATAAAATAATTTATTTGTGAGAAAATAAATGCTGACGATCGTTAAAGGCCTGAACGAAGATGCTCGGGCAACTATTGAAACGAAACCATCTTCGATAACAACTTATTACAAAGTATACGCGACATTGTATGGCTCGCACATGTATAATTGGTATATGCTTACGATTGTTAAACCAGATAACAGTATACAAATGTAAAAGACAGAATTTGTGAGAAGTTAACTCGGAATTACTTCATAGAAATTCATAGTACCCTAATACATATAAATAATACGATAAATTTTACACACCGATATTCATCGTACGCTACAGAACATTCAAGAAATGCGTTTGGCATTAAGCGTAAAATCTATTTACTTAATGGTTAAAAACCAGAGGTGCTCTTCGAAAGGCAGATTGCAATAAACTTAACGTATAATTAGACTAACTGTGTTTCCTATGACGGAAGATTGAGAAAAGTTTAAATCGTATCTTTTATATATGTTGATCGCTAGGCAATGTAGAAGCGGCGCACAAAACTGTTGCGCTACAGAGTACTTCTGTCGTGTTTGAAAGAAGGGAATGTTTAATTAATCAAGCTTGTTCAGAGCCAAATTGGGTCAAGTAAAATACATTGATCAGCTCCATTTAACGCATTAAAAGGGGGGGAGAAGGCAATAATCACGTCGACTCCCCTTACAACATCATAGCTATACTAAAAAAAAAATCATTTGAAACTTGTCGATTAAATATAAAAGTCGGCAAATTCAATTTCAAGAGCATGCTGTGATAAGCGCATCTACGCATCGCCATGATCTTTGGGCGAGGAACAGGATTTTAATTCCGTGTAGCTGGAAGCTTCGATACTACGTCGACGACGGTATAAACGCAATCAATCCCCCTCGCGAGCTCTCTTACATCGTTACGAGAGTATTTTATCGCTCGAGCGTGTAATGACTCGCATTACCGCAAACAATTTGTTTGTATCCCCCGCATCCTTACAAAAGTCTGCAACGATGATAAAGAATGTCATCGTAAACAATTGAAATTGAGAAATGGTACTCACGACTGGATATCTAGGAAACAGCGGCACTTTTGTTGGAGAATTCACGGAAACGGCAATTCGTAACACGGCAAGTAACGAGAATTGGCACGTTAATATCGAAACTGGCCGGAACTTATGGCGGCTGAAGACGATGGGTCAACTAATCGTGATACCAAGCAGATAAAAAAAGTCCCTAGACGGGGAAATTAATTTTAAGCGGCTGATACGAAAGATTCGAGAAAAAGAACGAGCATTTTATTTCATTTTCTAACGCGTTTGCGACATAAAAAATGACAAACGACTGGATTTTAAACTCGCGTTGATTTCCCGTGGATAAAAACATGGAATTAACGAAGGATCGGATTGATTAACTTTATTTTATCGAACGATACAGAACTTTCGTGGTCAAACTGTTATATCGTTGGGTCGATACCATTATCGATCTATATTTGATTTAAATTATGCACTGTAAACTGATATTACGATAAGCTGTAGTTTATTTTGTAACAAAGTTTATTTTGTAATTGATCGTATCAATCTTGAAATATTATATGTAAACATTATCTGGTTATTCTGATGACTAATTTGTGGACTTTGTCAAGTTACATCACACGTGCGCTCTTTCATTTAAATTAAAATAAACGCGCAGACATGTCGCGATAATTACTGCAGCCACTCTGCGTATTATCCACGACCGTAGGACTTTAGTTAGACAAACAAATATTAAATTAATGAGCAAGTATTTACAGTGTAAATACATTAGAAACTTCAGACGACGTACTGACACCTTCCTCATCCCCCTAATTCAACAATCACCTACTAATTAACAATAAAACAATGAAATATCGTGAAAAATTCTTATCAAACCCAGAAGCATAATCTCAATGTCAAAGATTAAAAAGCTTGTTCTGCAGGATGCTGTATCTGACCCCAATTTGTTATCCCGGTTATTGTTACTTGATATCGTTTATGGAACCGATAAATCGTTACTCAATTTACTATAAACATGGTATATCCATTTCGTATGCAGACATTCCTCCTCGATACCAGGCAACCCACCCAGCTTCGCAGAATGCAAGCAATCGTCAGCATCTCGTCACGAGTTGGTGTTCCTGCGTATTAAATCCAGCTATAAATGAATCAAACCGTTGACACCCACCTATCTCGTAAACAATAGGTGCGTCGTTCCGACGAGTATTTCTGCTTTAAAAAAGGAAGCATCCAACTGTCGTGGAAGTAGAAGTGCGGGGGACAGCGGCCAGTGCCACCGAGATGGATGTATTTATACGCAAACCTGTTTGCAATAATCGGTAGTGGCTTCTCCAACTCTCGACGTCAGTATCGCTTGGACCGGCTTCGCAGTCGAACGCAATCATTATGATCGCTCTCTCAGCCAAGTGTCTTTTCCTTATTTCGTTGCTTAATGTGCTCCAGGAGAACGTCGCCCAATACATTCCACCGACGCCCGTCGTCGAGCCTCTATATCCGAAAGGATTGCGAATGTCCATTCCGCGTGAGTAGAGCCTCTTTGTTTCATTATCGGTCCCTTTGTGACGGTACCTTTCCCCCGCTGTACCATCGCCGTTCCTTGACATTGAACCAGCGATCGCTGAGCTGAGAATTTATTCCTCGATGAAAGGGGACGAATGATAACGAAAACGGACCCGAGTCCACTACTCCCTTCGCTTAAGGGGGGAGCCTGGTGTAGCGGGGCGAAGAAACCGATTTTTTCGTAAAAATCCTATTTATTTTTTTTCCCTATAATATAAGAGTAGCTTTATAAATACCAAAAATATTTATTTCATTATATGTTGTATTTACTGTGGAAAAATCTTTATAAATAGCTTAATTTATCGGCCGATCAAAGTAGAATGACACCTTAACATTTTAAGCGAAGACCAGAACCACGACTAGTGGAAGTAAGTTTGTCGAAGCATCGACTTGAATCCCTTTGTCTCGGGGAAATGGTCTTTGTTTAGCTTTAGAGAGAACAAGTGCGCATTGCAGGTTTTGAAGGAAGGTGAAAATGGAATCGCGATATCATTGAAGAGACATAGTTTAGCAACATACCTATGTGAAACAATACACAGGAAAGAGAAAATTAAAATCCATCCGACCCAATAAAAAAGTGAGACTTTCTGAAAAAGCGGTAAAAATACGCATAAAACCGTTTAAAACTTTTATAATGCATTTTGTGATTTTGTGCTTACATTGTTTTTTATTGATTTTTCAAAAAATTTATTGGAGTTGTGTTATTTTAGATTTAAAAAATAGGTTTCTATCTCCTACCTGTATGTTTTATTTTATTACTATTTTTATATGAATATTAAATTGTTTATGATACAAACGGGATTTGTTATTCAACAAATACCTACAAAATTTTTCACTCACTGTTAAAAATTACATTTTATATCGAGGATTAAAGCTCTCATAGAATCCGTTTTGACCATAATTATCTCAGCAAAATCGGCCCCGCAATTAACACAGAGAATACATACTGCGTTCAGATGAGGATGGAATCTCTTTGGTGGCCTACCACGTGAAATTCAACAACGATTTCGAAGGACTCGAAGCAGGAACGATTGCCAGAGACATCGTGAAAATACGGAACGGGCGTTGGACGTACGAGGATCGAACTACGAGGCTGAAAAAGGGGGATATAATTTATTATTGGGTTCATGTAGTCTACGATGGACTTGGTTACAATTTGCTCGATAAGCAGTACGTGGTGAACGGTGAGTTTTGCTTGAAAAATTTCAGACCTCCGGCTGCTACCATCCCGCTTCTTATTTCGCCGCGTATGTTCACTGTACAATTTTGAATGTAGATTTTTACAATTACGATGGAAGCCCCATAACCGGCACCACCCCCGCTTTGGATGTGTGTAGTACACCCTCGGAGACGAAAGTATTCGAAATGGACCAAAAGAGCAACCACTTGATACGACATAACGTTTGCCCCGGCCAATTAATCTTCGAGGAAAATTTCGACTCGTTTAACAGGACTCGGTGGGAAATCGTCGAGCGTTATCCTGGCGCCCCGGTAGGCTGTGAATCCGTAAAGTTTTCGCAACCGGTTCTTGAAACATCTATCTGCCTTTTAATCCTTTTTGCATTGTTAATATAAAGCAGGGACGAAACTAAGGGGCGCGGGGGGTGCATCTGCTCGCGCGCGCCGATCTGCGGAGGGCGCCAAACATGATTTTGGAAAAGTTATATCAATGGCTTTCTTCAAATTTATATATTACGATATTTCATTAGGAATAAAGCAGATACACATTTTATGGAAAAGTAATTAAAATTTATTTATCTGTTCTCAAACAGCAAATAAATCAGGGTAGCTGCAATAAATTTGAAACCAGATAATAAACACGTTTATTATAGGGCTTTTTCGTGCAAAGTCTGAATTAAATCTACTAAGGTGGGCAATGCAAGGGGGTAAAATATCTGGGGGAAGAGGGCGTCAAACAGGGCGCTATAACACCTAGTTAAGTCCCTGACATAAAGTACCGTAATTAGCATTATCACTTTGAATAGCCTTTATTATAAATTTGAAGTGACCGAACCATTGCGCTGAAACCACTTTAATTTTGAATTACTTTGAATAGCCCTTAAACATAGGATGTTTCAAGCTTGAACAGTTGAAGCATAAAAAACCTACAAATTATTCTGCATTTCAGAGCTATGAATTTGTCGTGTATATGAACACCGAAGAGAACGTCGATGTTAAAGACGGCGCTTTGCATATTAAACCGGTCCTCGCCGAAGTTAAGTTCGGCCAGGGATTCGTGAAGACTGGAGGTCTTGTTTTAAATCGGTAAGGCTTCGTAATTGTTGTAATTCTATTATCGTTCGGTATATTCGACGTATGTACATAATTTGCAGCTGCACGGGCGAAGTTGGCACCGCGGAGTGCAAACACCATGCTTTCGGCTCCTACATCCAGCCACCAGTGATATCAGGACGTATAAACACTAAACCGTCCTTCACATTCTTATACGGACACGTTGTAATCCGCGCTAAGATGCCGCGCGGCGATTGGATATACCCTGGTAACTTTCATTTCACGATAAACACCCCGAGCCATAACTAACACATTTGGGACATTTTTTCTGAATCTGGTAACTGCAAAATTAAGCACTGCCGGACACACGCGTATACCAACTTTTCTTATTATTTTGATGTGTAGAATCAATCCTGAAGAAATGTCCCACATTTTTAAAAACTCTCTTTATAGTCTTGATTTAGGAATCATTCAACACTTACTCCCATTCTCATTATTCTGTTTCAGTGATCACACTAGAGAGTACAGAGAAAGGTTCCGACAACTCGACGTCTCACTGCGATATCCTCGTCGCCTATACGGCAGGCAACCCCTGGCTCACATCGGAGAACGGAGAGGATATAAGCGGGCGCGTCCTCATAGGAGGCGCGCATGTGATGGATCGGTCTCAGAACCTTCAACAGGACAATCGAGACCGTCTCCCTTCCAAACACTCCAATTCACTATGGTCCAACGAATATCACGTGTACGAGTTAAGGTGGAGAAATGGTCGAATCTGGATGAAAGTCGATGGTGAACTGTATGGAGAGCAAAGGGTGCCAGCGTTATACGATACACCAGTGAGTAGATAACCTCGGCTGACTGCAGACCCTCTTATTCTACTGATCCCATTGTCAGCGAATGTAACTAGGGGTGGATTCGAAGCTAATCTTTAAATTCCCGAAACTCGAAACTTTTGAAACTTGAAGTGCTGATTCTGTTTCGCAAGTGGAGTATCTTGCTTTAAGAACCGTAGTCAACAGAATTTTTGCATTACTTTCTAATAACAAAATAACAAATTAAAGGTACTGGAGGCACTTTATATATTTTCCTGTCTGAATTTTCGAGGATTTCGAGTCACGAGAAAACCACAAAATTTCGAATTCTCGAGACTTGAAAATCTCTTGGGTTTCGAGGCTTCGAGGAACCCGTCCCTAAAAATAACCATTCCAACAACTCTTCTAAAAACGACGCATTGTCACGCAGGTCTATCTGAACGTGGGTCTAGCCGTCGGAGGCCACACATTCTTCCCGGACATGTCCGTAAGCGGTAGCTACGCGAAACCCTGGAGAAACGTAGCGTCGAAGGTATCACTGAATCGGTCACTTTTAGCGAAATTACCAAAACCGCTCTTAAAAAGTATATACACCTGTAAAACACAATATCGTTCGTAACAGGCGCTTTACAACTTCTACCTCGCGGAGAATTCATGGCTGGACACGTGGAAGGGAAGCGACACTGGCCTCCACATAGACTACATCAGAGTCAGGGCGATCTAAGGACCACGTTCCGGCGCCTCGACCCTAGGTGTATGCCTCTGAAAAAGAGGCGATACATCGTCGCGCATTCATTAAGCACATCAGTTATTTATCATTCATTGCTGACACCTTATACAGTGGCACACGAAACGCAGCGTAATTAGAAAGTGGGCGGCGGTGGGACTAATATAGACGCTGGTAAAGGCTTCTGATAAGGCACCCTATCAGGATGGAAACCAGAACCCCGTAACTCGATATGCCACTGTCCCTGATATCCGTATCACCTCTGATAAGCCTTGGAGGCGCGAGGTCCGTCGTCGAGTCTGAACTCGAAGACCATCTTCTTCCTTGTATCCCGGGAAGCCACCAACAAGACGCTCTCCACGCTGTTCCGCGGCCACTCCCAGAATCGTCCACCCGACCAGAAGTTGCGAAATATCCCCGACCACCTCCATGGCAACAGCTCGAACGAAAATGTTCTGCCGACGCGCGTCAGCGTTGTGCCGCCAGCCTCCACGATTATACACACTTATACATGCAATAAAATGAATAAATATGAAACAATTTTACCATACACCTTCATCCCACCATTACCGGATCTACTTAACGCGCAAATCAACGCTAACGCACCCTTCACGCGCATCTCTTTCTTGTGGGAGCACGCGGAAACTAGTAGGTACCCCATGGTTCGTTGCGTCCACCTACATTTATATATGTCCTTCGCCCGAGGAGGATGTCATACTTAGAATACGTTGACCAGCGTTCGATCCAGATCTAGAGTTTATACAAAAACCGATTTTTGAAAAAATCGTATTTCGAACTCCACTATTCCCCCAAAAAACCGGCTTTGAATTTAAAAAAAAAAATACAATTAAAATAGTTAATAAATATTTGTACTTATTTTGAAATTCTACAGATTTTTTTAATATTTATGTAATTACAAAAACATAACACAATAAAATATAAATCTTCAAAAATATAACCCAATGAAATACACTACATATAAAAGAAAATGAAAAAAAAAAGTAACAAAAATCCGTACAAAATATAAATTATAAATCTTTATTTGATTTATGTACTATGTTTCTTCAGAAAGTATGAACTCGTGAAGATTAGTTTTACAGTAAACTGTTACCTACTACAATATGCTTGTGTCCGAGGCGATTCCCAGTCAAAACGTTAACGTTTTTAATTAAATAGTTTATTCATTTTTACATATTAAAATTCTAGTATATAAAATCGGTGTTTTCGCGAAAAGTGAAACGCTTCCCCCACCAAGAAATCGAGAGTGTGGGAGGGGAAACCTCTCTTTCTTTCCTACTCTGTCTACAGTACTTTCCGCTGGGAGCAAACTTACGCTACCGTGGCTAAAGAAGTTTCAGTTCAATAATACGACTTGTGTATCCTAGAATTCTACATAATACGACATGTGTGACTACAGTATTTCTTCGCTGAAAGCTCGCGACTCGGGACCGGCGCGGAGGTGACCATTCAACGTAGAGGGGGGTGTACCTTACCCACTATTCCGAATGATAGTTTCCCTCTTCTTTCTTGCCGAAGGCGAGAGCGAGATGGAACGAGAGCGAGTCAGAGGGACTGAAAACGAGCGAGGAACGGTACGAGACAGACGATGCGTTGATACTTTGTCTCGCTCCGTCTTTCGGACGCATGATACTCCATCGCGCACGCAACGGACGGAATATCAGACGCCCGAAAGACAGAGCGAAAGAAGCCGCGAGTGGGGGGGGGGGGGAGGGGGGAAACTTTCCTACTCTATCTACTTACCTCCTACACAGGCTTGACAGAAGTAACGGACACATGACATAGTAAAGAGTAATAGAGAGGGATGAGCTGTTGGAAGTAGGAACTCGTGACATAGTAGAGAGTAGTAGACATGGGCGTCCGCAAGGGGGGGGGGGGCAAAAGGGGCAGTTGCCCCCCCCCTGGCTTTTGAGAAAAAATCGCTTATTTTTCAAAACTGATTTTATTAAGTTTATACTAAATAAGGGAATATTTTTAAATTTCGATTTTAAATTTTTAATTAAATTGACACTATAAAATGGGTTAAAAAAGGAAAAGGGGTATATTTTTCTTTATCTTCATCTCAAATTTGCCCCCCCCCCCCCCTCTGGAAAAAATCTCCGGACGTCCCTGGTAGTAGAGGGGGAATCCTCGAATGATGTGTGCATAAGCCGTATTAGTATATATAGCTCTACACATGCGAGGATTCCCCCTCTACTACTCCCTACTACGTCACGAGTTTCCACTTCCAATAGTAGCTGTTCCCCCTCTACTACTCCTTTACGTCATGTGCCCGTTATTTTTGGCAACCCTCCTCCTACACGTCACGCGCTTGCACAGATCAAGTACTCGCAATTTAACTGTACCTTTGAAAAGGGTACCTACCCTCTACATTCGACATGTAAGGATTCATCCAGGGTTGCCAGGCAATCCAATATATGACGTCACTTGGCTTCGATTGGCTTAGCGTTGATATGACGTCACGGCATCACCAACCAAATATAAGTGTTCTCCTTCCCCTACACCGTACAACCAGACAGAAGATATGTAAGACGTCATATGGGTCAGCACACCGCCATTTATCCAGTACGTATGGCAACCCTGGACCTCAGTATCGCTTGGACCAGCTTCACAGTCGAACGCAATCACTATGATCGCTCTCTCGACCAAGTGTCTTTTCCTTATTTCATTGCTTAATTTGCTCCAGGAGAACGTCGCTGAATACATTCCACCGACGCCCCTCATCGAGCCTCTATATCCAAAAGGATTGCGAATGTCCATTCCGCGTGAGTAGAGCCTCTTTGTCTCAGTATCGGTCCCTTCGTGACGATGTCCTTCCCCAGCTCTGCCATCGCCGTTCCTTGACATTCAACCAGCGATCGCTCGCTGAGAGTTTAATCCTCGATGAAAGGGGATGAATGATAACGATAACGGACCCGAGTCACTACTCCCTTCGCTTAACGTTTCAAGCGAAGGGAAGAACCACGACCGGTAAGAAGTGGAAGTAAGTTTGTCGAAGCATCGACTGGAATCCGTTTGTCTTGGGGAAATGGTCTTTGTTTAGATTTAGAGAGAACAAGTGTACTTTGCAGATTTTGAAGGAAGGTGAAAATGAGAGCGCGATATCACTGAAGAGAGATAATTTAGGAACATATGTGAAACAATACACATGTATAATGTTCCATGTATTACTATGGATGCACGTTCTGTTTTTGTTGCAAGGAAAGTTGCGATTATATTTAATCATTTTTTAATTATTTATTTTTATACAATTCGGACATTAGCCCATTATTCTATAATTGGTCAAACACAACGTCATCACAGAAGTTCAAGAGTAGGTCTATTGTCACAAATGAATGAATTTAAACTGGTTTATAGAGCAAGAGAAAAAATCAACGCAGTGGCTAATATTGTTAGCCAAACAACACACCCTAGTTTTAAGAGTCATTGTTCCTAAGGTTGCTCCTGAATAAATCGATACGGAAAACGGGCACACATCGCAGCGGGCGCGGACATATGTTAAAGTTAATTAATTCAAACAGTGATGTACTGTCTATGAAATTGTTAATGGCCTTGAATAGAAAAATAGCATCCGCGACCGTTCTTCTCATCTCCAACGAATTCATGTTCAACATAAGCATAACTGGTATTATAATTATTATGGTCAAATCTGTGCATGGCACATCCCAATACACAAGAGACGAGCCTGAGAAACTTATGTTGAGTTCTCTCAACTAGATTAATGTAACTTTTTTCATGCGGAGACCAGATCACACATCGCGTATTCCAAATGGCATCTAAATAACGAGTTAAATAAAATATTTCACGTGCGAGAGCACTTAAAGTCTTTACGAAACCTGAAAATGAGCCCATGCGACCTGTTAGGTGTATTCTCAATACTGGTGATGTGCTCATTCTAAGATATGCGATCATCATAGAATACTCCAAGGTCACGTACGCTATGGGCACGTGATAATGGTACGTCATCAAGAGTATAGGAATGACAAATCCTGCACGACTTACGAGACAAACTCATAATATAGCATTTAGCAATATTTTGTTTCAGCCTGTTTTCTAAAAGCCGGTATTAAAAGAAAAGAGTGAGAAATCGTTATCAATGCATAACACCCAATTGTTATCAATACATGACCCCGCTGATAACACAATTTGACAGCCATCTGGACTTGTAACATTCAATAGCTGTTTCTTATAGGTTTTTGTGTGCTGAAAATGAATCCACAAACCGTTTATCGCCTTCACCCTCAGTTTTTCAGAAATTCGATTTTGAAAAAAAAAAGCTGAAAATCTTCAACTTTGAACATCTTTTGTGTCGAAACAGTAATTGCAGTTATTTGGTTGCTTGTTCCGTCAAATTATTTTATGAACCCTCCCGAATACAACGATATAAATTATTAGTAATGCAGACATTTTTGCAGAAATCTTTAAATTTATTTCCGAAACTAAGGGCCTAGGAGAAAATCTGACTACTCCATGCGATGCAGGAGACATTTTTCCTTCGGAAAGCATCAACAGAAGTAGTATGTCACGGTTTGTTTTCAATACAGACGCGAAATAGTTTGGCAAAACGTGCGGCGTCGACAGTGGTAGTCACGCGCGTTAAGCGATTGTGTTACGTTGAGCGGCAGTGGATCCCGTGCCGTCGTTGACTACCACTGTCGACGCCGGACTCGTTGGCGGATTCGTTTTCAGCGCACGAAAACCTATAAGAAACGGCTATTGAATGTTGCAAGTCCGAAAAAAAAGTCAAATTTTCTCGAACTGTGTAATTAGACATGAGATGATGAGATAGTGGCCGATAAATTGGAGAATTTTTAATATGCGCTGTTGAGACGCCAAATTCTATATCTTTCTTTCACCGTCTAGACACAGTTATAAATTCGCGACATTTTATTGGGGGTCAGTATATAAGCCATATGTCGCGGCCCGAGCCTAGACCCAAGACTGTTTGGGTCTGTCGAGTGGTATTGCGGGGGTGAGTTTTGCCAGACCCGCGATGCGAAGGTGAGAACGGCTTCCCACCACTGATTAATTCCGCACACCTAGTTTTGGGCCCCGCCACTGACGGGTCATATTTTCACACCATCTCTTTATGGAAGACGATCTACGTGGCCGCAAGCAGGGCAACTGTCCAGAGCGACAAACTTGGACGCAGCAAAATTCGTAGAAAGAGAAAATTAAAATCCATCCGACCCAATAGAAAAGTAAAACTTTCTGAAAACAGTGGTAAAAATACGCTGAAAACCGTTCAAAACTTTTTTAATGTATTTTGTGATTTTGTGCTTACGTTGTTTTTTATTGCTTTTTTTTTAATTTATACGGGTTGTGTTTTTTAGATTTAAGAAATAGGTACCTACCTCCGACCTGTATATTTTATTTTATTACTGTTTTTATATGAATATTAAATTTTTTATGATACAAAAGGGTTTTGTTATTCAACAAATACCTTTACGAAAAATTTCATACACTGTTAAAAATTACATTTCAAATCGAGGATTAAAGCTCTCATAGATGAATCCTTTTTGACCATAATTATCTCAGCAAAATCGGCCCCGTAATTAACACACGCAAATACATTCTGCGTTCAGATGGGGATGGAATCACTTTGGTGGCCTACCACGTGAAATTCAACAGCGATTTCGAAGGTCTCGAAGCGGGAACTATTTCCATTGACATCGTGAAAATGCGGAACGGGCGTTGGACGTACGAGGATCGAACTACGAGGCTGAAAAAGGGGGATATAATTTATTATTGGATTCACGTAGCCTTCGGTACTGTTGGTTACAATTTACTCGATAAGCAGTACGTGGTGAACGGTGAGTTTTGCTTGAAAAATTTCAGATCTCCGGCTGCCACCGTCCCGCTTTTTATTTGGTCGCGTACACTCACTGTCCAATTTTTAATTTAGATTTTTACAATTACGATGGGAGCCCCGTAGCCGGCAGCACCCCTTCTGTGGATGTGTGCAGTACACCCTCGGAGACGAAAGTATTCGAAATGGACCAAAAGAGCAACCAGTTGATACGACGTAACGTTTGCCCCGGGCAATTAATCTTCGAGGAAAATTTCGACTCGTTAAACAGGACTCGGTGGAAAATGGTCGAACGTTACCCTGGAGCTCCGGTAGGCTGTGCATCCGTGAAGTGTTCGCAATCGGCTCTTGCTGCATTTATGTGCCTCTAAATCCTTTTTACATTGTTAATATAAAGCAGGGACGAAACTAAGGGGGCCAGGGGGTGCATCTGCCCGTGTGCCGATCTGCGGAGGGCGCCAAACGAGAAATCTTTGTAGAGAAAAGACAGGATTTTGGAAAAGCTACATCAATGACTTTCATTCAAATTTATATATCACGTTATTTCATTAAGAATAAAGGGGATCCACATTTTATGGGAAAGTAATTACAATTTATCTATTTAAATTTTTATATCTGTTCTCAAGCAGCAAACAAATTAAGGTACCTGCAATATTGTTGAAACAGGATAATAAACACGTTTATTATAGGGCTTTTCCATGCAAAGTGTGAATCAAATCTCCTAAGGTGGGCAATACAAGGGAGTAAAATATTGGGGGGGGGGGGGGAGGTTCCAAACAGAGCGCTACGCAACCTAGTTTCGTCCCTAATACAAAGAGTCATAATGAACATTGTCCATAGAATAGCCCTTGAATAGCCCTTAAACACAGCAGGGTGTTTCAAGCTTTAACAGTTGATATAAAAAAAACTGCAAATTATTTTGCATTTCAGAGCTACGAATTTGTCTTGTATATGGACACCGAAGAAAATGTCAATGTTAAAGACGGCGCTTTGCATATTAAACCGGTCCTCGCCCAAGTTAAGTTTGGCCAGGAATTTGTGAAGACTGGAGGTCTTGTTTTAAATGGGTAAGGCTTCGTAATTGCTGTAATTTTATTACCGTTCGGTATATTCGACGTATGTACATAATTTGCAGCTGCACGGGCCAAGTTGACACCGCGGAGTGCAAACACAATGCATTCGGCTTCTACATCCAGCCACCAGTGATATCAGGACGTATGAACACTAAACCGTCCTTCACTTTCTTATACGGACACGTTGTAATCCGCGCTAAGATGCCGCGCGGCGATTGGATATACCCTGGTAACTTTCATTTCACGATAGACATCCCGAGCCATAACTAACACATTTGGGACATTTTTTCAGGATCTGGTAATTGCAAAATTAAGCACTGCCAGACACACGCGTGTACCAACTTTTCTTATTACTTTGATGAGTCGAACCGATCCTGAAGAAATGTCCCACATTTTTATAAACACCCTTTATGTTCTTGATTTTAGAATCATCCAACACTTACTCCCATTCTCATTATTCTGTTTCAGTGATCACACTAGAGAGTAGAGAGAATGGTTTCGACAACTCGACGTCGTCTCGCTGCGATATCCTCGTCGCCTATACGGCAGGCAACCCTTCGCTCACATCGAAGAACGGAGAGGATATAAGCGGGCGCACCCTCATAGGGGGCGCGCATGTGACGGATCGGTCTCAGAACCGTCAACAGGACAATCGAGAGCATCTCCCTTCCAAACACTCCAATTCACTATGGTCCAAGGAATATCACGTGTACGAGTTAAGCTGGAGAAATGGTCGAATCTCGGTGAAAGTCGACGGTGATCTGTACGGAGAGCAAGGGCTGCCAACGTTATGCGATACACCAGTGAGTTGATAACGATAGATAACCTCGCCTGACTACAGACACTCCGATTCTACTGATCTCAGCGAAAGTAACTAGGGGTGGGGGATTCGAAGCTAATCTTTAAATTCTCGAAACTCGAAACTCTCGAAATTTGAAGTGCTGATTCTGTTTTGTAAGTGGAGTACCTTGCTTTAAGAACTAAAGTAAACAGAATTTTTGTATAAATCTCTAACATTCTTATAACATTTTATTTAAATCTCTAATAACAAAATAACAAATTAAATAAAATAAAAACAAAAAAATAATATATAAATTCTTAAGGCACTTTATACATTTTCCTATCCGGATTTCGAGGGTTTCGAGTCACGAGAAAACAACAAAGTTTCGAATTCTCGAGACTTGAAAATCTCTTGGGTTTCGAGGAATTTCGAGGCTTCGAGGAACCCATGCCTAAAAATAACCATTCCAACAACTCTTCTAAAAACGATGCACTATCACGCAGGTCTATCTGAACGTGGGTCTAGCCGTCGGAGGCCACACATTCTTCCCGGACATGTCCGTAAGCGGTAGCTATGCGAAACCCTGGAGAAACGTAGCGTCAAAGGTATCACTGAATCGGTCACTTTTAGCCAAATTACCAAAACCGCTCTTAAAAAGTATATACACCTGTAAAACACAATATCGTTCGTAACAGGCGCTTTACAACTTCTACCTCGCGGAGACTAATTGGCTGGACTCGTGGACAGGAAGTGACACTGGCCTTCACATAGACTACATTAAAGTCACGGCGCTCTAAGAACCACGTTCTGGCGCCTCAACCTTAAGTCTATGCCTCTGAAGTATGCCTCTTAGGCGATACATCGTCGCGCATTCATTAAGCACATCAGTTCTTCATCATTCATTGCTGACACCTCGTACAGTGGCACACGAAGCGCAGCGTAGTTAAAAAGTGGGCGGCGGTGGGACCAATACAGAAGCTGGCAGAGGCTCTTGATAAGGAACCCTATCAGGATGGAAACCAGAACCCAGTAACTCGATGAGCCACTGTCCCCGATATCCGTATCGTCTCTGATAAGCCTGGGAGGCGCGCGGTCCGTCGTCGGGTCTGAACTCGCAGACCATCTTCTTCCTTGTATCCGGAGAAGCCAGCAACCTCAAGACACTCTCCGCGCTGTTCCGCGGCCACTCCCAGAATCGTCCACCCGACCAGAGATTGCGAAACATCCCCGACCACCTCCACGGCGACAGATCGAACGGAAGGGTCCTGGCGACGCGCGTCAGCGTTGTGCCGCTGGCCTCCACGATTATACACACCTACACACGCAATAAAATGGAAGATGAAACGGTTTTACCATACACTTTCATCCCACAGTTTTACTGGATCCACTTACCGCGCAAATCAACGCTAACGCACCCTTCGCGCGCATTTCTTTCTCTTTTCGCGGTCGAAGCTTCTCGTAGGAGCACGCGGAAGCAAGTACCCCATAGCTCGTAGCGTCCACCTACATTTATGCCCTCTGGCCGAGGAGGGTGTCGTGCTTAGAATACGTCGGCCAGCGATCGATCCCGACCCGATAAATTGTCATTCACCGGGCGGATACGCGGCCATAGCTTTTCAAACGAATCGCGCGTCATCGCTGGCAGGAGTCGGGTCTTCTTGTACTTTCACTGGCGAACGATTGCGCCAGGACAGGGGGGGTCTCCAGCTGACTTCTTTCTTGCATGTGCACGATGACTTTAGAAGCGAAGCGACGCCGAGGTAGTTACTATTCCGCGCTCGTACAGGCGTCGTCGCTCGTCCAGGTATCCGTCCTGCCACTACGTGACCGTCCCGTGGAGAAGCAACATGAATTTTCCTCGTAATTCGGTAGCTAGCTCTGTACGCATGTAGCTCGCTTAGGGTCGCTCAGTTTTCAACGCCATATCGTGTTTCGTTAAAGAGAAAAGAGTCTTTAGTGGAAGTTTAAGGGGTGCAAGCACAGAGCTCGTGTTTCCTGGGTATTTAATTATCGATTATTCTACACGAAATTTGTGGTACCCCGTTCACTTCTTTACTTTACGAACGATTTCCTCTCGAGTTCAGTGACACTTCTTCATTTCCTGTATTAAGCAGGAAGGCTGAGAAATTCTTTATTAAAATCAGAGAGGCTCTATCGAAAACGAACGCTACCAATCGCGGGGACGAAAGTAAAAGAAACAATTTATGCATAATTATGAAACAAGAGTATTTACATAAATACATATACATTTATTGCGTCACTCTATCCCAGAAATACATTACACGCATGAGTTTCTCCTTGATATTTTAGGCGATTCTGATTTTCACCGCGCTGCTCTTTCACGCTGACAAGTATGCAGCGGCTGAACCTGTTGGCCTGTTTTCGTTTATTCACGATCTAATTCAGTATAACATAGCGGGGGTGCCGCTCATCCACGAGGCAAGTATGATGCTCTGTGAAATAAAAGATTAGCATTAAAAAGACCAGGGGAAAAGAGCACGGAGAATGGCACGCGTTAATCTGTGATGGTTGAATAGCAAACGCAATGGGACTTCGATCCAGAAGTCGGGAAACAGAGAAGAGCTCGATACGAGCAGGAAAGTGGGCATCGTGGTGAGATCGCAATTGGGAAGATCGGCATGGGTATTGGATACAAAGGCCCGTGGGGAGCATCTGTGTAAAAAGAAGCCTGATCAATGAATGCGGAATGAATAGTTTACACGAGGATGCATTGAAAATCGATCAGCCGTTTCTAGAACGCAGCATCGCTACTTAAACCTGTACTATACTAGTCTCTACAAAGATTTAAATGGATTTCAATGAAATAAATACACTACTCAAACGAATTATGAAATGACTAAGATTTCTCCGCCTCTAATCCCTCTTGGATCCTCTAAATTTAGATTCTCCAACTGATTTGCGCAGTGTACCTTTCATCTACATTATAATACATGTATCAATTCGTTTCCTGGATTCTACGGGACAAAGGGAATTTTTGTTCCGCCTGAGACGTGGAGAAGCGAAGTGTTCTAACGGGAAATACCGTTCATTCTTTCCCGGACCTTGAGGCATTTGTGCAATCGACTTTCGAGGAACCAGAGGGATGTCGCGGTATTCTCAAGGTTCCTCTGTTGATCGTACCAGAGGCCGATAGTGCCAGGTGTCTACGTGAGGCATCGTGCGAAGTACAACGTGCCCCGGTCGACTTTCACTTGATAGTATCGAGGAAAGAATGAAGTGGGGAGGCGCGTACAGAAGAACGGTAACGGACTCGAGAACAAGGCTGGTAAACGGTGGAATCAGAAAAACGGAAACAGACCGATCGTACGAGCCGTGGCATCGCTTCCCGTCGTGCTTCCGACCGAACGCAAGTCCCAATCGATCGGTGGACAAAAATACGATCCATCAAGAAAACGGCGACAGCGCTTCAACGAGGAGAAGGAACGTTCGCGCGACGAACTTTCGAAACTTTCTTCCATTGGCGAGCTGAAAGTGTTTCGGCGCATCTTGCAGTCGCAGCGAAATGGCAAGGCACGCTCCCGTAAGTAAATTACCATGGAATATAAACTATTGTAACGAATCAAGTTCCTATAACAGTTGCATGAATTAACAAAGAGTTGAAAGAGTTTCTTTAATATAGGTACCAAAATGATGCCTGACCCACTTAAGGCGCACAAGCCACATAAAATGGTCTCTCCATCTTTCTTCTTTTAATACTAGCACTTATCATAAAACATCTAACGCGAAAAATATATGTAAGCGTACGCGCGCGATGTGTGGCACGTTTTTGCGATTCCGTTTCGACACGCTAACATTAATTGACCTACTTTTAGTGGACGTCCGTGATCTTTGCGACACTAATCGTCGCCTTTCTTCTCGGATTAATTGCCGAGAGCGTGGCGACGATAGCTCAACCGAAGGCGCCCAATTTCCAGTACTTTGAACGGTAAGAAATCAAAGACACGATTCCAGGGAGTTCACGTGTAAGTTTTGTTAAACGACCGGTTGCTCGTTTACAGGCCTAAATACCGCTACCCGTACTACGACGAGAATGGCAGAGGAAAGTTGCTGTATGGCTACGGAGGGCCAGATCTGTATCAGTACAAAACTTACAGTGCCCTCGAAGGGATTCATTAACGCAAACGAAGCACCGACAACGCTACAGGCTATTCGATTACCTCTAAATGAATAACGGATATTATTCTACGAGGGGTGATCATTTATGAAGTGGTACATAGTTTATACACGATTCTGTTTCCGGTTACAAGGGACCGTAAACCATTCGCGTGTAAAATATTTGTTATCGATGTACCACGACGCAGCCGCAGAGATCTATTATTGTTACGCGCTCTTGTCCTCGGAAACAGATCAGGTGTTATCGTGGAGTTAAGGAACATTACAAGATCGTTTATTCTTCCAATGTATAATTAATTGTATTGTTGTTTTAAATGCGATCGATTTGTATCGTTGATTATGGTCATAAACATATGTTTCTTCGTTTCCTGGATTATCGTGTCATTGTCCGATAATAGGCTCCGTGAACGGTGAAAGTGAATCGATCGTTTGAATAATCGGGCGAGATAGAAAAAGTGCGCTAGACAGAATGAATCGCGAGTGTTTCGGCGCGAATGCGGTGTTATTATTATAACAATGCTATTGCATGGCTGCAAATTCATCCTCTACCTTAAGATCCGTGGAATGTGTGCATAGCGTCGCTATGATCTACGACGTGTCCGTTAATCACCGTGAAGACGAGAGATTATTATTATTATTAGCTAACTCTAACGCCCTAAAATCGACTATATTCGTACGATCGAAGAGTCAGAAGGATTTGTAAATGCTTTAAAAAACGCGGTCGTCGTGAGTGTTAAAGGTGGTTCGCGCCGGCGGCGCGAATAACGTTCGCTTTCGCGTGACAGGTGCACATACAGAGTTACAAATGTGCAAGCATAGTCGAGTGTATAGCGAAGTATAATGTTTGATAAACGAACGAATGACTACAACCCGCGCGACGTGCCCGGGCGTTTATTCCAAATGATCCTTGTCCGCCTTGTCTTCGGCAGACTGTAACTGTCATACGAAATCCATCTCAGGCTTACTGTAATGTTGTGTACCTGCTCGTCGCCTGGACAGCTGCCTCTCTATGAATTTCTTTATCTCGCTAATCACGAAAACGCTGGACGTCAGCGCGACGAGGAACAGGATATCTGCGAAGAATATAGAAATCGTATACCCTCGGTTTGCTTCGAATCGAGGAGTGTCGTTCGAGAGTAGGGCTGGGACTATTCGAATAATTTAATATTTGAATATTTTACAAGTATTCGAATGCTACGAATAAATTTCGAATATTTGAGTATTTGAATGTTATTATTCGAATATTTAAGTATTCGAATACTACTCGAATATTTCAGTAGTCGAATACTACTCGAATATTTCAGTAGTCGAATACTAATTACTCGAATATTTCAGTATTCGAATACTATTCGAATATTTCAGTAGTCGAATGGTGTGAATTATAAATCAATTTATTAGCTTACAAGATTTCACCCTGACAAACCAACGAACTCGCAACTGAAACTAAATAAAAGCTTGTAAAAAAATGAACCTAAAGAACTTGATTTATATTTCACACCATTCTATTCGAATACATCAGTATTCGAATACTTAAATATTCGAATAGCATTCGAATACTTAAATATTCGAATAGCATTCGAATACTTGGATATTCAAAATATATTCGCCAAATAATTGAGCAACTGAAGTATTCGAATATTCAATACCGAAAAATACAACAAATAGTCCCAGCCCTATTCGAGAGGCGCATACCCTTTGCCGTGAGAGCTTCAGTTTGGAAAACTCGTTGCAACGGTGGAAAGTAGATCACTAGCATCTGTCCTATTACCGACAACGTTATAGCTACCAGGAGCATCTTGTTACTGCATAAACCGATAGTAAATATCGATTTTGTCTGAAAGGACACGCGTTACACTTTGGTTAGTGAGAAATTTAATCGAGCACGGTAAAATAGCTTTCTGTTACATCCCACCTGTGACCTACAACTTAGAGCGTTAAACATATCGAAGAAAACGAAGCACGTGAATGTCATGGTTGTGTCCCTCGCGGTCGTGCCATCGGTCGTCATCTAAATTACGAAAGAGGAATTAGGACATGCACGATGGAAACAGATGCGTCGGTCTTACCTCTCTGTTATAAACCCACAATGTGCCGAGAATAATAATAAGAGCTGACAGCAGCACGTTGAGAATAAGATGTCGCGTGATCATTGGTTCCTTCGTGTTACGTGGTTTCTGCTTCAAGACGTCCCTGTCGACTGGTTCGACTCCAAGACTACGTCAAATAATTACATACAATAATACAACGGAGGGCCAGGGATTTCAAAAGATTATTCTGCTGTTTGGTTACCTTTGAGCAGGTGGGCCATCCATAATAATGTTGATCCAAAGAATTTGCATCGCGTTTAGAGGATTCGGTATGCTCATTAAGGTAGCAAGAGCGATTAAGGAGAGAGCAGCTATGCTAGTACTTAATTGAAACCTTACAAAATTTCGTATATTATGAAATATCCCTTTACCCTCTTCAATTGCAGCACTAGAAGAAATATACGTGTATAATTGAAAGAGAAATTTGTAAATATAATACAAAGGGGGATACTTTTAAAGGAGAAACTAATATGTACATGATAGTTGAGAAATCATCGTCCACTAGAATCATGTCCGCAGCTTCCTTGCACACGTCGGTACCATTTTTACCCATAGCTATGCCTATATCTGCCTTTTTCAAAGCGACTCCGTCGTTTACACCGTCACCAGTCATGCCTACTATGTTTCCTTCCCTCTGCAAGGCTTTCACGATACACAATTTATGCTTCGGCGTAACCCGGTAGAACACGCTAACGTTACTGATACACTGCTCTAATTGCTGGTCGCTCATTAAGTCGATCTCGTCCCCGGACATTAGTCGCGAATGGAGTATATCTATCCCGATCATACTTGCTGGAAGAAAAAATCAAAAATACGGTGCAGTTTTCTAACAGTGCCTCCACAGGCTACAGGATGAAGCTTCTCTGCCGTACCTATTGCTGACGCAGTCTCTTTGGCATCGCCTGTAACCATCTTAACCTTCACGCCGCTATTAATGAGAGTCGTTATAGACTCGCGGACATGCGGCCGAGGAGGATCGCATATTCCCACGAGGCCAACGTACACGAGATCTTGCAACGATGTGCCGCGTGCTAATCCAATTACTGTGAACGTTCGTTTAAATATATAGAAGCAGCCAGAAGCAATGGAATTAACGTGTGACGAGTGACGTTAACAAAGTACCTCTTAATCCTTGTTGGCCGATCTCGTAAGCTTCCGTTAAGAACTCCTCGTCTTTCTTTTGATTGAGAGAGTATACTTGGCCATTGACAGAGTACTTGGTACATTGGCGCAGCATCTTTTCAAGAGCACCTTTTACAAAATATATTTCCTGCCTATTCTGTAACGTACGCGAGAAGATTTAATGGTAACTCTCTAAACGTGCTTATTAGAGAGTTAAGTTACGGGTGTCGGGACGTTCATTTACCTCGTCGTATTTCGGTGTACATTTCACAACCATCATTTTTTGCTCCGAAGAGAATGGATACTCTTGCAATCGTAGATACTTATCAGCGATACCGTACATTCCAAATTTCATGGACAATGCTATCAATGCACCTTCCGTTGGTTGCCCAAGCAGAGTGTCGTTTTGTATTATAGCATTGTTGCAGATGCATCCTACTTCTAACATATTACTGATAGCGGCACGCGCGAGCTCGTAATTGTCGCATTTCCGAATTCGCACCTCTCCCTTATCGTTGTAACCGGCGCCGGTGACATCGGCTATGTATCCCTCCGAAGTAACCAGGATCGTTGCAGTCATTTCGTTCTTGGTAATGGTACCGGTTTTATCAGAGCATATCACGTTCACGCAACCTACGGATCGAGAACATAACGTTTATTCACCTATGCCTAAGCCCGATAAATATTACGCGAGTGCACCGCATACCAAGCGTCTCCACTGTCGGCAGCTTCTTCACGATTACTTTCCGTTTAGCCATCCTCATAACACCCAGCGCTAATGTTACAGTTACCACGATAGGTAAACCTTCCGGTATAGCTGCCACTGCCAAACTCACGCTAATCGTAAACATTTCGAGAATAGCTTTTCCCTGGATCCAGCCAAGAAGCATAATGATACCAATAATACAGAACGAGTAGAAGGACAATTGAGTGCCCAAAATATCCATGCTCCTTTGAAGCGGCGTCTTTGGAGCCTCCTCTGCTTGCATCATCGTAAAAACTTCTCCGAACTCGCTCTTCTCTCCTGTATTCACTACTACACCCTGGAGCAAATTTTCACGCATTTGTATATTAACGATGCTTCGCACAGTTATGAAAATTGATTCGCCACAATACAACATACTTTCCCGTTTCCACAGCGAACCAATGTGCCCATGAATGCGATGTTCTTCTTTGTCGTCAATCCATTGGCTTTGAGTAACGGAGCTGTCGACTTCTGCGCTGGCTCCGTCTCGCCTGTGAAACTGCTCTCGTCGATTGCTAAATCTATTGCATCGAATATCCTGATATCCGCAGGCACTCTGTCTCCGATATTTAAATAAACTACATCACCAGGAACTAAATTGCGAGCGAGGAAGGTTTCTAACCGACCCTCTCGCAAGCTGAAAGAAACGTGAGAGCGATTACTATAAGTGCCCGGTGTTATTAACGTTCGATTATTCTTGTGTATCTTAGCAAACGAATGGGTCACTCTCATCCTGAGCCTAACTTGGTATTTTCAATAATGCGGATATTTCGAGTGGATGTTACAGTAAAGTAAATTTCACCTTATCAATTTATTGTTTGGAATCGGATACTATATCTTCTTCCCTAACAAGGTAAAGGAATGCTCCGTACAAAGGGTTAGTATATCCTCCAAAGACCATACTTCTAAAGGAAATGTTAATTTAAATAAATGCTACTAGAACATCTCTGCACATGGTACTCGATGCTACGTATAAAATTCACATTTACAGAGCATCTAATCGACGAAGAACGTAAGTTTATTTACCAGTGACAAGTCGGCGGCACCAATTTGTTTAATTCTTCTAACGACTTCTCAGAGCGGTATTCTTGTACAAACGCAACTGTCACTACTATTATGATAGCCTGGAACGAAGAGTTTTTGTAAGTATGCTATATGTATAAGTTACTAAGAGAAATTGGACTGATGATACAATTAAATACCACTTACCACTGTAATACTGACAGCATCATCGAACTGCTTCATACATATACTAACGAAAGCTGAACCAAGGAGTAACAGAATTAAAGGGTTCTTGAACTGTAAACAGAAGGAAATTCTATACGCTCGTTAAAATCGAATCGTAATCGAACGAACGATGGAAATATATTAAGTACCTGTTCAATGTACTTCTTCCACGTTGGTTCTTCTTCTTTAACACTAAATTCATTGAATCCAACTAATTGTCTCCGGTGGTCGGCTTCCTGCCACCAGAGTCCGGTTCGTATATCAACGTGCAATCTCGCAGCCACTTCTTCAGCGCCAAGGCTGGTTGCCTCGGCTGTTGTTAGCCACATTACTGAGTCTTGGTCTTTACCCTTAAACGATACAGAAGCTATTAACGTTCCTCCTAATGCGCATTCTGTTATCCCTAATATTCTTACTATACTGTTTTTAATAATCTACCCTTATCTTAAGTTCCCATCCATTTTCAAGCAATCCTGGGTAAGTTTCACCACGTTCAAAGCATTTCTCGCGAAAAATTTCGATACTTTTTATTCGTAAAATTTAACACTTCGGAAATCTACGGTTACATTACTGAAGCCGCATTATTAAGTTAATTAAAAGTTCGTCGCGTTTTCATGACACATACATATGTCATGTGACTAAACTTTTTAATTTCATAACAGCTGTGTCTGTTCACTTTTAAGAGTCAGAGTAAATGTAAAAAATGTATTCGTAGTGTAGTACTAAAGTGGAATTCGATTTTATACATTCAACGAAAGCACCGTAGAGCAACAATTGACTACATAGCATTATTTTTAATGACGTGTTCTTGTTCCATTCGCGGTGACACGTGTGGGCAAGCGTATATAGCAAACAGGAGTGGAAATTTAATGTTTACAAGAATCCAACCATATTTATGCTGTAAGTAGAAACAAAAACGGGATATTCCTATTAATTAATACTGTCTCAAACGTACTTTTATTTCACGACGCTGGGAACGCGAATCATCGTGAATTCTAACCTTCAAGAAATTCAGGAAACAAATAAAATTAACATCTACGTACAATCCTTAAACTTAATGAAGCATTTTATTTTCAAACATACATTATCAGTGCGTATTTGCGTAAATCAAGGGGTAGGGGGAAATAGATGACATCAGGTGTTAGTAATTCATCGGATCAATGCAATGAATTTTTATACACATATATCTATTATATATATATGTACCTGTAACTTTCGCACGATTGTTTATCCGATGCATGCGTGCAGATACAACGTGTTTACATGATAACTTACTCTTGATCCGATTACACGTATTTCATTCTATATTATCACATTTGTAATCATTGTGCTACGCGGTTGATTTCTGGAACGACGCGACATTTCAGTACTTTCGACTGTGGGGCTTTATTTCTTCCCCACGAAACAAGGACTTATATTCATCGATTATTAAAGGCTCCTATTCGTTTAATAAACTACATTTACGGAACAGTTTCAAATATTAAACATTTAAAAGGAAAGCTTGATACATTATTTCAGAAATGAGAGTTTGTTTTCTTATATGTAGGTACGTATATATATATATATATGAATCATGTTATGAATCATGTTACTTATCGATTTGTAAAGAAAATATGAAATTCTTTATCAGTACGTAAATGTATTCATGCATATAGTAAGGTGAGTGATAAAATAAAGTGCATCAATTGTGTAACTTCAATAAATAAACGATTAGGTACCTAATCGATCTTTTATTTGTTTTTTTTTTGTATCATTGTATATAAGGAAGTGAAAGTTTCCTTATGAATTTAGAATCCTATAAAGTAATCGAGTATTATATTGTCAAAAAGCTTGATTTAATCCTAGGCTTCGAATATTTCACGAATCTCAACTATTCGATTTTCCATTCTGACGATTATCGATCCGTTTTTTCCTAGAACCCGCAAGGCCGGATTCTTGTACTTATCATCGTAGGTCAAACTTATTCGTAACGTCGTATTTTAATGCTATGAAAAATCACCATTCGCCACGTAATACCTCCATAAACGTTTATAATTTACCAACGCCAGGTCGGCGACCTTCGTTTACCAGAGATTATGGGAAAAATCTTTCAACGCATTTTCCGACAGAGAAGAGAAATATTGAACAACGTACTAGAATGAATAGGAATGTGCAGGTAACAATAGTGACCCTGGCAGGTGCCGTTGGCAGGGCAAGCCTTCGATCGATACCGAAACATTCGAAGACACTACAGTTACAGTGAACTTTAACAATTTTATTAGCCTGTTAATCCGAAATTTGTATTTCCTCCCCGCGATATAAGTAATCATCGAGAATTATGCAAGGTATCTTATCACGACGTTCAAGGTCGTTTCGGGTCAAAATTCACAGAAGTCCTGTTACTGCAGACAAAATTAAGGAACTCAGCAGTTCCTGATTCAATTTCTTCTGAAGCAGAAATCGCTCCACTGGAATAATGTAAATGCTGTATAGATACATTGCAGATTGTACTTGTACAGCTTTTTGTGGAACGGACAATTAAAAATGACCTCGTTTGCCGCAGTGTTTTGCCTGTTTACAATTCATTACTTTTTCTTCTATCTACAGTCCTCTTTGCTAATTGCCCACACTGTTAGACTTCGCGGAATAGGATGTGACATAATAAGCGACCACGACACTACATCCTTAATGTAGCGTATTATTATTTGTGATTTGTATAGACTATTTATTGCTAGTCGGTGCTTAATCGTGCTAAAATTATTCGTACCTCCAGCGGCGCGTTTTCATTACGTTCCTTGTCCGTAGTCACATCCAGCGCATTGTCGTCGAAGAGTTTCTCGTATTTCTTACCCGCCGTGTCTTTCATCTCTTATATAGCGACGTTCCGCTGCCTCTTCCGTCTCTGCAAGTCCTGTTAATCGGCAACTAATGCCACGGGACGCGGAATATATTTACCCGTAAGGAGAATCCACGTTCCTCTCAACCGAGACGTACTATCGTTTGTCAATCCGGTTTCACCGTTTCAAAATACCGAAAGACGCAGCTCATGGTCCGAATGAATGCCTGTCGAAAACAGAAACGAAGGCATTGAACGTCTGCTATGTCTGCGCGTGTGTTGCCGATTTCCAGTCACGCGAAGGTCAGACGAGAAAAATCGTAACGCTCCTTGAAAATTGAGTATTTTCGAGCACGCTACAGAGCAAATAGCGATTACACGGTTAGCTGGGAACGATTAAATGAAACGGCTTGCAATTTCGAAAAATTTCAACATTTTGCATAAAAGATGACGATGTTTAATGGGTTTACGGTAATAGAATGTTGCAGAAAACGACGATCATATATTTCGAATAAATGCCAATTCAGCGATTCTTTTTATTCAGATTCAAGTGACTTTAAAAACCTCGTTAACCTACTTTCGAGACTACTAAAAGGTGGTTTTATCGATTCCACAAAGAAACGATTGTGACCGCAATTATCTTAATGCTTGCCCTACATTTAATTTACTAATGGAAGGTGAATTGAAACGCCGAAACGACGGTCGTTGAATCGCAAACGTTGGACGTATAATTTCCACAAAGCGATACATACTTTTAATTTTCCAATGGGAATTATACACGCACTGCCACGAGTGGATAAAAGTACTGACCGTTGATTTGAAACTCTCCAACCATTTGATCAACGGCAATAGAAATTAGATAAAGAAAATTCTTTCCTAAGAACCATATCTGTTTACCGATAGAGACGTCTGAAAAATCAGCTGCAGTGACATCGACTTGCCAAGCAACGTGCTCGCGCGGCTCGCGATCAAAGGGGTACGCAAATACGCGGTTTTCGTTATAGCGAATCGATAGCGAGGCTTCCCTCGGTGAATGGACGCGGGCGCACGGCAATTATTCGCATTTCCCTGAACGCAAAGGAAGTCGGGAACTCCGCCGTACGTGGGATAGTTGACGAGAATATCCTACCCTTAAGAATCGTATGTCACCCTGCTAGTATCCGAGGCACGTCGAGAGGACCGATCCCTGACACGCTGCCAGGTGAAACGCGCACGTTAAACTGCTCGCGGTTCGTCAATTCCGCGCGGCTATATTCGTCGCGCGGCTACGTTGCAAGGCGATTAGAAACGGCTTTGTCTTCGCGATGAAATTATACGCGCACTCGCGTACGACGGAAATGGAAAATAAAGCAGCGGGCGGTGATGATCGGCTGACGTGTAAGCGCCGAGTGGCAAGCAGCGGCGATTTAGCGAGCAGCGCCGCTCGCACCGCCGGTATATACTGATCTGGGAAAGCAGCTACGAGCGTGCACGTGTGGTCACGCGTGTGTACTCCGCCCTCCGTGTGTGTTGGAAGTGGAGCAGACTGTGTCGATCCAGCGTACGACGACCTTAAGCCGCTGCACTTCCAAATTCGCGCACGGGTGCCCTCCCCCGCCGAGCATTCCCATGGCGAGATCCTTTGTGCCACCGTAATGTGCGAACAGTCGCGATGCAACGTATAAATGGTGTACTTATATACTATACTTGTACTGGACGCGTTTATTCGGGCACATTGGCACGGTTAGTTATTTATAAGGTTGTATAATGCAGAAAGAAACTGAAAAATCGATAGGCCTGTGCTTATGGTGAGAGTAACGTCGTGTGTCGAGAAATTAAAAAAGGAAAACGATGGCTGGCGAGAAGAATTACACCGTCGCTTATTCAATTTTCCCGCTTGATATGTACAGATGGCTCAAACGATTGTGGCCGATCCAGATTCGATTATGGGATAGCTTACAATGGTTAGCCTTTTTTCGTCGCTAACATTCTACAATATTTCACGAACATGGTTCGGGGCACTGTCAAGCCACAGCTTCCCGTCTAGAACACGTCTATTTCGCGAGGAAACATCACTGTCACGGCATCTACCGTGGTCCTATGATTGGTAAATGATGCCAAGAATAAATATCAAATAACTGTTATTGCAATGAACTTCAAGAAAAATCATAATCACACGGTGTGTACACATCACGTATGTACATATGTACTTACGTACGATGATTGTCTCTAATTGAACGACATTACAGTTCATTGACATTGCTGTATAGGTTCGTGGAGGCACTTTCTTTTCAATCTGTTTGCGAGAAATAGAGTTCTAATGAAAGGAAATGTTGGATGTTGTTTTTAGAAAATGATGTGGCTGTTGTATGTATCGTAATGATATTGGTCTTGTCATTGAATAAATTAGAATTGAGTATGTATGAAATTATAATGTTCAAATAATGTTATGTACGACTTCGAAATTGTGCTACACGAGAAGCCTCGTTCGTTATTATTTGTATTTAATTATTTATTATGCGAGATTTAGAATGCAGCGAAAGGCTAATGTAAATTTTTGTTGCATGATTTAAGGGGCTCGCGAGAACCATTACCACTTTCGTGTAACATCCAACGTTACCGGCTCGATATGGAATGAGGTTACAACGCTACTAGTGGCTAGAATTAGAGCACAGACGAATACACCGTAGGTAAAAATCGATTTTCATCGTATTTAGTTTCAATTGTAATCGCTAGTAGGATTGCTATCGAATTCCACTTTGAATCGATAACGTTGAAAGGAAATATTATAATTTGTTTTTGAGGTTACAGGGATTAGTTTAAGAAGAATTTCGAACTATTGGTGTATGTTCAGAACTTGAAATTCAGATTGTTGTAATACAATAGAAGGAATATTTCTAATCATAATCAAACTTACGTCCTTCGATCTCGATCCTGATCTCGATCTCCTCTTCGCTGGCGCACTGACACTAGTTTTACATGCAATAATTAAGAAAAAATATATCTAAAAATTAACGGTCTACCAGACCATCAATCCGGAAATCAGGCTCTATCCTCGCGATTCATTCGTCAGAAATCCAATCCTCTGGATATAATGTATAATACGCTAAAAACACTGACGTTAAATATCCCGTGTTTACATTAAAAACGAAGATTCTATCTCGCCAGGCATCTGCGCTCGAAAGAACGGAAACTTTTACGCAGCAAACACTGTCTCTAAACCGACCACATTGCGCGCGGTCACAAAATGATTAAAAGGGCAGGGGGGCGCCTCTGTTCCTTTCAACTGACTTACATCTAGACATTTATGGCAGAAAAGGATAAGAATTTAAAGCAATTTCGTTAAAATAAGTAGAACCGTATTGTGATTAAGTAATAGGTAGTTCATTGGAATTACGTCGCGAAGGAGTCTAATGAAATTATAGAAACCGCATAAATGCACCAATCAACAGTGAACTGGGGAGCAGAAAAGGCGCGAAGAACGATTGAATATTTTTTCGCGATGTCGAGTTGATTTATAATTAAAATCGAATGGATAGCAAATAAAACCTACACTAGAGAATAAACGAGATTAAAAGTTGAATCGTAGCGTTTAAATGACGGTAGATAAGATCACGTACCATACGAGGAGGACACGAAACACGTCCTACCTATACGGCGTCCATGATGCGACTGATCTGATTGATTGCGACTGATGAGGAGCAGCAGACTTGCCAGCTGCAAAGTCCAGGCCACTTCGAGACATTATGTCTATGTGGTGTTTGTACTTCAAACATTTTCAATAAATACGACCGTAGTTAGTAAAGTAGTGATGAGAGATATAAACACACATAAAGAATCAGCGCGGTATGTATTAGATTCGGTATTTTAAATTTGCTAGGAAAATCACCTAGTGGGGGCGCTACTGCAGGCGCTACCAAATGGGACGAAGAAAAACAATTCCCACATATCATCAGTAAGTATCTTTGTCGTCACTTTTATTGTAAAAGGAAGGGGTTCGAGTATTTGAGCCTCGCAGAACTCTTTTATGCTAATTAATGTCACATCAATTATATCTCCTTACCGACTACATTCTGATAATTGAATTGGAGTTTCGAAAACAAACCGATCATACGTAGTGGCGTTGTATAGGCATATACTGGGTGTTCCAATAGGATAGATACACATTTCAGTTTTTAATAGAGTTAAAGAAACATTTTAATGACTGTAAGATGTTTACGATGTTACGTTTATTGAATCTTTTCAGTGCCTCGTTTTATGAGTTGTATTAGATACGTAAGTTCACGACCACAATTCTGAAGCACCTTGTGTTTAGCTCGAATCGATTGGACCACTCATTTGAACGATGTTGGATTTGTGTATATGCACAAGTGCCGCGCTAAAATAACCTCCAATGGAAGGGATAAAACCGGCAGGGGACATTTCGAAATGCGTGAAAAGTGTGTGTCCGTCAGCCGAGGAGCTCGGCGTGATAACGAACAATGTCAAATGCGACAAATGCGGACTCGTGTTTCAAAACGAGCCGCGGTATCGTTTGCACGATCTTAAAGTGCATCAGCATAAAAACTTAGATAAAACGATAAGGGAAAATGTCCAATACCACTGTCCCATAGAATCTTGCATTTATGCACCGAAGGCTGAAAGACATTTCAGTAGCATGAAGTACCTTAAGCAGGTTAGTGTCTGCGCCGTCGAGACGTATCGTACTTTCATTCGTAACGTAATACTTAATATTCATATATGCATGGTTTAGCATTATCTTAAAGTACACGCAGAGAGGACGTATGCGTGTACTCGTTGCGAAAAAAGTTTCTCCACCGAAGCGGCTAAAGAAGGCCACACGAGGGTATGCGGAATTGAATTCATATGCTCTTGTTCAAAGACTTACACGTCCTACGAAGCACTGCTTACGCACGCGAAACGGTCTTTGCATGCCATTAATGACAAATACAAAAGTTCTTTGAGGTAAGCCCGAGATAACGAGCAAGTGTTTAGCATAATGGGATAATTTTCTATCACGATTTTGCAGGCGTGCCAATTCCAAAGCTACGCGATTAATTTTACCATCTAGTCAGGCAAGAGTCAATAAATTAATTACCATTTTACCAACGCATCAGAACGAGAGTAAAGCGGTTAAATGTAACACTGACTCTACGCAAAAACGTACTTCAGATATTGGCGTACAGACGGACGAATGCAAAAGGATTAAAAGAATATCGAGTCCGTTGAAACACGTTAGCAACGGCCATCATAACAATGGCAAACGTGGAGTATCTAAGCAAACGCAGACAACCATTTCCCAGAAAGTTAGGCACAGCGTGATGTCTATGGAAACTCAGACCACAGGAGGTTCAAAGGCGTTTAAAGGTTCGCCGAGAGTTCAGAAGCATAGGAAAGATTCGGTATCGCAAAACTCTGATTATACATTGCTGAAGGAAGACCTTAGTCTCGGCAACTTTACGTCCTCGAACTTATTTCCTAGCAGCCCGTTGCCGCTTCGTCACGACGTTGGGTTGCAAGATTTTTGGGAAGAGAAGAGTACGTCGGGTACTCAAACGATACCCGAGAAAGATATGTTTGAAGTTTTGAATGATAACGTCACGCAGACAGAATTTGAAACATTTTATGATCACAACGCAAGCCCGTTAATACAATGTGTTCCGAAGAGTACAGTTGCTTTGATGACTTTGCCGTACGTCGAAGAATCATCGACAGCTGTCGAAGGATACTCTTTCGTGCCTTCCAATAGTATATCAAGATCGGATCCAATGCTGACGGATAAAACCTTTGACGATAAATTTAGTAGTATAGAGACTCAGACGGAGCAAGCCTATTCGCAATCATTCTTTGACTCCGACACCTTAACCAGATCGTTTGCTTTGAGCTCTAACATCGAAACACAAACTACAAATAATCTCGACAACATGGAGCTATTGTATAGCAATACGTGCACGCAAACTTGTAACGAAATACTACCGTCTGACCTAGGATTGTCTAATATACAAACGCAAACGGCTTGGACCCAACTTGAAGATACCACCGTATCAACTGAAACGCAAACGAAATCATTGATATGCGAGACTGGATGCAACATTTCAATGGGTGCATGTCGTTCTTGGTTAAATACCCAAACTAGTCACACTGAAACTCAAACTGACTTACTTAGTATCTTCGAAGGACTTCAATAATAAGATATTCTTGTCTGCTGAATAGCAGTATAACGATTTAAGAAAGATACTTTACGCACGAAGTCGGAATAATATGCATTTGGTATTTCGAATTAAGGCCAATTCCTTTTCTATTATTGTTATTTAGTACTTTGGTATTTTGTATATTTTGTTACAAATTAATTATTTGAGTTCCTGTGTATGTGCAATTCGTTGACGGAATATTATGTTCATGGATTGAAAACTTCATTTTCTTAAGGAAAATATTCAGCTTTAAATTTACTGTGTCGCACAGTGTCCACTGCCACGATTTAAAAATATAAGTTTATACAAATGTTGCCAGAATAAAAAAATACACACTGCAGGCAATGTAATTCTGTTGCGCATAAATTATTAATAAATCTATTAATTAAACAACTGTACAATGAGAATTGTTCTTAAATTCCGATTTAAATTTTAAGGGGGCAAATAAGCCTTGAAGCTTTTGGTTCTTGTTGTGTAGTAAAATATTTTAATTTCAATTGTTTCGAACGATTTAATTAAGTTAAAGTCATGACCACAAATTACTATACCTAATTAAAAATTAACTGTGGCTCTAAAATAAATTAATGCTACGATATACGTTTTAAAACAAACTTCACACAAATATTGATTCACAAGGTTTCGAATGCTTTTGCGACACGTGTTTTGATGATACAAAATATTTTATTACGATATTAGAATATACCCTTGTGGCTGTCAGTTTTCATTATCTTTTCTCCGCGTGTAAATGTAAGTGTAAAATTTAGATTCAAGTATGTTGAATTGATTTAATGTGTAACGTACAAAGGCAACATTTGAAAAACTTGATTCTTTGTATACATATATTGTTACTATACATCATTTAGAAAACCATATTTGTCTATCGATTTGTGTAATTACAACCTTGCTTAAAAGGAGATTCGTTTCTTTTTTCGAGACTCAAGAATCATGTACCCCCTTAAATAGAAAAATACATGGAGGTATCTCGTCTGCTTCAAATCTAATCGTTCAGCCGACAGCTTCGACATGTACAAAGAAACGAAACATGTAATCTGAGACTGTACACGTAACATTGACCACAATAATCACTGAAGTATTATTTCTTTGACAATCGTGTTGGAAACTTGTATTCCGAATCCCAACCAGTGCTTTGCATTACGGATTTTCGTCAAAACACGTATAAAAGTTAAAATCTTTAGCCTTTTGTTCGGAGCCGTATCGTGATAGATCAATTCGAGCCACTTTAATACTTGTTTACCGCTCTCGAATTAAAATGACATTTACAAAGGCATCGCTCGGTCAAGCAAACGTTATAATTCATAGTTATATATTTCTAACTGTTGTGCAACGCACAGAAATACAGCAAACATCGTATGAATATGCGTGTTCAACAAATTGAATCGTGATCACTAAGCGACTCCAAAAGAGTACTCGCGAGTACGCGCGAGTTTCAGGAACTTACGAGAGCACAGGCTGGGATATTATAGAAGATATTATGGGATTATAGAAGAAGTGAAACGAGACGTAGTGTACAGAATGAGGGGTACATAAAAATGTATTAAAGCGCGGGACCAGCAGCGTTATCCTAGTCAGAGTCTAGCTGAACATCTTTGGTCCGCTCTTCTATCCTATCTACATTCTCGAGCGCAGAAGCTAGTACTCTTAAATTGTCCACACCAGACATTAGCTGTCTGTAACGATATTAGCACACTATAAGTTCAAGTTCTTTCATACAGCAGAAACACCAATATGCAATTGAAAAGTACGTTTTTTACCTCAACAACATCTCTGCCGATGAAGCAGCAGTTCTTAAATCCCCAGCTAGCGTTCTTATTTGATCTATATTTGAAGAACCACTCTCGTTTCCACCTCCTGTCGCAATTCCAGCTGTGAGCTTCTTATTCTGCATTCGTAACAGCAACACCTCTCCCTAGATTCAGATTACAGTTATTCGTGCGTCAGTTTGCAAACCTCGTAAGTCACTTGCAAAATTCATACCAACCGTTAAAGCTTTAATTTCTTTCTTTAACGATGTAACAGTACTTTCAGCATTTACTGCTCTTCTCTGCGAGGAAAAGAGACACGGGCGTAAAAGTTAGTTGAAGGGAAAGAATACGAATACAGCCCACTACTTACCGTACTGTGTTTCAGATTATCTTCAACCTGTTTCATGGCTTTTTCAAGCTGTGTCGTTTCCTCGAGCTCTGATGCCCTCCTAAATACTATCTCTGATTCTAGTGATAGAATTCTGTAATAAAAACCATACAAGTGAAGAATCCACTGTTACAAATATCAGTATTCCTTTAACTACCTTTTTGATTTCTCACTAATTTGCTTTCGAGTTTGTTCCAATTCTTGGCGTAATCTGTCGTTTTCTAACAACAACTATAAAACAAAAATGATCAAATTAAGCGTGTTATATTATCATTATGGGCATCAGCAGAGATATGGAAAAATTCCGCGTCGTACGATTGAAAAGAAAATTATAGCAGCATCGTTTACTACTTTAACAATCATACCCTTCTTTCTAAAGATTCTACACTGTTGGAGATAGGTCCAGGGTCTGTAGCTGCCGTTGTCCTATTATGAATTGGGCCGTCGTTTAAAAAATCCGGCAAAGATTTCGGAACATTCGTTTCATTCGTTTCGGAGCAGTCTCTCGCTCCAACATTCGAACCAGCGTCGCCTTCGCTCGCTGCGATCGGTAAATCTAACGGGAACCCTAATAGCGGAAAGAAGTCGTACAGATAAGGTCTACTTGACCCACAACGATCGGCGTAACGTACTATCTCTCGGATACCTGACAATTCTGGACGCTCTACAAAGCCTGTGCTAGGTCTGCCAAAAATAGACAAATTTAAATGCCCAGAACTCGTATTTGGCGCGGACTGATTCCTCTGAGGTAGTCCCGTGTCCAAACTGCCAGTCGGGTCGACGGAGAAATCCTTCAAGGCGGGGTTGTTCTTCTTCAATTCGTTTCTATGGCGCGTGTGCCTCTGTTCCACGCTATTCAATGCGAAATCAGGAAGATTATCTATATCCGGAGTGGCCTGCTGGTTAGGTTCGTGGTTGAGGTAACATCGCGCCGTAACCATATGATCCTGCACAAAGTCTGGCAGTTCGATCGGGTTACAGGCGTAAATCATAGAGTCCTTCTCCAAGCTACTCGGGATCGGTGTCAGGGTAGAATAAACCTTCGGACGTGCCCCGGCGTTGTAGTAAGTTGTCTGCGAACCATTTTTCAGGAACTGCTTAAAGCTAAACGGATTCTCTTCCCGCCGCGAAGCGTCTTGCCCTGTACGAAACGAGAAGCAAGAGACAAGGGAACAGTTAAGCTAATTATTAGCCACATCCTGTGAATGAGTACAATGAGATCTAACCTGCTGGCGCGTCTGCCTCGGTGCGGCTACCGCCGCTCTGCTCCTTTGACGTGTTCCTACAGCTCGGCCCCCCCGTTGCTACGTCTTCCTCGGAGGACGAGGACCACGAATACATCGCCTCCCCGACATTGCGCCTCGTGTTTTTCGCCGCGAATGGGGAGGAATCGTAACTTTTTTTACGACCCGCCATCATCTACGCAGAGGATCAACCTTACCGACAACCGTATCATTTGCGGTGCACAGTCAAAACTGCACTTGACATTTGTCACCCGCTGACTGCGGTCGGGTCAGGTTGGTCCTCCGATCTTCCCTTCTTCTTTTTTCACGCTTTTCCTTCTGTCGCTCCTGCGGGTTGGTTGGAGGGAGGGAGGGAAGCGCGCGGATTTGTGGGGGGGGGGGGTGTTCTCCCTCTCGGACCTATCGCTATTTCGTAACGCAAAGTTATTATTACGTGCGGTGTCTTATCTGAAATGAGTTACAAGTTGGTTCCTTACACGGGTGCACGTTACACATCGATGTGTCAGTTGACAGAAAATTGGTTAGTGTTTCGTAAACAAATTTACGGTGAATTTAATTAAATGTTTCGGTCCGTCTAGTAAACGTCCGCCGGCACGTGGAGGAGACGTAAACGCCACCCATTTTTGCGAAATGATTTTCTTGTCGACAGGAGCATGAATGATAAGCCCGCGGGACAGGTTATCAGCCACGTGAGGGTACCATCGGTGTAAGGATTCTTAAAACACCTTCGCGGATGCGTAGCGCGACAATAACGCAATGTCCCACGAGAAACCCTGCCGCGCGTGCACAGACTTTAAAACATGGGCGAAGAGTCAGAAGAAAACCTTCGACTCCGAGAAGGTATGGTGCTTCGGTTCTGTTAATGATTTCTTTAGGAATGCTTCATTTCGTTTCGGTACTTTCGTATATTTCGATAGATATAAATTATTCTTATCCCGATATTGGTTATAACAAAAATAGAGTATCTTATGCTTGTAATTACGTCTCTGTACGTGGTATAGTATAAAATGTTCGATTATCGTGTTAACTATTTAACAAGTATCATGACTGAACGCTGGTTAATGAGTGCCGTGCAACTTCCGACGGACGATTTAAATCGTATATATTGCATCGCCTTGTTGATCCCTTTCCTTCTTCACAGCAGGAATCCGAGAAAAAAGGTCCACCTAAAGATCACACAGCTAAACGTAAGGATTGCCCTTTGGACAAGGACGAATTAGGCACGAACACATGGTCGTTGTTACATACCATGGCAGCGTATTATCCCGACAAGCCGAGCGAAGAACAGAAGTCAGATATGAGGAAATTCATGTACATATTCTCTAAATTCTATCCCTGTTACGTGTGCGCGCAGGATCTACAAGAAGAGATGAAAAGCTGTCCGCCGCAGACGGACTCCCAGAAAATGCTGAGCCAATGGCTTTGCAAAGTACATAACGTGGTAAACCAGAAGATCGGAAAGCCCGAATTCGATTGCAAGCTCGTCGACCAAAGGTGGAGAGACGGCTGGCTGGACGGTTCGTGCGATGGATAATGATCGTGACTTGACAATTTTTTCTAGAGACCTACGCGCGGTGTAAAATATTTATGTAAGTTGATGATTGTAAATACTTTTCTACCTAGAAGAATGATTATAGGCAACGAGGTCGCATTTAAATTGGTGTTTCTCCTTGTAGACTAATTACCCCCCGAATAGCATTTATCATTTAACGAAGCATACTTGATGTGTTCCTTAGAAACGTAAAGAGGCATTAATAAAAACGGACACGTTATGGAGTTAAGTTACACTAATTATCACCTGTTTTAGAGCGAGCTTACTGTTAAGATTGCGATGTAGGCGCGGCTACGGGCGAGATAGTGAACGCAGAACTCGCTGTTCTGAATTGAGGCTCGTAACTGTGATTCTGCCCGTCGCCGCCGATTGGCAGAACTTGACACGTTCTGATGTGAAATGGGAAACGTTTGTTGGCCATCGATGGTCGGGTGATGTACAAAAACACTACATGCCCCATAAAGACGGTCCACAACGAGCATCCTTTAGCGACACTTTCTCTCACCCATTCATCTATTAGCAATGTGATGCACAGTACCTACAAAATTACAAGTATGCTTTTATACACCGTGGAAGAGCCGTGACGTTATATGCAACTGTTATCATTATGGGAACAGTTTGTACTATCATAGGCATTTAGAATGCATGTCTATACCGTTAACGGATGGAGCAGGAACCATGCAGATCCAAGTGAAAACAACGAACCATAGAAATGAAGTTTCGTCGACATTTTTTTAATTGTCTTAATACAACGAAGAGAAAACACGATCCATGCGATCAGCTTTAATAATATTAGTCCGTAGCCTGGCGGTGATTCGTAAATATACAGTATCACTCCAGGATCGAACACGTCGGATTGATAAATATATAACGAGAATTGGAAAAAGAAGTTCATGACAACGTAAATGATGAGCCATCGAGTTTGCCTCGGCGTCAGCACGCTTTTAGTCACTGTGAAACCAGTCGCGAGTAGTAGTATGAGCACGGTATATAGGATATCCGAGCACGCTTCTAACAGTCGACCCATCAATGAAGCGTGCTCTATCGCTACTCCTCTTAAACCGAGATTAATGTAGCTATAAATCTCGAACAGCATCCCTCCTAATTGGCAAATCAGGGAGAACATGAATATTTTGTATGTCACGTGCAGCAGCCTTCTTGCTCGTAATTGCATTGCCACGTAAAAACTTAGTATCACGAGTATAACATAGATGCAAGCGATTATTATCAGCTCTGGCAGTATATCTGAAACGGAAATAGATTCGATTAAACAGCGTTAAGATGCTTTAGACCGTAGCAAAGTTTACTTGCAGAATTCGTCTGCTGAGAAGTGCTCCTTCCAAAAGTGGCCGGGCGCCGCGTTTGTTAGCGATATGAAATACGAAATGTTCAATCCATTCTTCGAGGAACAATCCGCTAAAGCGATGAACCACCATCGCGGCCGAGACGTTCGAAATCTTCGGTAACTGGTGCACCGTGTTACCTCGCCATCCTCGACGCATCCCGATTGCGTTGATACTAATGTCGATAATGGCACTATTTGACCGATTCCGTCCCAAAGTATAGACTCCTTTTCGATGCACGATTTATTCGACGGATAAACGCTTGACCATTGGTCAGGGGCGTCGTAATATAACAATATCTTCAAGTCCGATTCTTCGCCTCCCAATTCGAATTCATACCGGAACGTGCCTTGCTCCGTTAAGAAACAGAACCTCGCCAAAAATGCCCAATTCTATGAAAAATAGAACAATCGTCCTGCGCATCAAAGTCGTCAATGTGATTACGAATGATAACGTATACGAAACATATAAAACACAATAATAACAAGTAGTTGTACATAATGTTAGAATATTTTGCAATACGTCGATCGAAATATAGCGCAGTAATTCGTTTATGTAGTTGAACTAGGTAATATTAAAATTTATGAATATTAACGGACTTTATGGTCCAATTAATTAATTTGTTAAATAGAAGGAGAGTTCCTTGGGTGAAAATATAGTTTATAGTACTTCACGTGTGACCAGGCGTCCTTGAAGAATTTTCGTCTCCGAGCACGTCAACAGTAACGAGTATATTACGGAGACCGACAATAAAACGTTAAACATTGTTGACACCCGTCTTCACAATTTGTCTAGGCTGGAATGATATCTACATATCAGTTATACCTGCTACCTGCTGCTTTTCTCATGATCAATATTCCCCTGCCTCGTGGAACTGTGCATTGCAATGAAATATATCGATCTTAATAGTGACGCGAGCCACGTATCTACTGTATAAATTTAATGCTCTGTTTTTCTTGAGAGAGAAACAAGAAATCATCAGTCTTATCGGACGTCCAATTCTGTATTTTTGAATTGCAATTCCGAAGCGCCAGAATCATTTTGTAGTGTTAGTGCGCGCCTTTGTGTGACCCTGACATTTACTTAATGACTGTCATATCGATGTGTGACGGAGGAGTGTGAACCTACACGTGCGTGCACCTTAGAGCATATACTAAGGCGTGCATACTGCTCTCAACACGGCATTGAATTACAGATTAGAGATATTACACTTAAGTAATCGATTAGTATTTAACTATACTATGCACATGGACCATGGGCATAGAAATATAGGGACGGAGGAATAGTTGCGACTTTAGGCGAGGGGAGTGAAGCAACTTTGGGGAGCATCTGGTGCCGTATTGATGATTGGTTCTATCTTTCATCCTGGTTTCAATTGGTCCAATTGGTTAGCGCTTGCGCGATCACAACCAATCGCCAATGCGGCACCAGAGTACATACCACGTTACCATAGTTCCCCGCTCTCCGGAGCTGCTTCAACCACCTCACCATTGCTACGTCCTATATTCCTATGTCCATGTACAGCCAGTGTTCGGAGCGATGGAGGATAGAGCTGCAGTGTTGGAGGAGGAAGCACCTACAGGAGCGGTGGTTATGTGCGTGATCGACGCAGGCGCAGTTCATGCACACATTACCACCGCTCCTGCAGGTGTTTCCCCCTCCATCACTGCAGCTCCATCGCTCCGAACACTGGCTATAGCACGATTATATGAAGATAGTATAGCAATGTAGTGGTTTCAATGTCAAAGCTGTCGTTACTTGATAGTGTTCGTGCTGTTTGCACACTTGTGAGAATCAACTCGTCCCGAGATCCCTCTAGTGGTATATTTGGAGAGTGTAATGATAAATACACGTGGAGAAGCAAGTGGCGAACGTAAACAAGTAAACTCACGTGTGCCGACTATTTTAAATCTTTTAAGTTAACTGTAATTAGTCTTATAACGCACTTCAGGAAATTGATAAATTTAATGTACTTATTACTATGCGCTTTATGAAAAATAGTGTGATCATGAAGAGTGACAAACACAACCACACAAGTTTTAAAAGTAAATATGCATTGTTTTCTCTTTGAATTGATATATCTACTTGCTTGAACAGGACTTCATTTAGATATTTAATTTCTAGCGTTGTGGATTCGTTTTGATAAAGAAAACACGGACAAGCATCAACTGTTCTTTAAGGAGCACTCTGTCAGAAAGCAGGAGCCTGAATATCCGAGAGGAAAAACATTGTTTGCGTTAAATGTGCCTCCTTATGCTACAGCGGAGATTTTGAAGGAATGCTTTGGTAAACATTGTGGAGCTGTGTCTAATGTTTCCTTTGCTAATCCGAAAGGATTTAAAACATCATATGTAGTGTTTGAAGATGACTCCAGTTTAGAGAAAGCGCTAGAACTTCCCGAGAAGTATGTGATAACGTTAAATAGTAAGGATAGGGTAGGCTGGACTGGACTAACGAGTGAGTCGTTTAAACATTTCTCATAGTTACTTCTATATTCACGAAAGTGCTCTTAAATTGCTCTTATTCGTCAAATAGAATGGTGCAGAGAATACAATGGTTCGATATGCAGCGAGAAAGAAATGAAAGAAGAGATCGAATCTTATATGGAGAATTACGATAAACGAATTGTCAATAAGATAGCGAATGAAAAAGCTATGGAAGAAGCCGAAGAGAACGACGGTTGGGTAACAATAAGTGGACGGAAGAAGAGAGGACAGTTTGCTCTCTCTAGAAAGGAGTCGACTGTTAATAAAGTGCACGCTAAGGAGGAGCAGAAGGATAAGAAAAAGGAATTGCGCAATTTCTATACTTTCCAAATTCGCGAGAGTAAAAAACAGAGTAAGTCCTGGTCTCGTCTGTTTTAATTATTCACACGAGATTTTAATATCGGATGTATTTCATTAAATATTATTCTTAACAGATTTGGCAGAGTTAAGGAAGAAATTTGAATTGGACAAAAAGAGGCTACAGGATTTGAAATCAAAGAGGACGTTTAAACCTTTCTAATTTCATATTTGCGATAAGGTGCAGCATTTTAGTGTTAAGCAAACATTAACTTCATTATTTCAACACGAGATAGATATTTATTGTATCGTACAAAAATTTTGTTTACAGTTATAACTATTATCCAGTCATGTACGTTGTTGTACTTAAGCTTATGTACAGATTAAAAAATGACGAACCGCGTCGAATCAAGTAGCTTTGGATGCATAAGTTTGCAGTGTCCATTCGATTAAAAAGTGTTGATACGATAAAGGCTGTAAGAGAGCTAATAACTCCTCTGTAAGAAACAGTTAAAAATTAATTTCCATTATAAATCGGTAATAATAAAACATTCGTAAAGATACGCACGTTTGTTCCCATAAATACAATTTGCAGACATAGCCGCGCTAACAGCTTGTGCCAGTCGTTCCATAGCCAAGTCGCGCGCAGTAGAACTAACATTTGTGTGGGCCTGTAAGCTAGTAGTTAAAGCGCGAGTAGTAGCCGCGAAATGTTGCGCGGATATTGCATGTTTATTATTCCCGCTGTTTTTCAATCGCAATACCGAGTCCATAAGCAGCTGTTGAATTTTGGAATACACTTTTCTCTGTTCTTCGCAGTGCTCCATGTTTTCCGCAGTGCTTGGGCGCAATGGGCACAAAATGCACCACCTGACAGAAAATTATAATTCTAGACATTTCATGCTTAGTCTCGCAGACCGCTCGACTACATACCTGAATAAACCAGCTATAGGAGTTATCGGCGTCATAGGAATGCCGCCAGTCGGTAAGGCTGGGTTATCCATCAACGGAGTCAACAGGAGACTCGGGTTCTCGTCTATCCATTCCCCTACTAATCTAAGTAATTCCGTAGGTGGATCTTTGTCTTCATAAACCTCACCTATCGCCGTTAGTAAGTTGGCAGTGAAATGTGACGCAAGAACAGGAAGCTGCTTCAACTTGTCAATAGATTTCGGAGTAAGGACAAAATAGTCATTAAGTACGTGCCTTGCTAATCCTACACTCTGCGACGAAGTCGAGCCTAACTGTTGCATCCAAATCCCGGTCGCATTCAAGATCGCCTTGTTCTGGGTGGCGACGGCCAACGATACCAAGTTGCCTAACACTTTGTATCTGGGGCTATCTGCGGGGAAAAGGGACAAGAATACCGCATTGCGGACGGCGGGACTTCCTCCCGGGCTTTGAAAGAAGTCGCTTAGAACTTCTATAAGCTGCAACTCTTGTATCGCCATTGTCATGTTGCGTTTCTTTCGCCTCTCTATCTCGCCGAACACAAACTCCGAAATTAAGTCCAATTGCAAATCCATTTGCTTCCCAGGTCGGCCGCATAGTATCTCTTTAAGGGATCAAAGCAAAACTGGTAGAGTCGACGAGCATTTAAACAGGGTAACCTGTGCAAGATTGTCTTACCGATTCGGCATAATGCCTCTCTAGCGCAGTATGGGAAATCTAACTTTCGTAAATTTTGCTTTATATCACTCCCTGCCATTGATGCATGTATACGTATGTGACATATAAATACATTTAAAAGAGATAGTTTAGTCGCAACGACACTCGTCAAACGGTCTTAAGAAAACATCGAATACATTTTTCTAACGCCAGTTATTCCAAGTTTCCATGAACGCGACATGTTTCCGGGAAATAATAAAAGATGCGTGTCCATTGGTGCACTCTCGAGCTTTCAAATTTCTACCGCCAGCAACCAATGAGCATGCATCTTTGGCTGACGGAGAGAAACGCGCGAAAGAAGAATCTGTGGGTTGGGTACCTTTAGAGGGCGTCAAGAGTTCAAATAACACTGTGCGTTTTTATCAACGATAGTTTATTTTTCTACTGTAAAATGTACACGTCACGTATAAAATGGAATAATACATCTAAACGAGGAAAGAAAGTGGAAGAGTACGAACTAAGGAAGATCTTTCGAGGTATTTATGAAAGTTTAGAAAATTGATCTTGGTTCTACAAGTCTACAGACGAAGTTCGTTAAAATTATTATACTATAAATTATTATTTTTGCTGGGTTTGAACATAGAAGTGCCTAAAGAGATTTTTGTTATCAGTAACGAAAGGAAAAAAGTATGATTTTGTGAAAAGATTTTACGGTTCGAGGAAGTTGCGAGAATCAGTTCGGAGCTCTCAGCCCTCTGGCGGCGACTTTCAGGAGTACTGACCACAGACCGAACGCGTAGCCCCACCCTGTGAGTAGGTTGCGAACTATATTGTTAGTCAAAACAATCGCCGAATTCAGTATCTATTTTTAGGTGGCACGCACCGAGTCACGGTACTTTACTATTTTTCGCGTGCAGCGAAAAAAACGACATATAGATTCAGTGCTCCGCGACGGTGTCCGCCGATTTCGGAAAGGTTCAACGACCCCACGGTAATTGTGACAAGAGAGCCGACCGGCCATGTTTATATCGTGGTGAATTTTGAGCTAGCGGGCCGATATCCACGAAGTAAATTTCCACGTGTGCTTGTCCGTTGCTAGTCTCGTGTGCGGTACGTCCAGCGCGGTGTCAGAGGCCTTCGCGTGATGGAGTCCAGCGAGAGGGGTGAGTAAATCCGCGTGCAAATAAAATCGCGGCAATATTGAGTCTCTGACACAAATCGCGACCTGGGGGCAATGGCAGTGTCAGGGTCGAAACGGAACTAGTTCAGTGACCGCATTCGCGGTATTTGACCGCGATATTGCCAGCGAATTACTTTTTCAAACTTCTCCCCCGCCCGTCCGCAATACCCTACGCATACGGCATTCCTCTTTCGGGTGGGCTTCCTGTGAAAATTCCTCTCTCGGCCAAATCTATGTCACGCATCTCACTTTTCATCTTGACTGTACTCTCCTCTCTTGGCTCGGTCCCTACGCGTGCTCGTATATATATGTATATTATATACACGCGTTTTGGCAGAGACAGTGGACTGAGAAAAGACATCGTCGGGATCGTCGAAAAGTTCGATGTATTCTTCTTAACATATTGCCGTAGGAAATGGTCGGGTTCGTTGGGAGTGGGCGTAAGTTGTGTCTCATTTCTCTTTGACATTTGTCGCGGGACAGTCGAGAAAGTCTCTCGGTCGGATGACTACGTTCCACTATTATGCAATAGTATAACGGCGTGTCTTTAACCTAGATAATCTCTCGTGTACAGTGAATCGAACGCCACGGTACCGCTTGACAGAGACACGTGAGAATTATTATCGCTTGACCGAGTCAAGCATGTGTTGCAACGTGGCGACACCTGTCGACCGTCTGTGCACGTCCTACCTCAAGCCAGCGCGAATTAACCCCTCTCCCCTGTCTGTCTCGCCGTTCAACCCCTTCGTTCTGCGCAGAGGCTCGCATTGAAACACAGCGTACCGGTATTTCGTCATTATTTCTGGTCCTCGGTAATTTTCATTTCGCGTTACGCGGTACAGGTTCGCCATCAAAGTAGCGATTTTCAGAGAATTTCGATTTTAAGTCTGGTTCTGTGAAACAGACCAACGTACCAAAGCAAGTAGGTAGATACTTTCTCGCAGAGATTATTTGCATGGGAATGAATACTGAAGTTGTATCGGTTCGATGAAAATGTTCTACAGAACTTGCAGAATTTATGAATGCAAATAGATAATTATTTATAGGTTAAGTTTCAAGTAGCACAGGAAGCGAGTATGTCTAAAAATAATAGATCGGTTATAGATTTTTTTAACGGGTCTTTTATCGATGGTTTATTGATGACACTTATTGACGACTCGAAACACGTGTATTATGCAGACTAAATGCTGTTTTATATACCGGGTAACTGATCTGTATGCACTTGGAGATACACAGGCTTCTTTGGAAGAAAGTATTAACTTAGAAATCTACTTGAAGCTTGCGCGTAAGAAATAGTTATCTTATATTACGAATAAGTAGTACCTATATCGTGACGTTACGAAGTTTAGGCAGTTTACGATAGCAGAATATCTTTCTACAATCAATTATTGATGGGAGAATATAATACAATATCACGCAAGTTAGAATCTTTCGATGTCGGTGTCACCGCCAAGGCGGCAGTTCTGTGGCGGTGTTTCCATTCTTTATTTTCAATCCCCCTTTTTTATCCTTCGTTTCTTTCTGGGATCCTTCTTTCCTTGTTAGACTCTTCCTTGTTATATAAGTCCAAGGACGAACTGCACGATTGCACTCTCTCTCCCCTCTTCTTTATACTTCGCCTCTCCTCCCCACTGGTTATGCTACCTTCTCCACTTCTCGTTTCAACATGTGCTCGGTTCACTCCCTTTCTCCCTTCTTCTCTTTTTACAATTCCATCTCGTAGTTCTTTCCCCCACCTCCCTGCCCGAATGCACATTCTTCTCCATTCTTCGCTTCGCTATTACTGTACCGAGTAAAACTGCACAAGCTCTGCAATCTTATTCCATGCTTCCATTACTCCTCCCGTTCCCCCTCTGTCCACGCCTTACTGCGAACGCACATGGGCGTTCGGCGAGCACGGCCAGCTGCTGTGATCGCAGGATCTACGCACGCGGCGCACCGCTCACGTTCCAATTTCACTCTTTCCGTCTGCCACCTATGAATACATACAATTGAATCATTCCAAATGGAACAATCATAAGTTACGCTCCACGGAAAAAGGAGAAACGTCAAAAGACCACCCCTTGCAAATATCGCATTTGGTAGAGACTCTGCAGATTTGCAGTATAGTGAAAAATATATTTTCTGAAATATCGCGAGAACTATTAGGCGCAGGGTAATTTTGTTTTGGTACAGTGTGAGTTTTTTAAAGACGACTTCAGCCCTCTGCTCAGTTTTTAGAAAATTTCAGAAAATATTTTTCGACCACCTTGGGCACTTTTTTCACCCCTTCAACACGTACGATTGCCGATAACAAAAAATACGTGTCAAACATTTGTCACCATCCTGAAAAATCCGCAGTTTCACCGACATCGGCGTGTGCGGGTTCGATATGTTCCTTTGTAAATAAAAAATCCCCAAAAATTGAATTTACCTGTTATTGTGTATCACATCGATTACACAAAACGCAGTACCTAGTCTGAATATTGCAAAATGAAGAGAAAAAAAAGCCACTTTCATAATCTCCGGCGCGTATGTACCTGTCAGTTCTTTACCGCGTTGAATGCAACGCGAGTCGCCAATGAACGACAGCGTAAACGTCGTTACGCAACAGTGGGAATATTGAAACAAGACGAAGTCGTAAATACCCGTAATCCTTGAGAGGCCGAACGGAAATTCGTGCGCCTGGATGGGTCCGGGAGATCGCTGCTGCTCGCGAGCGTCGCGGTTAGCGGGATCGTTGCTCGTGCATTCGGCCGCGATTAGAGGGTATTGATTAATCGACAGCGGCCGGTGTTCCGCGAGCGCTAGGATGGATAATTAATTGATGGCCTTGCGCTGGAGATTGGACCTGCTCGCGGTATCGTACGTTTTCGCGGAACTGGCCAACCACGGGGCGAATTAAACGCGGCGTTTCGGAGAGCGGCGGACGAAAATAGCGGGGTGTAATTATTTAATGCACCCGTACAAGTTACACCGAAGTATCGATTCGGTTCGAATCGATGCTACCGCCCTTGGTCGCTTGCAATGGGATTCGTATCGGGCATTCTTCCTATATTACATTGTTTCACTTATCGAACATTTGTTTTACTGTTTGCTTCTTAGAACCACAGTTTTTATTATTCTATTTTTATCAGAACCATGGGAGTACGCGGGGCGCGTTAAAAGCAATTGGAAGATTGAAATCTTTGTAAATGAGTGGAAGGTAATATTTTTATATGCCCAATAGTTTGTGATATAATTGCAAGCATTAATCTCGCGAAGACTGCGGGAAAGATATATTGTTTCAGAGGAATAATGAGAATTAATTAAGAGGCTGTCTTAATTAAGTCTCGTTACGCGTGGTGTCAGCAAACGTGGACGTAAAATTCTGATCTTTCCAGTGGCAATTAACGGGATCATGTAATACCGAGATTCATTCCAGCAGATTGCTAGACTTCGATGAAACGTCGAGGAGAGTTCTATCCACGTTATTCTCCACTTTACCGCGGCCATGCAGGCGAGCCGTGTTTAAAGGCTCGGCTCGGAAAATCGCTCCGTTTATTCGTCGCTGGCCTTGTTTCGCCGTGCTATTTTTTCGCCATCGTCTCTGGCTAACTCCTCTATGTATTTGAACTTCGTCGAATGAGTCAATTAGCAAGCTGGCCTAACCATCTGCTGGCATCGTTTCCCTTTGCGCCGAGCCCGTATGCACGTCCACGCACTGGGTGTCCGCGAAACAGCGACGCACCTGGCTACAAACGAATTCTACACGCACCCGTTCGTCCCTGTATTTACGAGCCTCGTTCGCCGTTAATTAAAAGTTAAACGCGTCCTTGGCATTTAATCTGCGGGCGAGCGAATCGACCCCTCCGTCGCAGCCGTCCTTCTCCCCTGAACACCGATATTCGCCGCGGCACCTGAAGCTCGTGCATCTCGCTTCGGAACCGATGCCCCTAACGATCTGTTATTCCCCGTGTTCGTGCCAATTAACTAGACGGAATTGCAACGCGCGGGAGTAGAACAGGCGCGCCTCGCGATTCAGATATTGTAGCTGAAAGAGGTACAGCGAGGTCGTAAACTCGGCGGAGCGTTAAAGTAAACACGTTTCGTCGGCGCAGACGAATCGACAGAAATATGGAAAGATAACGATTCGATGCGTCGATTGCCACTCCTAACATTCGATGATTCACAATTTACGTCCTCGCTGTGGCGCACTCGGGATTTAATATTGGAGCCGAGTTGAAGGGATAAAAATACTTTTAACGCAAATTTAATAAAATTTCATTAGGTCATTACAAAATTTATTTCAGAGAATGAAACTCATTTTCTTTTCTTCTTACAACGCCTCTTCTTTGGGGGGAGCCGAGTTGAACGGATAAAAATATTTTTAACGCAAATTCAATAAAATTTATCAGGTGATTAGAAAAATTTATTTAAAGAATGAAACTCATCTTCTTTTCTTCTTACAACGCCTCTTCTTCAGGAGAGCCGAGTTGAAGGGATAAAAATATTTTTAACGCAATTCACTAAAACTCATTAGGTGATTATAAAAATTTGTTTAAAGAATAAAATTCTGTTTATTTTTCTTCTTTCAACGCCTCTTCTTGGGGGAAGCCGAGTTGAAGGGATAAAAATATTTTTAACGCAATTCACTAAAACTCATTAGGTGATTATAAAAATTTATTTAAGAAATGAAATCCAGTTTTCTTTTCTTTTTACAAAGCCCCTTCTTTGGTGGGTACCAAGGCCCCTCCCCCCTCTGTGTGCGCCACTGCTCGCGGTATCTTTTCCAGCTACTAAATTATACAACGCGTTCTCCTCGTGGAACCACGAACCATCCGCGTCTCGTGTCTGACGTATGTACAAAATTCCTCGAACCCCCTCCCTACTATTTGCTCTACCGATAGAACAGATAAGATTGCACGCGAGAAGTAAAAAAGGGGAGCATTGTTTCTCTCGTTTAAGAGATTCGAGGTCAACAGGCGAGCTAGACCGACGATAACGGCGACCTCGCGACTCGACGAGCGCTCCTTGTCGCGGATAATCCGCGCTTCCGATAAATATGCAGCGTGCATTGTACGCGCTTGTCGGGAAATATAAATAGAGGTGGCCGGCCGACGCGCGAAGAGTTTATTGATCGCGATGCGTCCAAGGTTTTGCAAACGTGGTATTAGCGTAATTATGCAATCGGCGTGCAATTATTCCGCTCCGTCGTCGGACGCCTCCCGAGGGGGCAACCGCCTGTTTCGACTCGGCGACATTGACTGTCGCGAATCTGAATAGCGAATTTCCTATGCAGTTTCCCGCCGCGTAATAGTCGCCAGCGCGATGGACGGTGGTTTCTGTTCGACCAGAGCTTGTTCACTTTGATAGAAAAAGGTAATTCAAAGGGAAGGAAAGTTGCAACGGAACTGGTTAGGCCGGCTGTTTATTTACTTAGTAGCTCTGAAGTTACTGTGTTCTTTTTGAGCACGGCTTTTTTTTTAAATACTAAAAGTTACAGCTTTTTTTAAGCACGGTTTTTTTTTAAATATGTCCTCTAAGTATTCACGGAATGGTCCCCGCTGTAAACGTACGTTCGGTGCAAGGTACGAGGTAGGAAAAGAATAAGATTGTTACATTTTTAGATTTTTACATTTTTGAGAAATCGTTGACGATTCGTTTCTATTTTCTGCGAGATGCACTAAACGGATAAAGATTGGCAAATATACGGGGTGAATCATGATGCTTGTTTACGCTGATTATTTCCATTAATAGTGGAGTGATATTTAAGTTTTTATATGGAATATAATTTTTCTTTCGTCTTTTTCACTCCAGCAAACCTTGATAAAGCGTCTTTTTCCTCGCCCGATGCGAAGGTATACAGAGGGAATTAATGATGAAGCAATTATCGTCGATTAGTAAAGAAACTATTTAGCGCGACTCAACGAATCGGTCCTTTTTCTTGAATTGATATCAGAATAGTTGTCCACAGTTACGCGTGTGTTATGTTTATTTATGGATCGATTTGCATTTAATGCTGCCTGGTGAAGTATCGTTCGCTTATGGAATTAATGAGCCGTTTAGAAATTCTTGAAAGTGATGTTCAAATATATTGTGGCGTATGTAACTAGGGAAGTATTCATTCCAATTAATTATGTGAAGTTTCTAACGAAAAGTAGAGCGTTATTATAACATGGAACATTAATAGAACAACGTTTCACATTAGCGATGATGAATAACATTTCGTGTGTGCACATTCGAAGACTATTAAAATGCAAGTCATATTAATTCTTCTGAAAGTAGCTCGAATGTTGTTATTCCCGAGGCTGTCAACGTTAAAACTCAAAATCATTTCTCGAGGAAATACATGAGGCATTGAAAGCAAAAACGGATTAACCCACATTGAAATTTTTTTTCCTATTATATATGATTATAAGTATAGCCTATTGGAATACATTATTGCTATTAACCCTCGGAAGACGAATGGTGGATATGGTCGCGTGAGACGAATGCAGGGTCAGTTTGACCCGTAGCAACATTTCTATGGTACACCGTTTCACGAAAAAATTGAATATAAAATGAATTAAATAATCAAAATTTCTCAAATTAACTAAAATTTATTAATAATGAAATACATAAAAAAAAATTATTTCTGTACATTTGGTACATAAAATAAGTATCCTCCTGCATGATTTTTACAAATAATGTTACTGCAATTTAGGCATCATATACTATATTTTGCCATTGCCAACACAAATATAACATCGTGATAGACTTTGTCAGAGTTGGATCAAAATGACCCTGCATTCGTTGTACGAGAGTTAACTAAAATAGGTACCTCGAATGAAATTTCAGTATTTCGCAATAATATTCTACTTTCTAACGCGTGTGTAAACGGTTGGAACCTTAGAAAAATCTGGCTCCAGTTTCCGTCTGAGATAATTGTTCGGCGAGCTGCACTTCCCGCGCTGCTGGGTCTCGTATTATAATTTATATTTATATTTTTCCATGGCGTGAACAAACGTTATCTCGCTGCACGGTTACTATACCCCGTAGTTTTCCGCGATTCCAATCAATTAGGGTAGACACGCGCGCGAACCAATTACTCCTAATTATCTTCTCGTAATTAGGCCGAGAATCAGATAGCCAAAGTGAAACACGCGCTTCCCTTTCGATCGATCCGCCAAATAAACAGCCACAATTTCCATCAATTCGAGTCCGAGTTCGGGTTCTCAGGAGCAGTGCATATGTCCCAAATACACGAGGCGCGGGTCCTCGAGCGCATTAGAAGGTCGAGGAGGTTTAAAAGTGCTACTACATAGATAGCTTAATGGCACTCGAGATATCAAAGATATTCAATCGAAGTCGAACACAGTTGTCCCACCTCAAGATTTCCACTCGTCAATGTATCTCTGAACGATGCCTCGAGTACCCTTCTATTGACATTCGGCATACAAACATCCACTGGGCGAACGTCCGCCTACTTTTCATCGTAAAATTGCGCGCGCGCTTTCCCGCATTTTCGTGCACACCCTCGAAACAGTCGTGCATGACCAGCGCAACACCGCCGTGCGCGCGCGACGAGAAACAAAAATTTTCTCCGAGCATACTCGGGGCGCGATAAAAGTGTCGCGTTACGCGCCACCCCGACGATAAGACGCCGCTATCGATACCTCGCATTCGGCCTCACAGCGACGCAATTGTTTGCAGCGGAAATTTTTTATCTCGCCGGCTTTTCCACTCTTTTTTTTTTTTGCTCTCCAGCCGATAGAAATTGCAATGTCGTTCGTTGCTTTTATCGCGAGCGAAATAATCGAATGGTCGTGTACGCGTAACAGGCAGAAGGAGGGGGAGATAGAGGTGGAATATTAATGCGACAGTGGCGAACCAGTCCCGTTGTCCTGCATTCTTTCGCACATCGCTGATGCACGTGACTTTCTAAGCTTAATAAGCGAGATATACATCGGTATCCTCGGAAGCGTTAAATTTCCGGGGACTTTTAAATTAATTTTTTTAGCCGGAGCTTGGGGCGGGGGATCCCTCGTTTCTATTTACATATATCTCTATTTCGCCATTTCCTGCTACTGCTGAAATATCTCTACCTTTTAATCAACTAAATAACTTTTCTACAGAACTCTTCGCTTTTAACTAAAAGTTTAATCCCTCCCTTTAATCCCTCCACTGCTTAAAGGACCTGTGATAACAAGGATAACACCTCAACGCATCCAAAGAGTTACCATTTCCCTTTCATCGTTCCGTGTATACCAGTTCCTCCAGCTCGGAGCGTCCATATTAAGGAACTCAGCCGCCCCTCCCGATAAAAGCTGTTTTTCTGGTTTCCCGTCTCGCGTAGGAAAATTGTGCGCTGTCCACGAGTTGGAACTGGATGTTGTTGCCGCGCGTTTCAGCCGATGGAATAAGGCGGAGCCCGGTGTCGTCGCGGTTCGACGATAAATAGGAGAGAGAACGCTTCCCACAGCGCGGAGCAGGCGACGGTTTACGCAACGCGGATCGAGCTGGACGGGACCAGGGTCGCGACGAAGTTGGCGTCGCGCAAAAGCTCCAGGCCGCTGTGAGGCAGCGGCGGCGGCACGCGGGCGTGAGAAAGCCACGTGGAGTGTGACTGACTCGTGCGAGTTTCCCTGCGCCTCTCGATCCTGCCCCCGGACGAATCTCTATTTATATTTCCGCAAGGTTGCGACGCACGGTGCCTCACGCAGGCATGCGTACGCCGATCGCGTTATTGCGAGGCGATTTATTAGCATTGCCCTCGCCAAGGCCAACTGAAACAGGCTCGTTTTCCGCCAGCGAACAGGTGGCATTGCCTTGCTGCGGGCCTCGTTGCGAAAGCGCCGCTTTTCGGGAGGCACCTTTCCGTGACGCAATGGTGGAGATGGATGAGGGAGGACGTTGAGTAATGCGACGATTCAGCGGAGCGGGGATGGTTGGGGGTACGTGGGATTATTTGGGGCTAGTTATGCAGGAAGCTACTAACCCTCAATGATCTGAAACTTAGTAGGGTAGATGTATCGTTTGTGGCTATTGCACTGTTTTTGGCCATGAGTATAATTATCTTAATTCTAAATTGTTTGCAGATCATTATTATGTGGAGAATTTCAGATCATAACTATTTTGTTTAGTATACCGCTAGAAATATAAGGTTACATTTATTGCTTACACGGAAAAATATTATATTTTTTAAGAAGTGGCCAAAACTGGTACAGTACCTTAAAGTGGCCACAAATGGTGCATCCACCCTAAATTTAGTTTGATGATTTTAATTGTTAATGAAATGTAGCGTTATTTCTATTGTGGATATTTTACTTCTCGTTATTCCTTTACAGTGCTTTTTAATGGGTTATTTAATAGCGAGTAATATAATTAATATTATTTTAAAGTCCTTGTTGCTTGTTTCTTAAGCCTAAAAGGGAAATATGGCTTGGTAGTTTTAATAATTGTATAATGCAAGAGTAATTCTATGGGCTGGTAATCTTTTGCAAAATAAAGATCACGATATTATGGGGTCTATACAGCTTTTAACTAACTTTTTGCCATTTTGAGGGTTGCTAGCTTTCTGTATAACTAGGCCCACTTCAAGTTTCTATCTATAATAGTGGTGAAAAGATGGAAAGTGGCAGGAATAAGGAGACTTCGCAAGATTACCCAGAGTAGACCAGTGACATTAACGTAATAAATTAAGTGTTAACTATATCACACAAAAGTAGGGACTTCAAAGTGCCTTTTGCACCTAGGACCTACAAACTTTTGAAAATCCCCGCAACTCCTACACCCACCAACCCATTCTTCTTCCACGGAGGAGCTTCGAAACCGTCCCAGTAGCTAGGGCGTAGGATCCACTGGCTGGATTATCCAGCTGGGATCACGAATTGGTATCCTTGGTCGGTGTCGGGGCATCGATCGTGTCTGGTACAGGGTGGCGGGACGATCCGGCGCCGGGGTGGCGTCGAGATGGTGGGGAAAGCGCACTCCAAGTGCAAGCAGACCCTATATGCAATTGGCTGGAAAGTGCATCGCTGGAGGGGATGCTCGGGTAAAGAGAGCCCGAGAGAGAGAGAGAGAGAGAGAAAGTGTGTGTGTGTGTGTGCGCGTGTGTGTGTGTGTGCGAGCAGAGGGGTCACGGTAGGGGAAGGCAAGTGCACACCACAAAGTAGACATATAGGTCAATGTCGGGACACTCCCGTGCACTGTTTAGCACGACTCACCTACTGACCCACTTGCACTCCTCCTTTCGCGTACTCTGACCAGCTCTCCTAGCCGTGCCCGATCCCAGACACACCGAGACAGGTGTATCGTATCTCCGCGCGCCTTCCTGAATAGGGACACCCACCGCCCCCGTTGGATGCATAATCAGTCCAGCTGGTAATCCTGGCGCGACCCATTTCCCCGTTTCTGTGCCAGCCAACAGGTTTCATACGACGTCGGCGATCATCCCTTGCCACCGTGCCTCTCCTGTCCCTTGCGTTCTTACAATCCGTTCGATGTTTTTCTTATAAATGAACGTGAAAACGGCGCGTTTGCGACGCATGGTTCCTTTTAAACTTTCTCTCCTTTTAGCGTGCAGAATATGTTGATGTAAAAAGTTTACATTCATTTTCAATGTTAATAACAATTCTGCGGCAAGTTTTCTTTTTGCAAAGCTCCACCGATCCAGAGGTGTAAATCCACCCCTGAAAGCAGTGATTATTATTTTTTTAACTTCCTGCACCGTATTGGACTCTGTAAATTGAGGAGCTTGCAGCAAGAAGGATGCAACTCCAGATTTGCCAACTTCGAGTAAATTAGAAATAACTGTTTATAAAATTACGGCTTTCACTTAACATTAAAAAGAGAACACTGATTGAAAAATATATATTTTCACAAAGTAAATAGTAGTTATTGGAGTTGATAAGTTTTTATTTCTACTTTTGGCTAAAAAATATTCTACAAGAAAAATATTAATCTTACTATTAACCTTAATTATTAATCTTAATATTAATCTGAATTATTAATCTTAATTATTAATTTTAATATTAATCTTAATAATATTAATATTAATATTATGATTAATCTTTTTCTTATGGAATATTTTTTCGCCAAAAGTAGAAATAAAAACTTATCAACTCAATAACTACTACCTACTTAGTTTGCGAAAATATATTTTTTCCAATCAGTGTTCTCTTTTAATTAATCTTAATAATATTAATATTAAGATTAATATTTTTCTTATAGAATATTTTTTCGCCTAAAGTAAGTTGCCAATATTAATCTTAATATTAATATTTTTCTTATAGAATATTGATATTTCTATTTTTATCTATTCTCATTCTTATCGCGCCAAACGATGTAGATTTTTTTATTCTCATATATTACATGTCGTAACTCAAAAACAAAGGGTTTTCAATTGAGGATTCACAGTTACCTCTGGAAGACGTGTGTATATCGATCAAGTGGCTAGCCGCGGACGCGAGTCAGGAAACGCTCGGAGGCGCGCAAGTGAGAGTAATTATGCCTCACCTTCGCCGATTTCTTTGACTAACGAGTTCCAAGTATCCACGTGCGTTTTTTTCTCAAAGATCCTTCGCTCTCGATTTGAATATCAGGCGTTGTTCCGTCGGATCGTTTTTATAGGCTCGTGAGAAACGCCGTTTCATATTCTAATGGCTCGCTACAGGAAGATCGTTCCGGTGATCACCGGTTTCCATTTCTGTCGTTACAATTGCGGCCGCGGGATTTATGGTTGAAGCTCCACGGTCGGATTCAGATTGCTGGCCCGAAAATGGGGGCGGGCGAGGATGTTTCTGTTGCACGTGCCGCGCATCCTTCATAATCCTGGCTCATTCGGCTGACCTATATTCGCGCACAGCGTCGAGGTCCGCCTTTATTGTCGTCCTGCTCCCACCGACACGCGCGGTACATGGTTGGTCCATTTTAATGCGTTATCCTGGATGACGCGCGGCATGATAACGTCCCCTGTTATTTATTCCTCGCTGCGACTTTCATTGCGAATAATCCGCATTATCGACAATTCTTGCTAATAGTATTGCCGCGTTGCGGGCCATTCATATAGCCAGCGGTCTAATTAATTCTGTCATTAACGTGGACACTCCAAATATTTTTCTTTTAACGCGCACCTCGCAGAAAGTATTCGAAACGTACTTTTTAGTAGCGGTGGTTTGTAGCTGATTTTTAAATTCTTGAAAAGTTTCTTCCGAAAGTTTGTAACGCTTTCAAACTATCGAAACATGAACTGTTGATTTCGTTTTGTAAATGGAATATCTTGCTTTAAGAACTGGGGCCAACAGAATTTTTGTATAAATCTCCATTGACCATAGTTAAAATAAAAACAAAAAATCCCCGAAACTCGAAACTTTCTTGGGTTTTGAGGGATGTCAAGAAACCCATCCCTACTTTTTAACCAGCACGCATTCCTGCAATCTATTATTCGACTCGAGAAACGCCGTTGCCATTTGCACTGCAGCTCCTTGGATACTTGTTTTGCATAGCTTTTAGTATGATTATATTCGTGCTGGAGGGGTTGTTATATTTGATAGCCAACGAACTTTATAGGGCTCCCTGAGAAAGCTGCGAGGCGATTTCCTGTTACAGGGCCCTCGAAAGTACACTTTACGTGACAAGGCTCCATTTACCGATCTCGCGGGAATGTCAAGGTTGCTGGCTGCAATTTCAGAGTCGGGCGCGATTCGTGCGGCAAAGCTTTTCCACTCGGGGGTGGAAACTTCGCGAACCCGTTGGCTGGCTAGACGTGAGGCGAAATTGGGTCAAGTACGGATTTTCCAAGGGAATACCGTACACTGTTATCGAAATTCGCGGAAGAGACAGGCTGGGAAATGAGTATTGCGATTCTTTCGAAGCCTTGCATCGAATTAAACGCGATATTATTGTTTGCGCATCGAATTAAAAGGTTTCTGATGTATTCAAATCAGGAAGCAATCGTCACTTAGCAAATAATAACAGCTCACAGTGTTATCGTGATCAATAAGGGAATTACTTGAAATTTAACTACAGTTGGTGGCCAAATTATTATACACAAACAAAAAGGTTTGACATTTTGTATGTTTAAGCGATGGAATGGTTGTATCTCTGCGAAAAATGGTGGCAAAAAATATTTAAACAACGCATTTTAACGATTGAAGTTTCTAGTTTTTGAATCAAGGACTCAATTTCGTTCCATCCATTGTGATACCGTTTTATCAAAATGAAGCGCAGGAAACGAAGTTTCAGAAATTTTTGCCAAGTTTGAACGTATGCACGGGCCAAAAAAAAATTGTTTCTTTAAATCCAACGAAGAGCTCTTACAGAGCAAACATTTCTCTTTAATTTCGTTTTGTTTGGTTTTGCTGTATGATTTTTATTGACCGAGCTATTCACGATTAAAGCATAAAAGGTACTTTTCACTTTGAACATCTATAACTTACGAACTCATGATTGTACACAAATCTTCATGAGCGGTTTGAAAAGCTAAGAAAGTTTCCTTTCAGAACCTTTAGTTGCCAATTTATGATTTTTTTTTATCGTATTAAATCCATTTGAAAATGATTTCATAAATTGACGAAAATGTTTTGAGTATAATAATTTGGCCACCCTCTGTATCTGTATCCTCTTTACAGATTAAGTAAGGGTGAAAGGACATAGGTTCTGCTCTGGACAGTTGGGGATTACGGAAATCAATTCGGATTAACTAGAATGACGCGCCAAAGTGTCGGTACATACTAACTGTGATTTATTCTCTGTTCCAGGTGAGTTGCTTGCTTCTTTGAAGTTTATTCCCCACAATTGCCCTACCATCATCACGCTGCTGCGTCACGTAAGTCAGTCTCGATATCCTATTGATCGATCCAAATCGAGCAGTGGTACATGTCAGTAGAACTTTGCAGCACGTTTAATTAATTACACACTGGTTGGTAACTTTTATTGGACAAAGTGTCTCGCGTTTCCTCTATCGCTACTCCACCACTGATTCCAAGTCAAATGGCGTGGAAATCTTTAAATCTCTCGCGTCAGACAACTTTTCCCCACTATTCGGTAGCCAGACAGGAATTTCTTAGACACTTACAATAGAAAAGCATTGTGCAATCGGCGATCGGACGCGGATATTCGGACGCAAATAGACGCGACGATTGTCAGAGCGCGGCGGTCGTCGTTTGCATATGAAAGGACACGTACCACTTGGTCAACGGGCTCGAAAGTGTTAAGCAACGCCGCTATATATTTTTACACCCTTCCCGCCACACTCGCCTCGCGAGAATAAACAATAATTCGCTTTCCGTTAAGCGCTATCCCCGGTTGATTGGCTCGTGAGAAGGCGTGGAAGCTTAACGTGGTTATCCTTAACTTGGTCAAGGTTTTTTCACGTCCAAAGGGACCCAGGGATATAAAAAAAAAGAGAGGATTCTCGAGTCATTTTATGGCACCAGTTTTGAACTGAACTGTTGGAAAGCCAGAGTGCTATACAGATTAATTTCAAGCACCTGGAGGAAAACTTTCAATGTTCCTCGAGGATGCACGAGAAGCGCATCCTGTTTCCTGTACATATCGTCACATTCGAGGCCAGCTGATCGCTGCTCAGCGACTAAGCGCTAATTCTGGACCAGACGGAAAGCGTATCGGGTGAACGAACTTATTTATACAATCCACCTATGAATGCCACTTGATTCCTCGGCGGCGGGGAAGCTCAGGACCGTGGCAGAATCTTCCGTCGCAATGCGGTGGTCACGTACGTTGTCCTTGACTGTTCTCTCCGCTCGCTTCCCTCCTCGGCCATGTCCCTACCACCTACACCTGATTGATCATCCTGTCCCCCGTCCCCAGCATTATTTATAGCGGGATAAGTGCATGTACGGTCGTCCCATCGTGACCGATCATGCACCCAGCGACATCGATGCATCACGTTTGATGCTCGCTGCTCCTGTTGCCATCTCGACGAAACGAACGGCAGGCTTCCAGGTTCAGAGGCTTGGGGGCCGCGCCACGCGTTGAACGGACGATCTAGAGGCTGCTAAAGCAACGTGGCTGGGAACTCTGCGATTTTAAGGGGTTATGCCTACCTGTGAGGTCTAAAAAAACATGTATATTCGGGAATTTTTTGGGGGAAAAACTTGAAGGCTTTTTCAATCAAACCTTTATGTACTCGAAAGTGTGCACGTTAAACTACTTGTAGTAATTTTTGCGATGGAAAATATAAAAAAGTAAAAGAAATGTCAGCGATCTCCCGGCAGCGATTTTTTTTCAGTAGTTTGCGGTGACCACTCTAATTTCGAACTGGTTCGTCCGAAATAAAAAATTCGCGGGAATTTAGTTAGTATATTAGATTATCTAGTCCTTAATCGTTCATTATCTCGAAAAATTAATTTTCTACAAAATGGCGGCTTCTCATAGCAAAATGAGAAATTCTCTGCAAAATTCTGAGCAGAATTCTCATTTTCTAACTAAATTTGGTCGAATTTTTTATTTCTAATGAACCAGGTCAAAAAAGGCTGCCGGGAGATCGCCTATAATTCCATTATTTATTTAGATATCGCATTGCAAAAAACTATAAGAACTTTAAAATATATACTTTCGAATATATAACCGTTTATTTAAAAAGGTCTTCAAGATTTAAAAAACAAATCTCGAAAATACTTTGTGTTTTCAAACTTTACTGGTACGCGTAGCCCCTTAACGCAGTTAAGGTGCGAATCCACGATGAGATTTCAACAACTAAATGTAAATAATGGAAATAGTCACGAGAGATGAGATTTTTGAAAATATATCATGAAACTTGTCTCGCGAGAATCTAGTTTTATGAAAATAATGACAAAATAATTTTACAAATAAAATAATGAAATAATTGTCTCATGAGATTAAAGTCTCGTGTGGGACACGATATTTTTGTCTTATCGTTGATTTGCACCTTTAAACTGGTTGCGTTGTAGGCTGAAGGAAAGGGTGCTTGCAGCTTGAAGCTTGCTCGAGCTTCTGACACTTTTGTGCTGCGAGCCGGGGTTTCTTGAAACTCCGATCTCCAATGCTCCGAGTGAATTCCCAGAGTGCACTTTCGATGAAGAAAAGTGGAGGGGCAATGCTGAATTATTTCTGGCGTCGTTAACGAGCCTGACTCTCGATTGTTCTAAACGTTGGGGCGGGATGATGCGAAAGGGTCCGGTCGGTGTTTCTTTTGGGGCCGCGCGTCTCTGTCCAGTCTCGCAGGGTTTTTCAGAACGGCGTCCAGCGGCGCGCGCGTTCGCTCGCCGCTTATTAGGTTTCAAGGAACGATTAACCCCGAAAAATTGCGAGCTTTCATGGGTGAACAATGCCGGGGCTGATTGGTACCCGCTTTAGAATTAGAACCCGAATTCTGCATTGTGCAACCTTGGGGACCAGCCGAAACAGCTGCACCGCCGCTTTCTTCGTCTGCCTGCTCGGGAAGAATTTTTTTTTCCCCCGTCCTCTCGCCTCGACTTCCTTTGCATTCAGGCGCAACGTTTCCGTCGTGCCTTAATCAAACGAGACGCCATTCCCGTCAGTAGACGTATCTGCGTAACGTTTCAACGTTGAAACACTTGCAGTCACATTCGTTTCTCACTGCTCTTCAGGACTTAGCGATATTCTCCGTTGAGCAGTTTGAACGTTGATGGTTTGGGACGAAAGTTGGCGATAGTGGCACTGATACAATGCTTCGTTTGTTTAATTTATTATCTAGGCACTGACGAGGGAAGTTTGGCAATCCGCAAATTTTAAAAATTGTTCAACTTTGTGTGCAAGTGGAGTAGTAAAAATTCAGAATTTTCTTTTTCGTGGAATATTTGGACCGCGAGGGATATCGGAAAGATGTTTAAACAAAAGTTGTATGTTTTTTTATATCTACAAAACCGAGTAAAATAAATTATCGTATTAAGGTTTGGTGGTGGGGGTAACTTGAAAAGAATGGATTTTTTCATAATTATTTTTACGCTGTTTTCTGGATGTAAAAAAAAGATGCAACTTTTGTTTAAATTTCTTTTCAATATCTCTCGCGGTTCTTGAGATATTCCACGAAAAAGAAAATTCAGTATTTTTTCGAGGGTTAATTTCACCCCCTAAAACCGCGCTATGGCACCAACAAAAAATATGTAGGTTTGTGTTAGCGATGAACTACTCTACTTGCACACAAAGTTGCATAATTCTCTGAATTTCCGAGTTATCTAACTTTCCTTGTGAGCTGGATAGTGGAAAGTTTGCTGGAACGAGAGGAATGGTGGAATCGTAAAATGGTCGATTTTTCTCGCACGTTTGGCAATCTTCCTAGGGTCCAAAGGACCATACAGCATCCCTGACTACCGAACGAGGGAGAAACCAGTTCCGACGAAGAATGTAAACGGAATATCGCCGAGTCCTGTTAACCTTTCCTCGTCCTACTCACCTGTTCGCAAAAACGAGCAAGGATACCAAGCTCGCTGTCTTCTGTCTAAGTCGACGCCGCGTGTTAACCTTCGTGCTTATCTGTATCACCTGTTGAACCTATCCTTCCTTACCTATTCCTTGAAAATACAACCCAAGGAAATGATAATCAAAATATCGCAAAACGCAGAATCCGCCAATATTCCCCTCATCTGCTCTAAAAACGCAAAGATCAAGATCTAAGGTGAAACGCGACGCGTGAGGTGTCGCGGGACGTGCGACGGAGTGACGGAAAACGCCACGCCTGAGAAGCCCGAGACCGTAGCCCAGAGGGATTCGTTTCCTCGGTTCTCAGCGAGTGCATAATAAACTTTAAAGCTGGCAAGACGGCTCGAATGCATCAGGAGAGTGTGCACGGGCTCGCGATAGCGAGTAGGTGGCTAACCTTGACGACCACTTATGCACACTCTCTCGCGCACGCGTGCACAGGCACAGACGCGCGTACACAGGGACGCGGAGCAGGGTCAGACGCGACTGCAACGATCCACACGCGAAACCCTCCCGCTCCGTGTGCGTCCTGCATCGCTCGGCTGTTGTGTCGGTTGGCCAGCATATGGGCCAAACATCGAGCGGGTCAAGCATGGCGCAAAAAAACCGCTCGACTTCCTTAAAACCGACCCAGCCCGCCGCGAGGACAACGGGCGTGTCTAGGATGTTGCTGTGGCGAGAGCGAATCCGAGGAACAGGTGCGGCTCTCGCAGACCCTCGCTCTATCCCTGCGTGTCCTCTGCTTCCACGTAAGCTTGCTGCAAGGATACGTTTCACGTCGCTCCGGCGACAAAGGGAGCGAGGAGAAGGTGTATGAATAAATTCAGAGTTACAGTAACCGGTAAAGCTGTAGAGACATTGTGAATTAAACCATCTAGAGACACCTACTGACTCAGTAAATCCGTAATCTCTAATATCCGCCGCTTTCTTTGCACTGACCCCCGAAACGTGTTCACTTTAACGCTCCACCGAGCTTCTTACCTTACTGTACGTAGGTCTCTAAACGAGGATGCGATCGGGGAGGAAACGGGTCGCGTCGATTTTTCGCGTGGGACAAGTATACGCAGTATTGTTTGCACCCGCTGCTCGCGTATTTGTGCAACCGCGTCGGTATTGGTAACGGGAGGTTGGTCGAAGGCGAGCGTTATCGACACGCGAATGGGAAAACGATCGCTCGCGACCCTCGTTATCTGCGCGAGCGATCTAGGCGCGTCGTTAATTTATACGTGCGGCGGTCGGACGTCGTTTAATCGTTAATTATAATCGTCGAGCGCGATTCACCGCGTCCCGTTCCCACCTATGAATAACTTCGCGCGCGATTTACGGCCAGGCCCGTTTCGAAACGTTCCGAACGTATCTCGGCGAAAATTTCGCGTATCTGATTCGGCGCGCTCGTCGCGGCGGAGCGTAAATCTTTGTTGGAGGTGCACGGCAGTCGGCTTATTCCCTTTATCAGATTCAATGGCTAGGTGCTTACATGCCCGGTGCCGAAGGTGTGTATTTCGGTCACCTGGTAGAATCCCCATGCAAGGCTCGCTGAAGAGGCGCGCGCCCGCGCGCACGCTCGCTTTGGCACGGCCCTCTCCCCTCACCCCCCGCCCCCTCGCTTTCGGCGATTTCCCCCACCTCTTAGCCATTGGACGAGGCAGCGGGTCGGTGGAGGGGGTCGAGGAGGGGAGGTCGATTCTCCCGTTTCGGCCGTGCACTAGAACTTGACTCCTAAGCTCGACAGTGACGGCGCAAGCTCTATCCCCGTCTATCTGTTGTCCCTCTTCCTCGTCTTTCCTGCTCCTCCTTCCTCCCTCCTATCTGCCCTCCCCCTCTCGCTCTAGCCTCCCCCTGTCGCCGCCACGATCCCGCATCACGCCAAACTCGCTCCAAAGACCTCGAGCAGCGAGATTACGTTTCTGTCGTCCGAGTATTACATGTTTCTATCGATTACGCCCCGGCTTGCACCTTGAGCCGCGTCACGTGCTCGCGATACCCTCGCCCAATCGAACTGAAAACTTCGGACGGTCACCTCCTGCCTTTTAACAAGCGCATCGTTGACCTACATTTAAAATCGTCCATCAAGCAGCACCGGCGACGCTTTTTTCCGAAAAAAGCTCAACTCCGATTTCGATGCTTTAATGCGTTCGTTTGGAAGCTAACCTTCCTTTACAGGGTTGCTATCAGTGACATGGTCACCTGTCCATGGTTAACGAATTCCCTGCATTATGTGCTGAGAATTAAATTCTTAGCCATTGCGGGGAGTTTTTGCCATTCAAGATATCGAGATGTCGATCGCGATCGGATTTTCCCTGCCCGAAGGAAAGTGTTGTGTATCGGAGCAGAGGCGGAACGTTCATTGTCAGACGGGACTCGCTTGCACACTTCTTCCTTTCCGAGTACTCCCCTCTTCCTCCGCCCAGCGATCCACCACCAGCATTTCGTCCTCCATCGCCTCCTCCTCGTCCTTCACCTCCTCTTGATCCACCGTCATTCCTCTCCGTCCTCCCCTCCAGCGGCTGCCCCCCTACTCGCCCGCCCTGTCCCCCCCCCCCCCACCCCGACCGGCTACACGCTCACATGCAACGAGCCGAACCGGCCGGCTGGCACTCAGTTGCCTTTAGCGCCGTGCGTCCCCGAGTCAGTCAGTCAGTCAGTCATTGAGTCAGTGAGTCGGATCGACGGTACGTGCGCGCGCGGTATCGCCTCTACTACTTCTCACCCTCGCGCCCCTGTCTCCTCCTTTCTCGCCGTTTCTTCTTCGCTGCGTATCCACACCTCTTCGGCGATCTACTCGCGTCGCCTTGGATCGCCCGGTGGTACCGCGTCCGAGTGTGCTGGCCCCGCGCGCTTCTCTATTCCAATGGCACGTGCACGCGAGTCCCCTCCGGAGAGAAAACAGAAAAACCCGGTGCCGTCGCGCGTGCTAATCTTCCCCCGCTCGCTCGCCACCGCTCACCGAGCCGGACCTCCGCCAGGTTCCTAGGAAGTTCGGGACGTGTGCCGCGACACGTGCGCGAGTACCGATATCTGGCCAGAGTGAAAGAAAACGTAGGAAATTTCCACGCCGGTGCGCACCGAGGTGCAGGCCGGTGCGCGCGTCTTTCTCGAGGAGGAGTAGCGTGGCTCGCGAAACTCGCTCGCGCTCTCGTCCCTTCCCGAGCAGCAACCGATCAAAGATCGAATGGTATTCCGTTCACGCGCGCCACGGCGAAAGGGTTGCTTTTGGAATCCCGAATGTCGCGAGGAGGACGGTTCGCCCGTGTACCTCCACCCTCTTCTCCCCCAGCGGAAAGTTCGGCGGCGTGCACGGTGTGCAACAGTGAAGTTCAATGCCAGAACGGAAGCGCTCGCATGTTTCTTCCGTCCGTGCTGAATTTCAAGTGTACAGTTCGCGGGTACGATCGACCGTCCTCAGGTTCCGCGTACTCGCCCGATGTCTCGCGTGAACATACCGCGCGTTACACATAGGGCAAAGCTTCTCTGACCCTTTCCTCGCGCGTGACGTTCGAAGAAATGTACGATCGTTTGATTCCGTCTCGCTGCAACGTTACTTAGATAGATCGCCAGGGAAAGAATGTCGCAAACGTCTCGTTGTGCTTCTGAGCTCTGTGTAACGACGGTTTTAGAATGCTCGAGTGAAATTCCTTTAGGGACCGTGGCCTCGATTACGTGTGCAACAGAAATTCAGAACCGTAGGTGCGCTGTAAGTACCTGCGTGCGTAGAAGCACCTGGGGAGGATGATAATGCGTTTCGGTGGTAAATTCCGGCACTTCTCGCGTGGTACAAAGTGGAAACGCATATCCCGACTTAGCACAGAGAAGCAAAATGTACGTGTAAAGGAGCTGACGTATCGCGGGATGACGTCACGAATGTTTCGCATTTCTTTTCGGTGCCAAAGACCGTGCGACGCCAAAAGTGCCCCGCGTACATTGTCGATCGCGCAAAAGTATATTATTCGTGTCGTAATGGAACCGCGACTTCGCCCAGCAAGCGCGTTACGCTCGTTACGCGCCCCGAAGCGCGCGTGCAAGGACGCTTTGGGAACGATTTCGCGAACGTCCCGAAGGTGCGTTGCCGAAGCTGATGTTGCTATACATTATTGTGGGCGTGCGCTACAAGCCTGAGTTATTCGTCGAGCGTGTCCCGTACCCCCAGACTCGTCTGCTCTCGCGAAAAATGCCACCGTTGCGTATTCGAAGACGCGTACCGGGGACGTGTTGTGAAACGTGAGACGGTTTCTTTTTTCGCTGGCGTCGTGAGAAAGCAATCCCGCTGGAGCTTCGGTATTCTATTTTGACGGGAAGTGGGCATTATTTGTCGCGTAGTGATCGATCATCGTCCCCACTCTGCGCGCTCTGCTGTCCCTCGTAGTTAATCGGCAACAGTGACGATAGACTTGATGCACGGGTATATTGATTTAACGCTTGTTTCGAAAGGTGGGGCTCGATGGTTTTCGCGTAGAAGAATCGCGCTCGGAGGGGTGGCCCGGGGCCGATGCGATATTTCACTAGGCGGACTGTTATCGAAATATTCGCCGCGGTGAAAGCACCCGATATAAATAATGCTTGCATATTTATAACGCGGGTACATTGGCTCGCGTGGTCGTGAATCATCGTCCCCTAACCGCGAATGTGCGCAGCTCGGGACCACCCTTCTCTCTTTCTCCTGGATCTTCTACGCAGTATTTAAGGTCCCGTCTGACCTCTACAGTGGCCGCACCATTGCAACAGTCATCTTTTTGCTGGCCCGATGCAACACATGCACTGGGTGTTCCTGCTTTATTTTCGGGGTATAAAGAAGCTAATTGCCACTCCTCGCGAGGATAGTTTCGCGTAGGTGTAGACACGTCACTCTTGTTATACCATTACACTGTTCTGTCATACTCTCTGCAATACCCCTACCGCTCTATTATACCATTACACTTAATCGTATACAAATTAGTAGCAAAAAATCGAGGCGATACCGTACATAAATGCAGAGATGGGCAAATGTTTTATTTAAATAAAAATGTCGAATAACAAACAAAAGTTGAAACAACTATTCGTCGAATAAAAGAATTAGCTTTATTAGTCAAATAATCTAGAGTTAAAGTAACTTTTATTTGATCCGTTATTTAAATAATTTTTTATTTAGTTAATGCCCAATAATATGAAAGTAACATGCAGATTACAAAGAAAGAACACAGATAGTTATTCTACAATGGTGTATCCTTGGTGGTACAGACATAGTGCAAGCTTCGAGACAAGTCGAATTCGATAAATCGACGCAGTGCATTCCTGTGCACTCATCACTGCGATTGGCAGGAACTGAATGGGAGGAACAAGCACGCTGTACGAGCCTAATCGTAAGCGAGGCTCGCGTGTTTATTTTCTCACGGCTTTTCTTTTCGAGCAAGGTGTCTCGGCGCCCGGGGCGTGTTTACTTTAACGCCTGGCTGATCTCGTCGACTCTATTCCACTGACGATGCACGCTGCGCGAGTGGAAGAGAAATAGGGAATTGGGTCAGGCCCATTCAGCCGTTAAAGTAAACACGCTTCTAGTGTCGGGGCTTGAGGAAAAAGGTGCGAGGACAAGGTGTCGAGCCGCACTTATTCGTTCACTTTCTACTAATCCCATTGAATAGTGCAACATAAAAACACTGAAATTAGGCACCATATAGGGTTCTGCTTTCTTGCTCCAATTTGAGCTGTCAAATCACCGTCGAATTTACGAGTTTGTTATATTTCTATCATTGTGTATAGTTGTTTTTAAATTTTCCTGCGCCAGGACTTTGTTGCAGTCGCGTGTAAAGTAAGGCAGAAGTGCAATTATGTGGCTTGGAAGTTTAATTAATCACAGCCGTAGCAGGTGACAGAGATTTGATAAGCAAATGACGGCTGCAGGTCCTCTAATGGTTTGCCAAATTCAGTGTACATTGTGTCTGCGCGGTGATTCGAGGACACGGGAGAATAGCTTATACGTACAACTGACACGTGAGGTGAATAACGGGTGAAGCGGTCGTTTATCGATTAACTTCCATACCGCAGATGACAATAACATATCGGGTTCAGTCGCTCTGCGATAAATAAACCATGAGCGCTAAACTTTCCTTTGTTTCCCTGCACCGTCATCTCCCAAGACGAGTCCTTAGCATTCGAGCAAGTCAATGCTCTTTCTAAAATACTTGCACGCGAAATGCTCGCCTCTTTTTTCACTCTGCGCTTACACATCGCGAAAAACATGCTACTTGAAAAGAAACATAAATCTTTGCGCTCCAACCTATCCGCTCTTTGATCCAGCAGAGATCTTTTGCTCAATGCTGAACCTACGATACACAAAACTTCGGAATAGGGAAACATAGGGTATACAAATTTCAAAAGCAATAATCCATTTAATTCTACGAATCACTTTCACATGCTTCACTTGTACCACTACGTAGCCTCTTATTTAAATATTACCTCTCCTGAGAAACATACTTGGAGCGCAAAGTGTTCAACTACCACTTCAACTAACGTTCGCATTACCAACCTGAAACTTCTCCCAATCTATCAAAGCCAAAAGGACAGGCACTTGCCACGTATGCATAAATTTTCGTTTCTTTGTACCATTAACCCTTAGAGGACCGGGTTTTTTTAAAAGAAAATAGTGGTTTTAAGTTTCCAAAAATTTATATATAACGTTGTGCAGAACTAGAGAATTTGCACAGAGCCCCAAACGGGGCTTTGACGGTCCGGAACGGTAATACAATTTTTAACATATTGTAATTTAGAAAATACAGTATGTCTGCGGGTTTTTGAGCGGCAGCTTTACTGACCTACACGAATGAACACATACTAAAATTCAGAGAACTTTCTTTTAGCGTTACCCAGGTCTAACGACGTAGAAAGTGTTTGTATCATCTTTCCTTTTTTGTTTTTTTTCTCTTTCTTCCCCATGTTTTTATTTATTATTTGGGGTATTTTTGTGTTGTTTCTTTGGTGTCCTTATGTTTTTTTCTATTGTAATATTATATATATATACTTTATTCTTAGCACTGTTATTTCTCCACAATTCATTTTTAATTTTTGTATTTACATTTTAAATCATTTTTAAGTAGTGTGCTTACTCAAAGCCCCCAAAAGGTTAATTCCTGCTAATATAATTCCTGCTAATAATTTTCATATTAAATTTTCTTCACGCTGGGAAAAAACAAATGCGTATATATTAGAAAAGAAGAGGCCCATGGCAGTCGGCTTGTTGCGGAAGCGTAACCTAATAAAATAAATTCCCCAGATAAAAGTTTCACAGTAGTTGCACATTTAGCATCTAATTCAAGTACCATTTAAAATAATAACAATTTCGTACCACGTTTCCTATGAAAACAATTTCCCCTTCAACTTGCTGTCCTCTAAACTCATAAACCGCTGGCATGTGCCTGTTTTCCACTGGGCCCTTCAATTCTCAATCCCTTAACCAGGAACAAAAGCCAGTCCCCCTCCAGGCACCTGAAACTCGCCGACCCAAGCGCCTACGGTCCAACGACCTTGCCCGCACTTAGAGACCACCCGGTGCATATCGATTCGCCTTTCACGGTAGACAGTGTCTGACGGTAGGCTCTTCGGGATTAACCTTGAACTTCAACCTCGACGCCCGGCGATCGCCATTAAAAACGACGTTCCCCTGCGTCCTCGTCCGTCCACCTGGATGATCGATGACAGCGGGATCGATCAGGCGGAAGGTGGGGACGCGAAAACGTCTCGCGGTGCGCGCATTCTCCTCCCTTACAGTAGAAAGGCTTTACGTAACGACGGTCGGGTTTCGCGGCACGGTCGGGCGGGTATTCCGTCGCCTCTTCCATTACGGTCGCCAGGCGGATACACGCGAGACGCCAGAAGAATAGGAGATGCACCACGGGCTGGTACATGCACGTGGACATACTTGCATTTTGCATAATTGCCAGCGCGTTACGTAAGCATTGTTTCTTTGCGGCGCGCGCGCGAGCCCACGGCAATTGTCCTCGCTGCAGCTAGGCAATCGCATTTTCTGCCTACACTCTGTGGTCAAGGTCGACGCTCGTAACACCAACCGTAGGAATCCGAGTTACTTGGAGCCTCTTCTCCGAGGAAATTGTCGGGGAACTTTCTAAATGATATTGTCACTGGGATGGCCCTCGCAGGTTTGGACGTTTTGGGAGGAAGTTATAGGATGGGGAAAGAATCGTCGTTTGGGGGATAGAGAAGAGGTGGTTTTTTATGTAAAGAGTGGAAAGGGTGGAGTAAGTTTTTGGGGGTGATATTCATGGTTTAGGTGTCTTTGATTTGGTGGTTATAGGTGGACTGGTCGGCGAGGAGTCTGGGAAAATTAGTTTTTAAACGATTTTACTTAGCTTTGATCCTCTGCATGTTTGGCGTCTGGTGTTTGTTTGTTTGGTGTATGATTCAAATCTGGCAACTTAATATTCACCCACTTCCACCAGTTCAATTGTCTTGAAACTTTGTAGGCTTGCGTGGGTGTGATTGCAATAGAATTTTTTATAAAAAAAAGTCAAAAATGAAAAGGAAAAAATTAAAAAAGTTGTAAAAAAATAAAAAATAAAAATATATATAAAAAAATATTAAATTAAACGATTTTAAAATGCACAAAAAACTAAAAAAGAAATATTTTTTGCATTACAATTACGATGGTGATATGCCACTTTAGAGAAAATCGTGGGACCAGATATTTCATAACAGTATACGGTTCAATTTAATACAGAATCAAGCCACGAAATGTGCGATGAATGAAAAGCGATGAAATATCTTGCCCCAAGATTTTCTTTAAAGTGACATATTACCATCGTAATTGTAGTACAAGAAAATATGTATTTGTTAGTTTTTAGTGTATTTTAAAATCGTTTAATTAAATTTATTTATATATTTGGTTATTACAAAAATTAGTTCAATTCAATTAAAAAATTTAAATCCTAGTCCACCCCTGTAAGTTGTGTAGACATTAGGTGAACGTGGTAATTTTTTAAAATTAATTATCTCGCAAATAAGGAAATCGGTTCAACGATCTTTATTTATTTCTGAAGAAGGTGACGACCCTTTCCCACTTTGAACTACTGTCTTCGTACTTCGTATTGTAGGTAACCAGACTTTTCTACTGTGTTAACAAATATCCTTGAGACGATACGTCCTACCCTCTTTTTGTCCGTTAGGTTCCGTTTTAGGAAACGTTCCGCGTATCTGTCCACCATCCAGCCTAGCACATTCGGCATCTGCTCTCGATAACTCCGCATCTCGGGGGACGCGTCCATGTTTCCTGCTACGAATTTTTAGCAGGCAGCCTGACGGCCCCGCGGAGATAACCTGCGCCTTTCTTCTGCCCCGAGAGCATAAGAACTGTAAAATATTACAGTCCACGCAGGTTCGTCGTGAAATTTCTTTTGATCTCGCCCGGTGTCGCGTGTGCGCGTATTCACAAATGCCGCTTCTACCTCGGAATACTCGAAACTTTCAGTCCCATTCTAGTGTCTTCGGCTTTATCCTTGAAGTGGATGAGCCCCGCTGAATTTATTCCTTGTGACCCCAATTGCCTGGGCTATTTTATGGACAAATTATGGACGTTTATTGATAGACTGTAAAAGTTCGTCAGGGCAGCTTGAAAGCTCTCATTCCGCCAGCAAATACATGTCTCAAGAATGTAACGCGAGCATTAAGCCGATCCAACGGAAATCCTATCTGGCTCGGATTAACGCGCCGCTCTATTTATCTCTGGGCGGCGTGTTCCCCCATTTTTCTCGCGAACAATAAACTCGATCGGAAAAGAACACGGCAGCGAGAGAAGCGGGGAAAGGATGAGCGCGCAGCCGAAGCCGCGCGAACATTTCGCAATTCGGTCGGCGATAAAAATTGTAGCTCCGTTTCCATCCGTGACCAACTAGCTGCGCATACGATCAGCACACTTGTATCCATGAATTCCCCTTTTATAACGTCGTACGGAATGATTCCTAAGCCTCTCTGCTTAATCATAGAAGGAGAAACGCGTTATAGCAGAGTGAAAGTAGTAGGGGCGTGAAATATTGGCTGTTTAAGGACACTGGGTGGCTGCGCCCCCCACCATATCACTTTTTATCCCCACCACTGCTTGCTGCCTCCATTAATTGGCATTCGCAGCTAGATTTTATCTAACTATTATTACTTAAATTTTCATTATTTTTATTATTGAAATAACGAGGGCAAACTGATATGGTGGAATAGAAAGGGTGGGGACCTTGAGTGGCTAATATTCTTCGTCACTTCCTGGGCAGTTAGGAGTAGAGGACTTTGCTTTTAAATATCCTCTTGTTCCTCCTCCTCGTAGAGCAATCGGGAGTTGACCCATCGCGGTTGAGCGCGAAACGACCAAAGAGCAGTGCAGTGAACGAAACCAAATCGATACCAAAAGAAGGAACTTAGCGAGCTAGCCCGGTGTAGGGGAAGGAAGAACGAAAGAACGAAGGAACGTGCCAGGCCAGTCGTTTTCCCCACGTTTCCCGAGATGACGCAACGAGAGTGCCGCGCGAGTTTCGATTGAATGTAATCGCGTGTTTCGGCGAGGACCAGGAGAGAAGGGAGCAAAAGTGACGAGTGCAAACGGCAAGTTGAAGAGAGCCAAGATGATGAAGAAGGAGAAACCGATGATGTCGGTCACCGCCATCATCCAGGGGGCCCAGGCACATTGGTCCCGCGGAAACACTTGTATGTATCTCGATTACTTCTGCAATCGCTAATTTTTTATATAAGCTGTCTTTATATCCAGGGTGACCCATCTCTGATGTCATTCTGCGGGATAAAAAACTTATGCCACACGGAAACTTTCTATTGACAAAGCTTGACGTAGTTATTATTTACTCAAATTCGATAACACGAATGAAGACCTTGGGAAAAAGTGATAAGACTGTGTGGAGAGAGTTTTACAGGTGGGCTATCGCGTAGTGTACGTATAATGTGACTCGAAATGAGGGAAATGAACGATTTCTTTTTTGGTTTCCCTCGCGGAACTCTAGGGTCGGTTTAGAGGGGAGGTAGAAACTGACGTGAAAATGCGCAGCTCATCGTAATTGCACATTCGCTGCCACGAAGTCAAATAAATTACACAAGATAATCGTGTCACCTGGCGAACACGGCCGTAATTATAGCATTCATGGGCGTCCTTGCTGATTAAAATCGATGTCATTCGAAATATCTCTCACGCTGTGAATTTCAACCGCTGGAGGGCACCTAAACGAGACCGACTCAGCCGTTGAAACTTGCGAACGACAATTAACACATCGCCGCTAGACAGTCAATTAACACCATTCCCAAGGCTGATTCTTATCTATCCAAACTTACTGATTTTCAAACTTACGTTCGCCGAAAACTCGTTGCACTCTTTTCAAGTAGTACATCGAAGATCGAGTTTCTAAACAATTCCCCACTTTTATGCATAAAAGAAAATTTATATTTATATTTAGATATCTCAACAGTTCATCCAAGATCTCGAGCCATAAACTCTCAAAAAATTTCAATGTCTCGAATCAGAGGTATCTGAAAATTGCCATTTTCTTGAACCACCGACCATCGTCAGTGGAAAGTTTAAAGAACATTCCACTGGAAACTCGTTCCCCAAGCGATTACTGCAGGGGATACCGATATCTCGAGCCGAAAGTGACTCACTAATCCCGATACTCCCTAGCTGGGTGTCGCGAGTGACAACATTTTAATACGCAGTCTGGGTCGCCTCGCGTCCTGCGTGTTGGTGGTGGTGTTTAAGCTCATAGGGTGAAGGTCGGCTATTGAAACCTGAATGGTGCAATTCGCGGGCGGGAACGCATGCGCGCGTACCCACGAGCCCCGGGCTCGTTATCAGTCGCGGCTTCAAAAGCTACCCGCCAACGCCACGGCCGTCACGGCAATGCGCCTCTCGTTATCTATGCCCCTGCCGCAATTTACGAGTCTTTTCGAATCTTATCGCGTGCCCCTATTGCCGAGCAACACGCGCCGCGGGCTTTTACAGCTTTCCAGATCTTTCGCGTGTATTTTTTCCTCTCCCTCCTTTGCTACTACGTTGCGAGATTCAAGGTGGAAGATAATCAATGATTGTTCGCGGGCGAAAGTTCTTGCATTCTTCTTGGTGAAGCGTGTATCTTTTTCGGATACATCGGCAATAATTTCTATGGGGGCTGTTACGAATATTCGAATATTCTAAGTATTCGAATATGTATCAGCAGAATTTGAATGTTCGAATAATTTGGAGTTTTCGAATAATTAGGGGTATTCGAATATTCGGAGCGATCAAATTTCGGATTGTAACGCATAGGGATCTGAACATAAAAATTTTTTTTCACACTTTATCCTTAAATTCTTTTCATATTGGCATTTATAATTATTTGTTTTTCAAACGTTTTGATTCCTACTCGGCGCAATTCAAATTTCGAACACTTCGAATTATTTGGAACATTCATATTCGAAATTTTTCGAATAAATTATTCGTAATCGAAATTAATCGAATAAATTATTCGTATTCGAAATTATTCGAATAGGTTCGTCTATTTGAATATTTGCAGCTCTAATTCCAATCACCTGTTATCAGGTCGGTGCAAAACTTCGTCCGCTAACTGTCAGGTGATGTTAGGTCTACGGATATCTCCAGTTCTACTTTTACCAAAAAACTGGCAAAACGTCACAGATAGCCCAGAAATCTAGTTTGATTAAAAACGCATGTAATACATTTTTACTCTTGATAAAGACTTCGGGTGAATAAAGCGAACGAACTTTTGCATCGATTCAACAGTTTCTGTGTAAGGTATCTATGCCCATTAATATCGAAGAGTTTACAATCCGGTGATGATGTGAATCACGGTGGAGGGATCTGAAGAAAGATCCGAATAGTCCAAGCCCATCTCCTCTGTCATTCTCATCTGGTTTAGCCTAGACCCCCGATTGAACCGTGGCCACTGTAACATTGCAATTTCTACACGCGCGTCCCCGTTCACGTGCACCGATACGCGGTGATAAGAGCACCGTGCAAGCATCACGCGAGCCTCTGGAGCACATTCGATCCCGGGTGGTTCAGTTAACCCACACCGCCAGCACGAGCGCAACCTTGGCACCGATGCGAGCCAGCCGTGAAGCGCAGCCTCTGCGGCTTGCACACACGTGGACGAATCTCGCACTGGCATCGCGTTGCGTCAGGTTTGCGCACCTCTCAGCGCGTGGGTGCCATTAGACCACTCTCGCGCCCGTCCGTGGCCAGTGCGTTACTTCCGAGCCACGGCTAATTAACGACTCGAGCGCAAGCTCGCGGCTCGATTAGTCGCGTCGCTCGAACGATCCCTCGATCGCAAACTGTTTCGCTCGCAGTTATGCGTGGGCATCATGCAGTTACGTGCTCCAGCACTGGCACCAATCAACAAGTTACACCGGGCTTTCTGCTCATTAGATTCCCTGCGGTAATCGCGACCAATGATTCACCGATCTACGCGGAATTATGGAAATTCAGCGTAACGATTGGCTCGATCGTAGTAAATCTAGCCCGTCCACGAGATCTATTATCCAGCCGATCTAAAAGCGCAACATCGCGCTGATTTCCTCAGCCGTTCATTCAATTTAAATTCAATGTTACTGGCTACGGCGGCGCGACGTAAGTACGGACAATCGAACCGGCAAAGGCACACACGCGAGCTAACCGTGTCTAATGAGTCTGTTCTCGGTGATTCATTTAGCTCATGCTGGCCGATTTATGTACGCGATCGCACGCCCCGATGTCTGGGCCATGAATTTTTCAGAACCCGCTCAACAGTTTTGCTTCAGTCTACCATACAATCTCTAGCTTTTCAGTCTCGCTAATGGTAAGAACTTCTCGCAAAGCTGCTCGAAGAACATGGATAGATTCTTTTATTCCAAGAGTATCTGTCACTGTCTTTTTTTTTTATATATATTTATACCCGAAGGATGACACGGGGTGATCGAAATTCGGCGCGCCCAAGCGTTCCATTAGACATCGTCGATTCGCGTCGGGGGATGATGGAATCGGGCGACTCAGCTCAGTCATCGATGCCTGACAGACACGAGGTAGGAAGCTAGCAGCTGTAGCGCGTCTATGCAGGAAGCGATCGTTCATTGTAGTCACGTTGCCGTGGCTCCGCGACGTGGCTAGTGATCGATTAGATGTATCCATTACGTGGACGCATCGGTATACGCAATCGTAGCGGGCAGATCGCGGCGCTAGCGAGAGTTTCGAGCACGTACTCGCATCATAAAAACGTGCGCGGGTCTCGTGTCGCCAGCGAGTGTCACCGCGATGATTCCTGTCCGTCGCGTTGTCTTCTTGGTGCGTATCATGGCTGTCGGAGATCGTGGTCGAGTAAACACCCTGCGAACACCAGGTCGCAGATTATTCTTCGGCGAATCTTCATCCCTTTCGCTAAAGGCAGCGGCGGATTTAAAACGGCGGCTCGATGAGCAGCTGTCCTCCCGTTTTGTCAATGAATTTCAGATTCGAAAATGTAGAATAAATTGCTTAAAACGGAGGATGTAGTTTGCCTGTGCCTATGGATACTCGAGCGGAGTTCTATTACAGGCGCGGGCAAACGAAATCCGACAATAGCGCCGGTTTCTAGTTAACGAGGGAGATAAATGCGCAGCGATGAAGGCGGCGGAGGATATAAATCTCGGATCGCAGCACGTGTTCGCAGCCAGCCATGTACGTGCTGGTGCACGCTCGTTCATGACGCCTGGTCGCAGGGCGTGCCGTGGGCGAGATCACGTTTTGCACCGTGACACGTGCAGAAAATTCCCGTACGCGGTGCCACGAGTCGGGCATGCTGGATGCAGCGCGCGATCCCGCCATTGCAATTCCCATGGTGCCCGGCGTGCACGCCGCGAGGACGGTGCGCGCGAGGCAAGGAATCCCAGGGATCGGAGATGAGAGATTTCATTCCAGCTCCTTCGGATTTCTCATTTACCTAACAGCAGTATTCGTTGAGTACAGCCAGTCACAATATTACTGGGCACACAGTCCTCGACTACCCAGATTATAATATTCTGGTAACTATTTAAAACCCCTTGGTCCGTTCCTTCGACCCTTCGTGGGAAGTGCTGAACGCTAGTAGCCTTTATGCACTCTCGCAATGAGACTATACCAAGTTATTAATCAGAATTATAATTATCACTGTCTTTTAATATTTTATTAGCATTGCAACGGGTGGCTACTGTCGCCCTCAGTAGCGAAAGGGTTAAAGATGCCTTGAAATTTATTTCCCGGTAGATAATCATCACAGATTTTTTATAAGAAATTGGTATCAGTGTATCTAATCGAATTTCTTAGCTGTAACCGCGGAAAATTGTAAGGGGTCGTCCTTAAATTGTGTAAGGCTTTTGGAGGGGGTCGCGAATTTCTTAGATTTTCTTACAGAAGGGGAGAGGGAGTCAAGTAGGTTCTTACGTAATAGTGTTTAAACCTAATTTTCAATACGAGTAACCTAAAAACCGATGTTTCATCGCACACGCGAAACCGGGTTAAATGGATTACATAAACCTTTAAAAGAATTTTAATAACTGCAAAAATGCAATGTGAAAAATATTACGTAAGGGAGGGGAAAGGTGATTGGAATATAAAAGCTTGCAAATGCTTATACTGGGAGAGGGAGGGGGCTGACGTAATTTGAGGACGGCCCCGAGGGGGATGAATTTACTGGAAGCTCGGTGTTCTGCAGAATTCCTTCAAGTTTCCTCATAAACGATCATCTCCAACCGACACAACAGTTATTTTTACCTCGTCCGTGGAAAGTCGCCGTCGCCCGTCACTCCATTTGTCTTCACTTATCCCCTGCACGGTTTATCTACGTATCTGCCAGACATCCGGTCGTCCCGCGCCTCTTATCGGACGCCGCGCGACCTTTTCAGAGTATCCAGAGCCGACAGGCATCGACGATTGCAGTGGGAACTGCAAATTTTCCCGAGGTAAAAGTGAGGTCCGCTCGTAAGCGTGTCTCCAGTTACGATAAATCGATCGGGACTGCACTTGAACGAGCTCGTGGTCGCAGTTCATTGAAGTGATCTGCTAGCGATTTCTCTTGAGGGACAAAAATGAAGGGGAAAGGGGAAAAATAGGGAATAAAATTAAGTTTTAATACTTTGGTCTATCAGTAAAGAAACAAAGTTCAATGAATTTAATTTTCTCACATAATTTTCTTCTTAAATAATTTCTAGCTTTTAACCAGTAGGTATACCAAATCTCTAACGTTATCTTACGGGGGTATTTGAACTTTATAACGCTTCGTGATTCCACAGTTCTATAGTCCCAGTTGCCACCAACAAAATATGCTATAAATCGCAAAATCCCGAAAAAATGGACATTCCCGGTTTTTCCCCTCACCCTTCAAATATATATTAACATCTTTTCAAACCACCACTTTATTCAACCTTTCCCTATGTAGGTACATGCCTTTGCTATAAATACAAGAAGACACGTTTCTGTGCAGTACTTTCTCAAGTAAGGTTAGAAGGATTTCTTTGTGTTCTTGAGAATCCAAGAGTGTTCCTTTCCATTCCCAAAGGGAGTTACGCCGTCTGGAAAGTACAATGATCTCCGCTTCAGGAACAATTGAAATCCGTGTCCTTAACCGTTCCACCGGCGAAAGGTCAGCGCGGATCGTCCGCCTCGTGATTAACGACCTTCTTACCTTCGAGCGAGCAACGTCCATTGCGGTTGTTACGTAAGCTCGTTGACGTTCGTTGACTAACTTCGTTAGCGCTGGCCGGCGAATAGGAGAGGCAGAGAGGCGAGAACACGAGGAACTTGCGCCTCCATGGGCCTTGAGACCGACGCTCGTTCCGGTTCGGTCTTCGCGGTTCGATTTCGTCGCGAATCAACGCCCAGGATCAAAGCAACTCGATCCCGCCGACTGAACTCTGCTATTTTCAAAAATCTCCCGCCACCGCTCAAGGTCACACATCTGCACTTTGGCGCATCCCCGGATAAATGTGTTTGTTAAATGCACTTTCCTGCACTCGTTGATGGAAGGTCTGAGAATTTCTGCACCCTGAGGAACTGTTTTCATTAAGATTTTGTCGTCCATGTAGTCAGCTCTCGTTTTAATGAAAAGGTGCTGCTTGACACTATTTTTGGCATAGTTTGATATTTACTTTGCCACTGCGGCGATGTTTACGTCGCGGATTTTCCACGCGTTGCCTAAAGGTGAAGTCCGCGGTGTAAGGTATACACCTCGTCCTCGGAAATGCGGAGTAAATGGAAGCGTGTGCAGGAGCGACACGCCTCGTTGCACCTGTGACAACGAGGCGTGTACACGCGGCGGTTACACGAGCACAGGAGTGAGTGTGCCGCCTCACCTGCTTGAAAACGCGGACCCCTGACCTTCGCCATGGTATTCACGTACAAGGCCAATTTAAGCTCGGCATGCTCTTATTCGCTGATATACGGCGCAGCTTGATTTCCCTGGTAGATATACGAGCGACTGGAACCGGCGAGCTGCTTGTGAAAGGGAGAACTATTTCTTTCCTTCTTCACTCTTTCAAGCGAAATACCTCTTGGTTACTAAATAACATCAGCTTCTGAAAATCCTTAGCCTCCCTTTTTAAAAAACACACCATATTAATTCCAATTTTGCTTAAAAAACTTTTGTTCTAGAATTATTTAAAAGGAACCATAAAAAAGTATGTGCTACTGAAATATATGTACATATGTAATTGCTCTCGCGGAAATAGGTAATAGAAACTATAATTCGTTAGATTTGCAAAAATTTATTTTCATGGTCCATAGTGCATTCTAAGTTTTTCTGCAAATGTGGTACCTTTTCACAGATCTTCAGTTACATATCACTTGCAAATTTTACGTAATACGGGATGTTGAATCATCCCTGCTGCAGCTTCGCAACGGGTGCAGCCTGGTTGCACCCGCAGCCCTAGTCAGAGGCGGTACGCCCACGAGTCTCGCGAAATCTTCTTACCCAGGCTGAAATCTCGACCCCGTGACCTTCTCCCGGTGACCCAGGTACCAAGTTGCCCTGCACGTGGCGTGCTGTGCTATATATAAAGTATAGCTGCATATAGATCGGTCTGCTGTGCACTTGCAGGGGCGTGCGGCGCGACAGGGGGCACCCCTGGGCACCTCTTGCGTTTCATCGATCGCGACAACCTCGGCGGTGCTTTTACCTCTCGCCGTAAATCCTCCCCTTGCTCCTCATTTTAGGTATTAAAATAAATTCAGTGAGATCGGCAATTATAAAAATTACAGTTGAAAAATATTGCACTATTCAATAGGCTCTGTCTTCTTCTGAACATGCTCTTTGCTTTTAAGGTGTATATTTTTTCAATAATTTGGAGAACAAGCTTCTTTTGCAATTTTCATTACACCGCCCTATTTTCTAGTTAGAACACTTAAAATTGTCTGAAGATATTCTCGATATGTGCCGGACGCTACTCGGGATTTAATAAGTAGCGAGGAGATAAATTATTCGATGCTGTGACCGACATTTCGTCGTCCTCCTCTCGGGCAGAATCGGCGCTGCACAAGATGGTTTTAACATAAAGGAACGTTTATGCATGAGCGAGCTGCAGTCAATATTGCGTACGGGTCCGCACGTGCAATTCGTATTCAGTCGCTCCAGATGCATCGCACTTTGACTTTCATTGGCGGCCGAACACTATGCAGACGCCAGATCCCACATTGTATCGATCCCCGATCGAAAACGTCGCCCGGGACGACTGTATTACCATAATGGATATCGGGAACGCGCCGCACTCTTGGATTTCGCTGGACGATCGTACTTACATTGTTGGACCCTGCGCTTGTATAATGCGAAGATCCAGCAGATTCAGATATCTGGATCACGCAGCCCAATTAGGTAGTAGCTAGTGGTAATTAGAAATAGTGGAAATTGTTCTAGGGAAGATAGTATCTATGTTTCCTGCCTTTCTTGTGGAAACGAATCACCATGCCTCTGTTCTTCATCGCGCAGACAGCATTCTGAGCGCCATCAGAGATAAAACACCGGGATCCATTTACCAAAAGTTCTTGCAATCATTCACAACAATTCAAACTTGTAGGCACTTTATTATGAAACCGCGCAAAGTAGAGTTTTCATTCTGACCTACTGAAGATTATCCATCAGCAATTTTATAAACAATGCCCGATCTAGGGGGGGGGGGGGTGTGCAAGCAGGGCAACTGCCCAGAACGGCAAATTAGTAGAAACAGAAAATTACAATCGATAAAAAAAGTAAACAATTTTTAAAAAAACGAAATTATACTCAAACAAAAAGGTTTGAGATTTTGTAAGTTTAAGCGATTGAATGGTTGTATCTCTGCGAAAAATGGTCGCAAAAAATATTTAAAAAACGCATTTTAACGCTTGAAGTTTCTAGTTTTTGAATCAAGGACTCAATTTTGTTTCATCCATTGTGAGACCGTTTTATCGACATGTAGCGCAGGAAATGAAGTTTCAGAAATTTTTGGCAAGTTTGAACGTATGCACGGGCCAAAAAATTAGCACGGGCCAAAATCTTATAGAGCAACCATTTGTCTTTAATTTCGTTTTTTTTTTTGTTTTGTTGTACGCTTTTTATTGACCGCGTTATTCGCGATCAAAGCAAAAAAGGTACTTTTCACTTTGGACACCTATAACTTGCGAACTCATGATCGTACACAAATCTTCATGAGTGTTTTGGAAAGTTAAGAAACTTTCCTTCCAGAACCTTTTCTTGCCAATTTAAGATTTTTCTTAAATCGTATTAAATCCATTTTAAAATGATCCCAAAAATTGGCGTAACTGTTTCGACTATAATAATTTGCAAACTTACAATTTATTTTTGAATCACCCATGTAATTACTAAATTCTTTATAAAACAATACGCTTTTGTTATTCAACAAGTACTTGCAACAAATTTCACTCACCGTCAATAATTATATTCCAAAATAATTATTTACAATTAAATATGAACGGCGGCATGAATGATAATTTGCCCAGAGCGGCGGAAGAGCTAGATCAGGTTCTGCTTATAAACCACATCCGCAGAATCTCCCAGGGAAACACACTACTAAGGACTTCTTCCCCCAAGCACCTAAATGTTGAGTCTCACTGCGCCTCGCCCCGTATTTCTCACTCAAAATATTCTCCAAGAGAAATTCGCCGATTGAAATCGAGTGAAATTGTCAAACTGCATAAGAAAAGCATAGGAAGAATAAAATGAGCCGGGGCGAGTCGTAGTGAGAGCCCACCTTAAGACCCAAGCGACACAATTACCGTTTGGACCAAGATGCCCGACCAACTGCCGCTTAGCTGAAAATCACCCAGCCGCCTGCCGCGGTATTTCGACATTTAATCGCGGCTAATGAACAGCTAGGGAGCCGCCGGTCGATAAATAACTCTAAAATTCGCGGCTCGTCGCCCGCGACTCGCGTCGGATCTCTCTTCGGCGCGATAAATCAGCCCCGGCCGAGTCATTAATCCAGCGAGGTTTTTTCGCGGGTTCAAGGACTAACGCGCCACGAGCGGCGGCAGAGCACTATTTTCGTACATTCGTGCACATGTACGCTCGCGTGGGCTGCATGTGCAACGTCATAACGCTATCCTGGTGTGGGAGCGGCATCCGGTCCCAGCTGCGTGCAGGAAACTGTTAAAAACTCTCTTTCTACTCGCCACGTACGAAACATCTCTCTCCTCTCTTCCTCCTCCGCCCCCTAATCCTCGCGCTCTCGCGTGTCGACAGGCTTTTCCCGTCCCCGCGATCCCGCTCGCGTGATACCAAATCGTTAATCGCGAGATATCCGATGGCCTGCGCGATTTGTCGGGGCGAAAATGTTTCCTTTTCAAACAGCGGGGTCAACAATAATTGCAAGGTCTTACAGATACACGGAAACGTAGTGTCCAGTATCACGGCGCACATGGTTCGATAAATCTTCGGATCATTTCCACCCGAAATGGGGCATTGGGAGCTAAACGGACTAACCCACATTTTTTGCGAAATTGAGTTAGTGTTATATTTCAGTTAACAGTTTTGTATTTTTGAAGCTTTTAACCTTTCAGTGATAATTGTACATTCGCAATACTCCTACAATCATGCTCTAATAGTCTAATAGTAGTTCTATAAATGTATATTCTGATATGATTTCTGAAATCCCCATTGGAAGTCGTAAAGGCGCGACATTTGAACTCGAAAATTGCTCTTGGGTTGCGAATACCCCCCGTGTGACCACAAAAGGTTAATCATATAAAATAGGAAAAATTAATTTTCGTTTCAATGCGGGTTAATCCGTTTCTGCTCTCAATGCCTCAAATATTGAAACGAACGTGCAAAGTCCGCCTGTAGGTACAGTGACCCACAGCTTTGCACCGTGGCTCGCATTAATCAACAGCAGATACCTAGCTAATTATGAAAGCCGCTACCAATTTAGCTTTCTCGGTGCATAGATCGATACCGGACTTATAATTCTAACAGGACAACATGTTAAATGTGTTTCGGGAACAAAGGCGGCTGCATCCCCGGATCCCATAGTCGTAAAGTGCGTCAGCAGCGCGAACGATCATAGGAATCGGGGCCCGCGGGCCCGCCCCGCGCGCAATCATTTTTCAGTCATTATTTTGCACAACGGGGTCGGGCATTTACGAGGGTGACGTCACCGTCTGACAATTTCAACGCTCTTCCGAAACTGAAAACCAGTTTCCCGCGGAGCTCCTCTGCAGCCGCCTCGGGCGCATCGCTGTTGGATGCTGTGCATCTCGCTGGCCACGGGATGCAGCGGCCGTTCGAGATCGTAAATTCGCTTGTGGGTTCCGTTCCACGGGCCGGCTGATCGCAAATCCGCGAATACTAAAGGGAAATGCTGTAACATTTGCGTTGGAAGTGAGGTAGAAGATGGCGGAGGGAGACGCATGCCCGACAGGCGTGTCTGTGTTCAGATTGTGGACGAGCTTTCTCTAAAGTGGCCGAATTTCGAAAAGGATTCATGCCCCATTTCACCCCCTCCCTCGTTTATCGAAATTGATCTATTCCCATTCGGCGTCTGTGTTATCTTTAGCACTAGATTACACGCAGCCACGTTTGCGCGATATTACGAGCCGAAAATAGCGGCGAAATGCAGCGCCAGGCGAAATGGGAGACTCGTGCATTCGATAATTTAGCAGGCCATCGCGAAATCCAGATTCGCTGTCTTTGTGTCCGGGGAAATGCCCTGAAGATCGTTTCTTAGTGTAGCCTTCTTGGTGCAGGGCTGTGGAATCAATCGAGGATCTTGCAGCAAGAGCTGGTGCAGCTCCATTTTTTTTTTTTACAGTTTTTCAGTTATGACGTGAAATATAGGTAAACAAATTTCTACATAGTTTGATGCAAATCCGACAACAAATGAGCGATTTATTGCAAATAAATAAAAACAGAAATATTAATATCAATAGTTTTATTATAGAATATTTTTCGCCAAAAATAGAAATAAAAAAAAAATCATCTCAATCACTACTACTTACCCTGTGAAGATATATATTTTTCAATTTTCGAGCACAGTTGGGTTTCTTAGGAGTTCTCAGCTCGTCGAGTATTCTAGGCTGAGCAGTGTTCTTTCGTTTAAAAGCTGGATCGATGGAGGATTAAGCGAATCATTGCGAATAATTACAAGGATTACAAGGGCACATAATTTCAGTGACTCGTTCATTTTTAGGCAACTCTTTCACTGCTCCGTCCTTCGGGTAGAATTACTGGCATCGTAATGACTGCGAGCAACGACCTTGGAAAGCGTTTTATCGAAGCTGGTCGGCTTTTACGCCTGTAATAATGCTCTGAATGAATTAATGAAAAGCCGGGGGGGGGGGGGAAGGTAGTGAGAGCTTAAAAGCTCTCCGGCTCTCGCTAGAATCGGAAAAGAGAAGAAATTCGAGCTTTTAACATCTGACGCTAATAGACAGCAATTCCTCGTTAATTTATCAGCCTCGTCGGAAATAAATACAAGTGGAAGTTAATTGGACGAAATATAGACATCGCCTTTTTTGCGCGGAGAACGAGAAAATATAACTGACGCGAATACATTGCCAATCAAAAAGAATTCCTCCGTTTATTGTCAATCAAAAAGAATTCCTCGAGGAAAAGATTTAAGACGCGTAACTCGCTCCTGTCGGGTCCTTTTTTACAAGCTGCATTCGTGGGCGACTATACGGCGTTTATAGTTCACCGTGGCTGACTTTTCCTCCAGTTTCCATCCCGTGAACGTGGAATGCAACCAAACGGTTTCACCGCCGTTTTCAAGGCCCTCTGGTCGCTTCTCGGAACATAAATATTCATCCTCTTCTGCCGTGGCCCGAGCGCTGCCTCGCAATATCGCATGACGTTGAAACGTTAATAATTATTGTTCCGCGGGCGCGTAACAGGATTCAGCTTCGCGGAATTGTAGTGTGCAGAAGATTAATTGTTTTATCGCTCCTGGCTCGCGATGCAGCGCTCCAAGTAATTAGAGAATCTTGGGTCTAAAGATTGACATAAACATTGTACGTTTAACACCCGTAGAAGTTTCACTTCGTGTTCAATTTCTGCGTCAAGCTATTGAATACTGCGTTCAAATAAATGATCTAACTCCCCGCACAGCAGAGATGGGCAAAATTCGATCCCTTATTTAAATAATTTTTTATTTAGTTAGTGTCCAACTCTGTTCCAAAGAACGATAAAAATATGAACTAGGGCAGTCAATATCGTTTACTCCGACTATAATTGAGAATTTTTGGGAGTAGGGATTAATGGAAAGCTTTCTAATGACAAATTTTAAGTGATACAGCTTTTCCAAATATGAAACCTTCGAATGTTTCCTCGAAGCAGTAAGTTAAATTATATATCCAACACTCTGCTTCATCTTGAAGATGACTGTAAATCAGGAAAGGCTCCCCCACTTATTTGAAATTCTGCAAAGCTTAATGAAGCTGTACGCCGTCGTCGAAGGGAGAGCAAAGTAATGGTGGAGGTTTTTGCGTAGCGTCGTTCAATGTCAATGCTGTAACAGTTATCGTCGCCGACGTTCCTCTATACTTAGAACGTTCGATATCAGCCACGGTGATGGACAACGCGTATCGTGATAGGCTCTTGCTTTATGGCTAGCGTATCTTTTGTTAGCTCCGAATGCAAGGGTTCAATGGTGTTCGTTATAATGGCTGAGCAGCGTTACATAATACGATAATACCGTCTGTTGTACACATGCTTTGAAGAACGAGAGGCAGCGCCTCCTTTTTGTAGGCTCGGCGAACCTCACTGCCCTCCACGTCCACGTTTTCTATCCGCAACATTATCTTCCCGGTTTATCCTTCCTTGTCTCGGGTTTCGTTCGCGAAAAATCCGCCGAAAACAGATCCTCTTACACCGCGCAGATGTCCCAATGCTCAATACAATCAGAGCCTCGGGGAACGCTTGGAAGTCACGTTCGATGTATGCGAGCTACCTCGAGGTAAGCAAAATTCTATGTAACGGAGAACCTGGCACGTCCGTAGTTATACAAAACGAGGCATCGAGAAGCTGTACATAGGTGGTTCTAAGAAAATTGGGTAACTTACAAGGGAACATCCCGAACCCGGGAATTCGAAAAATTCTGAAACTTTGTGAATATGTAGGGAATTTCTTCCTGATTTCGACGCAATTTTTGTTTGCTGCCCAAATTCGGTCTAAGGGGCTGTAATTGACCGCTGAATATCCGGTTATTTTCCGATTTTGTGTTATAACTCGTGAACTGTAAAATATTTTTTTACCGAATGATAGATCTAACTAAAAGAAGTAACATTTGTCTTGAAACCTTTTTTCTATCTCTTACAGTTCGCGAGTTATAGCACAAAATCGGAAAATATCCGAATTTTCAAGGGTTGATTTCACCCCCTTCGAGTGAATTTGGGCAGCAAACAAAAATTGCCTTGTAATCAGGAGGAAATACCCTACATATTCACAAAGTTTCAGAATTTTTTGAATTTTCGGTTTCGGGATCTGCCCTTGTTAGTGTCCCCAAGCCACAAATAATATAAAAATCTGCATTATGGTATATATTTTTAAAACAAAAGAAAATTATCCGTTCTTTTTGTCATCTGACTTGAATAATATTCCTTTGTGGAATAATCCCTTCCACTTTCCAGTTAAAATAACAATCCCCTCACGTGATACCACTCCAAAACTCAACAAACTAACGTTTATATTTCCAAAATGAAATTTACTAAGGGATGTGTGTGGAATACCCTCCGAGAAGTTACCCAATTCTCACAGAACTTCCCGCGTAGAAAATGAAATAATAACCTGCGAGCCGAGGATCGAGGCTACCGTGAAATATATTTCATGTGCGTTAAGAAAAACTCCGCGTCGAAAGTTCTGACTCCTCGCGAACCGTTCGCGTTTCAATCAATCTTCGCATTGATCGCTGATAACTTTGCCATCGGCGATGCATCAAACGCAGGAGCAGAAGACAATGCAGAGCAGAATGGCCGCAAGATCGCTCCTCCGTTTAATCGTGCGCATTATGAACTCCATCTGCGCAAAGTCCAATGAGACCCGTGCGTTGAAACTTCGCTGTACTTTAGATACATAACTTGGAGCGTACACGCTCGTACTTGGGAGTGCAAGGGGTTAAAGCCATCAAGTCCAGATCGTTTCCTCTCGCGCGTGGAACGCACTGCGCACTTTCGCGAATAATACGAGTCTCGTATGCACGCTCGAGAAAATCATTATGCAGCCGGACCGGCGAAGGGTGAGGGACGTGGAAAAGGCGGGACTGCGACGGAGGCAGGAGGAAGAAAAGGAAGAAAACAGAAAGACCTACGCCAACACAATGAGTCAAGTGCGCGCGGCGGCTTTTGAATATTTAAAAAGTGTTCACCTTCGAAAGTGACTCGGGACGCGCGCGTTTAAGGCGAACCACCCGAAACCTGCTTTCCAAGGGCAGGAAACCGAGGATGGAATTGGGCATGGTCATGTATCGCGGCGACTATCGATCCTGCGAGCGAAATGCGTCGAGGGTTCCGGCTCTCTTACTCCACTCGGCGATCCTGGGTATACGCTCTACTGCGTCTCATCTCGTGAATGGGTGGTACAGTGGCGAGGAAAATGGCTGACGGGAGCTCTGAAACGACGGTGTACACGTTTTGCAACTTTACGATCACGACTGGAAGCTTCTCTATCGACTACTTCAGCTGCTTTTGATGGTAACTGAGTTTATGGGAAGATCGAGCTCGTCCACTGGGTTGACAAATAGATTGATACTGGGTGCTGTATGATGATCTTTATCACTTTAAGTGGAGCGAGCTATCGAGAGATGGCCCTTCAAGTCGATCAGGCTTTTCTAAGTGCTTCCCGAAGGTTTTTCAGAGAATGTGGCATGTCAAAGGTCCCCGTCAATGTTAGAGAAAACCGTTGAGGAGGAAAGTTATGGGTTGTTTTAAGGGGGAAGGGCTAGGATTAATGAAAGAACAGTGTTGCGTTCTGCGCGATGGAAAATTTGCTACGACTTTCTGCCAGCGGAGCAGGAGGACTGGCTTTCCTCGCGACTGTCGAGAAGGATGTTTATCCGAGACGCAGCGCGGTTCGATGCTCGTCGGTGCAGATGCAGAACTCTTTTGCCTGGTCTGTCGACGACCTTCGGTCCGCTTGGCGCGCTCGTTGCGTAATTAAAGCGGCAGCGCAACGCTTAATAAACGGCGGCGATGAGCGGCATGCAATCGGCGACCCTAGCACTCGAAATAGAAGTCGTTGGTCGGTAGAGTCACGCGACCTCGATGTGATTATAATATCCGTGGAAAAACGTGGCTGATGTTGGTCCAATCCCTCTTACTTCCACCTCTGACGGTAGTGGTTCTATTCGCTCTAGCTTTGTTGCTATTAGTTCTATCTCTGTTGGACTTGGATCTGTTTTTAGTCATTCTACCATGCGTTGATCCTAACTCTATCGATTCTCATTCCTAGCACCGTCAAATGGGGTAACTATTGGACCACAGAGCTGGATTTTAAAACAAATTCCACTGGCATCTATTGCAGAACAGGTGTTATTCTCAGACAAGCTGCCAAGGATAGCTGGAATTGCCTACTTCAAGATGTATTTTGTATGAGAATAATACCTTTTATTCAATAGATGCTAGAGGAATTTGCTTTGAAATCTAGTTCCGTGGTCAAAGTCACCAAACTGAAGAGGAACACCACTGTGACGGTCGGAAAAGTAAGCCGTTTTTAAGAATTTTTTTCAGGAATAATTTACAGTTTTCATACAATATTTTTATTATCTGCCTTTAGAGATTATAAAAAAAAATGAAGAGAAAAACATGCATAAATTTTAATATATTAATTAATCTTCTAGACTCCCATGCGCGCTGGTCGAATGTATAACTATGGAACAGCATTTCCGAAATCAAATTTCATTTTTTTTTTAAAACTATATGAGTGTAGTTTCCGTTGCACGTACCGATTTCTTAAACAAATTATTTTTGTAAAAATGGTGCGCTTTAGAAGAAAAATTTCGAAAATCCGCGAATAAGATGGACAGTTTTTCGAGCGGATTTTAAAAAATTTGTTGCCAATCAATAAATCCGTACGTGCAACGGAAACTACACTCATATAGTTTAAAAAAAAATTCAATTTCATTTCGTACCTGCTGTTCCATAGTTACACATTCGACCAGCGCGCGCGGAGGGTCTAGAAGATTAATTAATATATTAAAATTTATGCATGTTTTTCTATTTTTTGTATAGTCTCTTCAGACATTGCACTAAAGATAGATAATACAAATTTGATGTGGAAACTGTGAATTCTTCCTGAAACAAAAATTCTTAAAAATGGCTTATTTTTCGGCCGTCACAGTGGTATTCCTCCTTAACGATACCCCTCTAATCCCTAACTCTGGTCACAGTTCCTTCACACCCACACCCACCGATTTCACCTATTTCTTCACTTCATCTTAAGCCACCAAACCCAGAACACACCAACCCCCCATTCGGTCTTAACCCCCACACCCTTAATAAGACTCATTGAGACTGTTGGACCCAAAAATAAAGGGGCTTAACAAAAGTGGGACCCAATAGTACAACTGCCGCGTATTTCTCGAGCAATTTCTCCTCGTGATCACACCGATGGAGACGTGGGAGGAAATCGTTAAAAGGGCCAGGGGAAGAGGAGCGTACCGTGTCAGACGTGCAATTACAGACACATTGAGCGACGTCCTTAGCGGATCCCGTGGATCATTGGACTCCCCCTGGCCCTCCTTCGTCATCCGCGACGACACCACCCCGCCTGCCCCTTGTACGGCAATAGAGGGGTGACGGTGGCCGCCAGAATCCTATTAAAATGTCGTTTATCTTGCTCGCGGCTGGGCCTCCTCCCCTCCGCGTGCCGCGACAGAAAACCCACGAGGTGCGTGCGAACGTCTGCTCGCCCGCGAGTCGTCCATGAAATGGAGCGTGGAAAGAGAGGGTAGCGTGGCACCGGGGGGACGTTGCGGAACGAGTCGCGAACACCCATCGGGTTCGATTAAAATTCTCGTCGACTCGGGGCGATCGCGAGCAATTCGCGTCCCGGCTCCAGCGATGCCCGCTTTGACGGCCTGTTCCGCTCGAGGGGTTAGGCTAGCTTAACTCTAACCCTAACCGTAATTACAGCGAGCGAGGAAAAGAAAATGATGGATTAGTTAGTTGGTCGTTATGGGATGAAGCTTCTGATACACAGCAGTAGTAGCGCAGAGATTTAACCACTTCGCGGTGTAATGAAATGGAAAGGACCACCTAAATGGTACTAAATGGGCAACAATTGTTGGAATGCTCATTTGTTAAATACTTTGGGGAAGAACCACTTTCACCCGCGTGTGTCCGCTGCGACTGCGAATGGAGATCGTTTCCTTGGACTCCACGCGCCGGTAATTAACGTCGTTGCACTTTGCAGTAGACGAGACGCCGTCGTCCTCGATACGGACGAAGACGAGAATCGCGGTCGGCTGAGATTGAAAGTAAAAGGACGTGGTGTCGTACATATTGATCGGGTAAAATTGTAATTCCGAGGCGTTAGAAAGTAACTGTACAATTCGAAACGAGTAGACACATGGATTTGAAATTTCTATTCATCTATTTGCGCGATAATTTTATAATTTTACGATGCCTCTTCTGTAGCACGCAGCCAGTGCTTGAGTTTCAGGGAATTGTAAGTGGATTTTATAAGGAAAGTCAGCTGATCAACTGTACATATTGACTTTCTACCGAGCCCGTATTAGCAAACTGCGAGCACCCAATTTTCTTTAACTAAGAAGGGACGAATTCCTCTGTTTCAGGGCTGAGTCTGGACAACAGCAATATGTCCATGTCTTCGGTGGGCCCTCAGAGTCCACTGGACATGAAGCCCGACACAGCGAGCCTCATCAATCCAGGCAACTTCAGCCCTTCAGGTCCTAATAGCCCAGGGTAAGTATCGGCGAAACGAGAGAGAGACTAGCCCTAGAGAAACTACACGGGCAGCAGCGTGTTAATTATTAAAGCTGGCATATACTGGCACACGGATTGAGGCAGTTCAATAGATATGACGAAAATGGTATTCTACCCCACAGACGCCGTGAATTCGAGGGTGTACTATGAGCGTAGCGGCCCCCCTCGGTGGAATCGGGCAAAATACATACCCCTTCTATTCTATTGCACAGTTCTTTGCTTATTCGGCTGTAACACGCGAAACGTTCGCTTCGTATATTCACTAATCCAAGGGTTGGTCGAACCTAGACACTTATGAGGGCTAACCCTTGTACAACGAATGCAGGGTCATGTTGATCCAACTTTGACAAGGTCGATCACGATTTTATATTTGTATCGGCAATGCCACAGAGTATAGTATACGACGCCCAAATTGCAGTAATTTCATTTGCAAAAACCCTAATTTCTTTATTACTTATTTATGTGCGATTATGTATATATGTATTTATAATTTTATTTAATTCATTTTATATTCAATTCCTTCCCGAAACCCGTGTACAATAGAAATGTTGTTATAGGTAAAAATGGCTCTGCATTCGTCTCCCGAGGGTTGATTCCCCGTTCTGCAACCCCTAAAAATTCTGCATAAGAGATTACCTGAAATTTCCTATTCGATGACAGTATTTTCTCGGTGAAAATCGTTTATGATAATAAATCACGCGCATGATAAATGTTATCTATTAAATTTGTCTAATGTTTCGGACGTCGAACTTTTTTTAAAGGAAATTTGAAGATCCTGAAAGAAGAACGAGCCTTCCCTATCCTCCCAATGTTAGCTAGTTACGACAGAAGGATAATAATTCATCCTTAAATAGACAATAACCTTCAAGGCAGCAGTTTTATGAACCAGTGGGCGATTCGCGTGTCACAGCCGAGTAGTCGTAGACTTGTTAGGAGGATTAAATCCAACGGACTCGCATGGAGTATCTTGCTCGATCCGGGGCAGTAGTGTCGTAGGTCGAGCCTTTGTTATTCTCTTCTTTGCATGTAAGATCCTTCAACGCTGGTTGTCACAGCAACCTTCTGAGCACGTCGCCGAGTGGCCAGAACAAAGCTGTCGCGCCCTACCCGCCGAACCACCCTCTTTCCGGAAGCAAACACCTCTGCTCGATCTGCGGCGACCGTGCCAGCGGCAAGCACTATGGCGTATATAGGTAAGTTCACCATCTCACACTTCTTCAACGATGAACTGTGCATTTTTTACTGAAAATCATTCTTCCTATGGTGCCAAGAGAGACTGTTCGGTATTAGGTAATGTTAGCTAGCGAGCTTTGTTTGAGGATTTTGGTAAATGGTCGTGAGGTTTGTAAGAAAAGGTAAATAGAAGCAGTGTTAGGCAGTGGTTCCCAATCTGTGGCTCGCAACCCTCAAGGAGGTATTTTTAGTTGACGATTTTTAACGATTATTTATTTTAATATGGTTACATTGCTATATTCTATTAATCATTAGATGTAACACTGATTTTTCATAAATGCCAAGCGTAACCGCCATATTAAGTAAGATAATTAAATATATTAAATATCTTTAAGGATATTTAATATATGTATTAAGATAATTGAAGACAATTAAGTTAGAATTATAATCTGAAATACTTATTTTTAATGTGTTTTCTTTACGTTATTAAATTTAACTTATCTTATATGAGGGGAGGGGGAGGTTATTTGAATATTATAAAAGGGGGTCGCGACTTAAAAAAGCTTGGGAACCACTGTGTTAGAGTTTGGAAAAGTAATGTTTTTAAAAAGTTCTCCTTTCGCCTCGACAATTAGAAGCGATTAATTTATATAATACTGAAATCGAGCATCTTCTTTGGTTCGTTCAGCAAGCTTGTTGAGATATCTGGTTGTGCATACGGATTGATTCACTCGTAGGGAGCCAAACCGCTTTCCTATCGCTGGAACGACCAGCTCAAGGTTCTCGGATTCGCTCGATAATCGTTGCTTTCAATAGCAGCGATTTCAAAACGAATTCATAAACGTCGTTTCACCTATACCGTGCGCGATAAAGCGTCCTCTGTGCAACGATAAACGCGTATTTTTCGAATTATCGTGACCCTCGACCGTCCGTTTCTCTCACTTTATATCAGAAATGTAAGTCGAACGGATAGGGAATTGGCTTAATCTTGGGCCGAACGGGAAAAGTAAACAGCACTCGGCGCGCTCTTCGCTCGAAAAATACGAAAAAATTGGACGAATTACTTTCTTTTTGATCAGCCGATCGATTTGCAAAGTCCGCCTCGAGCACGATGAAGTTTTTCGAGAATAGCTCACGTGCAACGCGCGACAGTTAATCGGTCGATGACGTCCGCTACGCGGAAAACATCGGTGACGAGTTCTTAATCGATTTAGGCGACGATAACGAGCGCAACACGCGAGCAAAGTCTTTCAGAAACCATTGATCTACTTCGATCCCCACACGTGTTCACTAGTTAGGCACGCACGCTCATAAATATGCGTGGATGATAGCGATGCTCCTTCATAAAAACCACGTTTCGTCGAGCGTCTATCATGAAAATCACGCGGTTATGAAAGTGTCCACTGCTTTTTCTGCATTGTTTTTCAAGGCAAGAGGAAAATCCTTCTGATAAGCTGTCAGAGACGCTTCAACGTTGACGTTTAATTTCTCGCGACGTTGCAAAACGCGGTCTTCAGTTTCAGCCTGATGGATTGCATGCTTCGAGATTTATTCGTCGCAGAGTTTATGTAAGGTAATGAAACGAACTGAAGATTGTGTGTAGTCGAAAAGTACTCGATGGGATGGTTTTCATAAAGTTGTATCGTCCCCATCGGTTTTGCTTTCTCTGAAACGGATTAGGGGATGTTTACTACAGCCTCGTTAGCAGAGTTCAGTCGCGTTTCCGAAGGAAGGAACTTACCCAATTAAAACTTCCAGTTTGACTTGCCGATTTCGCGTGAATTCTCCGCAGCGTAATGATGAAAGGGAGGGAAGAGAGGTCTGCTCATTTTGCTGGCAGATTTATACGCGTTTCACAAGTTATTCAGTCGGTATCTCGTATTTCAGCGAAGTTGTCTGACGTATGCTTGATGTGTACTACTTTAATTTAACGGGGAACGTCTTGTACAGTGCGTTCTGTCGAGAGACTTGAATTTCTGTTGGTTTCCCTGTTTAATCTAGCTTCCTCGGTCCTAGTTCTATTAGTTTCACTTCTGTTGGTCCCAACTCTGTTGATTCCAGCTCTATTAGTCACAGATTTTCTGGACCCAACCTGTTGCACCCAGCTCTGCTGGTCCCAATTCTATTGCCCTCTTTTCCTCATACTTTCCCCCACTTCAGGCCTACATCTATTAAACCTAAATCTACCGATTCTACCTTTCTTCCACCACTCCCTCCCACTTTCCTATTCTCTGTTTCCCTTCCTGCACGCCTCACGTCCATAATTCAAAGTGCTGTTTGAAACTTCACCCAACCCTTCAATCTATCACCAGTTTCACGCGCATACAGCTCGACCTCACTATGCAATCCCCGCCGACTGCACACAGACACCCCACTATCTGTCCCCCCGACTCCGCTGCTCGCTCCCCACTTCAGTTTTCAGGACCCAGCGTGCCTCGTGCGCGTGTTGCATCAGAGCCCCAGCCAACCTTGGACTTGCCGCGAGTTGCGGCTCATGAGGTTAGGACGACTAGCCAGCCGTAGTTCCTACCACAGGGGAGGGACAGAGAGAGAGAGAGAGAGAGAGAGAGAGAGTAGAGAGGGAGAGACTGTCTGCGTCTTGGTCGTGCAGGCACTTTGCTCCAGTGGCAGCTAATTAAGCAATCACGGCCATTATCAGGGTCTGGGCTTGCACGCCGTGTCAGATGCAGCGCGAGAACGCGGGGAGAGGCTCTCTTCTCTCGTTCACAGAGGGTGGACTTGTTTCGGTTTTTTTTTTTTTATACCACTTACGATTGGGAGGACTAATTTGATTCGTTAGCAATTTCACAGTCCTCCTCGACTCCTTCCTCTTTTTACTTGGATAGATGAAGGGTAAGGGGAAAACTGGGGATGTCCATTTCTCGTGATTTAGCGATTTATAATGTATTTTGTTGGTGGCAACTGGGACTATAGAACTGTGGAATCGCAAAGGGTTATAAAGTTCAAATACACCCGCAAGATAATGTTAAAGATTTGGTATTCTGGTTAAAAGCTGGAAATCTCCACTCTGCAGTGGAAGAAAACGCGGAATGTCCCCACTTTTTCTGTGGTCAAGGTAAAACAAGAAATTATTTAAGAAAATTGTATAAGAAAATTAAATTCATTGAACCATGTTTCTTTACTGATGGACTAAAGTATTAAAACTTAATTTTCTCGATAAAGCTGTTTTGTGACATTCCTTACTTACCCTTCAGATACTTATTCCATTTTACTTTCGAGAACTCTTCAATTCCTTGAGAGACTCGCCTGAGCTACTTAAAAAATCATCTTAAAAAATCCCAGTGCAAGTTCCTATGGTACAACATAACAAGTTAATATTCCACGTTTCGATAACGAAACGCGACTTGCAGAGGAACGTGCTTCTCTAAGCGTGTCCCCCGCCAGAGGCATATTTGCCTTTCGCGTAAACTTGTCGGGATCAAACGGCTTCCACGGTGGTCCGATGGTTTCGTCACGTGCCGCAGCTTTGCGCCTTGCGCATTCAGCCTCGGTGTACTTAGACTCTAGAAGTTTAAACCACCGACGATTTCGATGTTAATTTAAATTAAAACGGTGCCTTTTCAAACATATTTACTTCTTCTGTGTCTAAAAAGAAGGCTTAAAACAGCGTCGACTACGAGATTACTAACGGACATTTGCTTCCAAAGAACAAGTACAATTAATCACAGTAATGAGTAAAATATCACGCCCTTGAATTTACAGAAAATAATGGTGCACAATTTCGAGAAAAATTTCGTGTCACCGGCGGCTCGCCAATATAGCTTTGTTCGCGCGCCGCAGCGGCGGAAACGGAAGACAGATGCGTTCGTCTATTGTTCCGACGCTTTTAGCGGATTTCGCTGCTAAAAACACGCATAAATTCGCACGGTACGCTTTCTCCATCGGGTATTCCAATGTCCAACGGAATGGGATTACTGTATCGTAACGTTTCTCTTCGTTTCTCGGGGGTGGGCGAATTTACAGACAAAACAAAGGGGAACTATTCGTGGCAAGGGACACGACTTGATTTATCCTTAACTGCTTTATGAACGCGCTAAAACGTTTTACGAGCACCGCGTTCATTACGTGCTCGCGATTCCATTCGTCGTGCGCTGCTTTTACGTCCTTTTGCTTTCTGCATTTCATTTGTTATTCTCCCTTTCTTGCCCGAGCTTCATTCTTCCTCCGTTGCCTCCCCTCACACTCTCTCTCTTTACGCTTCTCTAAATTTGAATCTTCATCCGTTTCGCCTTTACATTTCACGGTCCTTCTTCTGTTCCTCTCGAGTTTCTCTATCTTCGCTAAAAGGAACGGCACTCCACTTGTTATCGTCGCGCGAAGTGAAAACGGGAGAAAGGGATATGAAATTTCTGGCCACGCTTGAGCCGCCTCGAAAATACACCGAGTGGCTGCAACGAAAATAAATTCCTCGCGGAATGTCGCCGCTTTTCTGGCCGCGGCGGGACTTCTGGAGGGGTTCCAATTTTAAAAACGAAGACCCTGCACCCAGGCCCCGCCTCGAAAGCGTAACCCATCCGGGATTCAATGGCGGTAGAAAGTAGAAACGGTCGATGAAGGGATCGTTTGCCAGACTTGGATCGCTTCGTTCGTCATTTGTACTTCGCGCTCCGCAACCATACCATGTTTACATCATGCCTGATCACTTTTCTGGGGTAGCACCTTGATCTTGTATCAGATACATCTAGCTGCAAACCTCTGGGTACCCTCAACTACTTATTTTTCTTACTCCACTTATCTATTTTGGAAATTTGGAAAATATAGAAAGACTTTGAGGTATATACATATACAGTTACTAATAGGGGTGAGTTCGAAGTTAATTTTTAAATTCTCGAAACTTGATTTCGAAAGTTTGTAAGGCTTCGAAACGCTCTCAACTCTCAACCCCTAAAACTTACAACTATTGAAACTCTCAACGCTTGAAACTCTCAACTCTTAAAATTCTCAACTCTTGAAACTCTCAACTCTTGCAAGTCTCAACGCTTGAAACTCTCAACTCTTGAAACTCTCAACTCTTGCAACTCTCAACTCTTGAAACTCTCAACTCTTGCAACTCTCAACGCTTGAAACTCTCAACTCTTGCAACTCTCAACGCTTGAAACTCTCAACTCTTGAAACTCTCAACGCTTGAAACTCTCAACTCTTGAAACTCTCAACTCTTGAAACTCTCAACGCTTGAAACTCTCAACTCTTGAAACTCTCAATTCCTGAAACTCTCAACTCTTGAAACTCCCAACTCTTGAAACTCCCAACGCTTGAAACTCTCAACTCTTGAAACTCTCAACGCTTGAAACTCTCAACTCTTGAAACTCTCAACGCTTGAAACTCTCAACTCTTGAAACTCTCAATTCCTGAAACTCTCAACTCTTGAAACTCTCAACGCTTGAAACTCTCAACTCTTGAAACTCTCAACTCATGAAACTCTCAACGCTTGAAACTCTCAACTCTTGAAACTCTCAACTCTTGAAACTCTCAACTCTTGAAACTCTCAACTCTTGAAACTCTCAACTCTTGAAACTCCCAACGCTTGAAACTCTCAACTCTTGAAACTCTCAACTCTTGAAACTCTCAACGCTTGAAACTCTCAACTCTTGAAACTCTCAACTCTTGAAACTCTCAACGCTTGAAACTCTCAACTCTTGAAACTCTCAATTCCTGAAACTCTCAACTCTTGAAACTCTCAACGCTTGAAACTCTCAACTCTTGAAACTCTCAACTCATGAAACTCTCAACGCTTGAAACGTCTCAACTCTTGAAACTCTCGACTCTTGAAACGTCTTATCTCTTGAAACTCTCAACTCTTCAAATTCGAAATTCGAAATTTTCTTGGGTTTCGAGGTTTCGAGGTTTCAATGTTCCAATACCTTTGATATATTCATAAAACTAGGAATTCACCAGTTTCAGATCAGAAACCTAATTTGGCAGAAATTTTCTAGTGAAATCCGTGCCATTTATCAGTCCCTATGCCGCGTTTCTCTAATTTCGTGGGCCGTTGATCAACTTGTTAAGACAATGGACTAAAATAATTCCCCCGTAATTGTCTCCTTGCAACATTCCCAGGCGTAAACAGTCCTCCCCATTTGTTTCCTCGGGCTGAATTACTCGCGCGGCGTCTCTCGATTGTCCCGGCGACAATGTTTTCGATGCGGTGTACGAGTTACGAGCGAGGAATCGTAAAACGGGGGATACTTTATTGGACGAATCCACGGTTCGTTCGTGCCGGGAGTCAACGAAACGGAGAGATAAAACCTGCCAACGAGTCGTTGGTCAGATCCAACGATTTTACGAAACACGAGTCGACGACTGATCTTCGTGGTGACTCACTTCCCTCCGATCGGCGCAACGCTAAATCTCGGCAGGAGGAATTCGTGTTTGTCACGTCGAAACATCTTACGAAACTATTAGGGACCCTCCACATTTCTTAATTAAGAAATATATATTCCTCACCTTTGAGTCGTGGGATTCCGATTATCTAGATCTAAGAAATCAGGGCGAACGCACAGTGAATGCTAAGTAATATTTCAGCCACGGTTTATCCAAAGTGTATTTGAAATAAAACATAATTAGGTAGATGGATAGAACACCTCACAATCTGACTTCAAATGAACCGCCATCTCTCCATAGCTTTGCCTCGACCAAGATCAATTTACAAACTTACCTTAACTTACCTCATCTATCTCTCTGAATACCATGTGCCCTTAAATTCTTCGACCACTTCCTTGACCCACCATCGCTCCTCGCAGTGGCGCAGCCAGAGCGGAGGGGGCAAGGAGCCAAAAAAAAACTGAATTTTATTCTTTAAATAAATTTTCCTTATCACCTAATGAATTTCATTGAATTTGCATTAAAAATATTTTCATCCATTCAACTAGGCTCTCCCAAGATTAAATCCTCAGTGCGCCACTGGCTCCTCGTCTCGTATCACCTCTAAAATCCTTGTCCAGACATTTCCGAGGCACGGGAATTAAACGGATCGAGGGTTCTAAATAGGTGTTCTCGTGTTTTCCCAGTTGCGAGGGTTGCAAGGGATTCTTCAAGAGGACCGTCCGCAAGGACCTCTCGTACGCGTGCCGCGAGGAGAAGTCCTGCATCATCGACAAGAGGCAGAGAAATCGGTGTCAGTATTGCAGATACCAGAAGTGTCTGGCCATGGGGATGAAGAGGGAGGCGGTCCAGGAGGAACGTCAGCGCACCAGAGAAAGGGATCAGAGCGAGGTGGAGAGCACGAGCAGTTTGCACTCGGACATGCCGATCGAGCGTATCCTGGAGGCTGAGAAACGAGTCGAGTGCAAGATGGAGCAACAAGGAAACTACGAGGTAAATGGTTTAAACAAAACGGGCGAGCGGACAGTAAGTTTCGACCAGTTTCCGACTGTCCAACAACCTTCGAGCACCCTGGGTGCACGACTCGCATCGACATTCTTAATGCAACGAACGTGTAATTGTCTCCCTCGTCTTTTGGCCCTCGACGATATCTCGTTGTATGTTCTGTCCATTATCGAAGGCTGTTTGAATTAATTAAGTAAGTTTCTTTTGAAGCTAAATACAATTTGATTTAGTTAGCCGCTGCTCAGACATGTCCACGAGGTAAAGGTCGTATTTTCGTTTCATTTATCGGTTTGATACGGTGTAGATGTCATCGGGGAACATGCACGAATGAGAGGAGAGCTTTGAACGGCACAGCTGCCTCGGGATGAAATCAATTTATTCTCGACATTGGATCCACAGACTCGGTGATTGAATTAAACTCGTTCGAGACGTCCTTTAGTGGCTATTTAATATGATCGTTGTATGATTAAGAAAAGGAAAAATTCATCGAATCGTACGCTTCGATAAATACACTGGCCAAAATTGTTCAGAGTAGCAAACTAGTCGAGTAGGTTTGTCCAGAAGAGCTGCTTATCTAAATTCAGCCAAGAGAGCTGCTCGAGTCCCCAAGAGAAAATCACTCAAACAATTTTCACCCTTCATTCTCCTCGATCATCCGAAACTCTGATCCCCAAATTGCCTCGGGCAATACACTATTAGATAGAAACTCAAATTAGAAGCTACAGTGTTATTATAAGCCCTAGTACTATTTCCAGTATCGCGAGTCACAAACATGTCCAACGTCACCGAGCAGGTTCCCCTTTCGATGCCCGAAACAAGACACTCGGTGACGTAGGTTTCGCCAGGGTGAAACGATCGTAGCAATTAGAGATGTCGTCTGGCACGCCATTCTGCGAATCGATGCACCGCAAGCTACGATGTTCCGTTTCGTCCGCGTACGCGTAGCGCGCGGTGAAACGTTTTCGCGGATTGGTGTCCGTGCCTGTTCCGCGGAACGCTACCTCAATTAATTCGGCATCTCTTGTAATGCACAGAATGCAGTGTCGCACATTTGCAACGCCACGAACAAACAGCTGTTCCAGCTGGTAGCATGGGCTAAGCACATCCCGCATTTTACGTCGTTGCCACTGGAGGATCAGGTACTTCTGCTCAGGGCCGGCTGGAACGAGCTGCTGATAGCCTCGTTTTCCCACCGTTCCATCGACGTGAAGGACGGTATCGTGCTGGCGACGGGCATCACCGTCCACCGGAACTCGGCGCAGCAGGCTGGCGTGGGCACGATATTCGACAGGGTGCTCTCAGAGCTTGTGTCGAAAATGCGTGAAATGAAAATGGACAGGACCGAGCTTGGATGCCTGAGGTCAGTATCTGTCCGTCGAAGGTTGCTGGTAAATTTTACTGCAACACTTCCACCATCCACGATTACTCGCTCTCTCTTAACCACAGATTTCGTGAGCCCTTTGTTTCTAAGATAAAGGTAACCACTTCGATGATGAGGATATCTTTAAATTGAGGCATTGAGAGCCAAAACGGATTAACCCACATTAAAAAAAGAAAATCATTTCTCCGATTTTATATGATTCGTACAGCCTACTGGAATAAATTATTGCTACGAACTCAATTTCGTGTTTGCTCTCAATGCCTCAATTATCCTGTAAGAGTATCCCGTTAATTAGAAAGACCTTAAGGGGTCTTTGCACCGTGACGCCCTGATAAAGTACCGCTATTTAGAACTTCTTTTTGTTAGAAAAAGAATAGGCTTACGAAATTGAAATTTGTTCTATTTATTAATACGTGCTTTGAGAATACAAAATAATTTTTTTCATATCAATTTAATGGTTGCTTGCGCCAAAATAAGTGGGTGTAATATGCGTTGTAAAGTAAAAGGACGCCTCGTTTCACTCGGAACATTCCACCTTCTCCCCCGATATTCTTACTTAACGAATCATGGACCACGCCAGGTCTATCATCCTCTTCAACCCCGAGGTCCGAGGGCTGAAGTCGATCCAAGAGGTGACCCTACTCCGCGAGAAGATCTACGCGGCCCTGGAGGGTTACTGCCGCGTTGCCTGGCCGGACGACGCGGGCAGATTCGCGAAGCTGTTGCTGCGCCTGCCAGCGATCCGGTCTATCGGGCTCAAGTGCCTGGAGCACCTGTTCTTCTTCAAGATGATCGGCGACGTGCCGATCGACGATTTCCTCGTGGAGATGCTGGAGTCGCGGTCGGACCCTTAGGAGGAAAAGGTGTGCCGCGTCCTGGGGCACACCGATCTCTGAGGGAACAAGGAGCCGCGAGCGAGAACACGTATATCCGAGCGAGACGGCGAACCGAATACGAAACGGGAAAACACACGGCATTCAAGATATGTACACAAATCTTCTTCGGTAGTGGCGCCTCCACGGGAAAGGTATTCTCACGCCGAGCGAGGTGGAAGTTTTACTTACTACTTTCTCCCTCCCCCTTCTCGCCCTTTTATTTATGTCTCGTTGTTAACGCATCGTGTGGCCGACGTAACAAAACAGGCGGTCTTGTTCGATTCGTGTCGAGAGCATGTCGGAAGTCGCAACACGATGCACTCGCAAGAGGAACTCTCAACGCGGGGGAGCATTCTTTGGATGGGGTGTCGGTTTGAAAACGCGGGAGACTCGAATCGAATACCTAATCGTTCTTTTTTTTTTTTTTTTTTATATTCAGAAGCTCCTCAAATATTAACACTTGCAAGTCAATTTTAAATACCAGAGTTAGTTGAAGTACTTTCAAATCTCATTACGCCGTTTCCATCCAACGAACGCTAATCCGGCGAGGCTTCCTCTTGTCAGACGGATGAAAACGGTGGCACTGCGGTAGCTTCTTCCAGTTGGTACGTCTTAACGGAAGCTGCTGTCGTCTTATCAGAACGATCTCTACCTCTCGAGCTCTCGGCGATGGTATTTATGCCGTTGCTCGAACGAAGGCTTCGTTCTGGATCACCGATCTTCGGATCTTCACGGGCTTCGATTGCGCCCACGTTGAAAATCCTCTGCATTGCCTGCAGCCCATGGAAGTTCCTAAGACACGCACTGTCGTTTCGTTTCTTGTTGCCACGTACACTCTGCCCCTCCTCCCCCCTCCCCCTCCTCTCCCTCCCGGTCTCTTTACTTCAACGAGTCTTTCAAAATAGTTTTACTCGATTTACAACGGTGCTCGACGTGGACGCAATCCGCGCGTAAACTACTCGGGTATATTTTTACATTCCAACTCTGCCTCGATTCGGATCGTCACACTGGAAGAGCCACGATTGCATATATAGGCGCCGCACGCCTTGTATAAAACCAGAAGCGTTTTACACGTGTGCGTACTACGATAATTTATTGTTTTGTATTTTTAGAGTATAGAAAGAGATCAACTTACTAATTCATTATTAATTATATATATATAAAAATATATATATATATATATATATATATATTATAATAGCTCTTCTTTTTTACACACACGCAGACACACAGACATACACGAGCGCAGACAGCTTATGCCTGTAACGAAATGTCGAGATCGTATGCTGTTAGAGGAACAGACGAATGAGAAATTATGTATCCTCAGGGTATCGGGAGTACTTGACGCGCTGCTGATGTATAAGCGGCCGAAAAGGCTTTCTCGTCGAGAGTGACTCCTACTTTTTGGTACGGCGAATTGCACGAATATTTTTATCGGACACCGTCGTAGGTTCTCGAACAAATTATCTGTATTTTGTGTCCACGTAATTTTATGCCGCTACGCGTAACGGCGATGTCAGGCGTAAATGTTTCTCCGTGATAGTTCACTGTCCTATTGGAAAGATTTCATTTCCCTTTGGAGATGTTTCGAAGTTTGTTGGGCGAGACACTTGCGCGATGGATGCACGGTGTTATCCTCTGAAATCCTTAGAAGTATAGGAATTAACTGATCAAGGACAGGACTAAGAAACCTTACTATCGTTGTTAGCAAGTTACAGAACCCTTTCATGATTCGAGCTGAAGGATGTAAGAAAATAACGTTCTTACACGCGGAACGCAAAAGTGCTTGAATTGTGATTATTATATTTTTAAGTGGATGATAGTCATTGAGCCTGAACTCGTTGCAATAAATTCCAAATTTTATATTTTAATCGTCGCGCTTTAGCGATTATTTTAGCAGCGTGAAATTAAACGCAACGATCTATTTTATAGTCTTTGTGCATTATTTTGGCAATTTATGAAAATTTAGTGATATATATGTATATATATACACATTTATATATAATTTTTAAAATGATATCGAAGGATTTGTTAGTTTTATTTGTGCGCTTGTTGTTGCGCGTGAAAGCTTATCTTCTTGGTGTCCTTCAGTTTTAGTCGTCAGCGTAAATTTTACTATAGTACCCTAGGAATCGTAAGGAACATACTTACTTCGATAATATAAATTATGATAATATTATAATATTATTAAACATATTTCTATTTTTGCGTGAATGCTTACGATTGTTAGTTGTTGGTTATTGTTATCTATTTGATGAGAGTTTTTAATGTTATGCATACCATGAGAAAAACACAATATTAAATTTCCAATTTTTCCTTTCTCTTTCTCGCTGTTTTGTAACATTACTGGAGTTTTTCCGTTCATTTCAGATGCCTGGTAATGATTTTAGTATTTCAATGTGACCACACTGAAACCGCAGGATAAACGTTAAGAGTCGTTCGATCGAATTCGTCGCGGCGCCGAGCGAGATTCGCATCGAATTCGTGAGCGAGCACCACGATTTATATATGTTCCGTAGAATAATAGGCGAACCGTATCGCCATCTTTAGAGTCCATTTTCTTCGAATCGATGTTCCCTTTTCTTTATATTCAGCCTGAAAATACATCTCGACCAAAATTACCTCTGAACGAAGCGCATTTTGCGATCACCTCACATCTAACTCCTCAATACATATAAATAATGATGAAAGAAAAGGAACGAACAAACAAACAAACAAAGCATTTGAAGACCATCAGGATTGGAGGGTGTGAATGCTTACTACCTGTGAATGAAGTTTCATATAAATATATAAATGTTACGATGATGATATCTATACATACACATAATATATGGATATATAAACAGAACTCTTTCGCAAATAATAATGAGAAACCTCAGTAGTAGTCAGTAGAGTAACGAAAACGTAAAACAAAAAAAATGATAATAGCAGAATTAAGAAAATGTCCTACGATCAGGCATTTGTTTAAGGTAAGAGGATTGAAGGGATTGGATTCCGGAATGTATTAAACAAAAAAAAGCTATTAAAATAACAGCATGCTTGAGCGCGAGGCGATAATTCAGGAGCAATGAATTGCGCACGATTGTAATCAATGTAAAACTCAATGCTTTTGCCATACTTCTTTGAACTGTCATAAAAAAAAAAATGGTACGATGCTCAAATTGTATGTAGTGATGTTCTACTTATTGTTAGTAACAGTGTCCTAGAATCGAAGAATGGGATGCGTCGTAAACTTTCTGTAGAATCGGTAGCACAGTGAAGCGAACGAGAGGGATCGCTTGTGTTTGGCACGTTATTAATTGTTTTATCAATTCGATTAATCAACAGATTTTGTATCTCGTCGAAATATTAATTTGTGACCGCACCGGATCGATCACGGTTTTCCAGTAGTGTCGAGAATGTTTCGCGCACCCGTTCTGCATAGATCAGTACAAATAAGTTTAATATTAATAGTAATAACGATTAAAATAACTGACCTTACCGAGCCGCGTAAGGTGCATCCCACTTAAACAAGTAGCTGGTGTCCTACTAAATAATTGTACCCTCGATGGAACTAAGCTAAAACGCAAGAATACTAAAATTCTTCTGTGTGTATAAATGTCATAAACTTTGTGTATCGATAAAATGCTACATTAATTAACAAATTAACTCGTACGACTGCCATTACTTTTAACTATTCTTTGGAATATTAACACGGCCCGATAATTACCATAGTTTCATCTTTCGTCCGCATTGCAAAGAGGAATTCTCGCGAAATTCTTGCGCCATTCTATTCAGCAGACTTTCTTCATAATTTCGATTGTAAATCAGTGGAATTACCGTTGCGAAGAGACTCGTAATTCCAAGGATGTTAACGGCAAGGAAATCGAGCGCTGATATTTAGAAACAGAGTTAATTACAAATGCGTGGATAGCTCTCTAACGTAATATTCCAGAAATAATTACCGCTTTAACAGCTTAAAGGTGTTTCTTCTTTTCTCTCTCGCGAATACATCTCTTTCTATATATCGCGAAATGTTACCGACGCATATCATTTTTCAGATATATTGCTTCAGAATGATATTCATTGAACTGCCTTAGTAATCGATAAAGCAATGTAACTTCGTGCCCGTTTCCTTTTTTCTTTCGCCACTTTAAGCTGTAACTGTCGTCCCGTGAGTTACTAAAAGTATAATCCGCGTGTTGTTTAGTAGTTCCGTTTGCTGGACATGTGTATATGCACATGTGCGCGTGAATTACCACTGCGTTATTAAGATGCGCTTTTTGTACGCGCGACACTTTTTCAGGTAATGGCATGAGAACACACTGGAATATAAAGAATTCTGCATTGAGTCGATAACTGTTTTATAAAGAGTAATATATTCGCTAACGGATGCGTAATGAGGATGAATAATATAAATTATATAAACATAGAGGAGGAATGTAAGAGAGAGAGAGAGAGTGAAAGGGTTGTTGGTGGAAGGGGATGCGACAAGTCATATTACGAATGTCATGTAAAACCGTATGGTTAATAACAACCGTTGATTAAAGAAATACCATGTACGGTCTTGCGCCAAGAGATGAATCGTCTATTCTGACTTATCTAAATATAATATTTTTATGAATCGAACGGATGGTCATTTCAGTTCTGTCCATTGCATGGTGAACCTTCGTCTCTCGCGGTGGAGCAGTCACGCGATCCGCGCGTGTAAAATCACTGAGTAACTTACGAACAGTAGATACCTCGAAATAAGTACACGAGCAAAGGAAGCAGTACTTATGAAAACCTTTTTATTTGTGATGGACAATATACAGAAGAGTATACTTTTGATATATTTATTACTGACGTTTCTTGATGTTAACAATAATTACAGACATTATACTCCGATACTTCCACTGCTGCAAAGTTCTTTCCCCATCTTCCATTCTTTTAATCGTGAATAAAATGCTCCAATATTGTTGAATAAAAAGAAAAAAAACAGGTAGAGAATAATATTACAAACGTCACAGAGGATTCGAATTCAGATTCAGACACAGCGAAGGGATGCCGTGCCTTTATGTGTTATCGCCCCGTCGGACACCACCGTATGTACAATTATTACTTTCCTTGAGACTGTCCGTCAATGTATTGTTATCAAATGAATAAGTTAACTGCGTTGTAAAGTGAGGTTGGAAGTTGAATTGTTCTTTTTTTTAACTAAATTCCACAGCTTTTCAGCCTGTGTACAGTCTTGATTTCAGTTTATCTGAAAGAAGAAAGCGTGCAGGTAATTATTTTGCGTTCTTCCTGCGCGCTTATTACGCTTTAGAATTAAATTATTACTAAAATGTTTGGCCGAAATAGACGCTACGTTTACAAGCTACACCACAGCGGGAATCTGATCGCCATTTTTTATCTAACATGTTTGTGCAATGCCAAATACTACCGATCAAAGTATAAGGCATGAATAAACATGTGTATGTTTCATTTTGCTCAAACTCCGGAACCATTATTGCAGTGTTTCCCAACCGTTTTTCGAGTCGCGATCTCCCTCTATAGTATTCAAATAATCTGCGGACTGCTCCGCGCATATAAAGTAAGGTAAATTCAATCAATAAGGTAAGGAAAACACGTTAAAAATAGGTATTTTAAAATATAATTCTAGCTTAATATTTAAAAAAAAAACCATGGCAATCCCTCAGAAAAAACTTCGCGACCCACAGGTTCGGAATCATTGCATTAGTGCGCGGCGCGTTAAACGGTACATCGCCGACGAAACACAAGGAGCAATAAACGTAGAACTCACAATATCTTTCCGCAATTTGTTGAATATCTAAAATTGATTTAGAACTTCTCTTCATCGAGACCATGCTTGAAGAACATGAGTACAGGCACGGAATCACCATCGATGTCACGATACTCCATTAGCGCGACGAGACCGTCGATGTCCATAGACTCGCCCGTGAAGAACTGTAAGTCCTTGAAACGACTGAGTATGTCTTTCATAACTTTGTTGGTGTTCGTTTTGAAGACCTCCACTTGATCGGGTGCCTTCTCTTGCAATTTGCCTACTAATCTAATGGAAAACAGAACAATCAGAGGAATTACAGGATGGTAACTTAAATCATCCCACGGCTTGGATATTTACTTCTTCATGTAATCTTTCAGGTAGAGGGTGTAAGATTTCTTGTCGTTAAATGCATAAGTCTCTTGAAGCCTGTGGTTCAACACCACGTCGACGCCGCTTTCCACCGCTACGTCCGTGCCCTCGTCAGCTTCTTCGGCGGATGGGTTGAATCCAGCAATTTCTATGTCGCCTGATTTGCGAGTGACCACCTAATCACGAAGAATAATGAATCTAATTGGGTAATGAAAAGTTAAACTTGAGATACTTTGTAATATCTTCAAATATATCTGAGAACATACCTTGCCATATACTTCATATAAAACATCGTCGATCAGTTTCATTTTGTAGGTGTCTGAGAACATCTCATCACCTACAAATTCAAAGATTGTATTAAAGTAAATTGCAAACGCACGGGAACGAATTTCGCGAACCATTAATTACTTATGAAATTTCGTATCACACAGTAGTTTCAAAGGTTTCGTATAATTTTAGCTCTCGTTCGATTTGCAAAAATTTGCGAGAATTTGCAAGAAATATTCTCATGATTCACGTTGCACGAACAGAAAGTCAAGGTTATTTCAGCTTAATTGCGATCAGCCTACAATCGGAGTGAGTCACTTGAAACATATGGAGAGGTTATGTACAAGAATGCTGAATATTTGAGTGCTAACGCTTTTGTGGAATATTGAGTTGCTGTTTAACTGTATTTTACGCTACACCGGTGTAACTTAAATGGTTAATTTATTCTGAAAGAATATTTATAGTTTTCATTATCGGACTAATCCGTCCTCGTGATAGAAACGTCACTATGAGCTCAAGTTCGATGGAACTCAACACTTTATTCCCTTAAGTAATGAAACATTTTTCCAAAAATATTACTTCAGTAAAGTGGTTGAAGATTTTTTAAATCCGCTTACCGGTGAAAATATCCTTGTAGATTCTCATAGTGGAAGATGGAGAAAGATTTAATTACAGCTAAACTAAACAAGACACAGTCACCCCGAGAGAGCGAACCGGAAGGGAACTTATGCATTCGAAGGTGCAACCAACTCACAGCGAAGCACTGCCAACGGTGCAAACGCAAGATCGAAAATATCACTAGCATCAGATCCGGTCAGTGATGGGTAAATTACGTGACATACGTGTATAATACTAAAATATCCTGTATAAAATGTCCAGTGGACCTGCACCGGCAATATAGAGCGTAGTGGGGAAGTTCCCACATCTTTTTCAAGCTTTATTAGGCTCTTATATTGCCGGGGCAGGTCCACTGGACGTTTTATACACGTACATATGTCACGTAACGTAAATTACGTTGCTTTCTAGTGATTTACCCATCACTGGATCCGGTAGAACGAATCATCAGAGCTCATTCACGCGCATGCGCCATTGTGGGGTCTAGTGATGACGCAATAGGTATTCATTAAAAATGTTAATTAAAAGACAATTGCTTGTGAACATGTAATAACAATGAGTGAACAAAGGACGAATTCCACTTACGCCCAAATCGGCCGAAATTTTCATTAGGGTAGGTTTCCCTATACGCGACTGAACGCATCGTCAAGAATTTCAACGTCAATTTTTTCGAAAATGAAGCGCAATATCATAGACCAGGTATAGGATAGACCCATCACGCAGTGTAATTTTGTGTCACACGCTCAGTGGGCTTGCGAGCCCCCTTACCAGTTTCATGTCACACCCAACGTTATCAATTCAGTCTAAAATAAGATGGTAACGCCACGCGTGGCAGGAATTAGAATTCAACACGGGTAAAACCACTGATATCCACTTTATATAACCACTTTACATATTTATTCGACGTGCGTTACGAAAAGTAGCACGTTTCAATTTTCTTACGAACACTAGCACGTTTCGGTTTTCGCTGCGAAAACTAGCACGTTTGAGCGGTTTGCCACAAAAAATAGCATGTTTCGTCTTTTGCTGCGAAAACTAGCACGTTTGAGCGGTTTGCCACGAAAAATAGCATGTTTCGTCTTTCGCTGCGAAAATTAGCACGTTTGAGCAGTTTGCCACGAAAACTATCACGTTTCGGTTTGCGCAGCGAAAACTAGCACGTTTGGGCGGTTTGCCATGAAAACTAACATGTTTCGTCTTTCGCTGCGAAAACTAACACGTTTGAGTGATTTTTCACGAAAAGTAGTATGAGTGACAACGGTAATAATTGTAAGTAAATATGTAAACATGTACATTGATAAAACTATAAGATGCCTTTATTTAACTTTAAGTAGATGCCGTGATTTTATTTAGAATTAAGTAACCGAACTATGAGAAAATTATGCTTAGTTGGGTACTGGGTAGTACAGAGATTATAGATGGAATTATTATTTATTAAACAATATTTTCAACAGTTGAATTCTTTTAAACTGACCACGCGCTGAAACGTAATAGTTTTGCAGTCTGCAGTATAATCCAAAACGTGCTATTCTTCGTGGCCAAACCAGATAACGTGCTAGTTTTCGCCGCAAATTCCCAAATGTGCTATTTTTCGTGGCAAAACAGTATAACGTGCTAGTTTTCGCCGCAAAAGTATGAAATGTGCTATTCTTCGCGGCGGAAGACGAAACGTGCTAGTATTCGTCAGAAACGATGAAACGTGCTTCTTTTCGTGGCAAACCGAAACGTGCTAGTTTTCGTAAGAAAATTGAAACGTGCTATTTTTCGTAACGCACGTCGTATTTATGTCTTATGCGTGAAACAGAACAGTACCCGGGATAAGAATAAAATAGTCTGTATTTTGCAAATAAATATAATATTGAATAAGTTTGCTTTAAAGTAGTATGAACTATCGGGTGTATTTAGTGTTCAATTAGCAATTATATTGAGGACTGCTTAATTAATTCGGAGCTTTCGTCTATTATAGGTGAGCAATTCTTTACTTTGGAAGCGTCGGTTCGTGTCAACTGGTGTAACGAAAACGCACTGGACGAGTGCAGCATTTACAATACCTATATGGTTTTTAAGTGGAAGTTAAACTTAAGTAAGTAGACAATGGAATTATTATAAGCACTTCTGTACAAAGAATCACTGTACATTATTCAGAGTATTTTAATAAACCACATGTAGAGAAAAACCACAGCTGAGTTGAGAAAATTTTGGCCAGATTTTGGAGCGATGTATCAGGAGAACATGAAGCAAAAGGAGGTATCTTGAAATTTCACCATTGAAGGCGTCGCCTTAAAGTAGTCAACAAGTGCTGCGCCTTCTAAAGGCCTTTTGCCATGGTATCAATTTCTTTTGAGGGAGAATCTATGGTATTCTTACGGAAGTACCATAAATATTTGAAATCGCAGGTTTGGAATTTGGATAGGAATTTGTAAAAGATATTTCTAAATAATAATACAGTTCTTTTCCAGTTTTTCCAGTTTATTTGCATTAAATTCTTTTACAGTGTTACAATAAATTAATATTAACATGTAAACACGAATGTTGGTACAATGTTGTATTATTATTATGTATAAAATATATAATTTCACTTCACTTTATGTTCATTGTTGAGGTTGACAACTTTCCATCGTTTGTCTCATTTAATGTTCCTGTCCACGCAGGAATGTTCCCAAGATTAATCTGCAACAAGAAGAAAAATATTTTCATTAACCTGATTTGCCTATTAAGTATAGAAAATACGACAAATATTACAATATAATTTCATGTAAAACGTATAAAGAATTTAATTATCTTCCCAATTTAACCTTTATTTCATGTAGAATACATTTAAACGCAGTCCAATTCTATCATATCACAAAAAACGTATACAAATGACAACAGGTAAAAAGAATTAGGTACCCTTTTGTTTGAAAACAAAAGAACCGTACTTTTCTTCGCGCACAAAAAATTTAAAGACAAATTTGCGTAGCCGCCCCACTTTTATAGCTCGACGAATCAGAATGAATCTGAATCGAGCTGAACTGAAGTTAGTGACCATATAACAATTTATTTAACCTTACACGCTGCATAATTCTAATATTATATTAGTAAGGTGCTCAAAAGACGCATACACCTTATGAAAGGAAAAGAAAAGATTAACCAAGATTAACGAAGAGAATGTTAAGTTATCACACGTATACAAGCACGCACACACCTTTCAGCATTTCAACACATTTCAGAGTAGTTTCGGAGTTGGACGCTGTGTATGAGGCCGCTAAATTCAGTCCTCGAGTTATGGGTCGGTAATACAGTTTGGGTGGTGACACGAAGTCCCATAAGTTCATAGGTCTATCCTATACTTCGTCGATGGCGAATATCAAAAAATTTTATTTCGTTCTCTCGACTTATTTACTTGTTATAAGTAGAAAAGAAAGAGTAACTTTTTTCATACCGCGCTTAATTTTCGAGAAAGTCGACTTTGAAATTCTTGACGTTGCGTCCAGTCGCGTGTAAGAAAACCTACCTTAATGAAAATCACAGGCGATTTGGGCGTCAGTGGAAATCGATCAAAGATGTACAACAAAAGACGAACGATCGATTCCATATGAAATTATTGGTGAATAATGAAAAAAATATATAAATAAGGAGCTGAACGATAAAAAAATCAGTAAAATTTGTTTAATTTATTATAAATTGTTAATTGATGAACAAATAATATAAACTAATGAACAATGCTGTACAAACGGTGCACAACCGATTGCATAAAAAACAAACTGATATATACTGCAATGAGAGGCTAACTTTTCGGAGGTATCCCAACGTATCCCAACGTCTTGTCGTAGGGACTTTCTCCTAACGCCTAGGAACGTGGGTTTCACGCGCAACGCCATTGACGGTGATTGGCGGTCGAATCCATTAGAGGTCCACGAGTACTAGATACGCAAGTAGGAGTGCGTCGAATTAAAAATACATCAGTGCAGCTCCGCAAAAGGTAAATATAACCATCCGCCATAAATTAAACATAGAATTAAACAAACGAGTACAAGATGAATTAATATTTCAGTGTGTCAGGCACTAATCGTTAATAGCACCCCTCAGCTACCCTGGCAAATTACCTACCGGTGTTCGTTATGTTGATGTACTTCCGGTTTCACAGAAAGCGAGGGCACGTGTGCGTTATGCTGTTTTGAGTTTCATCCGTTTCATCGTCGTATCGTGGCTGTTTGGAATTACGTCCTTCGGGAAGTAAAACGCATTAAATCTGTGAAAGTACGTTTCAAGTAAAGAGCCGAAAGAATGGAGAACGGCCAGGTCGAAGGGAAAACCGAGGTGAAAACCGAAGTAAAAACCGAAGCGAAAACCGAAGCAAAAACTGAAGCGAAAACTGAGACTGCGAACGACCTTCCTGCCAATGAGGTTAAATGCGAGAAGCCGGCTACAAACGTTGAAGATGAAAGTCCCGCAAAGGACGCGCCAGCGCCGGTGGAACCACCCAGCGAGCTGCTTGAGAGAATAAAGAATCAAGTGGAGGTATTATAATTTAAACTTTTACGCAACAATGATGGCGACAAAGTGGATTATGCTTGTAGGGATTAATGTTCATGTTATTTATTGCCTAATATTCCATCCTGTGGATGAAGATGGCATACGAATTTGAATGAATAGCAAAAAATTTCAAGTATTCGTATGATAAGAACGGGACAGCTTAGGTTCAAAATCTGCAGTACTTACATTTTCGGGCTTCTCTATTTCTTATTTCTTTCTGCTTCGTGAGACTAACAGTAACGGCGAGGCATATATATTAATATCGCAGTTGTGTTCATAAAAATGTTGCTTGCAGTTTTACTTTGGAGACGTTAACATGCAAAGAGACAAGTTCCTTATCGAACAATCGAAATTGGACAAAGGGTGGATACCAATGACCGTTATGTTAAATTTCAAAATGTTGGCGTCCATGAGCAAAGACATCAACATAATATTAAAAGCTTTGGAGTCCAGCGATCTCATAGAGATGTCCGAGGACAAAAAGAAGATTCGCCGTTCGCCGAAGCATCCGCTGCCGGTGTACAACGAGGAGTACAGGAAGGCGCAGGAAGCCAGAACTGCTTACGTAAAAGGTTTCCCTCTGCACGACATGAACATCGAGAAGCTCAAAAATTTCTTTAGCGCGTTCGACCTGTTCGAGAATATTATCGTAAGTGTCGGACCTGGAGGAGACTCGCGAAGAAACGTTCAGATTCTCGGACTGTTTATTTCTTTCCGTAGATGAGGAAGTATCACGATAAAGAGAAGAAATTGCAGTTCAAGGGCTCCGTTTTTGTACAGTTTAAGACTATGGAAGATGCGAAAGCGTTCATGGCTAGAGAGTCTGTGAAATACGGAGACACTGAATTGATTAAGAAATGGTCGTAAGTTGACAAAGATGTATATTGATTTATAAAAATCACATTTGTTGTTGAAATACCTGTAACATCGTTTTGATTCTAGAGCCGATTATAGCGTGGAGAAAGCAAAAGAGAAGGAGGACAGAAGGGAGAAGAGATCTGAAATGAAAGCGAAGAAGAATGATAACGTTAGTACGACAAGAATTCGGCGGTGAGGCAAAGAATTCAGCGGTGTATGGAAATTTTGAATTCTTACAGGCAAAAGAAAAGGATGGCGAAGAGAGCGGAGACGAGGACGAGAACGAGAAAGAATCTGCGTTACCCAAAGGTTGTGTGATTCACTTTTCTGACGCACCTGATAAATGTACAAGAGAGGATATCAAAGAGAGGTTGGGTGAACTACAAGCCAGTGTCGCATTCGTTGATTTCAAGATGGGCGATAAGGAAGGCTGGGTTCGTCTTCAGGGGGAGAATTCTGCGAAGCCTGTGGTCGATCAAATGAAAGGAGGCAAAGTGAGTCGTTCGACATGGTTATTATCTCTCTCCGATCCTCGTCGTGTTGCATCGTACGTACGTTTTCTGTTAAAAGGTATCAATACGCGACACAGAAGTCCCCTGTCGTGTTCTCGAAGGCGAAGAGGAGGTGAAGTACCTAGCGAAAGCGAAAGAAGAGATGGCAAATATTAGGCAGAAGTACAACAAAGGGAAACGATCAGGGAAGAAAGGTAAGATACAATTGTAAATAATTCTTCAAAGTCTTTACTATGGTCATAATGATGCTTTGCCATGCTAATACCGAGGGATTATCTGGATCTCGCTGAGTTGAGCTTTCTCATACACTGAATGATCGATACATTCGAAGCTTCGTACATGTTTAAAGTGCGATCGATACTTGACCCGTAAAACGTATGTTGCAGGACGTAACGCGCAGCGGGGCCAGAGGAAGAGGCGTAACAGTGATACCGATAATGTTCCTGCTAAAAAGGCAGCCCTCGGCTAGTCGAATGGAGAGAATGCCCAATCCCGATAAGCCAAAACAATTCCATACTTACTCCGCTATGTATATTAATCATATTTTTATTATGTGGACACATGTATAGAGTACGAAAGCTAGACGTGGCACTGCTACACGTTCAAAGTAGACACTTTAACTGCGTAGACTTTCTTTTTCGTTATTCTCGAAGCAGTGTGTATTATGTAAAAGATAAAAGTACAACACTGTTTATATTTGTAAGCTGTACGTTATTTCAACGAGACCACCATAGAGGCCGTAAGCAGTCTCCCGGCGGTCTACTGGAGAAATAAAAAGAGAAACGAAGAACGTAGTTGTGAGGGACACCGTAGACCCCCTGAAATTGAAATATATTTAGAAATCAGCGTTTTATTGTTGTACAGTGAAATTTACAAAGGTGGATTCGTCTAATCTACTGTTTAAATTTCACTGCTGAGTGCTTGATATCCCGTTCACACGATTGACAGACAGTCACAACGTTTTTTTGGCGGCTCGAACAATTCGCGAACGACGCTCGACAAGGTTTCCTTTTTAATCTCCTCGGTAACGACGGCGGTGTATTGTAAATTACCGAAATCGACGGTATGGTTACGCGACATCGTGCATACTATGCTATCTAAGTACAATGTTATGTCCTTAACCCTTCCAGTGTTATGCGCGCGTATCAGCGCCCAATCGGGCAGCTTAGCGCGGTCGCGTCTGTAAATCTACTTACGCCTGTAAATGTAATTACAAACGCGACTGGGACTTTTGCGTGCGTGGCATATACGCAGTACTGAGAGGGTTAACGGCACCGATACGCTTTCGTTACATCATGTGCCTCGGGAAATGTGTACGATCGATTAAATAAATATTTCACTATATCGAACAGGCGTTAATTTCTTTTTACATGGCAATCGAAACGACATGTATCCGACGAAGCTCGTGACGTTTGTTTCTCTTTCAACGGAACGTTCTGTGGGCCCCCTAGCGGAACCTTCTTAACAATATGAAAACAGTCATAAGTTTCCACGCTCAGTCTGAATCACAAGTTCCATTGCGTGTCTCAACAGTGTTCCGGTAAGAATCTTATTAATCTCAATCATTCAATTTGGTTCAGTTCTGTTTGTATAATTGAGGGTTTAAGGCTTGAGAATGAAAGGTACATTTGTCAATGGGAAACGAGCAACTATAGTCCACGTTTTTTTTTTTCAGCTCCTGTTGCTTAATATTTTCTGGAAAATCTCTCGTCACATTCGAGGGAGTGACGACAACGGATTCAGCTTGGAAAATTCTACAAAGTCGAATGATATTCGTGCGAGCATGGGGCGTACTTTCGCCTTAGATTTACTTGGTCGAAGAGGAAACGATTTGAGCACGTGTTGCGACCAGGGGCTCCCAACACTTTCCGCAAGTGCTGCGTGAACGTTTTAAATAGGTTGATAAGTTTGCTGGGGAAGTTGGAACGTTAAATATTGAATTTACAGGGGCGATTTCTATTAATCTTGAATTTTGAGCTAGCACAGAGCACCTGCGTAAGTTCGCGCGAGGACGCGAGCTGGTCGCTTGGGTTCTTACCGATACCGGGTGCGTGAGCACACCTTTTCATTCGATTTTATTGGTGAACGATGACATCGAGGTGATAGGGTAACGCGAGATCCTGCGGAGGATGGATCAGAAGTTTCATGAGACCTGGGTGGGTGATTATATTCGTTGAGTAATAGTAACGCGTGAGATGCATCGTTTTAGCGAGTGACTCGATGGAGGAATAAATAAACAAGGAGTAAAGGTTCGAAGGTATTCCCAGAATGGGAGTTTGAACACACGATATACCTGAAAATGCTGTTCGCATGCGGAGATCAAGTCGATTATCACTTTCACAGGACACTACAAAGTGGACCGCGAGGGGTCCTTACCATATAATTTTTCAAGTCCCTTTCGCAGCGACCCTTGGGTACAATTCTCGACTCACTTCTATGAATCGATGTAACACAGACGTTATTTAATTGATTATCTGTGCGAATCCGTGCACGACTTTCAATAGTTGGAATAGAAAAGACAGAAAACGAGGTTTCGCACGTAAACGAAAGTAGGAATCGTTTGTGTTATCTATCGCCAGCTATACTCGGACCTTAGCTTAATTGTATAATCGTTTAATGCCTACCCGATCCTGGATGCCAGCTACGAGAAGAACACTTGAGAGGACACTGATTGTGTTGTGGCAAAAGGAGGTCCGACAAGAGGCTTAGTTACAGTGCTCGCCCGACGAATGCTTACAGTCTTTAGTTACAGTCAATTTGCTTAATTAAAACTTACGTCCACCACGATACAGTGACATCGAATCTCTCCTTCGCAAAGAAGCCATACGAGAACGTAGAGAACGTATGAGAACTACAACGTGGCATCGAACCACGAAGGAACACGTCCAAGTGTCTCTTTAAATGGCAACGATCATCCTGTTACACAGTACAGTTTTTAATTAGTTTGGGTTCGGATCGATTATCGTCTGATTTACTTCACCAACACACTGGACGCACGACTGTCGCTTTGGAGTCTTTCGAAAAACGATTACACGATTCGGTTGAACAGTTTTACCACCAGTTCTCTGTGATTCGAAAGTACACAGCTTCAGTTCGTTCGAAAGAAGGCCGAACTCCTCATTTCCCGTTCAGCTGCCAGCGAAGCGTTAGGACCCACCAAACGTCCCAGTTCCTCAGAACTTGGACTCAGCGGTTCCTTCGAATTCCACAAAAGTCACTTTTTTAGCCCTCGCGTTGCCCTCTGGGGGCAACCCCTAATGCTATACGGATATCTCTTGTATCTGCACTCGTTTCTTGATCGTGTTCGTGCCACCACTGGTGCTGAGGGAGCTGGTGGTCCTCGTGGGCGGTTTCGGGGGCATCGGATCCTTGTGGATGGCGTTGCTGGTCCCATGGCCAGGTTTCTGCTCGCCCTTGGACTGGTCGTCCGCCTCCAGCGATTGACTGTGAGGGATCTGCTGGTGTTCCTGGATAGACGGGCTCCTCGCGAGGGTCGTGTAACACGGCGGCGGCTCTTGGGTAGGCCTGGGGCTCTCCGGCGATTTTATGGACGACCTGGTGGTCATTGGCAGAGATTCTTGCCCGTTGGGTGTGCAGTTCATCGCTGCCCTCTTCTTGTCGCGGTCCCTCTGGTAGTAGATGCCTGCGAATATCAGCATGTTCAGGACCAGCAGGATGCAGCCAACACCGACGGTGATGGCCAGGGCAGTGGTCGTGCTGTAGTAGTGGCGGGAAGCCAGTCGTTGCAGCAGCTCAGCGTCGTCCTCGGAATCGTCTAGAATGGGGACGATGTCCTCGGTGATGGCGTTCTCCCCTGTCGACGTGCTGCACGCCGTCGTCGAGGACGCGCTGGTCTTCGTCGTGCCTACCAGTGGCAGAGGGGTGTACCATTCGTCACGGACTGGTCCTAGAAAAAGGTAATAATACCAGGAGAACGATCATTAATCGTTGACTATTTAATAGTTGATTCATAACAGCACTGCCCTAACAGCACAAGGATTAAGGAAACCGTCGTTCACCTGCGTAGAAGTGGTCGCCCCTCTCCCGGAAATGATGATGTCGCATGGAGACGTCGTCGTCCCCTGGCCTATGGAGCTGCGGTATCAGGTTCAACCAGACTGCCATTTTATGGCCCCGGTAGTGGCTCTTCATCTTCGGCTTCATCGCTGAGGGAGACGGGAATGTGCGTTTAGAACATTAGAAGCGTTTAGAGGTCGATCGGTACGCGCGTGAAAGTTGAAATAGGAGAACGGAGGACGCACCGATGGTCAGGTACTGTTGTGTACCAGTCTCGTATGGTTCCCACGTGAGGCCACGGTACCGCGTCTTCTCTTTCGGCGTACCGTAGTCCACCGACTCGATCTTGTGCGGCTCGTTTGGGTTGCCGGTCTTCGCGAAGTTGGTGAAGAAGGTGAGGACCGCCTCGGCAACGCCTTGATCCTGGCGAGAGTAATTCCGCGGGAAGAAAGCTCCGCCAGCCACCAACGGCAGTCCGAAGATGTACGGTATGTCGTCGCCGCGGAGGCTGCCCAGTCTCTGTAACAGAATCTTTTGTCATTGTGGCCATTGTGCCTACGATGAGTCCTTTTATAAGAGTCAAAGAAGAATCGGCGCTAATCGGTCATACAAAACGCTTCCATTACGAATGTTAGAATTTAAGCGTAACAAAGAATCTCCGAGATCTCGATGAAAAGGAGAGGAACTTCTCCTAACGATTTGCTCCGGGAAGGGAAGCTTAACTGCGAGGACAAGAGTCTTAGCGATAACCATGGACCAGCTGCAGGCCCGTCCGAATCCAACAATTGTAATTGCAAAGCAGCGTGTATGCCGGGACGTGGCCAATTTTGTTTGTGTGCCTCCGGGACGCCGGGGTCACGGGATGCAAATCCTGTTAATTCGCAGCGCAAGCAACCCGAACGTAGCTTCCATCTCGCCTTACCCTTGTCGCGTATAAACGTGACGCGTAGATGGGCTACGGATTGGTGTAAGTACATAGTATATACGCGCGTGCATAGACCTTCCGCGCGACGCCGACTCTGCCGAGAAGAAGCGAAGCGGGATTAGCATTCGTCCTCGAGAATTCGCTGCTCCGCCTTAATGCCTATTGGCTTGGCATTTCTAATGGATAAGTTACTTAGTTAAACGCGCTCCGTCGCGTCCAACCGAGCAGCTCTTGTCTGCTTTCAAGCAAGATGGGGACTTGGGAGGAACATGTGTACCAATGTGTTAAGCACAGTTTTATGCTGCAGAGTTGGGGGAAGGTGCAGTAGAAGAGAGAATTTATGTTTGTTGTTTAATTGATATTGGAATTTCAAGACGTTGTTGTCGATTTGAGATCTACTTCAAGGTCTACTTCAAAGTAAGTGGCATTTTACAAGCACTCGTTAATTTTCCAGGTGATTAGTCGTGAATAATAGGTGCAGGATTATTTATGGCAGGTAACAGCGATAACTGGGTGACTGTTGAAAGCAATTTACTTTCTACACTAATTAGGCCAGTTAAGGTAGAGAGGGGATTGATTGAACGAGTGGCGTTCATTTGAAGGGTAAAAAACGGAAAAATGGACATTCTCGGTTTTTTCTTTTACCCTCCATTTTCAAAAGAACATGGAAATTTTTTAGATCCATTGCTGGTAGTATTCCAAGTAGGTACTCTAGGCACGAACTTCGTAGTTCTTCCAAAGAAGCACACGAATCTCGCGCAAAGTTAGACACGTGTCACGAGGACCATGAATCACAGTGCAACTGGAGGTTAATAATTCTCACCTGGGGCCACGGTTAATAGCGATTTACTGCGTTCACTTGGCTCGGTGGCCAGCCGTGCACGCACAAAGCGGAATTTAATTAAACCGAGAGTGAGTGGCGAACGGTGGCCCACCCGCTTAATAAGTTCTGGTGTCGCAGCGAACTCTTTGCAACTTCGGGCATTACTATAATCAACGCGCGTCGTCGTTGAATTTAGAACCCTTGGGAGGTAGAAGTATCTGCCTCGAGTTAGGAATCGCGCTGGGAACTGGAGAAAAGGGGTGGGATGAAAAGTGTGAGGGAATAAAAAAGAAAGGGGGCAACTTTGAATGGAAGAAAATGACGCGGGGGTTAACGTGACGTAGTTGGGAGAAAGAAGGGAAATTGAAGGAACCGAAGTTACTCGTGGCCCGATCTAGCTCTTCCGGCGCTCTGGATAAAAATAATATTTGCCGCCTTTTATATTTATTTTACTATCCGGCCTCGACAGAATTTAGATTGTGATTTTATAAAATAAAGAAATTTTTTGTATTTTTTGTGAATATAGTCACATTCATCTGGATTGGCCAGACATAAAAAGCTGAGACACATTCCGTGACCCTAAAATTTACCGTTCGAAAGTTTTTAAGCGACAGACAAACATACGAACATATAAACTTTCTGCTTTTATATATTAAGATTATAGAGGAGAGTTGCCTATATTGTACTGGTCACTTAAATCGTACCTCATCAGTTTCTGAGTCTGATGATAAAAATATCAAGTAAATGCGAAATGAGAAATAGAAACAAAAGCATTCAAGCTTGCACCCTATATTGCGCGTGCCATAAATATTTAAAAAATCAGGTATTATTAATGTAACTTTTTACAAGTTTATTTTAGCTGTTAATAATCAAACCACGCAGCTTTGTCCTGTATTTTTGTATTTTTCTAAAAGCGGGTTTAATTTAGAATATTCTACATTAATTTTATGTACATATTAGCATATTACACACTATTAGTATTAGTCACTTGTGTTGAAATTAGTACCAAATATGAAATATAACGCAAACTATCTTAAGTGGTACAATATCAGCAACCTTCCCCTAAATAATTATTTTAAAATACAATTTTTGACAGCGAGAGAAATTTTTTACAGATATTTGTTAAATTACAAAAGCCTCTTGTTTTATACAAAATTTAATATTCATAAATTACCAATTAACCAATTCTGCCGCCCCAAATTCGTTGCACTGGGCATTTGCTCTGCTTTCGCCCGCCTAGATCGAGCTCTGAAGTTACGAACCGAGAAGAGAAAGAGTGGAACCAGAAGAGTAGAGGAGATAGATTCGCTAGTGTATAAATTCGGAGAATATTTTTGGCTGACCGTCAAAGTGTTGTATGCATACTGGTCTATTTTCGACCTCGAATGGACTTTTCCCAAAAATTCTGCGGGACGCAATGGCTTCGCCGTGGACGAACATCGATTTCTGGCCGCCCGCTGTTGCCCGAAAGTCAATGCAACGCGCCAAAGAAATACAAATTCGATACACCGTGGCTTTTATCGCCTCCGAGCAAACCTTCCGCTTCCTCCGAGTACAATCACGAAAAGGCGCCTGATCGGATACAAATTGCACGCGATGGGCTTGTCGTACGCGCGGTAAGTAGATGTAAATTTATTGGCTTCGGTAATAAACGGGGTTAAATTAATTACGCCGGTAATTACGCGGAGCTGTCGATTAAAATTCATAGGCAACGTTCTCCGTGGGAAACAAAATTGTACACGTTAATTGGGGTTAATCGATGGTGTCGCTGAATGCAAATTCGACACTTGCAATTATTCAAGCCGCGGCTTAATATTTTACGCCGACAAATTGCGCTCCGCGGAGTCAACTCTACTTACGTGGATCATCCCTCGCGTCACCCTTGAAATTCAGGCACACCACAGGAAGCTTTAAACAGGAGCAGCCTCCTCGTGTTACAATAAACTGATTTACGAAAATCACCATTGTCGTCTGTTCCTTTCGACTTCATTTTAAAGGCCTCCAGCAGAGTCCGCGAGTGCACCCGCGAATTATGGCCCCGCTCGTTTGCGACGGTACCTCGAGCGGCCATTATCGCGCGAAATCGGCCACTCCCGACCGGAAGTTGCCAGTAAATCACCGGGAAGCCGATTTTCCCATTGAAAAACCGCTCCGCTAGCGCGGCTCCCAGGCAACGGCGAGCGGGAAAAGGGGCTTAATAACGCGAACTTTCCAGATCCCGGCGTCGGCCAAGTTCCAGGGCGGGAGGGAGGTAGGGGGGGGGATAACGTCCCTTAATTTACACCCACGGCCTTCGTCGTCCCTTGGAACCCGCGCGATAATGCCACCCCGTCATCCGGCGGGCTCTCGAGGCGTTTGATTAAATCAGTAGCTTCATCGTGGAATCATGGGCAGCGGTTAGCACGGGGATACCGCCGCGGAACGAGAGGTCGAAATGAAGGGGTGAATCGATGCCGGGGAAACGGAAGATTGGAGTGGCATCAAGCGATCTTCGCAGGCGAAGAAACGAGAGCGCCGGCTCAATTGCATTCTTGCAATTGAATTAAGCTGAGCCGAGAAGTGGGCTCTGCTTCATCTCGTCCCTAAGATTGCGCTCACTGTGCCAAAGCAACGAGGTTTCCATTTTTTTTTTTTTAAAAGATGTAATAGTATTTTAGATACAGCGGCGTCCTTGGGGTAATTTTATTATTGAAACCGCGAGCGACTTTGGTGGGGTGACGTTATTTTCTATTCTTACAGTTTCCACGCGAGGTTACGCCGTGGATTAAGTTAGATTCCAGCATCGGGGTCTTTCTTTCCCTTGCGCTCCACTTTCGCGAAGTCGAGCTGCACGCGCGGAACTAAGGACCCGCGTCTATCGTAAAGCCTCGTGTGCTGAAAAAATTTCACGAAGAATCAAAGGGAGTAAACACCGGGCAGCGAAATAAACAGGCGAGAAATAAGTATACAGCGGGGAAAGGAAGTGGATCAAAGGGGCACGTTTACCGGCAGCATTTCGTGCGGGCATTTACTGCTAAGGGGCATGGCTTCTTTTGAATTAGTTCCGACGTGAAATGCTCCATTCGCGCCGGGCTATTTCACATGCCAGAGGGACTCGGAGTTGTTGATCGAGATTCAAAGAATCTTCTACGTAATTGCTTCGCCTATTAGATACTCTAAAATACTGAAAATAGAACCTAGAGCAGTGATCGAAACAAAAGTGCCGTTTCAGTTTAGTTTTCTAATCTCACGTTCTAACATATTACACAGAGGTTAGGCATAATAACAGTTACAGCCGGGCCTATGTATTTAAAATCGGTGTAATAAACGCCGAAAATAAATAGAAAAATACGAGTTTCAAACTTTTCTTTCATCCACCACTGCATTTCCATATTAGTTTTACTTTATCCTCCCCATCACCTTACCAAAGTTCTCAAGTATTCCCTTCTACATTCTCACACTCCTCAAGATACACTCTGTACATGAAGCTTGAAACAGATTATACTTGCCATCAGAAACTTAATTCCATTACTAACCTGCAAGTAGGCGCTGACTTTCGTTTGATGGCTGAAGTGATAGAAGTAGGTCTTGGCTCCTCTCCTGGCATGATAAAAAGCGATCCTCATGAGCGGAGCCACCGTGTGGCCGTCGCTAAGGGCCTCTATCGTCCAGTCCCTTATAATGATAGGGTGAAGCACCGATTTGTCCCAGTCCGTGTACTCGTTCCTAACCGCGGAGAAAATCTCGTTCAGGTGGTAGACGTACGCGTTCCTGATGAACGTCCTCAGTATACGGCTCCTGTGGTCCTCCTCGAACCCGTACTGTATATCATTCGCGTTGAAGTCCAGATTCGACTCGGTGGTGGACACCCCCAGGATAAGGGGCACCTTGATGAACGTGTCGCTCGCCCTTTCCATGTCCAGCCCCGGGTCGGGGTTATTTTGGTCCACTGGAAGGCCTGGTCCCATTCGAGGCACGAATCTGCCCCGCAAAACCATCAATTCGTGGCTGGTTTGGTTGTAATAACGAATCGATGCGACCCAATTGGCCGTAGATCAATCACGGCCTATCGCGAATTGTCATTCGCTTCGAGCCCGGAATAAACGCGTTACTGTGTGGCCTAAGTGCGCGTGTTGGTATGTTTCTGGGTTACTAACAGTGGGTGTTTGGCTGGAAGTGGTATCGGCAGAGACGAGTGTCGGCAAGCGGTGAGCAGATTAAGAGGGGCAGCTTGATCGAGATGGGGTAGTAAAGAGGTAGTGGCTCACCGAATCTCTGGAAGCTCGATGGACATCAGATCGCGAAGAGGCACGGCGCGAAGGCAGTCGGCGATGTCTTCGTCACTTTCCGCGGAACAGCCTATCTGTTGCGCCACTTTTAGGCGCAGGTCGTTTGGATCGTGAACGGAGGCCCACGGGCTTAAAGATGAACCGCTGGATAATACCACGCGGTGAAATAGACCTGCAAGGAATGGTGAATTAGGGAAGCGAGGATTAGGGAAGCCAGGTTTGCTTCCAAACATCTCCATTTCTACTCTCTAGTATCGAACCTTAAAGGGACTAGGCAGTCGAAAAATCGATTTTTATTGCATTTTCCGAAAGTACTATCTTTCCTGAATAAAATGTCGCTTGGTTTATATTAAAACTCGCAAAATTGTTGATTTGGCAGCTGAAACGGTGAAGCGGCAAGCTATAGCGTCGTTTTTGCCCAGAAACTTAAGCGCATTTTTCTCGAATCTTTTTTTCTCTTGGTTTTTCCCTGATTGCGAACGAACGGAGGTTCAGATCGACTTGAAAAAATTACAGGATGTTTAAAACATGTGCTATTCCACGTGGAACCTCTGATATAGTCCATAAAAATTTGAGATTTTAATAAAAAAATGACAAAGTCACCGGTTTTTAGTAGCGCACAAACAAGAACGAATTTTTCTCGGAAAAATCGCCGTTTTTCAGCCACCAATCGCATAATTTTCATTTAATTTTTGTTTTTATAGGTTCCACTGGAAACTATGAATCCAACAGACAAGAATCACACCTTTGAAATCGGATTACGTCACATTTTAAGACCGACATTAAGGAAAAAGCACAGAAAAACATTGAAATGTTTACCAGTCTGCAGCGCCATTTTTAAGACACATATATATTTCATACCAATCATTTCCCAATCTGTATGGTAGTAATAAACATTGGGTAAAAGAATACATCTGGATGTGCTTTCATTTTTTTACAAATAAATAAATGACAGATACATCTGGATGTGCTTTCATTTTTTTTACAAATAAATAAAGGAAATTCGTTTTCCCACGAAAAACGACTGCTTGAGTAAGTCCCTTTAACTGGTTCAAGCTGTGACTGACTAAACTCTGTCGTAACCACTGAAAGACTACGTAAATCGAGTTCATTTCAACTGTCCCAGTTATATTACTTATATCTACTGTCTTAAACTTAGTTCTGCCTTTAATATATTCCCTAGACTGGTAATATACGTAAACAGTAGAACGCTGGTTGTTGAATTCTGTGATTTAACAGTACAAGAGAGCAGGAGGGGCCCGAACGTCTGACCAATTTCGGGCATTTCTACTGTCCCACAGTGCCACTTTCTTCCCCGCTCGAAATATCTGTTTAAATGAAATATGAATGAAATATACGCATCACTGTTAAGGCAACTTTGAAGGGGATAGCGACGAAATGCGTTCAAGTTTATCATCCCAGGCACCGTACTTGCAAACACAGCATCGAAGAAAGGGCGCATTAAAGTCTGACGGATACATCGAAGTTATTACAGCGCGGGCAAGTCGTTATCCACGATTTACGCGATAATAAAGGATATTCAAGGAGAGTGAAGCGAGAGTGGTGGCGAATTATGGCGTACTGGGACACAGGTAAAGACATAATCTACGAGCACAGTGAATAGAACACGAACTTGTCGCGTCTTTACGAGAAAACTATTCTTCTCACTTTCAGAGCGCCCATTCCCTCCACGCATTTTTATACAACAGAATGGAAGGCAGCACGCCATTTGAATATCCGAAATATACGCTCCCGTAACACGCAATTAAACGAAACCGCCTTGGGCAACGATACTCCCACGAGCGTTCCGTAACAGCTGCTGCGCCCGAATCAGACGTCGAAGTCTGAAACATTGTTTTCCGCATGAATTTTCACGCTGCCACTATCCTGCCGCGCTCCGAAGCGAGGGGATTGCAAAGCAGGGGGTAACCGAGGCGACTGCAGACGGCGGACCTTTTAACCATCGGCGACTCGGCGTGGAAATGTTGCAACGTATTAATCCTGCGAGACGCCGAAGGGAAATGCAGGTACGTGTCCAAATGTAAATGTTCTAGCGCTCGTCGGAACGCAAATATTTGCCATCTACGATTTCCATACGGCATCTATCGGTGTAATTTTCGGAAAGCGATATTTGCCTCAAACGACTGCAAACCCCTCTCGCGTTGATCATATTTTCGGATCGACGATCGCCGTTTCGCTCAGCGATCCGCGTTCCCGAGTGTTCCAATATTCGCACGAACCGCGGCTTCGCGTTTTTTTTCTGTGTACATCCCCTCGACACACGTGGCACAGGGGATCGCGATCGCTCGCTCTTCCGATCGGAAGAATTCCCCGTAACGCGGTTTTTTACAATCATCCTACGGTCTGTAAATATTCGAGAAGGGTCGGAAATCTTATTTATTTTCATAACACCTTCGAGGATCCTTTCATTAGCTACTCTCGGATCGACGTAATCCATTAAAAGGGAGACCCCGCCTGCAATATTAAATCGCGAATAATGGGTAGCAAAAGTTCGCCCTGATAAATATTCCGTGTGCCAATGAGCAGTTCGCGAACTACAACAGAGTCAACATTTTCTCCAGAAGTACTTGAGCCAATCCATTCGGCAATCGATCCACGGTGGCGCTTCAATTAATTAGCACCCCCTCGATAACCTGTCGGCGGGAATCGCGGTTTCCGTTTTCCCTCCTCGTCATAAAACGGTCGTTGACTTCGTTCCCCCGCCGCGAGCCATCGGGAACGAGAGCCGGGAAGATAGGGGGGAAGACAAATCGCACCGTGGGCGGAGGGATCCGTTTAAACGGGACAAAACACGGCAACTGTGTAGATCTACAGAGTCAGAGGGAAGTCGGGATCGCGAGAGGATAGGGGATGTATCGAGAACGCTGCGGAATTGTATACTTTTCGTTAGCGGGATTGGCAAAGATTAAAGGCAAACAGGGAACTGTGGGCGCGCGACGATAATAAGCAGGGCTTCCGACGAGCTGTTCGTGGATCTTCGAGAAGGGAAGGCTTCGTGGATCGGTACCGATTGTGTCGCGAGGAATCACGGAAGCCAAGCGTAATGATTTGTGACTTTGTTGGTTCGAGAGGGATGAAAGAAGAGGGATGGGAAGAGCTGTTTCCTCGTCGTTCGAAAATTCATTTGAACTTCAAGATATGGTAAGTTAATGTTACTTTCATATCGCTTCGAACTCCTTTCAACCCCTCGGTGTTCCTTCGAAGATCATTTGAATTTTATTTTCCAATAAAATTCTTTTCGCCCTATCAAACGAAAGATCTATTTTAAAAACGGGGTAAGGTAACTACTCCGCTGATCTGTCACGAAAGCTTTGCAATGTAATCGGTTTCTAGTTCCGCTCGCGGAGAATCGGAAGCGCATCAAAGTTCCAGAGCGACGCTGGTCTCTATAACGGCGGCGAACCTAATTTATCGCCCATAGTCCGAATATTACACGTTACTGTTTCCGAGTAACGCGGCTATGCCTTGGCAGTATCTCTCCGTGGCTCCCAAGGGGAGGGCTTCTTATCGTTTCGTCAGCCCGATTAAACGGCGCATCCTGCATGCAAATTGCTTCGTTCGTCTCGTGAAAATTTTACGGACGGGCCATTGGGAACGTCGCGCTGGTAACGTTAGACCGTCGTTACGTCTTAGAAATGTAGATTCAGAAAGTTTCGGTCGCTGGAAACTGCGTCTCGCATGAAATACGAATTATGCACGTGTGACCCCTCCGAGGTGCTCCGGTGAATCTTGATACCTGCCCCCGCCGGGGAGAATTCGCTGCTCCCTACGAGAATCGTATTGCCCGGTGGCAGCTGTCTCATTCAATCGCCACGTCTCGCGCGCGTCTCTTCTATTATCACGGAAATTTTGTCAATTAAAACAAATTGCCCATATAATACAAGGGGTATGATATTGAATTGCTAATAGCCGTGTACTGGGGCAAGCCACTTCTCCTAACACGTGCGCATTCATTTCAGAACGAATGAAATCAGTATTTTGAGGGTTTACTATAATGGAAAAGTAATTCCTAGCGATTTTTTGCTAAAGTAAAATGCGGCTGCAGCTGGCTTTCAACGTTTGGTATTGGAGGAGAGGGTGAAACGTAGAATAGAAAATGTTGACTTGTGCGGTAGGTACACAATTTGAACATTTCGCTGTGCCTTTTTCAGCCGGCAACGATGTTTCTGAATTTCATGAGAGTGCGCGTAGACTTTGTACGGTAAAAAAAGTGTATTTTTGCTTTCAGTACGCGAAAAGGCTGGTTCTGCCAGAGATCCAGGCAGCTTTGTTGCGTTCGTTAATGCTGTTTGACGATGCAACGAGCCGCGGTTTAATCCCCGTCTCTGGAGGAGCCGCGAAATGAAACGGACGCTGGATAGGAAAACGAAAGCAGCGGGACTGCCGGGTTTCAGGGCGAGATGGCGAGCCTGGTTTATCCCTCTCGATCGTAGACCGATCTTCTTCCGGCTGATTGCCATTTGCAAAGAATCGCGCGGCGAATTGTGCCGAGGCCTTGAGGTGGTGGAAAAAACGCCGGCCGAATTAAAATTCCGCGTACACCACAGATTATCATGCTAATACAATGAGTACTCATTTCCATGGAAAATTCAGCCCTCAACTGACGAAAGCTTTTGCGGACGGGCCACTGCGGTATTTCTGATTTCTCAGACTAACGAGGATTGACAATCCCATCCATCGTTGCTATCTGTTATTTTCCATTTTAAAAAAGGGCCACGGAGAAATATTTCTGGGCAATGAAGTGTATTGGCGAGAGAAAAATGTTTGAATATATTTCTTGAAATGTTTCATCGACAACGCTCTTGTTGAAATTCAATCAGTGGGCTAACGCGTTCAATTAACCTGGGAAATAACTTGCACACCCTGTTCCCCGGTTCGAAATATAGGTACCGCGAGTGATCCTATGGGATAAAATATTTCCTGATTTATCAAGCCACCCCTATTTCGATATCCCCCCCAAAGTCTCCCCCCGTCGAGATCGATAAATTCATCTCGAGAAGTCCTTCGATTCCGCTGCCATCGTTCGTCCCGATTTCACCCTCCTGGTAAGATCGAGCGTGTGCAGAAGACAGGGCTCGACAAAACATCCATCTCGAATTAAATTCGAGGGCCAAAACAAACCTGGCTGCCTCCGAGCACTGCGAAGAAATAGGATTACGCGTCTCGGGAGTCATCCCTGTGTCGTCCCTTTTCACCCCCTGCTCGCTCTTCACCCGTCATCCAGCACCCCAGCTGTTCCACGGCTTTCATAGACGGCCCCATACGACCGATTGGCTTTGCGAGTAATCGTGAACGCAGTCGGACGTGATTCCTCGCGAATGGATTGATTCAACGTGCGTCACTCACATCCGTTTCCTCGGGCGATTCCAGGAAACACTCCCCTTCGAACGAAATTGGGATACTAGGGGCTATTTAATTCTTGAAGCACCGCTACTTGAATTTTGATTTACTAAACCGTCGGTTGCAATACCTAAAACATTCTGTTCCAAGTGATTCGAGTCAACGATATATCCTCCATCAGCAAATATTCTCTTTTCCCCCGTGTAATTACTCAAGGTGACTTTTACCAGTCCACTTTATCTATAGTCTGACAAACGTCGAAGAGACACGGAATGTTCTCGTTCTCGTGGAGCGAAGAAACGTCGGGGTAAGATAAAGGGGTCACGGAACGGTGGGACTAGCTCCAGATGCTCGCGGCCGCCCGAACAGGATCCGTTCCCCCAGACCTGGCCATTTCCCGGGGCTTCCGTTTGCACCGGAAACGCTTGCAAACAGTTTACATCTTCGAGGAGCCTGCCTCGTCCCGCGGCTAACGTGCCGTCTCCGTTTTCTGGAGCGGCCGCAGGAAGCGTCCCTCCAGCTTCCCCTCTCCGCGTTCGAGGCCGGCGCGGTCCTTTCCACGGCTCCCTCCTTTTCATCCCGATACCACGAACGGCGAACGACTAACTTCCGTCGAATAAGAGGGGGGGCGAGGGCTTTCCGATCCGTCGTGGCCAAGCGGCGCTAGAATGCACTCGAGCGGGGAACGGAGAGCCGCTGCCGGAAGTTGATGCCACGAACGGACAACTTTTACCCGCGTCCTCTCCCTTCTTTCACCCCCTCTCCATCGGCGGACAGGCATATGTCCGTTAGCTTACGAATCCCGGGGGAAGGTGAATCCGTTGAAACTTCAAGGAAATTAACCCCGTGGCTTCGCATCGGTCGAGCTACTCGCGCACGATGCTTTCTTTACTGCCGCTTCCTTGTTCCTCGACGATGGATGTGGTTTAAGGTTTCTGGGCACCCTGTACCTATGTGCTTCTTTAATTGTATCGGCAAGGTTTGCCATTGTAACGGGGCAATTATATGTGAGAGTGGAGGAAGGGTAGTAGAGTAAATGTAATTAAGAATTGTTGTTGGTTGTATTCGATGAAATAGAATTTTTTAAGAGGCCTAGCTTAACCCTTTAAGGGGTTAGGACACAGTAACGGGCCAAGAAAGCAGACGATTTTTAAACGACGATAATACGAAAAGTGAACAATCGATTAATATAAGGTTTTGTGTTTTAGTTCACTATATTATGAACTATAAGAAAAGCATATAATATTTACAAAATAGTATTTGTACGCCGTGCAATGTCTCCATTTAAAATGTCCATTTTTTTTCGGATGGCCAACTGGTGGGCCGGATTCCGGCAAATCGGATGAACTGTAACAAAAACCCCAAAAATGTCATAAACTATAATATATTTCCTAAGCATTGACGATCTAACATTTTAAATTTTTTAATTATAGTACAAAATATAAACAAAAAGATCACACACTTTTGTCGAAATTTGATCATTATTTTTCAAAAACATCGGTCATTTTGTCAATTTTCGCAAAAATTGAAATGTTGGATCGTCAATGCCTAGGAAATATATTATAGTTTATGACATTTTTGGGGTTTTTGTTACAGTTCATCCGATTTCCCGGAATCCGGCCTACCAGTTGGCCATCCGAAAAAAAATAGACATTTTAAATGGAGGAATTGCACGGCGTACAATTGTTATTTTGTAAATATTATATACTTTTCTTATAGTTCATAATATAGTGAATTAAAACACAAAACCTTATATTAATCGATTGTTCACTTTTCTTATTATCGTCGTTTAAAAATCGTCTGCTTTCTTGGCCCGTTACTGTGTCCTAACCCCTTAAAGCATTTTAACCCTTGAACCGTTATTTCAAAATTGTGAGGCTGATTTACAGTGGGTGGCCAAATTATTATACTCGATCCAAAGGTTTGAGATTTTGTATGTTTAACCGGTTAACTGGCACGGCTTTTTTTTTTACTATTTGTGCCCAAACTGGCAACATCGAAAAATTAAGTGAATCGCACAAAATTTGGTATACAGGGGTTTTTTTAGTCGCTGAATCGATTCCGGGAGTTATTTTTTCATCTGACACATCCAACTCCTACAAAATAGGATTTAGGGGTGAGTTTTTTCAATTCTTTACTAAATTGAGTCTTTACTAAATTACCATATTGAGTCTGCCATATTGAAATTTAAAATTCCAATGCCAAATTCAGATTCAGCGACCCCAAAAACCGCTGTATACAATTTTTCTAAATCCCGATAATATTTTAATACTTGGCAGCCATTTTGGGTCGGCCATTTTGTGTCTGCCATATTGTATTTTACAATTCCAATGCCAAATTCAGATTCAGCGACCCCAAAGACCATTACATACCAAGTTTCATTCAAATCGTTTGAAAATCAAAAAAGTTATTCCATTTGATCATATATGATACAAAGCAGAATTGGGCAGATTTTTTTGATCGCATATGATACATTGCCAGTTAACCGGTGAAGCAATGGAATGGCTGTATCTCTGCGCACAAAGGTCGCAAAAAAATTTAAAAAACGCATTTTAACGTTTGAAGTTTTTAGTTTTTGAATGAAGGAATCAAACTTTTTCTGAAACTAAGTTTCAGAATTTTTTGCCTAGATTGAACGTATGCACCGGCCAAAAAAAAATTTCCCATCGAAGAGCTTTTATAGAGCAAACATTTCTTTTTAATATCGTTTTTGTGGTTTTGTTGTATGATTTTTATTGACCTAGTTATTCGCGATCAAAGCAAAAAGGGCACATATCACTTTGAAAAACTATAACTTGCGACCTCATGATCGTAGACAAGTTTTCATGAGTGTTTTGAACAGATTTGAGATTTCTTTTTAATCGTATTAAAGCTATTTTAAAATGATCCGAAAAATTGACGAAAATGTTTTGAGTATAATAATTTGGCCACCCTTTGTACATGTTGTATCTTGTTATTTTGAAATGGAAAGTATTGATTCCCTTTTTTTATAATACCCAATCCACAATAAATTTTCGAGGAGAATGTTTGATTTTTTAAACCGAAAACATTGAAATCTAATTCACCATCGCGCTCCCCTCCCCCCATGCATAATCGAGCTTCTGAAATTCGTGCGTTCTATTGATAGACAGAGTAGTGGTTAAAGATATACTTCGAACACCTAGCACTCAAATAACAGGCGCAAGTGACAAATTTGCACTAATTATTCGTTGATGGCCTGCTAATTTAGCTTCATTTCTCGGGTCAGCGAGTCTTCGAGGCACAATTATATTCCCTCGTTCCACGAAATTCCGTGTAATAATATAACACGGAGACAGGATATTTGCGCTGCTCTCGACAGCGCCCTACGTATAAACATATTGTTGTAATGCCGCCTAAATTCGCATGGTACTGTTGTTGTACGAATTCGCTCGCCCCGTGGCCGCTCCAGCATGAAATAGAAAGTCCGATCCGGATCCAACTCGTGCGCGCGACGGCAATAAAAAATACATTTTCGGTTGCCGAGGAATAAAAGGAGGGCCACGCAATTTGTCACCATTGCGAGAGATCGATACCAGCAATTTTTTTTCCTCCCCCTTTTCGTTTCTTCTCTTTTTTTTTCTATTTTTGTTCACGGAGATGTTCCACTATCTCGATTGTCGGCTCCGCTGGTTTTGCCAGGCTAATCTCTCGCCGATTAATCTATCGAGTTTCGCGCGCGTGCCGGATTCCTCTAATCGTGCCCGACAGCGATATTTCTGCTCTATTCCGAATCGATTTTCATTCGAGATCCGCTTGTTATTGTACGGTTCTCTGTCATCCACTGGATCCAACTAATCCGCGATTCGACTTTAATCGTTGCTTTTGAGCGCGCGATACGTCAAAGTCGCCTAATCTTCAATACACATTCCGTTCATCGTTGAATAAACGTATAGAATCGAGTTAAATGCGACGGGCATCGACGGGGCGCGATTCGTCGCGACGAATGAAGCTGAAAACGTTTTTTTCGAATCTTTTACCTACCATCTATCGTTAACCAGTAAATCGATTTCGAATTTGCGTGTCACACGCGTGGCTATAATTTAAAGTGGCGGGAGAAGAATTCCTCTTGAGACAACTTTAACAATTTAACAATTCACTTCTTTTTCATATTGCGAATTAATTCATATTATGTGAGTTGCCATATTGAATTAATTATGAAATTGTCTCGACTCTTTTAAATTAAAATATTTGACGATATTTAACGGAAAGGGTAGACACTTGTTAGCTGACGGGCGCCAAATCTCCAAATCCGCCCCTGTGGTTAGGAAGAATCAAAAGGTCGTCCCAGCATAAAAGTCGCAGCTCTTTTCTTACCTTTGCCGTAAGGAGCAAGCAGCAGAAAGTTCACCAAAGCGGCGCCCGTATCATGGCCGATCAGGGTGATCTTGGTCGGGTCGCCGCCGAAGGCAGCGATATTTTCACGCACCCAACGCAGTCCCATGGCGATGTCCTTCAAGGCCAGATTCCCACCCGATCCTGGGGTCCTGTCCGGGTAAGGGCGAGTCCTCAAGAACCCTGGAACACCGCCAAGCATTGGCACAGCCGACGTTTCCCACCGGATAAACAAGACGCGGCAAATATTTTGGGCGTTCCTATTATACTATCGGGTCCTTCCTCGATCCTATCTCTCCCCCCCCCCCTCTCCTTGTCTCCCAATCGTGGCCACATTCTCGTTTACCGTTTCCGGACGGGAATCGATGCGGCACAAGGGGAGCCCGTGCGATTCGGTAAATACATAAATATATCGCAAATGAAATCTAGCTTTTTATCGAGCCCAGTCGCGCAATAAAGTTGTACGCCGTGGTCGCGGGGTATTTCGCGTGTTGTTTCCATTACAGGGGATCGGAAATTGCGGGGGACGGTCGCATCGTGTATCGGTTATTTTCGTGTTACAGATACTGCGTAATTGAATACGGTAAGGGGGCCATGAAATATTAATCATCGTCGGGATTTATTAGCATGACAGGGTGCTCGCAATTATTCAAATTTCCTTTGTATAAAAGTGATTTCGAGCGCTGCTGATTGCATAATCGCTGACGACGTTATATGTATATATATATATATATATATATATATATATATTGCGGTAATGGATGAAAGGTTGATCGAGGGGTGTTGTGGGTACATACCTAAAATTCCTAGACGATAGTTGAGCGTGATCACTATAACGTGGCCAGCACTGGCTAAGACGGAACCGTCGTAGACGTTCCCTGTTCCCCATTCGAAACTTTCACCGTGGACGTACACCATTACCGCGTACGGTGCCTCCAGCCCTCGGGATCCTGCGAAAATACAAATTCGAAACCATCTGGGTAAATATGGTGGGAACGCGATGATGTCGGTGTTGATTCGCGAAACAGCGGTCCTAACAAACGTGGGACTAAGGTAGTACATACTTTCACAAATTAAATAAGAAACTAAGGAGTAACTAATTTACTATGTATCTAGTAACTTGGTAACTTATCAAAGACATATGACAAAGAAATATTAAGTGAATTTAATCCAATAAACGCGATAAGCTGCATGCTTTTGCAATTTCTAAAATGTTAATAATTACACAATTTAAGTCGAAAGAACGTGTCTTCTTATCGTTGAGAGAATAAAAAAATTGGTACTAATAATCCTGTTTAGATATCCCTTTATTCTGTTACGTTCTGCGTGTTCGTTTCACGCCAGTCAGTAGAAGTGGTCAGTGCTGCAGCAGACGAGGCAGAGGTCCTAGTTTAATTAGCTCGGCCCGCGCGAGGCTAACGTGGTAAAACACTCGCGATTACACCTGACAGTCCTGAATAAGGGTGCCGAAAGCTTGTCAAGGGAAGCGTCACGGGGAAGAAAACCACCGAGGGGTTCAATTGGCTAGATTAAAACACATTCGGGGACTAGGAAGTTTCTGTGAGGAATCAGCAGGGTCAGGGGATTAATTTTCCTCGTAAATCTGCGAGTGGTACTTGCAGATCGCACGCTATTGACGTCGAGGAAATTACTTGATGCCATTCCTTCGTCCTTCCATATATGAACCTCTGTTCCATGGAAGACTGATAAATGTCAAAGTAAACTAATCTTTGGAAACAATGGTGCAACTTCAATTATTATAATTTAATATGCAATATTCTGTCACAAGGATTTTGTTTCAACGTTAATCCACATATACAGGATTAAAATTGAAACAATAACCCTGCGCAAACACGTCTCATAAATATATTCTTTACACTCCCTAGCAGTCCCGACAATCGTGCAAACGCGATGAGTTACGAGGAAATTTATTAAATAAGATTTAATGGGCGAATAAATTCGAGCCGTTACAACGTTATCGCGACCGACCGACATTACGCCCGGCATTATTTATTCTGTTACAATTACTTTATATTTGCTCGCGGGTTTTTGGCATGTCGCGAGATACATTGTGCGTTACCAGCGTTAAAAGTATCTTACCGACGGGGAACGACGCGTAATTAAACGTTACAGAGATAAGGGTTCGCTTCGCTGTTTCAATAAAGGAAACTGTCAGCGGAGGGAAAATCGTGGCTCGGTAGAGTTCGTTGGATTTCAATTCATTAGATAGGGAATTGTTTTACGCTCTGGTTTCGCGATGTCACTTCGCTGCGCGCCCTTTTTCGCGTGCAGTGGGAAACTCTGTTGTAATCTCGTCCGTGCAAGAGGATCGTCCGTTTTTATTAATTCTCTAGTTCTGTGTCCCGATTGCGCGTTGCTCGATTCTTTATCACGATGCTATCAGTGCGCCGGATACTGTAACACTAGATTTCAGTATGAGATGAGAGAGTGTCGCGGACAAGAAAGGAAACGATGCCACAAGTTGTGAGTTTTAAATCGAATTGTGGATAAATTGGTAGACCTGTGCGATGCTTTGGAATAATTTCACTGTCCAACAAAATTGAACTTTTTTTCGGTTCTGTAATATTCAATAGCCGCCTCTTATAGATTTTCGTGTGCTGAAACCGAATCCGCAAACTGTTTGTCGCCATTACCCTCAGTTTTCGAGAAATTCGATTTTGAAAAAAAATGCAAATTTTGAACATTGAACACCATTTGTGTTTAAACAGTAATAGTTATTCGGTTGCTTGTTCCGTCAAATTATTCTATGAACCCTTGCGAACACAACGATACGAGTTATTATTAAATTATAAATATTTAAATATGTTTAAACAACGATCAAATGGAAAAGGACACCCAAAATGCACCAATTTTTGCAGATATGTTCGTATATATTTCAAAAACTAAGGGTGTAGGAGAAAATCTAACTACTCCACGCGATGCAGCAGACATTTTTCCCCCGGAAATAATGAGCAGAAGTAGTAAAATACCTTTTGTTTTCAATGCAGAAACGAAAGAGTTTGGCAAAACGTGAGGCGCCAAAAGTGGTAGTCAATGGCGCGTGGGCCGCTTAGCGTCACAGAATTGCGTAACGCGCGTGACTACCACTGTCCGCGCCGCACATTTTGCCAAACTCTTTCGTTTCTGGATTGCAAACAAATGGTGTTTTACCACTTCTACTGATGGTTTCCGACGGAAAAATGTCTGCTGCATCGCGTGGAGTAGTCAGATTTTCTCCTAGACCCTTAGTTTTGGAAATAAATTGAAAGATATCTGCAAAAATTGGTGCATTTCGGGTGTCCTTTTCCATTTGATCGTTGTTTAAACATATTTAAATGTTTATAATTCAATAATAACTTATAGCATTGTGTTCGCGAGGGTTCATAAAATAATTTGACGGAACAAACAACCGAATAACTATTACTGTTTGAACACAAAAGATGTTCAAAGTTCAAAATTTACATTTTTTGTCAAAACCGAATTTCTCGAAAACTGAGGGTGATGGCGACAAACGGTTTGCGGATTCGTTTTCAGCGCACAAAAGCCTATAAAAAACGGCTATTGATTGTTACAGACCAAAATGGCTGTTGGACAGTGTTTTCAAACGAGCAAAATATGGGGAGGTGCAATTGATTCGTACGTCGGAAGCGCGAAGGAGAAGAGAAATAAAGGAGCGGAAGGGGAGGAGGTCAGTCTATAGTCAGACGAGCCAGTACATCAGCACGAGTGGAGCTGTATATCTCTCTGTAACTTTTCACGTGTGCTTTACTCTAAAAATTGCTTCAAGCGAAAGCTATCCAGACTGAATGGAACTTCACGAATTTGTACACACCCTTCAGCAATTTCATTCAAGATGCTTAACTTACACCATCGTTCGCTCCCTTATCAAAACCCAATGAGCTTAAAAAGCAAATTATACCGAAATCTTCAACACTCAACGAACCCTCTGCACACAGCAACAAATTTCTTTGCCCGCGCAGAATCGAAGGTGGAATCATTCTACTTCGCATGAAATTTGTGTATATCGGGTTAGATTTAAATATTATCCAGTGGCGTAAGCGTTACAAACGCGTCGTAACATAATGGAGTCTGGCGCGGAGCCGCGTAATTATCGTAAACGATTTTCAGCCCAATTAGTCCGCCGCATTTATGCAGTTTAGCTGTCACCTCGTAATCCCTCTCCGAAGTATCGTTAATCGCGTTTCTATCGCGGCTAAATATCGCTCTTTAACCGGGCACGGCCGGAGCGGAAACGAGCGCGGAACGATGAGCACGCGACGTCGCTTTTATTGGTTTCGTGGAAAATTGAATTTCTCTATCGTGTTACAATCCGGTCGACCGATTTAATTGGCAGCCCCTCGCGTTTGTGCCCACCACCCCACTCCCCCTCGTCGTCGAAACCGACAAATAACAACGCGACTATCGCGCGCCATTTTTCGAGTACACTATCGATTAGAATTCTCTTGCCTAGCCCCGACCAAATCAACCGAAATCGATCGAGCTCGATAAAAATCGGAAGGTTCTGAAGCGAAGTCAATTGAAATTAACAGAAATCCACAAGTAGTCCAGACTCTAAACAGTTTTATTTATTTTTGAACATTAGGGATATGGAATGGACCAGGGGTTGTCGATTATATTGAAAGGGGGACAGGGACTCCGGTTCTCTGAGGTGTAGGAAATTATAGTTTTGTAATTATAGTTTAATATGAAGCAAGTTTCGCGAGCTAGTATACCGGGCTTTTCCAACGACAATTCGATGAAGTTCGCGTCGCAAATTCGACTTGCAACGTTCGTCGAATGATATACGAGGTCCGTGGCTCTTACCTCGCCGATAATACCAGGCATAAAGGTACTAATTACTTTGGGACTAATTACTTCGGGAAGTAACTTGTTTCGTAATACCATACGCGGCACCGTACACAGATGATAGATACCAGCTCAAAATTTCGAGCCCGCGTGTTATTAACGCGAGTTAATTAATTACGCGTATTACACAGAGACTTTATAATACTATCTTCGAGACACAAGGGTGAAATTCCCGAGTTATTAATGCGCTACACATATTTCCCTTTAGTTCAGGTTCGTTAGTTCAATTTCACATAGAATAATATAATGCCGGCGTAATTTTATAACAACCAGCTCCTGAATTTAAGAAACAATTACACAAGCTCCTTATACATTTTTACACCATTTTCGAAGTCCTCAGAAACCTCGGAGACCTAGAAACTTATAACCAATACAGCCCGCGTTACTCTATAATTTACATGCATTAATCTTATCGTCGTAACGCTCCCCTTAATGCACATGTTAAATTTAAATTTTATGTATCAGTTCTGCCTGGAACCCCTGCCTGCCTACCAAGGCTTTGAAAAATTCTCAACGACCTACATCGAGATTTTCAACCCCGTTTCCAACCGCGATAGAATTGCTACTAATTTCGATTACCATAGACGCGTGTGGATTAAAAGCTGGGGGAAAGTTTCTTATCCTCACCGCTGCCGGGTATGTACAGGTTCAGAAACAGGCAGTCCTCGCTCTGATTGGTCAGGAACATGTGCAAACGCTTCAGCTGCTGGTACCTGCCCAGGGACATTTGTAACAGAGCAGCTGTGTCATTGCTGATGTCCGGAAAGTGCTGGGGGCAGACCGCGCCAAAGGATTCCGCCAGCTTGATGCCGTCCCAGGGGATCGGTGAAATCGGTGGTCGAAAACGCAAGTCCCCCACAGGGGGTGCCGCGTACGGAATGCCTCGGAACACCTCCACAGGGTCCAAGTGTCTGCTGTTTAATTCCTGCAACACGGAATCAAGGAATTCGCCGAGTTAGAAATACGGCGACTCAGCTCGCAATTAGTCAGGAAAGTTCACATTTCCGTCGGTTTACTTTGCAAGTCAATCTTACGAATCGAAAGCCTTGGGTGAGGAACTACAGTTAAGCGAAAAATCAAATAGTCGCTTAAGACTGATTTCCCCACAGAATGTTGGATGGAACAAGGGGTGGAATTAAAGGGTGACTTCATCTTTTGTTCAAGATTCCAAGATTCCAGGATAATTTGGAGGATTATCATTTTGATATCGAATACACTCCATGGCACGTGATCGTGTTATTTTTATTTCAACGTAAATACAACAATCAGAATTTTTCATTTACTCTTCAAAGTGGTTACTAGAAAGGTCATACTAAATTACGTTGATGAATTTCGGAATTATATTAACAACAAAGATGGCTCGTTACTCTGATCGTTGCCCAGAGGGCTGATAGGGAGCCCTCTGAGAGTCATACCTCTGTAACATTGAGTTAGACTCAAGGCCTGTATTTGATGCGCAGAAAACGTGCTACCCATGCCCGCGTTACTGCAAACTAATTACCTAATTACCCTCTGTGTTTCGATTATCTCTGGTTTACTACGAGAGGGGTTCGCTGGATTGCTACCATCCACAGATGCTGCGCTGTTTCAACGGTGTTCCGAGCGAATAAATAATTTCTCCGCCAACGTTTCGATTCCTCGTCCCTTTCGAAGAAATCTAATTAACTCTTGGCGAGGGAATTTTCTAACTAAAGCACCCCAACTTCATTTTACTTGAACAATATACCTACGTTCGCAGCAGAATTTTTAATCACCCACCCCTACCCTTGTACTTACTTTTTAAACGTTTTAAAACACTTCAATGTGGTTTCACCGGACGGCAATCTTTTGTGTGCAAACATTGGTACCGTCACCTGCGTTATTACAAGTGGCACATATACTTCTCTCAGCGGCGCCTTTGTCCTCACCACGTTTTATCGTAAAATTCGCGTGACACGTTTAGCATGGCCAGCATCGGCGCTAACGAAACTCGATAATTGCTTTCGTTAGACGTAATTGCAGTGGGGAGGGGAAAAAGATTGCCATTCGCCGGCTTTCTTGGAAGCAATTATACCAGAAGAGCTAATAAATCTCGTTTGGTACGCGTCGACGTTAATTGCAGCCCCGGGTTGCCGCGAGGAAAAGAGATCGTCCCTTCCACGTCTCCCCCTCGCCATTGAACAGGACGATGGAGCCACATCGAGTTCAAAATCACGAATTCCCATTAACGGGAGGGCCCCCGCGATGTTACCGGGCGAATAATAAAGCGGGCAGGGTAGAGCTGGCGGGACGTGGAAAAATTTTTGCCCCCCGGCCTTATTCCTGCTCTAGAGCACTCTATAATTATGGCGACCCCCCCTTTCATCCAGAAATTCCATTCTCGATGAGAAATTCTTACATCCTTATACCGCCCCCTGGAATATTATCGACTACCCCTTAATAATATCAGCAAACAACCGGCTCGAAAATTCTCCTTTCTAATTTCACTCGAGTCGCCTATCGAGTGACCAACGCGAGGTAGAAATATTCAAATGTCTGCGGAGGGTGAGTGGTGCCCAGCAGATTTACGATTTTACATTAATCTGGAAAATCACTGTTTCAAATCACCAGTGCCCATTGAAGCCTGGCAGCGGCGTTTCTATTAAAACAAAAAAGCGAAACGATAATTGTGACAGGAATGGCTGGGTTCCGCCCAGTTGGTGGCAACGGCGAAAATATTTAAAAATTGCTCTCCCCGGCGAGCCGACCTCGTTCGCGCGCGCGTTAAAAATTAACGACTTTCACCTGGTCGTCAGCGCTCGTCCGCGAAAATGCCTATGAAGCAACAAGCGTTGACGCGTTATTTATCCTCGTGAGACCGCCGATTTCCCCGGTCACCGCGATTGATTTCTGCCTGCGTCGCGACCGCCTGCACGCTCGCGCAATTATCGCTTCTTTTCTCTGTCCCGTCGAGCGTGTCTCGCCCTTGTCCTTTCCGGCGACATTTTCGATCGAGAGACACGGAAACACTGGCGCTCGCACGATCGATAGTCGATTTTAAACAAATTTTTCAACGTAACGAAGGAGACTACTCGTTTGGAAACATCATTTTGTTTGTTAACTAAATATACATTTTTCAAATTATGTGAGCATTGGACATGATAAGAAGGAGTGGGAGGATGTGACTATTATTCTTGTGATTGAATTCTGGGAGGGTGATACAGTGGTGCAGAAGGTAAAGAGGCAGAGTCAGTAGTAGAGGTGTGTGATTAGTCAGACAGGCAGCGTTCTAAGTAGAACTGTTCGTACAACTCTGTGTAACTTTTGTGGGGAGCACTATTCCGAGAAGTGTTTGAGGTAAAATTTATTGAAAATAGTGAAACCTATACCCTACGTTATTTATTACCAGAAAAGCACCGAGGAAAGCTTCCTCGTGCAATTAAATTCGAAAGCGAGACACTCTCCACGTAGGAAGTAATAATTCTAGGATACCTTCAGGAGCATTTCAGTCCAAAGTTCCCAGGCCGGTGTAATAAAAAATGGACTCGCTGAGCCGCAGGAACTATAAAATAATTTTCGCGGAAATATATTCCACGGTAAAGAATCTGAGTTTGCAACTCAGCGGCATGAGCATCGTAAATATTTCTGCGGACTTGCGACAGAATATTTCGCTGTCCGAAAAAAACGCTGAAAGCTCGTATTAACGCGGCAGGACGCAAGGAAAAGCGGAAAAAACGATGGAAAACGTGGGAAAAAGAAAAGCGCCGCGCAGCTACTGCAACTTGGGCCGCATAATGCATTTACCGACGCACGAGCGCTCGACCGCTTGTGCTTAAGAATTAAAGAGCAGATCTGGGCCACGGCAATAAATAGATCGACTAGAAAAATCCCAGACGCCTAGTAGCTTCGTTTATGAAGAGAGCGAGCCGCACTCTCCCGCCCTGGTTCACGCGAGCAATTTTCCGCTAATGCTTCCGTGAAAGAAAAATTCTACACACACACATACTGCACCGTGAAATTGCACTGAACTTGGGTATATACCTATGCTCAAACTACAGTAAAGTGGCAGTAAATTCGACTCTCCATATAAGAAAGAAAACATGAACATTGAAAAGTAGGTAACTGTTACAGTAATCAACCATTGAAGTTCGTTATATAGAGCTTGCCATCTACGATTCTACACTATCAAAAACAGAGCTTCCCACATTCAGTCCCAGGACCGGAATTTTTTACTCCACCTCTTTCGATCCCCAGTTTCCGAACTAGAAGCTCCCTGATCTTGAGCATCTAGAAATAACGGGGTCGCCGACGTTGAGCCCTCAAGATCGCACGCTTGCGTCCCAGGGAATTTACGTTCAGGGATTATCGACCTCGGGCAGGCTCGCCACTTTATCCCACAGTAGGCAGCACTTAGCACTCTTACGAAGCTTTCTTTTACATCCAGCCATTATATTTATGCAATAATGCTGATTTGTTTGCCGAGGCTTGCGAACGTCGGGGGGGGGGGGGTAAGCAGTGCCAGCTTACTGCGCAACGATCGCATCTCCCGTGTCCATGGTCGGAAAATTCACGGACATTTTCATTTGCGCGCACGCTTACCAGCGATAAAGTCACTAAAACGCCCGGCAGCTGCCGCGATTCACCGTGTCGCGTACAATTGGCATGTAAACTGCTAAGCATTTTATTATGCGCCATTGTCGGGCCCGCGCGCTCCGAGAACGTACGACCTGGCCAGGAAAGCGTATACAATGTCCATCGTTGCAGCGCGACGTAATGTCATCGTTCCGTAATTATGGCGGCATTACCGACCGGCTATTATTATTGCCAGATTACTATGGAGGGCGCATATATGTACAGGCAGCGGCTGTTTGAGCGTCGGGCCAGCGTAACCATAATTACCACCCGTGATTAAGGTAACGCGACCGGCTAGATGAAATGCATTGTTCGGGCCGAGTTGGCGAAAAAATCGGCCGGGGGCAATTGCCCCCTTCATTCAAATTGTCCTCGATAGTCATGGCTTTGCTCGCGCGTCAATAGTTATTTTCTGGCGGGTTGTAGTGGAATCTGTTATAGAAAGGGGTACGGCGAAGTCGAAGGGTAGTTGTGGATGCAGCGGGGCGAAATTTGTAATTTTTGGGAGTATGCAGAGATATTTATTTATGTACACACATGCTGGAATTTTAATTATTTAGATTTCAAGATATTTAGATGTATCATTGTAGATTGGTGAGGTGGGGGTGGATGCAATTTTGTATCGCCATATGAACTTTTTTCTGCTGTTTGGATGTTCTCTGTGATGCCAGAGTTTGATCGCGAGAAAGGGAAGTGGTGTGTGTATTTCTGTATATCTGCTAGGGAGCGAGTAAGAATGAAGTTATAAAAGTTCCTGGACAAAGATTTCTTGGATTAAAAGGCTCGAGCTTGATATAGTAGGTACTGTTGTAATTCCTTCTTCGAACGTTCCCGTATCGAGTCAGATCACTGACAAGTCACTCATTAAGCTTTTTATCCCTTCGGCTAGCATAAAAGGGGGAAATAAGCCGCGCGATACGTGAGGGGACTACGCTAGCCCAGGAATCATTATAATCCCGTTTCGAGGCATCAATTTCCCCCCTGGAAATCAGTGGCGTACAGACGTGATCGTAATTCTCATTAGCGCCAGGACACGGAGAACTTTTAGCTTCGCGAGGGTATAGAGGGGCTAAATAATCTGACTCGCAAACGTTCGGGGAAAAAAGATTGCTGGCCCCCTACAAGTAAATTGGAGGGAAGAGAAAGAGCCATTCAAACGAGGGTCGCGGAGGGCGAAGGGAGATATACTTAACGAGTTTGTTCCGGAACTTCCGCTGTCGATGGGAGCTCCAGAGGCGATGGAAACAAATGTGCGCAGTTGCTAAATGAGAGGAATCGCTGAATGACAGAAATCTGGTCTTTTCTGCGGAGGACGATTTAGAGACGGAAAATGTTTTTAATGAAACCATGTCCACGCAAGTGCAACGTTACAATCTCTCTTCCAGTATCGAATACTGGTCAGCTTTCCCCCAGAGTCCCGAGGAAGAAGCCAAAAGCTCGCGGAGGCTTCCAGTGTTCAATTGAGATTTCTAAAATTCTCGAGGCTCCGAGGTGTTTCGAATTATCTTAACCAGCGACCGATGCAGCGAGACGATTGAGGCAACAATGTTTTCCCGCCGGCCAGGCGCGTGTACAGAACTCGATCGTGCGAAATGGACCGAATAGAGAAACGACTGGCGCGAACTGCGGGCGCGTTACGATGTAATGTAAAGGCCAGCCGGGCATGTCCCGGGCGAAAAACTTTTCTCGTTATCCATCCATCCAGCGGGGAACTGGCCAGGCTAAAAACGCCTGGTAAATTACGGATCTGTAGTTCGCGGAAAACCACCCAGCACGTTCATCCCTCCGTACGCGCGTTACACTTCGCCCCGCAGTCCCTTGCCCCTTCGCCTTGAGTTTCTGCGAATTTGCACATTTATCAACAGCGCGATAAATGTAAGAAAGAAAAAACGGTATCAAGTCCTCGTCGCTTTGGTTCGATTTACCTTAAATCGCAAGATTAGAAGTAAGATTTAAAATCAAGGGCGAGAGACGGTGATGTATTGCTGAGGAGGTTTAAACTTCCCGAACGGATCCGATAAGAGATCGAATAAAAGGCGGCCCCGATAACTCGCGGATACTTTCAACGCGAACGAAATTGCCTGTCCCCCGTCCGTCACGACACCGTATTGCCTATAAAATCATTCGACGTTCATCGATCCGTCCCTTCTTGTCGATATGAATATCTATCGACTGGCAATCGACGTCTAGCTGACAGCGTGGCGATTGCCGATAGCAAGCGTCTGTCTCCTCACGGAATCGTCATTGATGATTTGTCAATGTTTGTAGAATTTCTCACATGTGTATACTCATCTTCTCTTCGAACGTAGGGGAGAGGTGGGATGAAAGAGACATTTTTGTTTAGGACCACATAGTAAAAAAACTAAATAACCATTCGAGTTTTAGTTGGTACCATTAGAAAGGCCAGTTATCTGGCTATAACAGTACACGGTCATATTAACCGGTTAACTGGCACGGTCCTTTTCATTATTCGGGCCCAAACTGGTAACATCGAAAAATTAAGTGAATCACAGAAAATTTGGTATACAGGGGTTTTTTGAGTCGCTGAACCGATTCCGGGGGTAATTTTTTTCATCTGACACCCCCAACCCTTAAAAAAATAGAATTTAGGGGTGAGTTTGTCAATTCTTTTCTCGTCGGTACACTCTGGGGTCGTGAAATTTTCACCAGCTAACTGCGGGAGTAAGAGTTTGAATATATTGAATACAGTACGAATAATTTATACAAATCCCAACAATTCGCTAGTCATTTTGGTTCGGCCATTTTGAGTCTGCCATATTTAATTTTACAATTCCAATGCCAAATTCAGATTCAGCGACCCCAAAAACCATTACATACCAAATTTCATTCAAATCTTTTGAAAATCAAAAAAGTTATTCCATTTGATCATATATGATACATTGACAGAATTGGCCAGATTTTTGTTTGATCATATATGATACATTGACAGTTAACCGGTTAAGCTTCTCTCTATATTTATATGTCTTATTTTGCGCTTTCTAAAAGAGTGTGTTTTGTCCCTTTCATAAATTGCCTGTATTGAAAGGGACATGGGTGTTTATGAATGGGACAGTGTAATAAAACAAGGTAATATTAATATTATTCCTTTAACTATTATTTCTGCTGATACCGAAATCGCAGTATTGATGTCGACAAGTCTACAAGTCGACGTTTTTCTCAAATTACATAAATACCACGGCATTGCAAAAATATTTGTACCAAACTTTACATTAAGCTTACATACTTAAGTAACAATGAATAATACTTACATTAGAAAACAATAGATAATACTTTCATTAATAACCAAACACATATTCCTTAGATTAATCCAAACTATGTTAATTAAAAGATCTTACTTGGCACGAAAATTAATCAAAAACATCTTGATGTGTGCTAAATATTCTTTTATTAACAATGTTCGGTTTATCATAGTAAGATTTTGAAGGGAACACTTTGAAAAGGGCTGTCCCTTTCATAAATTTGTCTTGTGTCCCGTTCATAAATATGGCAACACAATTGAAAACCTAATCTCTACAGTTACAATATTGAACAAAAGATTGTCTAACATATATCTTATTGTTCCTGAATAAATATCAGTCCAGATGTAATAATAAAGAAATCAGTCATTGGTAACAGCACCTGGCAAAACGTTTCGAGAAATCATAAAAAATTTTACTTTGAAGCACGAAAAAATTCAACCGCGTATCACCGTCATCTTTGAAATGGCAGCGACCTGCAATTAGGCGTGTTTGGGCATGCATTAGGGTTGCTACAAAATGAAAATGCTTTCGTCGTGGGAAGATCCTTTATCTTTCAGATAATTACAATGTCCCTTTCAATACGTGTCCCTTTCATCCCACCTCTCCCCTACTATCAATATTCTGCCCATTCGAGTCTAGCCTTCTAACTTGTACATTTTACTGGATACCTCGTGGCAAAGCTTCTACGGTCAGAAGAAAATAAAACTGGCCACTCAAGAGCAGTGGAATGGTGGATGTAGCCCATCACTGACCTCGAGGGACCGTTCGATTCTGTTTCTGGTTATGGGATCCGTGATAACGTGTACTTTGACGGTAGGTTTCAAGCTCGTTCCGAGGGTCACATATTTCTTATGCCACCCCATGTGAGCTGAATAAAAATTGCCGTGGCAACGTCAATGGAACGATACTCGATCCGGTCATCGTTAGACGCTCGCACAAGAGTGGAGGAAATTTTTTCGGATATCCATTCTGGCGATTTCGGTACATCTATTTCCGATGCCACGGATATTCAGGCTCTCTACCTGGCAACCATTTCGCTCGATGGTTCCTTCCCTCCCCCTCCCCCCTCCCTCCCTCCCCTCCTGGCCTCGTTGGTAAAATGCGAGGAATCGATACACTCAAATATTCTATGAATACCTTGGCAATGATTTCCGAACGCGGCGTAACGACACTTATATCCTATCCGGGAATTATTTATCCGGTCGGACACGTGTTCCGTGCTCAAAGCACGGTCAGCTCTCCCTTTCTTTATCCCCCCCCCCCCCCTGGTATCGCGTACGTGTTACACGCATTATCATATCGCCCGCCGGCAGCCAGCTTTTTAACGCTTCGAGCGCGGGCGAATTTCATTCGCTGTTTGATCCTGTTTCCGTGACGCAATCTGCTTCTCGCACACGGAACCCTTTGAGATTCCGTACGTGCACGCATTATGCATTCAGTATGCAAACCGTGTTGAGTGCATGATCGATGCTCCCACCCCTTCCCCTTTTATTTCGTTCCTGTGTTCCGCGTTCAGAAACCTCCACCTCGCGCTTGATATTGCTAAGTAAAAGGCGCTCGAGCTTCGCCGGTGCTCGGGCCGTTTCAAAACGATTCCAGCATACGATGAAGGAGGTGGTGATTCCTCGCGATAAAACGGATCGAATACGTGCGATGAAACTCTACCCCGCGACGCCTCGTTTTCGCGGGAAATAACAGCCCGCACATTTATGCGATAGGATCCTCTAAAAAATCGAGGCAAATCTAAACAATTTTACAGAAGGCAAGATTCCTTTAAAAAGTGAATCGTTGCTATTTCTGAAGTACCCCTTGGACCATCCTAAGCAACCTCCCGCGATGTGCTACTCGTGAGATATATATATTCTGACCAGTGCCGCACGAGCGGACACGATACTTCGCGATTGAAGCTTGGCGCGTGGTTGTTGCTATGCGCGGCACGCGAGTAAGGAAATAGGAATCGATGCATACCTGAAGAATCCCACGTATCTGGCCGCTCTTGGTCTCGACGATGCGCGAGGCGTAGCGGATTTGCGCGGCAGCGCGCGCCACCTCGCAGCCGGTCAGGACGAGGACAGCGATCAGGACGAGGCAGCAGCAGCCTGTCGGCGATGGGGTGCACGTTGACCTGCTCAAGGACCTCGTGGCCAGCGGCCTCTTCCTGGCCGCCGGCTGGCATGGCAAGAGCATGACAGCATTTGCTGGCGGCCACCCGAAGCGACGCCAGCAGCATAACCGTGGGAAGCGACTTTAGCCGCGGCCGAAGGTCTGCCTCGGTATCGCCAAGATGATCGCCGCGAGTAGCCCTGAATTTCAATTAATCGATTGGGTACTGGGACTCTGTTGTCATTGGATGGATACAATGCTGGATATATGTTACTTGTTAGAGCTCTGATTAGAGTCATCCAGAGGATAAGTCTGACATATCGTTGAGTTATGCTACTGTCCTTCTGCGTATTCACACTGCCACGGAGTTTATTTCAGGGATCGAATAGAGACGAATGGTAAGAAGGGAATGTAGATCCCTGATTTCGACTTGATTTAGGCTTGGAATGTTTGAAATACTTTGGTGGCAATGCGAATTTCGGAGTAGGGTAAAGGGCCTTAAGGGGGGGTTCTGCCTTGTGAGACCGAAAAAGTAGGTAATATTTGCGAAATTTTTATAAAAAAAACTGTGGAACATATTTATTTGAAATTTGGCAAGTTGTTTTATTGTACTTTTAAGTATTATTACAAATTTTTATGAGGTTATACAAAAAAAAATGTGTGTGTATATCGTTGATTGCAGAACGTTGAAAAAAACGGCTCGTGCTGGCGTTGATGGAAAGTGTCCTATGGTTTATCTGAAACGCAAGAAGGAAAAGGGATTCTTAATGTGCATGAACATGGCTATCTATGGAACTAGGATTATGGCTGTATCTGTTACCGTTCTTTCTTTATTTAAATAATTCCTTGCGATTTTTTGACGAAATTCGAACTTTTTTTCAAAAGCATTTTAACAATTTTTCATTTTTCCGAATTGTTCTAGTTCCATAGATAGCCATGTTCATGCAGATTAAGAATCCGTTTTCCTTCTTGTGTTTCAGATAAACTATAGGACACTTTCCTTCAACGCCAGCACGAGCTGTTTTTAATCAACGTTCTGCAATCAACGCTCTACACACGCACATTTTTTTTTGTATAGCCTCATAAAAATTTGAAATAATACTTAAACGTACAATAAAACAACCTGCCAAATTTCAAATAATTCCGTTCAACAGTTTTTTTTTTAAAAATTCGCAAATATCACCTACTTTTTCGGTTCCACAAGGCAGAACCCCCCCTTAAGTTCGTCCTCTATTTGTATTTGACCCTGTGAACGGTGTATAAAATATTCGAAGGAGCTGGCAATTGGCATGAATTTTCTTTGAACGTTACTCTATGTATCCACGAGATAATAAACAAAATGTGAAAAAGTGCAAAATGTAAAATCGTAAAAAAGGTTTTATAATTTCGGGCCCCAAGAAAGTCTAGAAATGCATGGGGGGGGGGGGTGAAATTAGCCCTCTCCCTACTTTATATAGATACAAGATTCTTTGCCTCATGCAATCGAGTGTCCAAGTCTCACTGCACACAATTTACAACAAAATAGTTCCTGGATGACCCCCTTGTTATTGTTCCCCTGCATTCCACACTTCAATTACAGAAAGCATAAGAAAACTTTCCCTCCAGACTTTGGAAATCATTATCAAGCACCGACTCCCTAAATGCTGTTTTTTCTAGCTCTCGCAATCTAAATCCACGTTCCTACTTCAGAAAGCAAACTATCAACAGCCATGATATTGAACACATTCGCGCCTCAAGGGCTCCGTCCGCCCCGCGACGTCAGAAGATTGCAGTCGGACGTACCTGAGGCGTGCCCCGTCACCGGAAGGGATGGAAAAGTATTTCGAATCGGCAGCTACGGCTTCCCAGCTATTTCGCAGGCCATCCGAGTCCTCGCAGGCGAATCACTTTGTAACTTCGTTATGCAAAACCGCGCCCCTGTGCGCCTTCCGCCCTCCTCACTCGGTGGAGGTGGGGTGGGGGTGGGGGGTGGGGGTGGCACGGGCGGGTTCTCTTTCTGGGTGCAAGTTAAATTGCACTCAAAACATCTCGTGAATGACAAAACACGAGCTGTTCCGTCTCCAGCGGAGTTCCATGGATCTTGGCGAAGCAGACGCGGCTGTTCCCGGTTGGATCTGAAACAAACAGGAGCCGAGTGTGTCAGACCGGGGCTGTATTGGTGGGCGAGGGGTGTGTGCAACAGTGGCACGAAGGATACAGGGTGGAGATAACGGTAGCCACGAGCGAACACCGGGGGCGGAGGGGGGAGGGGGGGTGGGCTGAGGGGTGAAAAAGGAGAAGAAGCTTGATCAGAGGGATGCCCTGCGGGGAAGGCAAGTTTCCTCGGAGCAATCAGTGCCTCGCCACGTTCCTGCTTCGACCACCTACTCTACCCCTAACGTCTAAACCAACGACGATACATCCTCGACGGTATTCCCTGCCTTCCTCTCCCCCCCCCCCCCCCACCTGTCTTTTTTACTCCCCTAACAATTTGGGGATTCAGGGCATTGCGCTCCGCGTTCTGATTCCCGAGAATCTCTCCCTCCAGGGGCATAGACGTATACTCCTGTCGGGATAATGGCCGCTTAACTTGATAGCGTTTTTCGGGGCTGCGCGTGTAGACACGCTGGGCCTTTCGGCGCCGCGAAGTCAGGAACGCGGGGGAGGAATAGATCTTTAAGCTTGGCAATCTTGCGGGGACAGTGGAGGGTTAAACGAAGCTTGGGGCTTCGGATGAAGTAGAGATTGGCGCGTCGAATGTGTTAGCAACACTGCGGGTTGTGGTAGAAGTTTGGCATTTGCAATGGGAGATTGATGGAAGCTTGATTGAAATTATTTGCTATTTTATAAGTTACAGAGTAAATCGAGGTAGCTCATGATTTTACGAAACTTTTATAAAGCATGCATATTCGCTTTATCTTAATGTTGGTCCCATTAATAAGAAGTTAGCTGTAACAAGTATCAGCTTGAAATTTCGATAAAATTCCGTGGGAACATGCTGCCCCAATCTCACGGTCCTCGCGTGCTCATTGAAAGTTCCAGATAAGAGCACACAAGCCGACGGTGGATTACAGTTTAAAGAGGGAAACCGGGGAACCCGCTCGAACACGATCCAAAATCGTTATTCATGCCGCTAACGAAACGATTTGTCAAGTTTATCGTTAATGGAGGCTTCGTGAAAGTTCCGCGGCGTTTCGACCACTGCCGGCCGATAAAAATGTCGCGTGACTCCCCGGACTTACTTAATATGACTTATGCATCCTCGCGCGTGATACAGTGAGGCAAAAGCGACGTCTGCAATTAGTCGGTATTTAATATTCTGCCTAGCTACGAGACGGGGAGCACCGCCCCGGCTCTGTTATAACAATGTTTCTCCAATTAACACTTGCAGATTGAAATTCACTTGGAAGCTGAGTTGCAACCACTTTAGCTTCCCTCTTTTAGGGATTCATCACCACCCACCGCTACTTCCACTAGCTCCAAAGATCTGAGAAAGCCAGGCGCTTCAATAAGGAGCTAACCCCCACATTTCAGCTGTATTAATTCAACTACCCCTTCGCCAGTGTTTCGCAGAAAAGTGAAAGTAACTCGGTCGGCGGTCAAGCGGGGCAAAACAGCGAGGCAGGTGAACCCGTTTATAACCAACTCACTAGGGGGACGTTCCCACTGCCAAGTCGAGGAATCGAAGTTCCGCTAATTTAATTCCGAGTCTCAATTATCGGTCGCGTCGGATTCCCCAGGCGGCTCTAACTTTCAACCCTCCCCCGCGCAACACCCCGACGGGGAGCAAGGGGGCGGCGTCGCTGGGTCGCCGAACGTGTAATACAGCCGCGAACCAGCCCCCTTGTATTCCGCCACTTTATCTTGGGATTGACGTTTCATCCGCGGCAACCGGCGGACCAAGGAACCAGGAAGGATTGCTCTGTGCCCGCGCGCTGCTATCAGACACTCGGGAATAGAGCGAGGGAGCGAAAGAAGGGGCGACAAAACCGTGGCTGGAGGGTGCAACTGTTGTACGAGACTGTAACGTTGCAGAAAACTCGAAACGGCTTTAATAGAAATACCGCGGATGCCCCTGTACAAAGTATTGCATACTAGAACACCCACTACTTTTCCATAGAATGTGGACCGCGAGCTGGAGACTGGAATACTTATATGCTGTGTCCCGTTTCGAATATCTGTTTTAGACGACGCATTGAAATACTCGAAGGAAACGAGAGGAAAGACGCGAGTTTGAAAAGAAGCGGAATAAGGGAGGTGCAATGGAAAGAAAATGCGTTTCACCCCGGTGGTGGAGGAACTTCTATCTCCTCCCCCTCCCATTGATGATTTGACTTTATAATCGAGCCAGTCTCGTTCAATTACGATGGAATCTCTCGTGGAATTTCGCGCAAACAGCGTCGCGATCCGGGACGAGTCGATCGCGGCGCAGGGTAAATATTCTCTTGCCAAGCAATCGGATGCAGTCGAGGGTAGACGAGATAAACGATCTCGAAGTTAATCATTGGCCGATGAGAGACGATGTTTGCCCCCGCCCGTTGCAGATAAACAGCTAGTCGCGAAATTATTGGCTCGCGTAGACACTCGGCAGTGAAGCTTCACATATCCATTAAAATACATAGGAATCTTTAGATTTCAAGAAAATACACGAACTCAAACATCGTACAGTGATTCCTGCTCTACTTAGGCTTATCGATCCTCCCCACGACGTTAAATTCCACGACAGAAGTGAATCTGATGCCCAAGGATCGCATGAATATGTAAACGGGAGCAAACGAAGCGTTCGACCCCAAAAAATCAGTCTGTCCCAATAATTCTGCGACTCACTGTAGGTACGTCTACACGCTTGCAATCGGGGTCTGGCCTGCTGCCAAAGCTTCCCGGCCGCGTTGGTAAACTCAATCTAATAGTCGGGAAATTTTTTAATCCGGTGTACCCCCCCCCCCAACCCCCCCGTCGGTTATTTAGCATGCCCCTTCCCCGTGGAAGAGTGATTGATGGAAATGTAGAAAACACGCGTGAACGAGCAGGGGAAAACGAGCGACGCAATTTCCACCCAGGGGCCCCGCGATTCCTTCCCTCGAATTCCTGATTTTACACCTCGGCTCGGGCGGACATTGAACGGCGCCGTAAATTACGCTTTAATTAAAATCGAAACGCTTCGATGGCTGTATATACACGTTTAGCTTCGGGCGGCAAGAACGTGACAGCTGACAGTGACTAGCTGCCGCGCCACCTTCTCCTTTCTCTCCTCCTTTCAAAGCTCGGAGTTTTAAACGAGGTTCAATCACCTCTGCTCTTTTATGCGCTTTTATAGGCAGCGCCGAGCGCCCGTGGACGCCCTTTTGTGCGGAACAATCGCCTACTTCGGTGCACTACACTTTCATTACGTAACACCGATGGCCATTGTGCCGGTACGTAACGTTGGAATGCACCCTACTTCCGGTTGTGCGACAGAACGGGATACCGTCCCTTCCTTTGATACGGCGTTACGTTAATTCTGATTCGCTCCTCCTTTTATGAACAAGCAATAGCGCGCGGTGCGTTACAGAGAGCGTAGATAGGCTGGTAAAGAGAGCGCTTCCGGTTTTGGTGGTCGGACTTTGAGGGCTGCGGGGGCTTAAGGGGTCATGCCTAGTTGGCAGGCGAAAAAAAAACGTGATTTTCGGGAATCTTTGGTGAAAAATCTAATGTATATTTTTTACAACTATTTGCTAATTTTAAAAGTATATATATTCAGCAACTGTCGGTAATTTTGTTATTGGAAAATATTAAACAATGGACGAATAACAGCCACTCTTCTGGAAGCTATTTTTTTTAACGGTGAGCTCGAATTCCCCGAGCCAGATCATCGGAAAGTGAAAAGTGAAGAAAATTCTGTTTGCATGTGAGTTTATCTGGTTCGTGAACGGAGGGTTTTTGTTTTTGATGAAAGATCTATTTTTAATTCACGAAAAACGAACAATACAGGCATAAAAAAATCATGATTTTGCGTTAAACGGCCGCCATTTTGTCTGAAATCATTTTTGTGAACCAGATAAACTCATATACTAACAGAATCTTCATCACTTTTTGATTTCAGATGATCCGGCTCGGACACATCTAGTGATCCTCTAGGTAGTGATACGCAGATGTGGCCGCCGTTTTCTATTGCTCGACACCGTTAGTGACCGAAACCGGAAGTAGAGAGAGCAAGTAAACAAGTAGAAAAAGAAAGAGATACTGCTCGCACGTAATTGGTACGTGCCTAGCCCCACCACCGTTTATCTGCGTAATTTTTCCTATTGGGCGAAGCAATAACATCTACCAATTGGATTCCACAACATTGAGCGAGAAGTGGGATCAGCAGCAAACTTCATTTAATGCTGTCATTTTTGAACGTGCAAACTATTGCTAACGCGTGCAGATTTTGTAAGTATGAATATTTATGAGACAAAATTTAGGATAAAGCTAACCCGTCAATGCACGAGTGAAAAATATTTCCGAATGTACATGAGTGGAGTTCCAGGACTCACTGTTTTATCTAGCATTTTTTCATTTTGCAAGCTATGTTGAAATATTTGAAGTTCCACACGTCTTTTAATAATAATAATAATAATAAATTATTTTTTTATTCTTTTAGTCTTTATTCTTTTATAATATTCGATACAACGTAGTGGAGTTAGAAACGCAATGTACAGAAAGGGCGAGGCTCAGTGTCGCTGTTATTATGCCTGACCCGAAATTTACCTTTTTAGTCTTTTACCTTTTAAGTAAAGTTAGAAAACCCTGCGTGCTCCGTAGAGATCTAGAAACAGTCTAATGTATTTAACCTAACATGTTTTAATTTGTATGAAGAACGGCAGAAGGCAATAGTACAACTTCAGTTTTCTCGGTTATTTCAAAATGTGCCCGCCAATTTGCGACTTCCGCTTTAGGCCAAAATGGTGGACACATCTGCCGATCACTCCCTAGAAGATGACTAGACAAATCGTGCTCACCGCGCAGTGCCATTATAAAACAGCTTCCGCAAGAGTGGCTGTTATTCCTTCATTATTTAATATTTTCCTATAACCGAATTACTGAGGGTTGCTGAATGTATGTACTTCTAAAATAAGTAAATAGTTTTAAGAAACATACATCACATTTTTCACAAAAAATCCCAAACATGACGTTCTTTTTCGTCTGCCAACTACTGTGGTTTGCCAAAAAGTTGGCATCCGGATACTGAGCGGGGCAAGGGGGCTACTTTGCTCGCATTGACTCCCACCGCCTGTGTCCCGTTCGCTTACTTTGTATTGGTCGACATTGTCGCGTTGACCAATGCGAGCAAAGTAGCCCTCTTGCCGCGTTTAGCGTCCGTGCGCCTTCTTTTCTGCAAACGACAGTAGGCATGACCCCTTAAGAAATGAGGAAAAAGTTCGTGAGAGTGTGGGTTCATTTTTTAGATATAGGGTAGATTGGGGCTAAAATGTCCGACAGGTAAAAAGTCCCGAATTCAAAATCTCCATTTGTAAACAATAGATTGAATATTGCAGCATAAATATGTTGATGGCAGACGTAATGGGGAGGATCGCAGAGTCGCCAGTCGTTTTTGGGCGTTCGTGAGTGTCATATTTATATATATCAAGAAGCGAAGAAAGTACGTGGTTTTTGTTGTGTTATTCGAAGTAAACTACATTTTAACAGCGTAGGTATCAGGTGAATACGTTAAGATTGTATGTTTTTGTAGTAATGTGTGCATAAAATTGTATATTTTGGTACCATTGAAGTAAAAAGTCCCTTACTTATATTTTTCACTTACATTTTTATTTTTTGTTAAAGAAGTCATGTTAAAATACTAAAAAGAGTGGTTGTCTTTGTTGAAGCAAACCAATTAGTAAAGTCATAAATTATCTATCTTTTTTCCTGTTTTTTTTATATTAAGATAATTTGAGTTTAAGAAATAAGGTCAAAGTGTTTAAAAGAGAGTTATATCTTTATGTTGAACCGAGATTATTGTGCAATTTTTTGTTCAAGCTGAATCTGTGTATTTTATCCTGTATTTTTATTCTTTTATTTAAAAAAGGTTATCGTAGTATTTCTATTCAATATTGTATAAAAAAAAAATGGTTTAATAAATATTTGATGATTTGAAAACAGTTTTTTACTTATTTTTATCCCGGGCATGGGGCAAAAATTCCATTTTGAATTAACTGGACAAAACGTAACAGTATCAATCAACAATTTTGTAAAAGTAGGACATAATAGTTGTAATTCATACAAAATAACACCGTATATCTCTAGATTGTTATTATTAAATTTTACATAGGTTTATATGAAAAACGGGACTTTCGAGAATAAAAGGGAATAACGGGAATAAAAGAGAAATCAATTTTACATTGGTATGTTTTCGAAAATAAGTAATCAAGAGTTTAATTAAAACGTCCCACTCTTGATCATGAAAAGTATCTTTTAAATATACCTGCGCGGAATATACGAATTCGCAAAAATTTCAGTGCGATTAAATTATCTATTTTCAATATTTCTCTGCTGGTTAATTTCATTCCCGAAGAGTACAAAGACTTTTCAATCTATGGCATTCTTTTCTCTATGTTTCCCACGCACACTGAAATCGTAACAAAGGAAGGGAAATTCGTGAAATATCATTTCTCGTTACAGAACTCGCGATTAAATTTATTTTACCATTGCGCGATTTTTTGCAAATTGTCGAATCTCCGCGGAGCTTTTATTGCAATTTCTGTTGTAATATTCGAACGTGAGGAATTTGAAATATTGGGGTTCACCTGGCACAGTGTGCAAAGAAATTCAAGGCGCGCCGTTTCGCGCTGTTCCCATCCGGGATCTGACCATTAAATTATCTTCTTTATCGCGGCAATAATGCCCGGATAATATCTCGCCAGGAAATTGTAGAAAAAACCAACGCACCACTAAACATCGTCGACGATAAAAATGTTCGAACGCCGCGGAAGAGACTCGCGGTCGATATTCAACGCGAAGTTGGCAACGCATGCGCTTCGATTGCGCTCAGCTCGAGGCAACTTCACCGCGGTCCACAGTGGCAGTCTGGCAGTTGGGTGGGGAGGGCTCTTTGGTGAATAAAACCTTGTGTTCGTTGTTCTTAAAAAGAAAGTCTCTTCGATGTAAATAACCGAAGAACCATCACTCCCCGAGGAACTAGAAGGACATGTAAGTACCTACGGATTTTACGCACGTTCCATCGAAATCGTATGTTCAAACATCGTGACGTATCCTCGAATGTCACTTCCACCTTCCACGGCTCCATATTTCATATCCACGCCACATTACGACGTCGAATTTCCACGAGCCGTATTTTTATCTCCACATCTCAGTCTGTCGCTCTTTTAACCGCCCTTTTGTTTGCTTAACAACATAACCTCTATCAAGCTTTGTCGGTGCACCGTGACCGATATCGCAGCTCCCATTCCCACGCACAGTCCATCGCATCGAATCGCTGTTCGCACGACTCAGACTTTCCGCTCCAAGCAATCGTACGAAATGGGCTTTTCTTCGTTGCAGTTTAACAGCTCCTCGAGATGTCGACGTCTGCGATATACATTTTAGACGTGAAGGGGAAGGTTCTGATCTCACGGAACTATCGTGGGGACATTGAGACGGGTGTGATTGAAAAGTTCATGCCCCTCGTGATGGAGCGCGAGGAGGAGGGCAATCTGACTCCGATAATACAAACTACCGAGTGCACATACGCGTACATAAAGTACAATAACCTGTATATAGTCTCGACTACTAAAAAGAATGCGAATATTTCGTTGGTATTCGTGTTCTTGCATAAGCTGGTTCAAGTTATGCAGGAGTACTTTAAAGAATTGGAGGAAGAGAGCATAAGGGACAACTTCGTTGTCATTTACGAGCTCCTGGACGAGTTGATAGATTTCGGTTACCCACAGACCACGGATAGCAAGATCCTGCAGGAGTATATTACCCAGGAGGGGCACAAGCTTGAGATTCAACCGCGTATTCCTATGGCTGTGACCAACGCGGTGTCCTGGCGATCGGAGGGTATAAAGTATCGTAAGAACGAGGTTTTCCTCGACGTGATAGAGTCCGTGAACCTTCTGGCCAACGCCAACGGAAACGTGTTGAGCTCCGAGATAGTGGGTGCCATAAAAATGAGAGTGTACCTATCGGGAATGCCAGAGTTAAGACTGGGTCTCAACGACAAGGTTCTGTTCGAGTCGACGGGGCGTGGGAAGTCCAAGTCTGTGGAATTGGAAGATGTTAAGTTCCACCAGTGCGTGAGACTGTCTCGATTCGAGAATGATAGAACGATCTCCTTCATACCTCCCGATGGAGAGTTCGAGCTGATGTCGTACAGGCTGAACACTCACGTGAAGCCACTGATATGGATCGAGTCCGTGATCGAGCGGCACGCCCATAGCAGAGTGGAATACATGATAAAAGCAAGATCGCAGTTTAAGAGGCGCTCCACAGCCAACAACGTTGAAATAGTAATTCCAGTGCCGAACGACGCGGACTCCCCGAAATTCAAGACCACTATCGGCAGCGTCAAGTACTCCCCGGAGCAGAGTGCCATAACTTGGTTCATCAAATCATTCCCGGGAGGAAAAGAGTACTTGATGAGGGCACACTTCGGCCTGCCCTCGGTTGTCGGGGAAGACGTAGAAGGGAAGCCACCGATACAAGTGAAGTTCGAAATCCCCTATTTCACCACATCCGGCATCCAAGTGCGCTATTTAAAGATTATTGAGAAGAGCGGCTATCAAGCGCTGCCCTGGGTACGGTACATCACGCAGAACGGGGACTACCAATTGAGGACGAATTAAATAATGATGAATTGGCGGCGCGCGGGCAGGTCTAAGATGGTACGAGTTCTGATCGATAACCCAGAAGCGGGAACTAGTCGGTTTGCTACGCTTAGTACGCTTCCAAACGTTTGAAGCCTAACACTCTAGCCATTCTCACAATTCGATTGTGATCGATACCGAAATTCGAGGTGTGTACGGAATACAGGAATATTAATTAGCGTTCTGCAGTATTGAGCAATAATTCATCAAGATTAGCGTTCGTTTGACAGAATGACTTTAGTTCCAATATTCATCCAATATCCAATTTTATACATACATAGGAATCCTATAATACTTTTTTAGAGACGTTTCTACGTAATCTTCTTTCATATTATCGTGAGTCACGTGGAAATGCAATGTACTTAATTCATTGGATGTGCGTTTCGTTCGACGCTACGCCCTTGTAATAACATGACTCGTGTTTTCTGTATACAGGGTTCATTATATTTTGCATTAAACGTTAGTTGAACGTGAGAAGTTGTAAATATGTTGAAGACCATTGTATACCCAGTCATTCTCATGGAGTTGTTAACAAGTTATTAGACGTTCTTTGTACTAATTTAAGCTCTGATAGTATTACGTCAGAATTACTATTGTATATCAGTATGACAATAGATTATAACATTGTTATTATTGTATATCAATGTATTAGTAACTTGAGATCTTAAAGAGATGTATTAAATTTTTAATGGAAATCATCTATACGTCTTTTGTTATCCCAAAAAACCCAGTTCCCAGTTACAAGGGAACACCACGAACCAGGACTTACCGATTGGAACGCAAATTTGTGGGTTTTTAGAGTGACTCAAAACAAGAACAACGGTGTGTTTCATTTGGGCCCTATCTCCCTTTAAGGGGGTAAAAACTAACCTCAAAGTCAAATTGGCACTTCCACTTTTTGGCCCCGGAGGAACTTTTTTCAACCGGAAGTCACGTTCCCACATGTATAACGTGTGGAAAGAGGAAAATTGAAAAATGGACGTGGTGAACTAACAAGGGAACACCGCGAACCCGGACTCACCGATTGTAACGTAAATTTGTGGGTTTTTAGAGTGACTCAAAACAAGAACGACGGTGTGTTTCATTTGGGCCCTATCTCCCTTTAAGGGGGTAAAAACTAACCTCAAAGCCAAATTGGTACATCCACTTTTTCGCGTATAACTCTCAAAGTCCAACAGACAGAAAAAATGTTTCAAACAAAAGTGTAATGGTTCAATAAGCGCTACAGACTTGCGTTAACAAACATTTTGAAAAGAGTTTAAAAAAAAAATACCCGAACGAAAAAAACTTTTTTAAAAATTTTGTTAACGCAAATTTGTAGCGCTCATTGCACCATTAAACTTTTGTTTGAAACATTTTTTTCTGTCTGTTGTACTTTGAGAGTTATACGCGAAAAAGTGGAAGTGCCACTTTGGCTTTGATGTTAGTTTTCACCCCCTTAAAGGGCGATAGGGCCCAAATGAAACACACCGTTGTTCTTGTTTTGAGTCACTCTAAAATCCCACAAAGTTGCGTTTCAATCGGTGAGTCCGGGTTCGCGGTGTTCTCTTGTTAGTTCACCACATCCATCTTTCAATTTTCCTCTTTCCACGCGTTATACATGTGGTATCGTGGCTTCGGGTTGAAAAAAGCTCCTCCGAGGCCCCAATAAACGAAGATATTCCGAATTCCGCTAGAGAGTTCGCGGAGACTGACATCACAGGGCTAGTAGTCGATCTTCCGAAATCGTCCGCCCTGAAGAAGTGGTAAGTATTCCATGAGGTGAGATTAAATCGCGGCAAGCTGGAGACAGGGAGCCCCGATTAAATCCAAACGCTGCCACAGGCCCGTTTACTCGCGCAGCTAGGAGACACCGGTCACGGTATGCAAATTTCCGTCGGGGGACGAACGTAATAATTTTATGGAAATTGCTGGTCCTGCAAGGAATTTCGAGCGAAACGCATCGGCCGAAGAACGCGCAAGCGTATCGGGAGGGGATGAAAAACAGGGTGCATCGGATGCACCGCGATCAAAGTGGTCTATTCCTATGCAAGGGGGTAACAGGCAGATACATATTTCTTACCCTAATTCAGTGTCCCCTTCATGGTGTCTTTTTCCTAAATTGCTTATTCCATTTAGTGTCTCCGTGATGTGAAAATAGTTCCCAAGGAAATTTCCAGAGAAATTCCACGTGATTTTTCTACAATCAGAATTCTACTACCCCTTAATTCGAATTAGTAACCAGTGATTAAGATCGCTGAACATCGACATCCATTTCGTTCATCCAGAGCCAGCCCCTTTTACATCCTCGCGGATATAAATTCGAGTTGGATGATTTACAAAAGCCACTTCGTGCCCGAAAATTCGACCAACAACCCTCAACGCCAGGCCGTTCGCAGCCCGACATAATTCTTCGCGGAGGCAATAAATATTCCACGGCGTCTATTTCCTTTTTCTCCTTTTGCCACCCCCTCACGCCGCTTTGCATCCGGAATTTATGCGTATCAATTCGCGGCAACGGCCACGACGCCGGCCGGTATTTACGATAATGCATTTATCCGAAATTTCCGTCGATGGGATGCCCTCATACGGTGTATATATAATATATACACAGACAGACGTATGTATATGTGTATATACATATCGCCAGTCTTCGGGGCCGAGATCTGATCAATAAAGGTCAATGTATCCCAACCCCTCTGCAAGTTCTCCGCGCGCGGGGGTAAGAGCAATTTTCAGCTTATCGGATCGCTCGCGCGGGGGATGCTTCAAAATCTATACGTACACGGTATATAGAAATTCTTTATTACCCGGAAGCGTAATTTATAGTAGGCAGCCTTTATCGTGGCGTGGAGCTATATTGATGTATACGCGCTATAAATTTCGTTGTGCCTTCTTTCCAGCCGGCCGTTCACGAGTTCCCCAAGACCGATAACCCGATATTCCCGGCTCCAGCGAAGTAATTAACGAAACCCGAAACAAATCTGTCGCTGTAGGCGTGCGTGCTCGCGTGTCAATTAACTGTGCCCACCGCGATTCCTCCATTTGCGTATCGTCGACGCTTCGCGGCGCACTTTCGACGAGATGGCAAGGTAAAAATTCATGCACACTTTTTCATTTTAATTTTTGAATAATTTAGATAATTTGGATAATAATTTAGAGACTACTGTTGTTGGGGCTTGGGAATCTTTGGGATACGTTGCATCTAGCATGTAAAAGTAGAAGCTAGGCTAAAATAAATTTATAACAGTGTAGTCTATGAACCTTCCGCTGTAAGAATTATATTTGCAAAGGTGGTTCCACTTTGGGAACATTTTCAAAGACGTAACTTTCAAGCTACAATTTTACGTCCTACGAAGTACCTATATCCATTTTTTAAAAGCATTATTTCTAAGATTAGACCCTTCAAGAAGGTACCCATCTCATAGAAGAATGTCCAAATAATGTGCTAATATATTTTACCAACGATTAAACCGTAATTAATGTCGCCAAACGATAAACAAAGTGGATAGCCAATCTGCGAAAGCGCTTGAGGGACGAACAACCTGCCTTTAACCGGCAAGACGATCCATCAAAGATGGAGTTTCAAGGGAAGGGATCGTGACGCAATTTCGCAGATTCGTCTTTCCCGCGCGGTGTTCCGCTAATAGAAAAAGCAAATTTACCGGCTGCACCGCCGGCGTCGAGGAAATTCGATTCGAAATCAGGGGTTGGGTCGCGGGGCGACAGGCGTTGCACGCGAGCTCCTTGGGCGATTCTCTTGCGTTCTTGCTTCCTTAGGGCGTCTCTTTCGATCGGTCCCCGTTGCGCGAAGCGATTCGAGAGATTCCGACGAGGCCGATTTAAAGTTGCGCCCGAGATCCTGTCGCGAAAATCCACGGGAGACATTTCGTCGTCTCCGCCGCAGGATATTAAAACTTTCGCGAGGAATATATATAGCGGCTGTCAACTCGACTGGATACGTCGCGGGGCAGGGGGGTGGTGGTCGTATAAATCGAGTCCAAGTGTACGGGGAGAAAAAAGTGTATCCAAAGTTTCTAGCCCCTCGGGTTCGGGTGGGCGCGAAACTATCGTCTGGCAGGGACTTGGGCTTCGTGGTCGTGGAAATTTCACTTAGGAGTATCAGTTGATTCAATACACGGGATTGGCTTCTATTTTGCCGTGGTAAGCTTGGGCGGATGGTTTTCCGACACATTGTGTCTTCGAGGAAGGAAATCATGTATGATGTAGGGGAAGGTGGGGCAAGACGGGGGGGGGGGGGCAAGACGGGGTACCCCCTGTGTCTCGCGATAAAAACGCACTAATCAAAATTTAGCATACGCGTTAGACGCGTCGTTACGACGCGTGACGAAGTTAGATCAGAATTTGTAATTTATTGAGACCTCCTTACTTTATCCTTATTTTTAGCACCCGTGACAGTGATATAATAAAATAGAAAATCTCCGGTACATGTATGTGTTTCTGAGGCAGAATTTAGCTGGCTATAAGGTACGTATGTTATTTTATACTTTTGCAAATAATGTTTCGGGCAGTGTTCATATGATTGTAGTGAGACGAAAAGGGGCATGATGGGGTAATGAAAATGAGGGTTACCCCAACATGCCCCTCACAAACCTAGAAATAAAAATCAAAGTGTCTCATTGTTCCAGGATGGTTAGAAACTACAGACGGAAGACGGAGCGAGGAAAATGATACTTCTTTTCTATTAATTAGTCGCAAAGAACTGATTGTGGCTCATTTCCCCTATGTTGATGTAGGTGATGAGGACGACGAAGCCATACACGTGTGCCTCCTCTGTCAACCCAATAAATAATTACTTTATATATATATACTTAATTTATATTGTTTTTTAATTGGTACCCCATCTTACCCCACCCGTGGGGCAAGATGGGGAGAAACGACTTTTTCTGAATTTTTGTATTTATTCTATTAAAACCTGTAAAACTTAAGTTGATTCACAGTTAAACTGAAAGACTTATTACCAAAGAATGGTTCGGACATAAAATTGATTAGTTGATTATGAAAATCTGTGTTTTATTCATCATCAAACCTTAAGTACCCCGTCTTGCCCCACCTTCCCCTACGCCTAGCTGGACGTATCTACAATCACTCAGAAAGTTGACAGAAGTAATATTACTCTAGGTACGGAAAAGAAAAAGCAAGGCACTGCCTTCGTAATAACCTATGAGCCAATTGTTCTGTCGCAGAACTTGCAACTTCGTTAGTCCGTTAATGGTGATGGTTTACAGGGGTGTTTGTGCGCAGGCTGATCTAATTGAATCTAACTGGACAAAGTTAATAAATAGGACACTCTGTGCAGCAGCGTTTTTGCCGGAACTTGTATTAATTACGCAGTCGCATTTGAGAGGCAGCAAATTGGCACATATCGCGACGTTATAATGTGAGCGTGCCGGGCGCCAATTTGAGGGTTAATTTGACTGGCGCGAGGGGTAAATCGCGCGCGAGCCGCCGTCAAACGACGTCTCTAATTCCGGGCTCCATTGAATTACAGAAATATGAATCGTAAAACCCGCGGATAACTTCCGCGCTGTCTGGTGTACACCCGCGGAAATACGTTCCGGAGGAGTTTGCTGTTCGTAATTCAACTGGAGTTTATGCTCCTTGTGTACAAAGCGTTAGCGAGAAGTTACACCGTAGAAATACTCCGTTATGAATCGCGAAAGTTATCCGTTTCCGGCGGAAGTGGTACGCGCGCATACGTTTCGCGGATCGTGCCTGACACGCGGCAGCGTTTTGTGAATATAAAGCCGTACAAACTCGCTGAAAAATCGCTACAGGACCTGTTCTAAATTCTTCAGAAAAGTAGGGACGGTATGTCATGTACAAGCACATCGAAAACATGGGAGACACTTTTCTTCTAAATGTTAAATTGGGTTGCTGTTAATTCTGTGCATTTATTGGAAGTCTTCATTGCTCTGAACAATTTTGATTCCGAACAATTATTACGATAATGCACGTGCGAAGAGTTACAGCGGAATTATATTTCATACGTGTCGTTCTGCGACCGGGTCTGACTACATACCGTGTTGTTCCACTTACTCGCGTACCACCGGATGCGCGACTCATGTCAATCACAATTCTATACATCTGTATTATTTTAAATGTGTACATTATACTGAAAAATGTGTCGGGTAAAAGTTGCTCAAAGTACCTCGCGCTTCTCAAAGGAATACTTTATCAATTCCATTAAAAACTCCAGTTACACGGTTGAAAGTAGTCTGAACCTTTCTTCTTTAGACGAAACCAAATCTCCTTTCGTATAATAAATTTAAAAACAAAATATCCCGCAGCAGATACATGGAAATACTCCGTATAAACGAGAGGAGAGAGCAGAAAAGCACAGAAAAAGCACAGAGAAAGTAAGGAGACTTGGTTACTAAATTGAGAAGTCGTTCAAAGTGGAATACTTTGTTAGAAACATTTGAAAATCGGCCCACAATCAGAGGCTCCGCATAAACATTAATTATAATTTTCTGGGGGCGTGAACAAATTTTCAAAGCTTCTCGTATCGAAAGTTCCACAGACCTGGCGCGTATGTTGCGAGCGGTTTTCGAAGTTTCTTTCAATCTGTGCCAGTTTCTGTCCGGGGCTTTAACGAATTGGGGGCACCGAGTGAATATCAAAGCGTGAGCCGGCGCGTAAATTAAACGACGTTCAGTTTACAGGGTCGTTCTTGAGGGACGCGTCTCGTTTCCTAAATGCTCGGCCGCGATAAATAAAAGTATACGTTTAGGTTTCGAATGGCGCGGCACTGGCTGAAAGCGGGGCCGCCCGCCGGGCGGGATGAAAAGAGTTTATGCACGCGTGCTTGGCCGTGTAAAATAGTAGGGAGAGGCTAGCTTCCGCAGCAAGATCCTGAATTAACGAGAACCTCCTCCGAAAAAAGGCTGGCCTTTGCTGGCGCCCCCAGGAGGAAACCAGACCGCCTTGAAAGTGCTCGAAAAATGCGCTTTCAACGGACTCTCCCAAAACACCCGTCGAAAGAAACGAACTTTCTAATTCTCTGCCACTCGATTACAATCTCGTTTCCGTAGAATCTCTGCTTTCGGAGCTCGCTCGTCGAGGCTCTCCGCATTGAAACTATCTTCGCGAGCGCTTGATTATTTCGCGGCTCTATGTTTCGCCTGATTTCGAATTCATCTTCGGTCTGCAACTTCGCAGTGGAGTTTCTCAAGTGGGAAGAAGACACTTATGGTTCGGTGGGGGTTGGATAAATGTGTTTGTGGTTGGACGATTCATCCGAGGAACATGAAACTGTCCTCGTCGACCGAGGAGACGCGATACCGAGGAAAAGCGAGCGATGGATTTTCCTCGAAACGAGATTCCGAATTACAGGATGTCCTGGGAGAAAGCAGCATTTACCGGGGTCGTTTAGGAGAGAGCGTGGCCCGTCCCCTGCACGAGCACAGCCGCAGATCGCGCGCACCCCATTGATTTATCTTCGGGCGAGAAAGAAGAGTCGAAAGGGATGGGTGTTAAAGGTTCGACTGTGGAGGGTGGTGTCTGGCCTCGAGGGTGGCTAGAGTGACAAAACGCCACCCCTTTGGGGAAGACCGCGGGATCCGTCATTGGCTTCGAGCCAATCGGGCTTCCTTGTTTTCGCCCCCTGACTTCGACATCTGATTGCAAATTACCATCCGCGCGAGACGACACAGGGCGACCTAGGGGTCGCTCCGCTACATCGTCATCAAAGATCGATGCCTGTCGGAGTGGTTTGCCTGAGCAAAGTCTCTAAAGACTACTTACCATTTAGAAAATACCAAGTCCCAGAAAGATAATTACCATTTATATTTTCACGAAATCTTGATTAATTCTAATTCCACTTCAAAGCCCTCAATTGCCATAAAACTTAAACTGAAATTTCAGCCCAGAAGGGGAAAGACGCGAGCTCGACCAGGAATTGGGATATTAAGAAGACGACGAACCGCCGGCGTCCACCGGAAGCGAACGCGAGCCCTCGCGTTTTCTCGGCGCGACAGGGCCGCGCAGCCACCGCGGGCATCGGGGAATGCAAATAGAGGGTAGTTTGGAGACGATGCTCGCCCCTTCGGCGTTAAGCTCGGGGGGTTAATGCATTCGAGTATCGCGGTGCTGGCGTACGCGCGCGTATGCAAATACGCGGCGAAGAGGCCGTCGCGCAACACGCGGAACGCAGTAGTAATGTCAATCCCCCTCGATTGTCGGCGTTCCAACCCCCGTTATGCAGATAAATACGACGCAACGACGCCCACCGGGGGGTAGCACGACAATATTGCGAATTATATGGGCCGACGATAATTTCCGGCTGCTGCGGTAACCAACGGACGCTTGAGAACGAAGAGGGACGACGGGCGGGGGAGGGTGCAATTTCCAGAAGCTTTTCGATGTTTCGAGCGCGACGCAGTCGGAACGAAATCAAGGGGCTGCTCGAGCCCCACTTTCGAGGCTACCCCTGTCATCCTGTTTCTCCTCTATTGGGGCAAATCTGGGGGCAAACACTTCTGCCGTTCAAACAGACAGGCAAGTCGACGCGATGTAAAGTTGGGGGTCGCGTTCGGTGTGATTCGTAGCGAGATAAGTGATCTCCAGTGGGCAATTCACTTTGCACCGACTAGGAGCCGATGAGTATAAACGTGCTGCAGGATATTAAAGGTTTCCGGGTAAATATTCTAGCTATCTGGCTTTCAACAATGTCGCTTGAACTATGATAGAATTCAAGTAGTAGTTGTCGATGATTAATCGACCTTAAATCCCGTTGGATTTTTCTGTGGGATTTTATTTTATTCTCCTGTGTAGGGCTTAGGTGGTACGCGATATATAGAGAAAGTTATATCGTAAAGGTGAAGTTAGTTGGGTAGATCGGATCTTGGGGTCGTTTACACGACGTTCTGATAAAGAATGAAACATTCATGCAGCATTTTTAGATACCCTCGCTGATACACCGAATCCAATAACGGCAGTCAGGCTGGAAGGATTCATTTATTTCCATTACCGTCACGGTCGATTAGTGGAAATTCCATCCAGGGGAGGACGGTTAGTTATTACAGTAACGCTGTCAGATAATCGAACTCCAGATAAATGCAACCCCAGCCCGGCTGCTTGTGCGCGTGCCGTGTGTGCTTGCTTGTGTGCAAACGTCGACAAATTACCCACGGCCGAATAATGTGTCGGTCGGCGTTAAACATGGGAATTGCGGCGGGGATCTAGCTTGCACCAAATTTGCTAATAACAATCAGTAGTTTCTATTGACGCTTCCATTTACCAGCACGATCGTTTCTTCTCTGACTGCCAAAAACAGAAAAAGTGACTCTTCTGTCGACACAGAATCGTCTAGCGGTCATTTGTCTCGATCTAAATCGTGGAAAATTCAGAATCGAGGCTACGAACGAAGCTCAGGTTACACGAACATTTGTTCCAACCACAGCCACAACCATAATAAAGAAAACAAACCTTAGTTTTTCCATTTTAGGTCACTATGTCTCCAGATCATCAAAAAATTTCCGGGTGTTTAATTATTTATTTATTTATATACGGTTGGGCACCCTTTGGTAAGAGATAAAAGATACATGAACAGAAGACGGAGATGTGTAACAAATGACAAGATGTAGTATACGCAAATACAAAATTGCTGCGCATTAACGTTAACATCTGGTTCTTGAAAGACACGTTGCTGTTCGAGAAAAAGTCAATAGCGTGACAGAACTTATTGCCTAAGTTGCACAGGCGGTTAGTGGAGTTATTCTCACCGAAAACAGAGGTGTGGTGTGACAGATGGAAAAGCGGAAATTTCCTGGGGTTCATAGGTGGAGCACTAAGTTTAAATAATTCTACCTCAAACATACCTTAATATGCAGTCAAAACGCCAGACAGTATAAACTTATAGTTTTTGTCAAATAAATTCCCAAATACCGTTAAGGAACTAGTTTTAGAACAGGCATTAATTTTTTATCAGTTCCTGAAATAAATCGTTCATTTCAGTTTATGTAATTAAATCATTGTTTGAAATAATTACTAACATAAAAATTGATAATTCAAAAATATATGTTGTCTGTGAAAGCAGTTAATATTGTTAGTTTTCGTGAAAATAAATGTGTAAGGTAGCCCACTTAAAGGAAGGCCCTGTTGAACGCCATCTCTTACTGTTCGAAGTAAGAGATCACCATCGACGCCACAGTCGATTTCTTTGCTGGATGTTGCGGTATTAAAGGTTATTTTCATACATTCTGTTTACAATAGTTTACTTTACAATGTAGCGCAAGAATTTTAGTATTATATGTATCATTTTGCTTTACAAGCCAGTGATCATTATTTAGTTCCAATTTTTTCTTGTGGAACTAATTTTTCACCACCTGAATAAAAAATAGGTTAGGACATTATAAAATTATAGAAAAATTAAATTTAGATGGTATAATATTAAAAATAAGTTTATTTGGTACTTTCTTTTTAATTAGTATTAGTATCTGATCAAATATTAGTTCCCTACCTGATAAGAAATTAGTTCCCATGTATTTCGAATGATCATAAACTAGTTCCTCACCTGATCAAAAAATTAGTTCCCATGTATTTTAGTTGATCAAAAACTAGTTTCTAGTCACCTTATTATTCCGTACCTTATAAATAATTAAATTATACTTATTTTCAACTGTTTACAATTTTCCCTTAAAGTTGAAACATTAGTTCATATTTTAGTATACAAAAAAGTTTATGGTTTACAGTTTTATTAGGATGAAAATAAATATTAAAGCGGGAAGCCCTCTAAACTGATCAGAAACTAGTTCCTTAACGGTATGACATTGAAAAACGGGCAATTACACTAGAGTGCTCCCTTAATCTCCGAAATCTTCTATTATTGCGCTAATGTCATTCGAAGAAGACAGTTAACGTTAATGGTCTAACAATATGTAAGAATCGAGAGCTTCTTCCCGAACCCAAACTCCATATCCTTCATTCCTCACGCTCCTTTCGAAAGAGAAGAGAGAATGAAAATAGACGTGCCACGCGATTGACGTATCGTAACAGGTTTCCCCGATACCGAGCAAAGTTCCACGAGAAAATGTGCCCCTTGAACGCATTATCAGAGGCACTAGCAAGGCGACGGTAATTAAATAGAGTGACGCAGCCGAGACTTTGCGCCAAGCTCGCAACCCCCAAGGGGGTGGAGAGGTGGGGGCGACGAACCGCGCGCGTTGCTTTCGCTGCACTTGAATGCATTAGCGGAGCTTAAAGTTGAGACTACGGTGACGACGGTGTCTCCTTGCATTTGCATTCGGTGTAGTGGCCACACGCATTTGCATTTAGTTGCGAATCATCGCCGCGCGTGACTCCCGGCGAGCCGTCGACACCTTGTCGCCCCCGGCGGAGGCGTGGACGCGGAAAAAATACGCTCCGCGTCACTGTCCTGTTCGGCGGAACGTCGAATTGGTTTTTGAAAGTGAACGAGGGTTCTCGTGAACAGACGAAAGCAAGGTGGCTGTGGGTGGCATCGAGCTTGACTTTCGGGGAATTTCGAGACAGTGTAGAGAGTGAATTTCCTTAGGTTTCAATTGGGTGGCTGAGTTTATTAGCAGAGGGGAAGAAAGGAATAGAAAGGAAAGTATAAAATATATGGTGTCAGTGGAGACACGAGAAGTTTTTTATAGGAGTTAGAGGAGGGCCACTTTTATGGCTAGAAGCTCGTGTCTCGCCTTCGTTTTACGCCGCTTATTTCCAGCGAGGGGAGATTGTATTATTAAGACGTCGACACGAATCATCCCCTCCCGTCCTCGCTGCAATTTTGCGACGTCGAGGGTAGGTGCTTAAAATATCAAGCAATAAACATCTCGACGAGGATTTACGTCTACCAGTGCTTCGGCACTTCCAGCCCCCGTTTCTAATTAGAAAAAAAAAAAAGGAGGCGGAAGTCGTTCCTCGCATAATTCCTGTTAGGTACGGCGGGCGGTGGGAGGGCGCGTGCGTTGTCAGGGTTTTCATTAAAAATCCCGATGGGCCGCTCGTTTTTCAGACGCTCGACGAAGGGCCCCAGATTATTGACGTTTATTACCGGGAAAATAATTTTCTGCCTGCGCGTAATACCTAGTGCTGGTGTTTCGATCGTGCCGTAAGGATTATCCTCGACAAAGCAATATCCTGTCCCCGTAACTTGAGCATCGCAAATATTAAACGCGCGAGGAGGAAGCCCGGTCGATCTATCGACGACAGGACGCAACAAAGTTTATTTTTAATCGAGACTCGTAGTTCCGATCCGCTGAACGGGAATCCCGCCTGTCCCTGCCCCTCCGCGCCCCTCCCTCGTTTCAATAATTTCGAGGAAACGACGCTGTTTAATATCGGACGATCCAGTTGTGCTCCACGGCGAAGAGATAGTTTCTATTCCCAGCGCCGTGTCGAGGCTGCTTTTCAAGACGAGCTGGGACGCGACGCGACATTAATAACGTTTCCCTGTGGCCGAAGAAACGGATTCGAGATGTCACGTCGTCGATATCCGTCCACGGGTTCATAAATATCTGACGAGAACGCGAAAAGGGAGAGTTCCGTGCTGCCTCCTCGAGGCACTTAATAATTTGATTTCGAGAGCCCTTAATATTCGTCGCGATCGTGACGACGCGTTTCAAAGAAGCGTCGGGGCGATGGAAAGAAATATATTCATGCGACCATGGAAGGGAAGTAATATATAAATTATTTAAATGAGGGGAAACTTATGTAAATAAGCAGTGAAGCATAGGGATTAAGCTTTGGATGATTTCGTAATATTGATACTGATTTGTTTCGATTACTTTTGGAGACGAATGCGTGTACCTTCGAGGTGTAAATTGATAAATGATGATTCTTCTGGAAATTGACTAATTGGACATTGACTAATCGGGAGTTTCAGTGTAGAAGGATATTGTGCTTTACTCGTACATTGACATACTTAAAGTCTTCGGTTCTTAGTAAACGATAAATTAATATTCGCTTCCGCTTTTAACTATATTAATTCTCGATCCTTTTCCTCTCGTCTCGTCGCAAACACGACAGAATTTTCCGTATGGGAAAACGATGCCCTTTGAGCTGAAAGCAGGATTTAGTTTCGCATGCTTCGACGCTAATCCGCTTTAATATCAGAGGAATCTCGCGCTAACGAAGCAGCATCCGTTGCTGTTCCATTTTTAATGATAATTAAATTTGTTGCTCGCTTTGTCCCTCCTCGGTTTCAACGTGAAACGCTCCTGCCCCACACTTCCTTATAATCTAAATGAGCATGCATTTCTGCTGTTTTTTCACCGGACCAAAATACTAAGGTTGTTCGAGTACTCGAAAAAAGCGAGCCGAGCCAGACTCGGTTTTTCGAGCCGAGCCTAGCCGAGTACTCGTAAAAACCGAGTAGCTCGAAAGAACCGAGCGGCTCGATAAAACCGAGTGGCTCGAAAGAACCGAGCGGACCGAAAGAACCGAGAAACTCGAATATACTTCGAGCAGATCGAAATTTTCGAGCAGCTTGAAGCTTGAAGCTTGAACGTTTCGGGCAATACGAATGTTTCGAATATTTTAGGTTACGTTTATCTACTGAAATGTAAATAATGGTTCTCAATAAGTAATGTAAATAATTAAAATGTAAGCTGTAAATGCAAATATTCTGTAACTTTTGAAAATTAGTACTAATTTCAAATGTTTTTTTTTTCATTTTTTCCTGTATCTATGAACGTATTCATACACTTCTATTTATGACATAAATATACACGATACACGAAAAAATTTATGTCATAAATAGAAGTGTATGAATACGTTCATAGATACACGAAAAAATGAAAAAAAAAAAAAATTGAAATTAGTACTAATTTTCAAAAGTTACAGAATATTTGCATTTACAGCTTACATTTTAATTATTTACATTACTTATTGAGAACCATTATTTACATTTCAGTAGATAACCGTAACCTAAAATATTCGAAACATTCGTATTGCCCGAAACGTTCAAGCTTCAAGCTTTAAGCTGCTCGAAAATTTCGATCTGCTCGAAGTGCATTCGAGCTTCTCAGTTCTTTCGGGCCGCTCGAAAAAATTCGAGCTACTCGGTTTTATCGAGCCGCTCGGTTCTTTCGAGCTACTCGGTTTTTACGGGTACTCGGCTCGGCTCGGAAACCGAGTCTCCGCTCGGTCCGAACTTCAAGCTACTCGAGTACTCGGACAGCCTTACAAAATACGGTTTTCTATTTGAAAATGTTACGTCTCCTATTGCAGATATCGTTAACTACTTATTCTGCTTAGCAATGATGCGAATGTAAATATGCAATTTCATGAGATTTTCTTAAATGAACTCTGGTGGAAATTGAAGATGTACTTTTTTCGTGCGTACCTTAACCTGGCTAAATATTGACTTAAAATTAATAATGTAGAAATTTGTGCGACGTCCAGGAAGGCAACTTTGAAGAAGCTACCAATGCCCGTGTTTTTCGCGGCTACCAAAAGCAAGAGGCAAAGGTTAAAGATCTTAGCTTCGACGCCGGTAAAACGAAGTAAATCTCATTAAAATCTCTGTGCGAGTTTCACTCCTTTCTGGCTCGGAAGGAAAAGAAAGGACTGGGAACCTCGAAGGGTGTCGTTAATTAACTCTGTCCGTCACGGCACGAGGAAAAGTTGGTTCCTTCGCAATCTCAGACGTGGTATGGGGATTTGTTTACAATATTTCGTGGGTGAACTTTATAGCCAACCAAATGCTTACAGTTTCCAATGACAAATTCGATGTTTTAAGCACGAGAAAGTTTTGTGGGAAGATGGAAGATGTTCAGTAGAATTTCTTGCACAATTTATAGGAAATATGTTTATGATATCGATATATTATTTCTAGTTGGAAACTAACAGTAAGCGTGTTTTTTGCTTGATAAATATTACATCTTACAATTCAGTACCATCTATTATCTATTACCATCTATTATAGCATTATAGCCTATGCCCTGTGATTGCTGCTTGGTTACTAATCAATTATCAGTTGGCTACTAGCTGGCCCTTAATCAATTATCAGTTGGCTACTAATTGGCTACCAGTGCAGCTAATGCTAACAGAGATTACTAAGAAATGATATTACTTTGGTAAAAAATAACAGGAATGACGCGGCAGGCAGGAAGGAATTGTAAAATTTGATTAGACGTAGGGTTTAATGAACAACAGAACGAAAAACGAGCGATTAATTAGTTAATTTAACGTGACAGTTCGTGTGTCTTGCTGCCTTTCAACGAAGTGCCTTTTCCCCTTGCCTTCTCTTCGTAATTCAAGTCAAGGGCGACACTTCGTTTTACTGGTGTCTTCGCTGTCGATGAATGTACAATATAGCGCAATAAATGTCGCAAGAAGAGAGAGAGAGAGAGAGAGAGAGAGAGAGAGAGTAAAGAATAGCTGGCGGAATTCATTTAATTGCCTTCAGTGTTAATTAGTTTGTCCGTCGCTTCTTACGACAAGAGGAACTTCTATATAATAACGAGGGAATTTATCCTGACGTGGATATAATGGATTTGGATTCTTGATATAATTGTTAAACGGGACGATTCATTTTAATACTCGGAAACGGAGAACGTCTAGATAAGAGGAAAAAGTTTAATGTAATTGCTAAATAGGTAGGGTGGAAAGTACTGTCTAACAGTTTTCCATTTCTAAAACTTTCTTCGTGTTCCAAACGAGAAACTTAATTCGATAAAAACTCGTCGAACGTGAAGGAACAATTGGTGCCAATTTCCCTTCGCGGTGATAGTTATTATTAGCAACGCTGGAAGATTATAAGCTTACGGCCTTTTCACAGGAGGCACTTTTCTGGCTGACGACTAATATTATTATTATCAATCGTCTTTATTACTCTAATAGAAGAGACCTGAATATTTACAAAAGGCATGAACTATAAACTAAACTAAAATATGGACAATAAAACAAACATTACAAAAAATAAGAATAAAGAAGTAAAGTAATCTGAACTTAACTTAAAGTAATAAAGTAAATATTAGCTCGAGACTCTAAGCTAAACATGAGAAAACACAAAAGTAAACTAAAGTAAAAGTAAAATAAAAAAAGTGTTTCATACATAATCAGACATCTTCTATGTACCTTAGACTTAAACTAACACCCTTTCTGCCCATTGAGTACCAAAAACCCAACTACCAACCAAACAAGCGTCTCACATGAAGCAACCCCTTACACCATCCACCCCATTATACTCACCCCATCTCTAATTAACGAACTAATAACACGAACACGTCAATAGACGTCACATACAGGCCAATCTATACGGAATCAATGCTCCCGCGAGTTCCCTCAACCCTACAGCCACCCCTTTCGACGAGAACTCATTTACATCCGCGAGAGGGGGGCGAAAGTGTTCCAAGTAAGACCAGGATCGGGAGGAATCTCATTTAGTTTCGAATTTCACCCCCACCAGGGAGATACTGGGTGGAGAAATGCATCAAGGGAAAGAGAGGAGGAGAGGCAGACAGAGCATCGATTATACGGGGCGTCGTGTCGATCGTACTTAAAGCGACACCGTGTTCTCAGTGTAAACGTAGCTCGACGTCTCGAAACTACTTACAACCCCCCCCCCCCCCCGACCCCCCGCCCTATCCTTTGGCCCCTGCTTTGTCGATTCGAGTAAACATTGGCTTGTTTGACCGAAGGAAAAGTTGTCGGGGAGAGGGAGACCGACACAAGACTCGTCAACGACCGCGACACGGGGCCAAAGAATACGGATGTAAGGGTTGACGACGGTGGTGGCGGTGCAGGCGACGAGTCCTTCGACTTTCTTTTATTTCCCAGGCCTCCCCCCTCTGGCAGGCTTTATTCCTCCTTCTTTCTTTCTTTTTTTTTTTTTCTGTCCATTTCAACGAGGAGGCATTCATTGTCCACTCGCGAACTTTTCGAGCTTTCGGGCCGGAGGAGGCACACAAAAAGGAAAATAGGGAGAGAGAGGGTGGGAGGAGGAGATTGATTGTGAGACCGCCAGGCACAGACCAGTCTCGCTTTCTCTGGCCCACCCTTCAACTCTTTCCTACGCCTTCCTCCGTTGCTTCGCGAGGCTTGATGAATTTATGATAACGCTTAGCGTCCGGATCCAAGCGGGTATTTCGCTTTTCTTATTGTTTCGTCGGATGTAGAAGGTTTGTCGGAGGTAAGAGGCGAGAACGAGGACGCGATTAAGGGAGGGGTTTTATTGATTGCCGATTGGCTGTGCGAGGAAGTGGCGAATTATGGTGTAATATAATACTGGAATAAAGTATGCCTAGTCAATAATCGCGCAAAAGTACTTTCCGAATATTTATACTAAATGGGGTGGAAAGTGAATGTACGCTAAATTTCATATTCGACGGATGCAATAAATATTTCCCGTACTGTATATATCTAGGTGTAGTAAATTACTAGATACTTTGTAGTAGAATATAGTAACATAAGAAATTTTTAATTTATATTAACTGAATCTCTGAAAGGTATTTTTCTGTATATGCAGTGAAATAGATAAAATTGTGATTAATAATTTAGATGAGAGTAGAGACTCACTTTGTCTGAAGTAACAAGTGTTAATGGGGTGAAGTTATAATCCCACCTACACACTGATTAATAATACTTTATACACTAGTGCACTGTATATACTAACCACTGTACTAGTTGATATATTAATCCGTGTGCCTATTAGTACCTTAATCACTCCCCAATTCACTCGATAAACTAATACACTAGTGACTGACCAACTGTCACAACACTCAACACACCGACACAACGAGGTGAACCGACCGAGGGCCCTGATAAGACTGAAAGCCCCCTCCAAAAGGATATTAAGGTCCGCTCGGCGAAAATCGGCTGGGATGGGGAATGGGTCCAGCTTCATGAAACTCAGGTAAACGCGACTCCCAGCTACGTTACGTAAACAAAGGTTTCTGGCATTATTTAATCTTAGATTTTAGAAGCATATTTCGTGAAATGTTAACACTGTTTACTAGTAAGCCATGTGTAACTTCCAAACTGGGAGCTTCTTGGAAGCCGACTGAACACACGCGATTAAAACTGAATAATTACGAGTACAGATGAAAATTTAAGGGGGTAGTCTAGGTCGAGGATATTCATAGAATAAAATTGGTGTAATTTGTCAGAATTAACGAATATGGAGACACATGATCGCTGTTAATGTCGTTTTACAGCACAAGACGAAGATCCTTCCCCGAGCTATTTTTCTTCCTGAAATAAAAGGGTCTTCATAGAGATAAATGTCTACAATCGGTGAATCCCCCCACTCTCTTCGAAGACAGTGTGCTCGAGCAGATCCGCGAACGTATATTTCGATCTCTTATCTTCCACCGCGAATGTAAAAGGCTCATATTTTCAGCCTCGCTATCACGTCTCCCCTATTTGTACATCTCTTTTCTCTTTCCGCGTGTTTGCACGCTCAATATGCACGCGTCTTGAAACCCCCGCATCCAGCCAGACTTTTCTTCTTCTCCATTATTAAATATTAATATACCTTACGGTTTTCACGAGGAAACTCGCGGATCCTCGCCGAGGAAATACGAACGCAAGGAAATCCTCTAACGTGGCCGTGTATTTTTCCTCCCTCTTCGCCCTGCTCCCCGGGACACATCTGGGTATACAGAAATCCCTGCTGATTTTTCTTTAAACATGGATTTTAAAGAGTCTTCTCCTCGGGCTTAAAGTATTCCGTCGATTTCAAGCGCTGGATTATTAAGACAACTAAGCTGGGGGTGAATGCAGGTTAGAAGCTTCCCTTAGATTGCTAGGGAAGTTGGAGTTTGAAATAGTCTACTTTTTTCTATGTTAACTTTGAAAGTTCGATCGACGAATGACGGTCCATTCAGCCTATTGTACGTCGATGAATTAGCTTTTCTGGTATTCGCGAGCAGGAGATGAGAGGATACGAAAAGTCGGCGATCCTCTCGCCATTTCATCATGGACGATGAATTTGTGGCGGCACTCCGAGATATTTTAAGGGATTCCCTCGACAATCCTGAACGCCGACGCTGCGATCTCTATTTCCCGGCGAGGATACGATGGAGGAGGCGATGGATCCTTATCTCGGCTCGTCGGTTCGATTCGAGATTGGGGGAACGTATTCCCAATTTTCCTGCGTGGATCGATGCCGTTGCTTTCCGTCCCAATTCCCGACAATTTACAGTCTCCTTGTCGCGCCCAGCAAATTAGATTACTCAGGAAGCCTTCCAGAAGTTTTCTGGTTGCTTTGCCCTTTCCTTTATTTACCTCGATTTACGGGGATTCCTGGAGAGGGGGTTTCCACTCCGAATCTGGTGGAAAATTAGCGCGTCCTGCTTTTCCACGGAGGCTGGAATCCTGCGGCAGGATGGTACGGGGCGATGGGAAATTCCGAACCAATACGGCTGGGACATAATTTCAAATTCTCTGAAAAAATTCCGTAACCATCTAGCGGTTTTCATATTGGTCTTGAAACTCGAAACCAAGAGTGAGAGTGAACTGAAGAAGATGTTTAAAATTTTAACAAAGCATCAAGCATAAAGTTATTTTCGCAGGTTACATCCAAATTTTCTATAAATAAATACCAGAATATTTTAGGTATTTGCCTTTTAATGTTAATTCAATTCACGACGATGGATGTTTCGTAATTTTCATTATTATCGTATCACGAATTACGAATAATTTATGTAATTAAATGGAGTTTGCCCATCGAATCAATAACAATCGTTAGTTCGCATGGTGTTACGTAAAGAGACGTTGACGTCCGATTAATTATCGCCGTTCTACGTATTACAGTGGATAATTTATACCTGAATTATATGCAAATGGGAACGAACTGTACCCGCGGACTCGATCACCTAAAATAACAGTAAAGCTCAAATCCCCAACGTAGTTTGCAGACAAATGTCTCTAAGAACTGGAAGGTCAAAGTGCCGGTTGGGAAACGATGGAGAGGCGTCGTTACATCAGCGAAGACCGAAATTGATGAAGGCGATTCGTCCGCGAAAGACTTCTCGCATTTCCACGACGAACGGGTATTCGAGGCCGAATGAAGTTACCGTTCAGGGTGGAATAAGGGCCAATAGCCTGTAACAGGTAATATTACAGACGTAATTTCCTATCCGCGTTTCCCTCGGCAAACTCTCGGCGATTCGCCCCCTCCGCCCAGCCCTGCCGCCAGCAGCCCATTGGAAACGGAAAAGGGATTTTCAAGAAGACGAGGAGATAACGTAAATTTACTGTCCAGTTGTTTTCGATTCTCTCACTCAGCTATCCTTACGGGATTTAACTTCGTTTTAATAAACGCAACGAGTTTCATTGCCGGCCCCGCGGTTTATCAAGGAGGAAGAATAATCCTTCGTTTACGGGAGACTTCAGCCATCCCCCCTCTGCCAACCCTTATCCCCCCCCTCCCCCCCTGCGTTTTATGCCTTTGACTGGAAAGCGGAGAAACAGTAAGGGCTTTATGAAGTAACGCAAAGCTCTCGTTTCAAACTTCCCTTATCGTATCCCCCTCGCGGAATTGCGAATCTGATATTCGTTATCGGTAATCCCGGGATTGTTTCTGGAGGGAAAGTCGAAACAGAAATGAAATAGCTTGGAACGGGGAATATGTAAAGCCGCCGAGGACTTTGAGTAAGAATTCGCATGGAACAAAAGGGAGAGTTTGTGAGATTGGGATTCTGAATCTTCTGGTGAAATTAAAACCTAATCTACTGTTATTTCATGCATAATGTCCCTTTTGATGCCAGCCAACGGCGCACACCGTTGCTTCTGTGATTACACGGATTTCGAGTTTTCCCAAAAGGCAGGACAACAATCGGTCGCTTTTTCCGCGCAGCTACTTTCTGGCGGCAGTTAACGTGACGGTATGTGCCGCCGGTTTTGCAATCATGTGGATTTCAAATTAAACAGTGGCACAGTTGGGCCGGGGGATTGCAGACTCTCTTCGAAAATCGCACGGATCCAGTGTCATTAAATTACGAATGTAATGGGACAATTTAATTGTAACCTGATTCGTGGCGTGGCGATCGTCTGCGTGCAAATGCCGGCGCAGCGGAACATGATAGTTCCTGTTACACCCTTCGGTAAGCGATAGCAGATAATCGTAGAGCGCATCAGTAGAAATATACGGGATAAGTCAGCCGCGGGCGTGAACTGCAACTGTTAACTGCATCGACCGCCAACTTCGCTCGTAGCAAAAGGCATAAATAGCGGGAACTCCGTGCTACAGATAATGCAACGGAGTAAATGTGTCTCCGTGTTGCCGGTGACAATAGATAACTGTAGAACAGTCTAAGTAGAAATGTATGGCATAAGTCAGACTGAGCAGGTTCTACTGCACGCCGTCCCCGCCATTAACTTTCCTCGTTACCAGTAACCTTGATATCGCTTGGAAGCACACATAATAACAAGTTACACGCGTCGGCGACGGTTGAAACTTCATTTCTAAAACAGAGATACCTACTCGATTGTCAGTATCAAACTTTGTTAAAAGCGAATTTGGAATTCTTCGGTTACAGATGACCTGGTTTTTACAAATCTCCTCAGCTCAGATTTTCCTATTACATATCGACAGCTTACAAGGGAAGATCCCGAAGGCGAGAATTCAAAAAATTTTGAATCGTTGTCAAAATGTAAGGGATTTCCTACTAATTATAACGCAATTTTTGTTTGCTGCCCAAATTCACTCGAAGAGGGTGAAATTAACCCCTGAAAATCCGGCTGTTTTCCGATTTTCTGTTATAACTCGCGAACTGTAAGAGATGGAAGAGAAAGTTTCAACACAAAGGTTATTTCTTTTACTTAGATCTATCGTTTGGTAAAGAAATTATTTTACAGTTCACGAGTTATAACTCAAAATCGGAAAATAACCGGATTTTGAGGGGTCCATTTTACCCCCTTAGAGGGAATTTGAGCAGCAAACAAAAATTGGGTTGTAATCGAGAGGAAATCCTCTACGTATTCACAAAGTTTTAGAATTTTTTGAATTATCGGGTTCGGGATCTCAGTTTTTGTAAAATGTGAGTTTTTATACGCGACAAATAGTTCTTTACTGTTTCTTCATGCTGGGTAAAAATCAAATTTATCTCTACTTCGTAAATTTGGCAAAGATAATATTTTTCTTCATTGAATTCCCCTGAATCTTATGTGCCATTACACGTTTAAACCCGTTTTTCCTAAAAAACGCTAAAAGTGCACATACAATTTTTGTGCACCAAGCTTTCGATACACCCTTTGTTAGCAGAACACATTTTGGGGTTTGCTATCAAATTGCATATGGGAAGCAACAGGGCTGTAATATCGACAGAATTTTCGTAGGATCAACCACCCTTCTCAAACTTAGGTAGTCAAGTACTTTTGACCCTTTGCAAAGTTTGACCCCCAGCAGATAGTTCAAAATGATTCCTTGAGAATACAGAAATGAAACTAAAGACATTCCCTGAGGAATCTCGCCAACGAGGTCGCGGAGATTCTTCGAACAGATCGGGCATCGTCGAAACTATCTATCCCGCCATTGTTTTAAGGATCTATGCGGGGGAGAAGTAATTTTCTATGGTGGTCCCCGAACAATCGCAGCGGCAACGGGGAAGGAAGGATCGCGCGAAGGCAAGGAAACGGCGGAATTTACTGCACCCGACTCATTTCGGGGCCCCCCCCTCGGAATAAATGGACACTCGTCTGCTAGCGATGTAAGCTTGCGGGGAAAAGACGCGGCTCTCCCGTGGTTTATCGCCGAGACAAACGGAGCGATTAAAGCAGAAATAAACGGTTCACTTACCGGCGTCGCCCGCGCGATTCATAAAGCCTTCTAAATGTCCATTCCCGCGCCCGCCAGACGTGCCAGACATGAGAAATAATCCGTGGATTTCCCTTCCCTGTCCTCGATGTCTACGCGTTCCACGGGAATTAAGCGCCTCTTCAGAATCCACGGGGCTTGCGGCCTCGGCGCGAAGTGCGCCCGCCCCGGCGGCAGAATAAAACTGGCCTGTCACTCGAAGATACCATGGCGACAACAACGATTTCTTCAAACACCCCAGAGAAAGTAAAGTTCAACGGGGCAAGTATGGAAACCGGAAAGTATTCACCCCCCCGGAATTGTTCATGGGAATAATTACAGGGAGACTGAAGTATAGGGGCAACTTTGAAGCCTGAGCTGAGGACCCGAAGTATTCCCGTAATAAAGTGTGCTTGTAATTACTGCAGCTAATTGATATTGCAGATTAGAAGTTAGTTTGTCAGTGTCGTTTGATCAAACGAGGCAGGAAGCTTCTCCCGAGCCCGAGAAATAATGACCCTTGCGATTCCTCGCGTCACTGCCATCAATTTCCGGCAAGGACTCTGCTAGATTTAATCCCAGCACGATGCGCCAGACCTATCCGTAAGGCGTTGCTACTCGAAAAGTTACACTTTTCCTACAGCCCCTTGTGTACTTAATCAATATTGATGTTGGATCAAGCTGCAATTCATTCGACGCGTTCTCCTCGCCTTGTATCGGATATCGCCGCAAGTGACAGGTTAAGCTTGGTTTACGGCGGGGAATAAAGGCGGGAAATGACACTGATCCCGCCGGGGAAATAAGAAGAATTATGATCGATAATTTTTCAGAGCGACAGTGGAAATAGTAAGGAAATAAATCGTGGGCTGATACGTGGTGGGTTTTAAACTTCAGTTGGTAATTACCGTATAATAAACAGCGAGCCCGTGGCTTGATAACGATTTCCTAGACGGAGCCTTCGGTTTTCGGCGGAAAGCAGTAGCCCAGTTTAATTTATTCCCGTGCCTTCCCCGAGAATACGCGCCTCATCTCTTGTTACATCCAGCGTGAAGTTTCTTCAAAATATCATTAACAGGCATAAATGCGATGATAATATAAAATCCCCTGCTGGGAGTCGTTCAAACAAAGCTTCCAGTTTACGCGAGAGCCGCATTTTAATTGAATACACGGAGTATGAGGTTCCCTGTTGGCGTATTTAATTTAAAAATACTTCAGCATTGCACTGTTTTAGCGCGGGGTTAATTGAGAAATATTGCCGGGGCGTGAAACTTTTGGGTTTTCTTCAAAAATATCGCACGATTAATAAAGCACGATACATCGCGGCGTATTAGTAATTAAGAGAATAATTGTGAGTGGGTGAAAATACGTTGGTGGAAGGTTCTATCAACAGTTCAATCTCCTCGCGAAACGTTTCATTCCTCGTTTTCCGGTTTTTATGGGTAAAACAGAAGGTCGTTATCGATACCACGATATTTTTGCGCGTCTTCGATCTCTATTACGGTCGCAATTTTACGATTGAGGACGTCGAAGATCGTTGGGAAGCTCGGTGGTTCGCATTAAAAGGAATCCTACGGTGGTGGAAATAAAATGTGGGAGAAATGTAATTAGAGATAACGACGAAGTTAAGGGGAAACCGGAATCGAGCGAACCGCCGTGTCTTTTTCCCTCTAAACGGACCAGAAGCGGAGATATTCTAGTTATCTAGTTACATACCTATACCACGCATCCCACTGATCTAAATTATTCGAACACATAACAATTACCGTGCATATAAACTCCCACGCACATCCATTATAACTTTACTAATACCGAATTTTCCAAAGATATCGATATTAAATAAATACCGTCCACCATTACTCAAACATCAAACAGATATTTTTTTAAAGACGCTAGAACGTTAATAAGTAGATTGTACGTTCGTCAACAGAATAACCATTTAATGAATGACAGTGAGAAACAGTCAAAGGGAATAACTAACAATGTAAACGCCCTTTGTATGAGCAAACGTACCAGCATGCAGGAAATCTCCTCGAAACAATATCAGAGCCCTTTCCTACCGTGAAATCGACTCGCTGGAGGCCTGCCATTTTCTGGCAAATAAAAGCTGCCATTATTGGCGCACTCTTATTACGGAACGGGCTACTATTGCCATCAACTCGACACTTAGGTAAACGTGTACCAGTGATTATGGCGGGCGACCGAAATTTCAACGTACACCTCGAGGTGCACGCTGGCAATTCTATTACAAAGGCGCGAGCCAATTATTACCGTATCGACTCGGAATCGGATCGTGTTCGAATGCTTGTTCCCCTGTTGCATCCTGGGAATCGACGACAATCGATATAATTATACGCTACTCCTCGTCCCCCCCCCCCTCACCCACTCGCACGAGGAACTAATTACTAATCGATGTTTCAGCTGCTTACCGAGGCGGGTTGGTTCGAGCGGAGTTGTCTTCGACTGCCAGCTCTCGAGTTTCCGCGATGAAATCTCGGATGCTTCCCTGAGATCTTTATTGAATCTGGGTTACGTTAACACCCATGGATTCTTTACAAAGGGTGTCAATATTTCAAATGGCCCCACTCCGAACATTCAATTCAACTCAATTTACTTCAGACGCTCCTATTCTATTTCCGTGTATCTGCTTTCGAAGTCTCGCACCGTCATAGCGCGAGGTAAGAATCCCCCTTGCTCTCTGTCTGCGCATTTCCAGCCCCCCTCTCCCCAATCAGTACTCCCGAGCACAAAGACACGCCAGAACTTCCTTACCATTTTAATAACGAAATTACCCGATAAATTCTCCTGGAACGAACGCCACAATAACGAGGGCGAAGTGTGCTCAGAGGCAGTTCGATCGCGAGGATCGATCTCGCGCGTCGACATTCATCCCCCCTCCAGCCCGATAAAAACTTTCCTCAACGACTCTTTTCCCGCCCTGCATTCTGCGCCGCGTCTTCCCTCCCCCCCCCCCCCTTTGTTCTTCTACAATATCTTTTATACCGGCGACCTCGTTTCCCTCGAAGGGCTCGTCGGAGGGTGAAGCACGGCGAGTGGCGGCGGCGGGGGGGGGGGAGGGAAAGGGAGAGTGCTCCTAGTGAACAGCTGAAATATTAAATTCTAAATGAAAAGGCAGCGGCGAGAGCAGGACACCGGTATTTCTGGTCGCGGGGAGAAGAAGTGAAAAACTACCGAAGAAAGACGCTAGAAAGGGGTGAGTGGTGGGTGTGGGAGCTGTAAAACGTGGACAGAATCTCACCCGGTTGATCCGCCGGCTCCCTTGGCCACGTCCAACCAGAAAAAGAGGGGGAGAGAATGGGAGATATTCGGAAATACTCCGGCGCGAGGTTTATTTCGGGGGTGCAGCGCGAGCGAAGCTCCGAAGTGACCCATACCTCGGGCGGAGGGTTGTTAAAATATCTCGGTTGCCTCGGGAACGTGACGAGGGAAAGCAAGTCACGATGGCCCGTCGAAAGGGCGAGCAAATGGAACTTGATGTTTCACTTTTGCTCCCTTCTCTGGGGGGAACGCCACGATTCAATCCTGATTGCTATGCGTAACTCGCCAGAAATTGCTGAATATAATTTCAGCAGTTCGAGTCTGGGATGTCTCGATTACCGCGGCGAACACTTGCACCCTTGGGTGAGCTGGCTGGCCCTTTATTCGTGGGTTAACGGTGACGAAGGAGTGGCTGAGATATGCCACGGGTTTCTACTGAGTTGTTTTGTGAATTCAGCTGATTCAATTTGACGAATGAATGCCATTTTTTAAATTGTAGTTTTCAAGCTACGAGGGTTGCCAGAGGTTGGGAACTGAGTTGTTTGAAAGAATTACATATCCAAAGCTTTGAAACATGCTTTGCATACTACAGTTACAAGAATATCCAGTTACAGTCGTGAGTGGGTTGTAAGGTTAGCGGGGTCTTTAGTCCGAAGCTGAGAGCTTGGTGGAGAGACAAACGCTTGACTCGGGTTGCCTTGGGATAAGCTAGAGTTCACACAGAAGTAGGAATTGCTGGAATAGTTACCTCCTAGATTTGTGGTTCATTGTACTATTAGCCACGATGATAATATCCTTTGAACTTAATCTTAACGTTAGCTTTGGATGTAGATCTGACCAAACCTGTCCAATGAAAATATAGAAACTCCGGCGAGGAGGCGTTGGAAATTACAGTCTCTTTGAATTACTGTATCCGGCGGCCTCTCTTTTCGACTATTCATCATCCACTAGGAGATTATCGTCCCGCGAGACGGAGTTTCTCACCGCGAATTCCAAACTTCTACCTAACGCCTATATATCCAGTCTATGGCTGTGCCCCACGCTCTCGAGTTCCATGCAATGCATACAGAAAATGTTACTTTTCTCGACAGGCAACTTCTATTGATAACAACTGGAACTAACAACCGACCTGTATAAGTTTCCGCGCTCTTCTATTGCTTTTCTCTATTGCGTGCCCCGGATGTGCCCCGAGTGTGAACGAGTTTCCGTGAGATACATTGCCCGTGAAACGGAAGCGGCGGCTTCTTTTCTGTATTCTCGTCGAACGTCGCAAACTTTCGTAATTTCACAATCGTTTTCTTAAATAGGCACGACTGGAATTGGCCCACTTTTTGGGAAACCTTGGAAGAGTAATAAGGTAAATGGCGCAGTGGTGAAACAGTTAAGGAAGCACTTGAGACAATTTAAATTTCTTTTATATTTAAATAGTATAAAATTATAAGTAAATATAATTATTCGAAAGCGTAAATTTTCTACTTTCAGATGACGCAACAAGAATCTACATTGGTTAAAGGAAAAGTTTTAAATTAATTAAAACATGACATGTCCCAGTCATTAATTATCAGTGTCCCAATTATTGAATATATATTTAATTGAACTATTTCTATCAGTTAATGGAAATAAATCAATATGGTAATATTTTGGGGTAATAAAACCATTTTATTTATAATAAATTTGTTTCTTGTGTTCTTCAAAAAATGATTAAAAGTATATTATAAAATTTTAGGTTATGTTAATATTATGACGAGTTTCAGATTAATTATCCTAATAATTCTTAAACAGTATTATAGTTGTGTCTAGTTATTATTAACGTAAATATATAGGATACAAAAAAATTCTTACTTTGGTACAATAAATGTTAATAATTTTAAAACTTCACTGAATACTGGCGTCTGTACTAGTGTTTAAACAACCATTAAACACGCGTTTAATAACTGGTCCGTGTCATGTTATCGTGTACTAGTGGATAAACGCAACAATTTCAATATTAAAAACAAAAAATTACTAAGAGATCCAATTAATTTTCAATTCTTCAATATATAATAAATCCGAAACAACTGTACTATATAAAAAATTATAAAATAATAATTAATTACAACCTTAACAAAAACATTCTCTCGCTTGCTTGAGCCCATTAGGTAAGAAGCGAGATTCAAACTGTTGAAGCTTTACTGTACAATAATATTTTTGCATGATATAACCATTCAGTAATGTAAGCTTATAATTGTATCTATATAAAGCTAATACATTTTGCAATTATATTTCGAACAGTTTAAACGTCGCAAATTAGTAAAACTGTTATTAATAATAGAATTTCTTCTCAATTTTTAATTATTGGGCCTTGTTTAAGTACTGGCCCATTTACCTTGTCTGCGTGACGTTTTTCTATAAATTTCTGGTCTGCAATAACTGCGATATTGATTAGAATAAGTAAGAGGACTCGAGGAAGACGCTAAAATAGATTCTTGATAGACAAAAGTTATTATGCGAATTAATCGAGGATACTGTCTACTTTTACGAAACCAGTGCAGTGCTCCAAGCAGAGGGCAGGGAAAAATTCCAAGCGTCTGAAAATCAGTCATCTCCTCTGGCCACGTCGGCCGTGAGGAAGACGAAGGGATTGCGGTGATGCGATCGAGGGAAACCGATGATAGAAGTGGACCGAGAGTTCGTTCGGGCACGTAAGACGATAAATCATGTGGTTACGACATGCCCATGTGAATGCACGCGTGCATGAATTACACGCCTGCGGTTACACGTGTGAATGTGTGCGTTGCGACACGACTTTGCACGTGAAGGTATGCTGGGAACGTCTGCACGAAGCCTGTATACAGGGTGTACAGAAAATAAATGAGTTTCGATCAGTCAGCTGGCTTCTTCTCTTTTAGGATCCACGAAACAGCTGACTTATTTCCCCTCGAAAATAAAAGGAACATTTCCCTTAATGATGAGTTTATTCTTCGAAGAAAGCGAGACTTAATGGAGCCCCGGATGAAGAAAATCAAAACTGGCCTGCACACTCCCATTCTCGATCAAAGAACGGAACGTAACTCGTGGCGGTCCCTCGCCGTAAAAGTATACAGAGCAGCACGCGTTCCGCAGAATGGTCGTGATAGCAGATTTCCCTCGGATATTTCCCAGGGCCCTTTAACTCGGAGCCAGCGGCGCGAATAAAGCGAAAAATGATAAAATATCGGGTCGAGCGTAAAGCCGCGCCTCCTTTCCCCAGTCGCCTGTGTCTCTCGTTCGCAGGCCGCGATAAAAGCGAATATGGAGCGGGAACGAATTGTCTGCAGCTCGTGGCATCGCTTCAGGACGTCACGCTTACGTGTCTGTACATAAAGTTGGCCATGTACGCGCGCACGAAGCGATTTGCCCCGCGCCGGGTCCATCCCAGGGTGGCTGGATCCTCTCGACTCGAAAACTCCCCCTATCGTTAACCAAATTGATATCGGTCGTCGTCGTCGGGAAGTTTCCTGCTGCATAAGCTTCCTTTACGGCGGCTCGCTGGGCGGCGCGACGGGAATCGTGGAAACGTACAGACGTGCGTGAGTTAACTTCTCGTAACGCGCGGATTATTGGTGCCCCGAGTCGCGGAAAAGTTCCGTGTCACCCGCAAAGTTCGTCACGTGCCCTTCGAGAGCTGGGGGTTCCAGGTTATTGAATATCGAAAATGATGTTTCGAAGTCGTCCCCGCGAACCTGCCGAGGGAAACTTTGACGGCGTTGAATGGGTGGAGGCAAAGGTGGCGAAATCGGTGGACTTTGCTCGGTAATTCACATTCTGAGGTTACGTGGCCGACGATGTGACAATTACAGGCATCGATCTGCATTAGATATCTAAACACCTCTGCGGTTCTTCGTAACTTCGAAGCGAGACACTTCTCCGTCCTTGCAGTTCAGAGATTAATTGAATCTGTACCTAGAATTTTTCCCAGAAAGAGAATTTTTCTCAGACATCTTCACCCTGTAATCCGTCCAACTGTCCTCGCCTATCCCTGCCAACTGCTCTCGGGATCCACTAAATTCCCTCGCATCGTCGCCCGTAATTGTCCACTTCCGCGCAGGCAACCCTCGCCACGGCCGACCACCAAACTTCCAGCCAACTTTTTCGAGCACCCGTCGCATGAATGCAGCCGCGGTTCGATAGCGGCAGGCATTGTTTCCGAATTCCTATTATAAGCGCGTTCCGATTCCAGCGAGCGGCCGTCTCCTTTGTGGGCGACACTGCGCGAACTTTCGGGCCCTAGCTTTTCGTCGCGTGGCCGCGATGATATGCAGCGCGAGTTGCCGAGGGAACGAGACAGTTTGCTTCGACGCTCAACATCCCCCGAACTCGTTAAACTCGCGGTAGGTATAAAAAAAAAAAAGAGACATGTACTGTTACAATTTATCCCTCTGGAAATAGTATCCGCTGAATCTGCTCTGCCAGAAGCTACACGAGGCTCCCGCGTCGGCCAGTATCATAAATATGATGGATCACGTGGATGTCTTAACATCGATGGAGACCTCGGGGCCCCAGGATGGCTACAATGCATGGGATTGTCGGCGCGGTGGGACGTCGGTGTCGAGCGATGCAGTCGCGTGCAGTCGAATGTCAAACGGGCTGACCGTGCCAAGCCAGGAAGGAACTATCGATCGATTCGTGCCCACTTACTTCCGGTGTGCCCCGAGCCGAGCGGATGTACAGTGTGAAATGCGGCCTCCGTCGTAGCCGGACGCTTGGATTTCACGGAACCGGAACTACGCTGTCGCTTAGGCAAATAGCCGCGACTAGAAACGATATCTTCTGTACTTTGTCGCGGCTGGCTTCTCGATTTCTCACTGAAGCGTATGTTGTCGGGTGGAATGGTGGCTTCAGGAAGCGGGGGTGTTCGCACATATTTTAGGAGTTTTGCTGTTGTGTTAGATTGCATTTCGTATTTTACGAAGGTTCTCGCGGAGCAGGGAGAGATGAATTGTTCTTGCAAGGGGATAGTGTATTTCATTGTCCATGTTCTTTGCGCGTTCATGGGTAACAGTTGCACTCTCCCTTCGCCCAGGGAAATTAGACTGAATAAAGTAGTCGGGTAAAAAGGGGAAGACGTATTGCGCTTTCAACGCGGTGTCCACGATATTCCCGCGGAATGTATCATAATTTCGGAAATATATCAAGCCGGGGCGGTGCTTTTAACGAGCACTTCCGCCGGGGGACAGTTGCAATTTCTTGTCCCGACTGGACGAAGAATCGAGGGTGTCAAGCGGAAAGAATGGGATGTCACGTTTTCTTATGGATGGCCGATTATTACACGGCGAGCTCTATCTTGCTAGGAATTGGTTGGATAGTATAGAAATATTCGACGCACCATCGATAATCTTCTTGCTCTACATCGAGTAAAAACAGGAGAAATTTAATTTCATCTAACTAGGGGAGAGGTGGGATGAAAGGGACATTGTAATTATCTGAAAGATAAAGGATCTTCCCACGACGAAAGCATTTTCATTTTGTAGCAACCCTAATGCATGCCCAAACACGCCTAATTGCAGTTCGCTGCCATTTCAAAGATGGCGGTGATACGCGGTTGAATTTTTTCGTGCTTCAAAGTAAAATTTTTTATGATTTCTCGAAACGTTTTGCCAGGTGCTGTTACCAATGACTGATTTCTTTATTATTACATCTGGACTGATATTTATTCAGGAACAATAAGATATATGTTAGACAATCTTTTGTTCAATATTGTAACTGTAGAGATTAGGTTTTCAATTGTGTTGCCATATTTATGAACGGGACACAAGACAAATTTATGAAAGGGACAGCCCTTTTCAAAGTGTTCCCTTCAAAATCTTACTATGATAAACCGAACATTGTTAATAAAAGAATATTTAGCACACATCAAGATGTTTTTGATTAATTTTCGTGCCAAGTAAGATCTTTTAATTAACATAGTTTGGATTAATCTAAGGAATATGTGTTTGGTTATTAATGAAAGTATTATCTATTGTTTTCTAGTGTGAGTATTATTCTTTGCTACTTAAGTATGTAAGCTTAATGCAGAGTTTGTTACAAATATTTTTGCAATGCCGTGGTATTTATGTAATTTGAGGAAAACGTCGACTTGTAGACTTGTCGACATCAATACTGCGATTTCGGTATCAGCAGAAATAATAGTTAAAGGAATAATATTAATATTACCTTGTTTTATTACACTGTCCCATTCATAAACACCCATGTCCCTTTCAATACAGGCAATTTATGAAAGGGACAAAACACACTCTTTTAGAAAGCGCAAAATAAGACATATAAATATAGAGAGAAGCTTAATATGACAGTGTACTGCTATAGCCAGATAACCGGCCTTTCTAATGGTACCAATTAAAATTCGAATGGTTATTTAGTTTTTTTACTATGTGGTCCTAAACAAAAATGTTCCTTTCATCCCACCTCTCCCCTACCACCTTCTTGTGCCGTATTTTGCAATACTTTTATCCACACCAGGGTGGAGCTTATTTTTCAACTATGAAAATGTAATCTACTTACCATCTCAATTTGTTTCTTTTTATAAAAAAAATGTTTTTTTTTCACTTTTAAGCTAATCTATACCCCGCTGATCTTTTCTTTTTTACAAACCCCGCTACGTTGATCTTTCAACCAGAAATTCTGCACACGACGAGATACTTTTCGTTACTCAAATTTTAAAATGTACTCCAAGAAGGCTATTTATAATTTAGGACGCCCTGAGATCGAGTAGAATCGTTTCGTTTCGAAACGCTTTAACCAGCTCGACTGAAACAAGGAAGGGTGGTTTGCATCGTAAAGGAGGGCGGAGCGGTGCGTCGTGTCAGCATCGTTTCGCAAGGTTAACCGGATGTGGGAACAATACCGCCATGGATATCCCAGCTGGCGAAAGTTATTCCCACTTCCGACAGTTCGTGCCACTTCCCCATCGGATATCCTTCCCGGCAAGTTGGAGGTGAATGCAAATATGGAAAAACTTGGAGTCGATTCGCCCTCCGCGACACACCCCCAAACTACGTACACACTCTGCAGCCATCGTTTCGCGATACCAATCTCTCGTAACTGCTGGTAGTTGTTTGGCTGCACAATCCTATTTGCCAAGCAATCTGCCACCGCCGGCAGTTCGTGTAATCCCGGGGGGGCTGCGCTCGGTTGCAGTAATACGACCGGAAGTGGCCCCGAAAAGCCCGCCGATTTTCAGGGTCGTGGCTCACCCCGTTGCCGGGCTTCCTTCCTTTAGCGTTTTTATCATTTCGAACATCACTTCGCAAATCCCTTACAGCAACTTCGGCGAAACTTGAAACTACATTATTGAATTCGGGAGGTATTAGGTACATGAAGTAAGAGTTTTGAGACTTTAAATCACGAAGTTGGAAACTTTCAGGGTTCACCAGAATGTAAAGTGTACTTTTCAATTTTCTATGATTTAGTATACGAATTGTATCTTAGTTTGAAGTTTATAAGAGTGTAACATGTCAGAAATGTTTGTTATAATTTAAATGCGCTTAATTATTGGGGAATCGGGGAAGAGAAACGATTAGTTGAAGGCAGACGAATCGTTGCCGATGTATCTTCTGCGGATAAAGTGTTTATAGAACGAGCTAGCGATTTTTTTGGTCGTGCAACGGTTTACAGGATAAACGAATCGGTCTCCGAGGAGGAATCGGTCGTTCAATTTCCAATACCCCGGGGGCGCATGCTTGAATCAGTTGCGCTTAATCTGCATTTCCCTTCTAGCCGGACGACCAAGAAGGAGTCTGATATTTTATTTAGTCGTGGAAGAATTTAATCAACGAGCACGAGGCGAAACCACCACCCCCGAAACTAGTGCATCGACATCGCTGCCACTCGAGAAAGCATTGTTACAAAGTCTAACGAGTTTTTCCATCTAGTGACCCTTTTCGGTCGGTGCAACCTGCACCCTTCGAAATATGCGCATCAATTAATGGGCAGCGCAGGGAAACTGCGCTGATGAGAGGTGGAAACGACAGTTATGAGTGAAACTCGATTACGGAGGTGATGTGTTAGTTCTCTGTGGTGTTAAATTCTACTTTGCGAGGATTAGAATAGGAAATAGTCTTGGGGAGAAATTGGATAGAAATTGGAGAGTTCTAGGTTTCTCGGATCCCAGGTTCCTCTGATCCAGGTGCGTTGGATCCTAGACTCCTTGAACCTAATTTCGTTGGATCCTAGATTCATTGAACCTAATTTCCTCGATCTTAAATTCCTTGAACCCAATTTTCTAGGATTCTAAATTCTTTGAATATAACTTCCTCGGATCCTAAATTCTTTGAACCTAATTTCCTCAGATCCTAGATTCCATGAACCTAATTCCCGGGGATTCTAAATTCTTTCAATATAATTTCCGCCGGTCCTAGTTTCCTTGAACCTAATTTCCTCGGATCCTAGATTCCTTGAACCTAAGTCCCGGGGATTCTAAATTCTTTGAATATAATTTCCGCCGGGCTTAGTTTCCTTGAACCTAATTTCCTTGGATCCTAGATTCCTTGAACCTAATTTCCTCGGATCTTAAATTCCTTGAACCCAATTTTCTGGGATTCTAAATTCTTTGAACATAACTTCCTCGGATCCTAAATTCCTTGAACCTAATTTCCTCGGATCCTAGATTCCCTGAACCTAATTCCCGGGGATTCTAAATTTTTTTAATATAATTTCCGCCGGTCCTAGTTTCCTTGAACCTAATTTCCTCGGATCCTAGTTTCCTTGAACTTAATTTCCCCGGATCCTAGATTTCTTGAACCTAATTTTCCCGGATCCCAAATTCCTTGAATCTAATTTCCTCTGATCCTAAATTCTTTGAACATAACCTCCTCGGATCCTAAATTCCTTGAACCGAATTTCCTCGGATCCTAGATGGCTTGAACCTAATTTCCCTGGATACTAAATTCTTTGAACATAATTTCCACGGATCCCAGGTTGCCAAATCTTATGTTCCTCGAACCCTATATTTCGCGAGCGCCAAATTCTCTAATTACCGGAAAGACAAACAAAAATCCAACAATGAAATTTCCATGGCCCAATCACTGGTGGCAGATGCATCTGCACTTTTTGTAAAATTTTGGAACCGTTCCACGGAATGAAGTACTTCGTACGCCCCCCCTCACTGATTAGTGGTCTACCATGGCCGCCGTTTTTGCCATGATTGCAATAAACTGCTCGGATAAACGGCCGTTAGTGTGACGAGGGTGAAATCGCTTATCGATCGACTCTCCTAGAGAGCCAATGGCCGAGTATAATTTAAATAACATGGTATTTTTGCGATTGAACGGGGCTCAAAGCGATCCGGCCTGTGTGTACGTACTAGTGGTAATTGTCGTAATTAGATACGCGCCGATTGCGCCGAGGATGCAATTAAAATCTTGTCCGCGTAATCTGCGTGCCGCGTACGCCACGGTGCGTTTTAACGGGCCTCCAATGTGTTTCTGAGCGAGGGAAATGGGACGGGCAGCTCGTTGCCAGGCGTTTAGACCAGAACTGCAATAGCTTATTAATATCCCTCCGTTAATTAGCGACAGACACTTCTATGATTAGAACAGGTTAGGATGAAATAGGGTGGAAACTTCGGCGCCCCTGGCGTTTTGAGTTTCCGAAAGCTGCAGAACTTGGAAAATTTTCAGAATTCCAGCAGGTTTAGAGCTTTGGAAACTAGAGTTTCAGAACCCTAGCGGGCTTCAGAATTTCTAAACCTTCTGTATTTAGAGCATATCAGAATTTCCAAAGCTTCTATATTTCGAACAGTTCAGAATTTCGAGGGCCTCGAAATTTCGAGCGCTTCAGAATTTCGGAAGCATCGAAACTTCGAAGCTCCATTACCCCGGTATACGATCTTACCGATCACCTCGATAATTATAGAAACCCAGTTCACCCAAGTGGTGGATACTTCGCGGACATTGTTATCTTCAGGGGCTTGTCGAACTTTCTTCTTACAATTAGAATATAAATGCATTTAAAGGCGGGCGTGTGTGGAGATCTCTGAAGGTGGATCGTAAGTGGCGCTTGATGAAGGTAACGAGGGCAATTTAATGGAATGAGGGAGCAAGAAATTTCTTCGAGCAGAGCGTCGCTCGGTCTACGCACGCTCGAGGGATGCCAAGCGTCACGAAATGCACAGAACGGTTTAATTGCAATTAGATTTCGCCGATCGATCGCGACTCGGCTGGAAAGAAGCCTCGGGAACTTTCTGCCCTGATTAACAATTACCGTGGAAATCCGACAGCTGTGATTAGGCGGAGGAATTTCGAGTAGGAGCGAGACTGTAGCACTTCGCTGCAATTGAAGCGAATGGTTTCAAGATTTTAGTTCGGAAGCCTCCGTGACATTTATTCAGTGGAAATTGACAGCAAATTGGTAGGTACAGAGGACTAACGATGTAATTGCGTTCCTACTGCTTAATCCGATCACTGTAGATATCTAGCTGCGAATAATTCCCGGGTAGGCATGCAGCTTTCAATAGAAATCGTTAATTATTGTGCTTTAATTAAACCATAATCTACGCTCGTTTAGGATTTCCCTAGCTGCGAAGCGATTTACGGGCGATTATTCGTCAAAAGAGTATCCCCGGATAAATTATTCGCCTGCACGCGAGGTGTAGGTCCTGCAACTAGTTAGAAACTGAGCACAATTGAAATTGCAGCTTAATCACCGTCTCTGGCGGCAAAATTGATTCACGAATGGGTGAATTTACGAATCCTGGGGCAGGTTCGTCATTTCGAAGCGGATGGATGCGAGTTCCTTATTATTTCGTTCCCTTTGGGAGTCTCGGACCCAACCCCTGGTAAATTGAACGAAACGCGGCGCTGTTCTGTATTAAACGAGGAATAAAATGGCAATTAAACGTTGCCTGGATTCGTCCAATCTGCTGTGAACAACGCTCGACAACTCGATGCCCAACGTTGATTTATCGGATGAATTTATTTCAACACCGTATTTAAATAATCCGTCCATTATAGGCGAGCAGATATTCTTGGGTTATGAAATTGATATTCGACTGTGCCATGGTGAATCGAGGCTTGCCTTTAGTTAATTAACTATGAACACGGAGTTGTTTTTTTTTGCACTCCTTACTTATAGCCGTACTCTCAGAACGAAATACACGGAATGCAGCTTTATTTTCGCAAGGAATAATGGACGACAATCAGCACGTCCAGTGGCAGAGTGGCGAGGGGCAGATAAAAGACCGAATGACCCGGCCACGCGGGCATGGCAGGATGCACATTTTCGCATATGTATTTTCGTTTTTAAATAGTATTTATGTTTTTATTACACCCCAAAGGGAACTCCTGTGATGTTAAGTAATATTTCGATCTAGTCGCAGCGTACAAAGAAATTAAGTTTCATGTACCCCGTTTGAGCTAACATCACCCACGAAACAATATGCCTCGGAAGTTGCGCGATTACCGTGCCAGCCGTTTCGCGTGAACCACCCTGTACACGTCCCCGCTGGCGACGACGGAACTTCCACGTGTGCTATTATTTTGACGCAGTGGAGGATGAATAATGCCAAGGAGGATGTCTCGTCGATCTAACAGCATCCCCCTCGACGCTGTCTCATATATTTTTTTCCACCCCTGCGACGCCTGTCGACGACGTCGCCCCTTCTAACCCCTCTGTTCAACTTTTCGAAACTTTGATTGCTAGGCAGTTGAATGGTGTCTTACTTAATTTATCCGGGGATACGCGTACTTAGTTTATAGACAGCTTAAAGACCTCCTTATTTATTGGATGAGTGACAAATACGTGGGTAACAATTTGTAACAATTTTTTTTTCATGATCATTCTGTTTGAAGTTTTTGATTGTTTTTTTATGCTTATCCGATGGTTCATTTTTCGATTCCTGTGGTTATTTCGATATTTGAATTCAGGGCCGCTGTGGGTTGATGGGAATTTGGGAAATATTCACTCTTGAGATTTTGCTGTGTGTGCAATTCCACATTCGGGAATTTGGAAAGCATTATACAATTTTTTTATTTTTTGTTTCGGGCACTACATTTTTTTTATGCGGTTGAAATTTGATTTTTTAGTTTGTACACCCCAGTCCCTCCGACCCGACACTCGGGAAAAATTTGCTCCTCCGTGGCTGGTTGAATTAGTAGAGTACTTTGAAGGCAGTGCAAGGCAATTTCGCGTGGAAAAATATGCGTGTTAAATTCAATCGCTGGGAGCACCATCTCGCTGATCAGCCATGAAATCTTTGTCCGACGTGTTACAGAGAACATGCGGTATTTCGAATTTGTCTCTCGGCTGGCGGCCATCATCGAGCTGAAACGATCGCGTGTAATTAGTCGAGAGCTCATTCGGGAACGGCCAGACCGAAATACAGCCAAATACGTTAAAACGCGGACATATCGATTGACCGAGCTAATTAAAGGCATCGTGAAAAATGGCACGCATTGATAAATCATCAAGGGAGTCATGACTAATAGGCGGGGGATTAAAATATCCGATTCGGAGTAAATTGCCGTGGACGCGTCGCCTCGTGAACCCTCTACCCTCGATAAACGTCAGTTTCGCGATAAAAGCAGCAAGTTAATATGTGTGATGCGTATGCATCGGGTGTGATTGAGGAACGCAAGTGGAGTTGTAGAATTTTTGCAGATAAAAGTGGCGGAAAGCTTTTAATAGCCTTGAACAGCTTTTAGGTCTGACTATTTTTCAATCATTTCCCTTAGCAAATACTCTTCTCTAGTATAATAATACCCACTCTACTAAAAGCTGCCACATCTCCATTAAAACAGTAACACACGTCCCCAAAGGCAACCAGTAAAGTGAGTACATGAAAAACCAAATCGAACAGAGAAATTCCATTTAAAATCATTACTCCTTCGAGGCAACCCATCCAGATAAACGATAGTAACTTCCAAGCATCGAAGCTTACGGTTTACCAGCAACGATGACCGGGGATCAATTAGCTATTCATTAATTAGCTGGTCGCGATTGCCGTTGATCCTGCATCCCGATCTTCTGAAATATTAAATCAGCTAAAATGAAATCGTGCCGACAGCGCGTTCCAATTCGCGATCGCCGCGCATAATGAATGGGATGTCGTCAGAATCGACGACTAAAAGTCACTTCTACACTCGGTATAAATAAACGTGCCCCGTTCGGTCCGTGCATTATAGATGCCGGTTAAAATGATTATGTGGGTCGAAATGCAGGGAAGGAGATCCCGAGGCCAATGGACGGGCGCCGGTGTGCAGGAAAAACGCGCGTTTCGACGGTCGTTCCGCGCTGGCGGGACGATTAATTTATCAGGCTCGAAAGCTGGGATAAACAATCGAAACTGGTTGGTTCTTTCGGGATATTAACGGGCGAGCTGGTCTCCGATGTCATCCCGTCGAGCTCGTATTCAATTCTCCACCCGCCCACGTCCCCTTCTGGCTAATTCTGCTGGGAATTTAATTATAAGCGCAACGGATGGGATCTGAATGCGCAATTTACCTGACTTCACGGCAAATGAGATATTGACGCAGGAGGATTTTCGTGGCAGAGCCCAATGTGTAATACTCCTTTTTCCGTTGCAATTTTCGGGGTAGTTGAGCAAAATTGCGGGAAGATTGAAAGAAGAGATGTCTCCATACTCGTGCGATAAAGTTTCAGCTTCTGGATTAACTGCCCTCCACTGTGATCACACAGCGATGCGCGTAAAATGCCACGAGCTATCCCCTCAGAATCAGCAGTAACGCTGAAATCCTTCAAGAGTTTCAAATAATAATATCCCTCCTTACTGTCCGCGTCATTATCCCACACGGGGCGCAACCGTGCCGCCAGTTTTCCAGCAGCGACCGAGGGTCCTCTTAAAACCTGCCACGGAGAAAACCGAACAGCGATTCCAGCCCCTCTTGACATTAAATCCGACACGGTTACCGGGGATTACCCGCCGAATCCCCTAAACTTCCCCCGCGACCGGAAGTTCGTCGTTTTACACCAGCCAGCTCGAAAATTGACCCGTAACTTCCACTCCAACGAGCCGGCGGATCCAGTGGCTCGCGTTGGGCGGGGCGGAATAAAAATGAAAAAAAAAAAAAGAGAGAGGAGAGAAAAAAAAAATAGAGGACAGGTCAGCCACTGAGCCTCTGCCCGAAACGAACGCGCACTCGACAATGAAACTTATGACGACTTCTTCGACCGCCATTGACAAAAATCCAGGCCCCGAACCGGCGCTCCGATCGATCACAATGGCCAGCCCCGATTAAGAGGAGCCGCGGTCATTCAGAAACTTCACCGTTGCCGTCCTCCAGTCGTTAACGGAGTTTCACCTTAACGACCGGGCCCCGTTGCCGATAAATTTCGATCCAGGTACGAGCGCGGAGCGGGCCATGGACAGTCTGCGTAAATATGGAGGCGAGTTGACCCCGGGACGAGGAAGAACTGGCTGCGGAAAGCGGTCGCGCACAAGCCCGCCGTGGAACGCGAGCTTCCGCGCGAGTTTGTCTTTGGTATTAACGGGTTTTGGTACAGAGAGAGAGGTACGCTGCCGGGGTTGCTTTAGCGCCATAAATTCTGTCCTCCCCCCCCCCCCCCGCTGTGCCCCAGCCACCCGTTAATATCCCCCGCCGGGAAAGCGGTTTACGAAGCCCTCGAAACCACCCCGCTGGGCCTTTTGTTCTGTTTGCCCCTCCCTTCCTGCTCGCCACCCTTTTTTTTTCCGCTGGCCGAAGTCTGTACCACTGGCGAATCGTGGATAAATCTAGCGGCGGCCACGCAGCACCGTTCGTCGATGTATCGATTGGCCTTATCTTAGAGACGCCCTGTGGTCCTTTCTGCGCTCCTTGTTCCGTGGGTTTAGGTCGTGTTAGGGGAGGCTGGGCGAGGGTATCGTTCGATAGTGTGATTCTGTGTTCCCGTTGCCTAGCGAACGGGGGCGATTTGATTCCGCAGCTGTTTCTGATTCCGGAATGTGGGGAATTTGTATTTAATTTGCGCGCAGGGTGACGAGAGGGTGCAGGGAATTTGAGTTACGAGCTGTAGCTGTTTTCCGCGCGAAGATTTGGAAGATTGCTGTAGGGAGGTGTGGCTCTGGGCAGAGAGCTGCAGAATGTATCTGTGAACACGTGGAGGAATGTATAATGCAATGGGAGGTGAGTCGTGCACCGACATAATTAACAACGTTTCCGTGGCGGTTCTCGTTTAAACCGACAGGGAAATGTAGGAAAGACCGGCAGGACTTTGGTGAAGTTCCCGGTTCAACTGAACACTCCCTATTTCCAGGGACGAACTACGACTAGAAGATGGATCTGTAAACGGGGCCGCTGGTTTACGAAGTCCCGTAAACTTTCCATCCCCTTTGTTACTATCCACCTTCGGTTTGTCGTGTTATATTAACACCCAGTTAGCCCGCGCGCGCTGTGCGTTCATTACTGAAACTCATTCGGGCGGGAAAGTAACTAATATCCCTCAGCTACCAGAAAATATCCTTCCACGAATATTATTCTACAAACGAAATGTGAAGAGACCCCCGAAATCGGGATATTTTTCAAAGTGACTATTTTAAAATCATAACACTTTGGCGAAGAGACGAATAATCCCCTACAGCACACTTCGTTGCAGAAACGTTGCATAACCGTTGCAGTACATTGCAATGTTGCCGTTTGTTTGCAGGTTGCATTGCAATATTACTGCAACATTGTGGAAACATTGCCGTGGAATATTGCAATGGACACGTTTGTTCAATGTTCCTGGAATATTGTGCACACATTGCCGTGCAATATTGCAATGGCCCCGTTTGTGCAATGTTTCGGGAATATTGCGCACACATTGCCGTGCAATATTGCGCATATATTGCGATACAACCCACGTGGAACGTTCCTGCAACGTCGACCTCAAAATACGGTGCAACATTGCACTCGTAACGTATGAGTTACGCAATAAAATGCGGAATTACTCGGAACAATTCCGAAATCTCAACACGCAGAATACAGTCTATGATTCCACAGGCCACCACCGAGGGAATATATGCGAACGTGGACAATATCTGACATAAATAATTAATACAATTATTCAATTAATACTAATGTAATATCTCAGAAATGTTGCGTGACCATTGCAAGAAAATCTCCGAAATGTTGCGTGACCATTGCTATAAAATCTCCGAAACGTTCCGTGACCATTGCTGAAAAATCCCCGAAACGTTCCGTGATCATTGCTGCAAAATTCCGAAACAATGTTTCAGAAATATCTCCCGCAATGTTCCACAAGGGCGGACATAGCAATTTACTTGTAACGTTTCGGGGACATTCCGTGCAATATTTCTGCAACGTTCCTGCAACAAAATGTGCTGTAGGGGATAAGATTATACAAACTTCAGTTGCTCTCTCGGTCACGCTGATCTGGTTTAATTTTTAAGACGAGTTCCGTAGCTCGCGTTCCATTCAACCGAATTTTCCAGAAAAACTACGAAGGTAGCCGAATCGTCACTCGGAGGATTTGAAGACGGGAACGCAGAATTTCAACCCACATCGTCTAGACGTGATCTGGACGTTCTGGACATCGACCACGTACGTATCAACCGGAGCGAACGTATTCCGTGTCAGCTCGTTAGGAAATATCAAGCATGCCAACTATGACGGCGCTGGCGTCCATTAAATTAAGTCCTCGGTAGTTAACAGATTGCCTGGGAACATCGGGGATCCTTGACACTGCGATAATTTATATGCTAATTACGCCCGCCGAGTTTCGCCTATTGTTTCGGCTAATTATGATTCATATCTTTGCTTTGATACGCCATTGTGGCGCCCAGGAAATTTAAAGTTGCGGCAACGCTGGCAGACACGCGTACAGGATGCACCACTGATTTGTTACAACGTGCTTGCCAGGAATATTCAGACTATTGGCAGAAATTGCTTATTAAGTTTCACGGAAGGTAAAAGTCTTTGGATATAGAATGGAATGGAAGACCCTGTGCTCGTTTCAAGGGGAATTTTTTTGAAATTCTTAATCAATCTTGAAATTAATAGAAATCCGAGTAACTTTAATTGGAAAATATTTTTTACGAGACGAACGTATGGAAAGATACAGGGAGATATAGTTCCAGTCACCTGGGACGTAGACCACGTCTGACAATATACGAACCTGCTCCACTTCTACTAGCAGATTCTGCCTCTGGCATCCGTGCCTCGCTATATTCAATAATTTCTTTAACGTATGCTTCATTTGAAAGTGCAAAAATGACACTAACGAAAAAAATGCCAAATCTAAAGTAGATAATTCAACGAAAGTTAAGACACAAGTCAGCTACCTAATTAGAAAAGTCTTCATCAATGAAATACTCTAATTAAAACACAAATATCATTCTAAAACAGTTATTCTGTTACACGCAGGCGGCTCATGGGAAGATATTTTTTATTTCCGCGTGGAGAAGTCATCCTAAATAAATTTGCCCAACGCGCAACGTTCATTTAGCGTTCCTTCGTTTAAAAATGGCCCTGGAGGACGCCGGCCGAAAGTGGAAGACCATTGCGTCACGTACCACGTTTCGTTCCCCTGAATTTAGTGCCCTCAAATGAAGTCCTCGCTGTTCATCACTGTTTGCCCCCTCGACGCGAAATTAGTTTTTCGAAAGGCAAATCGCACTTGGCGCGAGCCGAGTAACATATGGACGCATCAATATCCCGCGCCGGTTAATAATTCTGTCTTCCAACGGGAGGCTTTCCGGAAATGCTAGGTTTTCGTCACGCGTGTGTCGGTTAATAGCGTTACCTCCGTGTCCCAAGCATTTATTAAACCTGTCATCAGTGAGGGAAATTTCGATTCTACAGGCTCCAAGTAGATAAATTTAAAACATACTTTCCAACGTATAGATAGTAGCACTTAAAACTACTTAAGGGGTAACACCATTGTGACGGCCGGAAAAGTAAGTCATTTTTGAGAATTTTTTTTCAGAAATAATTTACAGTTTTCATCGAAAATTTTTATTACCTACCTTTAGTACGCTGTCTTAAAAGACTATACAAAAAAAAAATAGAACAACATCCATTAATTTTGATATATTAATTAATCTTCTAGACCCCCTCACACGAGCTGGTCGAATGTGTAACTATGGAACAGCAGGTCCGAAATCAAATTTCAGTTTTTTTTTTATAAACTATATGAGTGTAGTTTCTGTTGTGCGTACCGATTTCTTAAACAAATTATTTTTGTAAAAATGGGGCTCTTTAGAAGAAAAGTTTCGAAAATTCGCTAATAAGATGGACAGTTTTTCGAGCGTATTTCAAAAAGTTTGTTTTCAATCAAGAAATCCGTACGCACAACGGAAACTACACTTATATAGTTTATAAAAAAAAAATAAATTTAATTTCGGACCAGCTATTCCATAGTTACACATTCGACCAGCGTGGAGGGGTTTAGAAGATTAATTAATATATTAAAATTTATGAATGTTTTTCTATTTATTTTTTTGTATAACCTCTTAAGACAGCGTACTAAAGGTAGGTAATAAAAAATTTCTATGAAAACTGTAAATTAATCCTGAATAAAATTCTTAAAAATGTCTTACTTTTCCGGCTGTCACAGTGGTGTTCCCCCTTAAGGTTGCAGCTTCGAAAATAAAGGCAATGAGAACCTTAACTCATCTAAAAAATCCTATTTGCAAGTTGAAACTTTGTGGACTAATTTCATCCCTCAAATTTCAGTTATCTTAGTTAAAGAAAGATTCATGTATCTTATTATTAGTACACCCACATTTTTTCAACGTTTCCTTAAAAGTTCGTATGCAACACTTTTAATATGTTTTCTATGTATGGGTCTTTGAATTCCAAATCGATGGGGTGGCGTGATAAAATATTTTCCAATTAACGTAGCACAAAGAATGCGCGAAAGGAATAAACGCCAGGCGATTCCATCGACAGGGACGATTTTATTAAGCATTCCCCTTCGTCCGTTTGAATCCACCTCCCCCCCCCTGTACACGTGATCTCGAGGCGCGCACCTTTTCACGGGTCCAATTTCCAATCGCGTCTCCACTTCTAACTGCGATCCGCCGACATTATAGGTTCTCGCCAGGAAATCGAAAGGAAAATCGTCGTTTCCCCGGAAACTGGAGTGCACTCGCCACGGTATCGAAAATCTTCAGGGCGAGCGCGAGCTGCCCGGAGAGAAACGATCGCCTCCGAGGGCGCTGGAACTTTCGTATTAAATTCTTCAAAGATCCCTCGAAACGGGCGCCGAGTTTCCGCGCTGCCCGATAACAGACAACAAGAGCCCCTTTTTCCAGACCGCCGAGGGGCTTTCAATTAAAGTTCGCGGGTGGAAATTCTGTGTATCTGGATTTTAAGTGAACACGGACCTACTGTCTAGTATAATTCAGAATTTTATGGACGTCTATCGTGGAATCGATTGGGGCATCTTTCAAGCGGAGTGGCTTCTTTGAAATTTATTCTTCCTTCTCGCTTTCGCGAGCATTCGCGACTAACACATAAATATTAGAACATAAGTTATTGTTAAGGGGCAGCATACACCCACGACTAGAAAAGGCAGAGTGATCTTCGACAATTCTGTTTTTATTGAAAATATTTTCACTAATGGCGACACTGGTGGATTCTGGTATCACAAAGGGTAGCCAAGAAAGAAGGAATTGCAGCTGCGTCACGTGTACGCGAAAACAAAGTTTGCACGCGTAAACGTTGATGTTGTTCCACGTATAATTCCGTGTGCACAGAACGTCGAGCAACGCGAAATATTGTAAACGTTTGCCGGGGCGTCGCGACGCAGTCGCGACTTTGTTATTGCAGCAGGATGCAACGGGGGCGTTAAACACGCTGGCATAAATTGAGAGGGGCCAAGTTTCCGCTTAATATCGCCGGCGAGGAAGCAGTTTAGCAAAGCGGAATCACCTGCCCCCCATCCGCGAGACTCCGTTTTCACGTCGGTTTGACAGTCTACCGTGAAGCGCTCCGTATGCTGCACTTTCTGACGATGCGAGGACGATCACGGTGATATCGATTTTATTGCGCAACGGCCAACAAAGTGGGGAAGCGGAGTTAGCGGAGTCGATAAGCAGAAGACTGTGCAAATGGTTATCCTCGTAAACTCTGGCCCAAGGAGATAAGGCTGTTTAAAAATAGCCGGGGAATATGAAAATGCGGGAATGCGAAATTCAAGGTTATTTCTGCAGGGTCATGGAAATATGAGGAGGCTAATTAGAATAATTAGATGCACGAGTGAATCGGGGATCTACACCTGTGTAATTAACAGTTTTAATTCTAGAAACCCCGAGAACACGAGTGCCTCGATCTTCTACTCTCTGTCCGAGGCGTTCTTCGCCGCTATCTGACGACTCCAGAAATCTATTCGTTAATTCGAGACTGTTTCACGAAACAAGCACATTCTCTACTAGAACAAACTTCTTCGTCCATCGTTAAACGCGGCGATCGTTCACCCGTTTGCTCGCAGCAGAAACAGCGAGAAGGAGCTTGAAAACGTAGACGACGCTCGCGTATTAAAGCGCTTCCGCGACGAAAGCGACGCGACGTTGTGTGAAAAAGAAAAATCACGCTCGTCGCGACTTGAATTCCAGCCGCGTCGTGGGGCGAATTTACGCGAGGCCACCACTTGATGCCGCCTACGCGCAAGAGGTTAAAGCCGCGTATCCATGTCGCGGCGGAGCCGTGCAAATGAAAAGCGCCAGCCGAGCATCCGAGATTCCACCTTTGCCCGGTGTAATCGGCCGGGCAAAGTGAAATTTCATCGCACTTTCCCTTTTAACGCGTCTCCAGGATCGCGGAACGCCCGATGAACGTCGAAGCCCTTTCTCCGTTTCACCTTTTCACTCGGATCCCTCGTAATTTGCCACGGGGAACAAACTCGCCGCGTTCAAAGCGGAAGTTTTAATCTCCGTGACCAGCTACCGGCGTCCCTGTGACTTTATTCAATTTTATTTTCCATTCGTTTCCCGCCTTGATTAAAGTTCCTCCGACTTTCGATCTGATCCGATTTCCAGCGATCTAATATTTATATTCTAATACTGTTCAGTAATACTTTCTGCAGGTAGGCATCGTCCAATATTAATTTTCCTGGATCCCTGAATCCTTATTTTCCACGTAATTGAAAACTTATTTTTCCTATTCTGTTATATTATTTAATTTCTAAATAGAGATGCGTGTTTGTATTTAGTCGTGATCTGTTAATATCACTGGAGAATTAGATCGTGCAGACAGTTATTTACGAGAACAGAACACGCTGGAGCGTGGTGGTTGGCGAAACGGTCTCAATATCGTCGATGGAAGCGTTGACTGACGAGGAAAGCCACTTCTGACGCGGAATTTCCTCGGATGCGTTTCAATCCATCCGACTTTTCCGGATGTCTATTATTCCGGATAGAAGGAACCGTTCGCCGGTAAATTGACGGTATAAGTCACCGTCGAACGGGAATTCCATGGAGAGAACTGGCCTGAGAAACTGGCTCTCCGTGGACGATATCGAGAGCAAGTTTTCAATCATCTCTGCTTCCCTTTCACAGCTCATATTTACATATTATTGCATTTGCATACTACCTTAAAAAAAAAACCTTCGCACTTAATACCACCGCATTCTCAAAATCCCATCGATCACCCAAAACGATCGTTTCCTCACCCCCAATTCTATCTTTCAAACTATACTTCCAAGAAGAAAAGAACATCCGCAGTAGAATCCACAAATAGAATAATAAAATTACAAATAAACCAAGAACTGAGCGTGCAATTTTTCCAAGAACGCCGAGGAATCGTTAACAAGAATTTTTCCCACGAAGATACGACGAGCAAGGGGGGGGGGGGCATAAATTTACAGGAAGCCAGCTTAATATCGCCTCGGGCAGGGAGTAGCTCGCGGGTACGCGTCCGCTTTCCAACTTGCTCTTTATCGCCCAATATCGTCGTCATTGTTGCGGTGATAAACGCGCGAAGAAGTTTCCCCTTGAAAAGATAAACGCGAGGAGGGATCATCGAGGCAGGGAGTGGGGGGGGGGGGGTAGAAAGACAATGAGACCGAGCAAATTAAACCGAGCACCGTGGGGGCTGGGTGAGAAAAGAGCGTCGAGGAGCGTAGTTTGATTAACAGAACCGTTAAGTGGACTCTGTAAAACTCGGTAGCTTCGCGACGAGGCACGTTCGAATTTATAAGTTGCCCCGCCGACGACCATTTCGCTCTCTCATCGTCGAAGAAATTGGAAAGCAGGGTGGGCGAGTATCCGACCGATCGAATCATCGATCCAGCCGATAGCACGCCCATGGTACGCGGCGTAATTTCGTTAGCACGATGCGTGTCAATTTATCGGGACCGCTCGCTTAATGATGGTAACGCTTGGCACGATTTACTGAAACGCGCGTGCTCGTCCATAAAGATCCCTTTCGGCGTTCAATTTCGCCTGCGAGCGGCTCGCAGCGCTGGCGCTTTGGCAGCGATCAGACACCATCCACGAGGGGACGATTTTCTTTTGCAAGATATGGTTGAAAAAGCAGGGATGTACCCTTGTTTATTAATATTTAGTATAAAGGGCGTTTCATTCTTTACGACCACTTCTAAACTACCAATCATTCCATGATTAGGTCACGTTAGGTCATCTTTTTTTATTTGATCTGATTGGACAGAGGATGCAGCAGAGATTTTTTAGCAGGCGACGTAAGTGGGCCCCAGATAATCTCCACTAGGTGATCAAGCAACGAGTGGTTGTTAACCCTTGCAGGAGGGTTGAAGTTTCTCGGGGCTGAAAGGCTGTTCCCAACGTCTTCTTCGCTCGAACGCACGATCCGAAGCTTTTGAACGGCGGCGTGCGCCTATTTATAGAGTAAAATGGGACATCCTGAGCGCGGTATCGAGCTGGTGCACGAGCCAGCTGCATCAGCCCGTTTATCGCGGCGACGAAATCTGCGATGGGAGGAGGGCTGGAGGATCGGCGCTAGGTCGGCGGTGCTATCTCTTTTGATCGCGTCTTCGTTGCTCATCCACGGTGTAATGACGTTAGTAGGCGTGCAGGCATGAAGTTATCGGAAGCATGTTGTTAATACCGCCCGCGGCTGCTGCACTTTATTGGAGGCACGTCGCCCTTTTTGACGTTCAATCTCCGCGTGCCTGCGTGGCTCGCGTTGCTCCTCGAGGAATCCCTGGGATACGAGATTGAAAATATACTCGTAGAAGCTGGAAGCGAGAGGATCACGCGGCGATAAAGTGGCAAGCGAATTACAAATTGGAGCGGTCTCCTTTAAACTTCTCCGGGGAAGCTTTTTAAGTTTGGGGATGGACCTTTTTAAATCGGGTTTCAAGACGGGTCAGGTTCCTTCTTAAGTTTTGGAATGTGTGTGTTTTTGAACGGTAGTAGAGCTTGTTGATGTTTTTCTATGAATTTTCACACAGGTTGATATCACTATCCATCCTGCAAGACCGGGTCTCTCCTTTCAACATTCTCACACTCATAGGATTCCCGTGTTACTGGATTGTTTCGCGTGATATCTCGGGCAGAGAGCACGCTACGTGGATTCCATCAGATTTCTAACGGCTAAAAGGCAAGCTGAATATTCAATGTTCACTGTCAGCCGCGGTGTCTCGGGCAAAATGCAATTTGTCAAGACTCCCCTTACGATTTTGTCTAACATTACACCGCGGTGTAACGTCACCAGCGAGCGTGCAACGATAAATTCGTCAGGGGAAGTTTCCGCCTTAATATCTTTTACGCAACGACAGGCGACAGAGGGTGGCTTCCTTTCACCCTCCCCGCTCGGCTTTCTCCACTTCTGTACCACCTGGAAAGAGGATCGACGGAAGAAGATTGTGTGAAACCTCCACTAATTTCCACTGTAGGTTCCTAACTTTCAATCCACGTCTGTTTATTACTTAACTCTTAACCGGTGACGTCTCACTTTGTGACATAAATTGTGGAGTCACACAGACTCCTCTTTAATAATTTGACATTGTCAAACCTAAATTTGTTTTTAATATATACGGAAGTTATTTGTTACATATTTGAAAATATACTTTTGCAATGTTTTGTTCAGAACCACTGAAAGTTATCTTCGAGACACGACATATTCTAAAACAAGATAAGATCGAATGAAAAGAAGGAAAATATAGGAAAAATGATTCTGTAAGTGTCTTCCACGTCGCCAGTTAAGGGTTAAGATACGCAGGTAATACTCCCCTGCATGGAAACTTTAATCCTCGCCATCTGAGAAGCCCAATATCCCCACTTCCTTCCATTAAAAATCTCCACACGCCCTCCAATTTCCACCTAAAACCCGGCCCAAGAAGAAGCTCAAAAAGCCCCCCTCGCAAATACCTACAAACCTGTCCAAAACCTCTCCCTCGTCATCCCCCGGTTTATCGAGGGCGTAAAAGAAGGAAGGGGCTGTCAGACCGTCGAACAACGAGGCGCCAGGAGAACGACAATAATTAACCGCCCCTGATTCTGGTTAACCAGACCGAGATATGGGCGAATAGCAGGGGGCCGAGATGGAAGTTCAGGGTTCCGGCGGAACGAGACGGGATCCAATTAGTCGAAGCACCACCAACGATCTTGTCTTCGGTGTTGCGTCGTAACGTAACAACGCCATTGAGCACGTGGGCATAAATTCACCTTAGAGGCTTCACCCCCGCTTAACATCGCCAGCGGGGAAGCGGTTTACGAGGACGCCAGCCATTTCTGCCACCGCCCCGCGAGCCCCCGGCGAGGCTCGGGCCTGGAGCAGCGACGAGCCTGGGAGCCGGCGCTGCAAACCGAACGCGGAGTCCGACTGACGTTGGAAAGCTTTCCCTCCAGGCTGAAACTCGGGATTCTGTCTTTAGTCACGTAGTCGAGGGGTGAGCCAGGGTCGGCTTTGTTAAGCAACGCGCCCGCTCCCCCCCCCCCCCCCCCCCCGACTGCCACCCCCCGACGCCACCGAGTCCTGTTCCCACGGGGAGGACACCATTTGGCGGGTTCGCCTTGATCGTTTGATAATGTCCATCGATCCCTTATTAGTGCTAACCACGTGCAATTCGTGTACGTGGCGGTGGATGCGATAATGGCTGATGTTTCTTGGGGCAGAACAAGATTTAGGGAGTTCGGGCGACAGAGTATGGGAGTCCCTGGGGGTGGTAATCCGGGGTGGGTTGGTTGCGCGCAGTGTAGCTTTGCTTTGTAATCGATATGAATTATCGTCTCTGTGATAATGATGCCTGGTCCTTGCAGTGGAATACACACGGGGCATCCCGGAGCTTCTTAGTCTTCGGGGGGGGGGGGGGGGGTTAGAGGTGTTGGGTAGAAGGAACATCGGCACGGTCCCTTCTTTTCACTCGGGTCACTGGCTCCATGGTCCACCTTTCCCCAAGACACTCACTACCAGGTCCACTTGCGACGACCTCGACAAACAACCTCTCGCTCAAGCAAAAGCTACCCGGGCTAATGTTCCCAGTGGCAGATAGACAAGTAGCCGCGTCTCACGCGAGATGCACCGAAGGAACTCGCGGTGAGGGGTCCGTCGAGGTTGGTTTCGTTATTCGAGGGGTTTGCTGCCCGCTCCAAGGCCGCGGCCCGGCGTTCTGGCACGGCGAACTGGGGCGGGTTGCTTTCAGAGGGCATTGCGTCTGGGATCAGGCGGTGGATCGTGCTCTCTCAGGATGTAAAGGAGCATCCACAGCCCGTGGGGACGGCCGTTATGCGCGCAGCCGTCTTTATTGCTCGCCCCCGACTCCCCCGGCGTCGGTGAAGGATGTGGACTTAGCTTAACGGAGTGTTCCCTTCCGTTCCTGGAATCCACCGTTTCCTAGCCTCCCCCTGCCCCTCCCCCCCCCACATCTCCCTCACCCGCCGTCGCCGGGCGCTTTTCTACGTTCTTCTTTCGCGGCTCGCTCCATTCTCTCTCCCATCCCCGCGCCGTTCCTCTCCCTTTTTCACTCGTATCTCCCGCCGGTGCCAACAAAAGACGGCAGTAATCTGCAAACGACCTGGCTTATATCTAACGAGGCAACACATTAGTCACGGCCGGCGATCTGTATGAGTAGATATTACGCGTGATGCAATTTTATTTACGAGCCCCGATTACGGCCAACCGCCCTGGCAATTTACTTCCTCCGGACCGCGCTCCCGTAATCGCGTTTTTATTCCGTCCCCCCATGCGTGCGCCCATTGTTCCTTGGCTACGCCGAGGGCGTTGGGCAATGTCCTCCCGCCACTCGCGGGTCCAATGCAGGCACCGCGACAGCTGAGCTGTGATGCCGAATGGAATAGGCGTGCCGATTCAACGGGGATGATTGTAAGAGGATTTTTCTTGTCGCAGGGATCGGTCTGACCAATTCCGGGCTTTTCTACTGAAGAATCGTGAAGGCGGACTCCATTTTTGGTTTATACCATTTTTCTCGCATTCCCTTTTTCGTCACACTAGTTCAAACGGCCAACAATGTCAACGCCCATTCAACATTTCCACTCTGGCTGCTCAACGAATTAAGGGGAGTCGTGTACGTAGATTGGCTCGCGTGGAATTCTATAGCTCCAATCGTATGGAAAACGAAAGGATTTTCATCGCGGGCAAATATCCTCAGTGTCGCGTTCTAGCGACCTTCGTTCAATCGGCTCCGAAATTCGTTTTTTTTTTTTCCCCTCCCGAATGTCGCGTCGCTGGGTCAGAGGCGAAACGTTCACGCGGCTCGGATTTTCGTACGCCCCAACGCGATAACGGCGGGCTTTTTGTTCGTCAGTTCGATCGGAAATCGTTCGATACGAGCCCGGGTAATTAATTAACAGCGGAGCCCTTCGTCTTTATTTTGTCGTCCAGCCGATAATCGGGGGATTACTGGCTGCGGGAATGATAATGCCCGCAGAAATTTACCTGCAACGCCGCTGGCTAAATCGCGTGTACATCAGGATCCAGCTAGGTGAGCAGCTAATAGTTCGTAGATGGTCAAAGTACCTGGCTGGGATTTCCAATCGTCCAACCGGGCCACTGGTTCAGCAAAGCTTGATGTAATTGCTCGCGGTTACACGGTTCCTCTTCGATGAGTTGCTGTTCAGCACCCTCAATGAGAGTGTTTCTTGAGTTTGCGAGTGATGGTAATAATTTCGCGTGGAGAATAATTCCATCTCATTTGATGGGGAAATATAGGGGCTTCTTTGAATTCATCCTAAGTCTTCACTTCAGTTGTAGAATGAATTTAAATTATATTTTTATAAGTTCCTGATAGGTCCCAATGTTTTATTCTAATATATGGATCTTGATATTTAAAATAATTCGTGTAGTTGCAAGGGACAGTCAGGAAGTGTATCGACCGTAAGAAATAGATGGTAAAAGTGACGTTTTAAAGGGCAAGGCGATCGCCAGTAGAGGAAACTTAAGTCTCCGCGACAGCCAGTAGTATAGACCCGCACGAGTCAGCCGTATAGACTCCATAACTCGACCTTGTTGATCTTTCACCGCTGCCAGAGCACTTTGGCACGGCCTATCGGCGGCTGTGGATCTAATAGATGCCAAGTACAATAGTGTCCAGACGAACGAACCCATAAAATCGCGACTACCCTCGAAATAATTGCGTTTCCACATTCATTACCTTTCGAATTTGGATATTTCTTATGTTTCCACCAACAATCTATCAATATAGCAAAGAAACCTGACAATGTACTAGCATCGGTATTTATCCAGTTATCTTCATACCGCAATTCCCTCGGAACGTGAATTATTTCGTTGGAAAGGAAAATAAACGTTGACAAAAGTTTCTTGTGAATTTCCCGCGTCACGGTAATCGTTCGCGACTATGTATACATTTGTTCCAATTCGAAGTTCCATGGGAGGGAAAAAAGCGCCAGAAAGCAGGTCGAACTTTCAATTATCCCACCCCCGGGCGTGTAACGAACGAAAGTGCCCTCTCGGCGGAAGTGTAAGGCGAAGTCGTAACGCGAACTCTCCCGTTAATTTGTTCGAAAATACCCGGCCGGGCGATTTCTCACGAACCACGGGAATTTTACGACACCGGGGGGCCACGCCGGATCGGCCGCGGTGCGTGTTCGCGTTGAAAATTTCAAGCAGCACGGCGGAGCGTAATACAATGCGCGCGTTAAAACGAACGCTCACGTTTCGCATAAATCCGCCGATTTTTTCCCTCAATAGGGCAGGCAGAGGAGGGGGCGAGCGTGCGAGGGAAATCACGAACGCAATAAACATTGGATCGAGCTCGTTCTTTAACCCCCTCCCCCGCTGCTGTAAAACGCGGAGAAACGGATTCGAGTGTGGAGCGTCGAGCGGAGGGATTCTATTTGTGACTTTTCCTTTAAGGGCGTCGCTTCCGGGCGTGCACGGGTATTTTGCCGGGAAGCAGAGGCTGCTCCTTAGGTAAATATAGCCTCAGGAATATTCGAAGAATGTATAGAAACGCTGAGGAACAGTATTACTAAATACACAAGCTATTTTCCGAAGGCGATCGATAATTCTTCAGGCTTCCAGTGTTCATTGAACTAAACGAAGATCACTCAAGTCGAATAACCTTCGTTGAACAATGCAATCGCTGTACCGGCGAAGCACCCGATTTTCATAAATTTCCAGGGACCTCCGTACGTTCCGCAGAGTTAATTCGGTGAAGCGAGATTTCCCGGATGCCCCAGACGAGGCTTGTAATTGAACCAGAGTCCAATGCATGTCTGGTAGCGAAAATTTTCGGATATCTATGGAGGGCTGGTTCGACGGGAATCGATGTCTCGAGTCGGATACGATGCCAGGCAGCATCCGGATGCAATCCGACGGGGGAAACAGGTCCCTGTGCATTTCAGACACTCCTACATGCTCGCGTCGCTAACAGATTGGCTGTGTTCTCGAAATCGCTGCGTTTAGTTTAGGATTATTTAGATTCGGGATTGAACGCTGATTTGGCACGGCGATACCAGCGTGTAGTCTCCCCATCCTCTATCCGAGGATAAAGTGCACCGTCTACGGGGGATCGATCTGATATTCAACCAGACCCTCGCTTGTTTCTTGGCCCCTCGCAGTGGAATAAGCTCTTGACTGAATTGGAAACGAATATCTTGTCGGTTGAATTAATTTAAAGTGATTAAGGTCGCCGTGTCTGGCACAGTGAAAGGTCTGTCGTGTTCGCCGAATAAAGATCGAGGCGGAATTATCTGAATGCGAATCTTTTCCCATGGAGCTTTCGTAGTTCACCCCTCTAAACGTAGGGTTTTAAGTCCCCTCAGAAATTTCTCTATTCAGAAGTTTCCACGAAATTCTCAATTCCTATTCAAGCCCCTATAATTTCTGTAGAAATTACAAGTGTCAGTAAGCAATGCCCATCATTCTCCCTCTAAAGAAATGGAACTACCCTTCGGGAAAATATACTCAGAAAAACTAAATAAATATAATAGTTAAAAGGCAAAAGATATTTCTATTCAAAGTTCTTTACGCGAAACGATAATTTTATACGAACCGACTTAATAATTCCCCCCACGGAAATGTCACCCAGCTGCACAGTTAATCTGCATATACTAATAATAATAATATACTGGAGTTAACGAGATTATAAAGTGGAATTTGTTCATGAATTACGCAAGGACTCGGCTAGATATCGCGAGAAAATAGCCTCGAAGGGGTTGCAGGCGGAAGTGGCTGGCGGTATCAGGGATTTCTCGAGAGGAACAGTTCCGTGAGCCGCCGGGGCTGCGCGAAGCTGGCGTTGAATTCGAAAGGAGGCTGAAAATCGACGCGGAACCGTGGGGCTGGCTGCGACCGGAAACGGATTACCGCCATTAAGGTCGACGTCTTCTTAATGGCGCTTCGACAGCGGCGAACGTGCATTTCGCCCGGTCGATCGTCCACTTTTATCGCGTGGTAATCGAGTCAACGGCACCAGGAGGGACGAAGGAACGTTGTTTCGAGGGTCTGAGTGAAAAGAATTGTTGCAAGATTGGCGGGGGACTGCTGCTGGAATCCAGTGGGGCGGCCGCAGCTGCGAACGAAAGTGCACGTCCGTCGGTTGGTAGAATCGAAACGCGATACTTGCTCCATGCATCATGCAGCGTCGTTCCTTTTCCCGCGGAAAATTTCTTTCGAGGGTGGCGTAATGGAAAGGAGCAGCGCTGGTCTTGTGGGGGATGAAGGAACAACGGGGCGACGATGTGCGATCGTGGATTGATTTTTATCAGGTTTTGCGAAAGTTCTGGAATTTCTGCAGTGATAGGGGGTGTTACAGAAATCACTGGTCGAAGGGTGGAAGCTTATTCTACTATTGGGGAAATAGCACCTAATATCGCCTAGCAAAAGTTAAATCGCTCTTACACGATTGAATAATAATTTATATTTTTTTACGGAATTTGTTACAAACTAAAGAGAAATTATTCATGTTTCATGTAGCATAAGTTAGAATCGTTGAAACCTACAGATTTTTAATTAGGACTAAAAAACGTAATGCAAAAATCGGGTGCTGAAAAATGGTACCTAATATCGCCTACTCAAGAGATGTTGATTAATTCCTGTATATATGAGTTTACAAAGTTATTTCACATGTGTTTTTTTTTTATTTGTGGCTATATAAAGGTTTCTTTATCAATTTTTTTATTAGGATTAGGTTTAAGAAACCTAATATAACATAATCTTGCTCATAAAACTATACTGCTAAAAGGAAAATGATATTTTCATTTCGAAAAGTATGTGAATCGATTACAGTTCTGAAGTACATAAGTACTTACAAGGGAAGATCCCGAATACGAAAATTCAAAAAATTCTGAAACTTTGTGAATATGTAGGGGATTTCCTTCTGATTACAACGCAATTTTTGTTTGCTGCCCAAATTCACTCAAAGAGTGTGAAATTAATCCCTAAAAATTCGGCTATTTTTCGATTTTGTGTTATAACTCGCGAACTGTAAGAGATAGAAGAAAAGTTTCAAGGCAAAAGTTACTTCTTTTAATTAGATCTATCATTTGGTAAGCAGATTATTTTACAGTTCACGAGTGACGAGTTATCACCCAAAATCGGAAAACAACCGGATTTTCAGGGGTCAATTACACCCCCTTAGAGTGAATTTGGGCAGCAAATAAAAATTGCGTTGTAAGCAGGAGGAAGTCCCCTATATATTCACAAAGTTTCAAAATTTTTTGAATTTTCGGGTTCGGGATGTTCCCTTGTTAGGTATTTCTATTAAATATGCTCGCATTCATAGAATTAATAGTTTTGCCTTCCTCGAATGTGATGCAAAATTGTCGCAGTCCAATAAATTTTTACACTGTTCAGATTCACTAAGATACTTCCCGTTTTGTAATTGTTGATCACATGACGCAGCAATTACAGCACGTCTTCCTACATATGTTTAGATACTAATTCACTTCATGAACGACAAATTTTAGTGCTTCCTTTGCGAGATATAACGAGTGGCGATATTAGGAACCTGGGCGGTATTAGGTAGGGTGGGTGTACCAGTAAATGAATACGTACCAGTGAATGGACATTTTTTTATTAAAATGAGTAAAATAAGTTATTAAAGTAAGCAACTAATTAATTAGAGACGTCTTTTCATTTCTTGCTTCATATCCGAACAATTTTTGCAGCACGTGGAATCAATGGCGCTGCAAACATAATTTTATAATAGTGTTCATTCATTAGCCTTAAGTGTTCATTTACTGGTGCGTTTACCCTACATTCAGCCTACTAAAAATAGTGGCACGAGGGAAGTTCTTTACGACCCCGAAAACAAAAAGAAAATATGTCAATGATATGTGACATCAGGACTCACCAAATTCAGATGGATGATGGATGTATTCTGTGCTTCCCTTAGGTGTCCCTCAGCTACTCCTGCAACACAAAAATATAAATATCATTAGTGATTAAATATTTCGCGTTCCCAAATCCTAATATTGTAAAATATTTTCCTCTCCTTTACAACGAACAAGAATTCCCGCAATTCACCTTTCCTCCTCCGCAAAGAGGAAAGGCAAGATTAAGTTTTAATCATCGCACACCTCCAACTCAATGTCCTCCCGACCAATTCATCCTCCCCCCGGAACACAGCACAGCAGAAGAGTTACCGAGTTACTCTTCCCAAATTAAGTTCACCGGCATTCACCCCGTGCCCGCTGTATTCGGAAAAATTAATTAAATCCCGTCCAGACGACGTAAACAGCACGGTACGTAATCCGAAAGCGCTTGTTTCCTTTCCGACTTCTTCTCCGCTTCTTTCGTGCCCCGGTCGCAGTCGCGTAATTACCTCGGAGCGAACGACTGCCCCCTCGACCCTCACCGCCGCCCTTTCCCCGGGAGGAATGAAAAATTTCAGCGGGGACGCCCGCTGACAAATTATGAAACACCTTTTGCCACTCCTTCGCTCCGTCGCCAGGATCAAGCCCCCCCGAAGGAATTTACAATTCCCGCGTTGCCCCGCGCGAGCAGTTGAATAAGAATGGCCCACGTTGCGTTATTCACGCGAGCGTGCCGCGTTATTCGCGCCGAGCGAGGTCCGAGCGAAACAGTTGCGCTAAACGACGCTATTTAGGAATTCTCCGTCAGCGTGCGTAACGAATCGAGGCGCGGCGGTAAACCGATAAAACCGGGGGTAGAAATATATCGGCGCGTATCCGCGGCACCGTCCGATCAGTTGCATTCGAAGGGGGATCAAAGTTATCCGACATTTTACAGCGGCGCGATATGATTAATCGTTCGCTCCTGGGGCTCGACCTGTCGCCGCGTGCATTATGGAAATGCGACTCGCGCCAGACACGCTATTTTCCCGCCACCGGAAACACCCCAATCTCGGGGACAGGCTGTAATATTGTAACGGCCGGCGAGTACTGTGGTTAGCTTCCCGTTCGCGATCACAAAGCTTGCAAATCCTTCGCGCAGTTTACACTAACGACACTGTTGTTCAAGGCTTGAAACTTCGACGGATTAAAAACCGAGGAACATATCGTTATTTCCTGTTAGCGTGGCTTTGATTGAATAGCGGCAGCTTCGTAGATGAAAAGGTACAAAGAATGAATAGTTTATACGAGTGCAACGGTGTGCTCCTTGAAGCGCACCACTATGGACGCTTTCCTACAGTGGCGCGCAAGTAGTAATGGCGAGCATTAGTCAGACGCGGCAGGCGCGCCTCTTCGGCGATTGTTCAAGATGGAATTTCTGGGAAACGAAGACTGCTAGGTCTCATAGCACATTTTTCATTCATTTTCACTTGATGAATAATCTTCTTCTAGATTCTACCGGCTTTTATATCCTGTATAAATGTATTGTTCTTAAACGTTCCTTGAACCCACAGCGCGGGATTTTTTAGCCAGATATTCTCCGTTTAGATAAAAGCCGACCCAGTTAAGTGCAACGTTTTCGATGCAATCTGGCTGGGATATCCTGGCCGCCCGTGCAGTCGAAATCGTTAAAGTCGTGCATAATGGGCCAATAAGGAAGGCCAGCAGATAGGCCGAAGCGATCGTTAGCCTGGTTTTCTAACGTTATTTCCTCGGGAAACGTGGGGACAGGGTGTGGGCGGGGGTGGTCGACGTTCCTGCCCGGAACTCGATAACATTTTCCAGCGGCGTTCACGATCGTATTTCCTTCGCGAGTTTGTGAAAGGGAACGCTGCGACGATTTCCACGACGATTCACTGAGGAGGCTAGTGCGCGAGAGATCGGATCACAGATTTGCCTAAAATTATCTGTACAATTAGTGCACACCCTTCCGCAGGCAGCACTGCTCTAAATTCTTTAATAAAATCGAGTTTAAAAAATCGGTTCTTCTACAACCCCAATACACTCAACTTTCTATGCTTTTCGAGCGTAATTGTATAATACGTGCTATGTAAAAAATGCGCACAAAATTTGATTAAATCACAGGTGTGAATCTCTAACGCTTGGCTGTAAATAGAAAATGAAGGACCTCGAAGAAGGGGAACTCAGGGGCGGTAAAGCGTTGCTTGTCTACTCAACATCGTCGCGAGCAAAATTCACAGGTTTACGTATACCGTAAGCGGATTGGTATCTGCCAAAGCTTCCCTGCTTTGAATGTTTCAGTAACAAGTTACCGCCCGCGAATTGACTTCGATGTAGCTTTAATTAAATTCAATTGAAGAACTATCAGCGACAACAGGTGATAGTCTTTGGCAGATTCTATTCTATTGAGGAATTAAAGTAGGTAATTAAACTGACCCTAATCTACAACATCTATTCAAAGTTCAATACCACCTTCCAGCTTACTTATAATCCAGAAATCCTACCTAGCATCAGACAAGCTACCCGAAATCGTATAATATAGAGGAGCCTCATTTCAAGTGCTAACTCGAGTCCTCCGCTCGCGTAGCTGATAAGTACCTTAAACTCTTGCTCACGGAGCGTTTACAATTAGTCGAAATAGCCACGAAACACAGGAAGTCACAGTGCACGGGTACAACCATTAGTTGAATGGGTCCCCTCGAAAGAAGCTAAGGATCCCGTCGCTGTGCTAAAAGGACTCTCCTTCGCGTTCTGAAATCTTACGTCAGCGAGGCGGGTCCAAGAATGTCCAAGCGGTTGATATTCCATTGGATGTAAAAGGAACTACATTCATCAAGGTTCTTTTCTACCTTGGCCGGGTGGAATAGGCGAACAAAAGCCTGGAAATATTAATTTAATGCTACGGACGAAATTATGCGCGGGTAGTAAATCAGAGGCCCCCCCCCCGCCGTTCTTTTGTCCGTGAGACCGGTTTCTGGGCGCGTCCTCGACGTCCCCTATCAGTAAACCACCGGCATCGTCAACGAAATTGCTCGTCTTCCTTCGTATAACTAAACGACGAGCTAAGGAATCGAATGCTAATTCTACCCATTGTCTCGAGACAGTATTTCAGTTGCAAAGCCTTTGGCGTAAAAATCTGTGGCAGGATTCTTTCTCTTGCATGAGGCAATTAATTGGGAACGTTGGTGCCTTTTTGGCCGTTTTTGTAAATGCGTTTATGTCTGTGCGTAATAAATCCTGTAGTGGCATTTAAATTAATTTTGCGCGCAAAATACAGTCCCGGAATGCGTTGGTTATTTGCGGGATAATATTTATGGTGGCCTTTCTACAACTGTTTATTTATATGTGAAAGCAGAGTCAGAGACAATAAAATGAGTATTTTCAGGGACCAATTTCTGTTAATATATACGTTTATTCGAGTGTAAAAAATAATGTTTTATCAGGTTGCCCTATCCTTTTTGTATTTCACCGGGTTATTTACAAAGTAATTTCACCTTTGCCTGTTTTGTTGACATTTTCCTGCGACAGATTTTGAACGATTTCTTCCTGTTTTTTTTGTACGTTCCCGTGTATTTATGTTTTTTTCGAAAAGAATTGGAAATAGAGTTAGTAATGTTTGCCACGATAAATGTACGCGTTGTTGATACTTTTCTATTAAAGAAACATTTACCACGCGTGAGAAATAAGATCGCTTTAAAAATGCATCTGGTTGTCAGCAGCTAACGTTTCCTCTGCGTTTCCCAGGAATTTTCTCCCCAACCGTTTCATAATTAGCGCGCAACTTTAGTGTTTCATAATTCAGCACAGATTCTACGAAATAAATGCCATGCATATGCATGAAATATGCCATACGTTGCCGCATACGTCATTCGAGTGAAATATGCAAAACATATGCATTATGGAGATTCCGCGAAATAAGAAATGCATTTTTAAAACTCCCCGACCGCGAAACAAATTTCCGCCCAAGTTCCATTTCTTTACGCGTTGCCCGTAAGAACATTCATTTTCACGAACGTCCCTGTTATAATAGCAAGTGCTTTCCCATCCACTCGCTTCGCGACCCCGGCTTTCTCCAAATTACCATTCGCATTTTATTCATATAGTGTAACTCAAAACTAATTCCATTCGCTCATCTAAACCGCGTGCTTTCAAAGTTACAGTTCACACCTAAATCTTCGCGTACTTTACAAACTTACAGCTAACATAGTATGACGTAAACCGGTAGCTACTTCATTGAGCAATAAATCAAATCCCATAACCAGGGTAGCTTACATTCATCTTCCTAGCAACGTCTCAAAATTCCAAGTGAATACGAAGCAATTGTGCTGGCAAAGGGATACCTACGTCCCAGTTTTCGCTACGTGTAATTATATAGAACTCGAGGCTTACATGCAAATCGGTTCCCCTTCGCCAGGATTTAATTGATCCGGTGTGATATGGTAATCTGATACGATTATGCGTCTTTCCAATAATGAATTGGGACCGTCACGGATCTGTGGCCAATCTAATTTACCAACGTGTGCTGCCATCCACTCGTGGGTGTTATCAGGCAAGCTAATCCTTTCAAGGTGAACTAACCTCAGACTGTGCATCTTCAATCCGCAAGAATTTTCAAAATGCTTTCGATTCATGAAACTGGCCGATCTGTTAGTTTACTGACGGTTCATTCTCTCGTCAGCGGTGTCTCCCGTTTATTCGAAGGTAGAAGATTAGGTTGTGGGGCTAGTGAGATGTTCGACCACAATCTTTGGGACGGCCCGCATCAAGAATTCTACTGCCGAGACTTTCGCGACCATATCGATTTTCCATCGAAACTATAGTCTCCTTCGTATACCTTCCAGATTTTCAGATCCGACGACCTCGTTATCGCCGGTTAGGCCGAGCAAATCTGGACTCAGCCAAATTCAAATCGAGTTTCCTTTTCGCTCCAATGGATTCCCCCGGTTTCGAGTGATTTCCGGGACAAATACAATCGTTTACGTCCTTCGCGCAGCGACGATTTCAACTCGTCGCTTCCCTCCAAAACGTTTACACTTTCCCACCCCGATTTGGTGCCTTTGTATTTCGCACAGCGTAAAGAAAACGGTAGCCGCGATTTCTAAGAACGAAGTTCGAAGGATGATGGTTAAGTCTCATAGGAATAAACTTTTCACTTCTTACAAGAAGATGGTTTATTTTAAATTTCTCCCGCCCCTGTGCTCTGATTATAAATTGGAGAAAGTCTCCACCAACGAGTACAAGAGCGTTGCAAAAAATATCGAAAGGTTCAATGAGAGACTAAAGATTCTTGCAATGAACCAATACATTTCGGGCACTGTACAGCGAACACGACCGGCAATTTCAACTCTCGTTCCATGATATTCTTCAATTATTTTATGCAAATTCACGCGCAACGGACGGGGGACGAAATCCGCCGACAGACAACCGCCATTTAACGGCACCGTTGTCGCCATTATTGGCTACACATCGGTCGTTAAGCCTTTCCAGTCATAAAGCAGATTGAAGTGGAGCTGGTATTTTGACGCTTCGTAATCCGCCCCGTCCGCTGCTCCCTAGCGTTTTCGAATAATTTAAGCGTTTAAGAGTACGTTTGCCCGTTGTATCGCGCCGTTCCACGCCATTTCAGCCAACATTTTGCGCGGGGGGTTGCATCGCGAACACATACGCCGCCAGCACACGTTTTTCTTCTGGACACGCGGATTCGCCCACGGAACATGCTGCGAACGTTTAAAATTTTCAATCGGAATTATCACCCAAGGAATAAAAATTCTCTTCTGCGAGAATCGAGTTCTGTCAACTGCCACGGAATTCTCTTCCCCCGAGTTTCACGAGAATTCTCAATGTCTTTTAATTCAGTGGGGAGGAAACACGGGGTCACTGTCCATGGAAATTTTCACGGGGACTTTTACCCTCGTTAATCTCGCGGTTAACCCCGATTTTCTGCTGGATTTGCCGCACATCCGGTGCCCCTCGTACGATCTTAGAACAGCCGATCATCCTTCCTGAATCTCTTATTGTAGCCCACGAAATCCTTGCAGTGATATATTAAGTCCGGCATTATTCCGTAAAGCCGCATAAATCCCAGCGGAATACATTACGTCGAATGGTATGCGATGGAACGGAAGTAACGCGATTTGCATGGGATCATTCTCGACGATGGCCGCTGCTCTCGCTTTATTTTTATTAGGCAGATCCCGCGCTCCTCGTGGCGGGCTAATTTAAAAAGGGGCTCGGGAAACTGAAGCTTTAGACGCGATTATCTTCTCGGATGTGTGAATAACGATCTTCGAGGGCTTTAACGTTCTTTGAACAACACTGTATAATTTTATTGAAAGCTGGTTATAGAAATTGCGATTAATTTCAGTGCAATTATCGACGAGTATCGATTTTTAAATGAATGGATCAATAGTCAATTTCCACTGATTTCTACTAACGTATGATTTAAATAATTCCTTTCGCCGGAGTCCACCCTTCCCTTCTCGCTTTTCAAACTTAATATTCAACGTCGTTATCTGGAGTATGCAGACGACATGGTCGGTGTGGAGAAAGAAAGGGAGAGGAATGAAAGAAATGCTGGGGAAGCTTTTGATATCTCTGTTTGTGCGGGGAAAGGGATTATTGATAACTGCAGGGAAATTGAATATTGTTTCTTTTAGAGAATGCGAATGATAGGATGGAATTTTTGGTATTATTTCGAACAATCTTGATGAAAGCAATCTTTTCTTTTACAATTAAATGCTATAGAACAAACCAATGCTGCAGTTACACTGCTGTCCACTTGCATTAACATTCATTGTCTGTTTGTCTTCTGTCCCACATGTGATAATAATAATGTAATAAGGATAGATTGCAAAACAGCAGGAATGCTGAACCCCGTCTATTCGTCAATTAATTAACACAACGTAAATTTTGCGATGCAATATAGACGAATTATTATTATTAAACGTATCTACAATAATATTCCAGCATTCTCACAGAACAGTAATATTACGTGTTTAAATTAACAACCAGTACGACAGGACGGTCACAACTCATCCAAATTCATGAACTGCAAACGTTCTTAGCGCTGTTCATTTTCTGGCTTACTTTTTGCGAAAACAGAGGCTCGATTTTCCATGCAATTATAATGTAATTATCGCGTCGACTACACAGCTGCACGCAACAGTACGATAAATTTTCGGCAATCCGTATTACTTGCGGTGCATTAATCAGAGCTAATTGCCCGGCTGCTGCGTACAATTAATTTTTTTTTCCTCCGTCTCAAATCAGCATCGAAATAATTGCCAGCGTTTATGATGCAGCAACACCGTCTCGATGGGGGGCAATCAATTTCATCGACAATACGTCTTGTATAATTAATTGCCCCATCGATGTTTCACCAACTTTGGGTTATCCGACTGAACCTTCAATTACGGTGTTACCGAATACTTTCAGTTTCTAACGAGCCGTTGTAACCCCTTCGATACGACGAGCTCAGTCGGTGAAGTAACTTTCGTATAACTCGATAGCCTCGCTGAATTTTCGGGAAATCCATTTCCAAAACCACTTCCAAATTGCAATCCAAAGGTGAACCTTTCTAAACACGTATCAGAAAGAGGGTCACGAAGAACGCTGTGTTCCACCAAAAACACGAAGCAGATGGTATAAAACAATATGGCATTTAAAGAATGAAGTTTCTTTCTCGCAAAACATCAAACTTCCACAAAATAAAACAATCCATTTTCCCCTCTCCGCGTCGAGGGTACGGCGTCTGAGGCCAAGAATCTTCCCCGTATGCAGAATTAATTGCTTCCTGACGATTTTCACGCAATCAATTACTCGCCCCGTCGTCTGTTCTGTCTATCAGCAGGAAACCCGTGTTTCACCGAGACCGTCCCCGTTTCGGAGTCGCAAAACGTTTTCCTCGCCCCAGTTGTCCCGTGAGATTCGTTAATCACCGCCCCAGGCCCCTCTCGATCTCGAGAAAGGACGGCGCAATCGATAGCCCCGGCAGCGGGGGTTCCGTGACGGATCCTTCAAAAGTTTCGTGCACGAAATTGAGAAATTAACTCGACGGGATCGCGGTGGATCGCCCGTAGAGGGTGGTTTATGCGCGCGCCGGGGGGTGGATCTTCCGGCAAGGAGCGTGGAAGGCTGGCACGTTGGTAATTTATCTCGTATCGCGTCGATTTGAATCACAAATTGGCCCAGATTATGGTGCTTGCCTCTCCACACTGGCTGAAATGGACACGTAAACGGAGACGTTTTCGGGGCCGCAATCACCGTGTTAAAACGCTGTAATTTTCTGTCCAACTTCGACCCTTTGATCCCTCTTATTGTTAGTAGAGTGGAGTCTACTGTATTAGTTGAAATTAATATCAGAAACGAAGTTTCACTATGTTGTGCACTGTCTAATTGCTTTCCTGGATTTTCTGCTTTTTAATTTCTGCATTTTATGGAAGGGAAATCTACTTCAATATTTTTGGAATTCTAGAAGTATTATAGTTGAAGAAGGGCGCAGAAAATATTACTCTGGAATTCCTTTAATCATTTTGGTATTTGAAAATTTTTGTTTCCACAGTGAGTTGTAAAATTGTGAAATTTTAGTGGGAAGCTAAATTATGAAGCTTCTATTATGTAGAATTATCATTAGATAATTCTAATAATTCTATGTGGAAGAAGCGAGTGAAGCAAAATTAAACGAAACATAGCCAATTTTGTGGGGAATCAGAACGGGACAATTTCAATTATGTTCTCATCGATGTTTCACGTTTTATAAATACGTCATACTGAATCAAGGTTAATTAGTTTCCGTCAAATTACGCGCACTGAATATAGGAAAGATATTTTGGAATAAATTCGACATGTTTAGTGGTGGAAATGTAGATATATATGAGTCATAGGAGGGCGGAATAATGAACGAATGAATATTTAATTGTCCACTCGGGCAGGTTATGGGGAATGTTTCCTATATCTTAATTAGTATCCCGTCGAACTGGCGAAAATACGTCGCTCCAAGTTTCTATTAAATTTATATTAAACGCTTCAGTTCGTTGTAATTCCCAATGGCACACCTCAGCACGTTAAACGTTATTTAATTGTCTAGGGCGGCGCGATATTCGTTTCGAATTGTTTCCTACATGTAATTAAACGTCCATTAAACCGTATGTGATTACGAACTTCAGACAGGCCACTCTTTCCTCCCTTTGTGCGCGGTGAGGAAGGGAAAACCACTGGCACAGTGCTTCCGCGCGCGCCATAATTTGAGAAATTATTGCTGCGCCCACTAATTTATCAAAAACCAAAATGCAGTCAAATTGTAATAGGTAGTTTACAAAACGTCATTTGAAACTGCACGATCATCTTGTCCCAACAATATTACTTTGGAAATTAAAAAAAAAAAAGGGGATCAGTGATAAATCAATTTTTACACGAAAAATTATTAAATTTCCATGACATTTCTCTTGTTTATTTTACCATCGGACGTATCTGATACATCGCAGCTCGCCCCGCATTTGTCATTATTAATGTTTATTAAACCAACGCGGAATTAATTAAAGTCTTATGAAATTCATAACATATTCGATACACTACACTGCACGTCCCTGTGCCCATCATATTCGGCGTGGAACATGGATCGTCTCTCAATAATACAGGAACCTTTCACTGTACCTATCGACACCAAAAAAAAAAGCCCAGAAACGAGAAACTCCACTGTTCGATGAAATCTAAAATAACAATAAGTAGAATCATCCATTCTACACAGCCCTACTCGGACACTGTGTCAGACGCACAAGGCATGAGCAGCCAATGAAAGGCAGAAATTCCGGCGATGCATTTAATCATTACAACCAAGCCCATTTCAGAATTTCCCTCTCCACGCGGACAAGTGAAAAGGGACCTGGGTACACGCGATCAAAAGGCAGCTAAAGGGTTGAAGTCTGCCGCCTTTTGGCAGAGCGCCTGCACGCGCGCAGCTTTTCGCGAGCCATGAACCAACCCCCCCCCCCACCCCCACCCCCTCCCCCCATTGAAACGTAAAAGCGTCATCTGCGAACGGCAGGAGGGGGGGGGGGGGGAGAGGGGGCCGTCGGTGGAATTAAGCTCGAAGCATTAAAATGTGGCAAGTGCGGCAATAAGAGATTTACATAGCAAAGTCGACTATATTATCGTGTCACGAGTAGGCTGCCTGCTCGTTTCCTCTCTGCACGCAGACCCCGGGTATTTACGCTCCCCATTAACATTCCACGAATACCGCTGATATAATGGCGCGAATCCCCCGCTATCGGGACAATATTTTCCATACCAGCCTCCTCTGATAGAGCCGTACTCTCGTTTATCCGCGCCTCTGAGCCTGTTTTGCTTAGATAATTGCAAAATGCGTGGCCGGCTATCGGCTGAACGGCAGAATTATTGATCGCCCGGGCGTGTTTGCGTTCCGCCAGTTATTTACAATCCAGCGCGCGGATATTTCATTATTAACACCGATTACTGTGTAATATCGCCGGCTGTACGGTGGGGCGTGATACCGGGGTTCGTTAAAGTCTGGCGGGAAACGCAGGGAAACGGCGCGGCGCACGCTTCGATTTAATTCGACGTACGCTCCGATCCTCGATGATCTTGAGCCCATGATTCATAATTTTTTTTTTTACAGTCTATAACCCGGCGAGAACGGCAGCTGTACTCGGTGTGCGAGAGGGAGGTTGGGACCCGTTCTGCAGGGAGATTTATTTTCCGTTTCGATTAGAGAATGCGTCGGCGATTATTCGATGGGAAACACGGAGCGATATTAAATTTACGTCGGATGTTTGACGCCGTTGTCATAACGGCTGGGATTTACGTCGAGCCTCCGCAGCGGACATTTGCGTCGGAATAAAATGTAGCTGTCGGAAAACGTAACTCGCGCAACGAGGAGATTCACCTCTATGCCGTTCAGCCCCGCCTGTCACGTGAAATTTTTAATAGTCAATCGGACGGGCGATAATAATTTATCTGGACGCCGGGAACACACGCGATACGGTGTCGCGCGACGCGATAACTAATTATGAGTTATCAGTTTGTAAGTAATATCGTTAGCCGGACCGCGGGGGTGGAAAACTTCGCGGTCATTATTCGCCGGGCGTAATTGACACAGAAAATGCATTACTGCGCGGCGGGATATTTAATTCTTGTCCGCGTTCGGTCACGTTTCACCGCGTTTACACAGCCCCCAGTTGCCGGTACAGTTCCTTTCACAGTTCCTTTTAATTATGCTCCTCGAGGAGGACGGAGGAGAGGCGCTAGACTGTGGAGTATGATTCTGATCGCGAGGTAGAAAATGAAGGGGTTTTTTTTATAGACGAGTTCTGGGGAATTAAAAGGAATAAGGAATTAGTGTAAGCTAGATTGGGATTTCTTTCAATCGACCTTATATAGAATACGCGCGATTTCACACAGTAACACCTTTTTCGCTTCACGCTTGTATTATTCTACCCCGTTTGAAGTCTTCTTAAAGAAACACAGTGGGTTTCTTTTGCAGACGTTCGGGTAACCGTGCAACCAAGCAGCATACGAAATTCAGAAGAAGTTAATCGTGCTGCTAATTTATAGCCGCTTCCTCCGTATTTGCATCCCGTGTCAAAGTGCTCTGGGCACTTTTTAATCGGCGAAACGGTCGTAGACCGCCCCTGTTTAATCCTTACGAATAATTTCAAGCGTGTAACACCGCCGCGTTATTATGTTTAATATCCCCTCGCATTAATCATCGTCCACGAGTATCTTAGCGCGAATGTTGCGTGCTCGCGTGACGAGAATTGCAAAGGCTTCCCAGTTATCCGGCAGCGAAGCTCCGACGCGCCCGCGAACGTTCGTTGGGAATTTTTTAATGAGCCGGCGAACACCGAATCCCCCAATTCACAAATTGGACGGACAATTTATTACCTCCGTCACGATCCTATGAATTGTAAAAATGTTAACGCGGCTGGAAATGCTATGCAAATACGTTTCGCCGGGACAAACAAATTTTCCGTGTGGAAATGCGATGAATAAATTGAGTCGTGCTCCCGTTTGCATGAAAACTGGATTTTCGACGGTGGTGGCGGGTAAAGGGCGACGATAATTACAACGTGATTCCCAAATTTAACGCTCAGATTCCCTTTTCGACTCGCGACTGTCTGGCAGTCGACCAGCGGCATCAAAACTGCTGCGGTGTTTTTTTAAGTGTTGTTTGAAAAAGTGCTTCCGAGCAGACGGAAAAATTTGCCGGAAGTCATGGCCAAAGGTAAAAAAAAAAAACATTTTATTATTTTAAAAATCTATCTAGTGTACTTCATTTATGAAATATCAGAGTATGCCTTGTGTGCTGTACAAGGTTCAGGAACTCGAGCACACTGGGTTAAAATACACCACTACGGATGTATATTGGTTTTAATAGTGATAATAAAAATACAGTGAATCGACCACTGGTCCACTCGGGATTTAATCTACGGGGTGCCGAGTTGGACGGATAAAATTTTTTTTACTCAAATTCAATAAAATTCATTGGGTGATTAGAAAAATTTATTTAAAAGATAAAACCCAGTTTTTTTACAAAGCTCTCGTATTACTTCAATCGTGGTTACATTAATGTTCTTTTTTCCGTTTTCTTTGGGGGCTGCCATGTCGATTAAAAAAACAAAAAAATACAGCAGAGCGTCGCACGCTCCTCATGCGCGATAATGAACAACCAAATTCTAGATAGTCTGGACATAAAGTACGACAAGCTGCGCGGGAAAATAGCAGAAAAAACGAGGGGCGGAAGGAACACTCGCTCAAGATGCGGGAAATTTTAGGAACGACCGTGGATGCACGTGAAAACTTGGAAATGATCCCGGACGAGCAAAGAGGCCCAGGCATCCCTTTGATGCACTTTCAGACAAGTCTTCGGCTGCACATGCAGCCGCGACGCGTGTATGTGGCGCGCCGTGCAAGAATGGGGCCATAAAGGACGATCGTAAATTCTGGAAAATTCTCTGCCCTTCCGGGAGAAGCTTCACAGGGGCATTAAAGTTGCACGGGCGACGTTGTGATTAATTAACGAGGGCGATCATGGAATTCAATAAAGTTACAAATTGCCCAACTGCAGAACAGGCGTTCCTTCCTCCTCTGCGTGGCTGCATCTGGAAAAGAAGCACTTGAAAAGGAATTGCAAGTAAAAATAATATGGTGCATTTTGCAAACTTTTCGCACAGAATGCTCAGCGATTTCTCGAAGGAAATATCAAAGAATTCAACGTTTTGTAGCTATAAAGAATCTAGAACACCTTTACGAAGGATCGTGATCGTTAATGTTGCATTATTTCAAATCGACTAACCAAAAGAATTTCAAAAGAGAAATGCGAAAGCAACATCTGAAAAATTTATACTTCCTTTGGACCAGCACACAGGTGGGAACGCGTCACTATTTGCAATATTCCGTGTGGATTCGCATGGCGTCCGAGGTGGACGCAGGAAATTTAGTACATCGCGATCATGCTGGCTCGTGTTACCGCAAAAATCCATGACAAATTCGGGTTTTCTTGCCGAGTAATCGCGTTACGCTGCATATTCACGCGAGATTACATATGCATCCTTCGACCCCCGTATGCATATCCGGAGACATGCATAACAAGGCGCGTGTACCTACACCGTGCTTACGTTCGTGCACGAAAACCTTCAGAGATTACAATATGGCCCCGCTTACGTCTGCATCAGCGGCACCTCCAGCACCACCGTTCACCCCGGTGCCCCGGGAAATTATTCCGTGACCAGCTGTTCCAGACACCTTTTCATTTAGCCCAATCATCCTCTGTCAAATCCACGAATCCCATCGACTTCTATTAAATACATTCGTTTTAAATTGTGTCTGGATTAAATTTAAGAGTATAATCTGTGTAGAACGAGATATATAGCTCCGTTTTCATCGATCTTGGGTGCAGTCATTTTCAGATCCCTTCTCATCCGATCGTGTTCTCCGTGGGAAGGCGCACCTGCGAGGTGCAATTGCATTGTTTAACCCGGCTTAAAGTATGAAATATGCGTTGCGAGAGAAGTTTCGAGAGTTTCGGCCCGAACGTGTCGTGGCTTGATGGATCAGATAAGTTGTGGGGCCCGCGATTCATTTTCCCGCGTATCGCGGGGAGAAAGAACGCGGAATTAGGTATTCGAGGACGGTGACTCGAAGGAAACTCGACGATCGCGCCCCGCGCCCGGTAGGTACGTCACCGAGGGGCAAGATTTATTATACAACAGAAGAAAACTTTCGGGGAGCTTTTGTGCCGCGTTGTTTCGGCGGCGCCGGGCGAAGTGCTTATCGCGGTGGACCGTGGGAAAGGAATTTCGATGGACTCCGTTTCTTTCCGTTGGAAAAGGGCACTCATAATTAATCGGCGAGGAGAAACGAGAAGTTGTAGAAATGAACCTTCTAATCGACTAACGCGGTGATTAAATTAAACGTGAACTTGTTTGCTTCCGGAATCGCGTGTGACCTGTAGGGGAGAGGTGCTATAAAAGGGACACTTTTGTTTTGCGCCTATTTCTGACAATGTCATTATAGGTATTTAAAAAGCAAGCACATCAATAGAAAGCGTGTTTATTTCCCTTTAATAAAAGTATATTACAAGTTCATAAATTATAATAGAAAATAACAAAATCTTCGGTTTTCAAATAATTGGGAAATGTCCCTTTTACAACTAGGTGGTTTTAAATGGGACATTATAAGTCATGAAAGGGGTACGTTAATAAAAATAAACTTATTAAGTATTACAATTATAATTGCAAATCCTAATGATACAAAACAGTGGAATCTATGAAAAAAATAATTCTTTGTACTATAAGTCATCAATATTTTTTACTATCTTCATAGAGTGTGACATTAATGATAGCGTTAGCAGCTTTTTTAGTTATAAAGTAATATTTTTTATAAAATTTGTCTTACAAAATAAGTTCAACATTGGAATACCCACGAGTGGTAAATACATAGAAGGTATAAGTACATATGGTATAAGTACATATACAAAAAATCTATAAAACAGTTAAATATTAAAATAGTTTAGAATTAAATTCTACTTGAGCGAAAATGAGATCAATTGTACTTAAATAGGTAGGTGCGTTTTCATATTGCAGATTAATGTTTTTATTATTCATTTTTGACGATAAAGTTTGTCGCTTTGAATAGTCACTTTATTAATTCTTAAATTTGAAACAATACGCCACCAAGTAATAATTGATAATTTAAAACAATGCCATCTATATATCAGATGATACACTAATAACTTTACAGGAAAGTTAAATATAGTGTCCACAGTACATGTGTATGAGAAGGACAGCCATAAAACGGTCGTCCCATATAAGACTTGTTATGCTGTCCCTTTTAAGACTATAAGTGAGTTTAATATAAAATAACCTCAAAACAAAGAAAATAATCAATTAAGCTTCCCTGTTAAGTATTTTCGTTTCAGTTTAGTACAGGCTATTTTAATGATATAACATTTAACACTTTGTATATATCTTGATCTCAGAAACCGACACAGAAAATCAACGAAAATTTTACTTTTACTGCCGAAAAACATCAACCGCGGATAATTCTTCGTTTGCAAATGAGACCGCAGTGAAGTTTACGTCAAATGACAGGGCACTAGTGTTGACATAAAGAAGAAAAATAACTTGCATGTGTAGTGCGTTTAGAATTTTGGCAATTTGATTTGTCCCATTTAAAACCTGTCCCTTTTATAGCACCCCTCCCCTACATACCCCAGTAGCACAAAATATTGGTTAAATATTTTTTTCAATCAGTAAAAAAAAACATTTTTTTAGCCACACTTTTTAAAATGAAAAAACATTGAAGCCAAATATTATATACACATACAGAAAATGTGAAATAAATGTTTAGAAAATTTTAACTAAATATTCATGGAATATAAAGGAAATATTTAGGGAATGCGATGCCAATATTCGGGAATAATTTTTTCCTAATATAAAATGAATATTTCCTGTATATCCGGAACATATTTGCTTCTCAATCTAAAATAAATATTGTATGTAAGGTAAACCAACCAGTAATTGACCGCATACCGAGAATGACCATTGGGCAAAGAAATGTCAATTATAAATTTAAAAATATTATATGTTTATAAATGGAGTGTAGTTGCACTTTTAATATTCCATATTTTTAGTTACGCGTATTAAGCAAACATTAATACGTACAATTCTTATTAAAAGTATGCGGTCATTTACTGGACTTCTACACGTTTTGCATTTTATAATCGGTTTTTTTTTTCAAATTACGATAAGAATAAGTAATTATTTTTATACAAATTTCAAGAAAAATAATTTTAAATGCAATTTCAACAGTTGTTTTGTTGTTATACATAAATACATTCAAGTATTAAACTCAAAGATCCATAAATTCAACAATTCGGTCATTCACTGGTTGGTTTACCCTATATTTAAATATAAAAAAAGGATTGAATCGCTTTTTAATATTGGATGTATTTGTATTTAACAATTTGTGCTAGTAGGGTAGGTATCCATCTGTCTAAGAAAGAAAATACCCTCCTACTTTTTAAAACAGTACCATAAAATATCTACGTCTGTCAACCCTTCTCATGCTACCAGATGGACGTTAGACGTCCCCTTTTTTCAGAATTCCAAATCGCCCCTTCCAGAGGGTGGGCTTTATCCATGATTGTTCCAAGTTCCCGCGACTACATCGTCTTCATTAATGTTCTAGCAGAGGTGGCTTGCACGTGTACAAGGAAGCACCCGGCCCGATGCTCCCTTTTAACGTTCCTTCTTTTCTGAACATCCGCGGAGAAGTTGGAGAATACCGTCGGATACACGGTAAAGTTCATAACTCTTATCCCAAGGAGCGTCATAATACTTCCAACTGTTTAAGAATCCTCTCGCGCGGGCAGAAAGGAGCCCCGCGGAAACTTCGGGACAAGATTTCAGTTCTTGGAAGTCAATTACTCGGGGGCCCGGCTAAAAACCAGCAAGATGTCTTTCACCAGCGTAAGGGTGGTTGGGGCGGAGGGTAGCCTTGGACTCGAGTTAAGCAACTTCTACTCGAAGCGATGCCCCAACCAGGGGCACGCACAGTTGCGTGGATTTACTTCTTCTCCGGTCCCGACAACACCGCGGAACTTAAACTTCTCCATTCTTTATCGGCTGAGGAGGAAGAACCTTCTCCTATTGAGAAGGCTCCCTCGTCTGTTAGACCTTGAAAGTGTGCTGGCACGCTTGCCCCTTTCCCTCCACGATTTAAACGCCGTGGGAAATTTCGTTTTATTTAATTTTAGGACGCGCGACTTCGTTTCTTCTGCTAATCGAGATAATTGGACCTTCAGCGTTTAAAAGTTCTTTAATTTTTTACCTTATCCCTCAGAGAGTGGCTATAATATTCCAAACACTTTGCAGTGTTTGCAAATTGCCAAAGTATAAAGCCTCGTGATGAACTCAATTACATTGTTTCTGCGAGAAATACCTCGAATACTCTACTGAATTTGCCCCTAAGATTCCACCCGCGGTGAACGAGACACTCTGTACAATTCAATTTCAAAGTACCATATGTCCAGCGTTGACATAATACGCGGGTAGGTACTGGTAAACTTCACACATTGATTCCATGGAAGCTCCAAGCAGAGCCCCTCTCATTTAATAGACAAACGAGAATGAGTCCTGGACCAGACGGACCACTGGACCCTGGAATATACCATCATAAATGGAATCCAGATGCTCCAAGGAACAGTGGGGAGTCGAGGTAGCGCGCGATATTTCGAACCTGGCAGAACATTTTAATCCGCGGTACGCTTCCTTCCGCTCGTCTAATGAAACTCTGTACACCGGGCACGCGGTGATCACGGGCGACTGATTTTAAAGGGCCCCAGACCTCGCCCCGAATCTCCATATTCCATTTTAATGGCGCTCTTGTGGGCTCGACAGCTGCACACGCTCCTACACACACACGCCAGGGGCCCCACCTTGGATTTAATTCCGACTCGATCTCGAAAATAGTTCACGGCTCGGTTCCCAGGGGGATCAAGCCGCCCTCTCCGCCCCACGGAGCCTTGTGTTCAGGGTAGAATGGCCCAGGATGCGCCTTTCGGGATTCTTAAAAATGATTGGACGACGTGCAACTACCACGCGAGCCACGCTTCGACTGGCATAGCTTTCGATCGAAATGGATTTCGTCTCGTATTATACAGCGGCGCCATTCAGCTCGCCACGAGGCGTTCATTTCGCGGGGATTTCGCTTTATTCAAACGTGGCGCCACTGGAAAATCGTAGGAAAGTAAAATTTCAAGCTCCTCTCGATGGAAATGATGGGCAAGTAGTGCAAGTAGTCCATGTAATTTTCCCGGGATTTCTGATTTATGAAATTTCCCGGGCCTTCTGCTGTGACGTAATTATGATAGTGCGGCATCGAATCGTTAGTAGAAGAAGTTTACTTTCCAGGATCACGTGACTTGCTCGGGGGAGCACGATTTAAGAGGGTGAATTCGCATGTTCATTAATTCGTCGCAGGGTGGATAACGTTCCGCGCCGGTAAAACCTGCGTTAGAGTTGCGTGGGCGATAATCGATATCAGAAATCAAGCTATTAGCTCTATGGAATGGATAAAGTTTCTGGGCGCTATCGAAAGGCACGGGGGTAATTGCAGCGCCAGAAACTTCCGGCTACGAGTTAATTCGAGTCCCTCCACTTCCAGACATTAGCACGTGACTAAGAAATAACGACGCCATTATAGGACCGTTCGAATATCGGTCTCAAAAAACTTCCTTGAATTCCGCCTCCATTCCAACGATACCAGTGAGGCGGGACTTTCGCCGTCCAAAAATCACATAGCTACTGGGAAACGAACTATTGACAGAGCTGCGTTTCCAGACTGGTTCACTCGATTCTATTGTCTCATCTACAAAACACAGGCCATTAAAGAAACAAAACGAACGAGATCTCTATACATGCTCCAGCGGTACAATTGTTAAATACACACTACTGCTGGAAAGTATTTGATTACTCGTTATACGCGCATACATACGTTTGATAAAAGAGAAAATGAAATAGTTTCCCAAATGTACGTGGTCCAACTCGGTTATGCCTCATTTTTTTACCTGTAAGGTCTGAAAACACGAGCACTTTTGGGATTTGGTTTTAAAAAACTTGAAGACTTTTTTAAATAAACGGTTGAATATTCGAAAATATATATTTTAAAGTTCTTGTAGTTTTTTCTTTGCCGTGCGATATTTAAATAAATAATGGAATTATTGGCGATCTCCCGGCAGCGTTTATTTATTTAAGCACTTTAAATGAAAAATACGATAAAGTTTAGTTAGTATATTTGATTATCTAATCCTTAATCGTGGTTTTTTCATTTCCGTTGCGTAGTTTTTATTTTACAGATGAAAAATGATGAAAAATTACAGCGATTCTGTGGCGAAATTATACTTTTGCTATTAGAAGCCGTCATTTTGTAGCAAATTAATTTTTCGAGATAATGAACGATTAAGGACTAGATAATCTAATATACTAACTAAATTCCAGGTTAAAATTAGAGTGGTCACCGCACACAACTGGGAAAAAAATCGCTGCCGTGAGATCGCTGATATTTCTTTCATTTATTTATATTTTCCATCACAAAAAATACTACAATTAGTTTAACATGTACACTTCAAAATACATAAAGGTTTTACTAAAAAATCCTTCAAGTTTTTGCCCAAAAAAATTCCCGAATATACATGTTTCTTCAGACCTCACAGGTAGGCATAACCCCTTTTCGAACTACACTTCGATTATTTATTATAAGACACATACAATACAATTATTTATCAGACATACACGTAACGAGTGACGAAGTACTTCTAAGCCCAGGCAAGTTGCTTCATGAATATCAGTAAACGCGGAATGGAGGGGATGCAAATGGAGGAAGCTTCGTGCAACCTGCCCACCCTTATCTCTACTCGGGACGCTGGAAAGAAAAGTCCGGGCGGACAGGGTGGTTCGGAGGTTCTCGCTCATGGTTCAATGCATCGTCTTCAATTAGCGAGAGACATCGGGTTCAGCGATGGCATAGCGGTCAGCCATCTCTTCGGAAGATAAGCCGAACTCGTGGAGGATAAGCAGAACTCGAGGAGGATCGCAACTCCGCACCTGGACCGCGCAATCCTCCGTATACTTTGACCCTCGTTATACGCATTAGTGGGGCACGTAGTGGAGAGAGAGTTTGGTTTGCAGGGACACGTTCGTATGCGGCTCACGTGCCCGGATGGATTTTGCATGTTTGACCTACGGTTATGCAGGGGACAGCGGCCCTTTACGTCGAAGCTGCAAAGCGCGCAGAACCCCCCCCCCCCCTCTCCCCCTCTCCCCCTCCCTCCCCCGCGGAGTTTGACTTTCGCATTCCTGGGGGATCGGGCGACGCCTCAGCGTCGGGTATTAACGATGGCTCCTCGTCTGGTGATATCGCTGATGCATTTAGGCGGATCGTAGGGCGAGGGGTGGATTTTTTAGAAGATGGGTGATGAGCAAATGATGGCTGGGTTAGGTATGAAGCAGGGAGAGCATTTCGAGTTTGATTAGAAGATTGAATTGAATCATGCTGGTGACAGATGGTTCTTCTGATAGGGTAAATCCGGGAGACGCGGTCGGACCGGAGAGTTGGTCGAGTCGCTATGTTTTAGACTCCCTATGTAAAAATGCGTTAAAGTGCAGACCAATTACTTCTCTAGAAGCCAAACAGTTGAATGAATAGCGTCATTTCACTTCCTTCTGTGTTTTTCTGGACTTATAGGCTTTAAAATGTAAATTGAGGTTACATTTAACCTCTTTTGTCAAAAAGTGGTGTACAGAATCGTATTTAAAACATACTTCTAAGTTTATTTTCGTTTAATGTTTAATATTGGGTGACAATGCAGCCAAAGCATTTGGCCATATTAACTCTTCCTCTCAAAGCTAAGGAGAAGACCATTTCTCGCTGCAGAAAGGAGAGATGGTCGAGTTATGATTTTTTAAATTATTTTTGTTTACTTTTTTTATTTTTTATTATTATTTTATTATTATTTTTGTTTATTTAGTTTATAATCGCCAGTAGGTAGTTCACATTTTCTTTGATGTGTTCTTTACTTGTTTAGCGTAAACAAATTAAATATCAATGAATCTGTAGTCGTATTCACTCATAAATAATTTTGCTTTATCCTTTGTTAATTTTCCATGAATAATTATGTGAGTGGTCTCTGCCAACGACGAAAGCCATTTCTCCCGGCACCTCGGGAGAGGTGGTCGGATGTCATGACTTCAGTTTTCAACCCGATTTACAGTAAATATTGTCTTAAAGCAAATATCGACCAGTTTTTCTGAATCAGCATAAAATTCTGAACATACAGGTTTGTTCTGATAAAATAAGTAATTTCTATATTAGTTTTAATAGCTATTTTATATTAGGTCGACCGCGTCTCCTGGATTTACCCTACTGTTTGAAGACACAACGCCTGGGATTGTCAACGTGGAAGATTGGAATGGGGGAATTTTGAAAAGTTTGTGATAAGTTTTGGTGGTCCTGAGGGTGGAAAGGGTTTGTAAGATTTCTGAGCCTTAGCTTTTAAATTTAATCAAGGTTCTGGATGTTTAAAATAAGACTCCACTTCTTTCTAGTTGATGATACTAATTGGAATCTTAATTTCTTCTAACCTCCCAGTCTTAATTAGGCCTCCACTTTCTTCTAACCCCCAAATCTTAATGAGACCCTTGGTTACTTCTAACCTCGAAATTTTAATTAGGTAGGCCTAATTACCCCAAAACTACAAAAGCCTAACGAGAAACAAAAGCATCGCGAACCTGACTCACGTCGTCTTCTACAAAATCAAACCTCCTAACCAAGGCGTCGTTCTTAAGTTTCCTTAAGCGCCTCCCCTGTATACGAATATATCGTCGAATTTTTATGCCCGATATAAAGAAAGCAGGGGGTATTGGTTATAAAAATTCCGAAATACGCTCGGTCCTGCGCAATTTCGTTTTTATTTCTGACACTTCACTGGCAACCCTCTTCGTGCCGCGGAGGACCACTAAACCAGCCAACCGAACTCATCCACGATCCCAATTTTTCAGCCTTCGTCCCTGCTCTCCCACCCCCCTGCGCACGAACATTTCCTTCGCTCCCCTCCGATGCTTTCGTTTAATTTCACTCGGCTTGTCTGAATCTTACCAAAATTATTTTATCGCTCTCGAAGGGGGGAAATTTGCGAAGCATTCAAATACACGTGCTCCGAAAAGAAACGAATTCGACGGAAAAGGGAACTGAATTTACGAGGGGCGGACGGCTACTCCACGCGTAGGGGTTATAATTTCATAATTGCGACGCTTTTGTAGAGTCGGCGAAACATGCATAAAGCAACACTCCCGGGGGTTAACGTTACACAGGCAACACTCGTGTTGCTTGTCCGCGTGAAAATATCGCTTTTCCGCGACTCTGTTACACTGGCTCTTTCAAAAGTGTATTTTTACGATGCGTTAAAGCGACTGAATTAATTTATTCTGACGCTCCTTTCTCGCCTCACGATGTCACATTAATTTCCAGCTTTTACATGCGAAATGACAGTCTCGAACGGAGGAGGTTCTAAATAATATATAAAAACCGAAGCGATTAGATACCCGTCGATGTCCATAAAAATCGTTGGAAAGTGACGAAGAGGTCTACGATATATAAGGGATGAAAATTTATAAACTCGTCTAAAGAAACCTCGATGATCTTATAAAAATTCCTCTGTACATCCTGGAAGAAAAGCGTGACCCCCTGAAATTATCTAAGATCCCCTAAACCTAACTTAAACGATTCCAAAAGGTCTCAAAGAGTAACAATTCAAAACTCCCCAAAATCCACGAAGTAACTCCTACACTGTATTTAGATATCCACAGTGACTCGCCTAATGGTAGGAAATAAGACGTCGGAGAAACGAGAGGGTTGAAATGATATTTCAAGCCACCCCCACGGCTCGCTCTTTGCCTAGCGAGGCGCCGCTCTCCCCCGAGGAGGGAGATTAAAATTTTTCAAATTTCCGAGCCGCGTTTCGCGGGAATAACGGCGGTCCTCTCCTTGGCGAGGCCGGCCGAGGCGGTGGGCCGCTTGAATCACGAACAGATGGCTTTCCAGTATTAAATTTGGCTCGCGGTAAATTACGGGACGCTCGCCTGCGGTCGCTCTCAGATTTGCCCGCGGGCAACAAAATGCATAAGCCCGGCGCGACCCATCTACCCTGTCGACTTACAATTAAAAAGTTAAATTGAAATTACGACGGCCACCCCTCCCCCTCCCCCATCGCCGTCGACGTGGTACGCATTAAAGTGGAATTTCCGTTGATGCAAGTCGGTTTCATGAGCCTGTCGCAATGTTGCTGCGGCGGGCGCCGGGCGGACGAGATCTGTCACTGCTGTAAACGAACTTGTTCGATCCGTCTGGTAAATTAAAGGGCCCGAGGAAATTGCACGGTCGCAGCCACGTGGCTACTTTGTGTTCCGCCGAGGGGCAAGTGGAGGAACCAGTAATAGGTCAGACGGACGGAAAGGGAGGATATACGAACTGTGTGGAGACCGATGGACGAGCCATTGTTTGAACATTGTTAGCGATGTAGTGTAAAGGGAGCTTTGTCTAGTTACTTTCTATGGTACGAAGGTCGGACGTAGTTAACCCTTTCATGATGGATGGTGGACGCCGGATTGACACTTGACTGTAGGGTGAATACAGAGTGCGTGGGAGAACGAAGTGATACTAGCGAGGAGGATGATAAGTGATATATGTACGCGATAAATCAGACGGTGCTCTGTATCCGTCAAATAAGAGTGAACACTGAATTGTCTGGCAGCTAGGAACCGCCCTTGCCTTATTAACAGCACAGATATCCAGCTGACAATTAAAAATCAACCGAATTCAGGGACTAAAACGACCAGCGTTCTCGCGATTCATATTTCACGTTAGTTTCCGTTTATGTGCTCGTAAAAAGTGGTTGTAGAACGATTATATTCCCAGGGCCATTTACCTTAAGGTGCTTCCCGAACTCGCTCGCGTATTTACTCGCGCGTACATCGTATTTCAGCGTTGCGCGACCGCGGCGCGGTTATTCCAATACTTCTTGCACGGGAATCGATAAACCAGCGGCGGAACTTCCCGAATAATCCGCGCTTCTCGTACGAGAGCCGACTTCGCATAGTTCATGAAGTTCGACGATCGCGCGCGACGCATGCGGAAACCACGGAATCGAATTTCTTGCCGGATCGATCCCCGTCTACGTGCAACGGAGCTGGCCGCGCCGCGCGCAACGATCCAGCCGGCTCATTTCGATCCTATTGGGATAATAAAAATGTCTGGGGGACAGCTCGTTCGATTCGAAACTCGTCAACGAGGAAACGGACACGTACGGCGCCCTGGAGGATTTCAATATCGGCGCTTTCGCCGTCTATCGTTCCATCGAAATGTATTCAGCTATTTCAATCGTTCGTAATTGATACATTCTCCTCCGCCGTGACGTCGATTTTCTTTTTCGCACGCGCACTTCTGTGCTGGAGGAAACTCGTGGACCTTTGCACGACGAACGTCGCGAGCTGTCAGACGATTCGCGTTCTGGGGTCTTTGCGAGACTTCCGATTCTATTATTAGCTGCTTATTTGTGTTAATATTCTAATATGTATGAAAATGATGGATTCTTGAAAACACATGGCGAAGTGCGAGGTAAATTAAAGTCTTTGACTCAGGACAGAAATGTTTCGAAAAGATCGGTTCGATTGAAGTGAGATGAAAGGTAAGAATTTATAGAATGAGATTAGTTAAGGTGACTAGGCAGCCGAAAAATCGATTTTTTATTGCATTTTCCGAAAGTGTTAGCTTTTCTGAATAAAATGCCGCTTGGTTTATATTAAAATTCGCAAAATTGTAGATTTGAAAGTTACAAAGGCCAAGCAGCAACTTATAGTGTCGCCTTTGCCCAGAAACTTTAAACGCGTTTTTCCCGAATCTTTTCGAAAAAATTACAGGATGTGTAAAACATGTGCCATTTCGCGCCAAACCTTTTATATGGTCCGTAAAAATTTGAGATTTTCGTTAAAAAATTAAAAACTCGAGAATTTTTAATAGCTCACAAACACGACCTAAAAATCCGCGACTTTTTAATTTTTTTTATGAAAATCACGAACGCAATAATGCAAGGAATTAGGAATAGGTACTTTAATTCTCTCACTACAGGTTTCGAATTTCTGTTGGACACATGTTATCCTCCGATCTAAGGAAGGAACAGTTTCGCCGGGAGCTGCCTGGCATTCCAGGGCCATGGAAATCCAAGCCGAGATTTTGTTTCAGGCAGAACCCTCGGCCACAGGAGAAGGAGCTGCGACCGGTGGAGGGAAAGCGGTTCAGGTAGTATCGCTTTGGTTCGCTTTACAATTCAAAGAAGGTTCGCGACTCCTGTTAAGTATTCAGGATGCGGAATCGTCGCGGGAGAGGACGACAGTAAGCGATGGCGAGCTTTTTTCCCCTCTCGAGTGCATCGGGGGAGGCCTGTGGCTCGTGACCACGAAGATTATGTCACGGGGAAGGGCGGCGTAATTGAAATCCACGCTTGAAATGCAGACACGGCGCTCGACCCTCCTTGACAGATCGCGACTACTCGCGGTTACCTGAAAAATAGAATCTGCCTCGACTTTCCTGGAATTCCCTTCGAATCGGGGCTTTCCGCGGACGTTCCTGAGACCTTCCCTGAATTGTTAAGCGCACCAGACTGCGTTCTGGTAAATGCAGGCTGCAGCTTTGGGAAATCCATGACGTATAAGGAAGATGACGTTTGAGTAATTTCATGTGGTAGATCTTTGGTGGAACAGTCTTATGCCTGAGCATGATCTAAGATGGGTCTAGTTAGCTAACTATGATTAGAGTTAGGATTCATTAAGTTGTAATTATAGTGTGACATAGCTTAATTAAACTATGGTCTAAGGTAACACTGAGTGAAGTTTGAGTTGTATGAGTATAGTATTGAGTAGAGACACTATAATAAGAGTCTGGACACGCGCCACTGTCCGCCATGTTTCATCGAAATCCCACGAGAGAGAAAGAGATATACATCATTTCACTCTTAACCACTCTTAACAACTCTTACGTTTATGGCGGTATTTTACTTCTGTTTACTTCACGTAAATAGGTATATACATTAGGGTGGTCCTTATTTTTCAACTTTTAAATATATATTGTCTGACCCTCTTAAAATCTTCTATTTGACAAAAAAAATAGCTCCGTGTTTTTTATTTGTATATTTTGATATATAAAGGTCGCTCAAGGACTTTATATTTCGCATGTAGGGGAGACCGGGGAAAAATCGAGACGTTAAGAATAAAATCTCATAACTTTGACATTATTAAGTAAAAAACAAATTGCAATTGGGATTCATTTGAATAAACTCTTTTTTAAATAATAGTACATATCCAATTTGTTTAATAGAAGGAAAAATGCAAAAAAATAATGATTTAAAATATGACCCGTTTTTAACCTAGGTAAAACCGGGTGCCATACTAGATACTGGCCCTAGCACCTATAACAACGAAACTCATTCAATTCTCCAGTCCCCCACCAGTTAGAACAAGCTGTAATGGAAATAATTTTTTTTTTTAAATTTATACCAAAATAGTAATATTTCATTGCCGTTGAGCGACCTTTAATCCTTAATATATTTTAATAAAATTTTAGACGAAATTCTTTTAAACTATTTGGAAGCTTCTGAGAGGGTCAGAAAATTTTTTTAAAAAATTTAATTTTTTACCATACATATAAGGACCACTCTAATATACATAGGTATATCAAGAAATTCTAATTGCGATTGATTCATACAAAATGGTTGGATGCACATTTTCAGATTAATAGATAGTAAAATACCGCCATAAACGTAAGAGTTGTTAAGAATGGTTAAGAGTCAAATGGTGTTTATCTCTTTCTCTCTCGCAGGATTTCGATAAAAAATGGCGGACCAATAAAAAAATGGCCTTCTCGTGTCCAGACTCTTATTATGTTTCTAGTATTGAGGAGTCGCATCCCCTTTTATAATATTCAAATAACCTGCGACACTCCCTCACCCCCAAATACTTCACGACCCACACTGGCGAAAATGCCTGAAAACCTGGCCAAAAGTCCAAATACAACTATCTGTGTATAATTTTCCGTTAATTGGAATTTTTGAACTGCAGCCCTTTTGAAGATGTATCAGTTCAAAGTTGATGATCGAAATTTAACACGCTACTTTAAGATTTATTTTCAGATTATCCAGTATACCTATCAAAGTAAGTAGTATATATTATGATGTAGGATCACATGCACTACTTTTGTTTTAAATGCGGACTCTCTGAAAGCTGTTATAAATGAGTACTGACAACATATACATTTTTTGTCTATTGTTAAGCAAAAAGTTAATAATGCCGCGAGTTGCCGCACCGTTCTCTTTTGTAAATTGAAACTCAAGGTATGCATAATAAGGCGCCGTTGCAGAATTTTGCCACTTTTTGCCACATTGACACGAGTATAATTTCCGCTCAGTTCAGTCTTTAAATATCCGCGAATGTTACTATTTGTTGTAATTTGTACATTAAATTACAAATACACACATGAGGCAGTCAGAGCAACAACGGACCAACCCACATTAAAATTTTTTTTTCCTATTTCATATGGTTAGTTCAGCCTATTGGAATACATTATTGCTACTAATTCAATTTCGAAAAAAATGTGGATTAGTCCGTTGTTGCTCTGACTGCCTCACATATAAATGTTATAGTAATGATTCTGTAATTATTTGACATATATATATATATATATATAAATCACAAAATTTTTAATATTTTTAAGAATTATAATTTTAATCAGGACAACAAATTAAATATTTATCGTTAAAAAATTACATGTTTATCATCTTAGAGTCATATTACAATAAAATATTTCAACAATTTACCCTACAATTAGAAATATGATTTTTGGCCAGGTTTTCGGTCATTTTCGCCAGTGTGCTTCACCCACAACATGGGAATCACAAGTCTATATTCTGAATGAAATCTAAACTGAATTAAATCCACATTATAACACTAGATCTATGGTAAGTTTAAGTTGAGTCTGAATAAAGTCTGAACTCATCATAAATAACCGATGCATTCGAATAATCAGTAACTACCCAGTTCCGTAATATACGCTTAATCAACCTAGTCCATCAAGAAACTTTACGAACCTTCGTTTACAGACCCTGCCACTCGGCTCGTTAAAGCGCTTCATAATTTTTAAAGCAGCAATACGAGCTTTACGGTAGGATCGCGGGGACCGTAAGAATTCATGGCGCCATTATAAATTAAGTGCGAGCGTACCGACTTCGCTCGGCGAAGTCGTTTTTATCGGGAACAATAAAAACATCCGAACATTTAGCGAGTCGTTACCGAGGGCCGTAAACGGTATAGAGTGTTCTGTCGCGACTTAATTGCGTCTGCACTATTCAGCCCTCCGCTCCTTCGACTTGACGCAATAAATTCTCGCCCCAAACTATTCGAGGACTCATCGAAACACAGAGATTCTCGGCTCCGCGCACCCCATCGAAAGATTCTATAACATTCGAAGAGACCTTAACTTTCAACAAACCCATGACACCCAAACACTCCGCCCGAATATCCTCCAGGCACACAGAAATATCTTCATGAAAAACAAAAACCTCTTCCCACGAACCTCATTACTATTTTCCAAACGCGGAGTCGCCAAAGTTGTACCGAAGTTTGCATCATTAAAACTCACCAAACAGGCAAACAGAGCCGCAGCCGGCCGGCCGCAGAACGAATCAGCCCGAGGATTCCGCGTCCGATTCTGTCTCGTTCTTTCCACGATTCAACAAGTCCGCGACTGGCGTCCTGAATCCGTGAGAGGCCCCCTGCAACAAGAAAAGAAAAAGGAATTAGTGAAAAACAACGAAACGCCGAAAGGGAGAGAGAAACCTCGAGACCTTTGCGAGGCCGTTGCAGATGGGCCGGAAGGGAAGGGGGAGGGCGGTGGGGGAGAAAGGGGTGCGCAAAGGGGTGTTGTCACGACTTAATTGCATTTGCATTTTCGAGCCGGGGCTCCGCGGCTTACTTACGAGTTCTCCGGTCGTCTTATTTTATCGGTCGCCGAAGGAAAGTCGTTCGGAACGAAAAAAGCTCGGGCTTCGTGCAGCGTTCGCGCGCCCCGGCGCGCGTGTACCGCCGAGGAAATATTCAGCCTCTGAGACTAACTACTTTATGAAATTACGTGCACAGCCCGAGCAAGTCGGTGGCAGGCCCCGTTTTCGCGGGGACGAGACGCCGGTCGTGCTTGGAATTCCCTCTTTCATTTCCATCTACCCCCATTGAGCCCTCGCCGCCACCCCACCTTCAGCAGAGGTCGGTTTTTAGAGCGGACCTTTGGGAGAGAAAGAAATTCGTCGCCGGTCAGGAGAGAATAAATAGCCGCGTTAAACGCGTTGCTCCCGTTGAAAAGGATTCGGTGCCACGACCCCCTACCGACACCCAGTAATATTCCACCCTCGCGTTCGTTATTTTGTCGCGCGAGCCCTGCCGAGATCTCGCGCTCGTTTAAGGGGCTTGATTTATCGTCCCGAGGAATTCTGCTCCTCCCAGCAACGCTTGAAATATAACTTGGACACCCCTGCTTCGAGGGGTGTGTGCACAATAATGTGACACTTGTAAACTACTGTACCTTGGCCGCAAGAAGCGGTGGGATCGAGTTTTTTTGAAAGACCTAGGGGAGGTGGAATCGTGGCATCTTCTTTCTTTTTTTTTTTTGTATGATATTGATTTGATGAAACGGGCAGTATGAATCCGTGGCAGATACACAGAGGTGAAACTGTTCAGGCAGAGTTACATTGTACGTGTCTAGTGGACTGTGCTGTGTCTTTGACAGGCTACGTTCAGTTTCAGTCATCTGCCTGGCTGATCCTGCTAACTTTGGATCGCAGGTAATATTGTAACACTTGGGAACACTTGAACGCCCGGGTTTAGGGGCTGTGTAACCCCTGGAAGCTCTCCGGCAGGAGTGTTAGTCCCTCTCAGCAACTTGCTAGCCCAAAAAGTGGTTTAGAGAGTTGCATGATCAAATTGAAGTGCCGAACTTCGTAACTATCAGCTCGGTGCACAGTATTTATCCCAGATATCGGATCAGGCACTGATCTCCTTCTAGCAACACGATCGTTTAACTACTTAGTGTGATTTATATTAATGAATTGAATTACAATTCAATTATCTACCTACAACTTTGAACAACTAGAAGTGAATCTTGTTACCGATCTAATTACCGATCTGCCCGAAGTCACCTACGAATCTACTAGGTATCCACATTGCCATTATGGACGTGCTTCGACAAGAGGTTCTCGAAGAAAAGAAGCCACCAAGGCTCAAAGAAACCAGGGGTCAAACGAGAGTGATCCAGCCGTTCCGGCGACCCCGAAAGTCGACGCCGGGGCGAATTAAAAAGGAAGCGCTGATTTAGCGGGCGGCCTGGTCGCTAGTCCATTAGCAAAAATTAGCATACGCTTCTGCGAGGCGACGCGTTATCGCGAGCAATGGTACGGAAGCGGGAATTATTTTCTCTAATCCAATTAGGGGGGTACGATAAAAGCTCACGCCCCAGTTCCTGTCTGGGGCAATCGGTCTTCATTAGCCGAGGCGAACTTTTCCTCGAGCTTAGCTGAAATTAAGCTCGCGTGCCGCTGCTAATCGCGCGATAACGAATCACTTTAGAGGAACGAGACGGCGCGTCTCGTATCGAACGCAGCTTCCGTTCGCCGCCAGAGAAGCCACTTCCGTTGCACGTCCCTCGCGTTAATCCTCCATCGACGTGGCGAGAGATCACGGGCATCCTTTCGATCTATTTTCGAGCAGCGCCCGCGGATTCGTTTACAGTGGTTTTGCGTAATAATTTATGGAGGAAAGTTGAAGCAAAGAATTTTGAATCAATTACAACGCGTAAATCCTGCTTTCGTTTCACTGAATTTTACAATTATTAGTTTCTCATGCTGATAAGATTCATTGTGTATGTGTTTAACATTCCTCGTCTTCGGTGTGTATAAACAGAAAGGAAGTACGATGTGAAATATGGAAGCAGAGGGATTGAATTAAATGTTGTTTATATCTGAGGGGAGCATGGATAAATGAGGAAGTTGGTGTATCATTTCGTTTTATGAATGTCGGAAACCTTTCAAGGGAATTCACGGCTCTCGAAAACAGGGAAACGGGAATTCTGGCGCTATCTCTAGTAATTTTCGAGAAAACAGCGTAGAAATTCATACAGTCCACCCTGCTCGTACTACTGTGCCATTGCAATATGGTATAGAAGCGAATAACGTGTCAGAAAAACTGCAGCTCCGTGGATTCGAGCAACAGATTGATTTGGTTTCTACTTGCAGCGATATTAAAAATATTCTATTTCCATTTATGCGAAGTATAAGCTGATTATTTCCACGCTGCTTCATTAAAATCTCAATCCCTTTCCCTGCGATCGCCACAATTCGCAGCCAAAAACTTCTTCAGCCACGACTAAATGAATGTAAAAAAGAGAGAAATCTGAAACGAACATTGCACTCCACGAACGTACCGAACGTAAAAAAATAATTCAAAACATGAAACACCTAACTCCACGTTATCAAACTAGTAATCTACCATTGGATAAAACCTGGGAGTAGTTTGGCACAATGCAGACAGTTACTTCGAATGCAGTATACCTCTTCGAATCTCCTTTTCGAACATTAAAGTTTTGATTAAATTTAACTGACATGGGGCAGGGAAATATATAGACCTTGACGCGTGGCTGACTACACGAGTGCGGCGTGTATCGTCATTTGGGAAGGCCCTCGGGACGAGTAATCGAAATCCACGTCGAAACTTTTCGAATCGAGGCACGAGGATCGACTAAACGTTGAATTTTAGTTTATCTACGTCTGCCCAGACACGAGACTTCACGGTCGTTCCACGAACTGAATCGGCATTCCTATCGACATTTAATTTCCCGTGGCCCGGGTAAACGTAAATTTACCCCCCCCGGAGGATACGTCGGGGGGAGGAGAACGTTCCGCGTGCCCACCTGACAGAGAGAAGATAATCGTGACGTACAATCTTCGACTACGTGCAGACGCTGCACCGAATGCTTCCCCGTCCCTTATTCCGGCGAGCCGTAAAAGTCACGAGATTTATCCCAGTGTAACTCACTGTAAATTTAGGTACACGTTATATTACGTTACATCCCTCCCAATGTATTATTCTGATATCCACAATTCAAGAATAACGAGAAGGGAAGAATTTCAAAGGAGAATGAATGTTGTGTCACTGTGGATATTCGAGACTGCAGAGTGTAGATATGTAACGAAGTTCGGTATCCCCTTTTCGAGGGTGATAATTTACCTTCCACCCTGCAATTCGTAAATTCAGACAAAAGCATGGAAATTCTAAGGCATGGCTCCTTGCTTAGCTAATCGATTAGCAAACTACATTCACTTTTATTCGATCTCTACTCGGCTGACAAATTATACTTCACCTCTACTAGCGATTCCAGTCGAGCTCTGTTTCGAATTGAGGACCTTGCAGCAAGAGGGATGTAGCTCCATCTTTACCAACTTCAAGAAAATTAGAAAAAACTGTTTATAAAATTATTCCTTTGACTTAACATTAAAAAGAGAACACTGATTGAAAAATATATATTTTTACATAATAGGTAGTACTTATTCAGTTGATAAGGTTTTATTTCTACATATATTTGGCAAAATTTTCAAATCTGGAGCATTCGTATTGCGCAAAACAGTAAAGGGTGCAGATTGAAAGTTTGCAATAAATCGCTCGTTCACTCGAAAACTGTAAAAAATGGAGCTGCACCCCTCTTGTTGCGAGGTGCTCAATTCGGTTCAATGGTCCTCCACGTTTTTGTGCTTAATTGTGGCCGCTGTCTCCCCAGGCGTATTATCAAGGTACACAGTGTACAGTTATTTCTAAAATACGGAATCTCTTTATTTTTTCCGCAAAACAAGCCCCGCGCGCTTTGGAAGAACAACATTGCCGGCCGTTCTAACGAATTGATACGGTCAGGGGTTGCCGTTTCACGGGGTTCCTTGCACAAGCGCGATTTCCTTCGACCAGAGTCCGAGGAGGAACAGGAAACGATTACAATTTAAATGACAAAGGGGCCGTCCATTTTTGCAGGCCGGCCTACTTTTTCGTCTGCTAACGTGTACGCAAACGGAAAGTACACCGGGAACTTCTAGCATCGCTATTGTCTCGCGATGCAAATTTCTCCTCCCCCGGCCCCACCGCCAACGGAGATTACAAGAAGAGTCGCAATACTCGTTTTGAGTTCTCCTACCCCGCTGTCTGTGTGGGTGGATGCATTATGCGCGGCAACCGGGGCCAGGTTACCACTTTTTAAAGCGAAGCGACCAAAATATTTTTGCGCACCCACCGCGGCCCCGAAACAAGGATACTCGACTTAACGAGACAGATTTTATTGGAAACTGATTGGGGAAACGGGCGGTGCCGGTGACACGCGGAGAAGAATAATCACAGCTCGGGAAATGTAAAAATCCGGAGTATTCATCGAGAAGGTGCGATGGCGGCGGGAGAGTGAAAATTATTGTGTTATTTCGGTTTTATTCGACGGTACTCGACACGGTTCCGTTTCTGCAACCCGTTGCAGGGGAAACGAGAAGTTGGAGAAAAACTTCCATTGTCCAAGGGAACTTCCATTGTGCGAGAGTTCCACTTTTGAAAAATGAAACGACCCCGAAAGTGGCAGCAGCCTCTTTTACGAGGGTTCGACTCTGGCTCGCTTAGCCAGAGCTTCGATTCGTATTTATTTAACTGTGGTCGTAGACATATATGCAATCAGGGAGAAAAAGACAGGGCACCCCATTAATATATCCATTGTTATTTAATATGCAACATAAATCAAGTTTATTACGTACCTGTACATCGTTTTACACTGTTTTCGTTCGTATTCAATATAAATTTATCTAGAAAAATGTAAACATTCAAGAATGTTAGTGGGACAATAGAAGTACCAGTTTTGCTTAAGGGGCTGTTCCGATGTAGAGCCCATAAAAATAGGTGATGTTTAGGAATTAATTAAAGGAAAACTATTATATATAATTGAATGGGACTTTTTGCATTGTATTAGGGATGCCTTAAACTATAGAAATCATTTTTTTGTTTTATAATTAATCATTGCAGACGGCACTGGGGAGTTGTTAAAGTCGAGGTGTCAAAAAATTCATCCAAATGATCCAAAACAATGCCAGATTATTAAAGGACATGAAACTCGCACGTGAACACAGCAGTAAAAATGACAAAAAACATTTTTTGAGAAAATAACGACACTTAAAGTGTGAAATCACTTTTTCCCTATATTTTTCGTCCTTTCAACGCCTTTAAAAATGACAAACTTTCAATTTTTTAAAAATAGTACTGGTTTCTCCACGAGCCAGAAGTATATTCTGCAAAATAAAAAAGTTTCAGTCGAATGGGATAATAACTTTTCAAGATACAGCTTCCCCCGATTTTAAGAACACTGTTTTGAGAAAAACGCGTTTAAAGTTTTACGTGAGCGCCGAGTGGTCGGGCGTTACCCATGCATTTGCCGCTACTCAAATGCCTATAACTTGGGGAATTTTACGAATTTCAAAAAATTCTTTTGAGCACGTATTCCCAAAAGGTTGAACATTCAAAAAATGAAATAAAAAAAATTTAGACCGGAACTTCCCCTTAATATTCAGTACTTGGTAGAGCCTCCTGGGGTGCCCTATATTTTCATCCCTGACTGTATTAACGAACAACATTTACAAATTCAAGCAAACCACTATAAGTCATTTTAAAAACGAAGATCCCAATTACAGCTATTCCACACATCATCACATTTCAGCACTGCTATTAACAGCGATAATAGGAACAATACTACCAATAAAAACCTACGAACAGCTCCCTTTCACATCGCCCTCTGCATTGTCCGAGATCTCGATCGCCAATCCACCCCATCCCAGTTCCTCCCAGTACAAACGCGCGCACGGAGAAAGGGAACGAGTTGTTCGACCGTGTCACGACAAGAATATTTCTTTCGACATGTGGGATTACAGAAACAATCGGGCCACTCGTTTTCAGTCGCAGCTAGAAATACACACGGGGGTATTATGCGCCAGTAACTAGGCCCGTTACCACTCGGAAGGGTGGAAGGGTTGAAGAGACGGCGGAGGTTGGATGGGAGCTCGTAGCTAGAAAGTGGTTCGTGGTAGCTTCCCGTGGCAAAATATTTGAGCATACGCTATAAACGTTTACCACCCCCACCCTGCTTACAACGCGTAATAAAGCGACAGAGCTCTTTCTCGATAATACCCTCCACTCTGTCGAGCCCCTCAGCCATTACTCTTTAACCCTTCCCCCATTCAGCTTTGGAGGCGGAAGAGCGATTACAGCCATTAGCCGAGTCTCTCGAATCACCATTATCGCAAGCTGCTTATTGGGAATTTGCTGCCATTCCTTTATATAGGTGCGTTATGCTCGTGCTTGTACAGTGAACTTTCTCCGCAAGCGTACGAAATGATTCTTTATCAAAAAATGAAGGAAATATGCAAGATGAAATTTTTCCGCACGACCCATAGTTTTCGAGGAAAATGGCCCCGAACATTGTTGCGCGGGCGAGGCTAGTCTCGTCGAGGTGCGCGCGCTCAACAATGTTCAAAGCCGTTTTTCTCGGGAACGGTGCTTCGCAGGACGAAAATGTATTGCACAATTTCGATTCGTATTTGGCTGGAGAATCAAACCTGCTTATCAAAATTCATCAACACCCGTCGCATCGATCGGCAGCCTCATTGTTCGGGGCGCCCGGCGCCGGCGAAATTATCAACGCATCTGTGGGCTCGCGAATCGCATCGTGGTAACGCGGGCAGGATGTGTGCCGCATTAAAACTTAATTAAAGCCTGCCCACGGCTGGGCGACGCGATTTTTAATCATCGTAATCAGCGGAATGCGTCGGCTCTGTCGTGCCATTGGCCGAAGTGGCCGCGACGCGAAAAGTAGGGGCGCCGCCGCGGTGGTGCCCTTTGTAAATTGGTAAGGTCGCGCTGCACGCTGGGACAAATTCATCCTGGTCCACGTTCCTCCACCAAGAAATATCTCGATGCAATTTAAAAGCGCGCCAGGCAGACGCGGAAGTCGAGAGACAAATTGTGGCGGCCGCTATTTTTCCGAGGCGAGAGGAATAAAGTGGCCCCCACGGTGAGAGCCGCGTTCCGAGGAACATTGATTAATTCCAGCTGGTCGCGGGGGGGGGGGGGGCGTGTATTATTGGACGACAGGCTGCTAGAAGGCTCGATGATTTCGATTTTCCAATAACATCTCTTTCAGTCACTGAGACACTTCATTCACGAAGCGATGCACCAGAGTGGGAATATTCTCTTTAATCCTGAATCCACGCTTGCAGGGCCGCATCAAGACCTTTAGAGGCCCTAAGCACTTATCAGATGTTGATCACTTCAACACAATGACATTGATAATTTGACTGAAAAGTAATTCTAACAAAATTTAGATTTTAGAATTCAGAAAATTTCTATGGTGCCCTTCTCCTGATACCCTAAACATGTGCTTATTTTGCTTAGTGGTTAATGCAGCACTGCACGCTTGGTCTGAGTTACGTTCGAGTTGGACTTAAGGGGGTATACCCGTTTGAACCCTCGGAAAATGTGTACATTTTTGTGGATTTTTTTACAAGTCAACGGCTTGATGAAGATTTCCCGTTTTTTTACTATCTTTACATAGTATTATGAACTACTTAAAAAAAAAGTTTCAGTTAAAAATCTATTGTTTTTCGGAAGTTATGCATACATATTCGAAAGTCTCTCGATTTTAGACGGCTAATCGGTGGGCCTGAAAGCAGCTGTATGTCGTGTCTGAAATCAAAAACAATAAAATCTTCTTATAAAGTATGCCAATAGCTATCATCCAAAGGGACTGATTTTCAAAGGAAAAGTTACATTTTTCTAAGAGAAAAGGCTACCTTTTTTCTTTATAAATAATAAACGGGGAATCGGAATAAAAAAAGCCCTCGTTGAACGATGTGGAATCTTATTACGATCCTGCATGCAAAATTGGAAGTGAATTGGTTGAACGTAGCGCGAGTTTTTAGGCCCACCGTTTAGCCATCTAAAATCGAGAGACTTTCGGATATGTATGCATAACTTCCGAAAAACAATAGATTTTTAACTGAAACTTTTTTTTAAAGTACTTCATAATACTATGTAAAGATAGTAAAAAAAACGGGACATCTTCATCAAGCTGTTGACTTGTAAAAAAATCCACAAAATGTACACATTTTCTGAGGGTTCAAACGGGTATACCCCCTTAAGGAACAGTTGAACCATGTTTCTGAGATAGATGTAAGGTAAATTTGAGTTGGGCCAGAGTACGATTTGAATTCGATATGTGCTGTATTCTATCTCTACAACTGCAAGGAATTTATAATCAGAATTGCCAATGAATCGTGACGATACTGAGAACTTTGCTACAAGGTTCACTGGAAATTTACCCGCAGCCTGATCCCAACTGAAACTGTCTCCGATTTTACACATCGAAACGGTTTAAAGAATCGTCCCCTCCATTGGAAATAAAACGGATATCCGTGATCCCTGCTCTGAGTAGCATTGATGAATCTCGTGCCCGCGAAAGCTTTCGCGCGATTGATAGATACCTCGACTAGGTGTTGGTTTCGCGCGATAGATATATTGGTTCGTCAGTGAAAGACGATTAATCAGCCGGACTACCAGAGTTTCCCCGTTCCCGTGGATACATCCTCGCGTTCCTTAGAAAAATAGCCGCTGTAAATCCTCATATTTCATTGTTTCGTTGCGGAAACCGTTGTCGCTTTTCCAATTACTGGTACCGCGGTGTTTCAAGGAAACTCCGCCGCCCTTTCGTTACTTCTCCACCCACGAAGTCGCTGATCTACGTGGAAGCATCGTACGGAGGGTGGTAAGAAACGAAGTGTATCGATTTTGATAGGGGGTCGTTCGCGGTGCGTCAAGTTTTCATGGGACACCATCATTGTCCCGTTTTAAGGAGCCGGTGCACGTTCGAGTTTACGGCCGTGTAGCTCGTGATCGGCCATTTATAGCATACGAGATGGCAGACTTTATTTTTCAATGTTTCTTCCCTTTGGTGTGCGGCTTCTGCATGCCACTGTAACTACCACCTCTCGCGGCGCCGAGGAACTCGCGGAGGAAATATTAATTGAAGGAAATATTCTCTTCAACAGCGCGTACGCTGAGAACGTCGACATTTATTGGAGGTATACGTCGCGCGAGATACATAAAATGATACGAGGCGGCGGAATACGAAACACGGTCGGGGTACTTGAAGGAGACATGCCCGCTACGTCCACTTTACATCTGCATTCTAGCTGACGACATTTCCTTCAGGATGACCCAACGTTTCCAGGAGTCATGGGTCTAAATTCTTCAGGATGCCCCGCATACCGTTCCCGGAGCCTTTACTTTCCAGATGTCCCGCCGTTCGCGTTTATTTGGCGAATCCCTCTCGCGATATTTACAAGCAAGGCGAAAGCCTTCCACTGTTCATTTCACCAACAATTTTCAATATTAATTTCCCGCCGCCCGTCATGCGTATATTCCACGCGTTTTATCGCGGATTACGAATGCCCAGTTTGTCTCCGTATCAATAAATTTCTTAGGACAATAGAGTTCCCAGTTGAGACGTAGAAATGAATTGCATAGAATTCCACACGATTAATTTCAAATAAAAAGATTCTCTTTTAAGAAGACAATAAATTCCCACGTTTAGTTTCTTAACAGTGGGTAGTTTCGTTAACATCCTCGCGAACTAACCGATGATCGTCGATAAGAGTGGCGAATCGAGGTTTAACTGCACACACAGCCCTGTCCATAACGCGACCACGGAGGGAAGTGCTTCATTACGTAGCCGCGAATTCCAATAAAAATTAATCCCCCCCCCCCCCCCCCTCGTAATGAAAAGTAAACAGAGGAGCCGCCGCCTCGAAAGAGCGTCGGCCAGACGCGAATAAACAACAATTACGTCCTGCCGGCGTTTCCCTGCCGTCGATTCGGGGGCTGGGCATTCGATAAATAAACGAGTTAGCCGCTGGGTCGAGGTTCGGTCAATAAACGAGGCCAATTACGAGGGGCCGCGTCTGAGTCGTGCAGCGTCGCGAAGATCGCAGACGTCCACTTCCGGGACGGAAGGGGGGCACGAAATGGCCCATGAAAGATTTAAGGGTCGTCTTTCCGCCCTGTCGACGCTGCCGCACAGAAAGGGTCAATCTCGGCTGGCCGATTCTGGCCAGACACCATCAGCAGATTGAAAATCGAAGGTGGAAAAGGGAACAAGCCAGATGGGATCGAGAGTGGTGCAAGAGGAGGGTGCTGGAGGAGGCTGCAGGGATAGGACTAGACGAGCCGCGAATAAAATCGTACCAGTATATACCAACGAGGAACATCCCGCTGTAAAATCGCTGCATATTCGGAGAAGGAGGAGAAGAAATGGTGAGGATACAAACGGGGGAGCAGAAGAGTCGCAGAAGCAGAAGGCAAGAGGTGAAAGAGCCGGGAGAATGTATGAAAGGGGGGGGGGGGGATCCGAAGAGGATGGAGGAAAAGGAAGGGCAAAAGAAACAGGGGAGCAGAGAAGCAGAGACAGGGCGAAGGGAGAGTGCAAAAAGGAGGAGCAAAGGGAGCAGCGAGCTAGAGTGCAAACGCGAGCGGTGGGATAAAAAGACCACGGGGAAACAGGAAAAGACGGACAAGGTGTACGCTGGGTAGCGACAAGGTGGTATGAAAGAAAAACGAGGAGGAATGAGAAAAGCAGGGAGGGGCGGGGGTGGGGGGGTTGGAAAAGGGAGACAGACATGTTTCCAGCGTTCCCCCGGTCGCTTGACACTTTCGGCGGGGGCGTTGAAAGAGCTAGTACGGAGGGGCCGGAGGAAAGGAACGGTGAAGCTTCGCCGATGGCAACGTAGCGAGAAATTACGTTTCCGCAGCTGGCACCGCAGACATTCCTCCGAGTCGTATCTCGCGCCTCGTCTTTTACCGCTGCAGGCGCGCTGGCCACAGGAATCCAACCCTCACGCCCCTCCAAAACGCCCGCAGCGTTGTCCCATTTTCGAATCCTTCGTGTCGCATTCCCGATCCGACGATGCGATTCGGTGCCGCGTGCCGACCGATGCACACAGTTTCACGGATTCATTTCGCGTTTCTTGGTTAATCCCGTAGCTAAAGCGTACCTGCCACGCAACAGATACGGGGGGGCGGGGGGGGGGGGGGTAGAAGCAGGGTGGCGGGACGAGGGGAGGTATTAATGGAACGATTATAATTGGGGGTGTTGTATGTTTCAGCTGCGGCTACAAGTAGGTACGGCGCTTAAGCTGGCTCGAGGTGACGTGATTTGAAGCAGATGCTCGGTTGAAAATAAATTAGGTATGCACTGTTTGTATTGTGGAACGCGGAATAATTCTAGTGGAACTGTGATGATGAAAAGCTCTTACAAACTTCGGTATTGTTGGATATAACTATGTGTATCTGAGCTTTGTAAATATTTGTAATTAGCGACGAAGTATTTGTTTAGTACCTTGCAACTACTCCTGTTTTATCCACTTCTATCACGCTCATTCGTGCACCAGTTACGCGTATACTTGACACCCGGAATTGTGGAATAAAGCAGAACACACGACCCTGATAAAAAGAAGATTCAATTGTCTCGCGTGACAGGGTCGAGCCGCTGATCGATAAGTAATTAATGCAGCTCGTTTGGTTTACGCTGCCCGGGCAAACATTCGTTTGGAAGATCACGGGGACGCAGGATAGAGGAGACGAGGCAAAGAGATACACATCCCCCACCCATGGGAGTGTATCCGTTCCGATTGAGTTTAATCGGGATTCATCCGGTCCCTCGTCCGATTCCTGTACCTATTTGCATCGCAGAACCTTTATACTTGCAGCCACTAATTTACTCTAAGTAGCCTGGCTAATTAATTTTCTCAATAACGTCGTTTCGTTGCCACGTAATCATCGTGACCTGTAAAAACGTGCATACGTCTGGGTAATGGTATTTGTTATATCGCCAATCGTCGTGCTTCTACCCCCTAATTTACGAATAAAGGGAAATTATAACAATTAATGAGGCTTTGTGATACAGTATTGCAGGGAGAATTTCTTATTATCTGATGTGAAATATGATTTAATATCTATTACCCGTCACTTAATGTAAAATATGAATTCTTTTACCTTAATAATAATTGATGTTATTGTCGGAGGTTTATTAATCTTCCCTTGAATGGCTTGAAAGGTCAATATTTCATTGTAAAATCCTTCTGTTTGGTCGACACACGCACGTGGTTACCACCTCCCTTGAATTTTTAGAATGGCGCATACTGGTGCATGGAATACAAATGCATTTTCTCCCCTCGAAGTATTATTCTTTCTGAGTTCCTTGGGGATATGGCCCGTTCGATTGAATTTAAGTGGGATTCCCTGCACAACGATTTCTCGCGTTATATATCACGCGTCCCGATACCCAACTCCGTTATCGAACACGGCAGACAGACGGTTAGATTATCGTGACAAATATTTGCAACCAGTGTCGTCGATCGCGCGCATTAAAATTAATACTTTCCATTACCTACCGTTCATTTTGCTGCGGATTTATTAATGTTCCAGGTGTGTGTCGTGAAAATTCTGTAAATTACGAAGCATACCACAAAACAAGTATCTGCCCGTTTGCATTTTATTTCGTTGGAGGAGGAAATATAGCACGACTGAGAAACGCCAATGAGCTTTCATATTTCCATTGGAAATAAATTGAAATAAATTGAAATTGTATATAATTTACTTTCGAACCATTTATGCACGCTTCTTGTGATTGCTCGTTTACGTATGAATTGGCCAAAGAAAACGGGACGCTCGCAATTTCCCCGATTAAACGAGACAAATAAAAAATTGTCCAGGACACGATTTATCAATCTACGTAATTAACTTCCATTGATCTCTGCTCTTAATGAAGTAATAAATTCATGCAATTTATTATTCTGCAATCCGTGGACACTCATTCGCATTTCATGTTTATTAGCTTATACTATCGATCACCCAACAAAGATTCTGAGATCCTTAGAAAAGTAAGTTCATCTGTTGGTTAACGCTGCAAAGTTTGGATTAAAAATTCCTCCGTCCCGGCTGCTCCAAGTTTCGAGGATCACACCTATCGGCCCCATACTGGGCACTGTCTCAGCAGTGAAACTAAAAGGCCATTCACTGCGTCGAGAACAATGATTATCTTCAGGTTACAGCCCTGTAAGGGGAAGCTGAAGGATCATCAGTGGCAGTAATTGGGGATCCAAAGGAATTCTCCCTCTACGGGGAGAAGGGGACCAACTTTCATCGATCCAAACTTTCCTCGACGCTGATACCCTCCCTTCCACACACACGGGCAACTTCCACGCTGTTTTCCATGCATTTTTCGAAGACAAATTCGAGACCAGAGCAAACTCAAGCCACTTCCTTCGAACCACCCTCTCCTAACATTCAAAGAGCCCTGCTACATCGGTGCTCAGAAAATCCAAAACGAACTTGAAAACATTTCTGACAGCTTAATAATCGGACGACTAATGTCCCCCGATATTCATCCAGCTGGAAAAGCAAGATGCACTCCGCCATCCAATAGATTCAGCTTCTCAGTCACGAGTCTCGAGGAATTGAGCCGCGTTTTTGAAATGAAAAGTTCCCCTCCAGCACACGGGCCGGGGGCATAGATGGGGCGCGCTGATCATTAAGGAAACTGCTCAGAACGGATTTTCGTGCCGCGAATGCCGTGCACGGGCACTAAAAGTCTTTCTCAGCGAGTGGCTCGAGCGATACACCCATCTTCTCGAGGCCGTTACTTGCAGCCTGTACGTGGATCTTGTCGCGGATAAGTAGAAGTAGTGCAGCGCAAGTGGTGTGCCACGATCAGGCTTCTTGTTTTATGCAGAGTGTGTCGTAAGGCGCGGATAAACAAAAACGCACGGGAGATGGCCCGTACGACTTGAACCCACCCTCTGGATGACAGTCGATCTCGCGTCGCGCGAGACGCACGCTTGTTCCTTTGGGAAAATTAATTTCACTGAGATTCTCTCCAGCGTCGAACGTTTAGAGAATGATCAAGGAGATTCGTTGGATTAAAAGGGAATAATAGAAGAGTTTTTAAGAATTTTCTCAAATCTTTTGACCGGTATGATAGATTAAGGGAGTATTCTGGTCTGACGAGGCGTTTTCGCCGCGTTATTTCGGAATTTTTTTACAAAGAATCCATAAGTTTTATTATTATTTAGTTTATTGCTACATGTTTATTGATGTTTCAACTATCTTTACAAATTTTGTCAATAGAAAAAAAAAAAAGTAATAGTGAAAAAAAAAACATGGGGTCACGGTGCTCATAATTGGGCTCGTTCTAGTGATCAGAAACAAAAAATGAAAAGAGATTATTTATCTGTATGCCTGTGGCTATCGCCCCTACCAGAATTATGACAAAATAATTTGTTTTTAAACTTTTTTCACAGACCTTTAAAATTGAAAAAGTGTGCGAAAATCGAAACTTAATTTTCAAACCGCCGCCATTTGCTTAATTTTCAATATGTTTTTATTATTCTGGTAGGGACGATAGCCACAGGCATACAGATAAAGAATCTCTTTTCATTTTTTGTTTCTGATCACTAGAACGAGCCCAATCATGGGCACCGTGACCCCATGTTTTTTTTTCACCATTACTTTTAAAGCAGTCAACTGCGATTGATTTTAATTTTTTTCTATTGACAAAATTTGTAAATATAGTTGAAACATCAATAAACATGTAGCAATAAACTAAATAATAATAAAATTTATGGGTTCTTTGTAAAAAAATTCCAAAATACCGCGACGAAAACGCCTCGTCAGACCAGAATACCCCCTTAAATGTGAATTTGTGAAATTCATCCCCTTTGGTAGCAAAATCACACGCGATGGTATAATTCCAGATTACACGCTTAAATCCCGTTCGACAATTCTCCGCATTCTACCTGTGAGTTCGCCAAAACATATCTATTTTTTCTCTCTCTTAATATATTACCGAAACTCGTATTTCTGCAACGCAGTGGCACCGCGAGAGCTGGAAACACGGTTATTTATCGTTTACGAGGCGAGTTTAGAAAAATGCGCCTCTCATTTCTCCTTGGATAAGTTATAGGGGCATTTATTTTGCATCCCTTTAACGTCGACCATGAAAAATTGGATTTACTTCGGTATTATTGCCGACGATTCAACGGCGCATTTCCTATGGCTGATGAATGCGTGGTGATTTGGTTTTACCGTCGATTATTTAAGTCCCCAAGTGTTTCCGTTGGTTTTTCGCGGAGGGCGAGTTTCGAGGAGGAGTTTCGAAATACAGCGACGCTTTTGAAAAGGCGTCGCGCGAGCTCGCATTCGAAACTGTCAGTACGAAAGGCAAATGATTGAATTATTCCTTGTTTTTCCACGGTACTTCCTCCGCACGTTTCGCCGCGGAATTAAATTCAATCAAATATAAAATAGCTCGTAAATCAACAGCCCGTCGGTTGACAGGGAAATTGATTTAAAAAGAAACTCTTTATGCATGCGCGCGCTGATTGATATTCCATGTCCGTGCCATAATTCATAAATTGAACTACGTACTACGGGATATTTACATGATAACAATTTCAATCGCGAAAAGCTGCCATTCCACAAATGCACCGCTGTTTGCGTTTGAATTAGTAGAGCGCCGTCTGTTTCCATTGTGTCTTTTTTTTTTCGTTTCTCAATGCTTTCATTATGCGAGGCAGTTTATGGAGTACGAAGTGGTTTATAATGAAGCTGCCGGTGGAATTATTTAAGGTAAAGATATTCTATTGATCGTAGCATATGGTAAAGTTGAAATTGGCGTAATTTCGATATCAGTTCGTAAATTATGTTTCGCATGAAACCAAGTGGCGTGTTAATTGCTATTGAAAATCGAATATGGGTACCGCCTTCAATTAGCAGTGAGAGAGACGATTACGAAGGGAATGCTTTTAACAATAAATTAATGTTTTATAGATAGACATTGCAAGAGTGACAGATGTTACAACAACGAAGATGTGAATGTTTATTCAAGAAAATTATTATTTCAGTGAGAATATCTATCTCCAGCACGGTAAATGTTACGAAATATCACATGTACTGCATCAAAGCACAATTTGCGAAAATTATAACCACCACGTGCTTACCGATTCGTTCGCGACCCATTTTCCTTTGCTCGCGTTTATTCGGCATACTTCTGCTATCGATTATCGCGGGGACACGTTCAGCATCGATGATTCTCACGTTGTCGGGGTGCAATTTTTCTGTGCAGTACGAAATACAGCAGGTAGATGCTTAAAAATATACACTTAAGCCTGTATCATTAACAACGTCTCAATCAACCCTTTGTAACAAATTTAATAATGAACCACTTACTACAATTCTAAGCCACTTGAAAATGCCAATTAAATCAGACGGCAGAGTAAATTCAACCTACCCATAAACAAAACAGCGGTTTATTCCCACCACTATCTAATCTCTCAAAGAGAAACGTCAAACTAAGTCTAAACACATCACCGCCAGCGCCAGTCACCACTAATATTATTTACACGACTACCATTCCCTGCTGACTACCGCAATCTAATTATATACAGGATTTGTTAATCGACTACGTAGACCGTTGGCAACCGTCACCAGGTGAATTTGTCGCGCAAAGGAGCAGGAAAAACGAGGGCTGGTAACGAGGTGCAGGGCAAATAGAAAACTGCTGGAGCCAGAGCGCTTTGATCACGGCAAGATTCCTGAAACAAACCGCGCACAAATGCCCCACGTCCCACGCACATAGACGTGGCAAGCACATCGACGGTATTGTCTGTTATTCAGCGACTACTTCGGCTGCTTGGTGGAGGCCCGCGCGCGAGCCCACTGCATGGTCTCAATTAGATCTTCATGGGCGTGTAATTGTGCCTTAAGTGGCTCAAAGAGTGGCCACTGAAAACGAAACTTCTACTTCACGAAAAATACCGCGAGGGATTTTCATAGCCGCGTTTTACTTTAACGAACGTACCTCAACGCGTCTGCTTTCCACCGTTGGGTCGCGTTGTTTGCAACAACGCCGCTATATCGTGGCCTCTTTTATGCTCCCGCGGAAAGCACAAATTTGTCTTATTCTCGGGGAAGCTTTGAGGCGTTACATGGTCGTCGTTTAACATTCCCCTGGCGGGTAGAAATGGGTCCATGTTAGCTGTTCAAACTACATGTGTTCCTTGCCATTAGTATTATTGAGAATTTTGGATGATGAGAATCTAATTTACTGATCGGAGCTTACTGCTTTTATTTTATACTATTTTAAATGGGACTCGATTGTGAGTGCAACGTTGAAGGAAGATCGAAGGTGTTTTAAGATGTGAAGAGAAAATCCGCCAGTACAGTGAACCAGCGTTAGATTTGTGTCGCCTAGCAGCGCTGACAGCAAGCTCCGCGTGCATGGCAGCAGGAAACGTTGGCCTGGTCCGCGAAAGAACGTTAATTACAACTCGTTACGCTCTTCACGCCGTCGCGGTTCGCATGAATTATAGTTCACGCGACCGCGTTCATTTCGCGCGGTGGCCTAGCGAAATGAAAGCGCAACCTCACGAACTTTCGGTCGTTTTTGGGGGGTCGACGTGGACACGTCCCCAAAATGGGAAGCAACTGAATCCCGATGAATTTGACGCTGGCGCGATTTCGATCCACGTATGTAAAACAGGGATGCAAAGCCAGCGGCAGTTTCGCGTTTTCTGTTTCGGTGGTGGTTCATCGTAGATTGACGCTTCAAAGAGCGACAATTTCTTAACGCTTCTCTACATTCTACCGAACAAGATATCTTTGTCTTTGAATTCATTGTCTTTGAATTCGCGAAGAAGTACCGAGAATGAAAACTCTGCTGGCAGAAAGAAATCTGACAACGAGGAAGATCACTATCTTCGAGATCGTGCACCCCGAGTCTGCGAACACACGTGGACCAACTTTCAGATGGGATCAAATACCTTCCAACTGAATATCCTACCGATTTCTTTTACATCAGCTGAATACCCTACCGATTTTTTTTTCATCCCTAAAATTCCCAATCTCCTCTGAAGTAACCAATTCCAACAAATTCCAAGCGATTTTTCAGCGATCAGAACGCTCCTGGTCCGAGCGTAAACAATAGGAGCGCTCGCCCAGGAGTTTTTATTGTTATACAATATTTGTCTTCGCCCGCTCAATCGGTCTCGCGGGCGGCTCGTTTCATTACGACCTATCGAACAATCGAAACGTTGTTTACCGTGCACGCGGAAACGTCGTGCTTGAATTTCTTTGAATAACGCGCCAGAACCAGCCTCCGGTGCTTTCCCTCTCGCTTTCTCCGCTCCGCGGACCATTGTCGCCGCGGGCGTGCACCGGCGCGCATGTTGCCATTGTCTCCGTTTATGGAAATGTCATTCGACGATCCAGTTCCCCGTCGACGGTCATAAAGTCTCGTCGGAACGACGACGGTTTTTATCGACGCTCTTCTTTCCTCGGAAAGGAACAGTTGCCGGGGAACGTGCCGCAATCGTCACTCAGGCCACTCCAAATCCAATTACCCGAAATATTAGAGACTTAAATCACGTCGCTTGTGAATATTCTCGAGTAAAATCGAGCGATCGACCGATACGATTGACGCCTAGATTTTTGTATAAATATATTTCATACTAAAAGGGGTTGAAGTTTATTGTGACCACCATTAATGGCAAAGAATCTGCTGAAGTAATTCACTATTTCCTTTCTAATGTACAAAAATCAGAGGAATTAGTAACCCTTTCCTATACAGATCACCAAAACTGCTATTAATTTTTAAAAAAAGACGATCCCTCAACCCTTTCCACCGACCCTCCAATCTTCTCGCTACCCCCCTCCAGCACTTTTCCTCTCAATTCCGCGTCTCGTCTGTCTCGCCGAGGATCAGTGAAACTGTGCCAAAGGCGAGCCCCCCGTTCCGCTCGTTACTCCCTCGACATCCCAGCCTCTTTCTGCTCCGAATTCCTATTCTATCTCGCGGCCATCAGTCGCCAACAACCTCAGCGCCGAGAGGCACGAAAACAACAAGAGGTTCCTCCAACTCGAGCTCGCGTTATTCCGCTCGACGGCCTTTGAGACCTGTCGATGACAGCTTTTTTTTCACAGCCTGCATACCATCGATCGGAATTCGCACGTTTCTTTCTCCGCAAATATCCAGCGCAATATCGCGACGCGGCCACCCCCCCCCCCCCCCCGCTCCTCTCCACCACTGAAACGCGTGCACGGGAACATTATACTCGACAGAATCGTTGACACTGCGGCCCCTTATACTGTCATCCGGATCGCTTCGTGGCTTCGCCTCGTGCCCTACATCGGGGACTTTAACGTTTACTTTCGCCGCCCCCGAGTAGCCGGAAGATCATATTTGTGAAGAATTTCGAAGTATTAATCTTGCTACGAAGTGTTTCTAGGCGGTGGAATTAAGTGTGATTGAATTTTCTAAAAATTCGCGAGTAGAGGCAAGACACGCGACAAAGTAAGTTGGTAGGTACGTTTCGTACAAATTCGTTCTCGAACAAATTCCTAGCAACCGCCGGCAGATTGCGAACTGACGTTTATTGGGAAACTTTAGATTGATATTTCGCTGCCAAACGTTATAGGGTCACCGTGTGTTTCGTGCATAATCAACGTGCCCCTGGCCGCTGCAACTTCTGCGCCTGACTACGTACACACCGTTACCACTGCGGCTCCTTTACAAGGTATTAATATTTTCGCGTACCGACGTCGAGCACCCGCAGAGTGTCTAAGCACCGTGTACATTAAGTACTTCCGCGATCAACGGATGGATTTATGGGAAAATTCGACGCAATTGTGGCGTTGGCTGGGCGGCAGTAGTATGAGATTGCGAGAGTCGGACAGAATTGGGGATAGAGTTACCAATGTACCGATGGGAAAAGGAACACGAAGGGCATCGCGCATTTTGGCGAAGCGCGGGCGATGCGAAGAGAAACGTTTATAAACAATTGATGACCAAAGCGCGGGGAGAATTAATTAATTATTATTAAATCTCCAATTCGCTTCACCGCGTTTCGCCGAAACGCGAGACGGCCTTAATATAGAAGAATTGTTTGCGTTATGAAAAGATGAGAGTGGAGAAGTGACAGAGTAGTATAGTAGCACATAAGTCAGACGGAATAGACACTAGCTTAAAGATTGTCGAGTATAGTAACCAAAAGTGTATATTTAATACAAGAGAATCTTCCTCCTAGATTCATCAATTGACCCTTTCTTATAACAAATAAAGTCACACTACTAAATCCGCTTCTTCAAAATCACCAAGAGCTACCCTCGAGCACGGATTTACCAAGGAACTGAGCCTGGTGCACAAGAAAATCCACTGTTTCAACCCGAAAGCAGCATCCACCGTTTACCAGCGCACTCAAACTCCCACCGAGCCAGCAGACAGCGTGCAGAATGACGGTCGAAGCTCCGCGGCGAATGCAAAAAGAGGAAGTAGCCGGTAAAAATAGAATTCCGCGTAAAAAAGCGGAGAGGCTGAGGGTTGAGGCTGATGTTTGAGAATTTATCGTTCAACATTGTGCCGTGTGGATAGGGGGACAGTTCCGGTCCCGTGGCCACGGCGAAGCAGGGTTGAACGGAGATGGCGAAACGGCGAGAAAGTGGCGGAGGGCGCGGGGGAGAAATTAAACGGACGTCGTCGGGAATTGCCGGGTAATTGAAAGCTCGACTGCGAGAGAAGAACGCCAGCCCCGCGAGCCTTTGTCATCCCGACACGCGGGAGACCGGAAACTGGCTATGAAACGGAAGGAGCCGCGCGAGGGGAACGCTCCAGCATTAATTCAGATATTTCGCGTGACGACGGGGGCGAATGTTCGATCAATCATTCGCGAGGCTACCCGCAACCCCCTTTCCCCGTCGGCTTCCACCGCATGCACCTCTGTTTTCTATTTACCCTCGGCCACGTTTTTCCACCGTCCCCTTTTCACGCCATTTTCTGTCTTTGACTCTGCGCCCCACTCCTCTGCTCTTTCTGCATCGTTTATCTTTGAAACTCTTGTTTCACGCCTACCGTACTGTGACGTACTCTTTATACAGATCAGAGCGATTCAGTGCGTTTGGTTGGACCGTTCTGTTACGTTTTCTGTGTTTCAGATAAGGGTGATTAAATGAAAGTTTGAAATTGAATGTTAAGAGAAATGTGGAAAACAAGAAATAATGTTAATGTAGAACCCTGTTTTGACGAGCAACTCGACGTCTACCCTCGTTTCCATTTACGGCTCGATATAAGCTGAATTACCAGCAATGAAGACGACATCGTGCTTGATGCACAGATCACGAGTCCACTCAGACTCGATGCAAACTTACGGCTCGATTCTGTATTCAGAGTCCAAGAGGTACAGAGTCTAAAGCCTGCGACATGCTTCAACGGATGAATTCATGATTGATAGCAGTCGCCGAGTCGACGGACCCGTTCAGGATCCTCCCTGTTCTTACGACCCTAATGCTAGCCGACAATTAATCATCGGGATGTTCACAATGTAGTTTGAAATTCCGTAGCAATAAATCATCGAACGATCTCGAGCCGACGATGAATCATCCCACCGCTGCTCCCGCCGAGGACTTGCTTTGCGCAAGATGGTAATAAGAATGTCGCAATTGTCGCCGGGACCTGATCAATTAGCGCGCAACGCCTTAACGAACGGGTTGCGAAATGTCAACGGGAGTCACTTGAACCCGAAAATCTTCGGCATGATTAACGATCTTTCATCGAAATCTGTTCCTCGACACTCCTGCTCGTTTAAGAAACGTCCCGTGGAAATCTCTGCGAATAAAAATACCACAGAAAATTCAACTCGAACGTGAAAACGAGTCTTTTGCCTCTGCAACAGTTGACAAAGAATTAGAAACAAAAGAATCACAAAATAATCAATTTTAAGTTTATAACCTCGGTAAAATTAAAAACTCCCATATATCCAAAGGCCAACGTTTCCACCAAAACTGCCTCAGCACGCAAGTAAAGACTGGAAAAAAACATTTGCCACGCTATTCCCCAATCCAAATGGGATCTCGCGAAAATTGTACAACGGAAGGTGATTTAAATAATACCCTGTTACAGTGCAAAAGGCAGCCAGCCATGGGCAGCTGCCTCGAATTCATCGCGTTTAACGATATCCCCGTTAATCTGCATTCTAATTGCCAGACGCGATTTACTTCGTGTTCTCCCTGGATAAAGTATAACGCTGCATACTTGAAACGCGCGCCCTCTTCGTGACTCGTCCTATGCGCTCGCACACCACGGAGATAAACGATTATTCGGTTATTACTCCACTTAACCCTTCGTTAACGTCGAGACACGGGCAAAAGCCACGTTGGTTTCACGACAAACGAATTATTCTCTTTTCCGTCCGCGGTGACTCTCCGCCGACGCTTATTGTTTTAGCGAAGTTTGCCTTTGTTATCATTCAGTCCGCGGTTCTCGCGACATCGCCCCGCGAGTGTATCGATGTTGCGCCTCGCGATTTTTTTGGTCAAATGTCAGGGATCAAAGAAACGCAAGGATCTAGTTAAAGAAACTTTACTGCTAAGTGCTAGTATAATTTTAATAAAAATTGCATTTACAGACCAACTTACAAGGTGTCCGCCTCCGATCATTTTGATTTTTGGATACGTTATAGAGGACCGAAAAATAAGAAATACGTGTTTTTTTATTTTTCCCCGTTTTCATATTTGGGGGGTGAAAACTGCGTTCAATGTTAGGGTTGAAAAATCATTTTTGTGGAAAAAATGGACTTTTTGAAAATCTGGTGAGTCAGTCATATTTCGCATTCAAAGACACAAAATTCGTCCATTGACACTATTCCCCTATCTCTAATAGTTCTCGAGATATTCCACAAAAATGATTTTTCAACCCTAACTTTGAACGCAGTTTTCACCCCCCCCCCCCCCCCCAAATATGAAAACGGGGAAAAATAAAAAAACACGTATTTCTTATTTTTCGGTCCTCTATAACATATCCAAAAATCAAAATGATCGGAGGCGGACACCTAAAATACTCTCCTTGTTAGTAAAATGTTACGAGTTTCACTTACTTCAATAGCTCAATGAAATACTCAATTTATACGAAATAAAATATGATAGGGTATAGCAACCAGTGATTGACTGAATTGTTGAATTTATGGACCTTTAAGATTAATACTTGAATATATTTATGTATAATAACAAAACAACTGTTGAAATTGCATTTAAATTTATTTTTCTTGAAATTTCTATAAAAATAATTACTTATTCATATCATAATTTAAAAAAAGAACGATTTTAAAATGCAAAACGTGTAGAAGCCCAGTAAATGATCGCATACTTTTAATAAGAATTGTACTTATTAATGTTTGCTTAATACGCGTAACTAAAAATATGGGATATTAAAAGTGCAACTACACCCCATTTATAAACATATAATATTTTTAAATTTATAATTGACATTTCTTTGCCTAATGGTCATTCACTAGTATGCGGTTCATTACTGATTGGTTCACCCTAGACGCAATTTTCGATACAATTGTAAAAGAGTCTAGCCCTGTCAGCATAGGAAAAATGGCCCCAGCACCAATTTAAGTATTTATGTTTACCAAATAATGCTCTTTGCCTAAGAAACCACTGAGAGAAATTTCAGATCTTAAGTAGGGTAACGGCATCAGTAGTTGACCATGCATCAGTAGTTTACTAATTTTCAGAAAAACATGAAAAATAAGGTTTTTAGAAGTGACGATCTTTTGAACAAGTGCAGTTGGAGAACTGCACTTGTTCAAAAGATCGTCACTTCTAAAAACCATATTTTTCATGTTTTCCTGAACAGTAGTCAACTACTGATACATGGTCAACTACTGGTGCCTTTACCCTATTTCAAGAAAAATAAATTTCCCTTTTCAAGAAAAAGAAATTTCAAGAAAAATAAATTTAAATGCAATTTCAACAGTTGTTTTGTTATTATACATAAATATATTCAAGTATTAATCTCAAAGGTCCATAAATTCAACAATTCAGTCATTCACTGGTTGCTATACCCTATCATATTTTACTTCGTATAAATTGAGTATTTCATTGAGCTATTGAAGTAAGTGAAACTCGTAACATTTTACTAAGTTGGTCTGTAAATGCAATTTTTATTAAAATTATACTAGTTGTTGAGGAACAAAATGGTAAAGTTTAGAGTTATTATCCCCATATCACCCTAACGAGAGGGGGTAGAGATCTGAAATTTGTCTCAGTGTTATTTTTTGGGGGCAAAGAGCATTATTTGGCACCTATACATAAATACTAAAATTGGTGCTGGAGCCGTTTTCTCTGTCTATCCAGCTAGACCCTTTCCCCCGTTTCAAATATCATATTTAGGCAATATTTAAACATTGAGAACAGAAGAGTTCCAGTGCATCCTCTCACAAAGCCTCCGTTTCAGCCACTGTTCCAGCAGCTCGGGTGCCCCGGGATCGCCAGTTGCCGTCTCGGGGACATGCTCGCAGTGAATAATCACCCACGAAGCAATTCCTAAGCCCTGAGGAGTATGCGCACACAAAGGTGTTTTTCAAAGCTACTAATCAGTGGCAACGAAGATTGACAACGCCCCGGCAGGCGTCGCCAGGCCCAGCCGAGAGCAGCGAGGAGCTCGTCTACCAAGCAGACGGACGCGACGGGAGGCAGGGTGATCCCAAAGATAAGCTTCCGTGTCGACTGCACGGCCAAGATACTTATCCCGGGAACTGGGTCAATTAGAGGTGTAGGCCGCGAAAAGCAGCCGAGGGCGACGCCCGCTTTTAGGCCGGCCGCGGCCGGTTCAAAAGGGGAGAGAAATGACTTTCGCCTAGGGAGCAGAGCGGCGCAGAAAAACGGGCGGGCCGGGCGTGGAAACGAGAGGGAAACGTCGAAAGAGGACAGGATACCGTCTTTCGGTGGCTCTGGCTGTCTGCCGTCTCATTGGCTGGCTTAAAGGAACGAGCCCCGGCCGTCGAACGAGCCAACAAACGATCCTCGGAATAACGTGGAAAAGGTTCGAGGGGAAGCCCGAGGTGAGGAGAATGATAAGGAACAGGGAAACAGGGGCAACTTCTCGCGATCAAAGGTGGCGTTTTGTGGCTTCTCCGGCGAGGCGGCGCGACGCACCGGCTTCCAATTCAACGGGACACCTGAACCGAGAACGAAACGAGTAGAGGGGGATGATGGACCATATCTGCTCCACTTTCTTCCATTTTTCTCCGCCCCCCGTCCCCCTTACCACCACAGTTGGTCGATACGACTGTTGTTCCCTGTAAGCTTCTTATTGGCTCCGCGAGCGTAAGTAGCTCGAAATTAGAACGAAAGCCCTTGGAACCGGGCAATTATTAGGATCCGATGCTCGCGTTCTCCAACGTGTCTTCTATCTCCTGGCGGACCTTTTGCAAACTTAATATCGCCGGCTCCGATTTAATGAAAACTTCATCTAAATTGCTGGTAAAGCTTCTTGAGACGTGACGTGCTGCTGTTATAATAGATACTTTGATTTATTTTCTGCTAACACCTATGGCAATTATTCTAAGATTACCTATATGTACACATTAGAGATCCCTCTACAAAGGGATCCCTCTCTTGCTGTCCCTAAACATCAATTTTAATCCTGTTTAGGCAAGGAACAATCGCAACCACTTCATGCACCCAATAAAAGCATCTCCGTTCTTCCCCGGCAACAAAACACTCTCACGTCTTTGTGGAAGAGAAACGTTGCCGGCACTGTGCACGTTTATGGTCACAATTTCCTTCGTTCCCCGTCTCGACGAGCTTTCCTCTTTCGCTTCGGCGAGGCCGTAGCTGGAGGGTTACGACGCGCTCATTTTTTCCAGCATGGCCACGGGAATTCCATTACCCCGTCGTTTTTAAGAGACAAAATACACGGGGGAGTTTCCGCGCCGCGGAAGACAGCGGTGTCCTGTATTAATCGTCGAGGGTCGATTCCATTTTTCTCCCTTCGTCGCCGACCAGACGAGACACAGCGTTTCGCGCGAGCAACGGCCGCCACCCCCCCCCCCAACCCCCAACCCCCAACCCCCCCGCGCCGTTGTTTTGTAATAAAATAATTTCCATTGCAAATACGGTCACGGTCGGTATGAAATTTAAATGGAACAATTAGCCGGCGTCGCGTCCCGCGTAATTCTTTCCCAGAACGAGTACGCCGCCTCTTCGCGCCCCGGAAACGCATCCTCGAGGCCCGGCCGTTTGCGCGCGCATTAATTATTCATATCGGTTGCACCGGCGAGAGTAACGCTCTTTCTTCCCCTGTTTCGCCCTTCTCTCCCACCCTCTCCCATCGTCCAACCACTTATTCTCCACGGGCCGGGAATACGCGATGGCATCCTGAATACGGACGGACCCCATGGTCGGCGTTCTGCTGATATGTAAACGGGGGATATAATTGGAGTTCCGAGGCGATGGGAATGGTAGGGTAAACGCACCAATAAATGAACACTTAATGCTAATCAATGAACACTATTATAAAATTGTTTGCAGCGCGATTGATTCCACGTGCTGCAGAAATTGTTTGGATATGAAGCAAGAAATTGAAAGAAGTCTCTAATTAATTAGTTGCTTATTTTCATTACTTATTTTACTCATTTTAATAAAATATGTCCATTCATTGGTACGTGTTCATTTACTGGTAGATCCACCCTACATAGTATCGAGCACGCGACAAGTGACCGAGGAGTCGCGTTCATTTTTGTGGGGTGGGTTCGTGGAAGTAGAAGTATGAGAAATTTAAGGGTGTTGGGGGTGCTGAAAGAAGTAGGCGAATGTGGAGGTCATAGAAATCAGAGAAGGATTCAATTTTCGTGTGTCGTAGGTACAAAGGGGTGATTTATCGTGGTAGAATCGTGAAACATGAGGGATGGTAGCTGAAGCATGAGGGAGGGTGTGATTCTTTGTATTAGTAACATGTGTAGATCTTCGGGAAGTATTAATAGTGCATGAGGGAAGGAAAAGAAAATTAGATAGGTACTCTGTGTATTTCAAACAGAAATATTCACCAACGAATAGACGTTCTGTGTTGAACCGATATTATCGTTACCCAAGAATAGGGAATACAATCCCGGTCATTAATTACTATTCCGGGATTTTTTACAGTTTATCTCGGGATTCCGGGACTAACCCCGGGATTGGACAGGGTAGACCGGGGGCGATACTAACAGGGGGATGATTGTAACACGTTAAATATCTCAAAACATATGATAGATATTAACCCAAATTTTGGATATATGATAAAGAATGACATTTGGAATACACACATCCATGAGCGAAGAAAATAACTTTTCGATACCCGAAAGTAACTTTTTCTTACTGATTTAAAATTGTAATATAAATACTTCCTTTGCAAGTACGTGTTTTTTTCTTTTTTTTAATACTTAATCTGGCCATTTTTAAAGTAATGCTGATCGTTACTTATCACTTTTGGGTGTCTCGTTAATTAAAATTTATAATTTAAGTTCAAAAGTCTGGTCGGGGGCGATTGTAACATCGGCAGTAGGGATCGGTTGTACCGCGACTGAACCGAATAGTGACAAAGAAGATGAATAATATTGTCGTGTTTGCATGGGGTCCTGTAGCACAGTACAAGCAAACCGAATAAAAAATGGGTGCAATGTACTGAATGTAAGAATTGATCACATGGAGAATGCACCAGCCAAAACGTTTTCTATTTCTGCCACAATTGCGATACCGCATAATTGGTTATAAATTTTACTTTTTGCATTTATTATTATAATTAAAATCAATAAATATTTCAATTTTGTAAAGTTAAATTCTGCTACTATCGACTCCATGCAGTGCTACAACCGACCCGGGGTCAGGAGCGGTTGTAACACTTTCTCCGCTTCTCATTTTTTATTAATAACCTGGATATTTTGACATACAGCGAAACTGTTATGTCTCAATAATGTTAGATAAGTACGTAACATTTTCCTATAAGAATTATTGTTCTAACTGTGATAGTTCTGGCGTAATCGTATTCCAAAGTCAAAGTGTTACTACCGCCCCCGGTCTACCCCAATAGAAAATATCAATAATTAAAATGATTGTTAAAGTGTTAAAATACTAAATCTTTATTTAAAGTAAACAAACTTACGTTCCATCATTAGTCTGAAACATAAGCTAAAATCATTTTTAACAATAAAAACAGTAGAACAATGAAGAATAATAAAGTCTCAATAAGTAGATATTATCAGTAAACCATTGGGCGGATTTTTGGAAATGCGAACGAAGAAACAGCAAAGCATCTAAAGTACCTATCTACAATGTTTCGACATTACGTGTTCAGACAAGTTGCGATTTGCTACTCGCGTGATTTCGAAATAGCGGAAACTGAGAATATCATTGTAAAAATAAATATAGTTTACTTAGTTATCGACGATTTAACATTATTATTTAAATCATTATTATTCATGTTCTTATTATTACGAAATGACTATATTTATTTATTCTGTTTATATTTATATTTTCCAAGTGTTCATAAAGTAATTCACATTTTTAAACAATCCCGAAATTCTCGGGATTAGTTATATCAAATCCCGGGATTTTTGGAATAAAAAGAACAGCCAGGATCGCGGAGTCCCGGGATACCGTATCCCGGGATTGTATTCCCTACCCATGAATGACCTAACTCAAAGTTGCACGAATGTGGCAGCTAACCACTGGTTGAATATTCAAACAAATCGTTCAGTACACAAGAAAAGTCGATGAAACAGGACCCCACTAGCGTCCACAGTCGCTGAAACTCCTCTAGTTTGCAATAATACCCGAGAATCTAAGTTCCAACTCCACCAGGCCCACCCCGTCAACTGCACCCCATCGATCCCCGAACTTCTCCCCAGAATAACAACGTCCCCGGTGTCCGCGTCGCATCCCAGCGCCGTAGAGGCTCGTAAGCCGCGGCTCCAAGTCGCGAAAGTCCACGACCCGTGGAAAACACCTCTCCAAAGCGGCTGCACTATTCGGAGCAGGGTGTCGCGACTGTCAGGCGGTATCCGCGGCGCGACCCAGTTCCGTGCGGCTAAACGTGCCGCCCTCGGTCCGTCAAAGCCGACGACGAGAATGCAGCTGAGCTAATTCCGGCCCGCTCTGCCCGAAAACGCTTGAATCCTCCAGCGAGCGTTCCGCCAGCGGCTAACGAACGGCTGTAAAAAGGCGGGACGCGTGTCTCTGGCACAGTTTCCTGGCGAGCAGGGGCGTATCTCCGCGAGACGCCGCTCCCACCCCTCGGACGACTTGTCGCTAATTGACGTTCCGACCCCCACCCCCAAAACACGGATTAACCCTTTCGCCACCCCCCACCACCACCACCAGCCACGTCCTCGTTTTGTTACCCTAATCACGGCGGAGCGACGTCGTTGACCATGCTCGCGCACCGTGCACGCTGCCTTTTATTCGCTGGCTAATTTATTATGCTAATTACTTTTCCGAGTGGTCTCTTTCGCTAGGGGCTGGGGGGGGGGGGAGAGATACACGCAGTCTGCTAGCGTGCTTGCCTCGTTTTCGTGGATAGTTGGAGGCGCGGAGGAGGATTTATTGATGGTGGATGATATTTTATTGGGACGGTTGGGTAGGGGGAGTTGGGGCACTTTGGTGCAAGGGGCACAATGAAACATTAATATTCTCTTGGTATCTAGAAACAGTCAGAAGTTGAAAAAATGATCACAAACCAGTATACTCTATGATCTTGAAAGATGATATAAGATTATAAGATGATACCCTATAGATATCAAGATAATATTAATGTTTCATTGTGCCCCCTGCATCAAAGTGCCCCAACTCCCCCTACTCGGGTTTCGGATACTGTAGTGTGTTTGTGGGGGCTTCAATTGGGGAGGAGTCGAGGCTTGAGTATTTAAGAATTTTATTTCACGAACTGTATTTAGTATTATAATAAACTTGATTCGGATTACAGAGTCTATTGGCACGTGCATACGTAATTTACATGCGAAGAAGCAGTTTATCTTGTCTCCAGTCAATAGTTGCCGCAAAGACTTCAACACCTCGCCTTTCTTATCTTTCTTTTCACGTCACAGACTCCGCGAGGCGAGAGCTTGTTGCCAGAATCCCATGGAAACGGAGAAACCGGATTGAATCACACGCTGTGCTACATCTCCGCCCCTCTTCAGATTGCTGGATCACGTCAACGAAGGGCAGGTTCAAATATTCTGGTAGACAAGGAGTTCTCCTTTTGAATTTATAAGAACGGAGGGTTCGCGAGGCTGGAATAGCTTCGAATACCTCGTCGATTTCAGGGCACGCTTGCCCTCCCTTGTTCTTTCGCTGCTTCTTACATAACCCGTCACGTCCTTCTCGTTTAATCAAGCCAGCGCTTCGATCCTGGGAGGCGGTATTCACCGAGATATCGAAATAAGGAGAGGAGAAGGAGGATGTTGCACGTTGCTGGTGTGGATTGGACGCATCTCCAAGGTACCATAGCAGCCTGTAGCGAAATACACACTAGAGTTACACTTTTTACTTGCACTGGCAAATGGTAATGGCCGGATGTCTTCGACCTGGTTTAAAGAATACCTGCTGGGAAAAGTGGAACAATCGATTCCATGCCTGCCGATATCGCACATCGAGTTCATTTACCGCCACTTTCGGATCGCTTTCCGCGAAGAAAACCACTCGAATTACAATGCACCCCCAATCTATAGTTTTAATAACATTCGCGAACGAAGCAAGTTACATACCCACGATTTTTGTAAAGTTTGTAAAATTTTCTGGAGCACTTTCGAAGCTTTCTGCGAAGGAAATTTAAATCTCCCTTCGAAGCCCCGTTTTCTGTCTGCGCGAAATTTCTTATGGGTGAGAATTATACCAAAGACGAACCACACCGAAGCATTTCGAACCATTCAGCCATCGATGCCGAGGTTAGGGTTCATTTAAGAGACGATACGGCTTAGATTTCACAGGGAATTAGACACTCGAATTACCAGACGGTATACGTGGGTATCATCGACACACAAAAGGGGGTGGTTCAGCGTTTCTCGCGCGATACTCGCTCTCGCCTGCTTTTCAGCTATAACGTGTACCAATGATTCTACATTCTGCTTCATAAATTAAACCGCGAATTAATCCCGCTTATCAGAAATTCCCCCAGCTGCTCAACCGTTTCGGGGCCCATCGGAGAAACCCATGGAAAACGTTTCCACGCCTGCTGTGCAAACCCGCGGAAGCATGCGCCTCGGTTTCCCGTCGTTACGCTCTCGTAACAGATATTATTTCCACCGGGGAAATTAATATAATATTGTGGACACAATATTACGCGAAAAATACATTTCATTCAACCGTTCTCGCCTGCGCAAAATTCCAGCCGCGGTTTCAAAGTAACACATCGTGTCGGTTTTTAATTTCTTTCTCATAGCTGATACGTTTAATTGCGCGCGGCTCGTGAATCGTTAAATTTATTTTCGCGAATATAATTTAATTGCATTCCGGGGAGGGGGCTGCAACGTTATCGTCATCCCGCAGCTATGCGCGTTCATTTGATATTCCCGTAAGCACTTCGCGTGTATTTTTGCTAATTGCTCCCTGTTTGTGAAAAGAACACCGTGCTCTCATTCGTCGTCTTCATTATCTTGGCGGGCGATTTTTTTTCTTCTTTATTCCAGCCTGAGAGTGGTTCTAAGTTCTCCGTTTGCATGGTTAAACTACACGTTTCGTGTGTTGTAACATTTATATTCGGGATAATGAGAATCCTCTGCAGTCTGCCCGAACCTTTGTGTTAACTCGATTTGATCCAGTTGCAGCGGATGAGAAATGGAATTAACTTGTGAATTTTTCAAGTCGATAAAATTCTTCCAACGTTTTGTGGCTCGAAGGGCTTCCTTTTGAAATAATCTGTAGAATATTTTATGTGTCATACATTTAAAAGGGCATAGCAAGTGAAAGAGTAACGTAGAGTCCAAGTGAAAAAGGTCTGCGCATAGTCAGCCATACTTATTTTCAAGAAAATCGAGAATATACTACCGCGAAAGTTAAAAATTCAGCTTTTACATAGTAAACGACTAACTTCCAAGTTCCCCCAACATTTATCTCCAAGAAAATACCAAATTTTCTCTCGAATATCTGCAGTTCCCCAAGTCTGAAGATTTCGCAAAATGTGTTCGAGTCACCAGCCCCCACGTCGTTCGCGGCAGGATCGATTGGGAAAGTCGCGTGATTCCAAGCGATATCGACTCTACGCGCGGCTCGGTGAACCAGGGAAAACAAGTGGAATAAGACGAACTTGCGAAGACTTCTCGACTCTCGAATCACAATGTCCCCTCGGCGTCATCTCTAGCGGCAGGTCTGACGAATCTCGCGAACGCTTCTCGAATCAACTTCGCGACCGGGGAAACAAAGGCCTCACTCCCGTGGAGGGCATAAACATGCCCAAACTGTAAATCTACGTAAAACTTCGCGGCGTGGTAATCCAACCACGAAAGTCATCGATTTCAGCAGACAGGACATTGTTGGAAATTATCAGGAGTTCACAAAGAACTATCCAATCGCTCAAGTATGAGAAAGATTAGGTTTTAATGATCGAGGAGGAAGCAACCTGGAGGAAGCAACATCGGTGGCTGCGCGTATTCGCAGGCGGAATAATCACAGGTTAAGCTACCTTATCACGGAGAGGAGCTGGCGGAGCGCTAAAAACTCGGCTTCCCTTGTGGAGGATTAATCCCTGGAGCGCGGGGGTAGTCCAGTCCATTCGCGTTACCACCGTGCCGTCAACAAATACGAAGTTAACCAGTGCATACTACCCTGTACACCACGAAATCAGAAGCCCCCAGGGGCGTTTTTCATCCTCCTCCGTCTGCGCCGTGCAATCCGCCGAGGAAGAGGAAGGAAGCGTGCCGGCAATGGCACAAAGACAACTTTGACTCCCAAGGAGACTCTTTCGCCATCTTCCCTCCACCTCTGACATCGTATACTGGTCGGCCATCCGAGCCTCATTAATAAATCATTATCGTCGTCGAGGTTGCACTCGCCCCTCCTTCAGTCACGTCGTTTTCGCCCCCCTTCAAAGCGACAACGACGGTGTCATCGGTTCGCTCCTCGCTTTGCCATCTCCACGCGAAACCCTTTACGCGCCCTTCAATTATACCCCCTTCCCCGACCCGATGCTATCGTTGTAACGGTCTAACAACGATTCCGCGAGCGCCTGTTCGAGTTCTCAGAACTAGGAGGAAGAGAAGTGTCTGGGTGTGATGGGATAAATACTTTCCAGGAGTTTCTGAGAATCCGACGAATCCCCAGTGCGATTTTTAGGTTTTCATAATTGAAGCCTGTTTCTCTTTGGTTTTTTTTTTAGTTTTTAAATTTTTTTCTTTCTCGACGCGAATGGGCGTGATTCGTTTTGTGGAGGGCGAGTGAGTTTTCTCGAGTTGTGGCGAGTTATAAAGTGTCGTGGAAGTTTTGACCGCCCCGGGCTCTCGATGACCGTGACGAGTTACACGGAGGTTAAATATATTTTCCAGCGCAAGGATTCTCAACGGTGAGAATTAGCCCGTGAAGTGATTAGCGGCGAGGGAAATTTTTCGAGGCCCCTACTAGGGCTCGGGCTGCAAGTTTAATTGACTGCAAGTTTGGTTCCCGTGGGTGGCTCGCGATTGGTAATTAAGAATCTGCCTTGTTGCGGCAACTTTTTAACGTTGCGCATGCATTTCACGTTTGAGAGGCAAGGGAAATTGCTAAAACATAAGATAAATGAATGATTTTCGAGATGCATCGGAGTGGAAGCAATTGGATAAGGTAAAGGTCACTTTGCACCTACTTCTATATCGTAAACTTTAAATTCACTGGAGAAAATAATTAATTATAATGTAATGGTGAAGCTAGGGGAGAGTTGCCAATATCGTACTGGTCACCTAAATCGTACCTCATCAATTTCTCAGTAATTAATGAATATAAACGACATCTGATGATAAAAATATCAAGTAAATGCGAAATAAGAAATAGAAACAAATGCTTTTGAGCTTACACCCTATTTTGTGCGTGTTATAAACATTTAAAAAATCAGGCATGATTGATGTAACTTTTTACCAGTTTATTTTAGCTGATAATAATCAAACAATGCAATTTTGTCCTGTATTTTTATATTTTACTAAAAGCGGCGTTACTGTAGAATATTTTACATTCATTTTAAGTATATATTACATTCATTATAAAGTTTAAATTGATATTTATAAATAAATTGATCATGTTTCCTAAATCGTACCACTACAATCGTACCAGTAGGATTTGACAACTCGTATGTTACATAGGTTATGTACATATATCATATTCATAGGTTATTGTGGCCTGTGTGTGATCCATATACATATGTATATGTAACTATATTATAATCATTACTTTATGTTGAATATTTTCTACTCTATTTGTTATTGATACTATTTTTAGTGGAGGTACGATTTAGGAGACCGATTGCCTAAATCGTACCTTTTGCAGTATGTGACAAAACGATTAATAATAAATTAATTTGTTCTGAACAAAAGGTTAAGCGTATAATAGCAGGTGCCTAAAAGATCAAGCTACAATATCCAATAGTCATTTACGTCGAAATTAGTACCAAATATGAAATATAACGTAAAATGTCTTAAGTGGTACGATATAGGCAACCCTCCCCTACATTAAGGGATCTTCCTACTTTGACGGACGAAAAATGATGCCAACTTTGGGAATTTTTTACTTCCAGCTTTGTGGCTTCATTCGTCAATCTTTAGAGAATATGGAAAAAAATTATATGCAAAAATAGTGGTTATATCCGAAGTTATAGTGCTTTAAATAGAGCGCCTTACAAAAATCATACGCGCACGGTTAGCATAAAATTAGCCATTGTAGTTGTCTGCAATACAAAATTTAAAAATTTATGTAATCTGTATGAGTGTGGCTATCGTCTGAACCAAATTAAATGAAAAATACTGAAAAGTAAACAAGAAAGTGGCAGTGTCTAAAATAGACATCGATTTCTGCAAAAAATTTGCTGATTTTTTAAGTCGCAAAAGCCTAATTTTGTAAAAACCGACTTAGTTTTAATACCTACGAGAGTGGGACATCTACTGAAGATATATACCAAGTTTGAAATAAATCGGGTGATTGGTTTTTGTGATATCATGCTAACAATTTCGAAAAACATCGTTTCGAGAAAAGTGTTTAAAGTTTTAGGTACCACTTTTTTTAAATTATATATTTTTTTAAATGTTGTCTAAATATGTATAAATATAGGCGCATAATTCATAAGTAATACAATTTGAGGGTTTCTCTTTAAAAAAATCCCAAATATCGCGGTCTTTTTCAGGCAGTCAAAGTAGGAAGTCCCCTTAAGGGTACTAGGCAGTCGTTCCTGTCTAAAATGAAGCTCTTCTGTTTCAATTAATTACAAAGAAACAAATTGAAACTGAGACTCGATCTTTGGCATGAAGTTTATTAGCATCATAACCTTTAAGAAACTTGTTTGTTTAGTAAAAAATATGCATTATATATGACGCTACAGATGGACCATTAAAGAGGCTTTTTAAAAAAAAGTTTTTTGTTTTGCAGTGATAACTCAAAAAAACGGAGGTTCCAATCGATTCAAAACAAATTCGAGCATCTTCACAAAATGTGTAGTTTCGGACCAGACCTAAATTAAAGTTAATGGAAACTCTTATTCTTTATGAAAAGAAACTAAAACCCTATTGAGACCCCATTGACGAGGTTTTACCATCCCTTAAGCCCCAAAAGATGAGGTCTTAGTGTCTTTTATATTTAACCGAAAATTTTTAAGTAGCAGCTGAGTGAAAATTGGCTTGGGTCGCAAAAATTCTGAGGTAAAGTTTCAACATTTAAAATTAAAATTTAAAGTGTCATCGTGTTTGAACAGTAGTACCATTCTCAATCATGCCTGAAAGATATTTTACCTCAAACTCAAATTGTGAATCATTTCGACCCAATGTGACTAAGCGAGGGTTAATAAAAACCTGATTCTTCCAAAGAAGAAATATCTTCTAATGTCCATAGTTTACATTGCCTCCTTCACCGAGTCCCCAATGGGTCCTTGAGGAAAGTAACGCGAAAATTTCAGGGCTCCAGGGGAACGAGTCTTAATTTATGGTCATAATATCTGTGAAATATCGCTCTATTCGGAGCTCGATAATGAAACACCATCTTGAGGGGGCGTGGTGTAAAATCTTCTGCCGGTGCGATCGCCATCGCGAAGTAATACGATATCGCGTGGTGCTCTTACAGAAATTGCGCCCTGAATATTGCAGCACGCAACCTTACGTTGTCATTATAAAATACTCGAGTCGCGCCGAACACTGCGGCTCGTTCATTCTTACATAATACTAGGAGAATGGAACGAACGCTGCTCTCGAGAGAAAACGAAGAAGACCGATGATTGCTTACAATATCACTTCCACCCCCTTTCAATAATACAACAGACTGACTCTCTGCATTACCCCCGATAAATTCCCCTTCATCTAAAAGACACCCAGATATAACAACAGTTATTTTTAACACGAGTATCCGATTAATCAAAAACTCATATGCAGCTGTGATAAAAGAAGGAGGATTGCAATAATAGTTGGCAAGCCACATAAAAGAAACAGTGGAAAGCAGAATGGGTTTTGTCGCCATACTTTCCCCAGTCGTGAAAATGCCAGCTTGCATCGTTTTATATGAGCCAGTTTACGAGAGAAACAACCTATTATTCATGGGGTAATGTAACATTTACGAAAGAACGGGCATTAAAGACCAGCCTACATAGTCGCATTGCCAAGCCACTGGCAACCCACTGACATTTCCAACCCCTCTGTGGTTCAACGTGTCCTTCCCCATCGAACCTTCCCCAGTTTCAACCTCCCTTCCCCCCCCCCCCCACCACCCCGACTCCGTGCTAATCTCGAACGGTCGAAGAAACGCGAGACGAAGGGGGGGCCGAGGGAGAGAAAGATTAAGCACGGCCATCGCGTGGAACTGCAACCTTAATTGGAAGCACGGAAAGGGCGCAAAAAAATTCGTTTAATGAGCGGCTAAGGGTTGTGCTCTTGTCGAGATGCCGATTTCGTCCGCTCTTACCCTCGCTGGGGGGGGGGGGGGGGGGTTATTTATCGGAGCAGAATTTTCCCATGGCATTTTACCTTGTCCCCAATACGCTCTAAAATCTGTTCCCTTCGATTATAACGTCGTCGACTAATCGTGCCCTCACGAACCCCTTCATCAACCGTCTAGCCCTCGACACACGAATACTCTATTGTAATGGTGGAAATTGATTATTGTATGAAAAAGAAGGTTTTAAGGTCGGGTTTTCTTTATTCTAGAAATTCTATCGTTTAGAATTCAAATAGTGGCTTAGAATTTATATTGCGTGCAGATTCTTTCAATTCAAGTTAATAAGGATAGTCTAATTAATTTACATAATTTTGTCGTTTAGTTCGTGTTGCAACCAGTAACAGTTTTAGTGAACGTGCTTTATTTCCCACTTCAGCAAGCAGCTCCACCTCAACACGCTTTTTTAATTTACCCTCCACTCGCGCTGCTCTCCATTTTTCGTAACGCAGAACGGGCGACATTCGGAGTTACATAACGAGCGAGATCCAATATTCGTTGAAACCTGTAAAGCAGCCAGTCCCTTTGCGTAAGTGCAGGGAAAGGAAGTGAATTCATTCTCGCCGCGTATACACCCTTTTTTCCGTTGACTTTCAGGGCTACCCGACGATATACATTGGCCTTTGAGCAGTTCTCGAAAATTGCACAGTCAGCGAAATAAATAAATGCGCGGGGCGCTTTTCAAACTAATAATCATTCCGCGATGCGCAGCTTCGAAAATGAATTCGGAGCGAATTGAAAATGAAATTAGAACGTGGTAGCAAATGGGGAGGATTGTTTGGAATTTTTCAATCCAAAAAAGGTAATAGAAAAAACGGCGCCAGAACTGAAATCCGCTAACGATTAAGCTGGCAATGTGGAAGACCATAAATATTTCACTATAATAGCTTTCGCGTAATAGATTTAGCGCCGCTAAAATATTCCCCTGGTGCAATTTCCTCCGTGCCTCCCCCAGTCGCCCCCTCAGCCCCTCCCCGCAAGGCAACAATACCTATTCTCCATTTCGCGAAACCGGCAACACCAGGATTCTGTGGAAACGCAGCCATTCGCTCAACGATAAAAAATCAATTTCCCTTCCATCTCCCAAAAAATGGGGCCATCGCCAGAGATCGTGGCAATTTGTAATCCCCATTTTTCTCCCCCTTTGTCGAACAGCGAACCATGATGCATTTTGCCGCGTGAAAATACTGTCGGGCCTTCGATATTCGTGCTTTCGGGCGTTTTTTTTTTTATTCAATCCTTGAATTTCACATGGTTTAATCCAAAGTACGACCAAGAAAAGAAAACACGTGGACGGGGTATTAAAGCGGCTTAAACTGGTGGAGTTTGAGAATGCAGGTGTTAGAAAATTTCGAGGCTAGATTTTCAAGAAATTATCCAAATGAATCCGCTAGATTTACTGAGAATTTATATAATCCAACGGAGGCCCAAAGTGTTACACATTCGGGAGCGAGCGTGCGACACACACTCGCGAACACATCGCTAAAGGGACGAAATAATCCCAGCAAGTCCCAGCCATCACGGAATGTAAACTTCTCGCAGTGTGACAAGTGGAGGGCCGTAAAAATTCGCCCGCCCGGAGGCGGCAAAGAAGCAAGATCCATGTCCCGAACTCAATCCCCATCCTCGTCCTCGGCAAGAAAGCCAAAGCGCCGAGGAGTGTCTACTACCAAGGACTCGACGAATTCAGAGAACAGCGGGGGATGAAAAATTAAACCGCTCCCGTCGCTAACAATCCGTGCTCCCCCAGCTCCGGGGGAGCGGAGCACGGCGCGACGGTTGGAAGAAACCTGGACGGGTTAGCCGCCGGATCGACCAAGACACCAGCGGGGTCGTCGCTTGTCCAAGCGACCAGAGGCTTTTTCCGCGTATTACAGAGCTTCTTTGCCCCCCCCACTGGATGACACTGACGAATGCCTGTGCCCACTGGAAATTATCTCGCATAAACTCCAGCGAGGAATCCCATCGCGCAACGGCCACCTGATGGTCCACCCTGATACGAACCGGGCGAAGTGTGGTCTCGGTGGAAGGACGTTTTTCCATCGCCCGCCTCGATCCATTTTGATCGTGCCACGGTAGAACAGTTTTTTGCTTCACGACACCTGGCGAATTTCTCTCATCGGGGATGTTACACGAAGGGGTGGACGAGGAAAATGAACTCTGATTCTTGGCAGGGGGTGCACCTTGTTTTTTAAGTGTGTTCAAGTGGAGGTTAGAATGACGGACGGGGGATAGTTTTATATTTGGGCAGGAGTAAGTGACGGTTAAGGGGAAAAATGGGAATGTCCATTTTTCGCGATTTTGCGATTTGTAGCATGTTTTGTTGGTGGCAACTGGCACTACAGAACTGTCGAATCACGAACGGTTATAAAGTTCAAATACCCCTGTAAGATAGCATTAAAGATTTGCTACAGGTAGGTACTGGTGAAAAGCAGGAAATGTCCACTCTGCAGTGGAATAAAATACGGAATGTCCCCACTCTTTGCCTAAGCATAAGCCTCTGCCGTCATAGTAAACCAAGCAATTATTTACGAAGAAAATTAAATTCATTGAACCTTGTTTCTTTACGGATGGACTGTAGTAATAAAACTTAATTTTCTCCCTGTTTTTCCCCTTACCCTTCAACCGAGATACTACTTAGAATGTGGTTCATTGGATCTTCTATCATTGTCGATGTTTTGATCCGCTTAGCTGTAATTTCTACTGAAATTTCGGAGCCGTGCAGCTGTCTAGGTTTGATTATTAAACCCCGTAGAAATGTCACGCGTTCGATCTATCACGATAAACGGTAACATGCGTGAACGTTTCGCGAGTATGGGCGCAATTAAACGAAACTGATGCGGTCAACGTAGAACAATAGCATTCCAATTATCTATTTAATTAATCTGCTGGTTTGTACCGTTGCCGAGGTTACTGATTTAAATACAATAAATCCCGGTGTACATAATTAAAACTGATAATGATAGCAGTTAAATCATTGTTTCCACGGTCTCGGTGAAATGTCCGGTACAAGCGCGCGCGAATCAAGTGCATCATTACATAAACCAATAACAACCGTATCGTATGCCAGAAACAATTCATCTGTAACATTCAACGCTTGCTTTTCCAAAATTAATGCAATCCCCGCTTGCTAATTCGACCTAACCTCCTCCCACCGAATACAAGAGTCCTATTCAAATATCCCGCCCTCTCGGCGATCGATTGAACCACGCGCTACTTCGACTGCCTGGGAATTACAGGCTGCAATATTAGATTAAAAAAAGAAAAAACCAAACGTTAACGATCTACAGATTGAGAGATCCAGAAGCAGAGGGCCGAAACCAACTCGTGGTGCGCCCCACGCAATCTCCGCGAGCTGCAGGTGTCGCCGATCGACCAACAAAGCTCCGACAGAGGCAACGACGTCGATTTAACCCGTTAATTTCGAGGGTGAATCCCCCCCTGGCTCCAGTGTCTCGCGAGCGAGTCGCGATTTGGGGGGGGGGGGGGGGGGAGGAATTCAAACAGCCGCGATAACCGTCGGCACGAGCCAGCTTTTCATTATCGCGCGCACAGACGTCTACTACTTAATTAAGGAATCGAGTGTTCCCCTAATTAAGCCAGCCTGATACCGCGGGTCTCCCGGATTCGGCGTGGAACGAATGAAAGGCGCCTCTTCCTCAACCACCCTCTTACTCCTGCACCCCTGCACCCACCCACCCCACACACCCCACCTCCCCCCCCCCCCCCCCCTCGCTCGGTTTTCCGCGTGGCGTGTGCCCAACGCGCGACTTGTGTGCAGAGCAAACATCAGCAGCCGCGTATGAAAGAAGCCTTTTGGATATACCCGAAGAATTAATCGTCGTCGGGCAAATACCGCGCGCGAACGCGCTGTGTGTCGCGAGTTAAGCTCGCTGCGCCTATGAGCATTTCTCAAACGGGCACCCACACACGCGAGCCCGGCCCCCCGTTACCTTTTTCCACGGCCGTTCAATTACTTCCGCGTGAATTACCCGGCGTTCAATTTAGAGTCAAAGTCACCCGCGCAAACGGCTCTCGCCAGTGCACAGCGGCGGTGGTGGCCGTGCTCGTTGCTGTCTCCGGTTCGCGCAACGAGAGACCGTGGCTCGCTGAGGGCACTTTCTTCGCGTGGTGTGCGTGCCCCGAGTTGTTTCCGCGCCGAGTACCGCCCGCCAAAGAACCCTCGCTTTGGTTTTAAACGGCTTGACTGGTGGAGCGGAAGCGGACTCTTTCTGACGGATGCCTCGGTTCTTGTGAGATCGTATGCTTGAAGTGACTGGAAGTGCTATTGTTTCAATGGGGGTTGGTTAAGGAACTCTTGATCTTCTATTCTTTGGGAGAATTCAACACCTGTCCCCCCCCCCCTCCACCACCACCCCCCCCCCCCCCCGCGAATCATCCTCAGAATCCTTCCACAGGGCAGAAACCACGTCGGGAGCCCGAGAAGAACAATCCCTGGTGGCGGATATAACGCGGACGAGTGCCACGAATAGCGAGTGCCATTTTTCGTCCGCGTATTCCGAAATCGATCGTGAAAAATTGCCCGAAGAAAGCCGTCCAGTGGAAAATCTCGCGAGCAACGTTCTCGATTTCACGTTCGCAATTCTCCACGTTCGAACGGCTGGGGGAATACTCCCACCCTCCTCCGGCCCCCTGTGTTATGCGTATAACCGCCGCCGGTATTCAGGGAACGTAGAAACGTAATCAGAGTGCCAACGGTGAAGGATCGTCCGGCTGAAAAATCACGAAGGAGGAAAGGAGAAGAGGAGGATGATCGGATGTGCACATGTGCGCGCTCGTCTCTGTATGTAAAAAAGGGTGGGGGCAGGGTGGCTAGAAGGTGGGAGGGGGGGTTGGGGGGTTGGAGGGAAGATAAATGAAGCCAGTTCCCCGTCAGTCGTGATATACAAAGGATAACTTGATATATACAATGTCTAGATATGCAAAGCGTGGCGCAACAGAGTGCATTTCCAGGTTGTCTGAAACGCTTCAACCCTCCCCATCCATCCCCCATTCGGCCATATTTTCAACCGAACGCTCGGGAATCTTGGAATTAACGGCGATACAGCGATTCATTGGCGAACGGAGATAAAGCGTTCGCAATTGTTTTATAAATCCTGCGTTCGATCTGATTTGAAGGGAAGATTGATGGAAGGCTGCAGTTACTGCCACCTTCACTGTGTTTTCTGAATTTATTGCGTTTTTCAAACTTTACTGTTTGCTTTCTAAGAGCATTGGGAATTGTTCGGTCTTTTCTCGGATTATCTTCTGGCTTCGTTGAAAGGCACGATTTTCTAATCAGCATCGATACGGATTTAAATTTGCCGGAGTCGCCAGATTTTCCTAAAAAGCTGGGAAGGATAATAGAAGACAATGGCGTTCTTTATCGTCGCGACGGTAAAGGGCGCTTTTCTTCGATCAATCGCGAGGCCGAGGGGCCTCGAGAAGGGTAATGGAAATGGAGGGGAAAATTGAAGACAGTCGAAAAGTATTTCCGATATTGGAAGAGGCATAGGCACACAGCAGAACGCACCCGGGCTGGTAAACAAGATTGCCCCTTCCATTTTCATTCGAGGGAAACAACGACGGTGACCTTAGCTCGGGGGAAACGTCTCGGCGAAAGCAAAACTACGTACATAATGTATATGTACTGGCAAGGATTGAATACTTACGACCGTAATATCCATTGCTTCGGTATCTACTCTAAATAAAAATCGCGAAAATTGACCAAAATAAAGATAATCAAATAATATCGAACATTGTTTCATATTTACATTTTAACGTTTGTTTAAGATACACTCGTTACGGTAACGATGCGTTTGTAATTATCAGTGCTAATTAAAGTACCGCCAAGCTGCATATGTTTGCAAATTTGTGGAGGGCGGTTGTAATACTGTTAATTAAAATAATTAGTGGCCAATGTGGAGGATTTCGTTGTTGCTGGCAATCCGTGGAAATGTAGCAACTTGTAGGAAGAAAATGTATTCGATATTTGCTGGGAACGGAGTCGATATTGACTGGGACATGTGCTTCTTTATTAATGGGGAATTAGTGATAATGATTTATGGAATAGGACTTTGAATGACTAATGGGAGAAGGGTTGTGACATTCTCGTTCCAGGAAGAAAGCATAAACATACATGATAATTTTCGTAGTAATATAATAATCATGAAATGATGTTTCATTTGAATAGTGTTCTCACGGTGTGAGAACATGTGTCAAGGTCACCTGTTACGATCTACCCCTCATTCACCCGCATTTAAGTGAATTGCATTAGCTACTTGAGTACAGTAACACTATTAAACGAGATTGCTTCCTTTTACCAAGATCCACTCAATTCTATTAAGCACAGTACTGCAATTCAAACACAGAATGCTAAAACTAACTAAAGTGACACGGGGATGCGCAATCCACAAAAATAAACTAATCGCAACCAATAAAAAAAAAACTAAAAAAGACAATCTAAAACATGTACCGTACAGAAATATTTTCTTACTCAAGTTACCCAACATCGAACTTAACTTAGCTCTAACTGGACCTCGCCTTTTCACCATCCTATGTATAAAAATTGGTGAAATAAAGGCGGAAAATAAAAAATAAAATAAAATACTCAGCAATAAAAACCTAAACTCCTTCAAACAATGCATGATATACATCGAAATTTCTCCGGAAGAATTGCTAAAAAACCAAAAATACGAAGAGTGGTATCTCGGTATTTCGAGAGCATCCCCGTGCCACGTGTCGCGAAAGCACTCACGAGAACATGCTCACCGATGGACGTTCCGGAACAACCCCTTTGGCTCGCTGAGTGCCAGCTTCACGGTATCCGATCCTCGTGCTGGAAATAATTCCTCCACCTCATAGTTCGCCTTGATTCACTTCCGGCAGCGTGAGGAGCACCGGCTGTTTCCCATCAGACACTGATCCAACCGAACAAAATCGCAACAATGCGCACAGATCACACCGAACGACAAGGCACGCTGTCAGCTGTCCCCGGGAGAACCGTACGCGACCACGTCCGCCGATCGACTACAACGAACCCGTGTGCCAGTCAACCCCTACCTCGCGGTTACCTGCGTGTTTACGCGTACCACGGTATCTGGCTTTTCAAACGGATCCACTCAATGGTGGGGGTCGATCAACCTCGGCGATTTTCGAAATTGTTTACGCGGCTCTCGAAGCTCGCGAGGCCGGAGGAATGGGGGATGAGGTATCCGATGGTGTCCGTGTAAGCACGTGTGCGAACGACACCTAGAAATTGGAGAGTCGCTAATTAGCACTGGATAGAAGGTACCGTATTTAATTGGATGTTGTTTTCCAAGAGCATTCAAAGTTCGTTGAATCGAGGTGAAGTGCGAGCACCTCCGTTAGCGATCAGCTGAGCAGAGAGGTTGCCGGATGTCCAAGCAGCTTCGCCGACCCACAGTTATTGCCTCCCGATGATAAATTCAACGAGCTTTCTATTGTCACTTCCGCGAGCTTCGTCCGAGAATGGAGACGTACGGGGTGCATGAGCCTCCGCGAGGAAGCGAGGCAGGGTAGTCAGATCACTCTGGCGTCTCTGAGACACCGAGATACAGGGATGAGGCACTGTCACAACAGAAGCAGACCTGCCCCCGTCACCGTTTCTCAACGAAACCTCGAGCAGTAATTCACGCCGAGCAGCTGTTCGTCCAGTTGAAAGGAGTCGCCTAGGATCCTGGAAAATCCCTGCCCCGAGACGACGGGAACTCACGCGTCGAGACGTCCCGCACACTTATGCCCGCTCGCCGGCACCGCTGTCACCGCACGAAACACCACCAGAATCCAAGGAGCCGGTCGAAGGGGATGGCATCTTGCTGCGCAGCCCACCGTGATCGAAGCCGCGGAAGCGATGGATCGGCAGAGGCTAGCCTCTATTAGCGATCCCCAGACGGATCGGCGTGAGATCGAGTCGGAGGTCAGACGGTGACGTGTCGCGTGACGCGCGCCCCCGGCACGTGACGCGACGCCCGTGTGTGACGTCGCGACGTCGGTGGAGGAGAGACCACGTTACACCTGGCGCCAGGGCCAGCCGGTGTGACGTTCTGGCCTGGTCTGTGTACCAGGGTGCTACTGGGGATCGCCGTATGCTTGTTTTTGCAGGGCTGCCAGGAGAGAGCGAGAGGAGGCGCGCACGACAGAGAGAGGGGTGGGGGGGGGGAGCGGTTGGGTGGTGGCCGAGGAGAGGGAGGGGGGGGTGGGGGACAGGAGACGGGGAGAGAGTGAGAGGGTGCGGTGGTATCGGAGAGAGATCGACGTGTTGGGACGGACGGGGGTGCAACAGGGACGTAGGCGGTCGGGTGGATGAGATGGAGAGCGATAGTAGAGAGGAGGCGGCAGAGAGGGAGGGGAACAAAGAGCCGAGGGGAATTTGGAGGGGTGTGGAGAGTGGGGTGTGCTGACGGAGAGAGGCTGCGAGGAGGAACGGGGATGGAAAGAGAGGCGAAAGGGTTGGTAGCGAGAGGGGGCAGAAAACACGGGGAAGAATGAAGTGACGGTGGAGTACGACATGGTGGCGAGCAAGGACAGCGGGCCAGGGCTGAACGGGGGTGGCTGGGTGGAAGGGAGACGGAGAACTCGCCCCCCACCCGGCCACCAAGAAGCCTCCGCTGGTCCCGACGTCGGTCCTGCGTTGCGACGGCGCATCGGGCGCAAGGATCTCCGTCCTTCTTCAGAGATACGACCCTCCCCTCCGTCCTCGCGGACGTCCACCCACCCTCTGTGAACGCGCCAGCAACCCCTTCCGCGGCCACGGATCGATCCGACGTCCGTCCGTCTGTAAACTCGCCGCCACGGGTTATGCTCGCGTGTACACACGGGATCCCGTGCGACAGAGCTTCACGCGCTAGACACTGAAGGCGGAGGAATGTACACTGGCCTGGAAGGGGCGCGTGCACCCACCCCTCGCCTCAGTGGGGGGCCGCAAACACGCGTAGCCGGTGCACGAAGGGCAACGGTGCAGTGGACAGTGTTAGGACGCAGGCAAGTCGGCAACTTTGGGGGCAGACGGGCCTCTGGGCGACTCTGTTTGCGTGGGCACCCTGTGTCCCGGTGAAAGACTGTTGGTATAACGTTCGATGATGAGACTGCGGGTGGCGGAGCTCCTGGGGGTGCACGCAATTTTGGTAATTGACGGCTAGGAGACGCTCGCGGCTACTTCGCGGAAGATAGTTACGGTTTTCATGCTCCCTGTACATATGTTCGCGCCACTGTCGCACGTGGAGTATGTATCTTTCGTTCAGAAATATGTACCTTGAGCGTAATAGATAGGAGATGAGTACTTGCGACTAACACACTTGGGACTCTCCAATTTCTCTTAACCCTCTGTTCAGACTGCGCCCTTGCAAAGTGGGTATTCGCTGCAGTTATTCGATCGCTACCAAACCCATGCATTTAATAATTCAAACCAACGGCGAGTCATCGCGAAATTGTACCAGCGACTCGGGCCTATGTTTGATTACAGTCACGTGTGTGTACTTCGGCCGGAAGTTACGGGCCCTGACGGCCGCTTTGCTCGCGGCGAGTAAGGGGCAGGGTGGAAGGGAAAACGTTGACGCAGTTACCAGCTGAAGATTTATCGCGACGGTCAACTATATAGGAACTCCATTAAAAAACTTTTACTCGAGTTCGCCACGGTGTCTGGTCTTTGTTCAACGACCCTCGTAGCGATAACATCCCCCATCCGAGCTTCAGTGGCGGGGGACTACCGAAGAACTCAGTGTGAATGGAAACACCCCACTATCCGCCACTTTCGAGGGATCTATTTGATCGTTTCAATCGAAATGATCGGAAGAACGTCAAGTTGATTATTTGAACGAATTAACACGAGGGAAGCTTTGAAGGAGCTACGCATATAAACAGTGTCACGTTACAGAAACTGCGGTAGGTATTCTGGAATGTTTTTCAAGTTTATTCTGGATGGCAGGTTCGTCAGATTTTCAGAAGTATTCCCTCCGAAGCACGCTGGTGTATCTAGGTGCACTGATCTCGCGGTTTCTCCAGCTTCCTTTTGCCCCACCCGCACCCTCTCCACCACCACCACCACCACCCCCGGCCCCGATTCGAATCCAGCTGCGAGCTTGCAATCTTAGGCTCGTACGAGCGATGCATACGCTGTTCGTTCGAGCCAGCCACCGTTTCCGGTCCTCTGAACGTGCTTCCACGCTGTTTGTTGCGATGCAATGGAGTCCTTCGCGAGGCAGACACAGACTCCACACAGGATGTCTGGTAGATCGCGACGTAACCAATCACGGGGTGATTCTACGCGAAGGAAGAATTGAAAAATAGTGGGTGTTTGAGAATAATTCGTCCAAAGTCAGATGATGAAGTGTACTTCACGAAAAGGAAGAAAAATTTGCCACGAAGTTTCTTAGAAATTCTACCCGTCAATTCTGTAATATTTCTAAAATATTCTGCATAGAATAGAGGAGGAATAATATGTCTAACGTTTCACGTCCCTGTCGTGGAGTAGACTAAAGCGGGCTCTACACGATGAGATTTGTCGTGAGACAAATCTCTCTGTCTTCTTCTCTCCAACTTGCCGGCACGAGAGACCTGTCTCGAGACATGTCTCAAGACAAGTCTCAGCGTGTAGGGCCCGCTTAAGTCCCACAGAAATGTTTTGACCTGTTACATCAGATGTGACTCTGGATAAAGAAATTCAGAAATCGAACGGGGGCAGGTCACACTCAATTTCTAACCACGTCTAAGCAACAAGATTTCACAGCTTATAGACTCCGCGGAGGTACCTATCAGGGACAGCTTCCCAGCCAACAATGTGTTATTCAAACTCTCGGCCCAGTCATCATTAAACTATCGTTTCCAAACTTAGTTTCCCCGCCGCGAGGGCCCAATCCCGCGAGCCGTGCTGGATCAGATCTGCTGCTCGAACGTGGCCCGTTCACGTGCAATTCCGGCTACAAACCTGTGATAAGTTGCCGGGGAACGGCGTTAATACGCGCGGACTACGCAGTGTTGAACGCGTGTAAACCCGCTGTGCAGCTGGTCCGAGGATCGTTCCTGTATAAACGCAGCTAATTCCTCCACTGAAACTCCACCTGAGATAACTCGTGTTTTTCCTCAACTGTGTGGACCAGGCCCCTAATCGAAGATCCGAGGATATTTACCGAGCGCGTCATAAAAGCAAATAAAACCGACAAACACGAGCCTGGCGAGCTAGAAGTGTAACGAAAGCAACGACAGATGAACGTCTCTGATATAAGATATTAATGTCCGCCCGGTATCGATGAGATTGCCCGCGTGAAAGCACCGAATAGCGTCGCGGAGAAAGGCAACCGTTAAAGCTATCAGTGAAATATCGCGAGCCCGATCAATCCACCGAAGCGTCGAACTAATTACACCGCCTGGCGCTAATTGCGGATCGATGAACGTACGCGTTTTGAAGCGCTCTGTACACACCAGCTTAGACCACGAGTGTTGGACGCGTTATAGTTGGCGGCGGTGTGGATGGCTGCGTACGTGCACGCGGCTACGTCGGATCGACACGGTTACGATTACACCTGTGTTCGTTCGGCGGCGGTAATTGTACACGCACGCGGACGTAAAATCATACGCGAGGCATTCGCCCCACGGTAGACGCAGCAATCTGATAAATGGAAGCGGATCAGGCGTCATCGAACGCATCGACCGCGAACGCAGACCGTTCGTCTGCTTGGTAGCGTGCTACTTTCCGGGAATTCGTGAAAGCGAACGCAGGTACATACCTCGGCACAGGCGGCTACTGATCGAGGAATAAATAGCGTCTGATCACCGCCAGATTGTAAGGGGTCTTCCCAGTGCGACGGCTGAGAAAACTTAATTTTTCGGGAATTAAAAAGAGGAACAAGTATTGCGCGTTTGTAAGTAGTTTTATTCAATCACATTTTAAGACTGTGAAAAAATTGTAAGTAATAATATTGATTAATAGCGGAGTAGGAGCATCGCGAAGAGAAAAATATCCTTCCGGATGCCGGAATTCTTTTTTTAATTTCCGAAAAACTAATTTTTTTCAGTCACACTAGTTAGGAAGGCCCCTTAAGGGGTTATACCTAGTCAGGCGGCTTAAAAGAGGCGAATGTTTGTGATTTTTTTTTAAAAAGCGGATGGATATATTCTTACAAAACCTTTTGCACTTAAAAGAGCAACATTTAAAGAACGTATGGTAATTTTTTCGTAGACAAATATTTACGTTTATAATAAAGTAACAACCCACACCGAAGAAGCCTTTTTAAAAATTTGGTTTTGCGGTGAGCACTTCCATTCGGAACCAGGTTATCTAAAACCAAAAAACAAAAAAGATTTCGTTAGTATATTAATGTATCCTCTGATTAACGGAGGGAATTTCCGAAGTATTAATTTAAAACCAAATTGTGGCTATTTAAAGTTGAAATCCTGATTTTTTCATGCAAAATTCACGCGAAAAAATGAGGATTTCAAATATAAATAGCCACCATTTGGTTTCAAATTAATATTTCGGAAATTCCCTCCGTTAATCAGAGGATACATTAATATACTAACGAAATTTTTTATTTTGTTTTTAGATTTTAGATAATTTGGTTCCGAATGGCAGTGCTCACCGCAAAACCAAATTTTTAAAACGGCTTCTTGGATGTCAGTGTTACTTTGTTATAAACGTAAATATTTTTCTACGAAAAAATGACCAAATGTCCTTTAAATGTTGCTCTTTTAAGTGCAAGAAGTTTTGTAAAAATATATGCTTCCACTTTTTCAACAAAAAGTCACAAACATTCGCTCCTTTTCGGCCACCTAACTAGGTAAAACCCCTTAAGGACTTAGACCACCTTGGCCAGGTCAGGAAATATCGCATCTTTGGGAATTTATTTCTATATGACAAAAACACTTTTGTCGATTGAGTAAAACTCTATGGATTTTTATACAATTTTGCTCAGATGTTCTTAAATGTATTCTCTATCGTCTGCCTATCGATTCTTTCGATTGGTTGAAAAATAACAAAATAGCTACACTTTGAAGCAAAAAACTCATTTTCGCGTGGAAGAAAATGGATTTTATTTACGCAAAAGTCAGATAAAAATTAAAATATCGAGAGTAAAATGACGGTAGGACAATAGAGAATACATTTAAAAAACTTCCGTGCAAAATTCTATAAATAATCCATAGAGTTTTACTCAAATTACAACGTGTACCATTTCGGAAAACATGGTTTCGAGAAAAACGCATTTAAAGTTTTCGGAATGTTTTGATATTTGTAAATTTTTTTTTATATATTATTCAAAGATGTCTCTATCTTCATTGGAAAATTTTTATCGATTAATATGTTTTTGTCACTTAGAAATAAATTCCCAAAGTTGCGACATTTCTTGACCTGGTGGTCTAACCCCTTGAGGGGGTAGTGGACTATTGGATGCGTAAAATCGTTAGTTTCTTTGACGCTAAATTACTTTGATACCAAACAATCGTTATAGTCGTGATTTTGAAAATCTATTATGGGCACGTTTGCGAGTATTTACAAAGAAAAAAATCGTCGGCATATATAAAATTGTCGAAGTTATTAATCGTTCAAGGTAGTCCTGTACGGCGCGCCGCTGCAGGTGGTGTAAATCGATTCATGTGAACCAATCATATGAATGCAAAATGCTTTGATGTGATTATTCTATACACAAATATCTACAGTGTGGAAACTCGCCGACGAATTTGAACAAAAATTGTGGAAGTTACACACGAATCAATTTTTCCCCACATTTTTACGGGAAAAAATCGTCTCTAATCAGTTATAAAATGTTTTACAAACACCCAATGTTGATGCGAAATTTCTACACGATAGAGAATGGAATTCTACAGTTCCAGTTAAAATTTTAAGTGAAAATATTCATTATTTCAAGAGTTATGATGTACACCGTTTCTGAAAATGGTGTTTCGAGAAAACCGGCTTCAAAATTAAGTGCCCTATACCAATACCGCTCTGCGAGGCCGTTACTCGACGGTGCACTCAATTACGTTCGCTGCTATAACTTCGACAATTATTTAAATTTCTTCACGAAATTTTGTTTAAAATTTCCATAAAGGACAAGACTTTCAAAATCATTAAAAAAAAAAGTACTCGATTTTCTCAAACTGAAATAGTCCACTACCCCCTTAATCGAGCAACCAAATGATAGTTAAGTACATACATGGAACAATCTAAATCAAGTCTATCCATATTTGGAGCTCATTGGAAAACCAATGTCAGCTTCTAAGCCAGCTAAGGCACTGACTCCCAGATTGACAAGTAAAAACTTACATAAACTTTCTCCTGTCTTATCACCCTGACGAATACTCCGAAGCTCCTAGAAACCTCCCGCAACGACATAATCCAGCTACATTCCACCCTGATGCCAGATCACTTGCAATTCTGACAGGTTCAGCGCCAAGTCGCTCTCAATCCAGTAGCAGTTGCAATTGCATTAATTTCACTGCTCCCTTGGGCCTCAGCCTCCCCCACCTTGCTCCCCGGGGATAAAAGGACTACGCGGCTCTCCCGAGCGTTCCGCGCAACCCAGCCGCGTGCAGAGGACATACATCGCCGCGTTTTAATCCGCGAGTTCGTCGCGAATACGCGAAATTTACCGCGGCCCCGCGGAGAAGAGCGTAACTTGTATTTGCAATATCGGTGCGAGCAATACCGAGCGCTGTCGAGCATGAATATGCAGCTTCTGTCTGCGCGGCAAGTAATTTTATGTACGGCCGTGCTAGGTCGCGGCGAAGCGACACAGGGACGCGGAAAATATGCAGGACCCGTGCGGTTGCGCCCCTACACGCGCCATTTTGTTGACACGCGCGCCGCTCGCCATTTTCTCTGCGGCCGGCCGCACGCGAGAGCGCGTATATACTATAATACAAGCGGCCGGCCGATTCTCAGCTCCAGATATACGACCCGGCATTTGCATCTATGGGATAACTTTACACCTGAATACGCGCGTTCTTTCCTTTATCGCTCGCCCGGAAACGCACCCCCAAATCTGCGTGTTTATGCGCGCTCGCACGCCACCAGCGGTAACCGGAGTCGCGGCCGTTACGCGGATTTACGATCGCCGCGCGCGGACTTGAATTCATCCAGGCGGCAATTAAAATCGCTGCGGCGGCCCGTGGAGTTCGCAAGGGCCGGGTTTCGCTGAGAAATTTCTTACTATTATTTGCGTGACACGTGGCAATGATCTGTAGATATTTAGAGGGTAATTAGGGTAGCTGCGTAATGAACAAGGTCTACGTGGAATGTTGTTGCGAGGGTGCGCTTAATCTTTACAATGCAGATGTGCAAATGTGCAACAGTAATTACGATGCTGCGAAACACCTTATGAAGCCACTTTGCCAAAATATTCACCCGGAAGAAGGCAAACCTGCCATGTATTTTGATGAGATTCCTTTTGAAGCGACGCAGGTATCTTTAACTCCAGCCGCTTTAGAGGTTCGTCAAAGCGGAGGGTAATAATTTGCGTGCACGAAACAGCTGCATGTACTTACACACGTGACCTCTGCATGTACGACGATACACACGATGCATATATGTACGGATGGCGTACATATTGCTGATACGACGCAGGCTACCGATGCACATTAACCTTTAAGTGTGTGATTAACCCCTTTCACCGAAGCACCAGCGGAGCTACGGGGCAAAGGAAACGTTTCTTCGCAGGGAGGCTTGAATTTACATCGCTTGTTCACGCGAACCTTTGCTCTGTTCACACTCGGCGACACGTTGAAACGTTGAACGGTTTACCTGGGATCAATTTTGCCCTGAATAACGTGTCATACTCGACCCTTTACGATAGCAGTGCATTCATTACATCAAAAGGAAGGAAACGAGGAAAGATAAACAGTACAGTAGATCTTGATGATGAAAAGTGCATTTGATGTACTTTGTTCCATTCGTTCTAGAGTCTAGAAGGCAAAGGACATCGGGATATCTGCTTAAGATGAAAAAGGAATCTTCAGCAGATCTTTCACGTGCCTGCAAATCCCAGAGTGCCAGATGAAAACGATTAGATTCCACGTAGACAGTGGAGCTTCGTGTAAGAGGTTCGTTATCACTGAGACGTTTACGTAAAGTTGAAGGGAACACAAGTGCCCGATTGCTCCTTGGTCCAGGACCGTAGGTAGTGCAAGGTTAACGAAGTTTCGGCTCATTAGACTGCGCAATCATGAGTTGCGCTGCTCGCGATCGATTAAACCCGTCGCCGGCGAAATCGATTATGAAGATCTAATTACTCCAAAGTATTTCCATTAACCTGGAGGCTTGGTGTTGCTTGCCCAAATTTCCTCGGCTGTTGCCACGGAACAGCGAGCGAGGATTAAATTCCTGCAGGGATTTCGGGGGAAACTACGGAAATCCTTCTTTCGGCTGACACCACCCAGAAACCATTCCCTCCGCGATCTCCACACTCGTTTTACTTCGCATTTTCTAGTTACTTAAGTTACATTCGCTTCAAACATACATTCCACATATAAGCAATGCCTGTTCTACTCCAAGCATTATAAAGTGGAAGCCCGATAATCCGAGGTAAGCAGCGTCTAAACCACCTCGGATTATGGGGAACTGGGATTAAGCGAAATGCACATGCACTCTAATCTAACAAGAACTCTTGTAACAAGAAGCATCGCAGAAAACAGAATCCTACCCATGAAAAGAACATCCGCAAAGCCTCGTTTCCTGAGAACACATCTCCTCACAGCCTCCACTATATTTGCCCCCAAGGCAAGGCTCCGTTCAAAGCAATTCAAATCACGATCGAACGGTAGAATTTATAATACGTGAATAGTCGAACTGAAAAATGGCAACGCCACAGAGCAAACTGTATTTCGAAGGCAAAGCCATGTAAACACAAGTTTATACGAACTTCTTTTCTCAGCGCTGCCTTCCCTCTGCTTGCCAAACAACTCTTTCATGAAACTCTCCGAAATGTTTCCCAGTCACCCAGTATATCCTTGCAACTCTGTTACCGTTCTCCATCCGAGGCTCGTCGAAAGCAGCGCAGCGATACGTCAGGGGGGACGGCGCGCGTCGAATTCGCAGAGGGGTACAAGCCGCGGATAGCATTTCTCCGGCTACACCCTGGGTCACGTTTAACGAGGCGGTATCATTATTACGGGGCGAAAGAGGCACGAGCCACGGGCACCGTGAATCCCGACCTTCGCGCTTTAAGGTTAACGAAGTTTCGCCTCGTTACGTTCTAGTGTTACAACCCCGCTGGCCGCCAACCCTCCGCCATGCTAGACGCTTGATTAATTCCCTAGATAACGATCGACCTTCGCGCAACGATTTCGCCGTGAAAAAAAAAAAGGCACTTGTTGCTCCGGAACGGCGGAGGGAACGCCGGTCAGCCTGATCGAACTTCGTTAGCCGCGCTACGCCGTGCCCGTTTCGCTGCGAAATCGACGCCGGTTCCGGCTGCAGCGCGCAAACTTCCGGCAGCTTGTAGGGACGCATAAAAGGGAGGAAAAAGGTCCTGCGGACCTTGGCCCGGAAGCGCTTCGTTTACGAGATACTAGGGGTTGTTTCTGTGGCGTGTAACAGCACGTTACTCGACCTGTGATGCTTTTCATATCCATCAGTGTTTTTAGTGTACTGGCTATGGTAATTACTGTGTCTTATTGGGTATTCACTCTGCTTTATCAACGATTCTCGTCTAACAGCCCCAAAGGTAACTGATATTTAAGAATTCTTTTTGAAAAGATGTTGGTCATATTGGATTAAACTCTTTTGGGATATAAGGAGGCATCTTTAAACTTGCAGAAAATATTTTTTTTTATGTCGATTCTTCTTATTTTCTATTCGTAATTGTGGGATCTTGTCCACCTCTTCGACGATTTAACTCCTGTTGGCGGGATGTGTAGCACCTATCACAGTCATTTGATTGCAAAATAAATAGAAGTTCCTTAAAGTTAGATAGTATGAAAAATTGAAAGAGTTACAGCGTTCGATAGAAAAGTAAGTTTTTTCCTTAGACAAATTTTTCATATCATTCTTTATATCAACGAAAAAAGTATTATAAATGAAAACTAAATTAAAAATTTTAGGTCCAGTCCCAGCGTAAATTATTTAACTTTAAGAAAACAGACAGGTGCTACACCTGACGCCAACATCGTCGAAGAGGTTAACAGGATTCGAGAATAATTAATAAATAATAAGAAGGATCGATATAAAAAAAAAAATTCTACAAGTTTAAATATGCCTCCTTATATCCCGAAAGAGTTTAATGCAATATTAACAACAGTTCGTTAAAAAAAAATCATAAACTGCGGAGGCTGTTACACGAAACTCCCCCCTTAAACCAAATAATTGACCCGTGCATATACAAACATTTCCTTCGCCTAACATTAATCTACAAGCGCCTGAAAGTTTGCACCGTGTAACCCGAAAGTGGGTCAGCTTTAATATTAAATTCACGGCAGAGCCAACCTGCTGACCGTGTGCGGCGTGCGCCGCACGCCTTCCACGTGACGTTTTAATTTTCAAACAAACGATACTGAAGTTACTAACGAAAGTAAACCTAAAGGGAAACCACTTTGGCGAACATACAAAGGCGAAGAACACTCGTGATTGCGCACGTGACCCTCCGTTTGTTCCGCACACAGGGGAATCGAATTTTTCCAAGGGGGGCGGCACCGCGTTATTTCGCGAGCGTATTACAAGGCCTGTTTCCGCGCAATTTAACGGACTTTCAGTAAGTATAAGTGATTTAGGTGTTCGCCCAGGAATTAAGCGGATATTTTCTGGTTCGTGCGCCCCGAATCAGATTAGCAATTTTCGTCGGCCGGGGGGTTACTTCGTTTCACCGTAATCGGGTTGAATTAAGGGGGACGGGGAGGGGGAGGGGGGGGAGGTGTATAGAGTTATGCCCGGTTAATAATACTCCGTGTTTAACAGCCACGTTCCGTGCCCACCCCTGATGATTTATGGCGTGATCCCGACGCGGTTACAGCCGCAGCAGCGATCTGATACGCGAGAAAATTTCTTGTGAAAACGGAAGGGGATGTGTGCTCGGGGCAAGGGATGCTAATGAGTGTATTTTCATTCTGTAAGCGGCCCCGCGAACGGTTTATTATCTAACTAAACACTCGATGTCTTTGCGTTACGAATGGAGGATCGGTGAGAGCGCTCGCAAGATGGACGACCCTTCTTAACCACAACGTACGATAAAGTACATTCTTTTCAGAGATTACTGAGCTTAGTATTCGGTGATTTAGGAAGAAGGATTTAGCATAGGGGGAATGATTTGAAGGTTCTGCTTGGATTCCGTTTAGCAGGCAGCTTTCAGGTTTCATGGTCTACAATTCTACATGTTCGCGTTGTATTATTAACGTGCTTTTATTTCTATGTTGAGGGAAAGAGTTGGAGAATATTTTTCACCGTTGGAAACGCAATTCGCGCTACGTTCGACGGGATTTCATTATTTAACGCATGTTACCGAGAGCCGAACAGTAATCTGAAAGAGTTTCATTAGTAATTGATGAATGCAGCTGTTAATACCTCGGATACAGGGGGAAAAATATAATGTTTCGGTTCCGTGGTTAGCTGTGCATCATATCTGACGATTACACGCGTAATTGTCACATTTTAGAGGGGCAGTGAAAAACCGAGCCTATAGAAATACGTCACCAATATTTAACGCAACCCTTTTCACGTGGAACATTGATTTGAAAAAGATATAGAAACATGTTGACCGGATTACTATTATAAAATTTGTAAGCATAGAAAAAAAATAGTTATTAAAATTAACAAAATCTACCCTCCTTCCTTGAGTACCTACAATAATTTAAATTCCAATAATCTTTTCCCCTATATTTTAATTATAAATATAAAATCCACAAAATCCAGAAAAGTGTCTCGCGTAAAAATACCCCGAATCGATTGCGAAGTATTTAGCGAAACGTGTTGCAAACGCGAGGGGAGCAGTCCCGTCAGCGACGAATGCGACGCGCGTGGCTAATTTATTCATGCGCGACAACGAGTGGCGTCGACAATGGGGTGTTGTTCGTCATAGACGATTCTGTAATTCGAGTAATTAGTAGGGCAAAAGGGTGGTTAGAGAGGGCCGGGGAGGGGGCGAGCACGAGTCCGCTCGTTGGAAACGGGACCCAGGGGGATCGGCGCAGGATACGAGGGGGTCGGATATCCGCTCGCGAGGGGAAGCCACGGAAGAAAACGACGGAGGAATTCCAAAGGGGGCGAGTTTACGAGCAACAGAGGCCGGACTAAGTCGAAGTGTCATTAACCAGGCGGTGGTTGCATCGGTTAATGAGGTACACCTGCACGCGAACGTGCAACCCTCCATCCACATTGTTTCCTTGACTCTCGGTGAAAATTGAATTTCCCTTTTGTTCCAGGTTTCGACGTGGCAAACGTCTACCGCGTGGGCACGATTTATAGCGTCTGACGCTGTGATGAATTTATAACGATGAATTTCGACGAGACAGAGTTCTTCTTATACAGAGAAAATCATTGCGTAGAATCCCTGTATAGTCACGATAAATATCAACAAGCCACTCGAGGTACCCCATCAATATTCCCACATTTGTCGAGACCCCGCGACACGGTGACGAGAGGTGTCCAAGTACATAATTCACAGCTGAAGAGTCCGTCAAGCCTCACGGCACTACAACCCCCCATCAATTATCACCGTCGCTGAAGAATATAAAAACAGCGGGTCTGAATTGTCTCGATTAAGTGGGCAACGCTCGATCCCCGATGCCCCCGCGGCAGATTCTCTCGTTAGCGGACGCTCGTTACCGGTTATCGCGGTGCCCTAAAGATCCCAGAGCCGAATCCGACAAAGTGCCATTACAGCATGCGAGGCAGTAACTTTTTACGCGTCTCCCCACCCCGGTTGTCCGTTTAATTCCCCATAGTCGGCCGGCGCAATCGCGACCACGGCTTACCCGTAAACCATGGAATGGGCAATTTCGTTCGATGGCGGGGCGGCAGAGATCGCGGTTTGTGGGACACGAGGACGACTTCGCTCCCGGAACAACGGGCGAGGAATGCATTTGTGCAACGGTCGTAAAGCGTTGCCACGCACTTGGCCCTTCCGTACGTGTCTGCTCGGTGTCAAAGCGGGGCGGAGGGGCCGAAACACGCCCCCCCGTCCCCCCCCCCCCCGGCCACCCCCGCGGTGCCCCTTTTGATCTGTCAGGTATGCGATGGGGCCGAGCATGGCCGGCTCGGTTTCGTCGGCTAGGTGGCCGAGGACACCGGTGCTCGGCGTGCTTGAAAGATTGCGTTATGGGTCGTCAACCTTTACGCAAGGAGACAGGGCGATTGGCTCGGTCGAAATAGCCCCTCCCAGAGGAGCGTTTCTTCACGGGCCAAGGGAGAAGGTTCCCTTCGGACGACGGCACGTCAGCCTCGTTTCACGCTGTAACGAGAATGGATTCGAGAGATCGTTACCCGTTTCGTCCTCCCCTCCCCGCTTTGCCCATTTCCCTATCGCGGCCCATTGAGTTCGTCCAGCTGGCCGTGAGATGGGAGGCTTCCGTGTCCACGCTGAACACCCGCCACCCCCTGGCTGCTCGATCCCTCCACCGTTCGGCGGAGTTCGTTTGACCAGGCATCGGTATTTCCAGCAGAAAGTGGCACCAGTTTCGAATCGCGGTGGGCAACTTTTCAGCTGCCAATTTCGAGACAATGGGATTTAGGAGGCTGTTTTACGAAGGGCGGTGCGTGGGCGAGTGGGTGAGTAGTGTGTGGAGGGACAGTATGGAATTCTGAAATAGTATCCTCCTCGATAGAGTGGAGAGAGATCGCCCCTGAAGATCGGAGACCTTAATTTGTCGCAGGACAAAAGAATCGAGTGGAAACTTTCGCGCGGTTTGCAGCACACTTTTCAAGACCGTCGGGGCTCCTCGAAGCACAGGATTAATCAGTACCGCGGATACTCGTTATAACTACGGGGCAAGCTGGGAAATGAAACACTCACACGTGTGTAAATAATTTCTGCTTGGAATGTGACCGTTTCCAAAGAAATTTCAGATCGATTTGCAGGCGGGGGGAGACAAAAAGGGGAACAATCCCATCGGCTAGGTACGATCGTTCCCAAACGGAAGCTAGATCTTGCCGCAACCCCCGTCACCGTTTTTCATCTTCCGTTTTCACCGACATTATCCGCCGGTAACCACCGGATACGCAATCACGGCGGTATGAAATTATCGGGCAAACGCTTTTAACATACAACCGAGGACGGAGATAAGAGCGCGGCGTGATTAATGAAAAGCACCCTTGAGGAAAGCGCGGCTAAAATCCACGTAAGGGCCTCGATGTAATTACGAGGCACTGTCACCCGTGGAGAAATGCATTTCGGGATTATCGTTGACCAAAAATACCGTAATTTATTCCCCCTGATTGCGTGCTTCTCTGCCCCGCGATGCGGACTTTCTCTGAAGAAAAATCGAAGCGGAATATTTCGCGTGTAATGGACTGAATGGGAGATCAAGATTGTTTCATGGTAATATTTCTTCTTGACATGTTCTCGCAGTTGGTACTTGGAAATATATTATTGCGCTGTACTCGCGGTATATAGATTATACGATTATTAAGCAGTAAAAATGATTAGACACGCGTTAATGTTAATTAGCAAAGCTACTTAGTTGGAGTAAAGATTCGTGGCGCTCCGTCCTCCACGATTTTTTTTATTACAATCCTTTGTCTCATTCATCGCTGAAATAGTTTATCTCCTAATGATAAATTAAGGCCATTGAGTGGCCGCCCGATTTCAATTTATTTTTCACAAGCTCCAGACCCGTTTCCATCTCAAACGCGGACCGTTTATTCGCAAAATTCTCCTTCGGCCAGCGACGAATTAAAACAGCGGGGTTAATGAAAAAAGCGCCCGTTTCCCGGCGAGAAACGGCACGAAACTTTTCAATTTTTCAATTCAGAAGCCGAAGAACTTTTTCACGCTGCCTGGACGCGTATAACTTCCGGCGGCTACAAACGTGGAAACTTCGTGCCCGCTCTGGTGGCTGGGAAAGGAGCAATGTTCGCTTATCAAAATCATTCGAAATTACGCGACTTGGATGGCAAACAAAAAGAAGAAAGAAACAAAAGAAGTGCAGCAGTTCCTGGGAACTCATTATCCTAAGTATTCCCACACTGAAGCTCCGTCGAAGATGATAGAATTCCACTTTCTACAACCCCTACAGCACACTTTGTTGCAGGAACGTTGCAGAAACGTTGCTAGATATTGCAGTGTTACCGTTTGTTACAGGTTGCATTGCAATGTTATTGCAACATTGTGTAAACATTGCCGTGGAATATTGCATTGGACACGTTTGTGCAATGTTCCTGGACTATTGCGCACACATTGCCGTGCAATACTGCAATGGCCACGTTTGTGCAATGTTTCGGCAATATTGCGCACACAATACTCGCGGAATATTGCGCACATACTGCGGCACAATACTCCCGGAATATTTCGCACACATTGCCATGGAATATTGCCCACATTGTGCTCAGCGCCGTTCCTGCGACATTCGCACAGAATACGGATTTACGCGGAACGTTCCTGAAATGCGAAGACGCGGAATACAGTCTTAGATTCCACAGGTAACCTCGGGGAGGGGGGGGGGGGGGGAATATATGTGAACATGGAAAATATGTGATATAAATAATTAATACAATTACTTAATTATAACTATAAGGTTTAAGCTATTTGTTAAACTGCATACAGTAACAAAGGATATTTGTAAAAAAGAAATATTAGATGTCCCAATTACTGCAAGTGTCCCTACTATTGCCATTTAATATATTGAACTTAATAAAAACGTCCCGCGATGTCGAGTGTAAATTTACAAGTCCGCATTATTTACGAATGTCGCAGGAACGTCTCACGGTGCCATTCGTGCAACATTCGTAGATAATACGGATTTACGCGGAGCGTTCCTGAAATGCGAACACACTGAGTATTCCCACACTGAAGCTCCATCGAAGATGATAGAATTCCACTTTCGAAACCTGTGCTAACGAGAAAATTCTCCAGATCCCTTGCCCAATAAAATCTCCACCGAAAAAGCCACGCATCTCTCCCACAATAATTAAAATCCAAAGGCTCGTTTTGCACAGCGTAGTTCCATCGGATTGAACGCGCTCCGTGAACAGTCTCGGATGTTTCCAGCGGAGCAAACGAGTGGAATTGAAACAAATTCCGCGACAAAGCCCGATGTAAATTTCCTCGGAGGTCCCAGGATCCCCTCGGTGGTGGAGCACTATTTCCACGACCGGAAAGCGAAGAAAATTCGAGAGCCGCGCTAAGGAGGCTCGATTCTTAGAGCAGGAATATCCAGGATGATCGAGAAGCCGTAATTTCTTTTGCAGTTGCGCTCGAGATGGTAAGGCGGAGGTGTGATGGATCGATGGGCGTGCGCGGCGAAAGGGACACGGAAAAAGCCGTGGCGGAGGGAGCCATGGAAATGAGAGGGAATTCTCGCCAACCACCCACGCCTCGAAGGGCGCAGGGATATCCAGAGCTCGTTTCCGCGGAACTGCGACGAGGAACGGGGCTGGCTTTTGCGCCCAGGCGCGGGGAAACACTTTCGGCCACGTCGTCAAGTTCCTCGATGCCAAATTTAAAGGGTCAAAGGGAATGCAAAACACGTTACCTCGACAACGCCGCTGGAACTCCTTCCCTCTGGTATCCGGGCCCTCCAATATCCTCGCGCGTTTGCTCGTTTTCCAGGTTATGCATATTGATGGGCCCTGACGTTTTGCATGCTCCGCGTCCGGCACCGGCACCGAACGGACGTTCTGCGTGTGCAAATGCACGGATTTTAGGGTCTGTCCGAGTGGCAAGCCCGCCGCGCGAATTCCCGCGATACTGACCTCGTGTCACAAGTAATCGGTCGAATTCGAAAGTTCTATTGGTGGAGGGTGTCCACGTTTGAGCGATCCTTAGATAGACTATGAATACTTTGGACGACGTTAAGTGAAGGGGAGGAGTCTGAAACAGAAATGAGTAGGTAATGTTAGAATCATGTTGGTTGCGTAAGAGAATTGTGTTAAGATCGGCGGCTCAAGAAGGAGCTTCGAATTTACTGGATCTTTTCCTTTAGCTTACTAGGATTATATAACTTGCTTCTGTAGGTAGACTTTGGTTGGGTGTGGTTCCACGGTAGATTACATTTGGATTCTGTCTGGCTACGTGTCGAATTTATGCCTCCGTTTGTTTGAAAGTAACAGACAAATAACACTAAGTTTTGTTTGTGACGTGTCAGCAGATTGACGGTGGCAGATTCTCCGGTGGAACGGAATCCCGTTCGCGCGGTTTCTCGAAATAAATAAGGAGGGAACAGGGTATTATACTTGAATACACACGTAGGAACACACGATTGCAAGATAATCTAAGAATGGGGCCGAGTGTACGGAGTATATGGGGGGAATTGAGAAGATAAGCATCGAGAACGGGCAGAAAGTAGCGGAGAAGAAAGCGCCCCGAACAAAAATACCGAGATCGTGAAGGAAATAGAGAGAACCGTAGAAGCAGGGGAGTGTTAAGGGTAGAAAGACCAGTAACTTCGGAAAAAAGGGGAGCTTTGGAAACCGCTACGGAAAAGTAACTCGTACGAGGGTATAAGGGTCGCTACGAAGCATACCGATGAAAAGAGGAGGATGCGATTGCAAGCGTGGAAAAAATCGAGCAAAAAATACATTGCGTAAAATACGAAATACATTAAAATATATCATAACAGAAGCTTCGATTAATTATACACATAATGACCGAGAAAGAACTTGCAGTACCTACTCATTCAAAATGTTATCAAAGTGTTACGAATATAGGTTTCGATACCGCCTCGAAGATATTCAATTCCCCGCGAATCCACCGATCGATACGTTGATTCTCGAGAATACAATATGGCTCCGAAGAGATGAGACCCAAGCATCGAATCGATTCCGATTCGACGGTACATATTGAACCATCATCTCATCAGAAGCAAAATTGTCAAACATTTCGTTAAAAAGCCTCTCGACTCCATAAAGTCGATATCCTACTTTTCGTGTCTTTATAAACCGAGGAGAGGCGGACGATAGAGGAGAACAGCGAACGAAAGACAAGTAGCGACGGATAAACGAAGGGGGAGTGGTAGCGAGGGAGACGAGAAAAGTAAACGGAGAGAAAAGAGGGCAGATACATCGAGAGGGAAAATATGTATTTCCCCGCTCGCACTTTCCTCGTGTTTTACATCGGCCCTGTTTTGTCATCCCCGTTTCCCTTTGTCATCTTCTCTCCCGTATCACCGCATTTTATGTACAGGCTCAGCCACACAATTGTGACCAGCCCTTTCTCCCGAAGAGGGACGAGTTAAAGATAACAAACAAACGGAAGAGCGCTTTAGAAACCTACAGCTACCCGATCACATAACTTCCACACCGTTTCACCAAATACCAAACAAGGTACAGACACACTCAACTATTTTCAAAGCAACAACCCTTCCAGTTTACCAAATTCAGAAGAATTTATTCCCTAACAACCCTTAAGAATCGCCACGTTGAATATTCTCCACCGTTCAATCACCTGCAGCGTCTGAAACGGCGAATGCAAAGCGCATCAGTCATTTGACTCGCCCTGTACACTCACACAACAGACAGTGTTGGGTGGGAAAGCACGGACGAACGTTTCGGGCTGGCGTGCACACGCTCGCTCGGGGGAGATTGAAAAGAGAGAACCATGGCTTTCGGCTCGCTCGCCATCCCCATTCAGTCGCCACTTCGCGAACCCCATTGTCTCTGGTGCATCGCGAATATATACAATACATACGCGGGTACATGGGCCCGAAACAGAGGTACGCGGGCGCATATGCCGGCGATTCTGATAACGATACCCCCGCTGGCGGGTCGTATAACGGGTCGTCGGCGAGGGAAGTTGGCCAGAAGGGGGGTGTCCCGCTGTCAAGGTGACGGGACAAAGGGAACTGGACACGCGCGTCCCAATTACGCCCCGCGGCCCCGTTAATTACGATACGTCCGAATCTGATTAATATTCCGCCCATTTTCCAGCCGATCAGGCCTTTTTACGCGGCGCTGGAGAAAGTTTGTTGACTCTTTCACGAGTTCCTAAAGTGGAGATTAAATTATCGACGGCGGGACGGCGGAATTAAGGCACGAGGTGCCTTTCGAACTTTCAATAAACATTCCCCTCTCTCCCACCGATAAGACACTTTTTCCCTCTTGGCTCCTTTCAAATATAAAGCAATTTCCACTGACAAAAAAGTAGCCTCTATTAATAATCCTTGGCTGATCTCTTTAAAAGGGAACGAGGGTAGGAAAACTTCTTCTTGTACACAGGATGTTTTATGGACTCTGATAGATTACAAAGAATTTCTCTTAAATAAGGCTGGGTACTCCCATACATTCGCATAAACATTCGAATGGATTTTCTAAGAAATGCTTGTGTAAAAAATTATAGAAAAGGATTAAGATTCATGTTCGCTGGGTGTTTGATTATAAACTGTGTTAGGTATTAAGGGGGAACCCCACTCAGATATTTTTGAAAAATTCAAAATTTTTTTTGTTTTATTTGAAGGTGTGTAGGATATTGTGTTTAAACGGTTTTTTTATATTCGCAGTATTAAAGGAGATAAAGAGGGGCCTGGAACCGCATTTGGAAGGAAGACGCGCCTTTATTATAGTAAAATAGATGTATTAGGTATCAAAGTAAATTGGGGACGAAGATCTCGCCTCGGACGATCTTCTAAAACGATGCGAAGTAGGTTTCAATCAGAACAATAACGAGAGCTTGAACGCCATGAAAACTTTAATAAAAACTTTAAACGGGTTTTTCTCGAAACAGCATTTTTCAACCTGGCCCACACTATATCTCCGAAACCTTCCATCCAATTTACTTCTTTTTTTAACTTTAAAACACTATTCTCTCCAATCTAGCGTAGGATTTTATTGATATCTCAATTTTTCGACTTTTTACAAGCATTTCAGTGCAAATTTTTATGTAAAAAATTAAAATCAATTCTTCAAACTGCTACAATTTCCAAAATAATTCGAATTCTGAGAAATTCCTACGCTACACGGAAGATAATATATTCCAGTTATTATATATCTCTTTTGTATTTCTTTCTCAGATGATCCCGTCATTCCCGGGAGTGTGGGCCAGTTTTTTTGCAGTGCTAAGGGAAGCCATTTCGTTCGTCGCCATTTTGTACAATTCTCCATAAAAAAAAAATTTCTAGCAAAATAAATATTGCTTTAAAACTATATAAAAAATCCAAGCCCAATATTTTTATTTATACGAACAAAAAAATCTCAAACTTTTTAGTGGCTTCTAGGTAGGTTCCCCCCTTAACTCCCGCGCCTATTAATATCTACTTAAGCGCGATGATCAAGGGTCCCATTACTACGAAATTGATAATTCTCTTCTTCGGCAGTTTAAACTTCCCCAAGATTATCGGAAGAAAATTGCTGAACGCTAAATAAATCCCATTCTAGTCCCATTGATCTCCTGATTAATTTCACGCCGAATAAATCCATTCTGCGGTAATCCCTCTTCCGGGAATTCGCCGAGCTGATCGAAGCGTCGCCCACGCGATTAATTATTTTCGACGACCTCGCAACACGATGGCCCTGGCTTCGATTCTAACTACTTAATGGATCTGCGAAATACAGGCACCGTGTCGTACCACCTTACACCCTTCGTCCTACCTCGCAGGAATAGAGATCGAATGGCACGAGGGAAATTAGTGATGCCCTTCGATTGAAAATTAACGAACCCCATATAGCAAGAATCGCAGCAGAATGAAATTAAAATACTGAGAATAGAATTTTTAAACAGAAATTGAAGATAATCTTGATCGCGTCGTGTGAGTTAATAAGCGGGTTAGCGTGGCAATAAAAATCAAATTAAAATTGAAAGAGCAGGTATTTTTCAGCGAATTAGCAACTGAATGGAAGACGGCGTAGCGAACGATCGAGGTATTCAAAGGACAGGCTCGAAAGTATCCGCGCTCGGATTATGCAAATCGTACGAGCGGTCGAGTTACAATCGTGAGCCCCGTTACAAGAAGAATCAAATTGCTCTCACGTTCCCCGGCAGTTTTCCTCTCCTTTCTTTCCCTCCCGATGCTCGCGCGGCCATTAAACATTCATATTCTCGCGGGCGTGAACTTTAAAATTCTCCTTCCATGAATGTCGAACTTTCGTTCCATCGTACCTTGCCCTCGAAACTTTCTTCCACGACTTAAGTATCGTGAAACGTGGCCACCGACGTGATAACACGTGCCTAGCGAGAAAGAGCGGGTCCCTCGCGAAGAATTTTGGTAATTTATCGATCCTTTCATGAGTCTGATATACGTTGCAGCCTCCATGACTCGAGTTTTTTCGCAAAGTGCTGCGAAGTTTTGGTAATATACTGGGAGGTGCTCAGAATCGAGGAGAAAATGCACAAAGAATGGGTTGGTATATTCTGAATAATTTGTTGAATAATTTTTAAACCCGGTGGAACGTAATTATGCAAATTGAACTGAGGTGGTTTACTGAAATTATGGTGGTTTCTCTATTTTTAAAAAAAGATTGGATTTTACCGCCACCAAAATCGCAAATTCCCTTCCTCAAAGACTGGAGATGCAACAAAAATGCATTTTTTTATTTACGACAATGGTCTTTCAGTCATTTAAGAGTGTATATCCTACTATTAAATTCAGTAACTCAATGCGGCTGACTTTTAGTGACTTATACTACTGGCGCTACAAGGCTGCAGTGACACGATCGAGTATGTAAACGGGAAAACAATACGGTGTAAATAAATTTCATCGCGTAAGGAACCGAAAATCTTTTATTTTTCAACTATTCTACCTACGAAATTTTGCAGATTGCAATTTTTCTGAGCGTAGATTTCCTTTTCTAATTGAACGAGTGCATTATTCGTTATTCCCACAAATGATTACACCGAATGTTTCCGCAGTTTTGATATCTTATTATTAGTTACAAAGGTAACTAGTTGTTGGAAACAAAAAATGATTACAGTTGTTATTCGCAAAGAACCAGGTCCCGTCTTATAGCAGATAGAAGAGGCAAGCTTCGCGCCTGGAAATATGTATAATAATACCTCGCTATTCTCATCTCCTCGCCATCCTTCATTTTCCATTACGCAAATTACTTTTAAATTGGAACCGAACTAACCATCTGAATTCCGAAAATAATTTTGCCGCCGGGGCACGCTACAATTTTCCCGTTCTGGACCGATTTAATGGAAATACGCCGAGGCAACCGAGGGGAAAAATAATGCAAGGAAAAAAGGAATCCGTCCTCAACTGAACGCAGCTTCATTTAAAACGGCCAGTATTCGAAATGCCGCAACGTTCGCGTGATAAATTACAGGCAAATGACAACACATTTTCTATTATACATATCTAAACAGAAAATGTTAAAATGTAGGACGAGACTCCTTCAACGTCGCTTTCACCACTCTCCACCTCCACGTTCCACCAGCCGTCGTCATTATATCCATTCCCCTCCACCCTCTATTCACAATTATCTCCCGCTCCCTACTTCCCCGTTCCCTTGCCCCTTGATATCAACAAACGAAACGAAAAACGCCGGATCCGTTCAAGCGTGCATCCCATTGATCTCCCCCAATATTTAATACCATAAATCTTTTCATACCGTCATCCCAGATCCAATCCTCCCCCGCCTCAGCCGCACCCCGAGCAAAAGGAACATCCCTAGGTTCTCTCTAAGCAGCAAAGGAGACACAAAGCAACGTTGGTACCTTTCATCAGGCTTGCCGAGCAAAGGAAGCCTTCAGCCCGCGGAAATACGGCCGCAGGATGCTTTTGTTCCCGCCCGGCCTATCATTAACCCCGCGTTCTTCAACGTGAAAGGAGGATAGGTCCATCATCCGAGTCATTCAGAGAAAGGCGGTAGCCGCGAACGGGAGCGGAGCGTCCCCGACAGAGTTGCAACAAAAACGGTCACACTTATCCGACGACTTCCTGGCTTCGACACATCCTCCCAGCGATCCTTTATTTCCGTTCGGCTCCGAGCGCTCCGGGAATCTTCCCCTCGATTGAGCCTCAATACCCGCGAAATTAGGTTCGCGCGACTCTCTTTCGTGAAGCATAACCCCCCGCCGCGAGAGCCGGCCGTGGACCATGGCTATCAGACAGCGACTCTCATCGTAGATACGATTGCGGTGATCCTTCCTGGTCGTATCGGATCGTGCACCATCGTCCTTGATCCCGACTATACGCTGTCGCGGATTAGAAGCAGAATCGACCTTCCCACCTTATCGCGCGACTGCTATTTCCTTCTGGTATTTGGCTTGGATCAAGTTGCGGGTAAATTTTTGTTTAGTTCGCGTCTGATCTGAGTGAGCTGCAAGCTGCAGTTACTTCCCTCCTGTAGAATAGTGCAACTGCTTTAGATCTAACTGAAATCTATTATAGCCCGGGTAAACTCAGATCTAAGTAAAGCCTAAGTCAGACTTACAGCTGGACACCTTGAACAGTAAACTGATTCATGGAGAATGATAGGGGGGGGGAAGTTCTCCCGAGCAAGAAACCTCGTGCAGCAACGGGGTTAATTCTTTCAACTCGACGGACACTGCAAGATGTATTTCTCTGTACATTAAAATGGAACAGTCTGTACATTATTCTCGCAACGTTCCCAGCGTCCCAGCGTTTTAACGGAAGAAGAAAGATACCGCCAAAGCTTCGGCCACATTCGAATAACAGCTCGTATCCTGGATTGAGATTGCACGGGTCTAATATTACCGGCGAACCATTTTAATTTAAATTCCCTCCACGAAGCCCAAGAATTTCGATTCTTGCATCGGACGATGGAGGCCTTCGAAGATACCGTTTATGTTCGCGCGAGTGTTAAGAGATAACGGCTGGTTATGGCGGGTCCTCGAATGTTTCTTTGGGGAAAATTCTGTGCGAGATAGGGCCGCGATCTTTCTCGAAACTTTAAGTCCGCTGGGGGGTTAGCTTTTCAACTCACAATCAGATTAAAAAGGTTATGGTGAAATCGATGGTGGCTACAATATTTTAGAGAGAATAACGTGGAACTTCATTTCGCTTCTTGAGTTTAAATGATAATATTGCTCGATGTTCCTCCACCATGTAATAGAAGGTATTATTTGACTGATTGAATGCAGAATAAGAAGTGCGCATCGCTGCTCGGCTTCCAAAGTAATAAAGCATCGCACTGTGCATTGAGGGAAAAGGAATTCGAGAAAATCCTTGGAAGGGAAAACATCCAATCGCGGATTCCACGATAAACGCCCGTGGCACGCATATTAATGGGAATTATTACAGCATTCCGATCGAAAGAGAAGCACCGTAAGAATAGGACGCTTTATCGAGGCTTATTTTCATAAACTCGATGAATTCTCACCAGTGGTATGCAACGAAGGATAAGCATTTCCACCGAGGAATAATGAATGATAACTTAAGAAAGCAGTCTAATAACACAGGACCACAAAACTTTTTTTTTTAATCGACACAAACTAGACCACGTGTCCTATACGTATTTTGGGTCGTTGCAATCGAATCCGTTGCCCGTTTTGGCCCATCACGTCTATGTTCTCGGTAAATTACAAAAAACTGTTGGAAACCCGTAAAATGGCATATTATTATTATTATTATTAAGACACACGGGCATCACGCCCTTTAGTTAACAAAAGTGGAGCATAGAAGAAGGATTACATATAGACTAAAAACTAAAAACTTAAGCTTTAAACTTAACTTAAACTTAAAACTAGTAAATAAGCAAAAAACTAAAACTAAGGATAGAAAACATAATGAAGAATAAAAAATATTAAGCAAAGATACGTACAAACAGGCAAGAGGGCCGAGAAAAGAAAAGTGAAAGAAAAAGAAAGAAAGAAAGAGAGAGAGAGAGAGAGAGAGAGGGGGGATGAAGATGACGCTAAGGTTACATAAAGCGAGGAAAAGCGAAAGACCAAACGGACAAAAGCAACACTTCTTTAAAGGACATAAAAAACAGGATTTTCTCGCAGCAGACCTCGCAGGTGATTTTTGAAAGTACCTAGTGTGCCGCAGAAAAAATCCACCCGACTGTTAAATGCGTTTGCTTGTCCAATAAAAACTTGCCCATATAAACACAACATATCCTATTTCCACAAACTTATAACGTCAAACGTTCTAACCTACTAACCCCAAGACCACAAAACCTCTAATCCCATATTTCGTTAACCCTCTACACTCGAAAACCGTATTTACATAAATCCCCACAACCCACTATGGGGCGTTTGTATCTCAAACCCAGAAATAAATATTTTCAAATTTGCTCAATTTTCAAGCTCGCATAACTTCGCTGAAATTAATCCAACATGGATGAAACAAACACCATTTTAAAGATTAAACATTCTACTTTTCGATGCTTTAAAGCACTTTTATCGACATGGGTATCCAGAGGGTAAAATCCGCCCTTAAAGAGAAGTGTGTCAAACTGTAAAAATTTCTTAAAGTTTGTCAAGTGCTACGGAGTGCAAACAATACTTTTTACAGTTTTTATGTATTCCATCGGAAAGTGTGATCCTTTGAGTTTAAGATAAGCCAAACCTCATTGAAAAACGGTGGTGTTTAACAAAGATGCAGCCATTTAATGAAAACCTGCTAAAATCAAACGACCTAAAATCACAGGACGTCTTTAGGGCGGACAATCCGGTGAACCAAAAAGTTACAAGAAGTTATCTTCTTTTTTCTATGTAAAAATACTTCAATACCTGAAATTCTAATTACAAAATTGTTGTTATATTTTACATCATCTGGAGCATCATCTGGAGTCCCAAATCGTGGGTAAGCAAAGAAAATCGACGGTTTGTCGTCTTTTATTTTCACGGTGGCACCGATTCCCTCCATCCTCCAAGCACGGGGATGGTAGCTGGAAAAAAGGCGTCGCAGGCTTGATTCACGAAGAAAAAAAACGGCAATAAGCGGGACGCGGTATCCCGTACGTAATAAAATCGACGTCCAGTAAAAAGCAGCCCTATATCCTTTCCTTCCCCGCTATTTGCACCTGAGTTCCTCCCTTATCTCCGGCTGTTCCACCCTCCGCTCTTTTTCCCTTTCGTTTGGTCCCCGGTACACACCGTTAAATCATTGTTAACTTTTTTCCCCCGCGCGAAGATTAACGCCGCCGAGCGGCAGAAAACAGCGGAAAAGAGTGCCGTTTGCACGAGTGCGATACACTGAATGCTCCTTCCTGTTATCCGGCCGTATCTTTGCGATAAAACACGCAAGGCTAACGCGAATTCGTGCATGTTGGATGAAAGGAATATAGTTGAGAAATAGTGAAATAGATTCGGGGTTTGGAGTGGTCTAGTATCGGGGTATTGCTATTAGATGAGTGCCACGTTGAGATCATCAATGAATTCGCTTGTTTCTTGTTGCAAAATTAATTTCTCTTAAAAGCTTAATACGTGCAGGTGCTTTAGAGAAGTAGTCGGACTAGTGTTCCTGATTTCTCGATATTTTTCGCATCTCGAGAAATAAGAAATCAGATTATATTTCTCGAGAATTCTCAAGAAATTAAAAAATACTGCAAAATTTCTATATTTGGAATAATGTTGATAATATTTATTTAAATTTTTATTCGTGTCTAACTTAGACAAAACTTGTGTAAATGAAAAAAAAAGATATTAAATATAATTGATAAATTTATTTATTGGTAGAAAATGTGAGCAAAGCGAAACATTACTTTTTTGTTTTAAAATAGTTATTTAAAAAAAAACAATGCGTCTAATGTCGCGTTAGCCAATCTACTTATTTTTTGTGACAAGATCTGCGGCTGTAGAAAAATTTCTTTCATTTTGAATGGATGTTGGTTTAATTTTATACAGAGCATCTGCGACACGAAGAGAAAGGTTAATGAAAAATTACTGATTGTAGATGTGTTTATATGTTCACGATTAACTAGTAACACACAATTTGAATTAACTGAAAATTCATTTCTGAAAACAAATGGGATTTATAATAATTTTCATACACTTAAGTTTCTCGAGAAATACTTAAATTTATCGAGAAATGAGAAATAAGAAATTATAAAATTTATCGAGAAATTCTCGAGTAAGAATTCTCGAGAAGGAACACTAAGTCGGACATCTTGTATTTGTATGTCCAAGCTAGGGAAACTTAGGGGAACTTGCTTCCCCTATTTGCACCCTGTGTATTCTGATCATGCAGCGTCGGCAAAGTTTTCTGTCAACGTTCGTTCATGCATTATCTAAGCTTCGGTTGCCCAACGGATCTAGATTTAATCGGTTTAGTCCAGGTTAATCCCCCTCCAGAAAACGGTGCTCCCATCGACTTCCGGTCCACCAACGCTGAGTTCGAAGCTGCAACTTTCATTCAGCTCACGGCCATTTCGTTCGCCAGGGTTTCCAAGTTTTTCCTGTCTATTCGTCAAATTGAATCGCCGTTGGATTCAGGAGGAAAGAAGTGTCTTAAGAACTGCAATTTATGTACGTCATATTTCAAGATATATGTCTGGTTGTTAGAGGAGAATCTTTTATTCGTCTCTTCCAATTGAAGCGGGATTCGAGGAGAGTATTGTAGAAGACTTGGCGGGTTATTTAGATTGAAAATTGGGAACGACCTGATTTAGTTTGCCGGAGGTTCGGTAATATTAATTTTTGAGAAGTAATTTGCGTTTCCTAGCAATGTTGCTTCATTAACAGTATAGCCAGCCGAATAGGGCGGAAAATGGAAACAGATAGGGCAAACTTGAACCTCGGCAGTCGCGTAAGGTCCCCGGCAATATCAGATTCGTTGTTTAATCAGCCCAAACAGCTCCTCTGTTCGCTAAACATCCCCGAGTGTTTCGCTAGGTTCGACAAATATTGATTAAATACATTTCCACGGGCATCTATTATTCGCTCGTTACTAGTATTAAGGTAAGGAGTCTCGACGCTCTATAGCTTCGAATCATTTTACTCGAGAAGACTATACTGCCCTCCTTAACTAAAATGTCCTATCTATCATTTTCCAATTTTTCAAAAGAAGTTGAAATATTTGAAATTCCGCACGTCTTTTACCTTGAAAGAAAATTTATAAAACCCTAACGGCTTCGTAGAGATTTAGAAAAAGTCTGATTTATTTATATTTTTACAAGGACGACAAAAAGAAAATGGTAAAACTTCAGTTTTCTCGAATGTTTCGAAAAGGTAGATAGGACATTTTAAATAAGGAGGGCAGTATAGACACCATTAAGTATCTAACCCCACGAATAAAACATTTCCCCCATATTCCACACAATGAATACGCACTGACGAAACTGGCCAAATTACGCGGCGATAAATTAAGTATATCTGTAAATTCACGACGTCTCTAAATGGAAGATGGTTGAGCTACGGCTGAGAGGGGGAGACAGGCGTTAACACCGGCATTAAGAGCCCACATTTTGCGAGGCGGCGAGGTTTCTTCGAAAGCGTTGAACTCTCGCGCAAAGTCGGCCAAGAATGAATTAAACGTTCGCGGACGACTTGCAGAACGCGGGGCGGCGTGTAATCGCGTCGTTAAAATACCGTACGGATCAGAAGAACATCGGGCATGAATTATAATTGCGCGGGACAGTAACGAGGGAAGGAATTTTCCTCCCCGACTTGTCCGACCCGAAACTACCAGCTGAGTTATTGTCGAAGCAATTTACGAAACCGCGTCCTGGGGGCAGCTTTTCCCGCCCAAAGAAGAGGAACGAAGGGTGCAATTCGTTCCCTTGGCCATTGTCGCCTTCCTTTTCGCCAACTGTCCGACGCAGGTTCACAGGTTCGCGACAGCGCGCAGGCGAATGGACGAAAATATGTGGAGGGAAAGATGGTAAAGAAACAAAAGATGCGGGAATGTAACAGCGTGGAAGAGGGAAACCGGGAAAAATGAAAAGTGGAAAGCAGTCGGGTAACCGAGCGACCATTATTCTGGTAGAAAGTCAGCATGGTGATAAATAGTTACGTTTTGGTATTTGTTTGTAGGTGGTTGTGTGAACGGGGCTGTTATTTCGCGATGAAAGAGTGTAAGGGTGGTGTGAATTTTTTTGGGTGTAGAGTATTGTGGGGCAAGAGGGCGCACTTAAAGTTTAGACTTCTCTAAAATCTTTGGTATTACACTGATAGTCATATCATTTTGTGAGAAATAACTACTATCCCTTATTTTTCGATAGAGAGTGACTTCGTGTAAATTTACCTGTCACAACTTATATAAAAGAAATATTTCCGAAAAGTGTCAAATGCGAACTTTTACCCGATATGTGGGGCAAAAGTTCGCATGTTATGGGGTAAAAGAACGCAACGAGAAATATCCAAAGAAGTGTTTTATTTTCCTGCATAGGTACATAGTTGGGGTTATTCCCAATTCTGCAGCGATTTTTCTTTTTGAAAGTCCTGCTTCTAGTTCGTCTCGAGCGATCTGAAGCATCTCCTCACTAATTGGTTTTCGGCCCGTTGTCCTCTTATAAGTTCTAATAATGAGTTCAATAAATGAATAAGACAATAAAATAAAGTCATATTTTTTAACCAAAAAGTTAATAAAAAACGCATTTTGGAAAAATATTGCGAATTAAAAATTAATAAAACAAACCAAAAGTCGATATCAGCGTGGCTCAACTATCATAAACTCAAAATTGATTTCCATGTTGTAATTGATAATTAATTTCAGATTTATTTCTTATAGTCGGTTTAATCAGTTTTCGTTACTAATTTAACAAACTCTAGAAATAATATAAATTTAATGAACATGTAACACCCGTAAAATTATTTTGGGGCAAAAGTTCTCATTCGAACTCTTGCCCCACTGCATTGTGCGAACTTTTGCCCCCACAGCTACTTTTACATTGTTTAATCAATCCTGTTATCTGTGAGGAGAATTGAAAACTTCTATTAGCACTTTTGAATAGAAGAATCTCAGCTCTTTCAGGCGACATATGAATTAAAATATTTACTGATCAATTTATAGGAATAATATTGATTCCTAAAAATGAGAATATTACATCAGAACTAACGAATTCAGTACTTACCGCATTGTACGATAACAAAACGAAGCACAGCTACACAATCCGACACTGATGACTCTACATTGATTGACAATTGACTGTCAATCGCCATTGACAACTGCCACAACTCAAACCATGAAATTCGCATGGTGCGAACTTTTACCTACTTCTATTCTAGGTGGTTGATTATTAGAAGGGTAAATGTGACATTTAAAAGTCCGCCGATGCATAGTTTAAGAACAAAAAGGTTTAGGGAAAGAAATCTTCCTTCGTCCTAGGTTTTCTTTTGTATCGAGCTCGTAATAAGAAGAGGATTCTTTTAAAACTCACTGGTCACGCCGTCCCTTTCTTAAATCGCGCTTGTACAACGGAGAATGAAAGTGTAGGGAATACAGGGGTAAGTAAATCGAAAGTGGTAGCAAGAAGTTGCTTTTAAATGGAACAAGATTACCCGTTGTCTGACGCGCTTTCATCGCGCACGAGTTAAGTCGTCGCGACGGCGTAATGAAAATTCATACGTGCCGCGTTAACTTCTCTAATGACCCGACGGGTGCCTAACGACGACGACGTTTTTACCCGTCGACGGTTCGACGACTTTTTCAACCGTTTCGCCTTCCCTCCGCCCGCCACTTCTTGTAAATCTTAATTCGCGCCCCGCCCACGGAGAAACGATCTTGCCCCTAATTGCGTCGCCCGCACTTTCTTACGGGCTTTTTAATCCCTGATCATTTCAACGCGATTCCATGGCTCTAAGAACCCGACGAATTCTTGCTGAACGATAATTCTGATCGTTTCGAAGAAATATGCCACTGATTTATTGTAAGAGTCTAGCGAGGTAAGAATGAGTTTGCTAAACATTGCACCTCACCTGAAACACCATTTCACGAAGTTTACAAAGATGAGGAACGTTTATTGGAAAATACTACGTAAGATAAATAAATGAAACAGAAGACGGAAAATAGCTACATATTAGCTGTACTTCGTATATTTTTGTCTGAATTGTAAATCAATTATTACAGGTAAAAAAAAAGATTTATTCTTTCGGGGTGGTTTTTGCAAACAATCCTTTGAGTGACACGCGACAAAAAAACAGGGATAATGTATTATCTAACTATCATGTATGAAAGTTGTAGGATGATCGAGCTGATGGAACATAGTCAATTAACCCCTCAACTATTCGTACTCATCTTATATCTTGACACATCTTCATCTTTCCACAGAAGAAAACTATGATCTCACTAAATAGGCAACGAGGGATTGATACCTACTTTTTGAAAAGATTAATGAAATTTTTAATATTTTTTTCACTTTAGTAAAAAATTACAAAGAGAATATAGTTGGCAGGCAGATGCCAGGTGTGTCTGACCATTGATGCTCCTACTTCACTTGTACAGTAGTACAAGTCAATCACAGCATACTCTGCCCAATTAAACTTATCGTTTAATATTATGTATTACCTTGAAAAAGGTTCTGAAAGTAGTTCAGATTACGGAAAGCTTCGAAAAATTGTACAAGTTTGTAATGATTTTAAAAAGGATCCAATACTCCCAAGTGAACACCCAGACTTCTGCTACACTTTCCCCAAGTTTCTCCTGTTTCGTATGAAATACGCAAACGTGAAAACGCACTTCGATCAAAAGTCTCGCCCACCCATGCATCCATCTTTAAAAGATACTCTCGGGGCTCGGATGAAATAGTAAAAACGATGCAATCAGGGCATCGGCGTTTTCATCGCACGGATCTGCGGTTTATCAAATTTTTATTCCCGATCCGAACGCAACGGGCGAAGGAGGGGCTGGGAAAGCGGATTTAATGTCACCATCCCTGTGTATCGTTGGGACTATTATTTCGCTCTAGTAGCGCAGATTCTCTGTTAAGTTCGCCGACGCGGAATTTTTCGCTGGCATAAAACACCAAAGCTCGTTCCCCTTTCTCCCTTGAGTTCGCAATACAATCAGCGCACATTGTTAGGCGGGCTCCTCGCCCCGCGGAAACACATCGCAGCTCTTAAGCCATCACTCCGTTAAATCCTTGACAGCGGTGAGAACGCTTGATACTGAATTCTACTACGTATATTCGAGTAGTCAAGAGCAGAAGTGGTCGACGAGTCAACAGCCCACGCAATATCCTCGTAAACCCTTCGGCGTTTGACAGCACGTGCTTAAAACTGATAAATATTCGGCATTCAACAACGAGCGGCGATTAGTACGCGAGACCGCGGAAAAACAAGCGTAAGGAACTCGAAATTTTTCCCAGCAATCATCTCCCCGCGACACTTCCGCAGCGTGGAATTCCCCTCGATTCATCATTCATATGTTTTCCCGAGATTTGCCGAGCTTTCAATCCAACAGGCTCGCGAACGTATCGCTTCTAATTATCAAATATTCGTGAATACGATTATTCAAGGTGTCCGCCCGATGCGAGCGCAGGATCAAGAGAGCACGTTCGGAGCTGATACGGGTTAAATACGCTCGCTGATTACGCGCCGTACCCTTGTTGATTATCAAACGAATTTGTCTGCGTGAGGTAACTGGGAACGGTTATATCGGCATTATCGGGATTTATTCGAACAATATGCACGCCACCGCGCCGTGGCGTTTAATACGTGGACCTATCGTGGAACAGTCTGCTAGATCGAAGGGCCTTTAATAAGGACGAGGGTAAACACAAGGTTTACAACGATAATAATATCGGTATCGCTTCGATTTTATGAAGAACACGCTCGAGCTCATTAACGCCATTGAAACTTCTGCTGAATTATATTTTTATAGAAGACACGATACTTCTAAAAGGATAGTATTTCATCTCGGAGGATTTCCGATTCGATGCAAATAATTCTCGTAAATGTCGTGAAATAGAATCGCTAGCAACACACGCACACACCAATTGGGCGTTTGCTATTCTACAAATCCGTATTTGCGTGCATTAACCGTGTACTTGAGTTATTCATAATTTAACGCTACCATAATGGCCCAATTAGTGCGGATATACGCGTAACGACGCCCTTGTAAATCCCCACTTCACTCACTAACAACGGGGAATCCTTTCGTTTAGCATTGTTACAAGTGAAATCAACTCCCACTCGTATTTGCATGGATTTCATTTGAATTCCCTGCATGCGGAGCAACGTGCACGAGTGGTACTCATAATACAGAGCGCGAAACCTGTTGGACCATCCAAGATACTAATGTAAGTAAATCCACTTGAACATCCTACTTGCACGTACCTTGCTTTGCTTTCAGAGGTTAAAGGTTGTAGAAGGTTCTCCAATTTTCTCCACCTAGACTAGAAGATTTATCGCATCAACCTTCACCCCGATCTTGAATAACATTTCGAGGATTCTAAGCTCCCAATGCGTTCCCCTTTCGTCCCCAAAATCACAAGGCGCGAGTTTCGTCTCATTTGAAATAATGCTCGCAGGATTCAAAAGCTCCCGAGGTTTTCTCCTTTGAATTCCAACGCTCAAAGGCTCGGCTCTCGTTTCCCTCTAAATACCAGCCCGAAAGTTGCCCGCGGAAAAATTCTCGAATTTCCCCGCCGTTCTGAAGATTTCCGCGGGAACCGGAATCATCCCCCCCGGATCCAGCGTGGAATCGCTATTTCCGTTTCCGCCGCGCAACTTCGCCGATCCCCTGGATGGCGCGCGAAAGCAGCGCGCGTGTGCTGCGCGGAAAGCATAAATTTCGGGCAGCCGGGCCGCTCGACTAACATTATTATGCGATGGCTGGCAGGGACGCAGCGCAAGAGCATCCGCTTCGCTCGACCCGCCAACTTTCGCCATTAATCGTACGCCCATCGTTCCCCACCTCTGGAATGTTCGTCGGCCACTATCCGCGACTAATTAATAATTACTGAATCATATCGTCGCCATTCTTCACGCCGACCAGAGCCGACAAATCGTCCCTCAGTTTTCTAAGCTCCCTCCTGAAGAATGGCCTCCCGACGATCCTTCGTGAACGTCAACCCTCTAATCGCGAATTCCTTATGCAGAATGTCGGAAAAGATTGGGATATTAGATATTCTCCAAACATTTCGGGGAATAACGTACGGTCGAGGAACAGCTAAGTGTCTGAATTTCATCGCGTGGATTAATTACTTTCAATCGTTAACGCTTCATCGAGCACAGTCGTATCGTTCCAAGTTTTTCAACGGTGAGTTGCATTTATGTCAGGTCTCATTACCCGTTAATTGTAACAGTGAAGGACGTGCAGTTTAATTACCCCAACTTACGTTCGTTACACACCTGTACCACCCCTTCATTTTATCCCCGTCTAATTACTCCACTTCTGGGTAACAAAGTGCAAACGAAGCGTGGATCGTCCGAGTAAATTTCCGAGGTTCGTTCTCCAAATTTACATTGAATTCGGATATTAAAATTTCACGGTGGAATTACTGGAACGTTGATCCTACCGAATACAGCGGGGATGTACGGAGTGTTCCACGAAACACGGTCTTACAGAGAAGGAGAAAAGGGGGGCTGAACTACGCGATAATAGGAAGGCCGAACTTCCCACCAAATTGTCAATCCTGCTGAATGACAAACTAAATTAGTGCCATGATTAATGAACTTCGGAAACAAGTCGAGTTATTTCCCTTAGTTTCAGGGTTTTCCAAACCAGCTACACAGAACACCGTCCAAGTTTAAATTCTTTCCTGAGGGTTGGCATTATTTATGACAGCACTACACGAACGGCAATAAAGCTTCCGATGAAACTTCAGAATTACCTTACGAGCCACGTCCTCCGCGGAAATTACTTTCCAGACGGTTTTCCTCGCGACGAGCTCGCGCCACCGATAATCCTCCTCTGTTCAGCTCATTTGCTGGCGACTTAAAAAAAACCATTCAAAATCCAATGATAAAATATAAGACAATATGCTAATTAATCCCTTCAATCAAAGGAACAAGTAACCACTACTTCATCCCACCACCTTTCAACCACGCAATCTCCGCGAAAACGTGCAAACGCCAACTAATTAGCACAGATTCGCGGATCGGCGTCGAACGTGCGTACATAAACTCGAGCGGAGAGCACGCGCTTCGACCGGTTAATTAAATCCACGTGTGTTTGAACGTGGCAACGTTGAATGCTCACTGAGGCCGCATGGTTCCTCCTCAAATTCCCCTTCTGCAGAAAATTTCGTAATAATGACGGCGAAAAGAAAGGGAATTCCCGCGGGAACGATAAAAATGCAAGAGAAAAGAAGTGCTCGAAACGCGACACGACGTCGTGGGGGAAATGAGGGGAGAAAATAGGAAGCCGTGGAAGCCATGGTGGAACGGGATTTATGCGGATAAGCAGGCTATAATCGGAACGACTTGGTTGAAAACGTTGAAATCGCTTCTTGTTTGCCACCCCGTCGTCGCGAAATTTTCGCGATTCCTCTCCGACGAATAATTAAATTTTCCTCGACCACCGGTATGGTATCGAATTCAATTGGACGGTGCCTTTTCTTTTTTTACCCCGCCCGAGGATCTGGGTCAGAGGCGTCGGTCTTCGTCGAAAACGCTCACCCCCGATAATTCTCGCCGCGGGAAAACGTTCGGTCCTTCGATCCTGCTTGGAACAATAGAGCCTCGCGGAGAAATACGAGCTGGGTAAACGAACGAAAGGCGAGGTACGATTTACTTGGCAAAAAAAGGGGGGGGGGGGGGCGGGCGAGGATACAGGAAGATAAATAAACGTCTTTATTCGACGTAGATGAGATAGTAATGCGTTTCAGTCGTACGTTCTCGAAATGAGGAAAATATTTCTCGGGGATATCGTGGCTGGTGGTTCCGAGTCGACGCGTTCCGCGACCCTGCTCCGTGAAAATGGCCACGAATATGGGGAAATTTATGTCAAGAGAGTTCAGGGAAGTGTAGAGCGTAGAGGCGTTATCTTGAGCCGCCTTATTTCTTGTCGAGCGAAGTTAAGTCTGGGTTCTCTTCGTTTCTGTTTGTACTGTGAGTAGGGAATTCAATCCCGGCTGTTTTTTTAATTTAAAAAAAACCCCGGGATTTGGTATCACTAATCCCGAGATTTTCGGGATTTTTTAAAAATACAAATTAGGTATTTTATGAACAACTGAGAAATATAAAAATAAACAGAATAAATCAACATAGTCATTCATAATAATAAGCACAATAATAATAATGATTTATTTAAATAAAAATATTGAATCGCATATAACTAACTAAATTGTATTTATTTTTACAATGATATTCCCACTTTCCACTATTTCGAAATCGTGCGAGTTGCAAATTGCAATTTGTCTGAACACGTAAAGTCGAAACTTTGTAGGTCGAAATGGGCCGAACCGGCTTACATCTCTTTGAGGGTGGTGGAATCCTAGAACAAGCATATCAATATTTGTTATCAATTCCTCCGACAAGCATTGAAGCAGAGCGAGCTTTTTCAGCGGCCGGTTATATAGGTAATAAAATAAGAAGTCAGCTAGGAGATGATACATTAGATGCTTTGCTATTTCTTCGTGTACATTTCCAAAACGCTTCATAATGGTTTACTGATATTACCTATACTTATTCAGACTGTTTTTTTATTCTTAAAAACGATTTTAATTTATGTTTGTTTACTTTAAATAAAGATTTAGAATTTTAACATATAGTAAATCATTTTAATTACTGAATTTTTCTATTACCCAATCCCGGGATTAGTCCCGGGATCCCGGGATAGACTTTAAAAAATCCCGCAACCCCGGGATAGTAAATAATGACCGGGATTGAATTCCCTAACTGTGAGGCATTGAGGGAAGAATTACCCGGTTGGAAGTAGACCTCGCAGCAGCGAGCAATGATGAGCATAATTCCTTCACCGTGCACGCGTTTTTGTCGCGGAATATTCATTTAACAACCCCCAAAAGTCGTAACAAGGGTTGTTGCTGGAGCGAGTCTCATTATACGCTCGTTCTCTCCTTGTTGCCGCTTAAACGAACTGTCCAAAATATTTCATCGCTGGAGCAACTTGCCAGTAACTTAGTTATTTCCGTCGCCCGTTATTACACTTGCCTGGTGCCAAGTCTGAAAAGGGCAGAACTCAAGCTGGAGACAAACAGCACTCTCATTAAGTTCATCGGTCTATCCTGTGAATCCACACGCTGGTATTCCTGCGAAACTTTCCCGAAACCCTGTCGAAATTTGGCCATCAACGGATTCTGCCGGCGAACTCGAGAATTATTCCAGCATGCATCACTGTTTTCAGATCATTTCTCAAGCACCCCCCAGAGTTTCATTGCTTTATCGAATCAGAGATCCGTTCCGTGTCTCTACTGACTAATTTCGACAGTGTCAGTTTTGGATTAAAAAATTTGCACAGAGACTTAGATGAATAGGTGCTATAGATTTCTGAAACGAAACCGACCGATGCCCCCACTCTATTTATCTTTATTTTGACCGTGCAAAGGTAGCACAGCCGGCGGGGAAATGTTTGAAAGCAGCGAGCTTAAGCAGAACGATGAAGCAGCAAAATCATAAAATATTTTCAATCCCAACTTTTCATGATTCATACGAGCCCCGCGCACTGCTAATGGCTCGCGTATTAACGAAAACACACGGCGGATTACAGGGAAATGCAGCACGGACGTTTCGGCCACATCCGGTGCTCCCTTTCGCTCTCCCTTCCAATTAAGGCCGCGCCGAGTGACGAGTGCTTTTCACTTTGCTGCTAATATAGAATCACCCTGCGCTTCCCCCTATCAAATTGCTGAAACATATTTTATACGGACCGTATGAAACGTTCATTTCCAGCAAAGGAACAAACCTCCCCCCCCCCCCTCCCCACGAAATTGAATCGCGCTGAGTAGCAAAAGAAGACATAATTCGCCCTCCATTTCGAACGATTGTTTCGCCGTCGTATGATAAACTTGATTAAGGGAAAGCACTTTCTACGCGACGCGTTTTAATATCTCCCCGCCACTCGCGTAATTTTCGCTCCATTATTTTACGTCGCAGCGGCGAATACCTTTTTTTCCACACCCCCCTCCCCCCCCCCCCCCCCCTGTCGAAGGAGAAACTTCGCTCCCTCTGCAATATCTGCGCCGCCGTCGAAACACCGGGGGCATCCTTTGTTGGGCCCAAGTCTTCGAACTACTTTAATAATCTCGCTAATAGCGATGGGATAATAACCATTCCTTCTCTGACAACGTGTTCTAACGAACCAAAGTTTCCCCCTTTCATCGCGTGTATCGGCGCCGTCGCGAACAACAGCGCCCCGGCTGAAACGATTTTGCATAACGTAATGAATAGCCTGAATAAAATCCACCGTGGAGGGGAGGGGCGACAGGGGGCTGCAATTTATTGGGAAACTTCTCGAATTCATGGAAGAGCGATCACCCGTGAACGTTTCGCTCGTGTACAAATAACGCACGGTATCCAATAATACGTCGCCCGGCGAGCTTGGCACTGTGCACTCTCGTTCGTAAAAATTGCGGGGAATTGCGGCGACAGTGACTGGTAATTTTTAATCTAGCCGTACAAATTTCTATTGCCTTCTATCTAGGTTATTATATTCGGAGTTCATTAGGAGACTGGATGTTCCGATGTTCCGGAAAAGCAGTGGAATAAAAGTGTCTTTGATAATAAAGGTGGTAGCTGTTTTCTGCCCTCCCTTTATAGAAACTGTTATTTACCGGTGTATCACTATTTTCGGCCCACTGTGCGCAATATTTTGCCCCGCTTAAAACCCCGCATCGCAAAAAACAACTGTTCCCACCGACACACGAATATCATTCATGCAACGACACCAATGCAAATTGTCCATGAACGCTTACACCGGTTTCCCTGTGAATATTTCCCGATTCCAGGGCTGCACGTTTTCAGTCGTAAATCGGGGGCGCAGATTTTTTTCCGTTATTGTTTCAACACGCTGCGTCGATTCCGGGGGACATGGAATTTTTGTCGACTCGCTTTTGCCCCGCCCGCCCGCTAAACCGTTGCGGCGTCTGCATTGTCATTATAAATGTAACAAGACGACTATTCTCTAGGTACAATGCTCTAAATATTCCATCGAGTTTAGCGGGAATATTAGGTTACGATTTGAATTGGAAGCGAACGCGATCCCTCGTGTCGCGGCGACTAGAAATTCGCTTCGGGGAAGGAATCGAGGTTGATCCCTGTTCAACTCACAAAAACAAATGTGTATCGAACCGTCCGAGTGTGTATTTGAATCGACGGGCGTTTATACGTGCTATCGAATCAATTAAAACAGCGAACGCTGGTTAACAGATCAACAATTAATTACTGGAATCGGCTGTCGCGCTCCGTCCAGAAAGCGTTTTCACGATTTAATGTGGGTTACCAGCCGACGGAAAATAAATTAAAGTGATTAAATATTTCGCTACCGTGGTATGTTCGACCTGTGTCCGATCCACACCCCTTCAGGCAACCTTCGTCGAACCCGCTACCTCGTTTTCAACCTTTTTTGGAAATTCACTTGGAAATCGTCTAAATTATCAAAATTCTACTGAATAACTTCCTCGACTGATCACCCTTCTATAATGCCTTTCATAGTAAAAAAATCTAATCAAATTCTGAACAGCAATTTTCAGATTCGAGGTGAAGAATCCTTGATCCGGAATGGTTTTTAAAGTCGTCAAGGAAGTGTGTTGAAATCTTTTCGAACGTCTTCACAGCGAAACTGGAGGGCTAAAAGGCTTGATCGAAGCGCGAGCCACTTCCTGCAATTTTTCATTACCCCCTTTATCTCTCAGGTCACAGTTACTCGGCCCTTTTAAATGCTGAGTCAGCCACGTTAATTAATGTTCGCAAAAAGGGGCGTGTAAACGAGCGTCGCGCACCAGCGCGGCAGCGCAACGTCTTTAAATGGGAGTTTCATAAGGAAATTTCGAAAAGTCGTTGCATTCAACCCTTGCTACGATCCCCGCCGCGGTGTGTCGTCGAAGTTTCGCGATGAAACGAAACGGTGGGACACGAGTAACGTTTCAAATACAAATTACGCGGAACGAGCTTCCGCGGCCGTTCTTTTCAAACCGGAATTAAAACGTCACCCTTAAACCATTCAACTGGGTGCATTAATTAAAGCAAAGTGAAACTGTCCAATGAACGAGAAACGACGGTAAGAATACGCTGGTCCAGCTATTCTGTCCGTGTTTCTTCGATTTTGTTAGCGGGGGGTTGAGGAGAAGGAGGGTTGATGGTGTGACATTTTTCAAGCTACACTGCGATTAAATTCACTGTGGAGATAATATTTTTCAATCTATTCAATAATATTCTGCGTTCAAATTATAATGTACGTTTGAATTTCGGTAAGTTCAATTTTCGAAAATAGGGGAGTACTTCCAGAGGGTGAAAAAACTCACATGATAGTGTATTTTTACTGCCCCCGGGTGTTCTCGATCTAAGCTCTAAGCCATCCTGATTGAAAGCCACGGCGCAGAGGATAAATGGGGGGAAAAAACAAAATGTGCACTCAGAAATTATTGATCTGGAGCAGTCGCGTCGCTTTCACAAACTCATTCGTCACGTCCACCCTCGACACGTTCGTTCCATGCATTTCTACAGCGCGCACACAGAAGTTCGAGGAAAGGAAGGGTTCGCTTGTTTTAATCTCATTGCCGGCAGACACGTCTATTTTTATTTAAGCAAGCTTTCGACCCACATTCCCTTCAAACGCTCTTCAAACCGCCGGCGCGTTGCTCTTTATTATTTCGCCCCGGCACTTTTGCGCCTGTGACTCGTTCGCGCCGAGTTATTCCACGAAGAAACTTTTTGATAATACGCCCCCGAGAGGAGGGAAAAGCACGATTGCCCGGAATTCTGGGGGACAGTTATTCTCGGATGGAAACTTTCGGCAGTTTCTTTCCTCGTGGAAAAGTAAATATGAGCGATAACGCGAAACGACGGCCGCCGTACACCCGCGGAATAAACGAAGGAGAAACGGAGCGTACAGCGTTGATGTAACAGCAGATAAAATTGCGCAACAAATGAACGAAGCGGTCGCTTCGGCGAAACACTAGAAATATTACTAAAATTTCCGTAAACGATAAAGTTTCGCTGGGTACTCAGAGCGTCCATGAGCAGATGTTTATATTTCTCGTCGGATAGTTACAGTAAGGTTTCCATAGCCATACAAGGCTTTACTAAACAAATTCAAGTAATGCAATAACCGACACGAGCCAGAACAAAGACTATGCTCGGGTATCCCGGGGTCGCTAGTCCCGCCCTGAGAACATGCCTCAGGCCCCGTGGGGGCTATTACAAGGGCCACTGGCACGACTAATAGGAACCGCAGATACAGTAATCGCGGGAGCCTGAAAAAGGAAAGAAAAATTGTTTACCTTCGCCGAGGAACGTCGCGGAATCACTGATGAAGAGAAACAGCGTTCCCGTGGTGCGCCGATAAACAGGGCTCGCAGTTCAAATAAATCGTTTCGCCGTCCCCCGATCGTTTAGCCCGCGAAAGTGCACACGAGCCGCACGGGGGTGCAAGGTGAATTCCCGCCGGGGCTGAAATCGTGTCGGTGAGCACGAGCTGAGATCTGCAACCGGAAGCATTTCGACTGTTCCACCCGGGCAAAGAATCAAGGTGGTTCCGAGGCACAGAGGGGTTGGAGCGGCGTGATTGGCTCAATCGTGTCTCGACCACCCCGTTCGAACGTGACCTGTCCCGACCGAACAAAGTTACCAGAAGTTTGCTTAACCTAATAACTCGGCACGGGGTACACGTTGCCCCGCGCACGGATCTTAACGAAATTTAAAGCGACTGCTGCGGGATCGACCCACCCTTCGATCGCTAACCATCGTTCAAATTGAACGGTGTTCTATCGGTGTTCACTTGGATGAATCTCGGACAAAAAAGTAGCGAAGGGAATTCGTGGAAAATTTTCCACCAGCTGACCCTTGTGGTTGCGAAGCTTAAGGAAACTAAGTGATTTTATTAATTTTATTGTATTTCGCGTAGAAGCTCGCTGATTAATTATTTGCAGACACATTCGCAACGTTCTACGAGTCGTTTCAGGCTCTTTCCATTCGTCTTTGCGACTCGTTAACTCGGCTCACCGTAAGCGTAGAACCGCGACAGAAGTTTCCTCCGCTCGATTCCGTCCACGTCGATACACCGCGATTTTCACGGACGAATTGAAACGCCCGCGATGTGTGAAAGTACGTGCGAAGCAGCTTCGGACGACGAACGAGCGTTTCGACTGCGCTCGCTCTTTTCGCGCGATGGAGACTTTGTTAAACAGTCCATTAAAGTGCAATGCCCCGGACAGATTTACGGGCGACTTGGCTGTTGCGTTTCTGGCACGTAAGCAGCCGAAATTTATATCTCCGCTGATCGTGGATTATCCGGTTTCATCGCGGCGTTGGTAACCAGAGGCCGGGATTAATCCGTGGTGATTTGTCGGTATGTTTTGTACGTGAACTGGCATAATTGCGCGAGCAGACGGGGAGCAGGCGAGTGGATACAATTCTCACGTGGGAAGCTGAGCAAATTTCGGGGATATGGTAATTAGATACGCAAGAGTCCGTTACACAAGTAAACATTAATGATGACCGAGTTAAGTGGAATTTTAAATATTTGATATTATGTGGACGAAAGAACCAGACGAGAGTAACCAAGGATTTTGTAAATGATCTCGAGGAGTAACGAGGAAGATACAGGTGACTGGGGCAAAATCAATTAAGGTAAATGTTAATTAAAGCTTACGGAATAGCGGCAAAGTTTGTCTCCTAATTTAATTTGTAAAACCATCACGAAATAAAGAAATGTTGTTGAAATGAGGAAGATAACACAATCTTATACTATTGGAAACTGAAAAAAAAGTTTATGTATTATAATAGACGTATTACTTATTAATGAAAATACGAAAACATGCAGATGCCCCAGTAAACGGATAACCTAAAACTGCATGTCCAGATTAGGGCTGGGACTATTTGTCGAATTTTTCAGTATTCGAATATTCGAATACTTCAGTTGCTCAATTATTTGGCGAATATAATTCGAATATCCAAGTATTCGAATACTATTCGAATATTAAAATATTCGAATACTGCTGTATTCGAATACTATTCGAATATTAAAGTATTCGAATACTATTCGAATATTAAAGTATTCGAATTCTGATGTATTCGAATAGTATGGAATGAATTATAAATCAAGTTCTTTAGGTTTAGTTGTCAGGGTGAAATCTTGTAAGCTAATTTTGACCCACTTCACACCATACTATTCGAATACACCAGTATTCGAATAGAGCAGTATTCGAATAGTATTCGAATATAGCAGTATTCGAATAGTATTCGAATAATAACATTCGAATACTCAGATATTCGAAGTTTATTCGTAGCATTCGAATACTTGTAAAATATTCGAATATTAAATTATTCGAATAGTCCCAGCCCTAGTCCAGATATCTGAATTACTTACATTCACGAAATTCTTATACCAGTAAATAAACTTAGACTTGTTTAAAAAAAATTTAATTTTCTTGCAACTTTAACCATCTTAAACTAAATTTAAATCTATTTACTATTATAATAATGTATTATTATAATATATAAATAGGAAATGCTGTCAATATTTTCTTAGCAAATGACAGAAGTGTCTTGACAGAAGCTTAAAAAATTTCTCGAAATCTGCTATGCGTAAGAAGTGTGTTATAAAATAATTATTTCTATCTACCAATTTTTAATTTTCTATAATAATGATTTTAATTAATATTACTAAATACTTATGCATTATGGTACTATTTTTTGTTTTCAATTGCATTAAAAATTAAGCTTAAAAAAAATAAAATTCGCATTACTGTTCAGGTACTGGAACATGGCACTGGTACCTACATTTACCTTAGTGCTCTAAATCATTAAGATTCGATTTTATTATACCTATATAACTTCCATAAGAAAATTCTAATTATAAGTACAATTAGTCCTAAGAAATTTGTGGATCCCCATGCAGTCACCTCAATTCCTAGCTAGCGAAGAACGTTGACACAACGAGCGCGAATCGAGTGCAGTAATGAAAATTCCAGTCGTCCCAGCAAATAAAGAGAGGCAGTGAGAAATGGAAATGCGTCGGCGACGTTTTTCGTTTGTTTCTTGCTGCTCCACTTGCCGTTTCCCAAGGAAAACGCGCGCGGCTTGTCCGCGGAGGGGCGAGGGGAGGATCCAGAAGCGGACGCGCGTCGACTGTTTGCTCGCGAATTTTCACGCGTGAAAGGCTTGCGTGACAGTAGGCGCGGGGCGGGGAGGTCTGTATATTCTTCGGCAAACAATAAACTCGCAATCGTCGCGGAGAAGCGGATTCGAAGCGGATTCGGGTCCCGGAGCCCGCCCTAATTGCCGCGACATTGTTGTGCAAATAACGAGGGGGGCCGCGCACGCGCCCGCTAGAAAACGCCTCGGCTGGCAAATCGCATTAGCGGCACGTCGATCGAGTCAATCGTCAAACGGCCGGATCAATATTCAAATTCGACCCTGTTGACAAACGGATTTACATACAAACCTCGTCTACGCGGCTAGAATCGATTAGCGAGGCGTTCGCTTGTCGTTGATTGAGCCGAGCCGTGGCTCCTTCTGTTCTGTGTATGCCTTTCGCGCTGATTCCCTTAAGAATCCTGCTTCGATCGTAACGAGTTTCGCCGCTGATTGTCGTTTACTCTCCGCTGCCACCGAATCACGAGTCGCCGACTCATGAACAGTAGTCTCTTTGAAAGGAGGAATGGTAAGTCTGAGAATGGGGAAATTAAAGAACTACGTTTCGTAGAGGCACCCTGGATGTTCCATTGAAACTGATGGTCTTCAGAGTTCGTGGAATAAGTTATTAGAAAAGGCAGCGGACGAGGTACAAGTGGATTATTTTCTGAATCGAAGGGACCCACGTGCAGGGGTAAAGAGTACAGTGGTTGGCCACCTAACAGTGATTGGCCCTATTTTGAGGAATAAAAAAATATAAATAAATACCAATGTTATACTTTTTTTAATGAACATATTCATATTCCTTGTACTTTCTTGCTTCGGATGTAATCAATATTTCTTCACTCATTATATACTGTGATTATATTTAAAAGCAGATAGGATGACTCCGCTTTGCAGCTTGAAAATTACAGCGATTCAATCAAAAAATCATAAGAGTACAGTTGAAAGGTTTTGAATATTTTAATGTATTTGTGATATCTATATCTCTCATATTCTGTATATATTGATAAATAAATGTTAAAACTTTATTAAAAATTTATTTGTTAAAATTATACACATATATTATGAAAATTACGGGGGGGGGGGGGCAACAACTGCCATATGAATAATGTTGAATGGCAATAATTGGCCGGGCGGCCGGCGACTATTTTATAACCATGATAACGGTAAAACAGTTATTGGTAATTCTTAAAAAAGATTCAACATCGACATAATTATAGTACAATTAAATAAAAAGAAGAAGTACTATTAGGTATGTTACATTGTATAGTTAAAATTTAAGTTTCTTGTGATTTGAATTTTAATTGGTGTATTCAAATTCAATTTTATTATTAAATTTATTTAATTAAATTGGAATTAAAAATGAAATTTGATTGAATTAATTGGATTATTAAAATTTAATTTAATTACTGAATTTATTTAATTAAATTGAAGTTAAAAATTAAATTGCGATTACCGAGTTGATAAATTGTATAAATTTTGAATTTTTTAGTAGAACTGAACTACCCTACAGTAAAAAATGCCAAAAGTAAAAAACGGTGATAAATATGGGAAAAAATATACAGATGGACAAATCATACAAGCATACATAAGATATATCCATTTTTATTGAATATTATTAATCCCATTTCTATCATCAAATCATACAACATTTTCTTTTAGGTTATATTATCTGTCAAATAGCGCCCAATCACTGTCGAACCAATCGGACAACTACTGTCATGACCATGCCAATAACTATATTTCTTCGTAGTCAACACATTTTTTGTATATTTTTATAAATTCTTGCTTCTTTTATAAACTCTATTTATTTTTAGATTCTTAGGGCTGTTTCGTACTTATTTATATTGATTTTCATTTCAAATTTACTAAATTCACATTTCTAATTCACTATTTATGTGACAGTCTTACTTAAGTGGCCAACCATTGTACTCTTTACCCTACTACTGCCTCCTCCCGGAAGAACATTCTGGAAGACCCCTAATGCACTTTCCCAACGCCAAGTAGACAAATCACCACTGACGATCACCGACGACCAGGCAGATGAGGTGCCACTAGTACATTCCCCCCAGGGAAACTAGGCCACTCGTAAATAGCTGTCTTCCCCGTACCAAAGTGGACAAGTCGCTACTAATGTCCTTCCCAGGGAAGAAAATGGACCACTGATGGCCCTCCGCCGAGGCAAACTGTCTTCGAAGCCATTGATACCTCTCGCTATACAGTAAAACAGGCAACTTTCCACCTCTGCTTTCCCCAACGAGATAAAGTTCCCCGTTTGTAACCGCATGCCAACAACGTTCATGGATGATCCACGAGCCTCGATACCTCTATTCGATATGGACGTGCCAGTTACCATGCTGGATTTAAGTGAACACACACGTCAAGGTATCATGTGACGAGCACAGGCACGTACGTACATGCGTATACACGTTCCCCGTGATCATCAAATACCACAGACTGCTCGCGTTCAGATTCGCAGCTTTGATACACGCCAGAAGATCTAGGATCTCGCGCGAGGCGATGCCGCCGGCGATTTATCAAGCCGTCGTGTACAAAGGGCATTGTGGACCTTGAAAATATTGTCGGCGGCTGCCAGGTTGAACAATCGCGACGGCGACGAATCGCTGTGAATCAGACGTTAATTATTATAGGCCGCTAATTAAAACGTCATTCGCGGTCCGAGTGGCTTCAACAGATAAGCTATTTTATGGCCGGCGGAGGTGCGCCCGTCGTAATAAATTCCTTCATCGATAATTATTCTTTCCTTTTCATTAGGCGGCCGGTGATTTATTGTCCGGCCGCGAAACAATGAAGCGGTTCAAGTAATGCTCGACGCCCGGCACAAATTATTTGCAGTTGACGTTATTGCGGTGAAACGGTAGCGCCGGGCGTTTGAATTTTAATGGGCCGCGCTTTACGAACATATTGTTTCCGTTAATACAACAGGGAAATTCGTGTAAACAGACGGATACAAAGGGCTTTATTAAAGAGCTATGATGAAAATACCGACGTGGAGGGACGAAACATTTTGATGTCGTAGAACCGTGTTTCATTCTCGTGGAATGATCGTTGACATTTTTAAAAAACAAAAAAAAAATAATAACCAGATTATCCTATCAGAGTTAACGCGAACAATGTTTCTTTCCACGGTTGGCACAGCGTGCTGCTTCTATTTTCCTGAATTTCGCTTTTTTTTTTGTTTATAGCCAGAAACAAAGGTTTTCGAATGGTTGAACAATAGAGTAGGTTTTCCGGCAGTGTTTTCTGTAAAAACGGATCATATTTTCGCCGATTGGTAAACAATTCTCCTTCCGTCACAGTAAAAGCATCGTTCACGCGCCGATTGTTTGGATTCCGGAGTGATTTTGCTTCGTAAAAGGGAGTGCTTTGAAAAATATTACGGCGTGCGACGTGTTGCCTGTGGAAGAGGAGTTTCTTCAAACTATCACCCAAGTACTTTTCTATCTCCTACTGTTCTACAGTACTCAAGACACTGTACCTATTCCTATTTGCCACGTGTTATCAGATCTAAGATCCCAAGCCTCCGGAGCAAAAAGCTGCGCATTCACTAGGCAACCTACAGCACCAATTCAGATTCACTCCAGCACGAGTTCAGTCCCAATTCTACACCATTTCCAACTCGCACTAAGTAGTCCGCTTGCATACTCCACCAGCTGCAGTTCTTGCTACTTCAATTCTATACGAGTGCAATACCAGTTAGGGGAAAGGTGGGATAGTTGATCACAGTTTTGCTATTTTATTAAAATAATAATAATGCTTTGCTTTGTTTCTATTTAATTACTTAAGTTGCGATTCTGAGAGTATTCTCAATATACTTGTACAAATTTGAGAGGTGAAAACTAATTTTAATGACTGAATTTAAACATTTTCCGGCAGCGACGTTATGCACAAGTATCCCCCATTAAAGGGGAGACTTGATCAAAAGGTTTGAGAGACTTGATCAGTGAACTTTAAGAGTAAATAACACATTAATTTTCTAAAAAATATTTATTATCTTACTCAATAACACGACATGAAGGGAATATCATAAATGGAAAGTAAACTACAACTAACTTGAAAGAATTACTGAAAAAATAAAACCGAAGAATGACATGAAACTCTATGACATAAAACAACATAAATGCATTCTTAAAAGACATTTTCACTTATTGTTAGATATCATTTAATTCAGATGATGATGAAGAAAAGATTTTCCTTTCTCACTTTCTTTGCCGTATTTTTCTGTTTCATTAGCCGTTCTATGGTTTTTTCTGGGGCTTTTCACCTGTTCTAGTATCCCACCTCACATACTGATCAAGTATCCCTCAATGCACTCGATTTGAAAAAGGTGAAAAACTAAACATACCTTAAATATTTAGCTCAATCAATAAATAGCATTAATAGACCAGAAATGTTTGTTTTTACTTAATATATTTTAAATCGTTGAAAATGCAACATTCAGTCCAAAAGGAGGAAGATCAAGGTGACCGAAATATTTACTTTTCGGTTGCAAATAAGATCGAAGCTACTAACTACATTATTCTATGCTCCCGAAAGAAAACTGCAACATGAAGTGTTGCGATAATGCAAACATTACCACGATAACGCGACAGCAGGCACAAATTACCAATATATTAATTAAAAAGCTGGCGTGATCATGTATCCCTGATGATCAACTATCCCACCTTTCCCCTACCCCTAACTGCACCCCCATTCCTTCGCCTTCGATTCCAAGTGGAATTCAATTAATAAAACCGAAACTCCGTGCTCGCTGTGCCGACGAAAGAAAATTCTTCCACGCGGTCTGTCGACCGCCGCGTGTCCGCTGCATCCGCCGGGGATTAGAGGACGCAACGCCGATTGATCACATCCGCCAGGCAAGTCGAGGAACAGCCGCCATTTGATGGCAGAGGCCCACGGAATGCCCGACACTTGGCCGATTCGGAGGCGAATATGTAATCAGCCGGCGGGCGGGCGTTTAGAATTACCGGTGCATTGAGATGCAGCCCGCGTTCCCCGTGGCGGATGCAAGCGCAGCCCGTGTAAGAACGCTGCTAAAAGGGGCTGAAGTGTGAGCTTGCCCTCGGAACTGGGATCCCCTTGCCTCGAGCAGTTCCCATTCGTGCCTCCTTTATTCCCGAACGAGGCCGCCCACTAACGGGGATCGAAAATTTCCGAGGGAACCCGTCGGCACGAACCGCCTCGATGGTCTCGTAACTTCACCCACCCCTGCCCGGCTGGCCGAAATCTGCGTCAAAATTCCGCTGAAATTCCGTCAATCGGGATTTCGAATTTTACGCCGGGGAAACGTTAAGGGGATAGCCTTTTCTCTGCGTGTAGCTTCTCGGGGCTACTGTTTGGACAAAATTCAGTGGTCACTTTGGGTTGTCGAGTTCACTGTGAACTAGAGAAGGGGAGATTTAATTTTTTTAGTTTGACGAAGTTGCTTCTGTATTTGGGACGTGAGAAAGGTGATGCTGCAGGTTTGTGAGATCTGTTGGAAAGACAAAGAGGTTAGGTGGAGTTCCAGGGGTAGTCAGATTGTAGGGATTTCTTATTATTGTTATATACCTAGTGCTTTGTAATTTTACTGTATTTTAACTTCATTCTGTAATTTTGTGGTTCAAGCGGTTAAATCATTTTTCTTGATACTCGAGCTCAGATCAGAGAAACGCGCACCTTCGACCCGTTTCGTTAACAGCCGCGCAACCGTCACGTTATTAAGGAATTTTCCCGCGCAATGGCTTGGGCAATTTCGTGGTTTCGTTCCCGCTGCAATCATCCTCGCGTTATTCGAGATTGCATCCGGACGACGTTAAATCCACCGACGAAATTCGCGCGCTCGTTGGAGCATAACACTTCTAGGAAATCGACGTCTACTTTCGCGAGTCGATGGCTTATTGTCGATTCGATTCTGGCCCCTGGCCGGCTACCACTTTAACACAGACGTTAAATCAATAATTACACTCGATCGCCTCGCAAAAGCTTGTGACGTTCGGGGCGCAAATGTTCCTGATTCTTCGGAACGAGAAATATAGCAGGACACAACAAATACACGGGAAATGTATCGCCTAATGCGACTTTGAGGCGCGGAAATAAACCGTGGCGTTGAACGTGCAACGTGTCACCAGTAATTCTGCCACAATTACAAAATATCTGGACCAGCCGCGGCCACTGTAATGTGTAATTAATGACCGATAAACGTTTGCTTGATCTAGGACCGCCGGTAAACTCGGACTGTTACCCCGGCGTTAATTAACAGTAAATTCAAATTAGCGCGCATTATTGCGCGATTAATATCGGGAGTTGATTGATGCGCGCGCATGACGAACGTGGCGCGTCCGAATTAAATCTCTAATATCGCTTACAATAGCCTCGCTCGCGATCCGAGCGTGCAACGACCGTTGAATTTCCATTAAGTATCGAAATGTACAGGCTAATAACAATAATGCCGCGTATTTTATCTCGGCTGAAATTGAAGTTGGATCAAGGCAATCATCTCGAAAGACATCTGTGCACGCGGGAAATAGCAAATAACTTAAACGGAAGCATGGAAGTACGAGTTAGAATAACATTAAGTTGCTCTTCTACACCACCTTTTCGAATTTGAATTTGTTTCTCAGCTTTGTGTGAAGAATTAGGTAATGAAGGAGTAGGGTGGTGAGTATTGAATGACTTCAAGTACCCAATTTATCTTGATTCTACTGTAAGTTCAAAAGAAATCCTTTATCAGAACATTTGAACAGTTTTGTTAATCCAGCATTTTCCTTAGCTTTATCGAGAAGCCGTGTTAAGGGGCGTATACAAAACGTCTTGATAAAGTTCATTTCACTTTTTCGCCGTTCCTTTTCTTTCTTTAATTTTCATTCTACCCGACTCAAGTGTGCGTTCTCGTGGTAATGCGGTAGCTGTTGTATAGTGTATCTATTTAAAATTCTCATGAATATTCCGCGAGAGGAATGATGTTAAATACTTGGCGGGAAAACTGTTATTCGACTTAATCCTTTTGCTGCATAATTTATAATTTCACGAGTGCTGGACAGGGAGCTTCTCGCTCTGAGGCCAACGTTTATATTAAAACTCTTTAATTCGCGACGTTTGAAAGGTAAAACAACTTTTTCCACGTAGTTACGAACTCTTTATACGACCGTGGGCGGCAGCATCTTCGCGAGAGACCCCTGGCGTTGTCCCGCAACGTGAAACGTACATTTTTTTCGAAACTCCACTCGCTACTTCCAAACGAAATTTTCAGGGCAAACTTTAAGTGGAATCTTCTTGTTATCGCCCATGGAGATAAGTTTCTGGCTCCAGTCGCCGATTCGCGGGATTATCACCTGTCTCTGCTGATTCGTCTTCAGAACTCCTTGATTGTGAGTCAACTTTTGATGACAAAGACACGGGGATGACTTCGGTTCGTTCTGACGCTAATTTCAACGAACAGCACATTAGCTTCTGCCTGGGACAGAATTTTCACTAGGAACTCCGAAACTAAAGCTGGCAATTTGCGCGTTTGGGGGTTGAAATCTGATATAAAGTGTGCCAAAGGGAACAAATTTGTGTGATCATGGATTAAATCCTGTGGGTACCTTCATCCTCTGATCGAGAAAATTACGAGGAAACGAAAGAAATTCATCCTCAAAATTTTGAAGACAACGCCATTTTTATAGACCCTTTGTAAGACTCCGAAACAAATGTACAATCAATTATGAATGTTCTAAGCAACGCCACTGTGAAGAATCAATCCCCTCAGATGTCTAACTCACCCAGGAGATCTTTAGAAAGTAGGGGAGACCGAGGCTGGTAGGCCAGTTATTCAGTTTTTGATTTTTAATAAATTATGTGGGCGAAATATCATTAAACCGGGTAGTATATTTGTTAGGGCATACATTTGGCTATCTAATTAAATTATTAATGTTGACTCAATGTGACAACAATTAAGGTATTTAAATGTTTTTCTAACACCTTCCATGCTGGTCAACCAGCCCCATTATCGGGGTTGGTTGACTTACAGTATGGGGTAGGTTGACTATATGTAGGTACAATCAATTAAGAAAATGTTATTAGTAACTTATCTCAGTGGTAATAAAATAAGACATATCACAAGAGTTGTTTCATTATAAAATATTAATTTCCTTCTTTCATATTTTAACCCTTCGTTGATACTCTGAGTGTGAGCCACCCATAAGCTGATTTTGACGCTCTGTACCTTCCATATGCAAAATAAATACCTTTTTTTTTCAAAACCGACGTATAAACTATTTTTTCTCTAAAACTATTATATCCGAGCAACAACTCGGTAGATTTTTAGCTTCTAATATTGAAATGTTTAAAAGTTACAATTTTTTAAAGATTTTCTTGGTTTTTACTAGACGTGTGGTAACCTAGAATTTTTTTACAGAAACTATCGTTAAATTTCAATAAAAAAGCTATTGGAATACATTCTAGAGACCTTAAAACTGACCCATGATTTTTTTTTATAGCGATTGGATTCTTTAAATGAGAATGGCAGTCGTTCAAACATTGCTTTGGGTGTGAGCCACCCAGGTATGTCAAAGTTGATCGAAAAAGGAGGTGTGTCAACGAAGGGTTAATAATAAGCTGAAAAATTTTTCAACTTAAACATTAATTATAATGTATTTATAACATAGTGAAATTGAAACAAAAAATAAAAATCGCTTTATGAATAACAAAATAGCAATTTAAACCTTATTAGTCAACCAGCCCCGACCGATCATTTTGACTTCAATAATCTATATAACCTTAAATTATTTATGTATATACAAAAATACTATGTCAATAGATCGTCTAATAAACAAACTTAAAAGTAGTCCCTTAACATTTATTCTATTATAACTATGTAGAGCGTGAAAAAATAAAATCTTTAAGAAAAAATATTTACTTCCATAGTCAATTTTTCGACAAATGCTGATAACTGTTAAAAAAACGTGCGATCGCGGGGTCTGACATAAATGCATAGCACAGTAGAAGTGACTTCTTTCTACAGTGAATGTTTCCGCAATAGAGTATATCTCGGTGCAAAATTATTAACAATTAGTCAACCTACCCCTTGAGACAACCAGCCCCGGTCTCCCCTACCTTGGAAGACCCCAGCGTCGTACTTGCATCCCTTAATTCGAATCTGGCGAATTCTACACGGATGATCGTGCTCGTGCCGGGCAAATTGTGCGGCACAGAGAATTGGAATGTAGAATAGAAAACAACGATATAAAGGGGGCACAGTGTTGGCCGTTGCATTGTCCGGCATCGTTCTTCCCGGTGCAAAGGATTCTCGAAACGCAGTTAACTGCTTGGAAACCTTCTCGTTAAGAGGCTTTCCGCGACAAAGCGGCTTTCTATTACGCGTCAACAGGGGACGGAGCCGGGAAATACATTGTTTTTCCCTGAGGGATGAGATTTCCTCTTGCTTTGGAAATCCATCTAATGGGTTCCTGAACGAGCAAACCGCACGAAAGAAATCCGAACCGTTTGGCCCCGCAATCGTGTCCCCGCGATCGTAAAATCCCATCGGGTCAAGCAGCCGTTCCTCGACATCCGTTCGCGTGTCTGCTTGCCCGCGAGGAAAGTGAAATGCCTCGTTAAAGGAACGGAAAGAGTTCTTAGACAATCCAGAAAGGCCCTGGCATTGAGCATTGAACGGTAGCGCTTGATACCTTTCACTTTGTACAGAGGAAAAGGAAGCTCGAAGCTGAGAAAACGTTAGCCAAATTCGTTTCAGACGCGATCCAAGATCAACAGAGTTCAATAGGCTAATTTTGAAAACAATTCCAACACACTTTCTAACTCCTTTCATTGCCTACTTGCCCTCGACGTCTGACTTTTCGTCTTCCACTTTCCCTTTCAGCTTGCCTCGCTCTATCAGCTTGATCCTTCCCGTCCTCCACCCCCTAGTTCCCTAGTAGCATGATCGCGCGCGTGCAGCGTCCAAATAAACTGGGTATCGATCCCGAAACCACCGACAGCACTAGGGGGACATTTATCGGGTTGGAACACTTGTTTAGCATATACCACGCTGCTCCGTCATTATCATAATGCGCCGGTGGCCAACGATGATCCATTCCGTTTCCGTCTAGCAACGCTCCCGTATAAATAGTAATCGCCTGCGCGCGGCCGAATGCGCCGGCATGTTGATCGTTAATGTAACGAACAGGGTGCCGACAATCTCGTAATTTTCGTTATTCGTCACTGTTGACACGGGATATTTACCTACCGCGCGTTCACAATCAACCGCCGAGCAAACACGTCACGCGATACGTGATTATCGCCACCCTAATCACGCTCGCTTCGACACGCGGGCACGCGTCCCCTTTGATCAGTTGATCAACTTCCGTTTACTGTTCAACTTGGAGTTCAATCGGAACTGGAGAAATTAAGTGATGGGGGACAGGTGCTCGATGACCTCCAGCGGCCAATATTTCCTTGAGTATATCGTGCTTTCTGCTTCTAAATGCTGAGCTACGGTTGGTCTTATTTTCCTCTTCACTCGCTAATCATTTATACTCGCAGAATTTATTGCATCCGCGTACACTCGTGCGGTAACAGTGTCACAAGCACCGAGAAGGTGGGTCAGCTATCAGCAAATGGAACGGAGAACTGCCGCGCTGCGACTATCCCGATGCGGGGTACGATTTTTAATGAATGCTGCAGTGTCATGTCAGGAATGTTTCGTGTATGAAATTCCGTTCGAAACTACTCCTGTTTCAGCATGAGGTACATAGCAATACCTTCTACGTCAGTGGCTGTTTGCTTCGTGCATCCGTGCACAGTTCTCTGTCCATGTTGGCGACCGTTCTACAGTTTTAATAATGTTTCCCGTTCCGGTGATATTAAATTGCGAATATCAACCCTTAACTCGTTATAACGTTGCATCTCCGCGATATTTCCCTCTTTCACCCGGTCGTTTTGGAATTCGTTCCGTGTTTCTTTGAAGTCGCGACAATTCCGCTCTATCTCTCGTAAATTGACATTTAAATCCCGCGGGAAAAGCGTGGAAGTACGGGTTCCCGAGTTTTATCGAAGCTACGCAGCAGACAGCGTAGATTGGTTTTAGATACAATTTCACTAGCGCTTGTAAATGAAAATAATCGCTCTTCAAAGGGTCCACCAAAATGGCAGCTGAATCATATTCCGCCCCGTACAATAATCTCCAAAGAAATAATCGAAATGACAGTGCAAACATTTATATTATTTCGGGATTGCACCAATAACCTGCGAGCCTGTAGAAACCTACGTTTAGCCAGAGGTATCTACGTTCCCGGAAAAAAAGGAATTCTTTGAGCTTTCAACAGCGAAGGCAAGCTCACGAAGCAAGTATGTGAAGAACGCCATAGACAGTTTTGAAATTTGCAGATTTCATGCTACTCGAAAGGGGAATTTCGGAATACGTAACCAAAGAGAATTCCAGCGATTGTTCCCGACGGTATTGGACCCTTTGCCGTGTCCGCGGTTTTGTTGCGCCGTTTTGCTTTCGAAACTTCGCCAGGGAAATGTTTTGAACTTTTACTCATCGACGGCGGCGCGACAACCCTGTTTCCATCGATCAATTAAGTGGAGAACGGCATGGGGCTGACACTCCCCGTGAAAAATGATTTAGATGCTGCAGGCAGCGAGGTAGGAATAAAACCTATTACATAAACCAGAGGGCTGTAATGCCCTTACCCCGATAAAGTATAAATAATCAATTACGAGCTTTAATATTCCCTGCCCATGAAAGACTGAAAGATAATTTAGGTAATTAAGAAGATCCCCGCGATTAAAAAGTCTAACGAAAGAAAAAAAGTCGAATGAAACGTTCCCCTTCGATCGTCCCTCAATTTTATATTCTCATACAAAAATTCTCTTCGATCTCGCATTAAAATAATCTTCCTGTTAAATGCATTATTACAAATCCCCTGTGTTAAACAATTTGCCATACCCAACCCAGTAATCACAGATTACTACATCAAACTTAATAATCGCTTCCACATGGGCTTTCACAGTGATTGGTAATTACAGAAAATTAAATTCTACTGCGTATTCCACTCTGATATTACAAACTCCATTGTTCGCGTGCGTGTGTAAAGAGTTACAATGCCGAAATTGTATCAAAACGTTTCGTACGTTTCGCTCACCCACCCCATATGGAAGTGGAATTTTTCCTCAACGGTTGCCACGGGCAGAGTTTCGAGAGCAAGGCAAAAGTTACGGCTTCGAAGGGTATATACGCTCGATGATCGTTCACGTTCTTATCTCGGAGCCAACGCACGAATGCCCTGTCTGTCGCGGGAGATTCGGTTGACGTGTCGTAGAGGGATTTAGCAGAATTACCGTGACCCCGTGCAACATAATGGATCGGTCAGGTGTACCGATAGCTAATTTCCTCGACATTATCTCTTCGTAGCACGCTTACCACGAACGACAGTCGCTGCCACGAGCCTGACAGCACGAGAAATTCGTCCAACAATACGCTGCCGTCTGCTCGAGCGTCTTTGCCCAACGGACCTGTTGGCCCACCGATTCGAACAAACTGTCTCAGACATGGAAATCTCTTCGCCACCCAGTCAGCCAGCGGAACTAATCGCGTCTCTATCGCGAGAATGTGCGCAAGATAATATTCTCCTCATCTGGGAAACTCGCTGATAAACAACGATACGATCAAGTGAAATGATTACGAAACAAACTCGTCTCGGTACATGTACTCCCCGATCTCCGTTCAAGCCGTCGAATTTCAATTGCAAAGTTTCTATCCATAAAGACTGAGGGCTTTACGGGAAATTCTCTAGTTGTGCCTCTCAAAGTAGATTTCAAATGATAATCGAATCTTCAAACTGAAATCCAACTTGCAAGCACACTCCACTTACTTCACCTCAAAACTTCCGTACTTCGATCGGCTTTAATTCGTTTCGGTTCGCCCAGTTTCCCAGCAGTCGTCGCATTTAAGCCCTGCCGTTGTATCGAGCATAGATCAATCGCGTATCTTTGAGACGCGACTAATGCCGGCCGAAATAAACAGTGGACAAAAGCCATTCTTCCTACTGTATCGTTTACAAATCCCTAAAAGCGGCCATACAACGTTTGCCCCGTGTTCGGCTCGCAATCACCGGGAGCCGCCGCTCCCGTTTAATTGTTCCAGCCGCGCGCTATTTATCCTCTGCCGATGATCTCCTTTCAGCGGGCACAAAGAAGCCAGGGGCGCTTGGCCACAATGGGCGAACATTATCAGTGGCACAGTTTTACGATGGCTGGCGTGCCTCGCGAACAGCCGACGGCCCCCCGATCGAAGTATCGCGAAGATGATTCGATCGTTCGACTGCGCCTGGCGTCTGTCTTACGTGTGAATGCACCCCCGTTGATAAGGGCGCTATTATACGCGCGTACCTTCAATGCGATCGCACGGCAGACGCGTCTCCACGCGTCTGATCGCCTCTGAATAGATGCCGGCTGCCTGTGTGCACTGTACAGAGCCGGGCCGCGTGCACGTTCGTCACATCGGCAGCCCCTAATGAAATTCTGTTACAAATTCGCTGGCAAACACGCGCGCGTCACCGTCAGGCATTTCTCAGCCCTTTCGGCCCGTCTGCGCCTGGGAAAATTCAATATCTTCGGGCACGTTCGATCTATCAAACGGCAAACCGCGGGCACGCCTGTCCTGGCCACCTTCGTTCGCCGTGAAATATTTCCGGCTACGTCGTCCGTGTACAGCACGAGGGTTATCCGCGAGGAAACCATCGCCGGGGATATTGCTTTTGTTCTGTTGGCCAGCTGGCACTGTTTCCACCATCCGCGCGGGGCTCTTTCTGGAGTGAAAGGATAGGTGGGACTTACAAGGAGAGTATTTTAGGTGTCCGCCTCCGATCATTTCGATTTTTGGATATGTTATAGAGGACCGAAAAATAAGAAATACGTGTTTTTTTATTTTTCCCCGTTTTCACATTTGGGGGGTGAAAACTGCGTTCAAAGTTAGGGTTGAAAAATCATTTTTGTGGAATATCTCGAGAACTATTAGAGATAGGGGAATAGTGTCAATGGACGAATTTTGTGTCTTTGAATGCGAAATATGACTGACACACCAGATTTTCAAAAAGTCCATTTTTTTCACAAAAATGATTTTTCAACCCTAACTTTGAACGCAGTTTTCACCCCCCAAATATGGAAACGGGGAAAAATAAAAAAACACGTATTTCTTATTTTTCGGTCCTCTATAACATATCCAAAAATCAAAATGATCGGAGGCGGACACCTAAAATACTCTCCTTGTTAGATGCGTCTGGGAACCGCGGATACGTGTGGTGTTTCGGAGGGAGGTCGGATCGTTAATGATCGTTAGATGGGGTGTGTGGTCCTGGGAGGAGATTGGAAGAATGGCGTGATGAGGGGTGAGGGATTTTGGAAGGTGGGAAATACTTGGGTTGCGGGTGATTATTTGTTTAATTACTCAGTGGATCTAGGTAAGAGGATCAGGCTGGGTTGTGGAGTTTTAGATGAGAAGAGCACTGAATATGGGACAAAGGTGGCACGTATTGGGCTGAAAGTGAAAGTTTCCGACGGGGAAGGAATTTAATGATTTATGAAGATTTGTGAGGAAGAAGATTCTGTTTTGTTGTAATAGAAGGCTGGTCCCTCGATATGAAAGGGCTGTAGGGATTGCGGAGGAACTAATAAGTCGATATCAATGAACAAAAATGGAAAGAAAAACGATGGACGTTTCGTCGTTAATCAAAGGTGGATGAAACGGCGTATCAAGCTGAGCGAAACCGGAGGAAAATTGATTTCGAAGTTTACAGAGCTGTGCAACGAGCAGACGATATGAGAAATGGATTCTCAGTTGCTCTTCCGTGAAATTTTAAAACAAACCAGTGAACTGAATTAAATTGATAATTCCACAAAGCATTCAAATTCCCCTTCCTCCAAAAGGACAACCTTCCAAAATCTACAACGCTAACCACGAATCCAACCACATCGAAGTCTCATAGTAAGCAACAACAGCAATATTTACAATTCTTTATTAAAATTAGAGACCAGGGAAGGGACGCTTCACGGTCCTTCGCAAGCTCACATCCCCGAGCACCCCAACAACGTCCCTTCCCAATAAAAATATTGTGCTCGCGAGTGGGTGGCGAGTGGAAAACGCGCGGAATCTCCGCGGCAGCCCGATAAATCACTGGAAAAAGGGATCGGTTCGCCAGGAAGACGCTGATACGCGAGTCGGTCGTCGCGGGGGAACGAAAATGGTAGACCAGATGTGCCGTTTTGGCAAATCGAGCAGGATCAGAATGCCATCCCTCTCGCGGGCGGGGCGCACGCGGAAGGGTAGGGCCGGAGACAGAGAGAGAGAGAGAGAGAGAGAGAGAGGGAGGGAGGGAGAGAGAGAGAGAGAGAAAGAGAGAGTGGAGAAGCCAGTTCGAATTCTCAATATGCCAGCATGACTTCGCGTCTGGCATGAGCCACCGTTCACGCGGAATCTTATTGAAAGGAGAGATAGGAGTAAGGTGAGCCTCCTCATCCTCCACCTGTTCCCTCGTCCCCTTTCTTCAAGCCCAGCCAGGGCACCCTCTCCCTTCGCCCTTTCGCCCACACCGCCCCTGTTTCTTCCTCTCTGTCCCTGTTTCTTGCTTTTACACCGCACGATCCGTGCACGCCACGATCCCGCTGCCTTTGTCGAGGCGGGCTTAAAAGATTTATCAACGGACGTCGTCGTGTGTACAGGGGCTTATCTGACGATGTGCTCAGTGGTTCGATCCGTTCTCCAGCGTGTTTCCAATCAAACGTTGCTTACAGCGCAGTATTGAGAGTTCTGGCGAGACTTGGTAGTTGCAATGCTTCAAGTGTCTCGACGAATTAGGAATTCAAAGTCTGTGGCGCGAGTGGAAGGGTGCCGGGTGCGGGGGGGGGGGGGGGGGGGGGGGGGTGGTGGTAATTTATCAGTGGTTTCTCTCCTTCCAGGCGTCGCGTTACGAGTCGGAGTGGAAGAATACAACGGTCCCAGGCTGGAGCGCGAAATCAATTGCAGGAAAGTCGCCCCTCGCCGTCCTCGGTCTATCACCTATCCGCTGGAAAGCTCGCGCGCGCGCCACTTTATTTCAGCGAGGATTCGCGCGGCCCCCCTGGGGCGTGTGCTGTAAGAAATTTTCGAGGGAAGAGTGCGTTTAGCGGGAGGAGTACATCACCAGGTGACTGTCGTTCACTCAGGGGAGATCTGTTCCATCTCCAGCTTCACATCCCCTTCTTCTGCTCCGCGAGGACTTACGGGCTACGGTGACGTCCATATTGCGCTGGGAGAACGGATGACGGCCATTTCTCAACGGCCGAGGCCCGAGAATTGCTTCGTCGGCGATGCTTGCTTGCCATCGGAGGGGAATTTCAGGGGAACGTATGCGTATCCCGGGGATCAATCGATCACCAATTGATAGCGTTGTTTAGGCTCTCCGTTACATCGTGGTGCGTCAACGAGGGGGTGGTTAAGGGGGGAGCCCTATTTAGGACGCTAGGAATGAGGTGATTCTTCGGAATTTTTTTTCTAAGAAACTGTTAAGCGAATCTTTCCCAAACTTTCAGGGTAATTTAGTTCACATTTAAACAATAGAAATTAATTTTTACGTTGCAAAGTGTTCGGTAGAAGTGGAGATATGTGAACACGTTCGTTAGGACTCGGGCGCCGGAGTTGCAAATTGGCGATTCTAATGGTGGCCCCATTTCTTCCCTGAAATAAAAAAATCAAGGATTTTCTTATTTCTAGTATAATTACATTGTCGATGAACCTAACAAACGAGAAAAAAAGTTAAAAATTGACAAATTGGTGGGACTTGAAAGAAAAGGTTACGATTCTGCCCAAAGATATTTCGTACTATTTATGGAAAAAGAGTTATTCAATTCAATTTATTTATCAATGTCTCAGGTTCATCGACAATGTAATTATACTAGAAATAAGAAAATCCTTGGTTTTTTTATTTCAGGGAAGAAATGGGGCCACCATTACAATCGCCAATTTGCAACTCCGGCGCGCGAGTCCTAACGAACGTGTTCATGTATCTCCATTTCTACCGAAGACTTTAAAACGTAAAAATTAAATTTTATTGTCTGACTGTGAACTAAAATACCCTGAAAGTTTTGAAAAGATCCGCTTACCAGTTTCTTAGAAAAAAAATTCCCAAAAATCACCTTATTCCTGCTTAGCGTCCTCAATAGGAGGGATTTCTTTTTTTTCTTCTTAATTCTTTTTTACAGGCCAAGAAAGGAACTACTTCTTTGTTGAAAATCGATGGTTCAACTTTGCAGCGCCGCCATTTTGTCTCATAATAATTTTTCCAAAATCGGGCCCGGTAGCGCCTAGATAATTTCATACTCTATCTGAAGCCTTTCGAATTTTTCATTTCGGATGATTCTGCTACGAGCTACGATGGTCACCGCAAAAAAAAAGTACATCCCGGTCATCGCTTATAACTCTCAAATCTTTTAATATTCTTTAACGCAAAAAATACTGAACTATCCTTTAGATGTACTCTTAACAATAGACGAATAGTTATTAATAAAAGTGTAACGGTTTTCCTAGAAGAAAATCCCAAAGGAGCGCATTGTTTCGACCGCTCTAGGTAGGCGTCCCCCCTTAAGCAAAGAGAGAATAGAAAGAAAATAGCATGTGGGAGACAGTTGTTGTGCGATGATCTTCAAAGAAACCTGTGCAAGCATCCCTGCCATCTGCAATTTTCACTTGCAAAGCAGCTGTATCAAGGTCCAGAGCTCGCGATTCAAAGTTCAAGAATCAAGGTGTAAAATTTTCTATCCCAGATTCGAATGTAATAAATTCATTCTAAAATATACAAATGTTACCATTCTTCCCCAATCCCTGGTCTTCGCTATCCACCCAGCGTGCATCCACCCACCGCAAGATAGCTTCCCGAACAAGTAAATATTGAAACGGGTAAACAATTTCAACAACCAAATACGCCCACGTAAATATCTCCTCGAGCTTGAGTTTTCCATCATTTGCCGCTCGATAACGCTACACGGTTTGCACAGGAGTATCGAACATTTCCTATGCTCCGTCGACTGCGCCTTGGCGAGTAAATAAATTCCAAGCATTAAATCATAATCCGGCCGGAAGGATTGCACGTACACGCCCGTCCGCTACGCGCCGCTGTTTACCAGAAAGGAGTTTACATTTTCGCAGGCGGGAAAAAATTTACACCAACGTTTTATCGGCGTAAAAAAGTCCCGTGGATTTATTCCGTGCCATCGGCGTCGTAAAAATCGAGCACCTTTCCGTCGGCGCTACCTGCGCGCGTTTAGACGCGACCCAGCGGAGCTTGCAACGAGGGGTAGCGACAAACAAAATGCGAGCAATAAACGCCACGGATTGGAAATTTATCGGGGGCCATTAGGAAGAACAAACATCAACGGAAAATTTTGCACAGCCGCGCTCGCACCGGAATCGTCGATGGCGCATCGGGCGAAATTTCTTCATCAATTTGGCCGGTTCATAACGTCCGTTTAAAGTTCGACGCGACCGGCAATGGTAAGGGTATTATTTGCGTGAAATTTGAACCGCGCGAGGAAATTGTTAAATAACCAGAACGCGGGGGGAATTCGATACAATTCGGGGCGAATTAAAAATCGTGAAATATCGCGAACGAGTGAGGCAGGCCAATCAGCGAGCGATTATTTGGAGTATTTGCTGTACGATATGTTATCGTGGGCATGCGTGGATACTGAAGCTTGCCGCGATATTATATCTCGGCGATGTATGGATAATTTTAATGGAACAATTATTCAATAATATTTGCAGGAAGCCGGTAGTCACGCTTCTAAAAAATTATTCCATGCGTGTGCGCGTGGAAGGGCGAAATACCTATTATCGAAACGAAAAACAATCGTGAAACGCTCGCTGGAAATTGCTGGGATATGTGAGTGGAGGTTTGAAATAATTCGATAGTAACGAAATGTGGATACAATTTCCCATCCTGTAACACAATTATACCAAGCAGCCTGGGTATTCAAATTTTCCTGTCATAGAGAATATACCACGCGGTTAAATGCTTATCGTGACTAAGGAATACAATCCCGATCATTATTTACTATCCCAGGATTGCGGGATTTTTTAAAGTCTATCTCGGGATTCCGGGACTAATTTCGGAATTGGGAAATAGAAGATGTTAGTAATTAAAATGATTTATTATGTGTTAAAATTCTAAATCTTTAGTTAAAGTAAATAAACTTACTTTCTATCATTAGTCTGAAACATAAGCTAAAATCATTTTTAACAATAAAAACAGTAGAGGAATGAAGAATAATAAAGTCTCAGTAAGTAGATAATATCAGTAAACCATTATAAAGATTTTTGGAAATGCGAACGAAGAAACAGCAGAGCATCTAAAATACAGGGTAAAGGACCCATATACCGGACAGCCCCCTATTACCGAACACAATATTCATTTTCATGATTTATAAAATCCAGGCTATATAAATTAAAATGTACTATTCTTATAATAATATTTGAAATTATAGTTTTCTAAATAAATTAAGGTTTTCATAATTAATGTAGGTTAAACATGTAAAAAATGTATAGAAATTCTCATTCTCGCAATTATTGGCATTTGACCATTTTCATTATCAAAATGGCTAAGCATCACTTACAGTTAAGAGTCGATATAATAATAATTCAATTGATATAATGTACAAAAATGAATATGTAGTGATAGTACTAGGTTTAATTGATAATAAAAACTGCACATGGAGGTGATTTAATAATATTTTGTGAAATTAAAGCGAATTGGGTCAAATTGTACGACATGTTCAATTACCGGTGATCGATATATGGGTCAATATTCGTGTTGATTTGACAGTTACCGGATGGTCGCGAACGTTCGAAGGATCTAACCTATTTTCGAATCGATCTAGACGTTTACATTAAAGTAACAATATGTGTGAACTTTAAGAGAATTTTTAATATTAAAAATTTTATTGGCAGATCTGAATACGAGTAAAACTATAAGAAAATAATACAGTAAAGATTCGCTTAACAAAGCATTAGACGGTTATAGAAGGAGCACGTGACACGACAAAATTAAAAACAAATATAAGGACAAAAAACCTGGACCAGAGTGTATTTTAACTACTGCTCACGAAAATATTTTAGTTAAGTGAATAATGTAGGTATCTAGACAGTGTCCGGTAGCTCGAGCACGGTGTCCGGGACAGTGTCCGGTAGCTCGGGCACGGTAAATAGTTCTCAAAGTTTAAGTATGTCCGGTAATTACGACAAAATTTTGTTTTACATTTTTAATAATATCTCTTTAATATTTCATTATTTAGTTAAATCGGAGAGTCCTGAACTTACGGAAATGTTTAATAATCAGTTCAATGCAAAAAATTCCCAGAATATATGAAATCTTATGTTGAAATTCCTAAATAACTTTCATGTCATCACTAAATGTCCGGTATATGGGCCGTTTACCCCATATCTACAATGTTTCGACTTTACGTGTTCAGACAAGTTGCGATTTGCAACTCGTGCGATTTCGAAATATTCGGAAAGTGAGAATATTATTGTAAAAATAAATATAGTTTAGTTATATTGGACTTAATATTATTATTTAAATTAATATAATTATTATGAAATGACTATGTTTATTTATTCTGTTTGTTTCTATATTTTTCAGGCGGTCACAAAGTAATTCATATTTTTAAAAAATCATGAATTTCTCGCGATTATTTATATGCAATCCCGGGATTTCTGGAATCCAAAAAACAGCCGGGATACCGTATTCCGGGATTGTATTCCCTAATTAAAACAGAAAATAGAAAGAAACATGTGACTTTATTTTTCGCCTTTTCATCTTCTCAACGCACGCATTCCCCCAGCCACCAGTTCGCTAAATACAAGCACGCGCGTCAATACTTTTGAAATACCTAACTAGGTACAGGGAAAGAAAGACGAGTTGTATTAAAAATTCTGATGCTTCAGTGTTCGAAGTGACACGGATATTCAAGCGTAACATTTACTCGTTTTCGATGTTCGGCGCCATCGAATCGGGAACACGTTACCGACCACGTCAAGTTATCCCGGGCAACAATGGGAAAAACGAGGGAAGACGGAGGTGTCGATGCGAGAAGCGAAGCAGCAGCTGCATCCTGCCGAGTAACGGCCGACGTTATTACACGTACGGACGTGTCTTCGACGAGGTAATAGTCGTTCTAGGTCGCGGTGGCCTCCATTCCGGATCCAAATCTAGAAAGCATTCCGCGGCGAGCATCCCCGCCGCGACGTCTGTCGGGATTCTCGGGCGGTGGTATCGCGACAGAATCGTAAATGTCACGAATCAACGTCAGGCATGAAGTCCTCTCTGGGAAGAGAAACGGAAAAGAGGCGAGAAGCTTGAGGAACAAACGGGGGCGCGGGGAGAGTGAGTAGACGGAGCAGCAGACGAAGAGAGGGTGGTTCTGTTCAAAGGAAGGCCGAGGAACAGAAATCTCGGTTTCTACGGTCACAGGATAACCCGAACCGATGTCACCAGGCGGCAATTCCGACGTCGACCGACCCCACCGAACCAATCTCCAGTTCTGAGTGGATGGGGCGTCGGTGTGAGTCCAGCCCAAGTTCAACTTCATCCGTACATCCCTGCCAGGCCTATTGGATTTATCCGCCTCTCTTTGGCGTGTGTAAGGGGAGGAACAGGGTGAGTCAGCTGATGTTAGAATCTGAGATGCTTGGTCGGGAAGGGCGTGGATATTTAGGAGCGGTTTTTTTTTTTCGTCGAGGTTCAAGTGACTCGTAGGCTGAATGCTGGAATTCGGTCTAGAACAAGTTGAACTTAGCTGTAGGTTCGATGTAAAATCCAACGGGTCTGCCTTCCAGCGAATATACCCGGCGCGTGATCCACTCTAATTCTCACTTATCATTAAATTTCCCCGGCATTAGTATGCCGAAGTGGCGGGTCGACAATTTCTGCGCTAAGAAGGATGATCCCAAATAAGAAAGCAATTCCGCGTCTAATGAGTCCTCGAAGGTAATCCGGAGTTCTGAGCGAACAGAGATTTACGAGCAAGTTGCCTAACTGAACTTCAGCCGTGCGCAAACTACCAACTCGTTTACGTGATCGTCTTTACGCATACATGAATACTAAAGGGCGTGCATGGCGCCGAATGGGGGCGAGAATCACGGTTACTTACAAAACGCGAAAGCTGTACTTAGCTAACGGACGCGATCAGAACCCGTGAACTTTATCAATTACATATCCACTTGGGATCCTCGATGCCAGTAACAACAAGTTGCAAAGCAGACGACAGCCGCCAGCATCCGTCGGCCACTGGCCTCACTTTTCAAACTCCCTTGTCGAATCCTCGATCCCGCTCGTCGAGTGGAAGCAGAACGACCCAGTTCCGTGACCTTTTCCTAGTTGGCACTTTCCTAATTGGCGCGTCTGATAATCGCGCAAGGAGAAAATGAAATTTCGATGCTCGCCGCGTGGAGGGCCGGGGGGATCGATGCTGACGAGCCCTCGACGTGGGATTCGCCAGCTCCGAGTGGCTTGGAGATCTGCCCAAGAGCGGAAGTTAAACTTCGTTCGACCCCGGGCCTATCGGTCAAATATATGCCTGCGGAGGCGTCACGCATCGGGCATATGCCCGCTGGAGCGGTGTTAGCGTAATGCAGAGAGGATTATGCTCTGTTCCAGAAATGGCCGCCGCGAGGGGGACGGGCGGGGGTGGCCGTTGACCCTCTTCGCTGGCCGAGTGTTTTGCCCCCTCCCCGAGGGCTCGACATGTTTCATGCAAATGCTGACGGGATATACAGTAATGCCACTGACGACCGACGAAATAGTTTTCCGATATGATCGTGTTTCGGCAACGATGCCCCACGCTTTTTTTCGCGGCCTCGCCCGATCGGCTGCCTTTGAAACGCGCACCGCAGAAGTGAGCACCGGAATTGTGGAATTCCAGATAAGTGGGAGCTAGCGGCCAGCTGCTGGCTGGCAATAACTCACACCGGACGACTATTCGACCGTGATATCGATACATGATACGAGACACTTGATCTGGTGATCAATGAACCCTTTCAGGGAATTCGAAAATCAATGCGTCGAAGATAAGGTATATGTGATCTTGTGAAAATAATGTGTAAATCAATTTAAGGGGTTATACCACCTTGGCCAGGTCAAGAGATATCGCGTCTTTGGGAACTTATTTCTATGTAAGTGGCGAAAACACTTTTATCGAGAAAATTTTTTCAATGAAGATGGAGACATCTTTCAATAATATACACATTTTTTTTCAAATATCAAAACATTCCGAAAACTTTAAATGCGTTTTTCTCGGAACCAATTTTCCGAAACTGTACACGCTGTAATTTGAGTAAAACTCTATGGATTTTTATAGAATTTTGCACGGATGTTTTTAAATGTATTCTCTATCGTTCGATCGTAAATTTTTTCGATTGGTTGAAAAATAACAAAATAGCTACAGTTTGAAGTAAAAAGCTCATTTCCGTATGTAAGAAAATGGACTTTAATTACGCATAAGTCAGGGAATAATTAAAATATCGAGAGAAAAAATGACGGTCGGACGATAGAGAATACAATTAAAAACATCCGTGCAAAATTCTATAAATAATCCATAGAGTTTTACTCAAATTACAGCGTACACCGTTTCGAAAATCGTGGTTTCAAGAAAAACACATTTAAATTTGTCGGAATGTTTTGATATTGGAAAAAAATTGTATATATTATTCAAAGATGTCTCAATCTTCATTGAAAAATTTTTATCGATAAAACTGTTTTTGTCGCTTAGAAATAAATTCCCAAAGGTGAGATATTTCTTGACCTGGGCAAGGTGGTCTAACCCCTTAATAAAGTATCTGTGCTCCCCCCTCCCTAGATTATGAAAATGGGTACAGAATTTCGGTGCCTGAATTCGGTTCGAAAAATGATTTCACTGAATGCATAAAACATGATGCTGGATACTATACTCCATACGTGGATCATATTTCCCATAAACGTGACGCAAGGAGTATTGTCAACAAGGAGCAGCCGGCAAATGTATAGGCCTGCGGATCTCTGGTATATTCGATCTAATCAAAGTTTAATCTGCCCACCTACCAGATCGACTACGTGTTTACATCCAAAGGTACATCCTCTATATTGAGGTTATATGTTGGGCCAAGCCACAGAGAGGGCTTCAGGTGATGGAAATTGGAACGAGCTTTTAAGGGTGTCTGGTAATCCTTTTAAATCGCCGGTAACCGAGTGACATCTAATAAAAGACACAATTGCTTTCCCCGAGAATAAAATTTAGCTACACTTTGAAAATTCCTTAATAATTCAACGAGATTCCGTGGGAGTTAACCATCGAAGTGGAACGAGACGATTAACGTAATCCATGCCGACGAACGCGCGATCGTTTTAAACATCAAACACCATCAGCAACGGCGAGAATATTGGCTGTAACCGTTTAGTGTTACCTGGTGAACCGTATAATTGATTAACCGATTACACTATTAATGGCGATGTCATCGACCGTCCCCTCCACTGCGGTCGTTGCAATTTATCCTAACAGAACGCTTCATCAACCCTTCGTCCCGATATGGCCGTTACACTCGGTCCAGCTGAATCCACAGGATTGGTTAGTAAAAACGTTCAGGGTATGAAAAAGCGCAAGAAACTCATGTTTCACCGAACGCGATCTGACTTGCAGATCGTTCCCTATCCTTTGACGGTGTCCCGTCACGCTCTCGACGATAACATTCGCCCTGTTTAATTGAGAATTCCATCGGCATCGTTTATTCAAGCCCTTATACAAAAGCGAATTAAGCTACCAGGTCCAGAAGGAAATTTCCCAATTAAGAAAACATGTCCCTCAAGTTTCGAAACAGTTGCATCGCGGAGCTCGTCCGACCCGAGTCTCCGAATTCGTTAACGACTTCGGGCAACTGCGATAAATCCGTGTTGAACCGTTTCAGTTGCCTAGCCAGGGCAATAATTACATTCTCGGGATTACAATCGTTGATGCACGATAAACGCCGTCAGGGCCGCTCGAGTGTCACATAAATCATCGATTCCGATGATCGGCTTACGGGAACTTCCAGCCGTCCCAAGTTTATAATTATATTCCGCGCCGCGCAACTTCCCGGCAACTTTGAGTTTATAGGAAAGCTCTGGCACCTAAGAAAATTTTACGCCCGATGGAATACACCGAGGCAGAATAATCGATCGGTGTCTGGATGAGCCTGGGATACGAAGGAGAACAGATGTGCTGAGCGATTACCAGGTATAACTGCGTTACGCTGTCCTGCGGCACGTAGATCGTTGATCCAGAGGATGCCGGTGACTATCCCATTAACCAGCCTCGTTAGCTCAATTCTATTATCGTTACGCTGGCCAATGTCGATGAATTTTATCAGTGGCTGGCCAGGAAAGAACCGGGCAGGCGCGATAACCGGCGACGATAACGCGTTAAACCTAGCAGGCCGCGGAGAATCACGTCACATGCAGAGAATCATCTCACGTGCCGTATTAATCCCCGTGGATATATTCGCATATGCGTATAGATCTCCGCGGGCCCGTGACCCAGGGGCGAAAGCACGTGGCCGAAATCGTCCCACCATTATTGGATCCCGTTGTAATCTTGCCCGTGTATCTTGAAGCTGCGGCTTTCCGTTTTGGCGCGGTTCCCGCGACTTCCTCCTGGAAGCTTGTTAGCCGAATTATCCACCCTACCCATCGTCCAACTTTTACCGTCGGATCTACAGTGGCGCGGGAAAATGGGAGCCACCCTTACACGTTCGCCAGCCAGTCGTGTTTACCTCGCCTCTGCAAGACTGCTTCGCTGGGCTACTGACGATGCTTCCTCGTCTTCTTAAACGGACTCACTTAACGCATTTAGGCGGATTACTATGGGGCGGAGTTGGAGAAATTGAAGAGTGAAGGGGGCTATTAATGACTCGTTAATACGAGCGCTCGCACTTGCAGCGTGGGTGAAAGAAGCGGAGGGAAGGAAAGGGATAGGTGAAGATTTACTCTGAATTCTGTATAGATTCTGGATACTAAGTAGTAGACCAGGGGCATGAGGTTGATGGTAGACGGAAATTTTGAGCTCTCAAAAATAAACATTCAGTTTTAGTGAATGGAGTTTCCCGATTTGGAATATGTATATTTTTTTTAAGTATTCATAGTAATTAAGAAATACTGAAAATTATATCTGTAATGGATCTATTTTACTCATTTTATAAAATCCTCTTATTTCAGAATAATTTGCCAAAACCTAGCATCTGTACGTTTTTTGTGGTGCTAAATCTGAAATATGAAGTTATTATTTGTGTAAAAAAAATCCTATTTAAAAAATTCTATGGCCTTTCCTTTTTGAGTTATCTCAAAAAAAAACATTTTTTATTAAGAGAATTACCTTAGGAATTTTTTTTACACAAACAACAACGTCATATTTCAGATTCAGCACCTAAAAAAATATACAGATGCCAGGTTTTAGCCAATTGTTCTTAAACATGAGGATTTTGCCGTTTTTCGCCAACGCCTCAATAACACGAGTAAAATAAGTCCATTGCAAATAATTTTCTGAATTTCTTACTTACTATGAGTACCTACTTTAAAAAAATATATTCCAAATTGGGAAACTCCATTCACCATAAGTGAATGTTTACTTGTGAATTTAAGGGGGTATTCTGGTCTAACGAGGCGGTTTCATCGCGTTATTTCGGAATTTTTTTACAACGAATCCATAAATTGTATTATTATTTAGTTTATTGCTACATGTTTATTGATGTTTCAACTATCTTTACAAATTTTGTCAATAGAAAAAGATGAAAATCAAACGCAGTTGACTGCTTTAAAGTAATGGTGAAAAAAAAACATGGGGTCACGGTGCCCATGATTGGAAACACAAAATGAAAAGAGATTCTTTATCTGTATGCCTGTGGCTATCGTCCCTACCAGAATTATGGTAAAATAATTTGTTTTTAAACTTTCACAGACCTTTAAAGTTAAAAAAATGTGCGAAAATCGAAACTTAATTTTCAAACCGCCGCCATTTGCTTAATTTTCAATATTATTTTATTATTCTGGTAGGGACAATAGCCACAGGCATACAGATGAAGAATCTCTTTCCACTTTTTGTTTCTGACCCCATGTTTTTTTTTCACCATTACTTTAAAGCAGTCAACTGCGTTTGATTTTAATTTTTTTCTATTGAAAAAATTTGTAAAGATAGTTGAAGCATCAATAAACATGTAGCAATAAACTAAATAATAATAAAATTGATGGGTTCTTTGTAAAAAAATTCCGAAATAACGCGACGAAAAATGAAGAGTCCTTGTAGAAACCACTGCAGTACCAAAAATAAAATTCTATAGCGCGTAGGACATTTTCAAATATGATTTGAGTTTCGCAGCTGGGCATATCAAAGCAGATGATTCACTTTCGCACCTCCGTAGCCCAATTGTAATTCTTGAACCCTATCAGGGACCATTTTGAAGCCCAGCTAATTCAGGTGCTCGATCGTTAAACCTGAACACATGAAGGTAGATGGAACTTTTGGGCCTTTGCAGCCTTATGAGAAGCGATGAGAAACTCGCGAGGGAACATGACTCGAGCGTGGGTCAAGTATCTCGTTACGTTCTATCCACCGACGACACCATGGTGGAACGTCCCCCATAGGCGAGACGCCAAAGTCGACCATCGGCGAAGTTTAACGGCAAGTTCCAAAAGTTTACGAGACGTCCGCGTATTTGTCGGGGGGATTCGGGGGTCGCCGAGGCGAGACAGGTTAAACCAAGGCCTGACCCTTTGCCCAGGATCCGACCTGGACCTCCGTGTCGGCCCTGGCCGGAAGTTACTCGACACCCAAGGGAACCACGGGTAACTGCTGCGGAATTGCGTCGCTTCGATGATCACCGACAGCAACCAGGAGCATCGTGTACATGTATCTTGACCATGGCAAACTATCCTCGATACTGGCCAGCCTTAATGCGTTTGTTGCTGCGAATGCGTCCACCTACGTGACAAATTATCGTCGCGCGTGCTGAATGTAGGTCACCTTCCGAGGCTGGGATCAGCCATTGACATTGCAGGCGTTCATCTTCATTCGCGATCCCACGGTAGAATGGTAAGATACTAGGTTTATTCGTTCGAACGTGAAATGGAGAAAAAAAGATCTAGAATTTATGGTTTTGGTGCTCCTGTTTTTTTTTACATTTTTTGCCAACTTTAATATGATTTTACTAGCCATTTTGATAATACTTTTTACTGCTTGCTTGTTTTCTCGAGATTTCTTTGAAATGTATCTAGTTTTCGTTGTTTTTTTTTGTTCCTCTTAAATCGGTGGGAAATCCCGTTCTCCCCAAATGGAAAAGAAACTCGGATCCGCCAATTTTCTTATACCGCCTGTTATTGCGAATGGAAATCGCCGGTCCGTCCCCGCCAATTAATCATTGTCAACCGCGATTCGTTTCCTGTCCCCGCCCAGCTCACTAAATTCGGACCAGACACTGTCAATGAAAACCGAATTGACGACCACGGGTATAACTTTGACTCCCAGCATCCTGCTGGCGATTAATGGATCGCTGGCTTCGTTCTCGGCTTTGTCGAATAAACACTCCATTAATTCCTTACTTCCCGCGCAACCTTCAACTAGACTATTACAATAACGACACACTTTCCTGATTCCGGGATCACCGGATCCTAAAACCGCCAATACCATTCCCCGGCGGCTGCGTCCGAAACCTCCTTGGAAATTCCTCAAGAGCCGTTCTGATTCCCGAAAAGCTAGGCGCCGCAAACGCGTTAGATATAGTAATTCAGAATTTAACAACACAGGGGTGAACGAACGCGGACCGACGTAGCCGCTGGAAGACCAAACGGAGCACGGACCTCGTCAGCGGTTAACAAAATGCGGATGCAAATGAAATCGATCCGGAAGTTCGTGCAGGGCGCAGCGCGAATCCGCAAAAATTTCAGCCAACTTTCTGCTGGCCATTGCCACCAATCCCATTTCGCGGCGGACCGTTATCTACGCGGCGAAATTTCCTCCAGCTGCTTGAGAGCTGGCCAGCCCTGAGTTACCTGGTCAATTAAAATGATAACAATTTTTGTCGGGCAAACTTTTTCCACGTCACACCGATCTCCGCGGCCGCGCTTCGGACTGCTCCTCTCGAGATTCAGCGCGTGGGACGCGCGAGAAATATCCCTTAAACATTCTACGGTCACCGATGACACTATAACACGACAATAAGAGCACCTCCCGTGCTGCAATAAAATTCCTTGGAGTCACGGAAGAATTTTAAGCGCACGAATATGCGGGAGGTATCGAGCCTGTAATAAAACCGTATTTCCTCGCTGTGCCGACCTGGGGGCTATTGTTCTTTACTTTCCAAACGAATACGACCAATAACGGTCAATATCCATTTGTCCGTTTCGCCGACGGTCGCGCGTGCGTGCCCGGGTGTGGCCAAAAAAATGTGGGGCCTCGCCTGAAACCGTTTTAAACCGCTGCCGAACGATGCGATTAGAACGAACCCCGCGGTGCTCTTGCTATTGTGCCCGCGGGAGGGGGAGGATGCGCGATTGATCGATCGCGGCACGGATTTGTACGAGTGCGAGGAAAGCAATTAAGCGCGCCTGCAATATGAATGAGAAAGGTGAAACGTTACCGATGGTCGCGAGTCAACCTCGCGTTATCCAAGATTTCGAGAAACGGCGACCTTCGGACAGGGTCCCGTGACGCGTCGTATCCGATCGCGTGTGAAATAGTTCGTTAAGAAGCACGAACGTTATAAGAAAGGCACGAAACGCGTACGTACACGTTCTCCTTAGCCACGAGTTTCCTCAGTTTTTCTTAGAACCAGCTGCCATCCTTCGTCACGCCAAGCCACCCCCGCAATTCCACATCAGCGCTGGCAAACTTACGGGCTCAGGCTCTCTGTTTGTGGAAAAAACAGGGAGAGGAGGCGGTTTCGATTGTTTAAATCTGTCGGTGCGACGGGGACAGGGGTGAGTCCCAGGGACGGGGCAGCGAAGTACAGCGGGTAACAAAAGGAACACCAGTGGAGGCAGAAATATAGGGGGGAGAGGCCGATAGAGAGGTACACGCGCAGAAATTGCGCGTCATTGTAGCGGAATTCCGCTTAATCCGTTAATCTGTCGGACGTGGCCAGACTCCCACCGACGGTTTACACGTCCGCGTTAATCCGCTAGGAAGTTTCTAGCGGCGGCCGTGTAAAAGCGCCCCGTAATTTGTAAGTGACACAAGGACCAGGCCCTCGAGGACACCCAGCGTGCACCAGTCGATATATGTGTCACGCTGTTTCGCCGTGGCACGGATTAAACCGTGGCGCTGTGTAAATTATCGTGATCCCGTCGACTCGATAAGAGTGATTGGCCCGTGTCTGGGGTCCATTGAATCCAGTCGACAGTCGATTATCGCGCGGCAGCCGATAGACTCGGAAGACGGGTCACCTTTGCTCGCCGATAAATCGTTTTAATCGTCGATCCCCGCCTGGGGATCCACGAAGATCGGCGTCGAGGATGATCGACAGTCCCGAAGATTAACACCGGTTACTTATATAAAACAGTGTCTAAGATATTGGATTTGGTTTTACACAGAGTGTTCACAGAGAAGACGCCAAAATGCTAAGAACGCAGCCTGATTTTGAGAATTTTTTATGCGGGTATAGTAAATGGAATACAACATCTGTTTGAAGGCCGTTATTGTACATACTTTGGAGTATGAACACAATTTTTAAAAAAAAATTTTGATAGAAAATGGCGACGTCACGGCTCAATGAAAGAAGCTTCTTCTGAAACACAGTGTTCCGCGACCGGAAAGATTTCTCCTTCAATTTTTGATCTAGAACAAAATACAAATTTTTTCTTAGTTCTATATAAGATTATCTCGGGAAGTACACGAGGAAATTAAAAAATATTGATTTTTGCAAAAATGATGCGTGATTGAACAGAACACGAAACTGTCACAACCTCGAAATTGTTGAAACGTTTTGTTCAATCACGCACCATTCTTACAAAAAACAGTGTTTTTTAATTTCCTCGGATACTAATTTCCCTAGATAATCTTATACAGAACTCAAAAAATTTTTTTTCTCCAAATCAAAAATTGACGGAGAAATCTTTCACGATCGAGGAACACTGTTTTTCAGAAGAAGCTACTTTTGTTGAGCTGTGGCGCCGCCATTTGATATTAAAAAAACTTTTAAAAATTGTGATCATACTTCAAGGTATGTACAATAAACATCCTCAAACCGATTTTGCATTCCATTAACTATACTCGCATAAAAAATTCTCAAATTCAGATTTCTGTTCCGGGCTCTACAGTGGCATTACTCCTCAAGGGAAATAAAAGGTATCTAATCAATTAATGCAATCCTCATTTGGAAGAGGAACAGGCTTCTATCGGCTGGCATAGAGGCGGGCACGTATTTCGAGCTGAGGACGCAACGTTACAGTGGAACTTTACGATGGACCTCGCGTTTATGGTCCAAGAGGCTGACCACGGACGAATTCGAGCTGTCCGAGCAGCGTATCGATCAACGTGACACACGCACGGAGCCATGGAGGATCGGGCGAGGCCACGACCTCGCATAAAACAATATAATCCAGGTAATAGGATAACAAGCGGCGCGTCTGCCGGTCAACAAGGACAAGTACGGGCGGACGTGCCCCATTTCGCGTGCGAGCGACGAAGCGACCTTCTAATGCGACCACGGCTTCCAAGTGGTTGGACGGTGATTGCGCAATCCCAGGAACCGAGACACGCCGGAAATACGCCGTTCGAGGACTCGTCGAAACCCTCCAATCGAGATGGCGACGATTTCCACGATTTCGTGAACGAGCAAGGAAAAAAGCTGGCCGGAGAGGTCTGGGAATAAGAACAGAGAGAGATCGACGAAGCTATTAGAGTTCCTCCAGCTGACGACGGGGGCCATGCTGCGGAAGCAATCTAATTGCTAGCGCTGTCGTTCCACAATGTCTAACACCTACTTAACAGGCGATGGTGATCAGGAAATTTGAATAATTCCGATCGCAACAGATGATAATATCAATGGCTTCAGAAATTCAGGTCAGCCACCACTTTGGAGGCATGTCTGGCACGTGATGACCTATACTACTTAAAATATACACCGTTCCTAAATAGTAATCGCCCATTTTCAATCTTTCTGATACCAACGCCTGTAAGGTAAATGTACCAATACCCGGACGCTTAAGGGGCTTAAGGGGGAACACCACTGTGACGGCCGGAAATATATGCCATTTTTAAGAATTTTTTTTCAGGAATAATGTACAGTTTTCATAGATAATTTTTATTACCTATCTTTAGTGCGCTGTCTTAAGAAACTATATAAAAATAAATAAATAGAAAAACGTCTATAAATTTTAATATATTAATTAATCTTCTAGACCTCCTCACGCGAGCTGGTCGAATGTGTAACTATGGAACAGCATGTCTGAAATCAAATTTCATTTTTTTTTTATAAACTATATGAGTGTAGTTTCCGTTGTACGTACCGATTTCTTAAACAAATTATTTTTGTAAAAATGGTGCGCTTTAGAAGAAAAGTTTCGAAAATCCGCGAATAAGATGGACAGTTTTCCGAGCGTATTTCAAAAAATTTGTTTTCAATAAAACAATCCGTACGTACAACGGAAACTACACTCATATTGTTTATAAAAAAAAAATTAAATTTGATTTCGGACATGCTGTTCCATAGTTACACATTCGACCAGCTCGCGTGGGTGGGTCTAGAAGATTAATTAATATATTAAAATTTATGGGTGTTTTTCTATTTTTTTTTTGTATAGTCTCTTAAGACAGTGTACTAAAGATAGGTAATAAAAATTTGCTATGAAAACTGTAAATTATTCCTGAAAAAAAATTCTTAAAAATGGCTTATTTTTCCGGCCGTCACAGTGGTGTTCCCCCTTAAGGAATAGCGGCAAAGTTTGTCTCCTAATTTAATTTGTAAAACCATCATGAAATAAAAAAATGTTGTTGAAATGTGGAAGATAACACAATATTATACTATCGGAAACTGAAAAAAGAAGTTTATGTATTATAATAGACGTATTTATTAGTGAAAATACGAAAACATGCAGATGTCCCAGTAACTGGACAACCTAAAACTGCATGTCCCAATACCTGAATTATATCGTCCCAGTAAGCGGACAACCTAAAAATTCAAGTCTGAATTATGTACATTCACGAAATTCTTGTACCAGTAAATAAACTTAGAATTGTTTAAAAAAAATTTAATTTTCTTGCAACTTTAACCATCTTGAACTGAATTTAAATCTATTTACTATTATAATAATGTATTATTATAATATATAAATAAGAAATGCTGTCAATATTTTCTTAGTGAATGACAGAAGTGTCTCGACAGAAGCTTAAGAAATTTCTCGAAATCTGCTATGCGTCCGAAGTGTGTTACAAAATAATTATTTCTATCTAACGATTTTCAATTTGCTATTATAATGATTTTAATTAGTATCGCTAAATACTTATGCATTAGGGTACAATTTTTTGTTTTTAATTATATTAAAAATTAAGCATGAAAATAAATAAAATTCGCATTGCTGTTCAGGTACTGGGACATGGCCGGGCACTGGTACATTTACCTTAACACAACTGTTTATCATTCACCACCCACAAAAGTGACGCCTCTTAAGAAGCTTCAAGGGCCCCGCGAAGACGCTACTAGTGAAATCGCCGAGCGTTGAGGCGTCAGCCCCGGTTCGAGAGGGCATCGTAGAGATAATTTTACAGTGCCGTGAAACAAGTGGACAGCCAGCATGCCCTCGAGCGGGCCCGTGTCTGGCTGTGACGAAAGGATGACAAGCGGCGCTGGTAATGGAATTCCGTAGTTTCTGCCTGGAACGGTCGCGGGGAGTGAATCAAAGCGGCCGTGAGGCCACTCGTTGACATGACAATTGCACCAATCATCAATGCATGAATCACGGAGGGGGGGGGGGGGCAATCCACTTTGCCTTCGTCGTGCTACGTCGAGCCTCGTTACGCGTTGCCGTCACGTTGCGGAAAGTTCGATATCGATCGCGGCCAGCGGGGGGAGGTGTGCGTGGCCGCGCGACCTTACGACCAACGATACCCCGCGACTTCCGTTGGAAACGGGCCAACCGATGTAACCCTCGTAACTTGGGCTGAAACTAAACCGTCGGGACCCCGTCGCTCCGGCGTGCCTCCCTCGACGCCCCCCTGCCACGGCGTTTCCGTATCTTTTGCGCGCAGCAGCTTTCGCGGATGGGCCACGACGTCGAACGCCGGGGCACCCTGGATTAGAGAAGTTAGCTGGATCTTCGAGGGGGGCTGCCCTCGACGAAGCGAGATTTCGTGCTCCGGAAGGACGTGTCGTAAGAGATCTCCAAGGCAGCTCGCGAGGGATAACAGATGCAAGTGTCTGATATGAATTTAAGAATTTTTCAATGATGTCTCGTAGCACGTTGCACGGGCAAGCGTGTTTGATGGATCGAGGTGGATCTTTGGTGAGAGATACTGTGGGAGGAATGGGATTCGTTGGTTTATTAAAGTGGAATTTAATTGATGAGATGTATGCGTTTCTTTCTGAATTAAAAGCGACACGAAAGTGGAAATATTTAATTATCATATCGAAACGATTTTCTTTCTCGAGGGTGTGCAAAAAATGTCGGTCTGATTTGAAACTATGAACAGCAGAGACTATGAGAATCATTTGCAGTTATCGTAGAATCATGTACCTTTTGCTGCGTGATATTTCCATTACGGCGATGACACATTTTCAACCGCACAATTTGGCGATTGTTTCCTGCGCCAGAGTGGGGGCTGTCACTTCGTTATGACACGGCCTTTGTTAATTTAAACACGCGCGACGCGCCAGCCCTGTAATTCCTCTGAATGCGCGAAAATTGTAGACAGAGGGACGAAATTCGACGGTGGCCAGGCTCGCGTCGAATTCAATGCGGTCTAATCAAAAGGATCGCGCGCGGCGATTTTATCCAATTGCTCGTTAAAGCGATCACTCGATACACGCGTAATAACAGGGACTAATTACCGGTAACTGCGCAGCGGCGCGATGAGGAAACGTATCGCGAAATACCTCTTCGTTCTTTGCTGACTGCCTATCGTTCAATTATCTCCCAAGCGAAACTTCTGTAATTTACCGCCCATTTATCTGGGCGCAATCACCTTTAATTCTGTAGAATAAGTAAGATCCACATCCAGTTCAACCTAGTTCTGTATTTGGCAAAATCCAGTCTGAACGAGTCCAGTATCAAACCTAACCCCGCGCCGAAATTAAATCAGTTAACTCTGAACAACAGTGGAACCCTGGACTTCAAAAGCTAACGAATTCCCCCCGCACCGAGGCTGCGACTCCGCCGCTCAGCGAATCTCGGGAGGAAAGGAAGAAAAGGAATCATCGACAACAAGCTCATCCATCTGCCGCGATAAAGAGCTGGGAATCGGTGTTAATAACGGACTCGGGACGATCGCTCAAGACCCCTGCAGTCTGGCTGGAGCGGATTAAATTGAAAAATCACGACCAAGAAGGGGGGGTCGCTTTGTCGAGTCAGATTATGCGTCGCGGAGATTATTCCCGCGACCGGTGGTGCGAGGAAGACGCGACGGCCACGGGAAATGGGGCACAGGGAGGGAGGGAGGGAGGGGGGGAGGGGGTCGATTAAGGAGATCAGAACGGAATTGCACTCTTCCGATGCAACGTCCTGGAGTGAGGGTTAGTCGGGCTGACGTCGTGAAGTGGCTTCCAAGAGAGGGGTAGGAAGGTCAGATTTTATCCTCCCTCGAAATTCCGCTGCCTTACACCTCTACCTCCACTCTTTCATTCGGACGTTTCCTCTTCCTCTCCGGGGAGGACGGAGGTTTTTCCCGCTCGAATTTCGGCCGCACACTCGCAATCTCGAATTTGCATCTCGTTGCCAGCGATCCCAGTGCCGATCGTCGGGGGAATACGAACCTATCCTCCCTCTTGCCCCGACGAACTGAGGCGGGGAGGCGAAAGTTGACGGAAGCACGAGGAGGGGGATATTAGGATTCGCAGCCACGGCGCGGCGGATCGAACCGTTCGACGGCTGCATATAGAAAAGAGGTTTTATTCGACGGCTCCCTGTTATACAGATGCAGCCTGCAACCTCTGTGGCCCACTGTTTTTGCTTGATTGGTTTAAGTTTCGGGTTGTTCGTTGCGAAACACTTCTCTGCACTCCCTGGCGGAACCTGCTTGCTAGCCACCGCGTGTTTTGAAGATCTCTTCAAGGCAGAGTTTGTGGCTGTGAGTCATTCGCCCTCGAGGGTGGAACTAAAGAATGAGGACTTTGCTCTTGGGAAAGGCGAAGATGTCTGTGATAAACTATCACACTGATTTAAGTACGGTGATTTGAGGCGTTGAGAGCAAAAAGGACTAACACACGGTTTTTGCGAAATTGAGTTGATAGCAATAGTGTGTTCCAATAGGCTGTGCTGATTATATAAAATAGGAGAGATTAATTTTTTTTTCAATGTGGGTTAGTCTGTCTTTGCTCTCAATGCCTCATTTCTGTGATCACTTGCAATAGTGGCATGAGGATTCCTAGTGTATGGTACAGGTCTTCGAAATTGTTGCGCGGTGGAAAGAGTTACACATCATTTCGATACTGGAATCGTTGGTCACGAGCTCCTGGAAGATTCCGAAGGAGTATCTCCGTATCTCGTATTCTCCAGGGAATATACCGAGAAGGCAGGTAAACATAGTGTAACCAGCCGTAAGTGTACGACGGATGAGTCGCTGTGAGCTTCTTTGCCGAGGACGAGTCGCATCGTTCTCAATTTCCCCCGGCCGGAGCGGCTCCTCTGTATCCGTTCTGTGTTTATCTTCGGTATAATGCATAGAAAGCACCCGTTCCGCGATTGCATTCGTTACGATGGCCGGGAACGGGGAGTTAAGTCGACGACTGCGATAACAGTCTCTCTTTGGGTCGGGAGCACAGAAATCCTGGCCCCCTTTTCGCCCACTTCCCTCGTTCTTTCGTTACGCTAATGCCCCTATTCCGAACTTGGCCGAAAATCGAAGGGAATCCGCGCGAACTTTCCAGGCGCGCCACGATTCAATCGCTTTTCGAACGACCATCGGGAAGATGGGGGATAGTCATCGAGGTATAAAAAGGATGTTGGTTGTTCTGGGGGATGGTAATGAACCGTGCTTCACGTGTTTCGAGGGGGATAGTGATCTACTTGCGAAAATAAATGTCAGAATCTACTGTGCAGTGGCGGGTTTAAGGAGAAAAGTCCCAGGTGGCAAACGTTTTGGGACACCATGTATACATAACAGAATTAAGGGGTTAGGACACAGTAACCGGCCAAGAAAGCAGACGATTTTTAAACGACGATAATAAGAAAAGTGAACAATCGATTAATATAAGGTTTTGAGTTTTTGTTCACTATATTATGAACTATAAGAAAAGTGCAATGTCTCCATTTAAAATGTCCTTTTTTTCGGATGGCCAACTGGTGGGCCGGATTCCGGCAAATCGGATGAACTGTAACAAAAACCCCACAAATGTCATAAACTATAATATATTTCCTAGGCATTGACGATCCAACATTTCAATTTTTGCAAAAATTGACAAAATGGCCGATGTTTTTGAAAAATAATTATCAAATTTCGACAAAAGTGTGTGATCTACAAATAAATTTACGACGTGTGGTATGAAAATTAGAGGAAACCAAAAAGAATACAGTGTTTGGATAAAATCATAATCTTTCTAGAATATGCAACTGCTCATCGGTCGACCGTTAAATCCGCCACTGCTTTACTGAATTCAGGCTTCATTGGTACAGTAGTTTTGATTAGATAGATGGGGGACTTGAATGCCTAGGTGCCTTATCAATCTTACCTGACCTTCTTCTTACATTATCAGTATCTGCTTATCAGATCACAGGACACGTCAGATACTATCTCTGTAGTCTTAGACTTCTTACCTAAGTTTCATTCCTCGAGAATTCGTGGAACGTACGTAGATTCCTGTAGATACTAAATCTTCAGCAATTGGAGGATTTAATTAACTCCAATGACCCGCACTTATAAATCCAATTTCTCTTCAGAATGTGGCAAACCACGTGCCAACATTTGGATGCTACTCCACGAAAGCCATTACCAAGCCTCTCTCTACCAAAAAGACTTCTTCGTTACGAGAATTGTCGAACACTTTCCATGTATCGCGCAACGAAATTCCTATCTGCTTGTTAACTTGTTCGCGCAAACAGCCCCAAACTGTTGTCCACGAGGTCACGCTCCATCGCCACCGTGGAAGCCTGTCAATCGACCATTACCAGTCGGAAAATTACGACTCCAGATCCAAGTTCGAGCCAACTCGTCCGTTTCTCTCAAGTAGCCCTTGAAACGAGCCGGTTGACCAGGCCCGAGTTTCCCGTCTCTGAAGAGAGCTCCAGCCGATTCTCAAAGGATGAACTTCCCAGTTACCGCCTATTGATACCGTCGAATCACAGCAAAACCCTATCCCCTTTGCCTGAAAGGGACGAGGCGATCGTCTTCGGCGTAGCCCCAGACCCGAATGGAACCGTCGGATCGTGCACTTAGCGAAGATTTACAAATTAACTCGTCCACGGTAAAAGGGGAGCGTCTCGGCGGAGAAGCTGAATGGGATAAGGATACTCCCAAGGAAAGCGGTCTCGATGAAGGAGCGTTAAATAAGGGAAGCTAATTTTCCAGAGTTCTTATTTGGCGCGGCTCTTTCTGCAACGGGCGTGCAATTCGTTTTCGCCAGGAGGGGATATCAGGAAGTTCGATAAATAAAGTTCGATATGAATAGAGTACCGACGCGTTGGAGTGCACGAAGAATTTTGGAATACGAATGAAGGCGATATGCAGCCATTTTCGATTAGCATATCCCCCTCAGGTATCATTCATCGTTACTAATTTTCAGAACCATCGGAGGCTACTATTACAACAGAAGTATTGCCAAATCGAGGAACACGCCCTTTCAATTTCAAAGAACGTCGATTGCTTGGAAAGCACTCAATTTTTCCATCATAAAACTCCACGTTTTCCACCTCGTCGTGCCACCCTTAGAGCTCTCGATGAGGAACGGAGAACAGTGGAGAATCGAGAAGAAACATCGCTAAACGTGCTTCACTTCTGGACGCTCGAGTGCCTTTTGCAGGGATGGCCGAACGTGCGCGTTCGCTCTGGCTGCTCTAGAACAACGGCGTTTAAAAGCGAACGTCAGAAGAGCATTGTGTTCCGACCCGCGGCGATAATGGAGGCACGTGTTTCTAAACAGCATCCAATAAAACTCCGAGCTACCTCTCACTGGTAACTATGAGCCGGCTAATGTAACGAGCTGGTCGAGTGAGAAATAAACTGATTTCGAGTTTAACACATAAACGAACGGTTGTGCGAACTTCGGCAGCTTCGTTTCGATTAGGGGTGTACGGAAACCTTAGGTAGTCTGAATACAGTGAATCACAGATAATTTCTGTAGTTTCACGCCTGATATTAAAATTGAGGCAACCAGAGGCAGTACGATGTGAAAACTGAGGGTAGCACTCCATTGCCAGGTGAGATTGAGGGTGGGGCTTGGATAGGGAGAAGTTGAACTGTAAAACTTGAACTGTATGAAGTAGGTATTATATGGTTATACTACTGTGATTACAGATTTCAGCCACTCCAAAGTCAACTGTCTCGAAGAACCCTCAAAGAACGAGACTCAAGAATCTTAATAAATAGTAGATAGGTACCTATTCAATAAATTCAGAGGACACCGCAAGCAGGAAGGAGCTGAGTGAACCAGCCAGCCTTCAAACAATCATCCGGCGTATCCGCCAAAAGGGAAACTTTCGCGACTAATTGCTCTCACCGTTCCCCCTTTCTCTCCACCGGTTAGCCCCGAAATCGTTCTCTCCTAAGATGCACTCCCCAGGGATCATGTTCGACGAAGCAGCCTCGCCTCGAGGGGAGACGTTGCCATTAACCGTCGAGTATTTAGTTTGCTAGCTGGCTTCGGAACGGGAGGGGAGGCTGTGCCACGGAGAGAAGGGTACAGACGTAATAAGATAGGTGGATATAGGGGAAGCGTGAATGCACACGGGGAAAGAAACGGAACGGACGTGGCTGAAGTAGCCAGCAAGGAAAGAACAGAGGAGAGGAGGAGAAGAGGAGAAGAGGAGAAGAGAGCCGAGGAGATGGAGTGCTCTCAGCAAATTGGAGAGTCCCGGCCTTTTCTATTGCGTGCCCGTTTCCATTCGCACGGAAACATCGGTGCGCCTCTTTTCCCTCCCTTTTCAACCACCCCAGCCCACCCACACCCTCCCCACCTTGCTGGGCCAGCGTCTCTCCTCCCGCCAGGGCCGTCGCTTTCTTCTTTTTTTTTTCTGCCCCTCGCCTTTCTGTTTCTCCTGCTGTTTCACCCCCTCTCGACGTGGCCTCGTTCGTTCCGTCGCGCACTCCGGGAAAATAAGTGGCGAGGCCTCGCAACGAGGGTCACTTATCGTCACCGGCCATCTGCGGGCATCGCGACCGCCCTGCCCGTCCTCGTGGATGATGCATGCGCCTACACCGCCTCGATAAGACGGCGATATTCATCTCGGTCTGCGACGAGCAACCTGTGACACGGTTTAGGGCGATGTCCTCGGGGTACATTCAGCTGATGGAGTCGTTCCTTGTTTCTTGCGTAGTGTGGATTCTTATTTGGGGTGCGTTTGGTCGCGAGAGTGGATAGGGAGGACGACAGATGGATGAATGAGTAATTCAGAAAAAAATGGGAAATTAGAATCCTTGATTGGGATCACAATTATGAGAATTATGGCAATTTGCAACAATGGACACAAAGTGGACTATTTACAAAGTGTTTACTTAGTAGGGTGAATGCACTATTTGTGGCCCCTTTAAGGTATTGTACCAGTTTTGGCCACTTTTTAAAAAATATAATATTTTTCCGTGTAAGCAATAAATGTAACTTTATATTTCTAGCGGTATACTAAACAAAATAGTTATTATTATTATTATTATTATTATTATTATTATTATTATTATTATTATTAACGGGTATAACCCTTTAAATACAATTATTACAAACATAAGAATTATTAAAAACATAACCCTTTAAATACAATTATTACAAACATGGTGTGAAATTCTCCACATAATAATGAACAGCAAGCAATTTAAAATTAAGATAATTATATGCACATGGTCGAAAACAGTGCAATGGCCACAAACGGTACATCTACCCTATTTTCTAATGTTCTTTTTTTAAGAAAACATAAACCCTCAAGAAGAAAAAATTGGGTCAACGTACTAGTAGAAAAAAGTATGGTCCCAGTCTCAAAAAATCGTATATCGACTGTCGTGAAATTTTCACAATTTTCGCAGCATCCAGTGCGCGCTTCACGCGCCCAGCGCCAAAGGAGAACGCGCCAAAAGCGGGGTCAGAAATTTTCAATTGCCAGTGCACTTTCACCCGCGGGGGAATTTCCAGCCGTCCGTTTCCCTCGCGTTTTCCCCGCATTTTCCTCTTCCAGTGGACCTCTTCTCTGTGCCCCAGAGGAAAAAGGAAGGGAAAGCTGAAAGCACGGTCTTGCCACAACCGCTCCTTATCGCCGCGGTTATCAACACGCGCATTCATAAGAGGAATCCTAATTTCCCCGTTCTCGGCTGCGCTGTTGAATTCCATTTTTATCGCGCCAGTGATACGCTGCAAATTTTTATCACCCCTTCCCCTCCGCCGGAAACGATTACTCTGTTCAGGAAATTTTGCTCCGACGGAAAAGAATTCTCTTTCATAGCTCATGCTATTCGACACTGTGTGCGTTCTGAAGGAATAGTGACATTATTAAAGAAACAATATTTCAGAATTAAAATCTTTCAAGAATGACGGAGATAAAATGGCGGGGAACATTGCAGTTGACGTTCGATTGTGATTAGGTGAATAAAATTCCGTGTTTAATGTAGTAGGGCCGACCACGGTTAAATGGAAGAGGACGGGAGTGCCGCCGATTAAAATTCAATGAAACTAATTGTCCCGGGGACGAGGTCGTTCCCGACTTTTCCATGTTTCCCGCGGCCGTCGACTTCCTCGGCAACGGTCGCTCATTCCTAACCGATCACGATGTGGATTAACAAGACGAACGTGACGAATGGAGAGCTTTATTCGTTACGGGGGTGCGGCGGGACCTTTTTTTCCTGCCTCCCCCACGATCGATTTGTCGAGCGGCGCGGCCATCGTCACCGCGGAACCAGATTTATTGCAGCTTTCCGCCACCGCCTCTTTTTTTTCCCTCCCGTCACTTTTAACGCCGTCTCTTTTTGCCGAATTTTCCCCTCGCAAAACGAAAAAAAAAAGGAGGAACCGTCCCGGCCGGCATGATATTTTCTCCGCCGCGCGGAAATTTCCACGTGTAAATCTCGGGCCCGATCGTTTGTCGAATGCGAAGCCTTCCCCTTTCGCCAATCGACGTTTACGAAACACTTCTGAACAGGATTTCAGAGGATTTCGAAGACTGCGAGGGATGGATCAAAAGACAGTTCGTCGCTTTGGGTATTGGAAAGTTATTGGGGCTACCGTTACAATGGCAATTTCCAAGATAATCGCCGATAATTGATCCACTTTAATTAGGCATCGTTGAATTAATTTATGCACACACGCAATCATTCTGTTGCTATAATAACACAAACAGTCTCTGCGTACATCAAGCGACATCGTTGCGCTCGGGGAGACAGTAATTTGCTCGAGTCATAATACGTGCGCAAACTCCACATGCAAAACAGCCAGCCCGCGTTATGAATAATAACAGAAAGTAGTTTTATTAGCTAACGACTCACGTATACCATCAACTTGCTTGTTCAAACATAATTCGCTGTACTCCCGGCCGCGGTTATATACCAATGATGTAGATTTCAGAAAGGGAACACTCGAAATCCATTCGGAGCGTCGCCCAGCATTCTGATCCTTCTTTGTTTATTATACGCTTGTCGGATCTCATGACGCGAAATAACGGCTGCGTTATTTCAAATCCAGTCAATTGTGGACAGACGAATGGAGTTGGAGCAACTTCCGGCGCCGGGGCATATCATTAAGAGCAGTAAATATAGGATGGGGGTGGATATTACACAAGATGGTTTGTCGTTGAATATTGCGGGTGGAAAAGATCTCCAAAATTGGGAATGAAAGGGATACGATAAGGTTCTATGGTGGGTGGTTCAGGTTCGATAGATCTTTGAACTTGCATGATCGAATCATCTATGAAAATTAAGAAGAACGACTTTCTATTTTGAAAATTGTTGAGGAAATTCTGATTTGGAATATTCGGCTTTTAAAAGCTTGGAATTAAGGGGACCTTCCGGTCTAGAGCCCAAAAAAATAGGTGATATTTAGGAATTAATTAAAGGAAAACTACTATATATAATTTAATGGGACTTTTTGCATTGTATTAAGGATGTCTTAACGTATAGAAATATATTTTTTGTTTTATAATTAATCATTGCAGACGGCCCTGGGGAATTGTTAAAGTCAAGGCGTCAAAAAATTGATCCAAATCGGTGGGACCTGTATCTCCAAAAGTTATTACCTATGTTAAACATATTTTATTTTGAAGATTATTCTTCTGGCTATGGGGCAAATTAGAAAAAATTACAAAAATGAAATTTTTTTAGAAAATAACGACACTTCACGTCCTTTCAACGCCTTTGAAAAATATAAATTTTCATTTTTTTGTATTTTTTTCTAGTTCCCCCTTAGGCAGAAGTATATTCTCCAAAATAAAAAAAGTTTCAGTCGAATCGGATAATAACTTTTGGAGATACAGGCTCCACCGTTTTGAGAACACTGTTTCGAGAAAAACGCGTTTAAAGTTTTACGGGAGCGCCGAGTGGCCGGTTGTTGCCCATGCATTTGCCGCTACTCAAATGCCTATAACTTCGAGAATTTTACGAATTTCAACAAATCCTTTTAAACACGTATGCCTAAAAGGTTGAACATTCGAAAAATGAAATAAAAAAAATCGACTTTTAGACCGGAAGGTCCCCTTAAGGAGGTTTGGTTTGGAATGGCTAAGAAAAATATTTAATGTTGAGGGCACTAATTTTGAAAGCTTAACCTAGATACTTTTGATCCTGAAAGCCTTTGGACTTCAAGACCAAAGAACTCTTAAGGAGTTATGCCCAGTCAGCTTTCGAAAAAGAACGCGATTTGTGGGAATTTTTTGTGGAATATCTGCTGTATATTTTTTTACAACTATTCGCTTATTTTAAAAGTACATATATGGAGAAACTTTCAGTAATTTTATTACAGAAAAACATTAAAAAATGAACAAATAACAGCCATTCTCGCTGAAGCTGTTTTCCATATATGTACTTTTAAAATAAACAAATATTTGTAAAAAAAATATACAATAGATATTCCCCCAAAAATTCCCGAAAATCGCGTTCTTTTTCGAAAGCTGACTAGGCATAACCCATTAATATTTTAATATCGAAGACGAAGAAGCTGCGATTTCAAACAATGCACTACCACTGAAATTTGAAGATTAAACACCGAAGAAACATCGAAACATTGAAGATACTGAAACAGCTGAAAAGTACCTAAAGAAGAAACATCTTAAATGGTTCTGCGGCGGCACCTCAACAAGAAAGTAATTGAAAAAATTGTGATGTATGATAGTCGCCTTATAAACGGAGCAGAATAATGTGCAATACTACGCGCGTAAAGTGTCCAGAGGGACCGTCTTAGTGACACACCATTCTTCCCGATTGTGTGGTCACTACCGTCCCCCCAAATGGAAAAAAAGAAGACACGAAAAGAGGGAAAAATACGAACACATTTGATGTCAGACACACAGGCAAATAAAAGCTTGACACAGAAACAGAAATCTACAAAGCAGCATATTTTACATGCTGCGATCCGATTCCCTTTGTTTCCGCGCTCTGCAATTTTTACATTACTTTGAAGACCTGCGTCAGTTAATTAATTAACATTGCTCCCTCTCACTTACCCAACAGAATGTTAAAATTCATAGACAGAGGCTTTATTATCGTAATTAGGTGTATAATAATTTAATTTAAAAATGCAACGAAAATACTGCCTGCTCTATGAGTTTGTTTAATCTTGCACTGCTGATGGTATGACGCGGCGTATTAGATTCATAGCTTGCATTAACGAACTTACAATTTATGGAATAAAATGCAATGAAATTGAAATATTCATTTTTCACTCATCACCGTAAAATAGTTTTGTATAATTCTTGTATTGTCTAAAGAGTTAATAATTTTACGCTTCTGAAATACCGATAGGTCCTCGAATATTCCTTCCTTCAGATAGGACAAGAGTAACCGTCTTTCTATCAATAAAGGTAGAGAGTTAACATACCCCAGGATCACTTCAGCGGCGTTTCATCCGTTCCTTTATAATTTGATGCCCCAGGCAAGCTGGCGATCCCCTTAATTCGACCTGTGCTCAACGCTGGCTTGCTTCGAGATTGAACTAGTTGCTCTAAACCTCTATGTGCGCGAACAAACGATATTTTCATGAATAAGAAACGTTTTCAAACTATAAGTTTACGCGCTACTGCCAAGTGGATATTAACAAATACCTTCGGATTAAAATTGGGAAATGTTTTCTCCTTTTTTGGAGGTGAACCAAAGGAAACACTGGTTTTTATTAGCTCTAATCTTTAATTCTTATTCTTTTATCATCCAGGTTTTTAGCATTCTTGACAAAAATAAAGGGAAGTGTTTTTGTATTAAATAAAGTTTCTAAGTTTTGTCATTTGCTATGATTACTCGAGAAATCACCCTTAGTTAATAAATCATACATATTCGTAAGATATCCTAATAAGCTTGATCAGTCTGCAAGAACTTCGCTGTGGGAATAAGGATCTGAAAGCTGGCACTTCTTCTTGGGGTCGAAGTATATGCGAGATTTTTCGATCGTTGCTCAACAACCGTAAAAAATGACAGCTGTCTGAGAGCAGCAGAGCACATTGCGGTGCAGACAGTTCTTCCAAGCATGGATCAGTTTCCCGAATGCTTTTCGTGAAGGGGACAGGATTCGTGTGGTTGTACGTCATGTTATCGAAACTTTGCCTCGTCTTTTCCGCGACGGTCCCATCAAGACGATGGGTACAGCCCGTGCAGCCATCTTATCACGATGGAATCGTTGTAAAACAAATAGCCTGGCCAAAAAAGGAAGGATCACAAACCACCATGATACAACTACCAGTGGGTTGAAAAAAGTGTCCCAGAAAATTAGAAAAATATTGGTACTCTGTAAATCTTTCGAAACTTTTGGACTTCTAAAAAATAGAAAAAAACGAGTCAGTGAAGTGCTCCACATTTTGCACTGTGCATCATTAAAAATTGTACATAGGTATCATACAATAAAAGACTGGAATACCGGAATGAAATATTCAGACCCTCAACTCTCTACGAAACTATCGGCGACACACTTACCAAAACAACCCCCTGAATGCTCCAAGTTACACAACACGGGAACCCAATATCAGAATGAAATATCCAGCAGGCCGCATTTATCTTCGCCCCCGTGACGACAGGTTCAATAGAAGGACATTATCCTCGCGGAGAAAACCGATGTACAGAGAAGCGCAGATTCGGCGATCCGCGTCGCTGGGAAATTGCGTCGCGTAATGCGAGAACCGGCCGTCAGAACAATGCGCGAAAGCTCGACGATCAGCCGAACAAAGAAAAGTTTATCCCCCAACAAAATCCCGGTCGTAACTCGTTTCCCCCTGTTTTTCTTTTTAATAACGATCCGCGATTAATTCCATGCCCGGGTAACTCCCGTGGCCAGAACTCCGCCGCCAATGGAGTGACTGCGGATGAATAGAGGCAAACACACAAGTTGGAGGGGGTGGTACACCGAAATTCCCATAATTTCCAGAGTACAGAGGCAAATAAGCGGTTGCAGCTGCAGTTCCGCGCTTCTGTCCAACGGTAAAAACGTTTAACCGCGTGCACGAGCTCGGAATACAAGCCCGGAGGACCGGATCGCCTGTTATTTGCCAGGCGTGCCTCGATGCCGCGCGATATAATCGTGTCTCGGTATCGGTACCCTTGACACGGGGCCAGCGTCTCGATAAATCAGAAATAATGTTACAATGTCAGCGTTGGGAAGATAGCGGTGGGAAGAAGAAGCCCTGGTAACGGAAGCTGCATGCTAATTTTCTCGCGGCGCGCACTCCTTGCTGATATACTGCCGCGAGTAATTAGGGGATGGTGTATCTGAACGATTTAGGGGAACGAATCGAGTGTCAGAGATAAATGATGCTGAGAATTCATTGTGGTACCAATTTCAATGTGCTCGCCGTTTGATAGAGTGAGCCGGGGTGTGCGAACCAGTGGGAATCTTCTAATTAGGGGTGGTTCTTTGGGGATGTTCCGTGGGAGCAAATTTTCTGACTTAGGATTAGAGCATTTCATATTGGAAAATATAGAAAACGCCACAGAAGCGTCACCAGTGAAAGAGTCCCAAATATTTTAAGTAGTATGTGTCGTAATAAGTCAGACACAGCGAAGAAACTTTTTCTTCCCAGTGGAATTGCCAGCCCTTAAATGTTACAATACACTACGATCGCGTTCGACTGCATTTTGCAACTTTTTCCTTCTTTATCGTTGGTATTATTAATTATTTCGTCGTCGTCATTTGAACCCCAGCCAAGGAGGCGCCCAAAAATTCGAATATTTTCGAAACAGAGCTGCTGGTTCGATCCACCAGCCGAGTTCCATTGAAATTATTCTTGCCAGACTCGGCTTCTTGGAACGGAAGCGAGAATTTAACGCGCTCACGGATCTTCGACGATGGGACGATTGGGGGAGGCTCACTCTTCCGTGGAGCCGGCTGGAGGGTGGAAAGGAGAGCGCGAAAAATGCAGACATCGCGGAGAAACGAGCTTGAATAATTCAACTGTTTCGAGGGGAAACGAGAGTGCGGCACCCAATGAAGGGAAACCACGCGTATATACATTTTTACATTCGCCCAGAGCGAAGAGTTATCGCTCGAGCCCCTGCCCGTTCGTTTCTCCAGCCCCCATCGTCCATTAAATCGTAGAGACTAATTAGAAAATTAAAAATACCGCATCGCTTTCGTGGCGATACAACGAACTAGTAGAGGTACATCCGGGGGGCTGCCTTAATTGCCTCGACCGTGAAATGATTTCATTACAGGATCCTCGGAAACCTTTGGGGTGTAATTACTTGATAGCATTCAACCCTCTGGGTGAATTTACCCGTTTTTGGGATGCAGGCTAATTTCATTAAACGAATCCAGAAAATTCACCCTAAATTGGTCTTGGCGAAGTTTATCGGATTTTCGTGCGAAACATGAAACTAAGTATTGTAATCCCTTTCATCTTCCCACCTTCAATGTTTTCAGACTTACTTCCAAGTAAACGCCTTTTAATCGTCCAGAACTTTCGACAGACTTTCAAATCCTCCATATCGCGTAAAGTGGAAAATACCTCAAGCATCGCGAGAAAAAACAAACACTCAAGCGTTCGCTATGCTCCCAGGAATTCCACCCATCGCCACTCGAACGGATGGGTGACGATCGAATTAAATCATCGTTCGTCGCGCGCCTCGAGCGCGTAACCAGTCGAAGAAACTTCCCGCGCGAAAAGAGACTTCCTCTGTGAAAGTTCGATCGTGCCACGAACGCCGTGGAAAGGGGGTGGGGGTGGGGGGGGGGGAGCCGAGTGTGGGGGATGGGAACGCACGTGGAAACGGGTGAATTTTCTGTGGAAAGTTTGAGCGTAAGGATCTCTTACCGACGCTAAGGGGTGAAATATTGAATCTCTCGGGGGCAGAAAGAAATGTAACTCGCATTTTCTTTTTCGTACTTTCCTGGGCCGGGGGGCGGCTTCTTCCGGTCTGTTCTCGCACACGTACAGAGAACTACGGCCCCATACGGATCGTGATGGTCCTCGTCATACGTGCTCGACATACTCCTCGAAAGTTTATGACAGCTGGCCCGTGTACCCGCGGATAGTTTATCGATCTTGGCCACGATCGAGGCTAGATCGGGCCTCGAGTCTCGGGGAACGGATACGGGATGCAACAGGGACAGATATTTCGACGAAGGATTCTACTTTTTCGAGTTTCTTTGCCGTCCCTGCTTGGGTTCTCTGGTGCCTGACTTATCATCTAGTTTTCTCCTTATTTCGAAGAGTTTTCGTATAGAGAGCCTCGTGGCAATGAGTGTAAGATAATCTGGGTAATGGAGGTCCAGAGAAGAGGCGAAAGGAACTCAGTGAGGATTGGTTTGCAAAGTTTTTTATGGACAAATTATTCTATGATAGTCAATGGATTCCATTACAGCTGTTGTTTGAATGTTGTCTGTATTTTTTGCTGCAAGGAATTTCTTTTGTGTTCGAAGAAAACCTTCGACAAAGACCAGCTTTAGCATGCAAATGAAAGTGTAGAATGTGACACTGTGCTAGAAGTTTGTTTAAGGAAACGACCTGATCAAGGAGATCTTAGTTGCGACGCTAAAGCAGAAATGCCTGCCTGCAATATGAGAATTCTTTAAGTAACACGGCTGCTTCATAATAAAGTCATATCGAAGCCATTATCTCGTGGAGGAGCTTAGCTGCATAGCTTTTACGGACTTCTCCCAGGAGCTTTCGAGACAAGCGGGAGTGCCCATAAAGATGGGTAGATAAAGTTGTGATCGTACAAAGCCACGTCTACTTTCACGCTGAATATAACGAGAACGTTGTAATTTACGATAAATCCGAGAAATGAGCGGAAAAATTTCATCCCCTTTTCTACGCATTACCCCAATAGCAAAAACACTGAAGATTTTATAGCAACAGTATGCTGGAGTAACCATAAGGATGTCGAGGAAGGAACAGGTTCGTATACCTACCACTGATAATCTGAAATAAAGTAACCTCATCCCCCCTTCAAACTAAGCACCCTTCGTGCCTCTCACTTTCTCGTAACTTGAAAAGCAACAGAAGTAGTCAGCCCTACGAAAATTTACACTCACAGACACCTCAGCCCCCAGCAGAAAATTTTTACAATAAAAAATTTTTTAATAAAAAAATTATTCATTATTCTCAAAGAACTTCGTTTTATTCGCAATTCTTGTACGAAATTATTCTCATAAATTTTATTTAAATAAAAAAATATGCGTTAGTCCCGAATAACTTCATTTTAATCGAATAAAAATTTATTAAAATAATGCCCAACAGTGGCCCCGACAGACTAAATGTCCAAGTAGAAACGCAGCCCCAAGGAAAATACACAACGACAAGCTCGTGTAACATCACTCCTCATCGATACACTTGGTGGAATACCCTACCGAAGCGTGACCGAAGCACCCGGGGGCACCCTGCGCGCCCGGCCTTCTCGGTCAAAGGAACGGGGCAACCCCCGAGGAGGACGGTCAAGATGGCGGTCGCGTGACACCGTGCCACCTCGAGATGGTGGAAAAGCGGCCGAGGTAGGACACGCAGATAAGTAGGTACATCTGGAGCAGTTGGCCGGCCGCGTACATGTGAATGCCGTGAATGCTCGAGGCCCGACATCACGACGGTGTATTAGTACCGGTAATTCCGCCACGATGCACCGGACGTGGATCACGGCGGAAGATAGATGACATTGTTTCCTGCGTCCCAGGAGAGGCAGACAGAGCTGCAGCCAGAGAGAGGGGGGGGGGGGGGGGTGGCGGGACAAACAGACAGAGAGAGAGCGAGAGAGAGAGAGTTGGGAGGGGGCTGAGAGACGAGAAGGCACAAAAGCACTTCAACGGAGAGAGAACAATCATCGAGGAACAGAGAGCAGCTCAATAGATTGAAAAGGGTGAAGCAGTGTTTGCGGAGGAACAGGGACGAACGAAGTGGCGGTGACAACGGGCCCGAGCGGAACGCGGAAAGAGGATGCGGCCAAGTGTGCGCGGGAAGAGGAGGGCGCAGCGATGGAACAAGGGGAGCCAGGGCGAAGAACTGAGAAAAACGCGCGGTAGGGATGAAGTTCCACGGGGGAGTCGGTGAATGGAGAAAGATTGTAGCCACCGAAGGGTTGCGGGGTGGCGGCGATCGTTCCGCCCTCCCCTCCTAGTCAAATTGTCATTTGCAGCGCGCCTAGGAGGCCGTCGGGGCGACGTGCTCGCGGGGGGGGGGGGAGGCTAGCGATGATAACAATGATAATGACGATGACGAGGAGGGCTCGAATGACGGAGCTGCGGCGTCGGGGGTGTTACGCCTCGGGAAACAATGCTCGCTGAATTTCCGCTCCGATTATTCGGCGCCGCTGTAATGCGCAGAACGAGCGCCGAACCTGATATGCGAGTCTCGATGCAGCCTCGAATTTTGCGAACGTCTCCCGCGACCTGGGGTACCGGTTATGTAAGTCGATGCTGTTCAGGGTGACGTTAATCGGTGTGCTGCTTCGAGTGTTTCTCAAGTGGGTACTGGTCGAGGGTGGGAAGAAATATTTGCAGTGAAAGTTGCTGCAAAGTTTGTCGAGCCTTTTGTGAATTTGCAGCTCGAGTGTTCAATATGGTCCTTTAAAGCTACTTCTAATAGGTGCAGCAGTGTTTAATAGAAATAAGATATTCGGAGTATAAATACAGGTTGCCTTGTCTGAGAAATAAGTATCTGACACTGGCGATTATATTTAGTACGGTGGAACTTCCACTGAAGACTCACAAGTGGCCTGCAGGGTCACAACTACCCCACTTGCCCAGATAATCCTACATCGCGCGACGTCCCCATATCTTCCCACCGTTTATATCGTAATAAAATTCGGTGGTCCCCATAGACAAGCATAACCGGGACGTGACAGAAGGAGAAGAAGAATGGAAAGTACACCGCTCGCAAGGAAGCCCGCTCTTTACGAGCACGCCGCGTATTGTTCCCCCTCAGAAAGTCCAAACTTTTTACGGCGAGCCAACGGGTAGTTATAACTCCCGATATAAAACGGCCGTTTATTTCTTCCAATAAATTTCGCGGGGTCCGAGGGGCAACTCCTCTGGGGATTCTCTCGATCCGTTTAATCGAATTTACAAGTGCTCCCGTTGGATTCCCTCTCGAGAGGAAAAAGGGGGAGGAAGTGGGAGACCCACGTTCCGGTGTGTCCCCCCCCTCCCAAGCATCTCCGCAGCTTCCCTTTCTTGACACCTTTTCCCGCGCAGACGACGCTCTAACACCCTGGATATAATATTTTAGGATAAAACCCGTCTAGGGAAGAAATAAAATTGTGGAACGCCACCGGCCCGACCGGATTTATATCGCTCGAGGCTGGGTCAAGAACGAGATTTACGATCGGCACACCTCCCGCGACGGCGATCTCGAGGATGACATTCAGAACGGCGCCGTGAATTATTGGAGAACGTACAAGCGAGTTTCTGTAAATTTCTTCGACGGCCGCGCATCCGTCGCCGCGGTTAAACTGACCGATAACTCGCCGGACTTCCTTCAGACCGTGTTAAATTGCAATTGGTGGTTGGATGCGATAATAGAGAAACTTTTTGGGGTATATTCTGGGGTCGTGAGGGTTAGGAAACCACCCCCTGAAGAATAACGCGGGTTCTCGGGGGTTGGGAATACATTTAGTACTTTGCTCAAGTTTTGACGTACGAATTTTTAAACGAACTTTTTTGGAAAACGAATTTATTCCGGTGCTTGAGGTGTATTCTGGGTTACCAAGTTTCGTGTGGGAAAATGAGATGCTAGAAGTGTGGCTTGAAACTTGTATTGTACATGTGGGAACGCCATTGAAAGGGTGTAAGTAGTAGAGGAGCGTATGTAGTCAGACGTTACGGAATAGGAATGATAGTGTATGTATTGGAGAGGAAATTATTTGATGAAATTACAGACTGTTCAGATTGGTGGGAACTGTGAGACAATCAACAAAAGCTGTCTTTCTACTTAAGACTCTTAAATTATACTTCACTTCACTTTTAAAGAAGTCATTTGACTTTCCTTCTTCAACCATTATAAAAGACTTTCGTAAAAGGAAGTTGAGGGAAAAGTATGCTTTTATATACCACTTATTCTTCTTCGAGGTAAAAAGGATACATATAATACAGCAAGGTGTACAAATTATCAGGTAATTATTCCCTCAGCATTAGCTTGGAGCGAGAAGTATTCTCAAATAAAATGAAAAGAACATTTTATGAAAAGAACATTTTATGAAAAGAACATTTTATTACCCTTTTACTACTGAGAAATTATGAAATCTTTGCCCTTTAAAAACAAACTGAATAAATATCTTCCTATAACGACTGTGCAATGCAGTAGAAAGTAATTTATTTAGCAACAGCGAAAAACACGAATACAAAATCAATACGTGTATGATGCTTTTCCGACCCACTTGAAACGTTTCGCTCCATGTACGTACATGTATGTACAGTAAATTGGCCAGCTCGTACGTGCTAATTTCACTAGACAAAGCAGCCCGTTTGGAGCGTAGGTACGCGATACGCTTGAGTTTAATCACGTAGAAAAATGCGAGCGTCCGAGAATGCTGCACGGTAATATCTCATTTTCGCTTTGTGCTTGAAAAAACGGAGCACGAGTTCGACGAAAAACACGGAAATTGCGAGGAACTTTCAACGCCCCGTGAGAGCATGAAAACGGAAACGACGAGCGAGACAATGCTTCCTCTGTGGCCACGAAAAAGATCGTACACGTTTCCGCAGTTTTCCCGGGCGTGATGCATTCGCTTCTAGATATCGGATAATTCGTATTCCAATCTGTCTTGTAAAGAGTGACTTGGAACGTGATAAAGAAAGCGGAGGGAAAAGTTTCGGGACGCTAAGACGTCGATTGTTCTGTATGAAAGACTCCGGATTTGTAATTTTGCAGTGAATTAAATCAAACTCCAATTCGAGTATAATTACTTTGACCCAAGATGGAATAAAACTTGTCTATTTCGTTAATTGAAAAACCTTATGTATACAGAATTTTTTATTTACCAAGATAATTATAATAGTGGAAGTAAAAATTAAATTTTAATTCTTATCCAATTTTATTCGATTCTAATATGATTTTATGAAACATAATTAAGAACCTGATTGAAATATCAGAATCTAATATATCCATATGATTGTCCATATTTCATAAATTTCATATGAGGATATGGAAAATTTAGAAACAAAAAAAAATTTATAAACAAAAAAATATAGGAAAGAATGACTGCAGAAAAATTTTATATCGGCAAAAATAATAATCTCTCATAATGAAATGGTGAAATTATATATTTAATACTGTAGATCATTCCTAGTGACCGTTATATTATTCATAAGTTTGTATATGCAAAGGTTTATCTATTGTAAGTATTCTAAAGGAATTTTGCAAAGATGCTAAGAGGAAAGATTCAAATGAGACACCAGTTGCCGCCATAACAGTCACGTGTTAACCCCCTTTGTTCGTACTGTGACCATCGAAAAGCCCGCGTAATCCTCGTCTACCATCCCGCACAGTATGCATTCTAATTTCAGCCGAACACACTGAGTTTACCCTACACACGATTTGAACAAGTACTTTTACGAATAATTGCACATGTAATACATCACGTAGAGTCTGTTAAATTTATATACGAAGTTGAAATTTTGTTACCATACGATTGCAAATGCCTCGTCAAACATGGCTTCCCGGAATCTATTTAAAGTAATGAAAAACACGCGTTTGTGAACACGTTTATGAATAATCTGAGACTATTATGATTCGGTTATATCAATTAATTTAACAGATTTAATGGAAAAAGGCGGGATTACGACACAGTGAGACCGAACCGGACATCGAACTGTGACGTCAGAGCTCTCGGTGCCATCTGTAGTACCGTCTACTAAACATTCCCCCACGAAATAATCCTCAACCAATAATATCGCACGCGATATTATCATGCAAGGCGTTTTACGTCTCTACCGTAAGGGGGATACAGTTTCCTGTTTCTTTTAGTTCGTGATACACATCCGGTACGTCTTATGGTGTAGCGGTCCCGTATTTATTGCTTAAAATATGTTAAATTAATTAAACCAACAAAATAATAATAGTCTTGAATTGTTCATAAGCGTTCCGTGATATCGCGTAATTAATATTATTATCGTATTTCGCGTATTTTTCATTGATCCGAATGGATTACGGGGAGCTGTGTTACACACGACATTTCCAGTCGTATAACAACAAAAACGTGTGACCAGTAATGAAATTCTAACACGATAACGATACGCTTTCCCCGCAAATTAGTGAGAAATACCGTGCTGAAAGTATCTCGTTTTATTGCCGCAGTGGAATCCTGCGTAATTGCTATTGTAATTCGAACGCCGCTTTGGCATAACCTGAAGCAGTTCGTTAGGTTCAGAGTTGGTTTAATAACTTTATCATATCGGCTTGTGTGTTACCCTCGAGACTGTGTCTTTTTGAATATCCGAATCTGCTCTAACGTACTTCTAAGTGTGAAAATATGTGCCGTCTAAAATGTGACTTACATGTTTAGAAATGGCAGACGCACCTGCTGAACCAAAAGCCAAAACGAAACCGACAAAGAAGCCGAAGGAAAAGCCCGTGGCTGATGTTCCTTTAAAGAAGAGACCTTTCAAAAGGCACGGACGTCTGTACGCTAAAGCCATTTTCTCCGGTTACAAACGCGGTTTGCGTAACCAACATGAACACACAGCTTTGCTGAAAGTTGACGGAGCAAAGAGTATACGTGACTCTGATTTCTACGTAGGAAAACGATGCGTTTATGTATATAAGGTAGTGTCCTCCGTTAATACATAAATCAAATATTGGTACAGTCACGATATGTTTCCTAATTACTGTGCTTCTTTATAGGCAAAGAATAAGACACCTGTTCCTGGCAAGAAAGGCAGGAAAACAAAAGTCAGAGCTATTTGGGGTAAGGTAACTCGACCTCATGGAACCAGCGGTTCGGTGCGTGCTAAGTTTAAGAGGAATCTACCAGCTAAGGCAATGGGCCACCGTATTAGGATTGTAAGTTGTTCGATAAAACATTGTACAAGCTCCGCCTGCACGATGTGTATGCATATATTTAAGTGTTTTTATTTTTCTTACAGATGCTGTATCCTAGTCGGATATAAATCTTGTATAAAATAAGCGAATAAATACCACTTTGGTACTAAATTCAAAATTTTTTATTTTCTTTCCTGAGTATACAACAATCCATGTTTACGTACACTATACAGTTTCATATGAATTTGAAGGGTTTAATAAACTTAATGAAAGCCTACTCATTATTTACTATTCGTGCCCCGCATGTCATTCGTACAAATTATAATAGCATCCGAGTCCTCGATCTTCCGCTTTGGTTAGACATACATAACCTAACTTTACAGAGATCGAACATTGCTACGTATTTTGATACGATGTTAACTAGCTAAATAAAGTTATGCGATATGTCAAGCAGAAGTAAACATTACATCTATTTGTTATAAGTTTATTTATTCGTTTAATAATCGTCTATTTACATAAGAACCTAACCTTAGGACCCGACGAAACGTAACCTTAAAATTGATACAGCCGGAATATATTAGACATTACACATTCTTCAGCGTAAATGCTCCCAATCCGAGAGAAATATGTGTACAAAAAGTTTCACGGTGAATACATAAGATTTATGAAAACTGAACAAGTTTTTAATATCGATTATTTGGGAATTCGGAAGGAAGCCATTTTCTGACAAGCACGATCAGCAAACCCACACAGACGCTGAACCGTACACACGTCGAAATGCACGCAGCATCATACTATCGTATACATAGAAGTGGCATAGTGCTTACGTTTTTCGTGCAATAGAAGTATATCTATTTGTGTACCGTTGCATGTTTATTTTGCGGGAGAAAAAGAGATTTTTCTCCTGTAAGCGACAGGATGCCGCGTTTGCCCGTTTAAATAGAGCGTAAAGAGTATCGAACGAGGACGATGATGTTTTGCTGTTTGAGAAATTGTTTTGACGGCTTCGGCTTTGCCACAGCTCATACGCCGAAGAGAGAGCCGAATCCTATAGCCTTAGATACATCTTACATGGGTAATTTTAACATTTACGATCGGACTAACGTGTAACGATATTTAAAAAAAAAAAAAACGCCATCCGTATCACTATCATCGAGTTTGCGTAAAATTTCATTCACATGCCTCTAAGGGGCAGGGATGTGCGTCGAGTGTTGCTGATAGCATATTACTATCAGGATAGAACTTCCGCTTTTACGGCTTTTATGAATAGCTCTAAAGAATGCAACGTTCTCGAGGCATAACAATGTTTATGGATATTGTCAAATTGATGCAGGGCACGAAGTTGTGATAGTAAAGAATGGTCTAAGAGTGTGTGGTCGCGGTGGTGCCTTAACGAATGCTCCCCTTGCCCAGAGTAAAAGTTATTTTGAAGTTAAAATACAACAAGGAGGCGTATGGGCGATCGGATTAGCGACAAGATCCACGGATCTGAATATCGCTACCGGGGGAAATGACACTGAGAGTTGGGCTCTTAATTCCGATGGTATCATAAGGCATAATCAACAAGAAGTGCATAAAGTTCAGAGCGCAGTCCAAGAGGGAGATATTATAGTGAGTAGGATCTGCGTAAAAAGTATATAATATCGGTGAAGTAACCAGCTTTCGTTTCTCAGGGTGTGTCTTACGATCACGTAGAACTTAATTTCTATTTAAATGGGAAATCAGTGGATGCCCCAGTAATGGGGATAAAAGGAACTATATATCCAGTACTTTATGGTAATTTTGTCACGAGTCTAAAAGTTCTGCGATTCGGTAATATTTTGATTTGTGAAACGATTAATTTCTCTTTATAGTGGATGATGGGGCCATTTTAGATTTAATTCTGGACAATTTTGCCCATTCTTCGCCTGCAGGTTTTGAAAAGATAATGTTAGAGCAGTCTTTGCTCTAGCGACACGAGCTAACATGACGCGGTCGATCTCTCCGGAGTTCGACAGTGTCGGAGTATTTTACACCCATCCTCTATTTCTCTAACATCAAAATACAGAGTCATAAGCTATTCTAATGTAAACAGAAAGTCTTAAGATATAATTCTATAAATAAGAAATTCTTTTAATAATAATGTATAAATATATTTAATTAGCAATTGCAAAATAAACATTTTAATTTATACCTTCTCTTTCTTTTCATTCGATTGCACCTTTAGAAAGATATTCACAATAATTGCCTTAAATACGTTGATATCAAAGGGTACAGAATCTTTTGGAGTAATTTGAAAACGTTCTCGTCCGATCCTGGTATGTCTTAAAATAATTACATACTTTCCTTTGTATAATTATTTAATAATCAAATAACATAATTTTAAATATGTGTACAACTTACATATAATATTTTTATATATAATATATATATATATATATATATTTGTGTATTTATATACGTCTGTATAAGATTGTATATAATGTATACACAACAATTTATTGTTCCTTAATTAATGGTATGGTATGTACACTGGCTTATGTAAGGTACCAATGGCTTTTAGGCCTACATTTTGCTTTATTAGGCTACTGTCATGGCTTTTCGCTTTTAATTTCTTTCATAACTTAGTTCCGTGATAAGAATGTTATATTACACATTAAAGCTAATCTCTCATTCATGCTGGTTCGATGAATATATGCAATGTTTTTACAGCGCAGATAATGCAAATACCCCAGTGTATCTAATGACCCATAATTGCTTACGAACATTCCTTTACACACTACACACACACGCACACTCACCTACCCATACGTATGATGAACAAAAATTGGCAGAGAAACGTAGCAATTACCGAAACCTAAGAACTTGATAAAGTAGTAGGTACTACAACTAATCGCGTCGCAATTATAAATTTTAAAATACTGCACAACCTGTGGGATTTAAGTTCCACCGTTCTCCAAGTATTTCGAGGGTGTTAACAGACGGCAAAGATAAATACGCGGCAACAGCAGTATATCGCTAAAAATCTATTTCAGTGTATCAATTTCTTAAAAGGTCGTTCCCTTTTTCATTCAAGTAGATGCTCCTAATTATTGTAATTATTGTACCTATATTCCCAGTGAAAAGATCTCGCGACACATCTTTGTCCACTTATATGCAGCAACTTTAACAATTGCTTTCTTTATGAACATATAAAAAGTTTTTTTCTCTCTTTACAATTGCTCACAGCAAGCTCTCTGCACCCTTGTAAAAACTTATTAAATCTTTGGTCCTTAACGTTACTTTTAAATAATAGTTATTATCCACAATATTGAATGCTTAGTGTTACATATGCTGACAAACACATCATTTGCAAGTTACTGATTTGTGCATGACAGTAGCTACGAGTTAATCTTTGCTTACATCTCGTATATATCAAGAAACAAATCTTACTCCCTCGAAGTCAAGTTGACGCCGACACGTTACGACCAAATAGAAATTCTCATTAATTGACGAAATGTGAGCAAATATTACCAGTTACTATCTTAAGATACCCAACAGAAAATTTTGTATAGGCCACAAAAATTTGAAATCCAAGAACACTCGGTCGACAAAAGTGATATACCTACGTTTATACGAGCGTAAATCATTTATAATGGCAAGCCTATGAAACAGATTCGTTTGTTTTGTATGGTTCATGGCACTCATTTTATGATATGACTTATAACATAAGCATAGTAATCACATAAGACGTAGAAGATCAGTAGCATGTTAAAGAGAGCATCTGCATTTTGTTTCTTTTTAACATTTACAATGTTAATAGATAGATATAGTATACATATAATATATATATATATAAGATATATTACATTTATCTCATGACTGAATGATATGAAATATTTATAATGGTAACCCATTGAGTCTTATTGCACATGCAATTCTAACACATTAAACAACTACGCAATCCTTTTAACTTAACACGACTCGCGCCCTTCTTAATGTAGCACATGTTGATCTACGAGTTTAAAATAACAAATTACACGAGCTATAAATCCGATATCTTAATGAACCGTTTAAATGAATTTAGTAACTTGAACGATACCTAAATGCACATTGAAGCGGGATGATCTTTGTAAACTGTTACATTGTTAAATAATCAGCATCTAATATTAGACACATTTATCCAATGTAAGACCACCCATTCGCACATTCGCATGAACATTTTATCACTTAGAGTTTAGACTATACAGATCGCTTTTATTAAACCTAATACCACTTTGTTTAAGTAACACTGCAAATAATTCTATTGAAAAATATATGTTTTTAGATATATTTACAAAATTAATTTGCAACATTTATCCTTCCATTGAAGACCACTATAAATAGAGATTTTTTTATACATGATGCGTATTTACGTTACGTTCTTACGTTATCTCCTTCATGTGCTTTCTAGGAATATAGATCGCAAAAAAGAAAAGAAAATTTATAATGTGACGTTTCGTTTAATGCACGTTAGAAACTTTAGTTGTAAACCTATTAATATAATTTATATCGCGTTTGAAAGTGCTAAAACAAACGCATTTAAAGTAATGAGTATCACGTGATATACTAATCATTTATATTTTAGAAGAGAATGTTGATATTAATATTCTTTTAACTCTATTAAATTTCACCGATATAAAAATGCGTTCAAGAGATAGATCCTTGATTCGTAACATTCAGAAGTAGCATTTCTTAATATTGACTTCTCGACGAACATAAAAAAGATCTACATACTTGCAAAGTTACTATAGTATACAAAATAAACACGTTATCAAACATTAAGCTTAAACGTAGCGTTACAAGCAAAGTTGCATCGAATGGAAGAACTTTTATAGATAATTTACGAATATTATAAAAATCATAGAAAATTTGTGTAATTAGTTCATATACATTTTTATATATAGCTATCGAAAGAGGATTACACCAAAATCCTCTGAGCTCTCTTTGGTCTTATCCGAGTTAATTTCTATAACACTTTTGGTAAGAATCATGCAGACGCCTGCATAAAATAATTCTATGTAAAACACTTTTTTTTGTTTCAAGGATGATTCCCTGAGATGCTCAGATTCAGAGCAACTTTATTTGCTTAGCTATGAATGCAAAGCATCGATTAACATCTATTTATAACGTACTTACATATCATTCAACGTCTGTAGTATCTTCGATAACAGAATCCCAATTGAATTCTGTCGCGCTCTGCCTCGAGGGTAGCTCTCCAAGGTGTTGAAATCGTTGTACAAAATATGGATCACGATCTCTAAGTCGTTTGAATCTTTGAAACGCAAGATTTTTCGCAAAATCGTAGAGCTCTAGATCCAGTCTATTAAGCCTACGTACAGCGTCTAGCTGTTCTGGACTGAGAGTTGCCATTGTAGCGGCACTCAGCGTTGCGTTGTGTTGCTCAAACGCAACAGCAAACCTCATTCCAAACGTTTCCTCAAAGGAATACTGCCCCACCTATTTGATTTTACATTAATCTTGTCAGATTTATGCATAATATAGAGGCCACGAAAAAAACAAAATAATAGAGCTCGTTATCGTAGAACTTTAAGATATAAAATATGTGTTTGATAATATGTCTAATAACAGCGGTGTATAATTTAGAACCCTTTAAATACAAGTAAAATTAAACAATACAAGTAAAGAGCACAGTAATGAACAATTGCTTGGATCGCATGAAGCCATTAGTTTTTCATACATGCAGTGATACATCAAGGAAAATGATGTCTAACGACAAGTCTAAGAGTTATGTATTGCAAAAAAAGGGTCGAAGCTTGGACAAGAACATGATGTATTAATCATAAGAACGCTGCAAGAGACATTAGTTTATGTAAGAGAGACCGGTGTACTTTGATCACTTTAAACTCTGCCTTTAGATGCCTTAATGTAATTGCAAATAATGTCTTATTTTCTATTAACAAACTTTGATGTTCAATTTTAATAAAAAAAATAATAAATAAATAATCCTCTTGTACCCCGCGAAGCGGAGGAAAAATCTGAATTGCCCAGTAAAATTAGAAGCGCGGTATGTTCACGGAATATTTATCCTTCGCGTATGGTGGGTAAGACAAATATTTACATCAAGAGCTACTCTCTAACAGATGATTCCAGGGTGAAATGTAAAATACCGTGTTACTACAACTAACGTAAGCAAGCTAGAATTCGAAACTAATCTCTTTAGAAACTGAAGCGGAACACGGAAATTGGAAAGATTGTTAATATGTAAAAATATGTAAAGATATACTTCATCGTGCAATATGCGGGAGCGCGATTAATGAGAGTAAATTCTCTTTTCATGAGGATGTGGAAGGTATTAGAAGAATGAATAATATTGCGACCATGCAAACATGCAATTTCAATACAAAAAAAATCAGTTCTTACTTTTTGGTATTCGGTCAACATGAAGAAAGGCATGAATTGCAAATTGTGTTTAGCGCTAGCCAACATGAGACGATCTCTCTCCAAGCTGCTGAGCGTAGAATTGTAACAACCAACAATTGATAGATCAGCCAGCATTCTGGTTTGACGATTACTTGCCAAATTATATGGACACGCCATAAACTACATAAATTACAATATCGTTTAAAAAAAACAGATTTGAGTTCATACTTGTACATAGAATTTTTGTCTAACTCTATCACACAGCTTTGCTGTTTTTAAGTTGTATAAAATTTTGTATGTAAATCTAAATAAGGAGACTTCTTTGTAATTTCAAATTTTTGTAGCAACAAAGCACCCTGCTATTTTAGTAAGAAGAATTGCATCGATAGAAGGTAGGAAACGAGGAAGTCTTAAGATAAGGGGAAATGCTTATCTTAATGTGGTTCTAAATGTGAATGCCTTTCAGATAACATACTCAATGGTGTACTCATAAAAAAAGTGACTTTTATGAATTTATGAGAGTGCTAACGCACAAATATCGTTCTGAAATACTGGCGCTAAGATTTACGATACAACGGTACCTGCTCTAAAGAGACTCCTTGCCAACTGGATCCCGTATAGCATTGCGGTATATTCGCCTGCGTCCCTCCGCACCAGTGACGGGCTCCTCTCCATGTCGCACCCCTTTGTACATGTCTGAATTCGGACAGGTATCGTGCGACGGGATCTCTTATTATAGTTATATAAAAGTATCTACGCTTTATCCCATCCCCTTCGATTTTATTTAATTCAGTATGAACACAGCTAGTCAATTCTGTCCAGTCAGCGTGCAGACCACACTTCCAACCAGTCGAGTATCGCGAGAACAGCCAGTTTTCATTGCGATTTGGACGGAAACAAAAGCAACGCTTGCGCCTTCTTTGACAAGAACACGGTCTCTGCAGATCCAGATCTCTAACTAAATGTTTCCCGAATAATGTTCCTCCTGCAACACAAAAAAATCCTTCCATCCTCTTGCATGGAAGACACCTTTCGCCACAGATGTCCTCTAAAATCTTTCCTCGAGGATACGATTATAAACGGTGTTTTTTACAAATGTCTCCTTCACGCGTATTAATGGTTCGCACGATCTCAAAGAATCTCTAGGGTCCGAGGTCAGGTATGATCAGCGACAAGTAATACATTAAGCGTGCTTTTATGACTTGTATCTTCCATTAACATGCATCACGATGAAGGAAACATTATGGGAAGCATGTACATAAAAAATAAGAAGGAAACAGGGATATGCATGCATAGCATATGAAATGAGACAACATCCCTGAATTGCTCTTTCTCTTTCTAAGATAGGGCTAGGAGGTTTCACGGTGCCTGATGAATAATGCAAAGATTCGGTTGTACAATGGTCAGAAGGGGTGTCGCATTGTTTTTATTCAGCTATAGGATTGCTTGGCATTCATCCAGAGAAACCTAAGTACAAAGTCAACCACAAATGTGTTATGCAGACGTTTTATGATCTGCAAACAGTCTGGCTCATTTGCACACAACGTCATAACTTATACAGCCCGTTTCAAAGCCATAGCCACCGGCTTGAATGATCCATTGAACTCGTAGACGCAGGGATAAAAGAGTCCCATCTAAGAGTCCCACTACTCCGCTCTGAAACACCCTATACGACGCGTCGCTTATAATTTCCTTGTCTCGCGAACGTCTTGCGTAACTTACAAGCGTTACTTATATAAGCGTTTTATCAACATCCTCTAATAAACTCGTAAGCGATTAAAAAACTTCGTCGGGGGGAAGATAGTTTGCGATATCGTGGCGGACCATTCAACTCTGTCAGAAAGAAAGTAGCAATCGGTCGACCAAGCCCATATAGGGGAGTGTTGATTCAATGAAATCATTGATTGTACATTGCCCAGCGTCGTCCAGCCCTCCATGAATTAAATGAGAAATTCTTAACGGTGAGATTCAGAAGGGACCCGAATGTCTACACGGGGCAGCTAGACTCACCGGTCTTCTGTATGTGTAGGAAAACGATGACATCGTGCGCGTTGATATCAAACTGGAAGGTATCGTTGGTGAACACGTCGTCGTAGCCGAGGCTCCCCTGTATGCTCTGCAGTCTAAATGCAGGATGCACCGAGAGCAGGCCATTTTTGTCGAGCTCGACGGAGACGGAAGAGAGGCCGGAGCCGGGGCCCGCGGACAGGCCCTCGGACAGCCTCACGGACTCCTTGATCTCGCGGCTCGTCAGGGCGCACACATGATCCGGGCAAAAGTAACCGAGATAGATGATGCTGGTGAGCGCGAGAAACAAGCATATCCCTACGACGCCACGCAACCGAGTCCTCCGCGCTCGCGACTCCATCGTCGCGGACCTCTCGCATAAATCGTCCTGTACAAGGACCGAGAGTTCGCTAACGCCTTCTTCGCCTCGGCGTTTGCCCATTATCGTGCCCCATGTTTTTTTCCACCACTGGACACACACGGTGCACCGTTCGCCGAGACGGCCTGACCAAAACTGCGCTCCCAGCAAACGTCGGCCATAACAGATACCTCTCATCCCCGCCGCTGCCCTCCCTGCGCGCCGCGGTCGCGCGCACTCTTGCGGCCATTGTGCCTGGTGTTCGTCAGTAGCAGCTTGTCCCGTGACGTTTGAAAGTGGGGTGCGCGACGGAGTTTATTTAAAAATGCCCAGTTACATGGCGCATATAATGTAAGTACCTAAATACGGGTATATACGCGCGCGCGACCGCGCCGCGTTTATTTTAAGTAACGGTTTTGTCGTTTTTTGCAAACAGGAATTTGGAGAATGTTTCTTTTACGGGGAAGGAGAGACCGCGGCCGGCTGCGGCGGCTTTTGCGCAAGACCGAGTTTAACTCGCCGATCCTAGTATATCAGGCAAATTATAATGTTTTAATGATATTTTATTGCTTTATTAGGAAATGCAACCTTTTGTTGCTGTGGGACTCATTTGGGAACTATTTGGACATTGCTGTAAAGGCTTCGTAGTTCTGAGAATGCGCGGGATTCAAAATTTGAATTCGAATAGACTTGCCAATTTTGTTCGTCCCTATTTCGTTTATTTTGAATTGCTTTTCGGTGCTCCCGTTTTTAAAATGTAATGAGAGATTAGATTAATTAGTAGCTTGATTGATATTCTTTAGTTTTCCATGTTTTCGATTACATATTTTTTAAATTGTCTTAGATATGTTTGAAAGTAATGGCGGGAGATTAGACAAAGATGGAAATGTTCATAGATAGAATACGGAATTTGCATTTAAAAAGAATTGCATAGTTTATTATTTATAACCTGAATATACACCATAAGCAATAAATGTACAATAAAACTTTTAAATATTATAAATATTAAAAGTATTAAAAAATTAAATTAAAAATGCATAATGTTTGATATGTTCCGTATTGCGAAGAAACGATTTTGGTTGGTTGAAGGGGTTCGTGACGTCACATAGTAGTAGTTTTAAATGGCTGCTATGTGTTTACGATTGCGGCGCGAAGTAAACACAAATGTATTTACAATTAGTTGTTCGGTGACAAAATACATTGACTTGAAAGGGGACAAGGTTTGTGTCACGACAGACACGTCACCGTGGATGCGCCACCATGGATGCAACACCCTGTAACCCACCACCAAAAAGGGATACATACATATAATAGGACTTAAAAAATAAGAGCCATTCGGCCACGCTCGGGAATTTCCGGATCGTCTTCGGTAATTCTAAATATTGTAACTTTTAATTATTTTTTTCTCGCTTAATAAGCAATACAAAATTATGAAAAACAACTACAATAAAACTTATATAGGAGCTCCCAAATATATTTATTTTGAGAATCCTGCAAAATTCCCAATTATGAAGATTGTAACTTCATACATTACAATCTTTTAGAAATTGAAATTTATTAATGTACTCGTTTTGCCGCCTTTTTCGACCTCTGCGAAGTAAGCGCTACTTCAGACTAGTGTATCGACGTTTGCATTAATTGCGTTACTTCGGATCGAAGCAGTGCGACGTATACACATAACCTCTTTAGACTTGTCCAAATTCCTGTCTCGAATTTCAACGTTTTGTTATATACATTATATACGTTTTGTTATATACATTAAAGTCACATAACTTAAATTTTGGACTCTCTTCGAGTAAGTATTACTACACGCAGCTACAGCATTCATTGTCAATTGCTTTGGGTTTACAGAATAACCACGACAAGTGTTTCAGATTCTATTAATTACATATTTCACTTGTTTTATCATTAATTACTTTTACTATTTTACTTATCTTTGACGTATTTATCGACGTATTTATTATCGTATTATCGCGTTTATCCTCTTTGTTTTATAATTATATACGTATTGCATAACCATAGCAGATAAATTTATTTCCTCACATTGTATACAGTTCAAGGTGTTAAATTTCCATTCGTAACAGTAATTTGCAATTCATTTGTGGAAACGTATGCGCAAGAATATTACCACATGTTATCTTTCAACATTTAGAATGACAACTATTGAGTTATTAGAGGATAGAATCGCTGACTTGGAGAAGCGAATATACGGGCTTACAAAGGCTAAAGATGCCGAGATCGCCCCGCTGGAGAATCCCGTGGTCGATAGTCTTTTACACGTGAACACATTGATTTCATCTGCTATGTCAGGGCGTGAGAAAGCAAATGCAGCGATAAAGCGGTTGCCAGAATTAAATAGTTACTTAGATCCGGTGTGCGAAATCTCAGAAATACCTACAGAGGCTAAAGTTCAGCTGCTGCTTGTGATGGCACCAGAGATCAAGCAGAATTACGAAATGCTACGTCAGGTACAAGAGTTGGCGCCTGCGTTAGAAACAGATCGCTTGCAAGATGTGCCGGAGTCAACGAATAAGCTGAATAATTTAAATTTGTCGTATCTAAAAATATACGAAGAGAGTCAAGACTTAAATGGGCGCATGAACGAAATATTTTCTAAGTATAACGAAGTGATAACTGGCATTTCCAAGTCATTAATTACAATAGACACGGCGGTAACAGCTGCAGAAATTGCGGCTCTACCCAAGAAGCAAGTAGATTGAAAGTGTATCGTATAATTAGTCTATGGTTTTAACGATGATATTATTTAATGTTTTTTACCTTGAAGTGAAAAAGTGTTGCATACGTTTAAAATACATTTATTTTTTATCTTAGTATAGAAAAATATTTACGCATTCATCAATGACTATGCATACATGAACATATTTTATTGTTGTATCTCTCCGTAACAATGTATTTTATTAAAATACTTATATATTATATACATTCGTCCTACCTATTTCTTATCCTAGTCCACCGTTCATTTCAGAAATCCTGTCTTGGGATCTCTGAGACGAACCGTTTAATGAATAATTGGGTGTATTTATGTGGCGGTCTCTTATTTTTCGAATAAATACTCTCATTTTGCTGTTGACTTCCAAATAGTAACTGAATCCGAATGCTTTGCAGGGTACAATTACTATCCGAAATTAACAGCCCAATAGAAGTGGATTCTCGAAACTGTTAGGTATTTAACAGGATAGAACAGGGTCAGACATTCGATATCTTTCTCACTGTGACACTTAAGAAACAGTATAATTAAGAGACCTAATTTTCTAAACCTGTAAAAAATCTCTTATAATGTTAATCATATTAAACAGTCACTTTATACAGTATTTACAAACTTATTAATTGTAAATAAGTATCGTGTCGCCAATCGTATGTATCCCTCCGTAATTCTCTTTTTCTCCCATACGTGTCGCGAGTGTAGGACTCGCTGCGAAATATTGCAGTATCTACCCATTAATCAGTATTCGGTAATGTAACGAAGAAAAGATCATTTACATTTCCTTTCAAATACAGAACATCGAATTATGGCCATTTAATGTTATCCGTCGAATGCACTCTTTGCATTTAAATAGGAACATACTGTTTGAAGTATAGACGGATATAACGAGAAAGCAACGAATTAAGTACACATCTTCCTGTTCGCTATCATTCCGCGAATTCCGAAACGGAGTGGAAGGTCTCCCGTATTCGTCCCCTCCTACGAATTTTCTGGTCTTTCTAATACTAATCCCAGTATGTACGTCGTTGTGGTCAATTTAGATTAGATTCGTCTAATACTCGTGTACTTTCATTAGATAATAAAGAAAGAAACAATCAAGTGGTAGAGCTTTAGCTTTCCATTTGCAAAGCAGGCACAGACTGTCGCAGCCAAGAAAGCGCAGGTTCCACGCTGGAATAAATTGCTGGGTGACCCCTTGAGCACCTGCTATGATGACTGAGTAATCCCTGAATTTCCCATCTGGCTGATTCTCCCCCAGATTCACTGCCGCACATTAGAGGTGCTCCTTCGTCGTTCTGAAAAAGGCAGTTCAAATATTGTTTCCTATCCACAGATTCCTGTGGAGCATGGCAATGCAATCTAGATTTTAAATCTTACATAGCAAGGTCCTTTGTCCGTATCGGTGAATCCAGCGCATATATTGTCCTTAGTGATGAATCCTGCGTAGTGACTCGTTCCGTTGCATTTTTCTGAATCGTACGTTGGTAGTGGCAGGAACTTCAGGTATTTCTGCAAGTCCACCTCCCCGTTCACGGGGAATCCCCATCCAACAGTAACGCATATTTGTCTTGGCTGAAATTTGAAGAAAGAAAGGGACAGATGACGTGTGTTCTCAAGTGAAAGATATTACCAGATCCTGAGATCACGATACACACCTGTATGGGGTGCTGCGGAAGGCAAACAGCACTCACGTTCCTCGAGAAAGTCAAAGGTTTCTCTAGCTGCACCAACGCGATGTCGTTGTTGTACAGGAATTGATTGTATTTCACTTGAGGATAGGGGATGATGTTCCTAACGGGGTGTGCCTTTAGCAGATTTTCACCAGTGAACAGTTGCCATCCGTTGCTCTGCTTGTATCTGAAATTGGAGGATGATCTGGTTCAGATTAATCCAATCTAATACACTTAAGGGGCGGTTCCGATTTAACAATCGATTTTTTTAAATTTAATTTTTCGAATGTTCACCCTTTTAAGAATACGTGTTTAAAAGGATTTTTTGAAATTTGTAAAATTCCCGAAGTTATAGGCATTTGAGTAGCAAAAAATTTGAACACGCTTTTCTCGAAACAGTGTTCTTAAAATCGGTGGAACCTATATCTCGAAAAGTTATTATCCGATTCGACTGAAATTTTTTTTATCTTGAGGAATATACTTCTGGCTCGTCGAGAAACTAGAAAAATTGTAAAAAATTTACAATTTGTCATTTTTAAAGGCGTTGAAAGGACGAAAAATATGGGGAAAAGTGATTTCAAACTTCAAATGTTATTTTCTCGAAAAATTTCATTTTTTGTAATTTTTATTGCTACGTCCACGAGCGAGTTTCATGCCCTTTAATAATCCGACATTGTTTTTTATTTCTAGACCAATGGTTTCGGTGCTACAGGTTCCACCGATTTGGATGAATTTTTTGACTCCTCGACTTTAACGAATTCCCAGTGCCGTCTGCAATGATTAATTATAAAACAAAAAAATGATTTCTATAATTTAAGACATTCTTCATACGATGCAAAAAGTCCCATTAAATTATATGTAGTACTTTTCCTTTAATTAATTCCTAAATATCACCTATTTTTATGGGCTCTAGACCGGAGCAGCCCCTTAACATTCATTCGCGTTTCGATTTCTTCCGTCGATTCTTCCGTTACCTGTGAATGCAGGAATAACTGGAGAGCACGTGCATCGGCCCCACCACGCTTGCCGTGCAAGCAGCACCATATTTCGGTTCCTTTAGCAAAACCACGCTGGACCATTGCCCTTCGCTGGCTGGAGTTCCGCCGACTAATCTCGCCGTTGGGCCTTCCCCATAATGGGAACCGCAGGAGAATTCTTGACAGGAGATCTGCACGACCTTCTCTGAAACGCAGAACTCCACTGGTTCCAAGTTCGTGACTAGTGGCATACGGTGATTTGGATTGGACTTTAGTCTTAGAATTTTCTGCTGCCTATCCCACTTCGTCAACTCCGTCGCCTCGGCGCCAGCGAATCCTAGTGCTTGGCAATAAGACTCGCTGAACTCTCCGCTCCATGCATCGGAGCAAACTAAACGATAACTGCCATCGAATTGCCTGTAACGGGATACAAATATGTACTTTAGGTCAATTGTAACGATACACGATCGTGAAAATAGCCCTAAATTCTTGTAGGGCAATCTGATAGCAAAGTTCGTTATGCATGTTCTTCAGGGAAAAAAAGGAGAGAACCTGTTCAACATTAATTTTGATCAATGTAGACAAGTAACTCATCACGAATCAATGCTTTATCAGTTTGTTCCTCAATCGTGCTCAAATCATCTATTCGTTTAATAAAAATTTACAATGTACAGATGTGTACCTTATTTTCAACAGAGACGTGGTCTCAATCACCCCGTGTGCTCCGTTATTTCCAGCTTCGCTTTCTTTATGCAGATCCGTGAAATTTCTCTCCGTAGTCATATTTGTCATTAAACAGCCCCATTCGTCAGAATGATCCGGGCAGTGTTCTATTCCATCGCAAACCTGATTTTCTGGCACGCACCCGCCTGTCTGGCACTTGAATTGATCGAGGGCGCAGTCGCAGAGCTTCTCGTCCTCTCCGTTTGCACACTCGCTGATTCCATTGCAGTGCCATGTCAGTGGTATGCACCAGTTCTCCGTTGGACAAAGATACTCGTCGTTCCCGCAGATTTTGGCACAGTTATATTCGTCCCGATGGTCTTCGCAATCTGGCCGTCCATCGCACTGCCAGATGCCTGGGATACATCTTCCTGGAATGAAAAGTCCACTCAACATAAGCAACTGAATGTTTCTGTTCGTTCTGTTGCGTTTGGTACTCTTATCGAGATTTCCCAATCTTTATCAAGGCTATGCATCATTTCAGCGATAATAAAAGTGATAGGAGAAGCTTAATTACTCTACCATTTTTCACGTAACAAGTTCGTTCCCATTTAAATATATATTCCTATAGTCAAGTAATGTTCTGAACGAAATCAAGTGTCCATAGTTACTTAAACTGTTCACTCGGAACCCAGTTAATTCCACTTAATTCATTCCGAAAGCCCATAACTAAACTCCTACAAAAACAACATCTGCGGTATCAGTCCACATATAGCATTCTCTATAAGAAAACCGAGTTAATTCGTCCTCAATTGTTCTCAGACCAACAGCGAACATTCCTATCCTAGAAATGACCCAGTTGACTACTAATCTGTGACTTCTTTTAACCATACCAAGCGACATTGACAACTCGTGTCCCATTACCTGAAAGAAACACGCGACAGTCCCGCCAGCCGTATTAGTATCGAACGCGACTGTTTTTCCTTTCACTTCTTGCGTTCCACGATCATTACTCCGATCTACATCCAACCATCCATCGTATAATAGCTTCAACCTTAACAACTCACCGTTGGGGCATTTGAACTCGTCGAACTGGCACTTCCATTGGTCGCAGTTCTTCTCGTCACTGCCGTCGTCGCAGTCCACGATCCTGTTGCACACCAGGTCCCTTTTCAGGCATTGCCCACTGGCGCACTGGAAGTTCCCAGGGCAGCCCTCCTCCTCGCAGTTCAATTCGTCCGAGCCGTCCGAGCAATCGTTCTCAGAGTCGCATTGCGCTGATCGCTTGACGCAGTACGCGCCGTCCCTGGACGTTCCGTTCGTGCATTGGAACTGTCCGGCGGTGCACTTGGAGTAAACAATGTTTGGAGGCAGGTGCGAGAAGAGAACGTCGATGTGGCTCGTCGTCTCGACGACCGTATCCGGTGATTTGGTGGTCGGAACGGTCGCGACCACGTTTTGCTCTCTCGCGGGCTGATTCACGCCCGTTTCCTGCCTGAGTGAGGTAACAGATGATTGAGGAAACGCTGGAGGCTGCGAACCTGTCCGATTCGCTTTTGTCCCATCGAGCGCGGCAATTTTCCCTGGGTCGATCATCGCGTGTTCTTCGTTGGTCGGTTCGCTGATTATCGACGGGTTCTCTGTGGCAAAGTCGTCGTCCGTGTTCTGCCGGCGAAGATGATAGTTTCGAACGACTACGAAGGGCTCGGTGACGTGCTCCGGTTCGATGATTTCCTCGGAAACGGGGATGAAGCTCGGGTATTTCTTTGCGCTGTCCGACTTGCTACTGGTGTTCGCGCTTCCTTCAATTGAAGAGACGTCGACAAGCCTTGGCTCCGATTGATTGGACCCACCGGTGGTCTCGATGATCTTCACCTTTGGCACCTGCGCAGAGTTCTCTGTTGCATCAGGCGAAGGTAATTCTGGGACCTCCGTTACGTTGTGAGCTTCTTTTGGAGTACTTTCTGTGACAACCGGTATCTCTGTTGACACTAAGGTAATGGGATCTGGAACCTCCGTCGCTACGTTCTCTTCATTGCCTTCTAGATTGAGTTCCTTCTCTTTTTTATATTTGTACTTATCAGTCACCTTCTTGTCTGTCGATTTCTTCTTCACCTCCAACGTCTTCTCCAATGGAATCACCCTCAAATCTTCCTCTGACAATTCCCCCACGTCCAAGTCTGGCAACACAGCTCTAGGCGTCGTGGTGATCAAGTGGCTCTTATAGTCGAACCCTGCAGGCTGTGTGTCGTCTTCGAGTATCTCGGTAACTGGCCTGACATCCTCGGGTGTGCTGGAACTGCTTGGCTCTTGGACGACACTCTTTTCTGTAGTGACTACGTCCTGAATGGACACGGGGAGAGTAGGTTCAGAAACTGGACTCTCTGTCACTGTTTCGTTCACCACTTCCATCTTCTTCTGCGTATTCTCTTCGTCGTTCATCGTCGATGGTGTAGTTACGTTTTCCTGACTCGTGTTTGCTTTGCTCACAAGTGGAATCACCGGCTGCGGCCAGGAAATATTCATGTTTCTACCACCAACGTGTTCCAATGCGCTGGTCAACAGATCGTCCGTTTTATTATCGTGCAGATGAACCTGTTCTATCGGACTGGTTACCGAATCCTCGGTTTTATTAACGAACATCGAAGGTTCTTTCTCCCCAGACATCTCCACGGCGCCTGCATTCTGCGTGTCGTTACTCGTTTTCTCAGCGTCTGGTTTCACGGACGACGTGGTCAGCAGCGAATCACTCTCCGTAGTCTGCAGTTCTTCAGGAAGTATGGGCACCTGGGCAGTGGTTTTGGTATCCGTTGACGCCGCGTGGGTGGTTGGAGTCTGTACCGTCGTGGCATCCTCTTTTTCTACGTGGTTAGTATCATTGTCCTTTCGAGGACTCTCCTCTGTGACCGTGGTGCTTTCGAATTTCTCCGTCGTGGACATCTCTTGCTGTATCTCCATTGGCAGCACTGGTATCTGTGTGGTCAGTTTTGCGTCTTCTACATGTTTATCTGGGACACTTGCCATTGTGGTCGTGGCAATTTCGGTGTTGTTCAAGATGCCTGTCGATTTCAACGATTCCCCGTCTTTATTCTGAGTGGGATCTAAATCACTCAGCTTGCTGGGTTTCTTAATCGCCTTATGAATCTCCGTGTCGTCGTGTTGATACCCCTTCGATGAGGTGTCGTCATTTATATCATTGTACAGATCCTCTACAGCGTTCTCCTCTGGCTTCTCAGAGGTAGTTGCATTGCTCGCGGCTGGTCCTTCCAAGTGTTTCTCTGCTACACCCATCGTGGGCATGCTAGTTGCACTAGCCTCGGTGGATACCTCAGACTTGTCCTTGTCTACATCATACTTGACCGTGGTCTCTGTTTCCTTAAACTGTGCTTCCAGTGGTACCACTTTTAGTGCTTCCTCATCTTCCTCGGGAACGTTTCCACCCTCACTTTCCTTCATCACCTCCTTACTGCTGTCTGGCTTATTAACAACGTCATACGTAAGCAGCCCATTTTGATCCCCAGCTTCTGTGTCATTACTTTCAACAGCATCCAATGCTTCCTTGCCAATACCACCAGCGACTTCATTCTTACTATCCGTATGATTTACCTTCTTGCTATCACCCTCTTGCTCGATCAATGGTTTACTGTCATGCATCTCTGGGTGCACATCGTTTATCGACTCCTTAGGATCAGTTTCATTCACAGAATGCTCCGTGGATGGTGTAACATTTTCTGTCACTGGTTTGTACGTGACGACATCTTCAACTGGCCCTTCGAAAGGATTGGGTACATACTGCTCGTCCTTGTCGAGTCTGGGCGCCTTCTTCACTTCCTTCTCCCTCTGAACGTCTGGTAGGAAGGGTGACATGTCGTCGACATGCTTGTCGTAGGTCATGTCGGGCTTCTCTGTCACTGCATTCTCGGGATACACGGCAGGGTGCAGCGGGTGGTTGGTAGACTGGTCCAAGTTGTCGTCGTAACGACCTAAGTAACCCGAATCACCTACCGAGACGATGTTCTCTTCTGGGTGGGTGGTGGAATGGTGTAATATGGTCCCGATTCTCTCAGTAGAGGATCCAGCCTTGCTTGCTAACGTGGTACCTTCAGATACTGTTGCGTTTGTAGAGTGGATGCTCTGCTCAGGGATAAGTTCAGGAATAATCCCATGGAGCTTTTCTAACTCGCTAATGTGATCAGTTTTCGGTATGACCATTATATGCTCCTCCTCTGTTTTGTTCTTAAGGGACTCTAGCACCACGGGCTCGATATTGTGGCCAAAGTTCTTTGGTAGTTTGGGGAACAGGGTCGTTGACGTGTGCTCAATAATATTCGTTTCGTTCGAGTCGTGTGCACTCGACTCGGAATGCGCTACCGAAGATTCGGTGGTGTCCTCCACCGAAGCTGATGCGTTTTGTGACTTGGGCTCCTCGGAAGTTGTACCGCTAGCCTCTGCTGTGGAACTTACGTCAGTGGCGTTCTCCGGTAAGGTGTCTATAAGAACAGTGGTTGTTTCAGAATCTACATCCGAGTTTGTAGTAGATTCCATTTCAAGAACTGTAGATTTAGTACTGGACAATGTCATTGATCCAGATTCTGTGGAGGGATCTGTGTTTCCAGACTCATCGTGCTCTGTTACACTATCTCGCATTACACCAGCTTCAGTAGCTTGCTCTATTTTTGGTGTTTCTTGTTTGTCAAGCCCCATAGGATTTTCTGTCACTTTCTCCTCCTCATCGTTGAGCTCTTTCATCGTCGTATCGATCAATGGCGTAGTACTCGTTTCAGACTGATCTGCGGCCAAATGATTCTTGCTCTCTTCGTCGTCACCCATCAAAGGAATCACTGGCAAGGGTGCATCGTCGCCTAACGTTCCCTCGGTTGGCATTTCGTTGCTCATCAACGTAGTCTCTTCAAAGGCGTTCGGAAGTATTGTCGTTTCTGGCTCCATGCTCGTAGAAACGTTAGTCTTCAATGGGTTCGCGCCTTCATCCTCGATCATCGATGTTGCGATCGAAGCTTGGGGTGATTCAGTGGATGGTGATTCTGTAATTGATCCGATGAGCACATTATTCGTAGTCATGGATTCAGTGGAGGAATCTGATTTACTAGAAGGCTGTTCAGTGGAAGACATTGTTCCCATACTGTGCTGCATCTCAGTAGAGTGCTCCATTTCGTGAGACACTTCAAGGATGTTTTGTTCGGGTTTTGTTTCGAAAGAATCCGATTTTGTGGGCGGTAAAGTGGGTAATTTGTATTCAGTAGAGGATTCTGGTTCACTTGAAGGTTTCCATTCGGTGACTGGTTCACCTTCGACCGATGATACTGACTGTGTTGGTGGTTTAGACTCGATAGAAGCTTCGGTAGATGCTACTGGTTCTGCTGAAGTCTCTGTAGTAAGAGATTGCGGGTGGACAGTGAGATTGGATTCGTCAGACACATCTGCTTCGGATGGAGGTTGTGGCTCAGCGGTGGGTTTGGGTTCTGCGAGAGATGGGAGGTCAGTGATGTGCTCTGGAGAGGGCTCTGGCTCTGCAGAGGGTTCTGGCTCTGCAGAGGGTTCTGTCTCTGCAGAGGGCTCTGGCTTTGCAGAGGGCTCTGGCTCTGCAGTGGGCTCTGCCTTTGCAGAGGGCTCTGGCTCTGCAGTGGGCTCTGGCTCTGGAGAGGGTTCTGGCTCTGCAGAGGGTTCTGGGGTGGCCGAGGTTCCTGGTTCTGGTTCTGCAGAAGGTTCTGGGGTGGCTGAGATACCTGGCTCTGGTTCTGCAGAAGGCACTGCTTCTGCTGGGGATTTTGTGGCGGCGGAAGGTTCTGGTTCCACTGAAGCATCTGGTTCTGCAGAGGGTCCTGGTTCAGCAGAAGGTTCTGGCTCTGCTGAGGGCTCTGGGCTTACTGAAGGTTCTGGCTCAGCTGAAGGTTGAACAGAGGGTTCTGGTTCAGCTGAAGGCTCAGGTTCAACAGACGGTTCTGGTTCAGCTGAAGGCTCAGGCTCCGAAGTAGGTTCCGGTTTAGCAGGCTCGCTTGTGGGTTCAGACTTCGGCTCAGCATCAACATGACCCGAGTGGTCATGCATCCAATGAACAGACTCGGGATCATCACTAAGCGCATGATTCTGCTCCGTCGTGGTCATAGGTGTAGCCTTCGCCTCGTAATCCGATTGCGGATGCATATGGACCGTCTGCCTATCATCCTGTGACGAATCATGCTGCACATGCGCTACCTCCGTGGTGAAGTCCACATGGTCCCAATTATCGGGTCGTCTAGGCTCGAACTCACTTCCTGGTCCTCTACTCCTGCCTTGAACGTAACCATGCACCGCTTCGGTATTCGATTCCGGCAGCTCGTCGTCCATGTCAACGTTGCTCAAATCATTCTTATCTACGCATCTCTTCCCGTCCTTATCTAACGTCTTTCCAGAAGTACAAGAGCACACGAACTCAGCATCCGCGTAATCGTACTTACAGACCTCAGCACACCCATTATTATCGATCTGACATTCGTCCAAGAGTCTGCTGACCTGTAGGTTCCTCAAATGATACTGCCCAATCATGCTGCCGCCCTTCCGCAGCGTTTCTTCGATCATCTGCTGCACCTCTTCAGGCGCGGGGCGCGGCGGATAGCTTATCCTGAACTTCACGTCTCCTTGTTTGCCTATCTCGTACACCTTAACGATCGTCCCGTTCTCCGTATGGGGCAGCATGCTCATCAGATGCTCCTCTATCTCTGAAGCAACCTGCCTGTACGCCCTGGACTTGTGATCGTGCAAATCGTTGCTCCAATGCAATTCATGCAGCCGCAATAGCCCATCCAGAGCGCTAGAGACAGCGGTATACATAGATTCGTCTGTGGTCGGCCACGGTGGGAAGCTGGAAGTCGCAGGTGGAGGACTCGACGGTGGATCTTTGATGTACTCTTGACTTCCCGCGGTTCGAACGTCGCCGAATTGTCGGGAGTTAGTTTGCTGGAGGTTCTCCAAGGGTTCTGAGGCTTCTTGCGTCAGGATCACACCGGCTGTAACAGAATTGGACGTTCCGCAGTCGTTTCTGTGATAGTGAATGGAAGAGATTGATGCAATGCGGGGTTCTTACTTGCAGCCAGAATGGCGATGATGATGGCAACCAGGAGGACCAGTAGCCCGCATCCCCAGCAGGCCATCCTTCTCCAATACGAGCTTCTCGATCGTTTGTCCTTCGTTACGTACAATTTCTCGCCCCTGTAACACAACGTGACGGCAGATTAAGAACAGTCATCTACGCTAGCCGCCCTATCACCCACATCCTGGACCCAAGTTAAGCGTATTTTGTACAGCACTGTGCTTGCCAATGTCCGAGACCTTCTTCAGCGACCAGCCATTGGGATTAGAAGCTCCCCTAGACGAACAGACACCACTCTAAGAACACGTGTCCGCGAACGAATCGAGTCGTCCCAACTAACGTTCTTCATAGCCCATCTACACCTCGGGCTTTCTCGGAACGTTCGTCGAAGTCTGTTGCGTGAGATGGCGATACGTGACTTGGGGAATCGTAGGATCCAGAGTGTGATCTGTGTTGATGTGTGGGAGGGGTAGTTTAAATCATTTCTCATGCCTGAGGGTGTGACCACCTGTCAGTATATCGAAATTATCGTTTCAGCGAATGGAAATGCCGTGTGGTATGTATAGGACGAGGACGTGGCGCCTCTACTTTCAGTGGGGGTCACGTAGTCAGCAACCGATTGAGAAAAAAAAAACGACAAAACTTGTTCCCCTTTGTTTCGATCCACGTGTCCACGAGTATAGTATACATGAAACGTGTGGTCACGGTGCAATTGTGGGTATGGAGGGTTTCTGTGAAACTGTTTGCATTCCATCGTCAGACACATCAAGGCTCAGCCGCGCATTCGAACCAGAAAAAAAAAATGTATGAATAAGAGAGCAGCATAGGTAAGCGGGTTAGTTCGCGTTCGTGCGCATCCACCGTTCATCGGATTCAACCAGCCTCCCTGTTCCTCATCCTCGAAAGCATCGGTGAAGTACCTGAGGGCTGTCAGCCAGTGGGAATAGTCGACCAGTCCGGCGGCTGGGTCTCTCAGGCTGAGTCCCTCGCGGCCGACGCCGGGGCCCAAATCAAAACGCACTCCAGCCACGGTTGTTTCAACCTCGGCCTCGGGACCCCTGCTAGGTGCCGCGACAACAGAAAACACCGTCTAACTCTCTACTAAGGCTGGGGCAAAGTGTGATGTATCGGTCAGCAGCGGTGAAACTTTACACGGTGGCTCTAACGTGTGCACGTGGCTGATGATCCAGCCCTCGAGCGCGGAGCAGATACTTATTCGATGGTGGTGTATATATTGAGCAATAGTGAGGTTTGAAGGGGTTAAATATAGGGGTGGACGTAGAGGAGTACCTCTGGGAGATATTTGGTTGCTTTGGTCTTGATACTAGAATAACTAGATGGTCTGCCAAATTTTGTATACAATGCTTAATTTTGTTTCGTTAGTGGAAGACGATAGATGGACGATAGCTTGCAATTCTCATCTGTTCTCATTTAATGGAATTTTTGTATAGAATAATCTTTGGAATACTAATGGGACAATTATTACTTCAGAATATTAAGATAATTTCTCGTTGCATTTTTTGCTAATTAATCATATTACACGTACATGCTCCGCGCGAAGGTTTCTCATAAACTAATACCCGGTGCACTGCGCTATTACGAACATACTACTTCTTACTCTTTAGCAAGTTGATCAATTTACACTCACGCGATCACACAGCGTTTCGCAACGGAGATCCTTTCAAATTTTCAGCGCGCCCTATCGAAACCGCGAACAGCATCGAGAAATCATTGCGCTCATCAACTTGCCATTTACTTTCCTAACATTTTCGGAATATCATTGGGCCACTTGGAAGGCAAGCGATGCGTTAAGAGAGAAAAAAAACCGGTAGGACACTGCTAGACTCTCGCAGATCGATCGTCACGTTCTCTAACATTTCCTTTCCTTCACGGTTTTTTTTTTTATAATTGTGAGTCGTGAAATCATTTCAAAATCGAGGAAACCTGCGACTCGTAGAATTGCAGAATGCTTATGTCGGCTCTGTTTCTGCGTCGAACGAATAGAACGACGAAAGACGGTCATTTTTGCAATGGTGGCGGTCACTCTTGCATTTTGCTATGAAATGTTGTGACACATTCGTTTCGCAAACTCCTCCACCGGTGAACGTATACCGCAATGGCTGAGGACCTTCGCTCGTTCCGTTTCTGTCTGCTGCCTTTTTTTTTATTGAACCGATACATTTGCATTTCCCCGTTGGGCCCGATGCAACAGGCTCGTACTCAGACACCAACTATCCGATTCTAATATAATAAATGCAATCAGTGCAAGTCTTCCTAAAATGTTCACACCGATGTGAAAAATCGGTAGAGTTAATACAGCTTCTGCAATTGACGAACTAATGCTCCATCGTTCCTCTATATCTTTAAAAATAATAAAGATTCTCTACAGAATTTTGAAGCGTGTGTAAGACATCGCACGAGATCGAAATACTTCTCTGATCGTAGACTCATCATCAGAGAGAATGTGAATATTCTGATTCTTTTGGCATGAAATATTTAAAAATACCCGTAAGTAAATGTGAAGGTTCAAGGAATATATTATCATTCGTAAACTCGATGGTAAATTAATATGAATCCTCATACAAAAAATGAATGACGTGTTTAGAAATCACTTATCCCTAAAAGCCAAGTGTGTGATCACACTTTGTGCTACCTAGGAATGTATGAAATCGATTTCAACTGATTTTCAAAAACGAGCCACACAGTTTCCCCATTTAAAACTCCAAAATTCCACTAACTAATCATTTCCCACGAAGCTCACAACGTAATCCTCACTAATCGCTGTATTTTCCCGCCAAAACTACAGTCTGAACAAAGTCAGTCCCCCAGAGGCTATCGACAGTCTCTCCCCTCCACCATTCCACTGAATTACCTCCACCTTTCCACCTGTGGTCAGGCCTGGCGGAGGGGGAGGGGCTTGGACAGCCAACTGATGTCACTCCAGACTATAAACCCGCCGGGCTGGTGAACAATAAACGCACGACGACCAAGTTAATGTTAAACAAGTAGCCAAGAAGAGGATACACATTGTAGGCAGAGTGATGCAAGTGCGTTTAAAATCGACCATCGTTACCTGATGTACTTCCGGTGCTCGTTCACAGGCACGAAATACTCTTCGTAGGGATCGGCTGGGACTTCGCAGGCCTCTTGGCCCTTGGTCTGGTGGTTGTTGCCCGCGTAAGGCCTCATCGAGACCAGTTCCAAGTTTACGGCCTCGATCTGCTCCTTCTTTCCGGTGTCTGGGGAAAACGGGAAATCCGTTAATTACGTTGTCAATGTCGGCTGCGGCGGGTGGCGGAACCGGTTCCCGTTTTTCGGTCGCGAATTCAGAGAAACCTCGTTCCTTGCATAAATTAATCCTCGCCCACCCCTTCCCCCCGTGTCATTGGTAATAACGGAGGGACCGCTAACCCCTGTCGGTTGAGTTTTTCTTGGGGGAACTGGTAGAGTGAGGTCCATTCGACTTTGATCGGCAATTTCTGGCTTTCAACCGCGTTAGTTCCCTTGGCGGAGTTAGCATACCTTGGTCGGGGATGATAGATGTATATAATCGCCCAATTTTCAAGTGATAGAGGGTAGTTTTGTACGCTCGAACGTCCCCGTGCTTGTTTTTCTTTGGAGGCACTGTACGAGGCCACGTGTAACGTTTCTAAAACAGCATATTTCCTTGTGGATGTTGGTTTTTCGACCTTCTTATGCAACGGGAAATATTGTTCCTCAGGGGCATTAGAATTCAATTACCGTGCATCACGAACTCCGATGGAGAATGCGCTCGTTCATGATTCATGACCGAGAGTGGTTCCATCAGCGCTAATGCGGCTCGTTATTTTTCAATTAGTAAAGCTCATAGGGAGAGTGTATCTTGCGTCTGTGTTTAAATAGTTTTAAATTTTGCAAGCTCAATGCCGGTCAGCTTGAATTCGTTATTAAATCACATGGTTCATGAGAATTTAATGTGTCTTATGTTGAATATACTTTTGAGTGAACCAGAGGAGTGGTATTGTTAATTGATAAAAAATATTTTTTAAATTGACGTATAAGTGAGATTTTTTACTCACGTTCGTTGTAATTTTCCTTTTTCAGAATTTGTAACAGGTGCAAGCAGACGGACTCGTCAGAGAGATCTCTAATCGACTAAGGGGAGGGTGAACGTATTTTGTTTCATTGTTGAATTTTGATGAAATGTATAATATAAAAATGTTACTCGTTGATTGCCCCACGTTTCTTTTTTGCTTATATTAAGTTTAATGTATATCGTCAGAAATAAGAATATTTTGTAGTGGAATAATACACTTAAGCTTGTACATTATCCTCGATAACATTAATCTTCGTCAGAAATTTGCCAATCTAAAGATTTACTATAATCATTATAATGAAAAATTCTAAGGTCGAAGCATCAATCACCCATGACCCACGTGGCAGTCAATGCAATTTGTATTCAAAGTACCTATGCCTCACAGGCACATCAAAGATTTAATTAACAATTAAATGAATTATTGACTTTGAAATTATTATATCATACTTTTTCCTATTCCAAACTCCTGTATTTGCTAAGTGCACCATTGAGGAAAAGAATTTTAAATAATTCAGAGTGCCAAGTAAAAAATCATTGAATATTATTGCATGTGTTTAAAATTGATAAATGTCAATCGCTGATATGTGTATAATTGTCTGATATTTAAACTTGTTCATATGCTATGTGAAACAGTATACAGGATAGTTGCAAACGAACAAATAGTAATATATGTTACACTACTTATGTAATTCATAGGTGTGGAAATTACACGTCACGATACAATATTTATTTACAGGCCAGAACATTGCGTAACATCGATGTTAAAAGTTCATACAGTTTAAAATGCAATGTGCCATTATTGAGCAATGATCATAAAGAGATATTTTTCCACGTGAATATGATAATTAATTGCTATACACTGCCAACATCACTATTTTAATGCTTTCTCCTTGATTTCTCACTATCTGCCTCTTGAAGAATACTAAATTTTCCTTACCAAGCACTTTGTACTTTACGTTTTTATTCCCTTTAAACATTTTATGAAACTAACAATATCGTTAATATTTCTCACGATGAAAGTTGATTCTTGTTAAATCAAAACACTTAGGTACTGAACCAAAACAGTAGATAACAATCCAGTTCGTTGTAAGAAACGATTAGTTGCTGACTGTCCCGAGGGTAAAAGTATAACATTTGAATGTCCGTTATTGTTAGGGAGGGCTGTCTCTGTACACTTTCTGCGTTTCACCGACCTCGAACGACTTTTTCTTGGGGAACTGGCGGTGGTAGTAATTAACGATCGAAAGTTCGGCTCGTCCCGATCATATCATGTAAAATCGTACGATCGACGCAGATTTCAGCAGTGGCTGTTATTCGTCCCATTCTACTTTGCTTTCGAATCGTACGCACGAAAGAGTTTTTTTCATTCAGTTAAAATATCTCAAAGCTGCGATATCTATAGATGCCATAGGAAAATTCTACCTTAGTCTAAATTCATTGAATGGATTCCATTCTACATTAATGCCATTCGAGAAATCAGATTTCGATCAAAGTTCTTCAAAATGGCATTTTCAGCAAGGCGTGTAATATTTTACCATTTCAAGTGTCTGAGAGTTAAACGAATATATCCACCAGGTATATATATTCAGTTCGTGACTGCATTCGAGACATTTTCAATAAAGGAACGATCTAAATCTGCGACCAAGATCCTCGCGAATCGATCACTCCGCGATATTATAATTTCAACCGTGACGCCCGTGGAGGTTTTCCCCGCCGCGCGGTGTGCATTATTCATTAGACGTAGACGAAGAAAATTTGCGCAATTCGTTCCGACTATTTGTCCGAGTCTGTTGGAAATCTCGAGCCCCAGTAGTCTGCTCGTCGATTGCAATTACGGTTTACGTCACACGAGATTGCACTTTCGTGCAGCGTCGACAACGAGCCCAGGGTGACATGCTGCGTGGACTTTTTGTCGGGCAAGAATTTTCCCGGTACTGGTCCTTACATAAACCATGACTTTTTCGTCGCAGCTTATTCACTTGTACCTTTCCGCCACTAATTCAAAGCTAATTGCCAATCACAAGCAGAAGAAAGATTCAGCTCCTGTGGCCATTGAAGTAGATTCTTCCGAACCTCACTCTACCCACCAGGGACCAGCAATTCTATAATACTACCCATTCAGTACCTCCCTGCCCTATTCACTAATTTATTTAGCTCTACTTCACGATGAGAGAAGAAAAGGAAAATAAAAACTACGCCAAGGAAATCCTCACCATTCATCTGCACGCTGGTTGCACTACTATTCAGGAAGCTGGCGTCATTGTTGTTCCCGTTTCCGTGAACCCCGTTCCCGTTGAGCTTTGGCTCGACGACGGTCCTCTCGTTGCTCGCTGGTAGCTCGATCCTCGTCTCCGTTTTGTAACGAGGATCGGGGCTGGTTCTTCCGGGTTCCACGTACTGCTGCGACACGAACGATCGTTGGTGGCCATTTTCCATCGGGCCACCTTCCGACGCTGGCTTGTGATCCTGGTCCAAGGTCACTTGCTGCTGGCCGTCGTCCACCTTCGCCTCGGCGGCGCAGTCCTCCTCGATGGTAAACGCTGGATTGTCCATACCATCGGCCGCCGACATCTCTCGATTCCGTCGACGAAAGCTGCTGGGCCCTCACCTGATAACGTCGGCCCGCTATCGACTCTCATGCGTCTCGGTTCTGTAACCAAAATTCAAATTTCTATGAGGCTTGGTAGTGTATATTGGACGTACGAACGTGATTTCGTCGTCATCTTTTAAATTCGGTGTTCGTGCGCTCTTCTGCCTTGACATGTCGCAATTTAGTCCTTCGGGAGGGGAGGACCGAGAATTTTAATTGGGACCTCGAGGATTTCGAGCTTCTTTCCGATTCTTTACAGATACCCATCTCGAGTGTCTTCATAACTCTGCCCAGGTTTAGGAAAGGATAGAGGTGGATTAGTTGTGAGTCAGTATTTTCAGTTGCGAGCTGTTTAGAATCTTTATCGTAGTGGGATCTTGAATTTTTTAAGTGGGAACATTTGAAGTCACGAATAAGGGATTTCGTGAGCTGTGAAAATTGATCTTTTGTGCGACGTGGGTTCTGGTACTACTGACAAAAGTAGTCGTACGTTTTCGTGGGGGTTTTCGATGGGAAAGGTTATTAAGATCTCCTGTAACAGGCAACGTAATAGAGGAATACCTAGGTTCTAATACCGGAGGAATGTTCGTCAGTTTTGTTCTGTCCCAGGAGAAATTAGACGACGATAATTCGATACAAGAAAGACGTTTTCTATTATTCGATCGCTGTGCTCAACGATATTGGAAACACGTACCGAAGTTTCCGTTTCGTTGACGATTGGCCAAGTTCCCAGTGACCGATTTCGCGCGGTGTGTAATTTATCGTTGGTGAAACTGGACGTAAGGCGAGCTGATTTTTCTATGAGCAAGCTCCCTGCGCTGTGATCCGGAAATCCAGCGCATAATCAATGAACGGGAAAGGGACACAAACGAGTTTTAATTTTATTACACGAAGCATCTCGTACTTCGTATTACAGTACAAATGAAACATTATTCTTCAAAATGTGGAATGCAATCTTCTCTAAAAAAAGCCTCAGTTTTCGAGAAAATCGTGTTTCAACATATCAGTGCGAATCCCCAAATTCTGTTTAGTAAGATCACTTTCAAAAACAAAACTCTGTGTTACAAAGTGTCCAAGTATGGTCGAGTTTCAACCATATTATACATTCTTTCAGTTGAAAACTACTTTCGATCCTTTTTCATGATTAATGATCAGGAATTCTCCGCTTTTGTAACATACGTTACCACTTTCTTATCAACAGTCATCGTGGTGATCGCAGAGCTGCGCTTATTATTATCGCACACGTGTAACTGCCTAGTGTAAGTTCCTAGTAGTAAAACACGATGCTAATTGCGGCGTCATGGTTCGGTCACACTTGCGTTGCGCTTTAATTAGTAATTCGTCTGGATCTTCGATGTGCCGCGCATACTAACGCCAAAATTGCGCGATAAGCTTTCAGAAATGCGAACTCCGTCGCACATTTATCGTTCAATGTGATGATATCTACCAATCACTAAAGAATTGGACTCAATTTTAAGCTCGACACCGATTGGAGTCATTAGGAACCCAGTCACAGACAAACGCGTTTCCTGAAATCAGGTGTATACTTCAGATTTCGATTTTTGCATTGTCTTTAGAAATTTTTCTGCCAATTGGGGTTAAAAGTAGAAGCCTTGGAGGACTGAAATTAGAGATTGCAAAGTCGTCGAGAGACATTCGGTGCATTTTTGCCTCAGGCCATCGCCTAAGCGCTCCATATCCCCTCTTCAGGGCCATTTCGTTTCAGGCGAACCTCCCACCGTCCTTTTGCAAGAGTCACGGTCTTCCTCGCTCTTTTTTTCCTCGATTTTGCCGAAACGTCGCGCCAGCAAAAAGAGAGAAGAAACGGAGCGGGATAAGCCGCGGCTCCCTAAAAAGCCCGCCTCGAGCCGAGCAATCTTTGTCTCTGCTGGATGTCCATTCGTTACGATCATCTGAGAACCGGATGGGAACGAAGTCTCGTGGCTGTAATGGGAATTAATCTGGGAAACGAATCCCTGGGAACTCGCCGTGGTCGTCAGAGTTACATCTTCAGAAATTAATGAATAAACACCGCGATGATCTATGATCTCATACTATCCAAGGCGAACAGCTTCTCTTATCCACCAGGCAACAGGACTAAGTATTCAGATAATCCTATTATCCCCGACAAAACGGAAAAGCAAATCGTACAACGAAAATCCAGAAAGATCACGCGCAGATATCGATCGCAACGAAATTACAGCCAGTGGCTTCGCTAACTTCGAATTATATAAAGTCCCTCGAAAGGATTTATGACTCCCCATTCACCCCCTCAGAAGGACCTCCCCTTCACAACCGTATACCGAAACTCCTCAAGAATTAAATCTACATTGCATCACCCGCAGACATCGATTAAATCTCGCCCAATAACTTCTCTGACTCCAAATTATATAAAGTCCCCCGAAAGGATCTCAGCCGCCGCATTCACCCCCTCAGGACATCCTCCGCCTCCCACGCGTTGAAGCTCCATTTTGGATGCTCGAAAGCTGGCGTCTCTCCCACATCGAATGCCCAGGGAACTCGAGCGAATGATGCGGTATGAGTCACGACCTGTATCTAGCGGTAATCGTTTCTCGCTCACGACTTCCGAGACACCCTGTAGGCCTGCGGTCAGACGAACGAACGTGGCCGCGCGTGTATACGTGTAAACGTTGCAAGGCATATACTGCACCGAAAGCGGTTGACCCTGAGAGAGCCAGGCACAAAGGACTGATTCACCCCGAGGGCCAGAGTGAGGTCCTCAGGAGAGGAAAAGGAGCCTCGGCGTTCAACCCGGGTCGAGCTTCGCCAGCCTCCGTTTTCTGCGCGAGTGACATAATCCTGGGACCACGGCGGACCCTGCTGCTCGATGGCAGCTATGGATTCGAGTATCAGTTTCACTCGGCTTCCCTCGATTCGCCTAAACTTTAATGGAGTTAGTAGCCTCGTAGTATACAGGCTGATCCACGTGTCCCGTCACCCTCATCATTTTTCTTCGGAGCTCTGCTGCAATTGGGATGGATCCACACGTTCCCGGCCACGGTAGAAATTCAACTTTTCGGTAGGACTATGCAAAGTGTAGATATTTAAAGCAGATTGCGATATTTTAATTATAGAGAAATAGTAGTTGTGGTGTATTCTTTGACATTGTATATATTTCGATACTGAATGGAAGAATTAACTTACATTAAGTGGCGTGGGTTATCTACACGGTGTTGGGGTGGGTTAAGGGTGGATTAAGCTGGGTTCTTAAAAAAATAAGCTCGGAAGATTCATAATGAGACACTTGGAGTAGGGGAGAGTAGGGGAATTACGAACACTTAAGGGAAAAGTTAAATTGAAACAAAAGCATTGACTCTAATCAGATTTACTTTATAGGTAATTGAACTTTGATTAATTATCTACAAAGGCAACGCAAAGAATTATAGATACTTTATAAACAAATCATTTTTTAAAGCAAAGACAAAACTCTTTCTGTCCGGAATTATCCGCAGCTAGCGGGGTAAATACGAACGGCTGCTTAAAGATCTTGATCTTTACTAAACACTGGTTTTCTTCCACACCGTGGGTCTGACACAGTCTTTCATCTTGTTTGATCGAATTTTGGTTGCTCTTGGGGTTGAATATTTATTTGCTGCCTGACGGATGGAAAGTCTTTAATATTTAATCTCTTACACAGGTATCTCAAGATCCTTCAAAGAATATGTAGGGTAAACTATACAATGATTGGCACCCTAAGTGGAAATCCCAATTAGAAAGTCTATATTTTTTGTGAAGTTTTTATATCGTCTGAATTTTCAGTTATTATCATTGATTATGGATTTCTCATTAAAATAAAACATATTGAGTATCTATTAAGTCTGTTATTTTAAAAATATTCAATGAAAAACAAAAATAGGCATAAAAGTACAATCATTGGCACCCTAAACTTTGAAGTTATATAAAAAAAACATATGTAGTTAAAAACGAAGTTTAAAGTGTTTAAACAGACAATTTCATTCACTATTAAATACCTACAATACTTAGTAAATCTGTATTTCAATTCATTACTTAATTATAAAGCGACAAAGTGTATTTACCTACTCATTATCACAATTTTAAGAAAACGCCTAAAACTCAGGCCTTTGTCCAACTTTGTGGTGTTGCCAGATGTGAAATGTGTAGTTCAACTACTGCGCTTTGCAGTGTTGTAGTGAAAGAAAAATAAGAAATTGTAAAAAAGTACTTTCTAAGCTTCTTAATATTTGGCTTTTTAATCATGAGTGCCAATGATTAGTGCAGTTTACCCTATGTATATTCTTCCTAATATCCATAAAAAAACTTCGAAATGTTAAGAAAAAGGGTAAAATGACATCGTCCGTGATAGCCCCATACACGCTGTTCGTAATAACTCCAAATAGACAGAAGTTAAGAAGTTTCAAATAAAATAATTACGAACATGTATATAAGCAAAGTGATCCCGCGATTTTTATTTAGAATTAAGATAACGGAACTACGAAAAAATTATGCTTTGTTGGGTAGTATAGGTTTAATGCGCTATAGACTCAAAATATTCGAACGTAAAATTATAAGAAAGGCTACGAAAACATTTCACGACCATTATCTTCGTGGTTGCAGGCAGCCTTCCGCCGTGACAGTTTCCTTAATACTAAACATAGCTAATTACATCATGTAACAAAATCGCGAGAGGGCAGGACAAGCGAATTCAGCGAATATCGCGATGTTCGGGTTTACCCCGCGCTCAAAATTCCCCCACTCTCCCTTATTAGTTAAAACCAGAGGCATATCAACACGTTTATCCTCGGGCGACATATATTTCTGTTATCTCGAATTCTCCTTGTAGACCAATGTCACATACACTGATAACTGCAATTTGCGTAGATAAAAGTAACGTGACCATCTTTTTTAAACGTTCAAAGTAGATAGTATATACACAAAACTGTGTACTTGCATTTAAGAGTAGATGAGACTCTAGAAACATTTGCTCCGTCCACTGATACAGTTCGCCATTTACAAGAAAATAGGGAAGCATTTAAACTAAATAGTCTAATAGATTCCAAGCGAATTGCGATTAACCAACATTCATTGCGGCAGTAATTACTTGAACACCTTATCCCGTGGTTTTTCTGCTTTTACCCAAACAGCCTCATCCAATTCACGTATCCCGCACGGTTCAGTGAAAGTGTCTTGATCCTATAAAAAGGAACGTGTCCATATAGTACTCGCTTTTTGCGCGGCCATTCCTCGAAACGAGCATACGTATCGTTCCCCAAGACCTCTTCCCCTCCGTGACGCTTTCGAAATCTCCGAACGATTCCATATGGATACAGAGCCATAGGAATTCTCGCGCAGGGCAGGGAATGAATACGAAAGGGAGCAGAAGAAACACAGTGGAACATTTCCATTTAATCGTTAAACGACCGGCGAAATAAAAATTTCAACAATGGCGGGTTAGCAATTGCTCCTGTTGCCAAACGATCCGCAAAAAGGCTGCTGAAAAGAAACAGTTCCCAGCAAGAAGAGTAATCGTAGAATATGGAATGAACGTTATGCCAGAAATAATGCATTCTGGTTTAAAAAAGGTCTGCGGAGTTGGAGGGGTGATGAAATAATGAAAGCAGACGATAATCGATTGGGCCGATGAGCGGCGAGGATAATCGCTGCAAAAATCGTCTGCAAAATTGATTGCCTCCTCGAAGAGAGTCTGCTTACAGCGGCTCTGCAATGAAACACCTTTCGGTCTTATTAGAAATTAAATTCTGAGGAAGATTACGGAAAACGTGGGAAGATATTCTTATCACTAACTCGGAACTAATCAATCCCATATAAGCATCAATAAATCTGTGAATTTTAATCAGACTTTAATCACAGTAAATCCTGTTGCCTGTGCGGCTTGGCGAAGCAGTCAAAATGGAGAAGAATTTCGATGAAAGGAACCGTCAACCTCGGTGTCCAGGAATGGCTGGAAAGAGCCTCGTCGTTAAAGGACATTCCTCAACGACATTGCCAGCAATTTACGAGGTTCACCTCCTGATAACGTTTCGCTCTGTCGAGCCTCGAAGACTTTCACCTTGATCGTAATCGGCCAGGAAACCTTGCGCAACTTTTCAGCATTATCTATGCATACCAAGCGTTTGGTAGAAACCGAAATTCAACACGCTCTATTAGCACACCTTCGATCGTTCGTTATTTTTTGCACGTCGATCGTTCGGCAAAAGTTCCGCGCATGGAATGAATTCGGGAATTATTAGCGCGGATTATTTACCAATTAGGTATGCAAGAAATGCGCAGCCACTTTTTCTTTGGTACTGCTGCGTGTTTTTCTCGAGCATTAGATTCGTGTTTTTTTTTGGTCAGAAGGGTCATTCGTCGTTCAGAATTTATAAGTACAGATTCGGTGGAAATGTTATAGTAAATATTATAAGCTGTAAAATATATTAAAGCTGTGGAAATATTATATAGTAAATCTTCTATAATATAATAAACTTTTCGTTTTTAACGCCGTGGTTAGGATTCGCTCTGATCTATTTAATTTCTTCTGCATCATAAGTTGAAACTGCCAGGATGGAAAATCTTCAATTTCCCCACCCATTTGCTAATTGAAAGTTAATCTTTCGATATCAATATTTTTTTAAGTGGCTAATCACACCAACGATTATCAGCCCTCGTAGAATACAAATGAAGCTGAGAAAGATTCTGCAAAAAGTTCGAGGACCTCTAATATCGCGAGGCCTTCGCGCATCAATCACGCGAAGCGTAACACGAATTCCTTCGACGCAACATCTCCCCGAGCTAATTAACGCATCCCGGGGCTCAATTTCGCGGCGTGTGGCAACGTTCTGTCTCATTGCCATTCATAACGCGATCGGTCATTAAAATAATTCGCCCGAAGGATACGCCGATAGAGACAATTAACCAAAGGCATTCCGCGAAACGGGAACCGCCGAGAGCGCGCGAGTGCAACGAAAAGCGAAACGCGCTGTGAAAGAATTTTTTCATTCCACCAAAGTAGAAAATGACCCCTCGATACGATGCATCCAGGCACTTCTCTCTCTCTCTCTCTCTCTCTGTTTCCTGGGGAACATTTGCTTTGTAATTGCGAGACAACGTCACCCAGCATTTCTGCACGCCTGCATGTGCAACGCTTCGACGCCTTCGCGCTTTCTTCCGTCGCCATCATCGTTACGTCACCGTAAACGAACATCTGGAACCTGGAATTCTTGTCAAGGTGCGTTTAGACCAAACGAGCGAATGCTCGTTCGCCCCACATTTCGACAAAATTCGTGGTCATTTAGTGTAAACGGCAATCTTCACTTGCAAATTTTCATTGCTTGAATTTTATCGAAGTGGGGAGCGAACAAACATTCGTTCGTTTGGTTTAAACGCTCCTTCAAACGAACGGAGATTCCAATTCTCCATGGACAGTCCCAGAATTTTTATTTCACATCTCGAAAACCGTAAACTTAATAGCCTATAGGAGCTTCACTCAATTCTCCTTCCGGGCTCTCCAATCCCCAAGTTCTCGTCCCTAGATTCAGATAAAATACGGTTTTCTTTGGCAAAGTTGAATGAAGAAGGGTAAAAAAGAGCAACGAATGCGATACGGGGACCAGTCGTACGTGTTCTCGTGCGGAGCATCGGAAAAGCTTGAACGTTACGCGTGTCCCGAAGGTGGAGGCGCTCTTGTGCAGTTGTGCCTGTGGACGGCTGACTGCGGTAGCATGCAGGCCTGTGTGAAAGACAGATCGTGTAATTGCGTGCGAAACGGTCGCGGAACGGTTGGAAATCAGGAACTTTATTGTGGGCGGCCGCAGGAAACGGTGGATACCTTCCTGCCGTGTCCCGAACCCTTCCAACGTCTCTAATGGTCATTCTCCGTGGCGCTGGCTTCGTCTAATAATACCAACGTGGCTATGGATTCGCGTAAGATAATATCCTCTTCTCGAATGACGAAGATTCCGCGCGGGGAACGCGACGCAATCGCGGAACGCAGTAACAGGTCGTTGGGTTCTCTTTACTGGGTTGCAAGTTGCCTTCCTTCGAGTTAAATCTCCTCTCCTTCGCACATTAATAGCCCCCTTTCAAGCTTTCAAATTTTCATTCACACTTGGAGGGCGAGAATTATAAACGAGATGATAAGCTTCGAAATGGGAAGTGGGATAGAGGCAAATTTACGTGGATTTTATTTGGCAAAGTGGAGGGGATGTTAGGTGATAGAGATAAATTGTGAATCCTGAGGAATAGCGGATAACACAGCTGTGTGAGTTTGTATGAGGATGGAATATAGGGCAGAGATGGGCGTCGATGTAGCTTCAGGAAGAATCTGGAAGAGCAGCTCGTGTTTCTTTTGAGGAAGCGGGAATCGAAGCGTTATAGAGTAACCCTCTGACATTTAACAGATTCTAGAGAGCATCGTTGCACAATTCATGCATCGGCAAGCGCATAGAAAACGCTGTTCTGTCTCCTGTGGCACGTGTAATTTATGCGTGTGCACCCTAGTTTTTAACGCATTCCTCTTTTTCAAGTTTCACCGTTGCCTAAACTCGCCGAATAATTGTATTCAGGTTGAACGAAACGTTCAACTCCTTACAACCTTTGAACTTACACCCCTTCAACTTCTTTGCCCCGAAACCTTTTAATAATAAACGACTACCTTGCAAATCAAGCATTCATGAACCTCCGAATAAAGTTTCTCGTTTAATATATTTTACAGCTTATTCGATTAGTAAGCCGACGTCCTTTTTACAAATTTATTCAGCAAAACGTGACACCAGCAGCCAGTTTAGAACCGGTGGAGCTGCTTTTTGAGGCCACGACTATCAAAGCTTTCCTCTTAAACTGTCGACACTGCTTCTACCTTGGATCGTTCACTCGGCCATCGCCGGATAAATATAATAGCCAAAGTATTGAGTAAGGAGCGTTAATGGTTCAGCGCGGAGGTGTTCGTGCCACCTGATAGCTGGAAATCGTCGGTTAGAAGTTAAATAGTCGGCCATGTTATTCAGCAACCAGCGATTATCAGGCGGGACGCGTGTAATTAAAAACTCTGGCTGGCACAATTCTAACGCACTTCGCAAAATAGCCTGCTTATTGTTAGACGATCGAGCTATCTTCGCCCGTTCGAGGGCTACGCACAATGGGGTGGCTAACACTTGTAATTAAGCACACAATAGTTTGTAACCAACCGTTCGCTATGGAGGTACTCGAGTTTCGCGCATGGACAATGGATGTAATTACGGATTCCGATTTTCTTCCTGCGTTTATGCCCCTGGCTGATTAGGGATCTTGGAGGAAAGTGATGGAATCGTTGGCAAAAGGTCAAAAAGTCTCGATTATAGATCAGCCTTTCTGTTGTGAACGAATTTTCTGGGATCAGTGACTTTCAATATTAGAAACTTTATATCTCCTACTGCTATTCGATTGAAAAGAGTGTTCTCTTTGGTAGTTCTTAAATTGAAGGGCTGAAATAGGAAAAATTATTGTCCAAACGCTAAGTAAGATTGGAAAATTAAATGTTATAAAACTGAATTTTTAAAAATATAGTGTTGTAATGCTCGTCATGACACATATTTTGTCTATTTACAGTTTGTTTATCCAATCATTACTATTCGAGCTAAAAATTAAAAACTAAAAATTTTTCATCGTCCGAAATCATTATTTCTTTAGACAAAAATTGCGATAACTTGAGTAAATATTAACGGATCGTCATGAGACTTGAAACATAACTTTAGAAAACCCTAGCGAAGCCGTAAAAGGTGTGCACGAAAACCTAATGTTAAAATATGTAATAATATTTCATTAAAAAGTAATACTGGATATAACCCATGTTTTTCAACGTTCGTCGTTAAAAAGCATCGAGGCAATTTTTAGGTACATATAACTTGTAGCGAGAAAGTTTTTCCTTGATATACAAGGAAGATTTTCACAAATTTTCACGCTGATTAATAAATAATTGTAGAAGATACGGCGATATGTATAAATCCCGCGTGGCACCAACAGTCAACGCGAGTGCTAAAACTGCTAAATAGCGTATTACACGCGGCTACCGACTGTTGGTGGCGCGCGAGAATTTATATATATCGTCATATCTTCTACAATTATTCATTAATCAGTGTGAAAATTGGTGAAAATCTTCCTTGTATATCAAGGAAATACTTTGTCGCTGCATGTTGTATGTACCTCAAAATTGCCTCGATACTTTTTAACGGCGAACGTTGAAAAACATTGGTTATGTCCAGTATTACTTTTTAATTAAATATTATTACATTTTTTAACATAAGGTTTTTGTGCATACATTTTACGGCTTCGCTAGAGTTTTCTGAAGTTATGTTTCAAGTCTCATAACGATCCCTTAATATTTACTCAAGTTATCGCAATTTATGTTTAAAGAAATAATTATTTCGGGCGATGAAAAATTTTTTGTTTATAATTTTTAGCTCAAATAGTAATGATTGGATAAACGAACTGTAAATAGAAAAAATGTGTGTCGTGACGAGCTTTACAACACTATATTTTTAGAAATTCAATTTAATAACATTTAATTTACCAATCTTTCTTTGCGTTTGGACAATAATTTTTCCAATTTCCAAGCGCTAGTCCCCTTATTGCATCCAACCCTTCAATTAACCTGAGAAAAATGAAAATTTCTGTAGGGAAAGGTGACGAAATCGGATCCTGTATCAAATGTTCATTCACTGATCCAAATGCTAGAAATTTCTGGTACACATTCTGTACTCGATCGAGGAGAGGTCATCCCTTAATTGCCTCCTCAAAGTCACCCTCTGAAAATTCTGAATTTATGGAAGCAAACGTGGCCTCTAATGGATATTCGAGTTGGCTGCAGAGTGCATTCGCTGCGAGCCGTTCCGAATGACCTTTCTACTACACGGAGCCAACCGACACCGGGATGATGAGGATGATGATAGTGTTGGAGTTTGCAAGGCGCATCCTCGCCAGTCGACAACCTATACTCTTGCCTCCATGGGGAGGGAAGTGGTCCCTGTTACCCAAGATACTTTACTTTCTACATTCCTCGCGAGACAATACACGTACACCCACGCAACGTGCTCGTGTACCTGTCTCCGTGCAATCACACAGAATTATTCGGGTTAACTTGGCACAGGCCAATTTTCGAGGAACACAATATTTCCCTGATAGGCATTTCATTCGTCGAGCGTATCTCTTACTAGCTCCACAACACTTCATCAGCAGCATAATCTAAAATAAACTTGGCCTGGCTGTGGAGCTGTTTAAAATTTCCAAGCTTTTCATTCACTCTCGAAGACGTTTACAGCCACGTCTGGTGAATGGGCTGGAGATTTCTCATGGTCAGTTACAAGTTTCTATGAGGGATAAACGTGAAGTAAGAATGAATCACTAGGGCTACCCATGGTCATAGCTCGAAGTCGTGAACTTGTACGTGAATTTATTTCTATCGAACGACGCAGTTGTAATGGTACTCCGATAATCTTAATCACGCACGTTGCATTAAGACGGATCAGTGTAAAGTTACACTTCACGCTAATCACATAATCGGATGACGTTCTTTAACGAAACTCTCAAGAGCTTAACAGAATCTCGATTCTTCTGTAATCAACTGTTCCAATCAAAATCTTCCACTATCTCGCGCCTTCGAATCTCGAAATTTCGATGTACAATTGATCACATCGAACACGAAGAATCTTTTAAAAATACACAGTCCTGGTGCAGTAAACTGAATATAAGCCAGTAAAAAAAAAGGAGAGCCGCAGTGAAGGGCGAACAGAGAAACGTGTATCAGTGAGTCGAGTATGAAACGACGCAAAATCTCGAATATCGTTGCACGGTCAAGCCTGTTAACGGAATCACGAGCTGGCGAGCCTGGAAGGTCCGGTTTTGTCGGTCGAATTAGCATACGACAACATCGAACCAGAAACGCATCCAATCGATTTCGCTCGATAAAACGTATTTCTGGCGAGATTTTACGCAGCCATTTCCCTGGATAATTACGTGTAAGCCAGCAAGGTTAGGATGTTCGATTAATTCGCCTGGGGTTACCTTTTTCCCACTTGGGTTCTTGCGCGTGCAACAGTCCCGTTGGCTCGTTAATCTGTTACGTCGTAACGCGCTGGTATCTTCGCTGTTACAGCGAAACGATAGTAATTGCGCACGGGTTCGCCGATAGATCATTATTCGCGGCACTTTTCAAGCGCAACACGCCAGTTCGTCTACGTTCCAGCACACGTTCACTTTCCGAGCAGCGAGTGGCTGGATCGTGATGAAGTATGCATCTGTGTTTGCGCATACCGATTGGACATGGAAGTGTGATATATTGACCCTTCGAGGACAGGGAGTTTGTAAGCTTCAGTAGGAATATATTCAGTAATGGGGAGGCCTACAATAGGAATGGTGAAGCAGAATGTGGTAACTCAAGTGTGCTCAAGTAAGTATCCTCTGAACTTTGATCAGCCAACGATCATATACCAACGATCCAACTATCCAACCAACGATCTACAATTTCTGCAAACTAAGTAGAAATATAATTTTATGAATTTTCTATGAGCAGGTGATGATTTTAGAAGTTTTAATTGAGGCGAAGAATGAAAGAAAGATGCTTCTGAGCAGTTCTGTCCACGTTGTCGACTAAATAGCATTGCCTTAAGCGGTCATTCCGGTTAACGCGCCGATAAATTCAGAGATATTCAGAAATTCATTGCGACGAATATAATTATAGTAATGGAATTAAACTTTTTTCTATTTATTAAACTACATAGTAAACATAGTAAATAAAAAATATAAAAGTAATACAATTATTGTTTTTAAAGTGCTTTTGAAAGCGGTGACCTTTCGAGAAAACCGCGTTCAAAGTTTTCATCTATAGCGGCCGAGCTCCCTACAAACTGCCTCTGTAGGAGCTAAAATAATCGGACTTTTTCCATGAAAATTTAATAGTACATTCTTGAAGATAGGGGAGAGTCGTGCAGTACCGACCGCTCTAAGTTTTTTTGTTATATCTTGGTGTAGAGTCGATAAAAATCAGAAATTCAGAAACGTGTTTGTAGTATAGATGAAACTTAGTAAGAGGAGGGAAATTATTTTTGTGAAATTTAATAATAAGAATTAATAATTCGCAAAAGTAAAAAAGTTTCTAATTTCTAGGAAACAAAAAATTGTCGTCCAGTACCGACCACCTATTAAATTAGTAGATTTTTAGGTCTAAATGATTAACGATGTTAATAAAACGACATTTAATTAGTACAGTACAAGATTTTTTGCAAATTTTATTTGTACAAACTCGCAAATAAAATAATTAATATTCTCCTGATCTGTGTATTCGACGTGTGCCCAACCGTCACAGTCGGTACACTGCACCCAATCTTTGTCAAATGATTGCAAACAGAGATGGGCAAAATTTTTATTTAAATAAAATTTCGAATAACGAATAAAAAAAATTGACTTTGTTCGTCGAATAAATTCTCATCGAATAAAAAAAACACGGGGAAACATTTTAGATCATGGTATATTATGTACAAAAGAATATTGCAAAACTAGGACGTTTTATTAAACTTAATAAACTTGAGATAGTATATATAATAGAACAAAATCATTTACTTACACGAGAAACAAAAAAATCAGCTTTCAAAAATAACTTTTAACCCACTGAATATCAACGTATACGTTTAATGCCTCAGAGCATTGAGAACAATGGAGTAAACAATATGACCCCGAAATAGGTTATAAAGAATTGTGATTTTCATTGAGTAATTCAAATAAAGTGCTAATATCTGGTGAAAGAAGCGAGATCTAGCTTTGGTCGGTACTGTAAGCTGGTCGGTACTGCACGACTCTCCCCTATGTACTTTCGATAAATGTTTAAAAAAAATCGGTTTTTTTTCAACCCGTCTAACCGGAATGACCCCTTAATTTATTATCCCCACATGTGCTCTAGAAACCCTTAAAACCCTACGCTACTTCAGAGAGTTCAGTGTCAATGTTTACTCGATTCTAGCTGCAAGTTTAGTTTGGTCGTAGATTATGTGGATATCATTGTGGTCAATGCTCCTGTGTTGAATAATGACAAGGTATTGTCACGAGGTGCAATAAACCCGTCGTTGAAATCACTGGCTGTTGCTCGCCTGCCACGCGTTGATGTCTCCGAGGTGCGTGGACGCTCAGATGTCATCGACAGAAAAAAATGCAACGCTACGTTCCACTGTCACAACAAGGGAAATCACAGGAGCTATTTTACGGTCTTATTCTTTGGAAATAAAGTGTAATTTACATACGAAACTAAGAGGAAGCTGGTGATTTCACGTGTAAATGAAGTGGTGCCTATTTATATTCTGAATACATAAATCTATTCATCAAAGCAGAATACAATTTCCTTCGAAGTGCTCCCATGCTTTACCAATAACGCCAGTATTTCACTGCATAAACATTACAATTAAGCGAACAAGGTATTTCAAAGACCCTGCGTGGGTTTTCCACAGTTTATCCTACAAAGAAACATTAAAATGGCGGAATGCACGTGGAGTGTCGCAAAATTAATGCACACCGCGTGGGCAGGTAATAAAGCTCCAGTCAACTGACGTGTCTTCAAGCACAATCGCAAATAATGTTTATTAGAGAACGCCCACGTTCCATCAGTTAGCACAACAATCTAAATCCTCGGAGACATGGAATCTTCTTATATCATTTTCTCGGTAACGTAGAAAGGGAAACTCGAGGAGGTATAATTATCGACGTTCACGCTCGCCGAGGTAGAAACGGAAGCAGCGATACGCCATAAATGTGGGTTATTGAATTCTCGTTTCGTTGGTAACGAGGTGAGAATAATTAGAGGCGTTTCCATCGTCCAATGTTTCTCTATCCGCCACGGCTACACTCGACCACTGTGCTTGCGTAACGCGATCCTAATGAAGAGAATCATGAATAGGCAAGGAAAACGCGTTATTCATTCGACAGAGAAAATCCACGCTCGCCGACGAAAATATCACGTACTCGATTCACCGTTTCTTTTCCTCTTTACCTGCGTCAAACTCCTAAGCGTCAGTTTTTCTGAAGGTAGACAACGATAATTACGCCGGCTTGGAGCTGTAATTACGACGTTATTATTGCACGGTGAATCATCCTTCCTCCGCTATAATTTCCAGGGTACGTTAACGCGAGGAATATCTTACTCCTCCTCGTTTCATCGTTCATTTTTCTTCTTCCACGATCGCATTGCCCCGGGAATTTGATGAAAATTCTTCGTAGACGCGATTCTTAAGGGTGATTCGCGAAAGGAAGCGATAAATTAGCGAAATACCCACAACGCGAGAGGAGACAATGGATCGTCGAGATAATGCTTGTCGGTAGGTTAACGGGTTCTAAACCTATTTTAATTAATAGTTCCTTCGATGGAGAATATGTAGAGATTAAGGGAACGCGGAGCTAATGATTTATTTCCATGATTTATTTCCTCAATTTTTCGTGTTCCGGGAACGTTCCTCAATTTTTCGTGTTCCTTTTTCTAAGTTCAGGCACTAGGATGGACTTTGATTTGACTTAAGGGGGTAGGTCACCCTCGCTAGCCCTAAAACAGACCTTTTTCCAAACGCAAATTGTGAAGTGATAAATAACATTAGAGACAAAGTTTTTTTTCTAGTTTCAATTGTTGTTCTATGGGCTTTAACACAAAAAAAGAAAAGTCTAAATATCTCTATGTACATAAAACTTGTGAGTAAAAACGTAAAGGCGTGTACGCGGTGCACCGTTTGATGGTGTACATAAAATCTCGAAAACCGCTCCAATGATTTGGATGAAAATTTAATGAGAGATGCAGAAAACCATTCCCTACGATGTGTCAGGAGCAGATTTTCGAAAAAAAATAATACAATTTTTATGTTGAAAAATACGATTTTATCGATTTCTTGTATGAAAAATATTTTTTATCTTCGTTTTAAGAATTTATATCGAAATTCTGCTCCCGGCACATCGTAGGGAATGTTTTTCTGCATCTATCATTAAATTTGCATCGAAATAATTGGAGCGGTTTTCGAGATTTTATGTACACCATCAAACGGTGCACCGCGTACACGCCTTTACATTTTTACTCACAACTTTTATGTATATAGACATATTTAGACTTTTCTTTTTTGTGTCAAAACTCATAGAATAACGATTAAAACTAGAAAAAAACCGCTGTCTCTATTGTTATTTATCACTTCACAATTTGCGTTTGAAAAAAGGCATGTTTTAGGACTAGCGAGGGTGACCCTTAATGAAATCATAAACTGGAAGACACTTTTGTGTTTTGCAAACGTTTGAGGAAACTGGAGTGTGCTGACAGAATTTTTGAGGAAAAACGGAATTTCCCACGTCTCCACTGTTTCAGTTCAACGATGAAAGGAATCACATTGAATCATCCGGTAGACGTCATGCTCAACCTCGTGCAATTTTTTAAAATTTCAGCCCGTTCTACCTACGTGCTTCACGAATGAACAATGTACCGCAGTTATACAAGTATGGACGTGCGTACCCTGTCGAGCGTATAAATAAAACATCGACACGTTATTGCTCGTTTTGCTAGGTGAAAAAAAGAATGCGCATACCAGTCGGTTATCCATATATACATGCGTTTGCAAAACGCTATAGAAAAGTTACGAGCAGACTCTGTTTGCCTTAGGAGTCACTTGAAATACTCTACGATTCCCTGAATAGATGATGCTTTCTCTAAAATTTAAATACATGGCCAACGTTTAAATAGCAATTAAATCGAAATTGCAGTGTTATGGTTTCTCGTTGAATTATTTATTGCGAAAGTCGACGCTCTGTAGCGAATCTAAGGACCTTCAACTGATTGCATATGTATACATAGTCTTCTGTGTATCGTTTGCGTATTGATATCGATCTAATTATTATTCCTGCTCGGTCAGCGTGCATAAAACACGTTGCTTTGATTTTACTAGTGAAAGTCGATCCACTATTGTTGTAGAATTCTTTCGAGAAAAGGTAATCTAATTACCTTGAAATTAGCGAAATTGGCGAATGGGAGACAACTTTATGGCAGACTTTATCCACTGAAACTTCCCCTTTCTGATATCCAAAATTACTCATATTCGTAAATCATATATATATATATATATATATATATATATATATATATATATGTACACTATTATCAGACGTATTTTACTAAATTCTAGATCTACCCCTTTACCATCTGCAATAACAAAATTTTATAATCTAATAAGGACAATACTATAATTATTACACGTAATGGTTCCTCATTTAGTAGATTACACAGTGCCATATTGCACTGTATGCGTTTCAGCCCGCGGTCGCGACAGTCGCGGACGCAAGGAGACATTGGTGCACACTTCCACGTACCCACGCGCGTTCTCCAAGAGTGCAGGGAGATCTTTCGCGAGTGTGGGTTGGCAAGGCCCCCGGAGGCTGTAGTATATACGAGCTACCGGCTCTGCAAGTCGTCTACACTGTCCCACTTTCTAATCAAACCGATCCAGCTTAATCCAATCCTCTGTTTCTGCTTCTGTGTCAGATCTTCGCTTCGACTGTTGATCCACTCCGTCCAGAGTACCCCTCGAGTCTTCTTCTCCACCCCCTTGCTCGGGGAGACAATTTTCACGAGTCACTCTTCAATTATGTTGGGACCAAACCACGAATAATAATCTTTCAAACCGAAAACACCTAATAAACGACAAATTCATATGCACAATTTAATTTTGCTTACCGAACGGCGTCAATCTTAACTGTAACGATTCCACCACAGTTTTTCAGGCTGTTAAATCTATAAATAGTGCAAATCGTCCAGGGAAAACCTTGTACCGGAACTGTATCAAGGCGACGCGTCTGCAAAACACTTACGAAGTTGGGATTTCCACTAAGAACGGGTAAACCGCGATTAACGCGAGACATCGATCGACGCCAGAACAAATTGATTGTGTTTATCGGATTAAAATCGTTCTAAGGGCAAAAAACATCGCTGCAGTGTACACAGAGGATTTTTTCCTGACGCACTGTGCTGCAGGATGTGTCTAATTGACGCGGCTAATTGCGCTGCTCAGTGGTGTGGATTCTATCTAGACTGCATCGATCGCCGCGTGATTGCCTTGACGAAGAGAAGCAGAAGAAGCTGATGAATTCGTCAAGACGATGATAATTTCGCATGCAACGGTCGAGTTGGGAAAATGAATGGAAGCTATCTTTGCAATGTCGCTAGGTGGTTTGACAGATCTTCCAAAGCGGACTTTGTTAATTATTCCGTTCGAAAGGGAGTTTCTGCACTTCATCCGCGTCGACTTGCTTCGCGGAAATTATCGCCAGTCGAAGTTTTTCGCCAGCCAGCCGCGGGGTAATCGAACTTTATCGGTGTAGACACGTGTCGATTCTGTCGTCTCGTTTCGAGGAGAAAGGAATTCGTGGACTGCGAAAGCCACTCTCCTCGCGCGCAGCTGTTCACGATTTAATTCGAATTACGCTCGACGGTTTATCGACTGTTCGAAACAGTTAGCGGATTTTATGAACCGTTATACATGGCTCGTTTCTTCGGTATGTTTGAGTAATAGGAAAATGGGAAATAGCTCGAGGGAGCGACAAGGTGAACGCGGGTAGACGACATTCCGCGACGAACTGGAGCGTGATTTTACCATGGGATGTCCATGCATCATCCATTATCATCAATCCTCATACATTCACCGTGTTTCTTTGGAAAATAACCATCGACCACGTCGTTCTGATGCATCGTCGGGAGGAACGTGGCGATCAGTTCAATTTCAGCCGCCACAAAGTGTGTCGACGTATATGGGCGTTCGGGAAAAAACTCATAACTTCTGAATTAATCAGTTTTCCACCTAAGTACCCTAATACTTTTTTAAAGAGGATGCAAAGATGCATCGATTGATGGAAAAATAAAATAAAATTACATTTAAAAAATGAAAGTGATTCTAATTTTTTAGTGAATAAAAAGGTTTTTGCCAATTTTTTCGGTTACAGTTTGTTGTCACATGATTACTGGCTAACTTTTGTTTGAAAAACATTCTTATCAGTTTATCGGGAATGCGTGAATAATTGAATCGATTGTTTAGACTTTAGAGCATATGGATTTTCGGGACAAAGAATAAAAAATTTACACTTAGGTATTCGAATTTTTTTTTTAATATATTTTCTAAATCAATTATGTGCTATATGATGCCTACATCTGAATCAGAACATGAAGACTCAGAGACTACGCTGAAGGCCTGGATGTTGAGCGTCTTAATAATGATTTCGACTATTTTCTCCATTTTGAGCAATTTGGAGCAATTAAATTTGACGTGAATGTGAAGTTTAATATGCCCCCAATTAATGTACAAAAAATGACGTAGGTACTTTGTGGTAATTTTTTTAAAACTCAAGTCAAAGATGATAAACAGTTAACTTAAAAAAATTGGGAAAAATTATTAATATTACCAAAAAAAAAATTCGGCAGCTTGGAAGGTCTTGTAACACTAAACATAACTTATAAAAATCAAATTAATCAGACGAACATTCGACAAATATCACGTGTTTAAAGAAATGCCCCGAAAATTCGAATAAATTTCAAGCCTCATTTTTGGCAACAAATTATAAAATTCAGTAAAAATTGCGGGTAGCATTAAAATCTACGTTCCTTTATTAGTATTTTCCGATATAATCAGCTACGAGTTTTAGACTTCAGTTTTCATACTTTTCTCTCTCACTCGTTCGATCTTCGGGTCGTTTCATGTATCACGATCCTTTTCGACATTCCTACACCACCTCTACTCACATAGAAACATATATTAAGCACTAAAGCACCCAGCCATTTCTCAAATACTAAAGACGAGGAACATAAATCATTGAATAATCAATATAGACTAATAAGTTTGATGTCAGGCGTGTAATTAGGTTCCCCAGCTCCCGTCCAGCAGCTCCATCGACCAATTCCCTTCTCCCCTAGCCCCGGATCTGAAACGATCGCGAGAGGAGAAAGAAACTTCACCTCTAGCCCCCCAATATTCGTGAAATTACTCACGTAACAGCGTGAAACCGTTCGTGAAAGTCCAAATGCTTGGCCGGTTTAATTTCAGTTCCTCCTCTTCGAACGTGCTGGACTGCCGAAACCCCTCGGCTACCATATGCTTCTCTATAGAGACCCCTGTTCGACGCGATAGATTCCCATCGGCGCACTCCTACGAACCACCAACGGCATCGGCTATATCCGAGCAGAAAGTGTCGCTGCAGTGCGGCGTACAATGAAACGCTATCCAATCGGGCAAATTACGGGTCAATAATTCCTGGACGTCGAGGTTTCTCTTTCGAGCCGTTTAGTCGCGGCTCCGATAAAACTTGAATAATGGCCGGAGTTCCACACGCGCGTCCTGCATTCAGGCGAGCGCGGCTGACGGACGTGGAATTTAATTTAATGGCCATAAACGGCCGCGAACGACACCAAGGAGCTCGACCAGGCAAAATGAAAGTACGCCTCGGCGTGGTAGAAGTGACGGAGAGAGGAGAGATAGAACGACCTTGCTGTAGAAGCGCATGAAGGAGACTTAGGTGCGACCATAGATGATCGTTTTCGATTTCATTCAGGCGAACTGCCCATCTGGAATGTGACTCGTGCTCCTTGGATGGTAACTAGCCACTCCTTAGGGATTATCCATGTTTCGGGGGTGTTTCTTGTTTGTTGTTTGTGGGAGATGCTGCTAGATGCCCTGTACCTTTTCGTGGGATTATAGGAATAGCATCTTACGAAACATTCATGACTGGGGATATTGTAGGACAGCTGTGCTTTCAAATACTATTGCTAAAAGAAAAGCAAGGAGTTAGATAAGATTGAAAGAGGAATCAGTAGTACGTTCTCCTAAATGCATTCTCCTTTTTGCAGTCATTGCATAAACTCCTCGGGCTTGAGCAACTCCTAAAAGACCCAGCAATTATTTAGCATAATTAAACATAGTCTTCGCGTTCAATTACAGTTCGTTAACCGTCGTGCTGGCTTATTAAGCCTGTTAAAAGTATTATACCTCTGTCTCCAACCACGCTCACTCCCTACTCTATACATCTCTCGAAAGTTTCCTCGTTCGTACGTTCAAGATAACTTCATCCTCTTCGCGAACTCATATTTCCGCAGTTGTATAAAAATTTCTTTCCTGGGAAAAACGCATCCCTCTACTTATTTCCTTCATCCCCGAACCCTCTGCCCTTTAATCGGCGTCGCAGATGCACGTTCCTCGAGGTGTACCGCAACTCTAAATAACGCCCGTTCAGTTTTGCATGCGGGGCACGCAATCCACTTTTTGCATCGTATCATCCGTGCTTGCCTGCCGGCCGAATACCGCTGGCAGCCTTGAAATCGTCATTTCACGGTCGAGGTAACGCCAGACGAATCGACGATTCCTAATCGAGAAATTGTCGTTCTTGCGCCGGTTTCCGTCAGCCATGGCGCGCGATGCACCGTTCGTCACCGCTACGTTTATCGTGCCTTCTGCGCTTCCGTGTTCGTTTTAATGCCGCCGACGCGGCATTCCTCGCGCGGCGAGCGCTCTGTGCAAGAGGAAAATGCGGAAATACATATCGTGGAAATGCCAGTGGACGTTTCGATTATCAATGGAACAGGGAGTAACGGTGCGACGGAGTTTGGTTGGTTCGGGTGTCGGTTTTGGGTAGGGTGCCCCTTTCGGTTCAGGTATTTAGTGTTGGCCTCGCTGCGTGTGGGGCAGTCAGGTAAAGCAATAATCTGGGAACCATCTGTATGATTCACCGATTCTAGGAAGAATGCCAGCGACGGGGGCTTTTCAAAGTCTGACTCAAGGAATTTTCCTAGGTTTTTTGTTCTCTTTTCTGATTGTGAGCGACGTTACACTGCGGATTAAGGGGTCATGCTCAGTCAGGAGGCCGAAAAAAAGGGTGGTCTTTGGAAATTTTTTACTCAAAAGCTATAACACATTTCTCGAAAAATCTTTTTTCCTTTTAAGGATTGCATCTAGTATCGTGCATCGTAATTTTTTTATTTAAAAATATTTATCAATAATTAAGTTATTGTCCATCACTCGAAGGCTCTCTCAAAAAGAAGGCTTCTGCGGTGACCACTGCTGCTCGAAAGTCGATCATCTAAAATAAAAAATTCAAAAGAATTTACTTATTATATTATATTATCTAGTATTTGAACGAAGGATTTTTTTATCCGATGCTTAGTTTTCTTTTAATTGACGAAAATCAGGCACGATTTATGATAAAAATTGAAACTTTCACTTTAAACATCAGCCATTTTTTCCCCAAATCAATATTTCGAAAAATCCTTCGTTCAAATACTAGATAATATAATATAATAAGTAAATTCTTTTGAATTTTTTATTTTAGATGATCGACTTTCGAGCAGCAGTGGTCACCGCAGAAGCCTTCTTTTTGAGAGAACCTTCGAGTGATGGACAATAACTTAGTTATTGATAAATATTTTTAAATAAAAAAATTACGATGCACGATACTAGATGCAATCCTTAAAAGGAAAAAAGATTTTTTGAGAAATGTGTTATAGCTTTTGAGTAAAAAATTTCCAAAGACCACCCTTTTTTTCGGCCTCCTGACTGAGCATCACCCCTTAAGTGTCTTCGTTTGGAGACTTGCGGCGGAAGTGGATGTTTTATGTGTGTACTTTATTATGGCATTTTACAGATTCTATCGATGTGTTGATTATGACCTTTGAAACTCCTCATTGATTATTCACGATTTTTATATACTTGTTATTGCAAGTATCTGGATTCCTGTAGATCGATGGAATCTTAGCGAATACTCGATGTGCTATCTTGTTCCTCATTCGGGGGGAATAATTTAACTGATAAATTTGACGGTTTAAGAAAACATGTGTGCAGTGGGGTTTTTGCGGAGTGCATGCGTTGCACGAGCCCTCGTGACAGTTCTTCCGCGGCTAGCCGGGAGTGGTGATCACATGGCGATGACGAAACGGAAGATACCTGCTGGGCCATTCCGAAAATAACTGTGGATTTGGGTATCGCGGTGTCAGGTAGAACGTTTACGGTCCTTGGGACTGACCTTTCCCTCTGTTGGGCTTCGAGGCGGAATCTGGGTGTTTTAAAAGCGAATGGTACTATTTCGGGCCCTGGCCCAGACTTACAATTAGACGCGAGAACGAAATGTCACTCGAGCACGTCGCCTAGGAATTTTGTAGCCACTCTTTGGGATTATGAGGTAGGTAAAGTTTCGCCCTATCGAGCATTCATTAACTCCGTGAATAAGAAGAAATAAATCCCTGTAACAGATTCTTTATGGAGCTGGGGTAAAAGAATGCAACGTTCCGCAAATATCCGAGAAATCGAAGTAACCATTGAAGTCACAGAAGCATTCACACCCAAGGGAAATGGATCTAAGTGTAGTTCACTCGAGAAACACCCTCCACGCGATTTCTCGGAACGATTTACAAAATATCCACGCCGTGCACGCCCACGTGAAATTCATGCTGAATTACACGCTCGCGGACGGCCTTCAAAATTGCGAAACGGCTTCAAGCGGAAACTGAAAGCGACCCGTGCGCAACCTCGAGTCTCCTTAGAACGGTTTCTAAACTCTGTGTCATTCGCAAGGCTGTCACAAGCATTGAGCCATTTCTCATTCGAAACTGTTACATGGGAGTGAAAAGTGGATATAACTTTGTGGGTAACTTGAGATCCTGTTGAGCCAGTGGATGCACATGTCTGTAATGTTATCACCAATCGAAATCGGCTGGCTACATTATCTACTTGAAACAGAATCTCGTTTCAATTTTCTGTCGCACTTTAAACATTCAAAGTCCCTCACAGGCTGGCTCATACTCCGAATTTCTCACACTACAATTCCCCGTTTACTCTCAAGGCACTGGTCAAGTTTCAAACCTTCAAACCCCTTTGTAAATCAACTCTAAAAGCCACCCCCACTTGATTCGCTCCACCTCAGCCCACGACAGAGCATGGAACAACAAACATCCGCTGCTTTCTCCCAGAACCATTAGATCTTTCCTCGATCCCAACAACCTTCCCCCCACAGCATAATCGAAGGCTGCAGGGAAATCGGCGACGAAGGTGGTCCTTCCTGTCGGAGCCATCTTTACCCTTTCGAATCAGGCCTGGGGCCTCGCAACGTCTCTGTTCTTTCCATCAGCCACACACAAGGGCCCCATTGTCCGATCGCTAGAGAGATTGTCGGCCTGGAGACTGGATTCCCCTGGCCAGTGGAACGAAACTGTAACGCTAGCTGCGGACCGCATGCCGATCGGACATTGGCAGCGGCAAGTGAAAGTGTCGCTGGTCCAGCTGCCTCCTATACGCTCGAAACGCGTATCGATCGCGTGTATGGGCCCGTGGTCGCTTAGAAATCCGCCATCGGGTCGATCCTGGCCATACTCGGCTACCCCAGCCACTATGACAGCCGTGGCGTTCCTATTCCTGGTTCCCGTTCTCGCCCGTTGCTACCTGGTATCGCGTGACCGCGCGCAACGCTTGGAAAACTGGATCCTGTTAGGAAAATCCAGCTCCCATCGCCACTCTTCGGGGATGGTTAGACGTGAAATTTAACAAATGACCAACAATTATGGGCTCCAACGTCGAGGAAACTATTTTGGTTTGCGATGTGTCACGCAGTGAGTTTGTTATTTGAAGAATCTTTTTTGTAAAGTTGATTCATGGGGTTCGCTTGAATTAAGCAGGGTTCGCACAGGCGAGGTATAATTTATGCACGGGGGAGCTGATTTGTGGAGCACCTGTGAGGTGTGAGGACGATGATGGGTTTGTTATAGAAATTTTTGTAAGCTTGATCTCCTTTTCCCTCCGCAAGAGTTGATTACTGAAGGGAATGATAATTTCGGGATGATCGGCCGTGGAGAGTTCAGTGCCGGGGTTTAAAGGGCTACAGAATTCTGGGACGAACGAAACGTACCAGATGCGTGTGGCAATTCGCAGATTTTGACTTGTTTAATTAGCTGTAGAGAACTCGTATGAGCTACTCGTTCTGTCCTTAAAGTGTAGCCGATTCTCTAGAGGGTAGACTTATTCGGAAGCTTCTTAGCATTCTGAGAAGTACGTAAAGATCCCCTCTTAATTGGGTCTTTCCCGCGGCGATTGGCAGATAATTATCGCACGTACGAGGAAATCGTGGAATTCGAACTGCACTTTCGCGAGCCGACGTGGCTGCAGTCGTGCCCTCGTCGCGATCGTCAGGAATTCAGAATGACTTGTGCGCGGAGAAAGCTTCGATCAACCTTTAAAGGAATCTTAGCCTCATCGTCAAGGACGACTCTGTCTATGTAACCGCGAAACAAATCCCCCCCCCCCCCGCTCCTTCTGGAAAGGTTAATTTAATTAATGCGTTCGAGCGGCTGGTTTTACTCGATCGAACGTCACGGTACAGGTTTTTGCGAATCTCGAACTGAAACCAGCAATATGGCCTCTGAACGTTCAGCTAATAGGAGCTGATATCGCTGAACGAGTTTTAATTTCGCGCGTGCGTACAGTCAAATCGGCCAGAAACTTTCAGAAGAGAATTTGGCGGAATTCACTTCGATTCACGGCAGGAAGAGTATCGGCAAGAAAGAAACGTCGAATCGAGCAACAGCTGGATGCATCGGGAAGAAAGTTGGAAATCGGTCCAATGACGTTTCCGTGACATCATCAAGGCCGTTTTCTTCATCCATCCAGCGGAACGGTTCGTTTAAGCCAGTTAATTTTCACGCAGCGCTGATTGCTCCAACGATCAACAGCATTCTCGGCTGATAGCCACACTTCACCAGTTAGAGTGAAAGAATAGAGACAAGGAGGCAACCACAAGCCATCCAGCTATTAATATAATTGATCCAAGAGTTATATCGCCGGTTATGGCCGGCAGATTTTGATTAATCAAAGGTGATACACACATATCTCAGCGTTAACCGTTTAGCTTATTTTAATAACGGACCCTGTTTGCTCACTGTCACTCAAGATTACAATCGAAAACTCCAAGATCCTCCAACTACCATTTTCTCTCAATTTTCTATGGACCCCATGAGATTTACAAGAATTACTTTTGGTGAATCGGTGATCAATGCTTTTTCTCGAAAGGAATTCAGGAACAGCTCTCGTGTCCCCATTTTTCCGACTCGATCATTTAATATGCCCGCGAAACGGGATTCGAGCACGAGATCCACATTTCTCCTCGGAATCGGAAGCGCTTAACAATGCCATTGCCGGTTAAGTTTCGCGGCTACGTTTCCTTTCGCCCGGCGAGGTGCGGAACCGACTTAATGAAGCATTTTATCCTAACGGTAACGCCAAGGACGCTTCCCTCTATTCTTCCCTGCACCGGTACATTAAATCGCGATTATCGCACGAACCGGTAGTCTGAACGGGCACCAGCATATTGCGTTCAATGGAAACTGGAACGCGAAAACTGCTGGTGAACCAACAGAGGCGGGAAGAGGTCGACACGAGTGCAATCAGGGACCCAACATGGTGAATTCTAGCTGTTCTAAGGCAATTGGGGAACAGTGAGCATTCGCAGGAAGCTACCACAACTGTGCAAGGCGATAGGGTAGACCAGGGCGAATCGGATCAAAATAAGAATTTAGTCCATATTTCTTACATCGCGATAGAAATGATCATTCCGATCGTTCGTAGTACCTCGTCCCTCTCCCCCGCACCTACTGCAATAGCTCGTCAATTGTTTTAAGTCATTGTTTAGAGGTGGCATACGTTTTCAGTGAGATGGTTGCGTGCGAACGTTAAAATTTTGGTCCGCATTTAACCTACGTAATTTACAATTTCGTATTTAAAATAAAAAGTAAGCTTGAAAATTCAAATGTGCTTATTGTTATTAGTTTGCACGGTGTCCAAGTTTAGTATTTCATGTATTTTAGACTATTACGTCATAATATGTTTATGTAATATACAATCTTTGAAATACTTATATATAGGGCTAATCGGATCACGTTATTTGGGGCGAATCGGATCACTCCTTTTTTTTCATTTGAGTATTTCTATAATTATAAATATGATAATTGTTTATATACAGATGGTTCGTAGGTACATAAAAAAGAGCTATCAGGGATCATGGTGTCCAAAAAAAAATAAGGAGACTGTGATAAAAATTAAATCTAAAAAAATGACGAAAAAATAAATAAATTAATGGTTTTAAGAAGATGACATTGTATTGACTGTGGTGAAAAATTAATTCGTCCATTTTCAGAAGATTGTCTGAGAAAAGTGGTGCCACGAGAATTGTGCTGATAGAGGCGGCAAAAAACGGCAATATCCTTCCAATCTGTGTGGTAAGTAGGGTCACTTGACTTCACTGTCATTAAATTAGATTTGTTTAAGTTAATTCTAAAGATTTTGCTTAAAGTTTTTTCAGAAATTTCTGGGTGGTCCGATTCGCCCCAAGTTTCGGGGCGAATCGGATATTTCTCACTTTTTCGTTTTTTCTTTGTAATGAAAGATTTTTAAGTTTAGTTTCAATTTTTATATATTCAAGTTGAAGCCAAAGGTGTACTGGTTACGAATATATTATAAAAAATTAATTTTTTACTGTTTAACTATTGCTTTTTTACAGTCAAACACAAAGTGATCCGATTCGCCCTGGTCTACCCTATTCCAGGATTCCATGGCTACAGTAGTTCTAATTATTAATTCTATTACCTAGATCACTCACCAATTATTTTCCCTTACTTAGAAACGCCACTTGGGCTGCAAGGTTCAAAAGGATTTTGTCCATCGTTCGCAAGCTTTCTCACGCAGGAATATCGTTGACGCACGCGATAATCCAGCAATAAACGGTGTCGTGTAAAAGTGCATATCAATGAGAGGCTTAACGTAATTAAACAAGCGTTTCCCTACCTATGGCATTGATCACGAGCCATCCTCGTGACTCGGAGAATTTCTAAGCGAGAGAAAAACCTGTTGCGCCCCGCGGATGGACAGAAGAAATCCTCCTCTTGCTTGATCACTCACTTAACAGCTTTCATTTGAGTTTCTATCAACGCAACCGGTGACTTTCGACCATGGTTCCCTACTTCTCAACGGATATCTCGTGTGCCGTTTAAGGTAATTGCCACCTCTGTTTCCAATTGTTATCGCCGCAGTTGCTTCCACGATTTCGAATCCACTTGCTTCTTGATCCAGTGACGTCGAAAAGAATCACGAGAGTGACTCGACGTTCAGTTCCCAAGCCAGAGCTTGGAGCATCCTCAGACATCAAGAAGTGATCAATTAAATTGATCATCCACGTGGAATGTTGTGAAACGCGTGTCTCCAATTCGAATCGCCATCATTCCCACCTGTTCCTCTTCATCTTCGACCGTTTCTGTATTGACAGTTGAACTCTGGTTAGAATATCAGATTCAGGAAGCGATTAATTTATTGCCCGCTCGTTTCCCTCGAAACAACCGTGCCCCATAAAACTGCCAAAGTTTCTCGCGCTCGTTATGAAGCTCCTCGTTTAAGAACACGGAGTCTTTCCGAGGAGGACCCTGATGGTGACCCAAATGCATCGTTCTGGCGCGAGACCAACGCTCGCCGAAGAATCCGCGAGGCGAAGTCCTGTTACCTTGGTACCGATATGTTAATTCAAAAGTAATAAGGTATTTAGCGGAGGCCTCCTTCTCCGATCCGGTCTTGGAGAGCTGGTCGAACGATGACTCGGTTATGCGAGCCAGACGAATTTTAAATGGTGAAAGTCCGTGCACCCGATCCTCGGGCCCAAAAACGTTGTCCCCCAACGAAAGAAAAGGTCCGATGGGAGGAGCAGCCGTGTATTCTACATGTTGGACGACACCTTTTCGTTTCAGTTCACTGTGCTAACGAGGGCGCTTTAACGCGAACCTAGAGGAATTGCCTTTAGGCGTTCCAATTATATTCTTGTCGATAGCTGAGAATGTTTATGCTAGCACGACCTGTCCCAGTGCGAAAAACACGAGCGCGAGATGTGCAAGGAGCGTGCAAGATTAGATGTATGCATCGTTACGCTGCTGAGCGAAGGTTACTTGAAAATGCAGATACAGGGTGATTCGTTTGCACACGTGGGAACGTTTAAGTAGGTTAAAGGATTTTAGTGAAGACTCGCTGACAGGAATGGCAAGTATGACCTTGCTGACAGGATGAAATGGTCGGAGACTAGAATCACAGAGTGCCATTTTATAAGAGTAACAATGCCTCTGGACTGGATATGTATAATTCAGAAAACTGCACTTAAGGAGATGCAGCGAAGCTCGATAATTAAGTAATAGCGAAAATGTTATTAGCTCCATCATTGAATAAAACATTTGCACGCAACGTTTCGTAACAGCAATAAGGTTTATCGCGAGCGGGCACGCAACGCGTCTCGACGCTCGCGCTTTCGACTTACGTACCCGCCCGCGTTTAATAAGGGTGGTCTCTTATAATTGATTGTTATGCGTGCATGCTTACGTAAACATGCGTCGAATTCGACGCAGGCTTTCCCGATGATTTTACATAACCCCGTCGCGGTCATTTCTGGGGATTAAATCGTCGCGTCGTTAAGGCACTTTCCTCTGCCATCATCAACGAAGTTTCCTCCACACCACAGACTTCAAGCGAACAAACACAAGGCCCTTTCTCCCCACTGCAATCTCAATGAAATAAAAAATAAAAAAAACTACCCTTCGAAACACACTCCATCTCGAATAACATCCGACTGCGACACAAGCATGGCCATACAGCTCGCAAGTCCCAGAATCGTTTGACAAGCAATTCCATTCGAGGGCCCCCTTCGGTCCCCTCCGCCTCACACCTCGGCCTGCGGTATTGGTCCCCTCGATAAACACAGAGGTGAATAAACGCGTGCTGCAAAAGCTCGAGCCGCCGCGCCGGTGCGCCCGTCGCGCAGCCAGTTATTTTCGCCGTGGTAAAGAGTGTTTCGAGACGGACGTGTGTGCACGCGCGCAGTGCGGGGTGGCAGTGGGTCGCAGCACATGCGACGCGGTTTGCTGCAGGTGCAGCAGCCCCGTGTGACGTCAGGCCCCATTGTTCGCCGCGTCAGAGGGACCAGGCCCCGTGGATGTTGCCCGCGACGCAGCCACCGCGCGCCGCTTTTACGAGCCTTTCTTCGTCGGGGGATTTTTCTTTTTCGGTGCCACGGGGCCGTGTTTCTTCTCGTTGCCCCCGTGTTGTAACGCCGACCGCGACGGCGATACGTAAGAACGGCCCAGTGGCGAATAATGAGAGGGCCCCGCGACCGTTGAGCACGCGATATCCAAGTCGAATACAAAGAATTCATCTCTGCACTTTGAGGAAGCTTTTTGCAGGTTGCCTTGTGGTCGAAAAAGTCTAGGCGAGGTAATCGTACAGACATCTCCCCCTTTTTTCTGAGCTTTTTAGGATTCCTTTTTTCCACCCGGAATGTGGTCCCGGAGTTTAGAGATATCCTTCAGTGTAGAACAGTGGAGTTGAGCGCGGTTTGCTTGAGAAGAGAAAGAGGCAAACGCAGAGAGCAAAGTCTGTTCCCCCCGCGATTTCGACGAAACCCCTTTTCCTCGCGGTGGCACGCGAGCGCAAACACGTCGACGGAATTCCAGACGTTCGTCTGGCGGCTATCAAGGCGAACCGCGGAACTTTTCTTCGCGTTCCACGCTCGTTTACGGTCGTGCCGGGAGAGTTCTCGAAGAAAAATCCGCAAGTGGCGTGTCCCGTGGCTCCTGGACCCGCGAAAGCACCCGGGAACGAGAGTCGGGGCCACAGCCGGTTCGACTGCATTTCATGGCTACCCATACGCAAACACCCGATACACGCTCTGGTTCTTCTCGGTGGGTGTGCGTTTCACCTACACACTTTCCATCTCATATGCAAAACACATGGAGACGATTTGAGCATGCCGCGGAGGCTGGGGCTCCGCGCAGCTAGGGATCGGCGAAACTTTTATTCGAGCATTAGATAACGACGGAGGCCAGAGAAACATTTATATGCGATCGAGAGCGGACTTTTTGTTCGATGAGGAATTAACTCGAATGGCTGTTTGAACGCAGAAGTTGGATAAATTCGTGGATAATGGTTCTGCTTTAGGTAAATGTTAGATGAGCTCGGATAGGTAGCTTTTAAGTGTAACTGCTTAGTAGATAAGCATTGGTGTCATCGGTGATTGATCCGAGAAGTAAATCCGAGACGATCGCGTAATGTTTTGGAGATAAGAATTGGGTTACCACTGGTTAGCACATCGCAGTTCGCGATATCTGAAATTCAGTTTACAGATAAAGCGTATCAAAGTTATCCAACTCTTTCCACTTTAAGCCCGGCTTCGTGTCTTCCCAAGTTCAATTAAAATTTCGCAGAAATCTTAATAGTAACTTCTTTGTTCAAACTTCCCAACGAATTAACTGTATTTCCCCTACCTTCCCCCATCAACATTTCATTCTAAGCAACATCCTGCTCCAAAACCACGACACACCCACTTTATTTGCAATCTGTTTGAACACTCTAATATCCCACGTAAATTCCAGACACCAGGAAGAAACCGCTGCACGAAACGTATACAGGGAATTATTCCCTGTATATAAACTATAATTACTTCAACTGAGATTGGATAATTTGCAGCAGTCTTCGCTCCCTTTTCCGTAAAACCAGTCGACCCGTACAGTTCTCGGGGCAATCCCTCTTTGCCCACGAGAGGGCCCAGGATACTTAAGGATACTTAAGATTCCTCCTCGGATACATCTACCCACATACACGCCACTCGTTGGTTGCACGGGGCTAGCACGATTCGATCTGTACAGAGGTGCACGTACGTCCTGTCCTAACCTTCCCTTCTCGGACACGCCTGGAATCACAATTTCAAATGCCCTAACCGATCGCCCGATTCCACCAAGCGCCGACACCGAGCGAGGAAGCCGCAGCGGTTTTCTGAACGACGATAACGTTCATTCATGCCCGGAGCTTCGGCATCGATTCGTTCACCACGAGATCAGCTTCTAATTAGGGGCCAACGTCCGTCGATGGGCGTGTTTCCTGCCCTGCTAGCCCACAGTGACGAATTAGACGATATTTCTTAGGCACGGATAGAAGCCTCGTATCCAGAGAGCAGCATTGATAAGGGAAACTGAAATTTACGACGCGTTTGAGAAGGTACTTTTGAAGGGGAAGGTTTTTTGTAACGAGCCAGAGATAATGGTCGATGAGATTAGGCATACACCTCGGGCGTGCTCACTTGGCAACGGCAGAAGTTAAAAAGAAGGCGAGGAGAAATGAGAAATGGGCCCGTGATGTCTGACACGGGCAGCAAAAGTGTCTGAGAAGGTGAGTTAGCCGAGCGTTTGAATTATGCACTGCTTGTAGGGGAAGACCTAGGTCTAATACGCTTTGCATTTTTATGCGCGAGGCGGAGCGTCTGAGAACGAAGAACGTGGGTTTATCACTGCATCGTGCATTCGAATCACCGGCCACCGTGTCTGTTAGACAGGATCCTTTGTTAGTGTGCGTCTGGATCGCACCTGGGGGAAGTTTAACTAAGTCAGTTCCTAAATCCCAGCCCATTTTCATAAGAGACACACCATTTGGATCGTAACAATACATATTCTAATTGAAACGAGAATGGAATTTCGCCAAATTCACATGCCTGCGTAACATTTGAACCTGGACGTGCCAACTTGCATAGAGTTGACTGAACTCAAAGATAGCCCCCCCCCCCCGTCCTCCCTTGAAAATCTCACGGTTCCCACTGCGCTGACGGGAAATGGAGGATGAATAATATCCAGTTGATGGTAAACTCACCCTAACCGGCGTTCCTAGATCCCCATGACACTTTAGCACACTGGCAAACACAAGAAAACGTACGTTCCTTCTTCTTCGAGGATACTGAACGGTCCTCGAATGTCTCTGGTATCCACGGGGGGAGTGGGGGCACGTGTTCACTCGCGGTTAAGTCGTATCGAGCAGGCGAGCTTCGTGGGGAAGTAAATGTCGCGACGTGGTGGAAAGAGACGCGGGAAAACGCGGACTGACTGGGACGCTTGGCGACGAGCGCGATCCCTGCCTTCCCTCACGATGGAAACGGACTTTGGGCCCCGAGCTGGCCGCCAGCCTCGGCCAAAGGACCCAGGCGGCTCGGCGCATGCGCGGCCCAGCCCCCACCGCCGCCACTTGCCGGGCCAGCCCGCCGGGAGGGGAGTAACCGGCAACCCTCTTACGTGGACCTGCTCCTTTTCCATGGCTGATGATTCCTGTACCCACTGTTCACCTGTGGATTTTCCTGCTCAGGTGGCAGCACCTCACCTGACGTTCGATTCCGGCCGGTGTTTATCGCAGTGGCGTAACGACGAATCTTTTTTTGGAAAAGACTGCATTGGTCTTTCAACCTTTTTCTCCGCGACTAGCTTTCCTCCTCGCTGTTCGATTATTAGCATGGTAGTGGAACAATTTCGAAACCAGTAATCCATGTGAATTTAGGAATCACGAATTCTTCTATTTTTAGGGAGGTTGCGGGAATCATTATGTTGATTTAAAGTTATTGTTAGGCGAGGCTGGGAAGAATGCTTGGAGTGCAAAGCGTTAACACTTTGCAGGTAGAATGTATTCTGACGTATGAGGCATATATAGGTTGTTTATAAGGTCTGCAAAAGTCCCATACAGGATGGGAATCACCTCCTTCGTTTAAAAAAGGAGTATTTAATATAAAAACGTATCCTTAATCATCCTCCAATTCTCAAGTTACAACGCATCGTGTGACGAGCGTCAAAGTATCATACTTTTTCTGTTGTACGTCATTGTGCGACTTCCAACTAGCGTTTTTGTTATACACATTTCGTAAGAAGTGATCTGAGCATCGGGTTTTTAAATCTGCTTACAACTAATCCAGAATCTTCAGTGATTTCCTCAACGAGCTCGACTATTCGGACGAAGGCATAGGGGATAACTGCTATCCCCTTCTTCGTGAACCTGTTCCTTTTCATTCTGAACACTATTCACCTGTGGATATTCTTGCTTCGATGGCAGCTTCGCCTAATCCTGCCTTCAATCCTGGCGCCGCAGTGGCGTAAGGATCGTTTCCTAGATAGGTGGCTAACGAATTGAGAATTTCCCCAAATAACCTAAGAGAAAATGTCCACAAATGTCTGCAATCTATAAGAAATTGCAGCATTCTTGTGTGCTATAATCGCTATAAAATTCACTCTAGTTTCAATAATAGCAACAGTGCTCCATCCATCGTCAAAGATCCTGAGCAAAAAGGATGGCCCTTCATACATGCAGATTCATCTTTAATTGCACAGCAAGGAAAGCTACTGGAGCTAAGCGAAGCATGTATCACGAGCCGAATGGTACTAAAAAGTGCGTTAGTGGCATCAACGTCTAGAAACGGCAATTTGCAAGTTGTTAGAATAGTAATTGGCAGCCCCGTTGCAGAAAATTGGCCACGTTACACGAAACTTTCGAGCATTTCACTTGCAAATGTCGCCCCGTTGAAATTTATCCACGCTTGCTTCGGCTACTCCGTGCTCGCTGCTTCCTCATCTCTGCAGCGGCTGTTCCCCGAATGCTAAATACGCTAGCAGGAAGCCAGGCGAATATCGAAATATTTTGTAACCCGCGTTCTCGATTTTTACTCGCATTACGCAATTCTGTCATGCTCCATTGCCCCTCGTCCATAAGTAGCCACCTCTCAATTACGCTCTAAAGTATGGGCAATATATTCTGCGCGAGGAATTAGCAATACATTTTTAGATTTAGAGCCGACCTAACGATCTGCCATGATCGAACAATGTGCTCGTTCGTTTCTTGTAAACTTTCCCCGAAAGGTGTCGTTGCTATAAATTTCCAATACGTTTTACGAGCACTTGCGCAACCACTTGGACGTTAATGTTAACTGCTACTTTTGGGTAACGAAGTAACTCAACGATACAATTAATTTGAAAACCGAAACAGATGTTGATACAAGTGACATTGATGAAGAAGTACCTACGGGACGTCAGAGATGGGCACAATTTTTATTTAAATAAAATTTCGAGTAACGAATGAAAGTTTTAGAAATTATTCGTCATGCGCCGAACAAAGTTAACTCGAATTAACGAACTAATGGCGAATAATTTTTTTAAACTTTTATTCGTTATTGGAAATTTTATTTAAATAAAAATTTTACCCAACTCAGCAGGACCCACTTTAGTACTAACTGCTCAAGCAATTATATTTTCATTCATCTTTCTAAAAATGTGGATCTTTAGATACAGATCTAAAGGTACTAAAGACACCAATAACCAGCTAAACCCTTCTCAATCTTGGATCCCACTAAAAGGAATACCTACTGTGTATATCTGCCGATTCGCTCGCAAGACACAAGTGCAGTCTCGTTATGAACGTTATGAACAGCAGACGCTCAGAGCAATAGAGATTTATAAAGGTGCGCGTACGGAGTTACGTATTTAATGATGTAATAAATACATCCGAGGAAACTGTTGCCGTGAAGCAGCAAACAAAGGAAAGGGAAAAAGTCATCGATCTTGATGATTATCTTCGCTGTGCCCTCGACCGTGCCGTTCCTTCCTCGGCTCGAGACGATGATGGTGAACCCGCGTGGAATCCCCGCGGTACCAGTGTAAAACCCGAGGAAAGGAGAAGAAACGGAGAGGAAAAGGGGTATAACCTGCATCAACGGACACTTGGATGCACATCGTTGACCTCGGCCTGCGTTAATAATTCGCTCCTCTTCCTTTCGTTCCTTCACTTCGCTTTCATGCTCGTCTGTGTTTGAAAAAATAATTACGATGTCCTGAACTGTCCTGTATTCTTATATCACGTTTTACAGGGTCGTCGTCTTTTTCTATTACACCTCATCCTATTCGCTTCTCCTTCGAATCTATTCGAAGATAGTTTTAAATTAATTTCTCATATGTTGCTGGTTTAATTATTCGATCAACGCTTGAAGGAACGGAAAGGGAGATTTAGAAGATTTTATAATCCTGAGGAGGTCTATTTCTGCTACTTCATTTTGCCCCAACGTTCTTATCTGCTCTATTGTATTCGTTACGAGGTTTAACTAGGTTCATTCATAAAATCCTGCAATGGGAACATCGCACATTAGATTGCTCTGCTTATCTCATGATATTCGTTAAGCTGATACCCACAATAAAACCGTGTATCAAAAATATCTACATGTTTGCAAAGGTGATTAGCAACTGTAAAGCCCGCATAAATTAAGGGGTTATGCCTACCTGCAAGGTATGAAAACGCTAGGATTTTCGGGATTTTTTGGGGGAAAAACTTGAAGATTTTTTTAAACAAACCTTTATGTATTCGAAAGTGTACAGCTTATACTACTTGTAGTAATTATTCCAATGGAAAATATAAATAAATAAAAGAAATATCAGTGATCTCCCGGCAGCGATTTTTTTGCAGTAGTTTGCGGTGATCACTCTAAGTTTGACTTGATTCATCTTAAATGAAAAATTCGAAGGAATTTAGTTAGTATATTAAATTATCTTGTCCTTAATCGTTCATTATCCTGAAAAATTAATTTTCTACAAAATGGCGGCTGTTCAAATTAAAATATCGATTTTCGCCGCAAAAATCGCTCATTTTTCATCTGTAAAATAAAAACTACGCAACGGAAATGAAAAAGCCACGATTAAGGACAAGACTTTTATATATAAAACAAGCCTACAAAATCTGAATTCATTCGATGCAGCGGTTCTCGAGATATTTTGCTCACCGTTTCTGAAAATGTAGTTTCGAGAAAAACGCGTTTAAAGTTTTAAGTTAGGTTTACATCCTCCAGGACATACCTATACTAAAATTCGCACAGCTCCGCCAATTTTGGTCGGATCAAATTGAAACTTTCACACAATACTTTTGAGATGTTGTACTTTAAGAAAATGTAAAAACCCCAAAATCCATTTTTCCGAATTTTGCAGGTAGGCATAACCCCTTGAACAGAACAAGATCTCTATTATCACTGAATATGAATTGGTATAATTCCCTTTAAGCATCGATTAAATAACCTTACCTTCTCTTGCAACGAACGCAAACGTGCATCCAGTTCTCCACTAACGACTGTCTGTTTCGTTGTTCACTCTCCCCTTTCGACCCCCTTCGAAAGTGTGTGCCTCCCGGCGACAGGGCTTGATTAAAGACACTTTACCATACACTTCCCATCCCCCGTCTCCCAGAGAATAAGCTCGATAAGTCGATGATAAATTTAAATCTGCTCCTCGTGGCGCGAATTCGCAGCTCCGCGTACCCCTTATCCAGACGCCCTCGCTATTTCCTACGGATCCTCTGCTCCCTCGTGCGCGTTTCCTGCCCGGAAATTATTCTATCCTCGTGTACTATAGCAGCTTCCACACTCAACACTTTTCCACAAGCATTTTCGGGAACGTTTCCCACGAATATTCGAGGGAACTTGCATTCTGTAACCTCGTTCTAGAATCGATAGTGACTTCTCCATATTAGTACTTGGACTGGCGGCAGCGTGTTCTCGCGTGGATATTTTCTGGACGGCATCGGAACTCCCTACACTTTTCACGAAGCTTTCCAGTCAGAGGTGATTGCTCGGAAAGGTCTGATCGATTAAAAGAGGCATTCTTCAAATCCTTGCTGGTGCTTCAACTACGCTAAAGGGCAGTGAAGGGACGAGCAAAGGGGAGAGAAGAAGGGGAAAGAGCAGGGAATGTCACAGCTTTATCGAGAAAATTAATTTTTAATACTTTAGTCCACCAGTAAAGAAATTCTTCGTGGCACGAAGCTTATACCCTAATTAGGCATCAGAAAAAAAAATAAGCAATGAGATAATAATTGTTTTACATTATTTTAATATTTTTTCAGGCTCGAATATGGTAGCATACCAAAACAGAATAAAAAATTTCCACTTCTATTATTATGAAAAACAAAGGAAAACCACTCGTTTTATTAATCGTGATTCCACGGTTCTGTAGTCCAAGTTGCCAGCAACAACATATGCTGTAAATCGGAAAGTCACGAAAAATGGGCGTTCCCTGTTTTTCCCCTTGCCCTTCAAACGGAGAAGAACATTGAATTGAAGTATAAGTATTCAGTCTGTGTAAACGGAGAAAGGAGGAGGGGGTAAGCAAACGAAGTGCAGACAGCGGACGTCGAAAAGCGCTTTTCATTAAGCGGAAAAACGCGTGGTATGGTTCGTTCCGCCTGGAGGTGTCGTTCGAGGTGAATCATCGATACGTGTACCGTGCGAAAGTAGCTGAAAAAGCTATGCATCGGGTCTCGTCTGCATCTGTCGCTGGAAATGCACGTGCAGGCGAAAGAGCCGCCTAAGTGGCGAGCCGACGTGGCTATTGTTCCGAAGAATTCGCGCGCACGTGCGTGGGTGTGTCACGTATGCGCGAACGCCTTGGAATTTAAAGCGAACGCAGAAAACGCGACCCGTTGCCGCCCGAGGGGCGAGGGGGGAGGGGGGGAGGGGGTCGAGGTATCGCCTGACAGCCGATCGAGAGTGAAAATCGAACTGACAACGGAAACTGCGTGGGAAATTGCGAGGGGAAATCGAAACTGTTGCGTCTTCTTCTTCTTCTTCTTCTGCAGCTTCTTCTGATTCTGGGGGTATTTCTTGTGACTTCGTCCCCCTTCTTTTTTAGTGAAATATAATGGAATACATTGGAAGCGAAACATCGTGCGAATCAATGTTCCACGGTGTGTGCCGTTTTAATTAATTTAATTGAAGCCATCCGACCTGTTTTGTTACTAATTGCAAGATTTATTTAATTTCTTTTGCAATTTCAAGAAGACATCAATGTAACGATGACATAGGTAGGAATGAGGATCTGGGTTTAAATAAATCCCCGTTTACTTTAATAAATAATAATAATAATAATAAAACTGTTTCTTTTATTACGAACAAGTTGAGCAATAATTACGCTACGATATTCAATGCAATCGAGAGGACGTCACCGGCGAAGCGCGCAAACTATTACAGCTAAAAGCACACGCGTGTATGTACAATTTGTTGGGCAACCTTTCGTACTTTTCCTTCGTTCCTTTATTAATTAAAAATCGGTGGTCACGAGGTCTCGCCCATTCAAACGTACTTGCTCGAAAGGATCTCGTTTCCACGTGAGATTCCTCTCTGAGTAGCCGACCTATCGTTAACTACCGAGCGAAGCTAGGAGGATCCCCTCGCCAAAATTGAAAACTCCAACGTCCTGGCAATAATTCCACATTCTCGTCCCACCTTACCAAAAGTGTCAATCGAAGCAGCGAAGCGTCTGCATCCTGAGAATACTGTTTGAAACGCTTGAAACACCAGTCTCGATACATGTGTAGTCGATCCTCGACAGAAAGCAGAACAGTTGCAAAGTTCCGCGAGCTATCGAAGCTTCCTCTAGCAAGTAAACGAAGGAAAGGTGGGAAGAGGGGCGGAGTGTACACGCGTGGCGATTTAACGCGAATCTAAATGCATTCGTCTCGACGCACACCGCAGGTGACATCCATCGCGACGGAAGGGGGGAGTGGATAAGAATAAGGGACGATCGATTCGCGAGGGAAGTGGGTCGCCGTAGGGGACGAAGTGGCGAGCACACGACACTAGTCGAGATTTCTTCTCCGTGGATTTCGTCGGTGACGACCTGGAGCCATCACGTGGTCATCTCCAGGTATCTCTTAGTCTCGATGGAGCCGTAACTGTGGGAATATCGACCACTGTAGGAGGCTCGGGACCAGGCACCAGCCCTGTTCGAGTAGCTGTTGCACGCGATCAGGGAATTCATGCCGCTGGGCCTGTCGATCGGTACACCCTGGCCACGTCCTGCGTGCCGCACACTGCCGCTCCTCGAGTGACCGCTGTCTGTCAGCGGTATCCTCGGATCCTCCGTGGCACTGATCTCCGTGTAGGGCTTTCGTTTTCCCGTGCAACTGCTGAGGAACATCGCGGCTATCACGCCCTGCGAGCAAACGGACGCATTAATTTCTGTGGTCTGTTGCTTGGGACTTTTAGGTTCAGCTACCATCATACTATTATTCTGCCCTCCTTAATCAAAATGTCCTATCTAGTATTTCGAAACATCCGAGAAAACAGAAGTTTTATTATTATTATTTTTTAACCATCCTTCTAATTAAAATAAATAAATTAGACTGTTTCTAGATTTCTACGAAGCACGTAGGCTTTTCTAACTTTACTTAAAAGATTAAAAAAACGCGTGGAACTTCAGATATTTAAACGGTTATTGAAAAATAGATAAATGCTAGAAAGGACATTTTAATGAAAGAGGGCAGTGTTATTCTAAGGTTTTTCAGTCCTCTATCAATACTCCGTGAGAGTAACAATCTCATTGAGAGTGGTTTTGTTAAATTTGAAAGGGGCTAGTGTTTATGTGTTTACGTTGGAGATGGTAGGTGTGTTAATGAACGTGTGACTATTGCCTTGGGAATCATCGTATCGAGTGATTTTTTATGAGAAATAGTTACCACTAGCAGATGCAGCATTACGATAAACATTGTAGAGTTTCTGAAGCCAATGTTGTCCAGAAGGATTCCTGCCACGCTGGGCCCGATGAAAGCCCCGAGGGCGAAGGTGCTCGTCCATAGCCCACTGATGAGACCGTAGGTTTCGAGATTGTTCGGGAATCCGTATTGTCTAAGCATTATTTATAATTTCGTTACTACCAGATCTTGCAACCCCCAGCTAAGAATAATTTGTGTTATACAACTTATGGGGATATTCTAGTTGTAATATTCAAATTCCCATGAATATATTGGCTGGATTAAATGAACAGTAATGACACGTTAACTAACATCGATGTCCTCAAAGCATCAGTGAAACTAGCAACCAGCTGCGCAGCCATACCCAAGCCATGAACCACGAGACCGCAAATGGTCACCCAGATGATGGTTGGGCACGGTATAAAAGGTGCTGGACCGACCAAACAGAATCCTACGACGACAAGGAGACATCCTGCCACAGTTGCCACCTAAAAGCCATCGTAATTCGAATGAATTAATCCTTCAGATCCTTGCAGTCGCGTTATTCATGTCTGCAATGGCCAGACTGTTATCTCTAAATATTTATATCGTGAGCTGTTTCTGATCGAAACGTTAGGTGGTAATCCCGAGGGTACTTAATGAGTAATTCTAGTAAAATTTCGACAATTACTTTCGGATGGGAATGCTTGTCGCAGAGCCAGCCCCAAGCAGGGGCCGTAATGGCGTAAGTGCCGCCGTTAATGACGAACATTAGGCCCAAAATGACGGGACTCAACTGAAATTGCCTTAAATGGGGTTCCAGCGTCGCTTGTAAAAATCCAATGCTCATACTGGTCGCGATTATGGAGGCCATGGCGATTAGTACACCTGGGATCTTTAATGCCTTGGTCACCCCTGAAATCATAGTTTACGATATGAGATTGTGACATTTATTTTAGCAAGCAGAATTCCCCAGTTTCAATTTAAGTAAATAAGTTTCAATAAATATATTCACTTATAATTGAGATTCTGAAAATGGGTGCAACTGGGTGGTGTTTCAAACTTCATTTTGCCATGATCTTTCTTTATGAACTCTGTTCTATAGATAACTTATATTAAACTCTTACCTCCTGTATTATGTGTTTCCTGACTGTTGTTAGGATGAACTGGTAGAATGAAGATGGTCATGACTGCTGTCGCGAAGAGGGCTGAACCCAGGACGACGAACGGGGTTGTGTATCCACCGACCTAGCATTAAAATTATTAGTTCAGAGACGTCTTCAAGCAAAAATGGTACTCCAACGGCTTCCCGCTTATTCTCTAGGTACAACGAATCAAGTAGAATTCATGAGACCAGTTGCTCTAAACATATATTAATCATCCGGTGTCTAAAAAATTCAGTGCTCCATTCGAAAATTCTTTCTCATTCTCTTCACCGCCTCAATCCTTTAATTATTTCCCAAGAACCTAAAGGACCTACAATCAACATCCCCAAAAGAAAATCAGCCCAGCAAAGCAAAATCGACGAGAAATAAATGCAATCACACAGCCGATTTAATTTAGAAACACCCAGCCCTTTGAGTCACCAGTCTAAGAAGCTTACTTCGCCATTGTTGGCTGGCTATAATCCGCAGAACCAAGTGGATTATTGAATATGACACATCACTGTTTCAACAATGGGTCCGGTAATAATCCCTGCAAGGATCCTACGGTATAATACAAAGGCAGCCATTTCTGCTGCTTGGAACTTCTCATTCTGAAGCGGTCGCCGGACTGAGGTCATTAAGTCGAAGTAAAGCGTAAAGGGTCGGGGGGCAATCAGAGGAAGGCAGAAGAAACCCGTTAGTGTTAATAGAGTTATCAAAGGGGGAGTCATTGTAGCAAATATTTTCGAGGTGACGCGCTTACCTGGTAAAGGGCGCCGCCCAAGGTGGGCCCAACGATGAGGCCCAGGCCGAAAAAGGTCTCCAGGCTGGCGAAGGTCGTGGCCACGTTATCTGGAAACTCTTTAGCGATAATGGCGAAGCTAGCTGTAAGGAAAGCTGCGTTGCCCATTGCCTCGACGATCCTAATCACGAACGAGAGCACTATGAAGGGATAATGACCGCTGACCTTGTCCAGCAGACCGAAGAGGATAGCGCAAGTTCCTGACGTCAGGATGCCGCCATTGAACAGGAGCTTGGGCCCTATGCGATGCAGCTGTACGAAGAAGACGAACGGGTACGATTATTTAAAACTATTAATTAGATCAAGTGGTATTGGTGATGGTATATGGGGAGGGTGTTCGTAAGAAGATGTCGGCTGATTTGAAGATTTTATATTTATTCGTTTGATGGAGAGAACAGGTGTTTAATTGGGGGAATTGTTTGATTAATATTGTGTTTTGGTTGTAATAATGTGAAAGACATATTAAAGCAAGGAGTTGTCGTTTCTAGCAGTCGTCGAGGGGAAATAAATTGTTTGGTCTTTTGTGTTTTATTTGGAACGTTACTCTTCTTTGGAGTCATTTTGGGTTATGACTAATGACTGAAAAATGTTCTGAATGTGATTGAGTGGAGTGAATTCGACAGCGTCTAATGAGAAATTGTTCGACGCCAGATTATGTATCTGGGACCCTTCGAGCGTATTATTTTTTTGCTACTTAAACGATAAAGAAGCAAGGGTTATGGGATAGATTAGGAGGAAGATCGTTTCACGATTTTTAGACGAGTCGGTTCTCTGATAAGCGTTTTAAGTGTTTAGTGTTCGGTGCTCTATTTAGACGAGAAGGAATGATGGTATTTGGTATTTCGTCAGGCAGGAACGAAAAACATTGCTGATAAAATAAATCGCCTGAAAAGAGGCAAATCTTGGACACTGATGTAAGGCGGGTCAGCCGTTGCTCAGGCTTTCTGTTTACTGTGTTGAACAGAGTTAGGCATTACGTTGCTGTTTCAATAACATTTCACTGTTTATTTATCCTAGTTTAGAATTTAGATCATTATTGGCGGGAATAAAATTTTATTCGTATAGAAAGGAATTCTTTGTGAAAACTTGAAAAGTTGCAAGCTCTTCCTTCTCTAATAATATAATTTCCACAACAAAAACAAATCATCTTATTCTGTGAGCTTTTGTCTACAAAACGTGTATTTTCGAAACGTGTAGCTATTTCAGAACACTCGGGGAAAAAGTAGTAACTGATAGCTGAATGCCTTTGAAAGAAATTATTTCCAGCATTGCATCACTTTATGAGTGAAAATGAATCATCCACAAAACTGATAAGATCACAGACAATTTATATACCCAGATTAATGTATATTCTTTGCACCCCCGCAGCAGAACTGACCACGATTGCTTTTCAGAAGATAATTGATCAATAGCTTTTTTACAAGGGTTTTAGTGAATATTTCATTATGTCACTCACGTATTGCCCATACACGGGACTGATAACGAACACGGCCAGCTCGAAGATCCCGAAAACCAAGCCGTACTCCGTGGGGGATGCGCCCTTCTTCTCCGCCTGTGAACAAAAGCAAACGTAATATTACGAATTACTTGCGTTTACACCGTAGTAACTTTACAGACTGCAATTAACGCCGGTCGAGATAAAAGTCCTGATAAACTTTGGACGTTTCACGAAGCCAGACGTACGCAGCGAATAATCATGCGTCCATGGAAAATGGTGGCAGAGATTTTTTGAATGAATAAAAATGTTCGAGCTCCCCCAAAATCACTTCTCAATAGTTCATTCTATCTCTATAAATTGACTGCATCCTTCGACCTCATTTTTATCGAGGGTACTCGGTTACGACAATGAGCTGCAGCGCCTTCCGCAGTAACACGACGGAGGAAAAACACAAAATTGAAATGTAAATCATGAAACTGAGATGTTACGAATGAATAGGAAATAGTTGTTGAAGTAAGAACTAGTTGCATGTTGTTCGAGAGCAAGTAACCACCACAGCTACTCGATATCATCTATCTAATTAGCACCGAGAAGCAACATACATTTGCACAGAATTTGTCGTCCCGCAAATTTCTTCGAGATTGAGAAATCAGCCGAAAACGTGAACCGAACGAAAGGTTGCTTCTTAATCGACATGTTTTTGTTCCATTTCGTCAGATTATAGTTTATTATATGTAATTATACAAGCGGCTACTTGTCGTGGTTAGACAAATTATGATATATTGCGACAAGGATGTATCTAATCGTGTTGTCTTGTTGGTACGATAAAAATGATCAAAGTCTATCCGTAAATGCGTGTAAGCTGTTTGATTTTTCCCTGGTCAAGACTATTGTTTCTCAAAAAGGAGACTATTTATGCACATTGTCAAGATTCTACCGACGTCTGTACTTTGCCCTACGAGTGTCTATTGTAGAGTAGCAGTAGCTTTTAGCAAAGTAAACAAATGAATGCTACACGTATTCATGATTGTTTTGGGATTGGTAAATAATAATATGTAACGTTGTTATTTACATTTGATAGGCCTTGGCTCAATGGAAATATTATTATATCTTTAATGCGTGCTTTATTTCTGTAGAAGGCTGTTGAATTTTGATTATTTGTGCTCTGTTGAAAGTATTGTAATGAACTGAGTTTTAGGGGATGGTTGAAGAGCTCAAAGGGTTGGAAGTTGATGTCAAAGGATTTGTAATGTGAGCTGAAAATATTCTAGGGTCTCCAATTTCTGAAAGGTTGATTTCATAGTTTAATATCTTAGGGGGTGGAAATTATCTAAACTCGTGTGGACTTAGGGTGCAAAGTAACAATTGAGAAATTTAACTAATCATATTTCACGGACTACTAAATTTCCTATGTGTAAAACGAATTCTGTGGTTGAGTGAGACTTCCTACTGAATAACGATAAAGATATCATAATTCTATTTTCATACACTGCCTAAGAATATATCTATTTAATGATCTTGAGCCGCACTTGAAATTTCATTTAATATACTCGAAAGAAAGATGCAGGTTTAAGTGACTAACAGGGAAAGACTCCGAACCCGGAAATTCCAAAAATTCTGAAACTTTGTGAATCTACAGGGAATTTCCTTCTGATTATAACGCAATTTTTGTTTGCTACCCAAATTCACTCTTCAGGGGTGTAATTGACCCGTGAAAAACCGGTTATTTTCCGATTTTGTGTTATAACTCGTGAACTGTAAAATATTTTTTTTCCCCCAAATGATAGATCTAATTAAAAGAAGTAACTTTTGTTTTGAAACTTTTTTTCTATCACAGTTCGCGAGTTATAACACAAAATCGGAAAATAGCCTAATTTTCAGGTGTAAATTTCACCCCTTTGAGTGAATTTGGGCAGCAAACAAAAATTGCATTGTAACCAGGAGGAAATTCCCTACATATTCACAAAGTTTCAGAATTTTTTGAATTTTTGGGTTCCGGCTCTTCTCTTGTAAGAATGATATATTCATTGTTTCACGTGTCCACGCAGAAATGTCTACCTAAAGCTCTCTGAATACAATATTTTGTTGCTACGATTTCTCCGCGAGGCAGCACATGTTGTCACACTTCTTAATGGACTACGTATAAATTGATAACATATACTTCAGCATCCATATTTAACCCCTGTTTTACGGACGTTGCTCGATAAGCAATCGTTACGTAGAAAATACTTTCTGCAAGCTGTGGAAAGTATTCAATGAACCGTGGAAGCTTTGGTGTTATTGGGAAAGCGTTTATCTGTGTTCAAAACGTTGAGGGAACAAATTCAGCACGGTTTATCGAAGACGCAAGTGGAGGACAGTACGTTTGATGATACGGTTCTCGTTGCAACGTTGGTGAACGTTTCACAAATAACTTCGATCTTAATTTAACATCCTCCACTTTACAAATACATTCTAATGTAATCTTTGAGTTATGAATTAATTAACCCGGTCTCGTAAGGCACAATGACATCGAGAAAAAGCTGCAAGCTGACGTAACCGTGTGAAATGCCACTTCTCTATTGTAAAATTAAGAGTTTCAATGTTTTCTTTCAACACTATGCCCCTGAATCAAGGTTTTAATCAGTTGCACGAGGCGTTTGTTAATCTACATTCGCAGACATCACTGAACACATTGATTAGCTCTGACGAAATATCGATCTAAATAATGTCCAAAGAAATTAAATAATGAAATATTGGCTTCTGGTAGGTCTAACCTAGCTCTTGAATCGATTAATGGAAAAGTATTGAACTGAATTTATGCTGTACTAAGTCTAAGATAAAACTAATGACTACAACTGAAGGGATGGTGGTTTGCCTTGCGTCTGAGGAACATATAACCGTACATTCACCAGCCAAACTTAATTCCCAATTTGATCTTGAAAGAATAAATGAACAAATTTCAAATTCCAATTCCTTCCGCAAATTTACTCTGCCTTCAAAGCTTTCCTACAAGAAATTTGCACCACAACTAATAATTAAAAAAAAAAAAAACAGGCTAACAAACCCCGCACGTTTTAAAGTCAACACTTGACACCGATTTGCCTAAATGAACTCACACTTGAACCAGAAGCCTCCGCGCACAAAGCAAGTCCTCGTAAGGATGAAAGGATGAGCATTGACACGTGCACTCACCTCTTGGGGATAGAACGGCGCCTGCAGAGAGACGCAAATGGCGTTGGCGAAGTCCGCCAGGCTGATGACTATCAGCGTGAGCCATTGCCTCTTGGTGAACTGAGCCATCATCGCACCCCTATCCGAGCTAGCGGCCACTACCTTCCCTTCACTACCTTCGTTTCCTCTGTCCCCGAGTTTTTCACGTTTAAATACACCAGCAGCTCCTGCCGCTTTACAACCGGAACACTGTCTCTCCTCTACCGTCGACTGGCTTCTTTCGTTATCACTGTTATCGTCAACGACGTACGCACCGTAACGACACCCGTGTCCTGGTGTGCCCTCGAGACGCTTGTGCCGACGTGTGGCTCGGCAGTGTGAGCTTGGGTCCGTCTTCAGGCTGGGCCAAGAGGGTGACGGAAGGAGGAACGATTGCCAAGAGGGAGACAGAGAGGAACCAAGGGATCATAGGTCGAACGATACGTCCAGCCGCGGTTCTAATTCATTATCAGGCAACGTTGCGAGACTTCGACGTTTCGCTTCTCGTTTCTCTCAGCTCGAGGCTGGGCCAACACGCTCCGAGAAGCCGCGGCCGGCTTTTCGGTGACACGGTGGTTTCTGGAACGTGTTCACGGAGGCCTGGGTACGCGGTGTGGCCGATCTGTGCACCGAAATCCAGGGTGGAGAAAGGTTAACAGGCTCAGTGGCACGATAGAAATTCAGAGTTTTGATGGGACTGTGTAAAGTGGGGAGAAATGTAGATCGCGATATTTAATTATAGGGAAATAGTAGTTGTACTATATTTCTTGGAATTTCAGCTTCTCTTTGTTTCTGTTTGACTTACACGGTGAATTATTGAGAAGTAGCTTTTCTGTGGAATGGAAGTATTCCAAATGGGATATTGTGGGCCATCGGTAGCCCGCGTAACGTGTTACGTGTTAAGCCGTGTATTATGCTCGTGTAGAGGTTTGGAAAGTTGTGGAAAAATGGGGGCCTGAGGGAAATTTGAGATTGATTTTCGGTGAATGAAATAGGTCTCCGCTGTTAGTGCTGAGGGGTTGTCGGAATTCAGTAATTCTGTGATGTGATAGGAGTCTGTGGAGCAGAGGAGGATTTTGTAATTCCAGAACTAAGGTCTTCTAGTGAATTTTCTGTCGCAATTGAAGTAGGCATCTGGATATACTTGATACGACTAAATCAGAGAATATATCAGGATTATTCTTCACTTTACTACACGAAAATCTACCGCAACTTGATGTCGATTTGGGTATTCACTGATGACGTCGAGGCACGTGTGGTTGATAGTTGCGAAGAGAATGCGGTGTACAGCTTCTAGATGCTTCCACCACCAACGAAAGCCGATCTCACGAATGCATATACGCGTGTACACCTACTTAAACAAGAAACTCAGAGCCCCACTCGACAGAAGCTTTCGAGCATTATCTGCGAGCTTACAAGTGACGAATTATTTACACCACGAGGCTGATAGATTAATTGCTTTATTTTTCCCTCCTTGCTATTTACACTGACGTGTCAGGCATTTTAAGAGAGCGACTGTGGTTGCACTATTACTCCGAAATCCGAAATTGTGCTTTACATTATCCTATTTACAGAGTGTTTTAAGTTTTAACCATCTACGCGCACTGGGCAGTTATTCTCAAACTTTCCAACACGATATATATATTATTAATCGTAACAGTTTGTTCTTTAAAAGAATTCTTGGAGACAAAGATATGTACACGAAGCGAAATTTCAGAATTTTCAAGAAACTTACGATAGCAAGCGCTGATGTCTGCTTAACGCTATCGAGTACCCCGACTTATCTACTAATCGCACAGATTCGAACTTGCCAAAGTCAGTCCACCAGGGGTTGCTGTTGCGATGGTCCCTGGATTTCACCACGAGCACAAGGCCTCTGAGACTCGGACGCGCCTCGTGCAGAGAATCAGTGCGATATTTTTTTCGGGATAGTGTCTTTAGACAGACTCTTTGGAGAACTACGTGTCACGGAGCCAAACCTTCAATGGCACTTTGGTCAGGGCCTTGCCGAGGAAGTCTCTGAAGTGTTTGGCGATACTCTCACTGGCGGCCGGTCTCATCTCCTCGATGATTTCCTTGGCGTGTTGATTCAAAAATTGGTTCATCGCTTGGCCGATCACGTTGTCGCCGTTTATTTGATCGACCACGCGGAACCGAGCGCGACCCAGGCTGAAGTCCACTAGCATTCGACTCACCTTCAAGTAACGGACGCCGTTTCTGATCTCTTCCACACCCTGTACGCGGGCGATGGCCAAAACGTCACCTGCAAATGGGAATTGTTAGATGCTTCTTTATAAAGTGTTAATAAAGTATAAAACTAAATTTGTAAAAAGGCTTATTGGATGTCGGTTGTAACTTTATTATAAACGTAAATATTTTTCTACGAAAGAATTACCAAATGTTCTTTAAATGTTGCTCTTTTAAGTGAAAAAAGTTCTGTAAAAATATGTGCTTCCGCCTTTTCAGAAAAAATTCACAAACATTCGCCTCTTTTCGGCCGCCTGACTTATTGGTATAATCCCTTAAGTATTGGGAAACCTAAATTTCGATACGCCAACTAGTGACAGAAAAGTGAACTACGGTGAGTAGGCCGAAATCCGTCGAAGTACATATGATTATCAGTGTACATTAGGGTGGCTCTTGTTTTTAACTTTTGAATTTTCTTCCGGGCACCCTCCAGAATAGTTCCAAATAATTAAAAAAAAATCCGTGTAAAGATTGAGCTCGATCGGATAACGGGAAAGGAGGCCTAGGGGCCCTTGAACATTTCATATAATTATTCAAACAGCTCGCAAAGTCGCAGTTGTATAATATCCTCCGAGTTATTGATTAAATAAAAAAATATATCAAACAAAAGTTGTAGATCCGGACAAGGAGCACCTTTTATGTTCTATTGCTTTTTCTCGTGCGACAAACGGTTTTCGAAAAAAGTCCGAAAAACTAAAAAAAAAAATTATTTTTTCGTCAAATTTTGAAAGTTTGAATGCTTCTGGAACACTTTTTATTTGTGAAGACGAACAAAAAAATGAAATTTTCATTTTCGGGGACTATTTTTTAAACATTTAAGAGGGAGGCATATACCGAAATATGCGAAAAAGGTAACATTTTTTTTTTACTTATTTCCAGTGTTTGATATGTCTTGAATGTTTCCTGAAAGTTTGGGACCGAAATTCGCAAAAATATCGAGGATGTAGACTCTATATTTTCGATATTTTTGCGAATTTCGGTCCTAAATTTGAGTCTATATCTTCGATATTTTTGCGAATTACGGTCCCAAACTTTCAGGAAACATTCAAGACATATCAAACACTGAAAATAAGAGAATTTTTTTTTATCTTTTTCGCATATTTCGGTATATGCCTCCCTCATGAGGATCATCTCTTAAATTTGCAGTTTGTAGACAAAATGCAATAATTTGAACAACATCATTGTTATCTTCTTCATTTACTTTTCCACAATTCAACAGGTGACCACTATTAATTATATTTTCACCACCAATAAAATTTTTGCTCTGAGGTGTAGCACACCCGAATTTACAAATTTTCTGAATAGAAATTCGCTTTTTTTTTAATCAAGAGAACTTTGATTCGTTAAAAGCTATTACTGCTGCGTACTTATTCGGAATGTTTGCTGGGATCCGGGCCTACTTTTAATAGTTTGCCAACTGACCACCACAGCGCTACAATTTAAGCCACGCCCCTTCTAGGTTTCCCAATATTCGAGGATATCTTTGCTATTTATAGATCGTTTAATTTCATCTTCTACTCGATCCAAACCTCGTCCCACAAGAGATCCAATTATTATTGAATTGGTCTACTCACCGAAAAGCGCCCAAAAATCGCCCTGACTCTGGATCGGGAAGAGAAGCACGTTTCCTGCCACCTCGTAGCGGCCTTGAAGCTCGATCTTCGGGAACGCCAGATGAAGGTCCAGCCTGTAGGACGTTAGATCCAGCCGCGTCTTCGTGATCGAATAATTGCCTGCCCCAATCACAGTGATATTGGAGAACAGTGCCCTGATGCGCACTGCTCCTTGTCCATTTTCCATGCCAAGTTGGGGAATGACCAGTGGCTCGATCGGTGGCAAATCCAGATCAGAGATACCTGGCAGATTGTTTTGTGCGGGGAAAAGAGTGAAAGCTTTCAATCCCATTTTCACTAGATTTCATACTTATGAATCTGTACTTTGTTCGTAGGTTGATTTATGTTATTTAGTGGGTGAACTTATATTTGGCCTGTATGTTAATGAATTCTCTACTCACCCTTCAGCAAGTATGGCTGCAGGTGGTTCAACGTCTTTTGAAAGCAGGTTTCTATCTTGGGGTCCGACCTATTGCACGGCAATATGTACTCGGCTGTGGAAAAGCAGAATATTCGAAAGGAGTCAAGTTTGCAAATTTTCATCGCACTTAACGTTACGCGATCGTCAGACCCGTGAAGTTTTTAACTTCGCGCGGGACGTCACGCAACGGTGATTTTGTTTTCCAGGGAATTACGAGGATCTTCCTACTTCCGGCACCCTTTATGCAACCACTCTCACTTCCGATTCCATCAGAAAATTAATCTAATCTGCTGACACATTTTACCTGCTCGTGTTATCTATTATCCAGCTACGAGAAGATTCCGAAGTATTTCTCTAGAATTCGCGAGACATTGGTGCCTTTTTCTATTCACGGGGCCACGAACGCTGACCTCCTCTTTGGGAAAAGTGCAAACACTGTTTGAATTACAATCGATTGGTCTTGACATACACTTTGGCTCGAAACGAAACTCTTGACGCGTCAAGTACCCTTCGATATTCCCAGTATTCATATTCATTGAAAATGTCCCCACGTTCGTGAGATTTCTTCACAAACGATTGCAATAAACCCTCCACACTCATTCTATGGATACAAACACCATCGTCAAGCAACTTACTTACATCATCGCATCCACCATAGGAATCTAAAATCATCATCCCTACGTTGATGCACCTTCTTTTTCGATTAACTTTGACATACATGGGTGGCTCACACCCAGATCAATTTTTGAACCATTGCCATTCTCATATAAAGAATCCAATCGTTACGAAAAAAATCGTGGATCAATTTCAAGGTCTCTAGAATGTATTCCAATAGTCTTTTTACTGACATTTTATCACAGTTTTTGCAACAAAAATCTACATTACCATACGTCGAGAAAACACGAAGAAAATCTTGAAAAAATTGCAACTTCTACAAATTTCAATATTACGAGCTAAAAATCTACAGAGTTGTTGTTCAGATATAATATTTCCAGAACAAAATAATTTGTAAGTCGACTTTGGAAAAAAGGTATTTATTTTGCATATAAAAGGTACGGAGGGTCAAAATCAGTTTATAGGTGGCCACAGCCACAGTGCCAACGAAGGGTTAGTCAACACAAGCAATTTCTTTCATATGAATAATCAACCCCCGGAGCAACCTGGAAGCCTCCCCAGAAGCAGACATTCCCCACAAACGATCGCTGCGATCGAGCTATGTCTAATCGATGGACGTGAACCCCACATCCAAGCAACCTACATACACCATCGCGTGGATCCTAGGAATCTGGACCGTCTGATGCATCCAGGCGATTACGCTGGGCGCTTTCACTCGAAACACCCGGATCGCCGGCGATCCTCTTTCTCCGATCGCCCCTCGTGCGACGAGGATAACCGTAAGACCGGCTCCAGAGCCTCGACCGTTGGTATATACTTTCTCCAGCCGATTGCCGCCGATTCCTCGGCCGTTATGCAATCTCTGACATAACCTTCGCCACGCCATCGAGAGTCGTTACGCCATGCCGCGGTACCATTATGTTAAAACGTGGCCACCAACGCGGCCAGCCTCGAATATAATGCCCACTGTTGCCCTAGCGCTTTAGCCAGCTAGCCCGAATAACGTCCACCATAGAACGGGCCTGACAACTGTAGCAATCACTCTACGATCGTGGAATCCTAACCGCGGCTGCTATCGAAACGTATCACTGTTGTTGCGTCTGCATTACGCCGCCCATTGCGTGATTCAGGGCCCTGAATTTTTTGTATCGCAACAAGTGACCGTGCCAATGATTCAAGTGGCGAAGATGTGGAACTTTCTATGGGACTGCCGACTCGCAATTTCGAATCCCGCGTGTTGATACTTTTTCGTATTCATGATTGCATCGATGATTCAATGATTTAGTATTCAAGATTTATGGTGATTTTCAAACTAGGGAAAAAGTTGTGTAAGGTTACGAGGGTGGGTAACTACGGTCTCGTTTGTTAAAATGAGAACTGTTGCGCACATCTCCGTGTCTCATCTTAAAATACCACGCATTGTCCGCCGAAAACAAATCGCTCGGTGATTTTCCTCTTCCAAGAATCCCGCAACGCAAGATTTTTAAATTAAATCGAACTTATAAATAGAAGTACCGATCATCGTTCCAACCAGTTGGAAAATGCTCGATTACCCAATCAGGAAAATAAGATTTAATCCGCTGGCGGATTTGCATTGTCCCGCCAGCGGTCCATACGCAGAAGAGAAAGCGCCACGTTCACTGATCCACAAAATAACGTCCCTCTCGGAAATCTAACTAACCGTCCCGAAAGAATTTCAATATTCAACAATCACCGATCACTTTACTCTGTTTACATAACACCACGAATTCCACGGTATTCTTCGGGAATTTTAACCATCGATATCGTCCGCGACGAAGTGGTCGCCGCGAGAAAACTGAAATTGGACGTTTCCGTCAGCCAAGTTTCGTCGCCAGCGTAAACGTCGAGGGAGGAAAACGCGCGGTAACACAATACGCTTCCGCGACGATAATCATTTCCCACAATTACCAGCGGCGCGTGCAGAAAGAGAAAGGCAGATACGCTCAATGATCGTAAAAGTGAAACACGAGGAGTAATTACTCGCGAGTATCGCCTTCATTGTGCATCTGTTACGTAGCCCGCGACGCGCTAAACGGAAAACACTGCTGTTACGAGTAGTCTACGACCTCTGCTAGCTGACCGATCCGATCGTTTTATCGGTCACACAATCGTGCCCCCGAAGAGACAATAAATATCATCTTATTCTTTGTGCTCTCTCCTATGGTACGTGTGTTTCGAAAACGTGGAATTATTGGAGAACACTTGGAAGAAGAATAATAACTGGAGACTGGGTGTTTTCTAAAGAAATTAATTCCAGTAATCCACCACTTCAGGAATGATTCCCATCGATCGCACGGTCGTGCTCCACAAACTCAGATCCATAATTTCCTTTGAGGCGGAAACGAGAATGGTTGCATAAAGCCACTGAGTATCTGAAACATGACTATCCATCAATTTTCACAACTAGCAGGACGAATCGTATCACTTCTCGAGGTTCTTCGAGGAAAATCGACCATTTCCTGTCACACTCTGTTGACAACGACGTGCTGGAAACCACGTGCACTCTAGGATCAGAGGAGAAGAAAGACGCGGGAAAAGCTTACGGATCTCGAAGTCTGGCTCGTTCAATTGAGGATTCTTCTGCTGATTTTCGGAGGTTACTATCTGACTGGATAGCAGACCTATCAGCAACGTGTAGGCTAGTCCTGAGAACATCCTGGAGGACTTGATCCCCGAGGAAGAGTGAGACAATTGGTTAAAATTGGTCTGGCCACGTCTTGGATGTGCTTAGTCCTGCGATGTTTGAGTCGAGGCTTGCAGTGTCCTTGATCCTTGAATAGAGGCGGCTTACTCGATGCACACTTCTTTTTACAGTTTTGAAAACACGCGTTCACCGTGGTTCTCTCTTATAAATTCACTGTTTGGTTCGTTGATTTTTGGTCCGAGTGTCTGGTACACCCCCAGGGGATGATGCGTGGGTGGGGAGAAAGGAGGATAATAGGTGGTGGATCGTGGGCGAGGGATAAAAGTGATGGCTGGGTGGGTTGACTTTGGTAAACTAAACACGGGCCCCCGTTCATATTCTGTCTTATATGCGACTGCTCCCCCTACTCTCAGGACTTCTGGCTGGCTTTAAACGCCAGCGACTTTACCTCTTTCTATTTGCTCCCGTGAAATTCTCGCGCTTTGGTTGCCACAGTTTTACAATTTCCGCCTGAAAAATGGATTTTCCTAGGGACAGTTGGTGGGATTCAGAAGAAGTATCTAACGGGATGCGGTTGAGTGTTCGAATTTGTTGGACCCTGGTTTTTCTGTTGAGGCTCAATTTTGAGCAGCATTGAAGTTTTTGCAAAGATTAGGAAAATTAGGCAACTTGACAATTCAGAAGAATCTGATGCTTTGCAGAAATGTAGTTCAGGTGGTCCATATGAAATATCTATTACTTGTTACAGCAGTGAGATGGGTTAAAAGGGTGGAAACACCCCCTCAAAGAAATTGTAAGTCTTGATATTATCGTGCATATCTTGGGAATTATAAAAGGTATCGAAAAAAAGTTAAATAGAAAGTTATACTACAAGATGGTAGTAAAGCATCTGCAGAAAAATGTATTTTTGAGAATTACACCCCCATCATCCCTCAATTTTGGGAAATTTTACTTTTTTTAAAATCAAGTAGATAGTCATTGACGAACTTTTTAGAAATATGTGTGTGCTTTTAATTAGGCTGAAGTTGATTGAGTGGTAACCAGAGAGCATGAAAGATAATAGGATCTCGGAAAATGCGTGTGTACACTGCCACATAAATAACGAAGTTTACGCAACGCCATACTGGATCATCTGTGGTAACTTTAACGGCATTAGTCCTACAATGATTTGTGCGGGAGTCGTGTTATTGTGAAATTCCCGTTTAGTTAAAAAAAAATTTAATTTCCCTCTTGTCGCAATTATTGCAATTACTGTGGAATATGTTATGAAATGTGTCAATTATAATCTTAAGTAATTATTACGTAATACTCTATCGTAACAATTAGAACGAAATTGCTAGAATCACAGTAGCTATTAAACAGGAATAATTCCTGAGAAATTACAATTCCATCGACTTTCCTTGACTTGATATTCATGTTACGTACAAACCATGTTTCTGAACGTTGGCACTTTAGTTTGAAGTTCGAGTCGATGAATACTACTATTAAAAGATATTGATATACGAGAATAGTCAGCCACGTTTTTCTGTTGGTTGCATAGCTGGCCATGAATATGTAATGCGGCATTGTCTTTTCGAATTGGTCCTTGATAGGAATCGTGCAGTGCATACGCGACAAATTACTCCGAAATGAGTAGAGAAGAGGGGTGAATTTGACGTCTTCTTCGAGCGGAATAAAAAGACAGTATGTTTCATCAGATTATTATACACAAATTAATTGAGGAACGATACTTCTTTTAGATTGAATGCCACTTAAGGATTATAGATATATTTGTAGACAAATACCCCACAGAATTGAAATCACATAAGTACATTTCACTTCACATTTATAAATTAATCCTCACAGTATAAACCTTAATTACGAAGCTAAGGAATACCAAGCTTAATTCTTCGGCTTTCGATTTTTATTTCAAATTGTAGATGCATAGATAAATCATAAATAAACGGAGACTTCTTCAGTTTCCTTTTACCATTCCCTCGACTGGTAACTCTCAAGTATTCTAGTCTTGTTGAATATCAAAGAATTCAACGTGACACGTTCATAAAATATCGTCTCACTAGTAAACTGTCCTCGTGTGGGCAAGAAAAGGCGTGGGTGGCCCCTGAACAAACGTCTGGCGGTGTTTCAGTTTCGATTCCCGCCGATTGTTTGAACACCTTGAAACTCTTGGCCGTTTTACGCTGTTCGGAGAAATTCTGGCAAACCGTGTCGCTCTTGCTCAATTTCTTCTGTCGACATCCTGATGGCTCTTTGACTCGCGTACATTTATTTTCTTAACCGCATAACTTTCTAACTCGTGCATGTTAGAAACAACGTGACTACGAAAGAGCAGACACCCCCAAAAAATACATTTAATGTAGGCCTCTTGCCGGACTTCTTAAAGCAACTTTTGGAAGATTAATTACTTAAAAAATTAACAGCATGAATTTTTGATACAGTAATTGAGATTCTATGTATTATATATATTATACAGTTTCTGAATATATTGTAAAATACAGTACGTAACAGTGTAAACGAGGTTCAAGACACATGCAGGTGCATCGTAACTCCGATTACGAATGCATCGCGTTGCATCGGCCGCCGGTGCATTCGCGTGAACGTGACCATAGTTTCCTTTCGAAGAAAGCCTTTTAAAGAATCACACGTTACGGTGTTTGTAGCGGAACGGCTGCATACGAAATTACAGATTCACTTGGAATACATGTAATTTTAATAGAATGTCGGGCACTTATACGAATTATAATTAACTTTAAGTTTGAGACGCGGTGGCACAAGGGTTCCGCGAGTTCATGAATACGAATTTATACAGCCATCTTCCTCTAAACGGTGTCGAAAGAAGGAAGCCTAATTGGGATATATTGTAAACCGGTAATCACTGTAAAATAAGCAAGCTTTTCCTTGTATATCATTCCACGTAATACCACGAAGTTGCTGCAACAGTCCCTTCAATTTCTCATCCCAGCGTCTTCAATTTCTTCGTGGTGTCTTTCACAAGAGCGTCATTATTTCAGGGAGCTGTTGAGCAGGAAAGATTGTACGACGTTACGGCTGTTCATCTCGAAAAATAATTGCGAAATGATTACTCCGTTTCAGGCTATAATTTATAATTGATACCCTTCGAGCAGGCAGGACTGTCGTTCAAGCGACATGTTTCAAGGAAATTCCCTTTTCTATTTAAAAGTCTTTGCATTTGTGCAGAAAATTAGGATCGGTCCAACATGCAAATCGTTTAAAATAGGAATAATTATTAGGGTGAACCAGTTAAAAAGCTGGGTAAATTTAATTTCTCCTTGTCTTGGAATTCAAGCTGTTAGGAAAAAGGATGGGAAACATAATAACGTTAATAAAACGTGTACGTGTTATTTTCTTAGACGAAAGATTTACCACTCATTATTGTGTTAGCTGAAGCTAGTGATTCAAACTTTAAACCGCGCCTACAGAATGGCTTCCCAACTTGCACGTTCACTGTCCGGCTATCTTACTCCGGGGTTAGGAGCTGTCGAAAACAGTCGGCTAAACACTTTTATAATTAACGTCGTACGTGCAGTTGGGTGAATATATTGTTAATAAAAGAATTAAATATAAATAAGAAAATCCTCCTCACTTTATTTCTAAAATAGCGGCACGCAATCTTATATCTTAACCAACATAATACTATTTCATTTAACAGACTATCATAAAAACGCAAAGACCATTAAGAATACATACTCAGCTAACAGAAACTCCATAAATAATTATACTTTAGACACAAAATCATACACTCTTCCGGCTATAAATGCCTTAAACCAACCATCTCGCATTTTCATCCGATGCACTACACATTTCTTTAAGGTGGAAGTAAAACGTCCTCAGGGAACGCCGAGAAAATCGAGTTCGTGAAATTCTTGATCAGATCGCCGACGGTCTCCTCGAGCTTCGGCTTCATCTCTGCGACCACGGTCCTCCAGTTATCGTTCAGGAAGAGATTCATGGCGCTAGAGAGCATCTCGTCGCCATCGAACAGATTATCTAGGTGCAGGGTAGCGTGGCCTATCTCGAAATCCACGTAAATGTCGTCCACCCTCTGGTGAATCCGTCCTGTTTCCTCGCTTCTATAACGCTCCATCTGGGTAGTGATAATAGCCTCGGTGTTGGTGAAGTTTCCATGTGCCACGCCGTCTCCTGTGATGGGCAGCAACAATATTCTGCCATCGAGCTTATAATTCGTCACCATTTCCAAACGTGGGATGTAGAGTTTCAGTCTCATGCGATTCTTGTCCAGGTCGAGTCTGAAGGCAGATGATAAAATATTAGGGAAATGGTAAAAGGAGATATGTGAAAGAATTCTAAAGTGGAGGACAGTAAGGTTTCCTTCCAAGTTCAATAATTGGACTGTGAGTCCATTGTTTGTTTGTTTTTTTTTTTTTTTAATAAAGGAGTAAGAAGCAAATCGATATTTCAAATGTGTACCTGATACTTTTGGGTACAATATTGGTACCCCCAAAGATGGAGACATTATTGTACTTTGCATGGACGTAAATTGGACCAGAGGCTTGCTTGATTTCGATCTCAGACAGGTGGAATGGTTCACAGGGTGGAATCCGTAGCGACTGTATACCATTTCCCAAGTATGGTTTCAACGAATTGACGCTCTGCTTAATGCAGTCGTTTAGATGTGGATCACTTCGGCGACATATCTTCAAAAATGGCGCTGAAAAATGAAATTACAATTACCATTAAATGAAACCTGATCTTTCGAAGGGGAAATGAAGTTTCGATTTTTCGTTTGTCCTTCATTCTGTTAACGATTAAAACCAGCCACGCCCGAACAAGAAACCTAAATACTCTGAATGTGTATCGCGTGATTTTCCGTGCGAATCATCGCGAATTAAATGCGCACGCTCCAGATGCTACGTGCAAACTTCTACACACTGGGTGTCGCGAAAGTTTCGCAGTCGATTAAATTCCATTATAATATTATTATTTAATATAATGTTTTAATACCGCGAAAATGGGTGGTACTCACGTATTTCTGGCACAGGTAAGCCAGCAGCCAAGTGGCTCACCGCGAGAAGTGTAATTAAAAACCCGCAGACACGCATTGCTTCCACGACGGAGTTCGAGCGCGAAATAATTTCACTGGCTTGCCATCGAATATCGCGGACGTGCCATCGATCGGCAATGCGCTGACACTGTCATTTCTAGACACATCCATTTCCTTTTGCGAGCCACGCAATAAAACGTCTCGATATTTGCTTCGCGCCAATTTTATTGCGTTCCATCACATTTTTATGGTAATCGCGCATGCAGCGCATTAAAATACATGAATTTTTTACAATCACGTGTTTAAGTGCAATTACTTGGTCTGAATTCATTTAAATACAATTCACCCGCGGGAACCGATTTTACACGAAATTTCGATTTACTATTTCCCGACGCAACTGAAATCCCAGCACCTGTATGCTTCCTCAGCTTCACAATTTCTCGCCGCGCAATTTTCTTGTCGAACTTTCGACTGCTCCAAGTGTCAGAGTACCTTCCCATCGATAAAACGTCGACGCAGCGTCATGTACATTTTAGAACACTCTGTTGCGTAAGCTGGAGCAAGCGTGGTGTACTATTTGCGGCTTTTGAACCACCATGAACGCAGCCAGTTCTCCACTTAAGGTCGGGGAAGGACCTTGCCCTCCATAGCTCGCGTAGGCTTAAGGGAGAACGACAGAGAAGAGGGAGGGAAGAGGAGGAACGATGCGACATCCGACTAGAAAGATCGCCTAGTCGACATACGTCGAGGATGACTGGTCCATGGCCCAGATCTTGTGCCCTTCCACCGTCACGTATAAAAACCTCGGGCAGACGCATCGTCCACTCTCAAACGGCGATTCTGCACCGACGGCTGCACTGGTTTTCCACGAATTCCCTCGCAGAACGATCGCCAGGCACTTGGTCCGCTCTCATTATGATCATCAAGTGTCTGATTCGCCAGATTAAATCGATCCACGAGTGACCGGTGACATCCTGGAAGAGGAGCGACAAGCTGTCCGCCTGCAACCACGTCTGTTAATGTGTGTGGCTGTATTTCTCTTCCTGCTGATCGCCAGCGTCACCGTCATCGTGCTGCTGCTGTTCTTCAAGCCCGTCTACATCTGGAAAATCAAGACGGTGGAATAAATTATATGTGCCAAGCTTGATTGGTTCGAGAGTAAGTTGACGTAGCCTATTCTCGATCGAGTGGCTGTCCATCGATAGACGAAGACATTTTCATGCTTGAAGAGCTTCGAGGCGCTAGTAATTGGTAAAACAGTATAGGCTGAGCGAAGCAAGATGCCGAAGGGTTTCGGTATAATTCTCCTATGCCTCTGCTTCGCCAGCTTGGCTAACAGTCAGGGATCCCTGCTAGAGATGTCCCAGCAGCTTTGGTCGAAGCTTCTGACCGGTGGATTCGCGAAAACCGGCAAGCTGGACCCGCTGAGGGTTCCGGTGATCAAAGTGGATCAGTCCGAAGGCGACACCAGCTACAGGATTATCCTGAGGAACGTAGAGATCAGTGGGCTGAACGATTCCACCCTGGAAAGCATCCACATCGCCAGGGGTAGATTAAAATCGAATCTGAGCGAGCTGGAGGCTGGGTACGTGAGCTACAGCGATCTCAGGGACCTGGACTCTATTAGGTACAGATTCCACACGCTGATCAAGGAGCCCAAGACTCAGAACGAGAGCTTCGAGGCCATAGTATCTGCTACCAACCAGGAAAGCAAGTTCAGGACTAGCTCCAGGGAGCAGGAGGGTAGTTTCGAGAGGCTGAGGCAGTACGATCCGTTTCTACTCAAGATTCAAGCTGACCAGATGAAGGAAGGTTCTGAAGATCTCGGCAGTCAGGCCGAGGGGAAGACAGAAAAGAGCTCCAACTACGGAACCTTCAGCATGAAGGGCGCCAGGGTCGTCTCGAAGCCCGATGAAGGACGAGTGACTGTGAATTCCAGGTACCCTTCTGACGTTCAGCTGGTCTACGCGATGGGCGCGATGAATGCTGGATTGAATTCAAGGAACAACGAGCGCAAGGAGACAGACAGAAGCAGAACGGGTCCTTACTTTAGTGGGAGTCAGGCAAGTGGCCGAGAAGCCGAAAGAAGGGAGAGTTTCGCTGATGGAAAGACTGAGGGTCGCTATGAAGATGTTCAAGGGCAGAGGAAGGACAATTTCGGTGGTAGAAGGACAGAAGGGCGGTACGAGGACGCTCAAGGGCAGAGAAGGGGCAGTTTCGATAGTAGAAGGACAGAAGGACGATACGAGGACGTTCAAGGGCAGAGAAGGGACAGTTTCGATAGTAGAAGGACAGAAGGGCGATACGAAGACGTTCAAGGGCAGAGGAAGGACAATTTCGGTGGTAGAAGGGCGGAAGAGCGATACGAGGACGTTCAAGGGCAGAGGAGGGAATATTTCAGCGATGGAAGAGTTGATAGACCATACAAAGATTTTCAGGGTCAGAGGAGGGATGATTTCGGTGGTAGAAGGGCAGAAGGGTTTTCTGATGATGCTCAGACTTCAGCGTCCGAGAATGTGGAGAGCAAGGTGAGCAGCCAGGAGCCAAGGATCGTTCCTGCATTCGCTGCCAGGGATCGAGTGTACCAGGATGAGCCGAGGCACTTGGAGCAGCGACCTGGTTATATCGATATCCTTTATGCCGATGGGAATAATAACGGGAGCTTGAGACGTTTTGGGAATGGGCAGATCGATTCTAAGGAGAACACCAGGGTTTATGGCGTCAAGGATATTCAGAAGGTACTGTTTCGATATTCTCCGTCAATCAAATCTGGGAAAGTAGCAAGGTGCATTGAAAATATTATGTGGGAGTTGAGATATACAGTGGCGGACGAAAGAAAGTTTACAACATTTAAAATCGCATAACTTTTATAAAATTAATCCAAACGAGTTGAGTTTTTTTGAGAAGCTACAAGGATTAGTTTGCTAAGTGACGTGTTCCGTCGTTTTGAAAAAAATGCACTTGGTTGGAACAGCAAACAAAAATAGTAAATGTCATTTTTTAAACTTTTTTTGCGAGCCTGTAATGAAAATTCAAAAAACCCGTTTGTAGATTGAAGTTGTATACATGCTGAAGATTTCATAAAAATGGGTTAACGTTGCTCTGAGCTATAAACGCTTAAAGGTCGCAGAATAAGGTCGAAAATCGCTGATTTCCGGGAATTTCGCGATTTTCGACCTTATTCTGCGGCCTTTAAGCGTTTATAGCTCAGAGCAACGTTAACCCATTTTTATGAAATCTTCAGCATGTATACAACTTCCTTCAATCTACAAACGGGTTTTTTGAATTTTCATTACAGGCTCACAAAAAAAAGTTTGAAAAATGACATTTACTACCTTTGTTTGTTATTCCGACCAAGTGCATTTTTTTTTCAAAACGACGAAACACGGCACTCAGCAAACTAATCCTAGTAGCTTCTCAAAAAATCTCAAGTCGTTTGGACCAATTATAAAAAAAATATGCGATTTTAAAAGTCGTAAACTTTCTTTCTTCCGCCACTGTAAATTTGGGGAAGGAAAGTCAACGATAGTAATCACTGCAAACTGTAGAAGTGAAAATCTCCTTACTTTCAGCTCTTCTCTTAGAGCGTAGGAAAGCTTTTTGAGTGAATTGTTTAGTTTTTAATATCTACAGTGCTACAGAGCAGCGTAGAATTTGATTTTTTAAATTCCTAGTAGAATCATAGACACACAACATTAAATTCCCTCCCATCTTTTCCATTTCCTTTTGCGACGCAATAAATTCGACACTATTAAAATACGGAAATAGGACATCCTCGAAAACAGACGGTCGATTAGTGGCAACTGTACTGACGGAGAATCCTTGACGAAGAGGAACGACGCAATTAAGGCCGCCATAGCGGCAAACAGCTTGAAGAATCTGACTAGATACGCGAAGGACTATCAAGAACGGCAAGGATACTTCGAGGAAGGGATGCAGCTGGTCTACCATTACGGTGGAATGGAATCCAAAAATTCTAGGGGCAACAAAAGTGCCCAAGGAGCCAGACACAAGCGCGCCCACAGAGAAAACGAAACTGACGTGAGCAACGTTCCCCCCCGTCTTCCTTCCTTTCCGCCACAAAAACTACGAACATTATCCCGTTATTTCTTAAAATTATTTTAAAGGACGACGTGATGCACGTCATTTTGAAAATTCGCGTGCCCCTGCTTCGCATCAAGTCCGACTACCAGCTGATGGGAAAAGTTGGAAAGGAGTTGGTGAGAGGGAGTGGCCGACTCGATGGCACTTTCAGTAAGAAAATTCTTTTAATCTATAGAATGAGAAGCATAGGTACAATTTTGAAATATGACACAGGAATTCTTCAGGGATTTTATTTGCTTGCAACAGAAATTGCACAGCAAGCGCATATTTTCTGGATAAGGGAAACCTTTCGTGTTTACTTTCAGACGAACTATTGGGTGACTTCACAATCGAGCTGAAGAAAATGAAGGATCAGGACGTGCTAATCGTACGCGCAGCTAGAAGCAAATTGCTCGCCAAAAGCCAGGACGTCGATCTTCAGGGCATGGACGAAAAGGGACCAGTGAAATCGATCCTCAATCACGGTGAGTGAATTTAATTTACAGTAGAAACAAGGTAGATACTGCCCTCCTTAGTTAAACTGTCCTATCCAGCATTTTTTCATTTTTTGAGATATATTGAAATATTTAAAGTTCCACACGTCTTTTACCTTTTAAGTAACGTTAGAAAACTCTACGTGCTTCGTAAAGATTTATGAACAGTCTAATGCATTTAACCTAACTTCTTTCAAAATGATTAAAATATCTTATCTAAAGCAATTAATTAATTGGTACGATAATAATAAATTCCCTGCCGGTACACCTATTACAAAAAATTATATTAGGCTGTTACGAAATAATGGCAGCATGTTTTAATTTGAATGAAGGAAAATAAGAATGGTACAAAGGAAATGATAAAACTTCACTTTTCTCGGTTGTTTCAAAATGCTAGATAGGACATTTTAACTAAAGAGGGCAGGATAGATCCCAGTAACAAACAGAAACCTTATCGAAAGATTAAAGAAAGATTCCCCAGAGAAAAATAATTACACTCCAACATCCTTCGCTTTCCAAATAATTCCAACCAAAAGCAATCAATTCCTGCAAGCTCCTTGCCCCGAACCGTACCGCGACCACAAATATGCCAAGAATAAGGTGATCGTGAGTCACCGGCAGCAAACGGTGACAATAAAGCTGGTCCGTGGGGTTACATAAAACTCTTTCGTCTGTGCTCGTTGCGTCACGGAGCCAGTATTCTTCCGTAATTAACGTGTGGCGAGGAAAATAGGGAATTCCTTGGAAAGCGTTGTCAATCGAATCGAAAGTTGGGCTTGTGTTGGCGACCGACGAGGGTATCTCCATCCAATCCGTACGTGTACGCGAGTGTTTATGCCGCGGAACGTCGTACGTGCAATTACGTAAAAGACGGGAGAACCCCGACGGCTTGAAAATTACTTTCTTTCTTTGTTGGTGCGCGATCAAAGCACGATTGTTCCGCTAATTTCGCCTATCGCGCGTCACCGCGCATCAAAGTCTCCAACGTGCACGTGATGCTTTGCAGGGAAACGGGGAAACGGTAGATAGAAGCGACAGTTGGAAGGTGCTAGACGTTGTTATTGTTCAGCTGGTTAAAGTATGATGTAGGGTAAATCCGGGAGACGCGGTCGACCTAATATAAAATGGCTATTAAAACTAACATAGATATTACTTATTTTATCAGAACAGTATGTTCAGAATTTTATGCTGATTCAGAAAAATTGGTCGATATTTGCTTTAAGACAATTTTTACTGTAAATCGGGTTGAAAACTGAAGTCATGACATCTGACCACCTCTCCCGTGGTGCCGGGAGAAATGGCTTTCGTCGTTGGCAGAGACCACTCACATAATTATTCATGGAAAATTAACAAAGGATAAAGCAAAATTATTTATGAGTTAATACAATTACAGATTCATTGACATTTAATTTGTTTACGCTGAACAAGTAAAGAACACATCAAAGAAAATGTGAACTACCTACTGGCGATTAGCAAGGCAAATGAATACAAAAGTGAATAAATAAACTAAATAAACCACAATAATAATAAAATAATAATAAAAAATATAAAATAAACAAAAATAATAAAAAAATCATAACTCCACCATCTCACCATTCTGCAGCGAGAGATGGTCTTCTGGTTAGCTTTGAGAGGAAGAGTTAATATGGCCAAATACTTTGGCTGCATTGTCACTCAATATCTATACTATCTTATTATCCCAAACATTAAACGAAAATAAACTTAGAAGTATATTTTAAATACGATTCTGTACACCGTTTTTTGACAAAAGAGGTTAAATATAACCTCAATTTACCTTTTATAGCCTATAAATCCAGAAAAAAAAACACAGAAGGAAGCGAAATGACGCTATTTATTCAACTATTTGGCTTATAGAGAAGTAATTGGTCTGCACTTTAAGGGGACCTTCCGGTCTAGAGCCCAAAAAAATAGGTGATATTTAGGAATTAATTAAAGGAAAACTACTATATATAATTTAATGGGACTTTTTGCATTGTATTAAGGATGTCTTAAATTATAGAAATATATTTTTTGTTTTATAATTAATCATTGCAGACGGCCCTGGGGAACCGTTAAAGTCAAGGCGTCAAAAAATTGATCCAAATCGGTGGGACCTGTATCTCCAAAAGTTATTATCCGATTCGACTGAAACCTTTTTTATTTTGAAGATTATTCTTCTGCCTAGGGGGGGGGGGCAGAAAAAATTACAAAAATTACATTTTTTTTAGAAAATAACGACACTTCAAGTTTGAAATCACTTTTCCCTGTATTTTTCGTCCTTTCAACGCCTTTGAAAATTATAAATTTTCAATTTTTTGTAATTTCTTCTAGTTCCCCCCTAGCCAGAAGTATATTCTTCAAAATAAAAAACGTTTCAGTCGAGTCGGATAATAACTTTTGGAGATACAGGTCCCACCGTTTTGGGAACACTGTTTCGAGAAAAACGCGTTTAAAGTTTTACGTGAGCGCCGAGTGGCCGGTTGTGACCCATGCATTTGCCGCTCCTCAAATGCCTATAACTTCGAGAATTTTACGAATTTCAACAAATCCTTTTAAACACGTATTCCTAAAGGGTTGAACATTCGAAAAATGAAATGAAAAAAAATCGACTTTCAGACCGGAAGGTCCCCTTAATGCATTTTTACGTATAAACTCTGAAATATAGCGACTCGACCAACTCTCCGGCCCGACCGCGACTCCCGGATTTACCCTATTGGGTAGATAGTAGTTTCATTGACGCAAGTAAAATCCACTTATACAGAGAAAATCAGCAATAAAGGAATAAAGACTTTAAGTATAAAGCGTTGACATCGCATATGCCTCACAGCTGATCAGGGCAACTCATTAACAGGTTGAACAAAATTTTAGATTCAAATATGTCCTTGGAAATGTATGGTGACTTAGAGTTGAATACTAGAGGCGTGGTGCAGTGGAGCTTTGGTCTCCATAATGGAGATAGAAGAGAGGAGATTTGTCTTTTATTTGGTAGCGTGAAGAAGGTGGAAATAATTGCAGGGGAAGGAAATGTGATAATTGATGAAAATTAAGAAATTAGATACGATAATTGACTCCACTCTTTGTTTCTAGTTTCTAGTCGAGTTACAATTAAATAAAAAGCTCCAATAGGAAAGTGGGAAAGAAAAACGATCGTGGTAACGTTACGTAAGGCTGAACGCAAGAGAAAAACGACGTGATGTCAGCGCTTAATTGCTCATTGTGTGCATTATATCATCGAAAGTGAAAAAACGCAGAGATGCCTTCACGTAAGGCGGACAATAGACTCTACGTTGATCCTTGAGCGTTTCCTTTTTCGAAAAGGTCCTTGGGGATTTAGGAAACTCCATCCTCCATCATTAAATCGTACACACATGGATTGCTTCATCGTAAATACTCGTCTAAAATCGTCGTATTCCATTGATTTATGCGATTGGTATGAATATCGAGTCCTGAATCCTTGGTAGTCACTTAACACCAACACTTCATAAAATATATACCATCTCCACATTCAAACATAATTGAAGGGTAAGGGGAAAAACTGGGAATGTTCATTTTTCACGGTTTTCCGATTTATAACTTATTTTGTTGGTGGCAACTAGGGCTACAGAACTGTCGAATTCCAAAGGGTTATAAAGTTCAAATACCCCAGTAAGATATCAGGAAATGACCACACCCAACTGGATCAAAATTCGGAATATCCTTACTCTTTGCCTAAGTACAAGCTTCTATCCTCAAGGCGAAACAAGAAATTGTTTAAGAAGAAAATTTAAAAAAAAAATTAAATTCATTGAACCTTGTTTCTTTACTGATGGACTAAAGTATTAAAACTTCATTTTCTCGATAAAGCTGTTTTGTGACATTCCCTGTTTTTCTCCCTTAACCTTCAATTCATGATCACCACTCACCACCAAAGCTATAACAATTCCCTAAAATACTACTTAAAAAAATCGAAGCAGCCCTTCTTCACCCATCCCTCATTTACAAGAAAATCGAGTCGAAATATGTGTGCAGCAAATGTGCAGAAACCTTCACATGACTAGCATGAAATATCATAAAATCCCTCCACTCGATTGAAGAATACTTTCATGAGGAGTGTGTCTTCGTCTCGAGAATCGAGCAATTCGCTGCGACCCAAAGAAACGGACACCTGATGCGTTACAACCTGCCATTTGCCAGCGAGTAGGAAACAAAGGAGGAAAGTAAAAGTGGGTGCATTAGCATCGATCGACGCTCGAAGTAAAAGTGTCCACTTTCTGCGACGTCCTAATGGAAGCCCGCGAAACTGAGGCATTAACTAGCTTAATAGCAGGCTCACGTCGACTTTCGTCCTCAGGTTTGATGGCTGCGGAGGCGGTCGCCGCCATGTTGGCAGACGATCTGGCGACCAAGGCTCTCAACGACAGGACAGCAGACGCGATGATTTATAAAATGTACAAAAACCTTCCCGTCAATTAATGTCCAAACAACGTGGACAGCCTGACTGATACACATTTTTAAATGGACTTTCTTCGCATGGAGCATCCGCTGTCTCTTGGGGCTGACATACTTTGCTCAGAATGATTGGGGAGTTTGTGGACGATTCAGGGTAATGGACTTGATATCAGGGATGCTGTCATATTTTTATCGGACGCCTAATTTACTACCTGTTCTTTCTACTCTTATGCAGTGTTAGTAATAATTGACGATTTGCATTTTTGCTTTTGCTGTAGATAGCTTGGAATTCTTTTCAAATTCGAATTACTCGAAGCATGTTAAGGGATCTTTGAATCATTTTAAAGCATTCGATAAAACAAGCTTCCCATGTGTTTCAGCAGGTGATATTATACAGGCTAATTATTTTGAGCAATGTAGATCCGTTGACTTATTAACCAATAATTGCATGCTTTTACTTATTTAACTATTTATTTATTTATTTATTTCTGCGCGGGATTTATTTCGGGAGTGTCAGTTAAGGAAATACTTCGCAGCATTGAGATTTCATTAATCGATTAATTTGTTATTAATATGATACTCATATAACGCAGGTAATATTAATGATGGTTGAGTTTTATATATATTTATATCTACCGTATCGAATAGTTATTATATACACACGTGTTACGCATTACATACGCAGGTACCACAAGTATTTTGTTACATTATAAACTCGTACATTAAGAACATGTCGCTCGTTTCCGATACGAGGAACATAAGTTACATAACGTTTGCTTAAGTCATAGGCCTCCTGTTTGGCCATCGTTGATTCTCTTCAATTAATAAGTTCTACTCGTTTCAGCGATCTATTTAACATTCTACCACGTTCGCTGAACCTTTGCTGACAGTGGTGAAACTCAGAAATGGTGACACAAAGTTGTCAGCAGAATTTCCTTCAATAATTCGATATAAAAGAATATTACGACAAAAATAGATTTCGCACTATTAAACAAAATTAATTATTCGATTCTCAGAAATCAATTACTTAATTGACACAAATTTTGTACTGCAGCTTCGTGAAATAAATCGTTAATAAGCGGTCAAGGGCTCTGGGCTATATTCTGAACGTTCAAAGCAACTCCGTCGCCAAAATCTCTCGCCTGAAATATTTCGAGTTGCGTCACTTCCATTGCAGAGACTACATATTGAATTTGCAAAACGAGTTTCCGAACGTTACCGTGCAGTTTACACCGTTCGCGATGCCATAGCGAAACCAGTTGGAATCCACCAGATTTTACATAATCGCATTTGGGAAATTCGACGAGTTGCACCAGCGATTTTAGTCGATAGGGAAAGTAGCTGTCAGTAAATTGATATCAAAACGGGAATTAAATTCAGCGGAATTAGGGGACTTGAATAATTGCCAATTAAACGGAGACTTTCATTCTGGCAGTGCATGCAATGCAATTCTATTAAACATTCTGCCTTAACCGATATTTCTATCTTTTCTTTCATACATTTATGTATTCCTCTTTTAATAATGGTTTAGTGGTAATTTTAACTGAACGTAGTAATAATATAATATTTAATTGTATCGATTAATATAACATTCCAGTGTAGTGATCTATCATATAATATTCTGTTAGCATATTCAAGTATACTATTATTAACGTTATGTTATTATTTGTAATCTTCACGATGTATTGTGAGTGTAAAGCACGAAATAAAAGGGTTAATCTGTAATTAAAGTGGAATATACTTGTAACAAACTGTATCCTCCACGTATAATAATGTTAAATAAAATATAGAACATTTACGACACAGGAATATTTTGAAATAAACATTTCCTATTAATTCCATTTCCTGTGTTTTCGACTGTGTCTTGAATATACGTTGCACACGTGGAAACGTGACTGAACGCTTTCCACGGAACAATACCCGTGACTCACGGTGTCGATGACCCAAATGTGGCAAGCAAATGGAATCGCGAAATTATAGCAAACGTGGCAAACGAATTTTCTCTCGTAAAGCACTCGTTTAAAAATGAGACTCTTCTGAGAAGACGTTTTTCGAAGCCAATACGAGTATAATTTTTCTATTATCTATGAGAACCCCGACATTACGACAGGAAACGCTAGACAGAATTTTCAAGAAGGACATGGAAACCATTAGCTTAATGGCGAATCTTTGCTGGGATTATCGACATAAGATGTGAATAAAATTACTATCCAAAGACGTCATTAGGGAAACTATGTACGATTGACTACGGTTAAATTGCTCGACACAAATACTTAATGATCAAGGTGAATAAATATATCGAACTTTTTGCAGAAACTGGAAATTAATTCTCGCGTGACTCATATTCGTTAGGAATTCTTTTAATTATTTTAAAATTGCGATCACTGCGTCTCTATAATTCCTTGAAATTCACTTAAACGGTTTTTCTACTATTATTCAACGTAAAAGTAAGTTTCTTTTGGTAGATCGATTGCTTTCGTTCTTAGATAATTCCCTCTAAATACCACCTTATAGTATTTTCTTCTTTACCAAGACATTTCCTGCCTCGTGCACACAAAAGTCTATCACTTACATCATCTCAAAGAACCTGTTCAGTAGCCTCCATAAATGCAGTGACGTTCACAATGGATTTTGATAGATATTCATTCACGAATCCGCGAAGCAAGCTGTGTATCTTCTTAATGCGGGACGTTAATGCCAGCACTTATTTCATAAACAACAGGCTACCAAGGAGGATTAAGAAGCACGTGCATTTCACAAGATCCCAACATCCAACCATCTCTAAACAGTCCCATATTAACTAAACTCCCAAGAACAGTGCACCTTCCACAAAATTCGCTGCAGATCTCCAACAGAAACATAAAAAGAGCAAGACCAAAAATCTCCCCGACCCATGCTCCGCTTAATCGATCAAATATAATCCCCTAAAGCGTTGGCAACCATCTCCACGATATTCAAGATACTTACACTTTTACTTCCCCACCAGCCTCTCTGACATAACGCTCCATTGAATATTGAAAAGCACGCGTGCATAACAGGAAGGAACGATCGGCTAAATTTATCACCTCGCAAAGTAGCTTCCACTATTTACCCGGGAGAGTGACGAGTGTGACGACCTCGTCATCTGACGAACGTCTCCGAAGACGTCCGGAGGATCCTCTTCCAGGCTGCAAGGATTATAATCCCGACCTACGGGCCGATAAGTTGCACGCGACGAGGAAAAGTTCTTGTTGTTGGGTGCGTGTGTGCGCGCACGTGTATGGTGGCCAGCGTGGCTACGGCCCTGACTGAGTTAAGAGGAGGCATTCTACCGTGATAAATTCACCATCCCGGAGAGTGGGGCTGGATATACACGCGGAGAAAGTGCTGTTAGTTTATATATACCCAGCAGCGAGGGCCATCGTACGCATTTTCAATATTGCTCTTCGCTAATTGCGAGATTACGTTCGACGACGGGCCAGCGACGGAGGATCACGATGATGCTGATTGGATTGTTCCTGATCGCCACCTGGACCGGGGCTGCCGTCGGTGAACTCCGTAAGTCACCATCCACTTCCGGTTTCAGGCACTGTGTAACTTGTGTGCAAGGATTCTAGCGAGGCACTTGGGGGTTGATCGATTGTTCAAGGGAGTCTCGTCACTCGTCGATTGTGTCTTGTTAATCGTAGGGTGCTATCGAAATATTATACTATGATGGTGCTCGAGGGTCATTGATTCTTCACGCTCTGCCATGGTGTGCCGATTGCAATTAGTTGTACACGAATCTTGAAAAGCAATTGCTTCGTGGGAGGCTCGTACAAAAAGATATTATTTGTTTATTAAATATTTTAGGAGAAATATTCTTCGGGGTTGTACCACGTATTTTATGACACCCCGTGTAAGGTCAGGTCATTTAAGACTTTCAAGTCACTGGTTTTTGAGGAGCTCGTTTTCTAAATTTTCTCTGTTTACTTTCAATAAAAATATTTGAATATGTGATGCTAAGTTTTTCCATGACTGTCGATTCGACTTTAACATCAATGCGTCAACTGCAGTCATATTCTAATCTGATGTACCAGTTTTAAAACACGGAGCCGTGAATGCATAATTCCGCTCTATCCAAGAAAAAACGTTACAAGGACGGTATTACCGTGATGCAATTAAGCATATATGCTTTAAATAGTGAAAATATATTTCGAATAAACTCTAAGCGCAATAATCTGTGAACATGTTTTTTTGTAACTTGTCTTAATGATCAGGAATGATACACGACCACTTGATCTCTGACAAATCAACTATTTTAATGCCACTTCGTTACCAATGCATAAAGATGGCGTAATTTAAATATTCAAACACGTTCTTACGCGCGCAGAGTATAATCGGTTGCGTAGAAAATAAAATAATCGAAGTATAATGCGACAAAATTGAATTAGGTACCATTCTGCCATCTTATCATTTATAAAAGGCGAAGTATTCTCTTATTGTGCTGCAATGCTCAATTTTATGTCAGAAATTTAAAAATATAATAAAACATCCGCCGTTGAATGGAGAATCTGTCATCTGTGGACACAACTTACTCGTATTATGTTCTAGGATATAGTAGAACACTTATGCAAGACTCACAAGTCAGTAAAACAATTTTCAACACGAATAGAATTGCTGTTAGGGAAAACGTTCGAATATCTCTATCATACTCCTCACATTCTCAATTCCATCAGTAGTTCTACGTTCCTAGATCTCTGTAAATCAAAAGATATCCAAAGAACTTCACTATTGTTAACTCCTACATCAAATATGTGTCCCAGAGCTGTCCTACCAAATATTACGCTTCTGAAACTCGACGGGAAAAGCTGAAGACAGAACATCCTTCACCTGACGATTCACGACAACCAATAAACAGTACCACCGCCTTCTCTTCCTTTAATTTCAATTTCCATAAAGCACAAATACCACACCCAGCCTCCGCAAAACAAAGAAATTCCACCGACACCATAACCAGCGCTGCTCCACCAGAAGCCCAAGTGATCAATGCCCAAAATAAGTCAGCCATCATCCAAGCAACCTCGAAGGGACCACAAACCCTACAATTCTCAGTCGCATTGAAGTTCGTTAACAGATCCCTAGCCACAACCAAAAGCTCGTCCCTATCCAACGGCCCGTTTCCACGACTAACAATTTATTATCCATTGTCGCTCCGTTCCTCCAGTTTCACCACTGGCCTTTCGAGCGTGCGTTCCTTTATCGGATCGTTTTAGAAATTCGGGTCGAGCGACTGACAGCGAAGATTTCCTTTCGCACACGATCGTACGGTAACGCAGTGGCAGCCTGATTTTCTAGCTGACGGCGATCTATCGATCAGTGGCGGGGGTGGGGGGGGGGGGGGAGGAGGTCGATCCTTTCTCGACGGACGAGCATCGTCTCGGGGGCCACGCGGGAATTCGCCTTTACGGTCGATGAAAGAAGCCCGTACGTACGTGTGCCGTTCGCCACAGCCACGCTTCGTAATTTCACTTTCTACGAGCGTGTTACTTTCGATTTTAGGCCTGGCAAAAAACCGTGACTCCTTAGCCAGCGATAGGAATACCGTCCAAGCGTTCAGTAACCCTGTGCCTCGACGAGGCACGTTGACTTTTCTTCGCAGTACTCCACGGAAGAATGCAGAACTCGCGCAGATTCTCCTCTTTACGAGCCACTTTTACGACGAACAATTGCGGGCTGTCTTTTTTTTTCCGTCGTTTCTTGATGGGAGATGAACGATCCAGGGGGAAAGTTTGCTGCGGAGGAGAAGATAGAATGTCCATTTTCAGATTCTTTGGTGGAACTGTGGGAATTATGCTGCATTTATGACGAATTGTTTTATAGTAGACATAAATGCTGGTGACAAATATCGAGTGTAATTAGTGTCTTAATAATTCTGTTCCTTTTTTTAAGGGGGTAGTGGACTATTGGATACGTAAAATTGTTAGTTTCTTTGGCGCTAAATTACTTTAATACCAAACAATCGTTATAGTCTTGCTTTTGACAATCTATTGTGTGCACGTTTGCGAGTATTTACAAAAAAAAATCGTCGGAATGTATAAAATTGTCGAAGTTATTAATCGTTGAAGATAGTACTGTACGGCGCGCCGCCGCAGGTGGTGTACATCGATTCAGGTGAACCAATCATCCGAAAGCAAAATGCTTTGAGGTGATTATTCTATACACAAATATCTACAGTGTGTAAACTTGCCGATGAATTTGAACAAAAATTGTGGAAGTTACACACGAATAAATTTTTTTTCCACATTTTTACGGGAAAAAATCGTCTTTAATCAATTATAAAATGTTTTAAAAAACATCCAATGTTGATGCGGAATTTCTACACGATAGAGAATGGAATTCTACAGATCCAGTTAAAATTTTAGGCGAAAATATTCATTGGTTCAATAGTTATGATGTACACCGTTTCTGAAAATGGTGTTTCGAGAAAACCGGCTTCAAAGTTAAGTGTCCTATGCCAATACCGCTCTGCGAGGCCGGTACTCGACGGTGCACTCAATTACGTTCGCTGCTATAACTTCGGCAATTATTTCAATTTCTTCATGAAATTTTGTTTAAAATTTTCATAAAGGATAAGACTTTTAAAATCAGTAAAAAAAAAGTAATCGATTTTCTGAAGCTGAAATAGTCCACTACCCCCTTAATATGTGACATTTAGTGACGTCAATTCGCACTGCAATGTAACGCGACGTTACATTGCAGTGCACGACGGTGGCTACGTTAAAAGGTCAACTCGTTTTACCTCTCGATATTTAAACGCGATCGAACCACATGCACAGAGGAAATCAGGCCACCTGAATTGCTCAAGTCTCGCACTACTGTAATAATTAGAGGCTTTACAATTACGCGCGTCGCTGGTTCCGCTGACCGAAATTTTACTGCCTCTTTCGCAAGAGGAAGTCTTGTGAAAACTCTAAAAAATTTCCCCTTTCTAGAACACCTAATACCGAGCACCTTAGAGAAATCGAAATTCAAAGAATGGCGCGAAAATAAAGAAAACAAAGAAAAGTTTCTACGATTTTGGAAACAAGGAATAATACAAGACACAATCACGTTTAAGAATAATAAAAAGAAATAGGGTCACACGAGAATAAGTGGCATGGGTGAATGCAATATCACAGAATAAGAAGCATACCACATAAAATATTTAATTCTGTAGGGTAAGCGCACCAATGAACGAACACTTAAGCCTAATGAATGAGCACTATTATAAAATTATGTTTGCAGCGCGATTGATTCCACGTGCTGCAAAAATTGTTTGGATATGGAGCAAGAAATTAAAAGAAGTCTCTAATTAATTAGTTGCTTATTTTAATAACTTATTTTACCCATTTTAATAAAAAATGTTCATTCTCTGGTTCTCATTTACTGGCACATCTACCCTAATTCTGTTTTACTAATTCTTTCACATATCCATAAAAAAACACACGTTACACAATTACACAGTGTAAATCACCCTATATCTCGCTTCCTGTGCAAGGATGATCCTCGTTTCAAGATCGACGGCAAATTTTTCCGACATTGAATCTGTGCCCCCAGCACCGGGAGTCCAGCCCTGTCCGCCAACAAACGACCTCCAACAATACAACAGATGCGTGATGAAGCAACTGAAGGCGATCACCCCGTACCTCGCCAAGGGGATACCGTCCTTGAAATTGCCAGCCCTGGACCCACTGTTCCTTCCGTCGCTGACGGTCGATAGGAACCTCGAGGCGCTGAAGATCAAGGCGAACATGAGCCAGATACGAGTGCACGGGGCGACCAATTTTCTCATCGACGACCTCAAGGCGAACCCGAACGACCTGTCAGTCGCTATCAAGGTCCAGCTGCCGCACGTCCACGTCAAAGGCGACTACGACGTCCAGGGGAGGCTGTTGCTGCTCCCTTTGAACGGGGCTGGTAGTTTCAAGGGGAACTTCAGTGAGTATCGTCCCTTTCTGCGATTGAGAGTTTCATGTGAACGGTGTGAAGATGTCCGTGGGGTGTAAGAATTGCTTGCTGAGGTGTTTCAGTGATTTTTGAACATTGAATTTGGAGATTTTGTGGAGGTTGATTAAATTAAGGGGTGTACTAATGAGTAGAATTATATTTTCTACATGGACACGTTATGCTAGTGGAAGTTGAATTTAAATTCTTCTATTAATGAAAGTAATAGCAGGACAAATCTCAGTTAAGAAACAGAATCTTGTTCCCGAAATTTCTGTATTTATCTCCCTTTATTACAAGCTGCCTTGTCGTTATTATTAATTCTCTTAGTTACAGTGGTCCACTGAAACAAAACAGACGGACACAAGCGTTCTCTAAACCCCATTGATAAATATTTCATGGAAATTACAGCTAACACAGAGGCGCAAGTGAACGCTCAAGGCAAAGAAGTGACCGATAAAAATGGGGTGCAGAGGATCGAGATCGACAAGCTCGTAACGAAAATTCGCGTTGGTGATGGAAACATCAAGCTGAAATCGCCTCCTTCTCACACATTGGCTGGTAAGCGATCTTCCCTCCATCATACAATATTCAACTTCGTATTAAAATCAAAAACACAAGGATTCCTTGTGGAGATGGTCCCTACCACATTGCCTCCAATAAATACGCTTTCTATTCTTCCTCCAAGTCCAGGCTGTACTTGTCCCAAGGCCAACATTAACAAGCTAACACGAAGCAACGACAGTCTTCCTCCTCGCCCGCTCTTGTTATTCCTTCTTCCAAAGTTTCATGCGACGTCGTCGTTACAGCGGACGCGGCGGCCACGTTCTTCAACTCGAACCCCCGCCTGGTCCTGGACATCGCCAGTCCAATTATCGAGGACACAGCGGCGACAGTGAGCAGAGCCCTGGCAGCCAGAGCGTTGGGCGTGCTAACCAAACAAGAGCTGCTCCCATAGCCCACGATCCACGAGCCTCATTCCCATTAATCCTCTAGGTAGCTGGCAGAAGCGTGTGATCCACTTTGCTGATCAATGGGAGACCTCGAAACCCCTTCGTGGCGACGCTGAAGAATTCTTCGTTGCTGCTCGAAACACGCTCACTAGGCCCTCCATGCCAGATACGTCCTCTGTACATTCGAAAATTGTTTAAAAATCGAGACACGGGGGATTAAGTCTCTCCACTATATCCACTCCTCTTGCACGAGTCTGATTATCAAATCTTCACGAGTCAACTGGCGTTTTCTATATTAATAAGTAAAAGTCTTAGGGCATCGCTGAGAATCGATGAGAAGCGATCGGTCGCCTGGTAACAACGGCTCGCGATTCTATTCCTCGTTCTTGTTTCTTAAACCGGGGGCAAAAAATTGTTTGCCTGCCGCTCGAGGATAATTCGATTCGCGTAACACAGGCGCGCAGGGATACCTGTTCCAGTTTGATTACGTATGTATAGATTCGCAGGCGATTTCCGACTCGAGCATTATTTATTCGTTGTTTCGATTATCTGTTGTTAGCTGATACCTTGTCCTCCTTTTTTTTGTTACTTGCGCGTGTCCTTGCTTAAGCATTCATTGTTTGCGGATTAGCAGGATGCGCGAAATAAATGTGCCCTTAGTTGTATATAAATCTTTGTTTCCCGTGCTACTTATCCCCTGTCGGGTGAGACTTTCCCGAGGCTTTATTTCCATATCCCGACTAACGATAAGTAACTGTACAGTAGCGAGGGAGGCAATGCCACCTTTGTTAGAATTAATAAAACTCGCGAGTCGCTGTTTCCGAGCAGCGCGTTCAGTCCTCTGGGAACAGTTCTTTGTACGTGAAGGACTTGGTGATCTTGTTGGCGACGTCGGTGAACAGCTCTGCCAATGATAACTCCAGCACTGGTCTGATCTCGTCCAGGAACAGCGCGTTGTTGTTGTTCAACAGCTCGTGCGTGGCTGCGGCTGATTTCACATAGAAAGAATCAGTATTTCTTGCGGGGCAAGAGACCGTACGAATATGAGCGTGGAAAAATTGCAGATGTTCTTTAACGAAGATGGTTGATTTACCTAGAACCGTGTCGCCACCGAACAGATTGCTGAAATGCAAGTTGGTCTTGCCTATTTTGATCTTTATCTTCATCTTCTCGAAGTTCAGATAGGTGTCGTTGTCTCTGAACACTTTGCGGGCTCTTAGGACGACGTCGGAGTCGTAATCATCTTGAAAGTTGTACAGTAAATAATGAATTACACTTGGACTGTGTGTGAGAAGGTGTAGTCTATGGTTGAAAGTTTCATTGAAGTCTAAGCTGCGTTGGATTTTGGGAATAGATTTCTGGGATGAAGAAAACGGTGTTACAGGTATTTTTGAAAATAATCTTACGGAAGGTGCCCGTCAAGTCTCCCTGCCCACTGAGCCTGAGCAGAAGGATCCTGGCGTCGATCTGATATTTCGCCTGGAAGCTCAGCAAGTCGAAGAAGACCTTGAACGTGAAGATCACATTCTCCACGTCAGCCTTCAGATCCTGAACTTTGAACTTGGACGGGCCGAACACCTGCATGCACATTGAAAAAAAAAAAAAACGAAACAATTACAACTTCCTGACCGTCGTTTTCCAAGGTGAAAGGGAAAAAAGGTTTGCTAATGGGCGAGACGTTCTCCGAAATCTCGGGGCTCGATTAATATGCAAAAGACAATCGAGTGTCCTCAGTCCGAAGAAACGTTTTCTCAACGCTCATTCCGCGAAGAATGCTCGCGAGGTTCCTCCTGCTCCTCGAGTGCACTTTAGCGCCGCTGCCGCGGTATTTTTCCGCTCGAGCGCTCACTGTTATTGCAAAAAACCCGAGGGACCGTGGATGAATGACAAGTGTTTCCAACGGTCCCCGCGAATTTACCCGCAAATCCGTGACGTTGACGTCGAGCCTTGCCCCAGCTGGACCTCGGGACAGGCGAACCTCCTTGAGGCTCAGTGGCTCGATGGCGGGCGCCCCCAATTCGGGGATTCCCTCGGCCAACTTCTCCCGAAGCTGCTCGATCGACCTGGTGATACATTTGTTGATGTCCGGATCGCTCTTCTTGCACGGCTTTATATAAGGCGCTGCGAAACAGGCGAGGGGTTTGAATAATTACTCGGAGGACATTGTGTAACTTGTCGATTAACTGGATTCGCTATCGGGGGTACGTGAGTTGTAGAAAAAGGGAAAGTGAATCGAGGTGAACTGTATTGGTGGATTCAATTAGCACCTGGATTTACAGTGGTGGCCGGAGGATAAATCGACGCTAATGATCGATGGATCACTTCGCTGCCAGACTTTAGGCAGCCTCGTTATTGCTCGGATTTTAAGTGACCAATAATGGAGTTTTATGACTTTTATTGGAGCGCTACTTTCGTAGACGTAATGATAGTTAGTTGCTCGTTGGCACCTGCTGGCTTTATCCCCCGAAAATTGAAACGGATTCACGATCTTGATCCCACTACGAACGAGTTCAAGTCCGCGAGTACAGTCACGAAACAGGTACGACACGATTTTGCAACTGGCTTGTTGTCATGCACGCGACGCATTCCTATTTCCCTTGCACGCTGCAAACGGTGAACTACAATTTCGTAATAAACCGTCACTGTCAACGTTCTTATTTCGCGAGACACGACGAGACCTTGGATGAGCTCGTAATAGCCTTTCGAGCGGTTGAAATAAGAATAGTAGAAACAGGAACAGATTACATAGACATAGCGACGAAGGAAAAGGAAAGATAAGAGGTAGAAGTTTCTTTAAGGATACTCACGTAACAGACAGGACACCGCGCAAAACAGAGTCGCCGCCAGGCTAGAAAAAGGACACAAAGGACATTAGTGACTTTTAATTACCATTGTACAATAAAGTCAGGGAAATATCCCTTAAACTTTGATTTCTCATTGCCCCCGATGAAATTTTATATTTCCGTTCGTCTATCATGCTTCTTCTCTAAAGATAAGGTTATCTATATTATCAAGCAGTTTCCTAAATTGGGTTTACAGAAAAGGAACGAGCAAACGAAGTTTAAACTACGCCTGAATTCACGACCCTTTAATTAATTTCGATTAAATTTTCATTGGAGGATTAAAGTTTAATTAATTGCAATTCAATCTTAATCGGTATCAACAGTGATTGCAGTGATTTTACAAAGAGAAATTCATTGGTTAGACGACGACGTGTGCATAGTTTCCTCAGCTAACAGGATAATTGCAAAGCTCTCCGCATGAATAATGCCAAGGCTGCCGCGTTGTAATAAATACGTTCCCTGTGTTTACATAATATAACTGCATTCGTAATTGCGTTTTCTAGCGCAAAACCCATTAATATCTAGACCAAAAGTTCAATACGTACGAGAGCGGGTTAAAAACGACACTTTTTGTTTAAGATCGTTGTTTATCGCTATAATTGGAAGACAAATTGCAATATCACAATCGATTAAATAGAATTCGTGCAAATGATCGATCTATTATTTTCTTCGTAAACACAGCTACAGAATAAACAGTTGCATCGAACCATCGTCCAAAAAAGGACACGTCAGTTTCTCTTACGAACTCCTTTAAATTTTAATTCCACGTATTTCGCATGCGAAACTACCCTCATCTACTCGTGACAGTATCTTCAATCACAAAAAGAGAGACTTTCCTTCATCGACACATGGATTATCCCACACATGCACGTCGTGCTAAAAACTACCCCGAAACCTTCAGAATCATGACGACATCCTAACTGTTTCAGATATTTCCCACTGACAACTACCCTCAAAATATCATAAAACACTCTGAAAGGCAAAGGCAGCAAACTTCTCTCCGCTCACAAGGTTCCCAGCACCGCAGTCGTTCATTCACCTCGCCCAAAAATCTACCCTCGGATCTCCAAAGAAACCTGAGCCAAAATAATCGGAGCAAACTTTCCTTCACTCGCGCTTACGCCCACACGCTTCACCCTAAAATTCCACAACGTCACTATACAATACCAATATTCAACAGCAACCACACTGTCGTCACCACCACCTACCAAAGCAAACCCTTTCCCCACCAATGCCATCAATCCACACCAATTAACATCGCCAAACTGTCAAGAATCTAAGTCCAGCATCCCTAAAACCCGTGAGCAGAGAAATAACGACTCGGTTCCGTACCAAACGCGAGCTAGAAGAGCGCACATCGCGGCTGTGCAGGAGGTTGTTGGGCGACTAGCCGATCGAATCACGGGGATGATATGTTAACCCGCGATCCCCGAACGCGCCAGCAGGGATTGCCTTATCGCATTCGGCGATGTTGATTGCCTCGTGCCACTTGGCGGCCATTGGTCCAGGCCAGGCCAGGATCGAGCTGGCGTCGTTGACGGCTAGAGAACGGTGGAGCCGATCGCGGATCGGCGTCGCGCCTCTATTTCTCTACTCTCGCCGCGTTTCACCGGGCTTTCCTCGCGATTTTCGCCGGGCTAAATGTTCCTCTGGCATTTCGCGAGCCGAGCGGCCGCGCGGTCGCGCGGACGTACCACGGGCGGAGAAACGAGTGGTTGCGTGAACGAGCACCGGCGTGCATTCCATTTGACTCAATGCATTACTTGCGGCGATCGGCAGAGAGGTTTAACAGCCGAGCAATAGGGGGAATACTAGAAATCGAGGTGGATGATGCGAGTGTCGATTGAGTTTGCTTAGGTGGCTCTTCAGTTGTGGCAAGCTGGAGAGTGTCTGATGTTGGAGGTGTTTGTATTTTATATATCGATGCCTTATGAGGGAAGATCCTGAACCCGGAAATTCCAAAAATTTTTAAGCTTCGTGAATATGTAGGGGATTTCCTCCTGATTACAACGCAATATTTTTTTGCTGCGCACATTCACTCTAAGGGGGTGGAATTGACCCCTGAATATCCGGTTATTTTCCGATTTTGTGTTATAACTCGTGAACTGTTAAATTAATTTTTTTAACAAATGATAGATCTAATTAGAAGAAGTAACTTTTGTCTTGAAACTTTTTTTCTATCTCTTCCAGTTCGCGAGTTATAACACAAAATCGGAAAATAGCCGAATTTTCAGCGGTTAATTTCTCGACTGTTTCTTTATGCTGTGTAAAAGTCAGATTTATATCTACTTCACCAATTTGTCAAAAATAATATTTTTCTTCATTGTATCTCCCTGAATCTTATGGAGCATTACATGTTTAAACCAGTTTTTCTCGAAAGCGCTAAAAGTGCGACAGCGAAGAAGTTAGTTTTCAATTTTGGTTTCTATGTTTGTTTAAATTCCGTACCTCCGGATTTATAGGTTTCTCGTGCCCGATGAAATTCTTGCATGTAGTCATCCATCAATGTCTGACGTTAGCACGAACCTCTTGTTTGCTCTGTTACATATTGAAGGCGCAGCTTCCGCGGCACGCGTATCATCCAGTTCACGCAACGAGCCGTCTCCCGCGTGAAGCCGATCGATTTTTCGAATTTGCAATGCAAAGCTGTCGAGTCGCGGGGGATTTCATAACGCCAGGAGCAAAGAGGAGCACGAGGGAAAAATCTGTCGCCCTTCGTCGCAGTTGCGTCTGCACGCGGCTGAATTCGCGTAGTTAATGTCATTGGTGTTACTGCAAATTGGCGTAATTCAAACGGACGTTAATCTCATCGAGCCGTCGCGCTACCCGCGACAGATTTATGCGGAGGCTAAGTGAGTTACCAGTTAAGTTTCAAGGGACACGTGAACTTCCTCCAACGCGGTCGCCATTGTGTCTTTCGCCTTCGCAAGGGGATGTTCCATGATCGGCATTACCCCGACGAATGTTTTCTGGGCGAGCTTACAATATGTATGCTGTCCCAAAAACTCAAGAATTTATTTCCCAAATCCCTTTCAGCATTGTAAACTTGTTAGAAGAACTGTCTTCTTGTGAATCGTTATGTAGTAGGTATCAAATCCTTAAACCTTAAATCATAGCTTATTCTATTTAACAAGGGAAGATTTCCAATCCGCACATTTAAGACATTATGAAACTTTGAGGATATGTAGAAGATATATAGTTATGTACTACCCAATTTTCTCTTGCTGACCAAATTCACTCTAAGAGAGTGAAATTCACCCCTGGAAATCCGGATAAGTATTTTCCGATTTTGTGTTATAATCCGCGAGTCTGTAAGAGATAGACAAAAAGGTTTCAGATAAAAGTTACTTCTTTTAATTGACACTATCATTTGGTAACTTACAGTTCTTACAGTATTATGAATTTGGCAAAAAAATTGTGTAATACTTTATACATCCTGAAAGTTTCTTAATTCTTTTGAATTTCCGGGTTGGAGATCATCCCCTGTAATTTGCGGTAGAAAATTACTCTACTCTGTTCCTTAGTACCTACTTGCATTTAACTTTCCTTTCTTCCCTTTCAAAAAACATTAAACATTAAAAGCTCTGAAATTGGAAGAGAAACAGATTGGCTCTCATAATCAAAACAGTCACTACCTCTTCGGTCTTCAAATGTTAATCAATGTCGCCGTTGATTTATCGACTTGCACGCCAATCGCGGAATACGCTACTTATTCCGTGTTGCCGACGATCGATTAATGCCCAGAAAATTGATGCACGTTGCGACACAACGGTCGCCTAATTCGTTCTATTTACGAGCCCAGCATTCTTTCGTCTACCACAACGTGGATTCGGCGCTGGCAAAAACTTGTCCGATTTCCGCGATTTTTATGGTGGCCATTAAGTGCAGAGAAAGTGGCAAACGGCGCGATCAGCGTCTCTCTGAAACGAAACCCTGCGATCCGTAACAAAATATGCGAATACTTAGGTCTGTCCAATTATCTACCATCTAACTTCGTGGAAGGATGTTGCAACGCTGAAGGCGAGCTTTTTCTTTTTTTAGTGACCGCCCAATCGCTTTGTATACTGCGCATAATACTGTTAATATCTGACATAGAATTAGGGAAACGATATACTCGAGAATGGTATAATAATTTTTCGAAGAATCTGCCTAAGTGGTGAATGGGACGAGTGCATGGTGCTCGGCAGAGTTAGGCATTATCCGAATAAATTTTCATTCGAATAAAGTATTATTCGTTATTCTCGAATGAGTTCATTTTATTCGAAGTTTTTATTCGAAGATTATTCGACATTATTATTTGAAGATCATTCGAATAATGACCAACTTTGTGCTCCTGTCACCGGTTTGGCTGAAGGTTTCTGTATAAGCAGTGGACACCATGTGTGATAATGGTAATAAATACGTAAGGTGTATTATGCAAAATTGTTGCGAGAAGATGGTGTTGGAAGTCTCATATTTCCTAGAGTCTTGACGTTCACCCCTTATGCAAGAGCGAACGTGTAATTAAGTTAATAATTGTAAGTAGTTACTGTGTCAGCGTGTTCAATAATGATTCTTCCACACATATAGTAATCCCAGGTGGGCGTTAAAAAAGGAAAATGTAAATAAGTTACAAAGATAAAACATATTTAAGGAAGACAAAGAGCAATATAGAATATTAATTATCAATTATTAGTTATTAGTTATATGTTATGAATTATAAGGGTTAAGAAGCCAAAGAGAAGTGCCTGAGCGCCAAACACTAGAAAATTGAATACAGTTAAGCGTGAATTTTAGAATGCGGAATGAGTGAATTAAGTAGATGGTTATGTTTACTAATTGTAAGTCGATTTTGAGAAATAAATGAATATAAAGAAATACCAATGTTATGCCGTTTTTTAAGGGGACCGTCCGGTCTAAAAATCGATTTTTCTTTTATTTCATTTTTCGAATGTTCAACCTTTTAAGAATACGTGTTTAAAAGGATTTTTTGAAATTCGTAAAATTTTTGAAGTTATAGGCATTTGAATAGCGGGAAATGTGTAGGTAAAACCCGGCCACATGGCACTCACGTAAAACTTTAATCGCATTTTTCTCGAATCATGATTTTTCCGAACGGTAGACAGCATAACAAAAGAAATTATTAACCGATTCCATAAAACTTGGTGGCATTTTCTTTGTAAATGAATTCACTATCGCATCACCCTTTGATCATCAATTTTAGAAGTTATAGTTCTTCGTTATTACCATTTTTAGGCGCAGAATTACCCCCTTTTTCGCATGTTTGTGTTCAAACGTGTACCAAACATCGCCATTTTGCTTTATTTGCCTTCTTAAAGGCCGATGCGATAGTGATGGATACAACCTATAAGAATATATTTGGTTTTTTGATTTCAAACAATTCTACCTCGAGTTCTACTGTCTACTGTTTCCGTCTCTTTTGTTGCAGCAGTGCACTGAGCGCCACGTAAATTTCGAACCATTATAGAAAATTGAAAGAAAAAGAAGTTTTTATATCCTTGAAGAATGAATAAAGAAAGGCCATAAAGTTTTTTACTGCAAGTTGTACACTTTTTTGAAAAAAAAAATCCTAAAGATCACCTATTTTTCGAGTGTTTTGGCCGAACGGTCCCCTTAATGATCATATTCATATTCCTTGTACTTTCTTGCTTCGGATGTAATCAATATTTCTCCACTCATTATATACTATGATTATATATAAAAGCAAATAGGATGACTCGGCTTTGAAGCTTGGAAATTACAGCGATTTAATCAAAAAACCATAAGAGTACAGTTGAAAGTTTGCGAATAGTTGAATGTATTTATGATATTTATATTCAGTATATATCGATAAATAACAGTTGAAACTTTATAAAATAATTATTTATTTGTTAAAATTATACATATATTATGAAAAATACAGGGGGCCAACAACTGTCATATGAATAATTTTGAATGATAGTAATTGGCCGGACGGGCAGTGATTTTTTTTTAACCATGTTAATGGTGAAACACTGATTAGGCCCCTGTTAAATACAGAAACAGACACGACAAATACATACTATCACCAAATCAGGTAACATTTTCTTTTAAGTTATATTATGTAGGTATCAAATAGCTGCCAATCACTGTCGAACCGATTGGACAATTACTGTCTTGACCATGCCAATAACTATATTTCTTCTTAGGAAACACATTTTTTGTATATTTTTATACATTCTTGATTTTTTTTATAAACTCTATTTATTTTTAGATTATTAGGAGTTTTTCCTACTTATTTATATTGATTTCCATTTCAAATTTACTAAATTCACATTTATTATTCATTATTTATGCGACACTCTTACTTAAGTGGCCAACCATTGTACTCATTACCCTACTCCTACTAGTAATCCCAATTTTTACCATTTTCACAATTTTCTTGCGTATAAATGCATATCCAAAAATTTGGACTCGATTTTCTCGCAAAATTTCAAGCACCTCAAGCTCCCCGTTTATCCCGTTATCGCACAAGGTACGCCCTAACAATGCGCAAAATTTGAGTGTAGTTGGCCCTACTTAGTCTCCTGTACTACAATTGCCACACGAAGCGTCTACTTAGCAGTTCGCATCGAGCTCCGAGCGTAAGATTCGCGAGATCTCGCGAAATATCGCGACGCGACGCGATACAAACAAGGCCTGATTTTCCAAACACTTCCATCCACATCTCTTCCGATCGACGGTGAAGTTTCCAAGCAAAAGCTGACCTTGCCCGCTATTCGCGAGCCTTGAATCGCAAAAGCCGCCGGTGGGTCCAGCATCCGAGACGCGTCACGAATAAGGACGTACGGAAGTCGAATAACGCGTATATTTCTCGAAAAACAATTCCAGACTGGCGGGAATAATCGTGCTCCGCGTGTGCTCGAGAATGACGTCAGAGAAAACGAATAAAAAAAAAAAAAGTAAACGGGCTGCATCGAGGAGATCGAGTTACATGTCTCAGGAATCACACGGGGGCGTGATTTTGATCGATTGCCCCGCGATCGGTACCTCCGTATTATTCCATGGGAGAAGCAGGCCCGGTTGCAGAACGAGGGGCACCGTCGACAGATCTGACGCGGGATTCGTTCTCGACGAAGCTTCCTACCCGATCGCGCGCCCGGAAAAGAGACCTGGCGGGGAAACGTCCGCCGCGGGCGAAGGATCTACACACGCGTCCTACGATCATGGTCACGGTCTCGGATGATTCAGACTCCTTCTCGATGCAACGCACTGTTATCCTCGAAGCTTCATGTATATATCAGCTTGCCCAGATGGTGGAGGATCAGTCTCTGTCAGTGGACACCCGCGTGGATCGTGTTAGTTACCTCTTGCGCCGGTTTCGAGGATAATACTATTCTGTCGGGGCAGAGTGTCGATCCAGCATGTTCTCCAACACGATTCTCTTCTTCGGGGCTGCCGTGGCCCTGGCGAACGCTGAAGTCCGTGAGTACAGCTTCGTTCGGGCAGTTTATGGGTCAGTTGCTCGTTAAATCTTGGAAGTGTAGAGTGGAGGGTGATTTTTTTGGAATATTTGATGGTTTATGGTGCAGTAGCGTGTTGAATATTGTGGGACGGTTAATTAGAGTGGGCTGTAAAGATAAGATGGCTTGTAATGAGAAAGGATATTGCGATGGTACCAATTTGTTGGGTATTTTAGTTAATAAATTATTATTATTATTATTTATTTATTTATTTATATGAACGGGAGACCCCATTGAAATACAGATTGGAGGAACATCGATTTGAATCAGACAGCTCATAACATTTACATTAAGCTACGGTAGGCGGTTCCGTAACTGATTACGCATTGATTCTAGTGAGCAAGTAAACAGGTTGCAATTTTCTAAAAATTCGTTCGCACTCAACATGGCTCTATTCATTGGGTCTACAGTCTAATGATTATGGCCTCGCCTGATGGGTGCAAGATTTATTTGGCTCCATCGTTAATATCAAACTACACGTGTTACTTGTTGTTGGGATTAGTTCTTGAAAGCCATGGGAGTTTTAGATGATAATAACATTGAGAACTTGATTTATCAATTATGGCAAAATAAAAGATGGACAATTTGTCTAGAGGTAAGGGGGTGGAGTAAAAGTAAAAGTATACATGTGCTGCTCATCGTGCAAGTAGGTCGAAGTAATTGGAGAACCTCGAGTAAAGTCGAAGTTTGTATTAATAATAATTAGAATTTAAATATAGGGATTTTTTAATTTTTGTGTTTAATGTAAGTATAACGTCACCTTTCACAAGAGTCTTTATTCTGTTGTCAAGTTATCTAAGCTTTAAACTTGCTGTCTATATTTCCATCATTCCTACATTCAGCCATGGGAACTGAATTTATCATTGTTCCAATGCTCCCAAGAGAACGCGCGATATAAATAACAGTATTTCTTGTCAGCTTCACGCGTCACATCTACAATAACATAATTATGCGAAAATTGATGATAAATGGTGATGATATCATCCATTAATGGTCGAACGTGCATCATGCAATTTAATTGATTTATAATACGATTTAATGAAACAGAAAAACACCGCTGAAACATTCCCCCGATCGGAGTTCCGAGTATTGTTATGTCAGCGAATATATGCGAGCATTTAACGATTTAAATCCAGTATCAGTCGATGTTTGAATCGACTTAACTGGGAACCAGTTCTGTTTGGAGCAGGGCGTGCAGTGATAGAATTAACAATTGAGACGACTGTATTAATGAATATTCATATTCGATAACGAAGATCGCCGACACGGTGATTTATGTGCTGAATCTGTCCTCGCATACATAATCATCGGGAATCACGAACGCGGAAAAAACTTCGCGCAGTGCCGACTCGTCAGAAGCATGGAAAACCAGGAAGTGCTCATATTCTAATCGTGCAAGAAATCAGATGTAGGGTTGCCTTCTAATCAAAGTGCAATATTGAGCATGTGGAAACGTGGTTTAACTCTTCGAACCACGAATCCTCTTAACAAGAATATCGCGATTCATTTAAGAATGTTGCCTGTAACGTGGGAACATGATTCTTGACAATTAAATTGATTTAATTAACAATCTCCTTTATAGTCTACTAATTCCTCCTTCTTTGTGTAAAGGAACAACTGTATTGGATAACACGACATAGTAGCATCAAGTCAAACATGTAACATCATTATCGCACGTAACGTAATTATTGCCTAATAGATCACACGCATCTCGCATGACCTGTAACAATCTGAGATTCTACAGAAGGTAATAAAAAACCTGACAAAGTCCGCGGTATAAGCTCATTAAGGGGACTAATTGTAAGTAGGTACTAAGTAGGCAGCCAAATCGCTCGAAGATAAAGAATTTTTTTGCGAATTAATTACATGGAGATAAATACAAATTGTGACTAGAAATTTTGGATATTGTTTATTAATACTATGGATTATGATTTTTTTTAAAAATAATATATATATTTATATGACGGCGCTACAGTCGTCTGATATGTAGCCGTTTTTTCTGCAGTTTTGCCCTGATTGCGAAAAAACCGAGGTTCGGATCGGCTTGAAATTTTTACCGCATGTTCAAAATATATTCCTTCGTGGAGTGTACCTCGGCATAAAGTGTAGAAGCTCTAGTTTCCGAGATAGAAAAAATAACGACCATCTGTACACCCCGAAAATCGACATTTAGCATACAAATCGCTTTCCCCTAGTCGCTATTTTAATAATTTTGGTTCAATTCTTTTTTCCAAGGTTCAGGCCGAAATTACAGATTCTAGGAGAAACATACTTCCAGGAAACCGTTGTATCTTTATTTTGAAGCTCAATATCAGGGCAAAACCACTGTATAACCAACCTCGCGTGACGCCATTTGTAAGATAGATATTTAGACAAAAAATATTTTTTTTTTACTCTACACGATAGTAATAAACATTGTGTAAAAGGAAAAGTCCGAACTTGCTTTCGTTTCCCTGTAATTAATTCGCGAGAAATACTTGATTTTCGAGCGATTTGACTACTTCCCCTTAAAGCTTCATTATACCTTCGCCAACCTCCGTTAACTAGCATGATTTCGAGTGCTGATGCTGCTTTTCAATCTTCCTTTCGTCCCTTTAACTTGCAGCGTCTTACATCCAAGTATGCGGCGCGAGAAATCCAAAGCTGAACGAGTGTATCCTAAACAGCGTGGCTGCTTTGGGCGACAAGCTTCTGAATGGGATCCCAGAGCTGGACGTTCCGTCCAGCAATCCTTTAACGATCGACAAAGTGGTGCTGATGGATACACCCAACTTTAAAGCGACCGGGACAGACATCAAGCTGTACTGGCCGGGCAAGTACCGCGTGAATATGCTACGCGCGGACCTCGAGAATCATAATTTCGAATTAGAGCTGTTCCTCGACAATGTGAAACTGGAAGCCATGTACGACGTCACCGCGAAGATCTTGGTACCGATCAAGGGGAGAGGACCGATCAAGATAAATGCAAGTGAGTTGGATCGATAGACGAATGTCTCTGTTTCTGGGATACAATTTGCATCAGGTAATAGAGTGGTGGAGTGCTTGTGATGTTATGAGATCCTGAGTGTGAGAGATCATTGAATTCCTGACTAGGTATTCGCGGTATCGCAGGCTCGTGGACATAATGGATCGTTGAGTTTTTGAAATTTCTTGGATGCTGAGATTGTGAAAACCTTGGGTGTGAGAGATCGTGTGATTGTGGGATCGTGGGCATGAAGAATCGTTGGATTTATAAGCGTTGCCGGACCGAGTTAGTGGAGCTGGGATTGTGAATTGGGATGGTGAAATCAAGAATGGCTGAGTTTGGATGATAAGAGTAAAACGGGATATTAAAGGGGACCAATTGTTCAATTATAGAGGACGTTACCGTTAAAGTGAAGGCGATCCACAAGACAATCGAACGCGGAGGCAAGAAGTACATCTACTTCACGTCGGTGAATACGCAACTGAGCCTAAAGGAGTACACGGTCGACTTCAGGGCGGATAACTTTGGTAACACTCTGCGAGACGCGGTGACCCAGGCTCTGGGCAACAGTCACCAAGAAATAATGGAAGCTGTCAGACCCAACCTGGAGAAAGCTATATCCGAAAGGTGTCTGACATTCGCCAATAACATCTTCAAGCATTTCACCTACGACGAACTCTTCCCCGACCGAGAATAGTCAGGACGGCGAGGGACCCTCGACGATCCCCCACGAAAAGCAAGGAAAATTCAATTTGCAAATTAGACGCCACTGGCAGGAACGTATTTGCCCCTTGTTACGTTTAAAAATCATGTATTATTCGACTCTTCTTTTATATTAATAAACGGAATTAATATTATATATGTCTGTACCAATTCTTCTTCAATCTTCTTTATTCAAATTTCTTGGTGAAGATGAGTTAAGGATTTGTATTAATATGATGCTCGTGAATTAAAATGTTTTAGGCGACAGTGAGAACTTTATATTTTGTTTAAATGGCTTCACTTCTTCTTCCTCTTCATCTCCAACCAACGTGCATTTTTAAACTGCACCTAGATTTCATTTCTTTTTTTCTTAATCTTTTAGTAAAAATGTTGTATTACGTGTCACTCGAATGTGATTACAATACGAGTGACACAAGTCAACAGTTGAAGGGGTCCAGTGGAAAACAGGCATATGCCACAATTTGCATAAATTTGCATAAATTTTCTTTTCTTTGTGCCATTAATTCGTTCCTGCAATTTATTGTAATTCCACCACTTCCTAATAGAATATTAAATTTTCTTCAGGCCAAGCCACTGTGCTCCTTGGGGACACGTGGCATAACAAAATTAATTTCTCAGTTAAAAGACAATAGTTGTCATTTACCATCTAAATCAAGCGCCGTTTAAAGTAATTACAATTTCGTGCCGCATTTCCTATGAAAACAATTTTTCCTCCAACATGCTTCCTCTAAAATAATAAACCAGGGCCCTCAGTGTTCAAAAGGATTTAAACATACTTTGAAAACTCGAAGAATTTGTTACAGCAATTTATGTCCTTTAATAACTTCGTACACTTAATTCTATTTAATTTTAAGAATGTTTCGCGATCATTGATCACCCTTCGGTAAACCAAAGAATGTATTTATTATCCTTCGACGCACTTTTAATCCAGACGAGAGACATAATGTTAAATACCCTTCGTTAAAGCCTGATCTATTTCTTCCTACTATCAAAAAGTTATTACTAATTAAAATTCACAACCCTGCGAGTTTTACTTATTGAAAACGGGTCATAAAAGACGAGCTCTCGTACGCTGCAAGCTATGAAATGTCTCCGAACGGTGCGGTATCGCGAACGGATTCGCGACTGGTGCTTAAACTTTAAACGATCTTCACTGATCACCATTAACCGTCTACGAAAGCGGGAAAAGCGAATCGTATGTGAACTGATCGAGAATACTATTGGCAATCTTGAGGAACGTATCCGATATGGCGCTCTCGATGGAGGGTTGCAGTTCCTTCAAGAAGGAGTCGAAGTTGCTGTTGATGGCCATGTTGATGGCTTCGCCCAGGACAGGATCGCCGCCGAACAAGTTCTCCAGCTTCAGTTGCCCCTGCGCCACCGCGATCTTCGTCTTGAAATCCACCATTCTCAAATAATTCTCGCCGTCCGGTCCTCGCGCCTTCTCCGCCTGCAATTTCACCAAGCCTTTGCAGTTGGTGAAGTTGCCAGTTATGGGGCCGGATCCTCGGAGCCGCAGAAGTATCACTTTCCCATCCACGTCGTAGTCACCTTTGATGAAGAGGTTGGAGAAGTCCAGCTCGACCACGAAGCGCAACCTGTCTAGGTTGGCCCTGCGGAAGGAAACGTGATTTGTAGTTGGTTGAACAGCGGAATGAACTTCTAAGACACCCTGCTAATTGTATCAATGAGAATATGTCTTTGGGGTGCTCGTTTTCTTGAGCAACACTTGTACGCTGGGTGTTGGGAAATTTTTTGGGGAAAGTAGTGACGGGATCGAGCCCCAGTCGAGTAATTTTGTTTGAATCAGTACTGGTCGAGTTTGAGGGGATGCATCTTGAATATATGGAATTTAGAGACGCGTAATGGAATTGCTAGATGAATTTGTGGTTGATAGAATGGAGTGTAATAGACACCAAAGTGACTGGTCCCCAACGGAGTCATAAATAAATGAAACTATGGTGGTAGACGAAGAGGTTGGGGGCTTTGTATTCCGCGTACGTTTTAAGAAACGACCGTGACACCAACTGCTGATATACGAGTGGAAATAATCGGTATGGCACACACGATTCGTGAAAATCGAATGGGGAACCTCCATGGTAGGTTGTCCAGTGGAAACGAGGATTTTTAATTTGGCAATTTACTTCGTTCGATGCTTCTGTGGGTAGATGAAGTAATTATATTGGATAACTAAAGGGTGGTCCTGATTGTGCCTTTAAAATCGATTTATTCTACCGCCATTCTACTGGATGAACATTTAGGGAAGGCAAGGCATAGATATCGATCACACGTCCAAATTTATTCGCCGATTCGAGGTTAATTCGATCGTCCTTGTCTTAAGCTTCACTTTCGTGAGGATCCTTGACACCTAGACAACGTTTTTGGCGCCGAATATTAATTGCTGCCTGATCGATTATTGCTAAGGTTCTTGCAAAAGTTATCATCCTCTTAATTTTATCTGTTAATGAACTTCGTTTTATGGATGCAAGCAATTCGAAGATGATCCTTAAATTCCACTGTGCGGAAAAAGAGGCAGTTAATGTAATAAAAATTAGCATTCATAATTGTCGAGGAGTGCAGCAATTTTCAACTTATAGAACTGTCAGTAGCATCTCATGAAGAATTGCCACAGCTTTTCTTCCTCGGTGGTTTTGAAAGTGTTGTAAAAACTTCAGAGATTGAACCTTAAGTGGTGAATGAAATCTCTGGACATTAGCTTCAAGTTTCACGTAAATGACGGGCGAATCAACGACGGGTTACGACATCGTGTCGACAGGATGAAATTCCTGCGATTTTCTTCTGCAGAATTATGGTTGCATCGGCCGCGCAAGTATCCACGGGCGTGACATTTTCTTTGGGCATGCAACTTTTCATTACGGATACTCGATTACCTTCTGTTATCGTCGGACACAGCCGTGTCACTTGCATAATACGAAGCAAAAGAACTTCGTAATACAAAATTAGCGTCACTTTTTACTACATTTGGTCTTATCCATCCGCAAAAGGACTACGTTAATCAATCGAAATTTCCACTGTGGATGAACATTTTCCTTAAAAATTAGAAAATCGAAGCAATTAAAACCGAATTGGAATAGGTATCCTTTTACTTCCCAGTCGATTTAAATTTGAAATAATTGATAATTCCTAAGCCACTGATACTTGTTACCATTTAACGTCCATTATCTTGTTAAAGGATTAATTGTACAATGAATATCGTTATAATTCAAATTTAATTTATAGTACACGGTGTCTTCTGTGATTTAAAACAGCTGAAATCTGCGCACTTGTGGGATTCTATGAATAAAACGGGAATAAATTTAAGCATCAACCGCGATCGCAGAAGTGATGCATCTGCGAACAATGCCTAATTTCGAACTTCCTGGAACGATGAATCGCATACGAATCTGTCTAAAAGATCGCACGCGTTGTGTAAAACGGAAACAACGCAGAGATTCCGTTGTGGGGCGTTTTCACACGTTCGTTTCAAAGGGAGACCGAAAATTTATTTCCCCCTATCAATTCGGAGCTGGTGAATTTTCAACGTAATCATTAGAGTCTTCTTCGTACTCCAACCACTGATTCAACACTCCCATTGATATTACATTTTATTTCCGAAGTCATTAGACCCCCTTTGACCTATCATTAATAGTGATAAATTGGACCCAACAAAAGTAACATTATTATTAAAATTACTTGAAATGGAAAAAGCAACCTCAACACTTAATTTCTTCCTCTAAATTCAATACCCGCGGTGGATTCATTTAAAAGAAGTTTCTTTACTATCTTTCTTTTTCAAGGTTTATGACTTACTTGAGTCTCGACACGGTGAAGTTGCTGGCGCCATACACGTTGACGTTCCTCAGTCTCAATGTAATGGTACCCGGTGCTGCGACCAATTCTTTCAGCATCAGTGGCTCCAACGATGGCATATTATACTCCGGCAGGCCAGCTACCAGGTACGGCCTAATGTTCTCAACGCTGCTCTTCATGCATTCGCCCAAATTTGGATTGTCCCGCTTGCAAACGTGTAGGAACTCCGCTGTGTTGTTTTCATTTTATTTATTTTTATTTTTTCAAAGAGATGTGGACCACGTCATTACATGTAGATTAATAAAAGATTCCGGAAAGAGGTTCGTGTTTTTTGGCGTGAAAGTTGAGTTGGACGAAGTGTGGTTATTCTTTTATCAAAACGATAAAAAAGGCACGATTATTGCACTGCTCACAAGTTAGAGACCTTATTCTTTGCCGCGACGTTCGAGAATGCTGCTAGAATTAGCATTTTGTTGTGGCTACCGAAACATTCGCCTCTAAAATCATTGATTAAGGATTCAATAAGTAAGGAAAGAAATTAATAAGAGTGGGTAGTCTCGCGGAAGATTTCCAAGTGAAGATGAACGCTTTAAAATTATGAATTTAAAGTTCTGAAAAAAGGACGTAGCGCGAGGTGTGCATAATAAATTAATATTTCAACGTCTGGACCGCGATCCATTACTGTGGAAGCTGAATCCGTGAGTTCGACGAGTGCGAGGCAGCGTCCCCGAGGAAATAAATAATGTATCATTATTGTATGAACAAAAAGTGGAAGTGACGAACATCGTAAATGACTCTTTCCGCGAGTAATTCAGTTATTAATCAAATTTTCACGTCCTAGGAAGGTTGCCTAAGAAGTGGTTTCAAGCTTGCGCTCTATAAGCACTGCCAGCAATGCTCGTGCCAATAAAATGCATTAAACAATGCTCTGAAGTTTTATAAGCTTGCGACACACATGTTAAATTGCGAATTCTTTATGCAGAAGCGTGTGACATAAATATTTATAAAGCATTACGCCCGAGCAATGAATTTACTCATATCTGCGGATTAATTAAACGATCCCCAGTAGTATCTAATTTCAAACTGAGAAACATGAAATCAAGCAGTAACTACTGTTACCTACGGCCACTATTAAATAACAAGGACACATTCAAATCTTCGCCACAATATTTAAACATAATAATAACATACGTATCTTCATGTCGTCTTCAAATTTCCTCAAACCTTCCAACTTACAGCTGGCCATGTTCAAAGAGGTACAATCACCGGTCATCCTTGCCATTCGAGTTCAAACATACTCAATCACCCCACAGCGAACAAAGTGATACACAAGGGAAAAGGATAAGTGCTACGAGGTTCAACTTACGCAATTCCCGCGCGAAAACGCCGCTGAAGATCGTCGCGACGACCACTGCCACTGCGATCCTCTTCATCTCTTCTCCTTCGAGAGTGACACTCCAGCTGGCGAAAATTTGGCGAAGGAAGAGACTGTTGTGTTCCTCGCGAAGGATGGCAAAGGAAGAGAGTGGTTTGTTGCTGGCGATGGATGGCAAAGGATCAGCCACGAATGGAGAGGATCGGAGGAAGGAACTTCAGGGTTGTTTCCTCACCCACGAATGATGAGATGGTCAGCGTGGAAATGGATAGAGCAGACGGCCAGTCCTTATAGTTGTACCCTTCTCCCCTCTCTGGTCGGCCGGTCATTGTTGTTCATCGCCGATACACCTGACTCTGAGGCCTGTCCGGATCCATCGCGATGGAATAAATCTCGAATTCTGAGCATGTGTTTGTGTCACGACATGTGCCACTCCAGCCGTTTCCCCTCTCCTACAACGTGGCCAGATCTGCGTACACGAACGGCTGCCCGACTGCGTGGAGAATTGGAGATACGTAGACGTAATTATAGTGTACTTGGGTTTAGATACGAACACGAGATTAGGAAGGGGTTTTGAATCTTCAGCATGTGACTCTGTCACGTTGATGACGACATCGCGGAGTAGGTACACGTGCTTGAAAACGCCGTTGAATGGATGGACGTGTGTTTCATTGCCCTTAAAGGTATGAGGATGTAAAAGGCACTGATCAAGGTCGTGAAGGGTTTCAGCTCTTATTGGTGGAAATCCCAGTTGTATAGATTGACGGATTGTGAGGAGTGATTGTTTACCGAAGTTCTTTCTTTCTTTTTCACATTTTTCAATCACACCTTCATATTTTTCGAACAATAATAGCCGAAAATTCAAAAAATTATGCAATTTCCTGCGAAAAAAGTTTAAACAAAAGTTGTATCTTTTTTATAGCTACAAAACTGCGTAAAAATAATTATTAAAAAATCCGTACTTTTCAAGTTACCCACACCACCAATCCTTAATTCGATAATTCTTTTTATACAGTTTTGTGGGTGCAACTTTTTTTTAAACTTCTTTTCGGCACTCCTCACCGTTCTGGAGGTTCTACGCAAAAGAAAATTCTGAATTTTTTTCAAGGAGTGATATCACCCCCTAAAATTCCACTATGGTGTCAACAAAAATTAGGATTGTCTTATGGATGAACTACTTTACTTGCACACACAGTTGCATAATTTTCTGAATTTTCGGTTTGTAAAATAGATTAAGGATCCATTCAAGTGCCCCGGAAATTCAGAAAGAACGAGGGAAACCTCGATTAGGTGTAAAAAATTCTAATCCCAGCGTTAAATGTTTTCGTGTTTCGTGGAAGCAACGATCAAAGAAAGGTCCTCTTGCCAGATATATACATTGTTGTATCTCCAGAAAGGTGAACACGTTTGAAAAACAGGAAGAATCAGTTCCCCCATCTAATATTCAAGCTGCGTATCGCCTTTCCACGGAGTGTGTACGTCGATGTTTTTTCTCCGCCTCGTTTCTTTTTCATTTCCAACGAAAAGCCAGATTTCATCTCGGTTAGTGTTGTTCGAAGGACGAGGTAATGCCGCGGCGAACCTTCTTCCTCGTTGCGTTTCATTCATCCACGTTATTGCGAATCGTTCCTCCTGCTGCAAAATCTTGATTAATAGCTTCAATCGCCGGCCAATATTTTGAATCGTTCGACGGCTGGCAATCTCTGCCATCGCTTAATTTTTTGATTGCAGCTTTTTGTTAACCACTGGCGATTATAGAATTTGCATCAAGAGTTTTTGCAACAATCAGTCATCTATTGATTCACTGATCCCATCCCCCAGGCATTTATGATTGTTCTTGAATCATATGCTGCTAATTATCGCCATCGCACGATCTTGATCAAACTGATCGGTGCTGTTGCCCCGAGTGCAAAGACTTGGGAGAAGGGACGTTTATTCAAGGGACGAACTTTCCTCAATTAAATTTCGGGGACGTAGCTTCCTCCTCGGGGCATATGTTTCAGAAACCACTCACGTACTTAAGTACCGTCTTTGAGTTGGTAGAATAAAACTATAAAACGAATGGTCAAAGGGCAAAGACCAGATCTGCACGACTGTGTAGTTGAAACAAATCATTTGTGAGTAAAGATACGAATTGATGTGGAAAAAAGTATTTAGAAAAACTTTTGGAATGATGGATGAATCAAGTTCTTCCCATATTTTGTGTCTGTTAGTAAATGAGAGTTATTAGGAGTGATCGTTAAAGGCTCAAGGTAGAAATATTTAAAGGAGATTCAGTTTACATAATCTCCAGACATCGGCTGCGTCGGAAGAGCAATAAACCCGAAATGTTTAATATTCCACCGCGTACGTGTCACTTTATTCTGAAGAAGATCCTCATAAATCATGCGTCGTAATGCATTTTAATGTAATTTTAAGACCAATGTGTTGTATCTTATAGCGTAGATCACTAAAGGTACTCTAGACACTCGTGGCATAAAACATTTTAGCCGCCTGTGAAAAAGTTTGTTTGAAGAGAAATACTTGAATACAACACGCTGTGCGTCAGATTAGTTGAAACTCGCTGGTTGACCATTCATAGTGCTGAGTACACGGAAGAAGAAATTCCAAAGTGATATGGTTTATTCATAAAATGAATTACACCGCGAAGATAATGAACTGAAACCTTTGGAATAAAATTTTCATCCCATCGAAATTCCAGTGGCAAATTAGTGATAAATTCAAATCAGTCAAATGACACTGCTTCGATATAATACTTCTATATGATAGGATCCTTCGATGATTCATTTGAATGAAAATACTCGAAAACTCGTTGAATAAAAACCTGCACTGTCATTCTGTGGAACAAGAGATCGTGACAGTTGACAGATACTTGTGGGAAAATACGTGAAATACGTGAGACGTGAAAGATAATCAAGTATCCCGAAGCTGAAGCTTCCGGTGTCTTGTGAATGATCGATTACAACGGTCTGCCGAGCAATGTTGATACAAGCAAATATTCCACGCGATAAAAAACATCATTTGTCAGGCGATGTTCGAGAAAGGAGTCACGAAAATACTGTAATTGTAGAATTTGTTATACCAACGCGCCGGATTACGTGGTAGATATTTTAAGAGAGATGATGTCGTTCTAGTTGATACAAAGATGAAATTTTGTATTAAGAACAAACAATGTAAAATATAAATTGATGGAGAGGAGCTTAGCACTTGCTACCTCCTTTAAACTAATATATATGTTTCACAGTTGTTTAAATTTAACACCCGGGTCTCACTTAATTGCACTGAAGGCAACAAATAAATATTAAACTGTTGCGTTAGATATGCCAGGGAAACGAACAAAATAAATACATACATTTAAGTATAATTTATACCAAAATTTACATAAAAATTGAGAAGATGATATCTACATGATTAAGAGATGAAGTACAACATTCTTCTAGTTACATTAGAATGAAAATTCCTTACACTTGTACATATTGATTCTATAAATTAAATTTCGTGCACGACATGATAAAGTTGCACGTAATTATAGTCGAAACAAAGTCAACTGGTCTGGCAGAGTTTCCGAAAAGCTATTCCTACCATTCCTTGATTAGTTTTGCAGAATGAGGAAAATAGCAACCAGTCGATTTTGTTTCGACTACAGAATCGTCCAGGTGATTTTTTTGTATAACATGATCCATATAAATTGAAAAACGAAAACTGGAAAGATCGTAACTGTGAAATATAATTGCTTTTCGGGAAATACGGCAACGAAATAACAATATTTCAGAGTTCGCAACTCGCCACGTTCTCATTCTCCAATTAGTCATAATACTCCAGCACAGATGCACTTGGAGCGCTAATTTAACGATAAATGAAACAACAATAGATGCGCAATTACAAACTGCTCACACGACCCTTATCACACATCCATTTAGAAGATCGTAGGCATACTCGTGACATAAATAAATGCAGGAAAGTACGAAAGAGATTAAAACTACCGCGTTACTGTGTACCATGGTGCCACACACTTTACATTTACCTAAGTAATTATAAGCTTGATCGTCCTAGTTACTTAAATAATGCGAAGAGCTATAAATCTAAGAGGCAGTAAAACGTGTTAACATGTTCAAATGAAGGAAGCTGCTACACAAACGTAGTATTAACAATTTCCATTTTCGTACCATTCAAGGCAATATTATATTTTTGTCGAGTTAATTATACTGCAATGTTCAGACGTCGACACGTTGAAAGAAGGAGAAGAAAAGAAAAAAGAGGGTGGAAACGTTTTCCCGACCAAGTTAGCCCTTATTTTTTTTTACCCTCGATGTCCCTATGTAATTGATAGCTCGTCAAGAACACTTCTATGTTTTAGAACGTCTATGTTTTCAATTAATTCCCTCTCTTCGAGGATATGCTATGAAAACGATGAATATGTAAAGCGTGGACGAAGCCAGTGGCAAAAAATGTGCCGTCCTGGTTCAACTTAATCTGTGATCCAAGCATCGTATGGCACTTGAGCGAAGATCTTCTCGACGAAGGTCGTCATGACTTGGACTAATTTCCTCCTGAGATCCGGTTTCATCTCCTTCAGCAATTCCTGGCTGTTAGTATTAATGAACAGGTTCAGCGCGGCAACTAAAAACGAAGAGAATAAGCCGCTGTTAAGCTTGATCGATCGACGTAATCGTGTGCAACCTTCAACTTTCCAAGATGGCAATTTTCATAAATTTTTCAACAAGTTTTTCGAGTGATCGTCAAATTAAACGAAGTGAAAGAGTAATTGCGAACGCCGTCGAGTGGAAGGTGATTTCCTGGTGTGAAGACCGATAAAAGTTGTTGAATAAATCGGGAGATGAATTCGTATAGATTTAAAACAGAATTATTCAGTTTTTGCTTGCAGCTGGATCGATTGACACTGTGTTAAAATACGAGGTAAAATACACTTACGTATTATGGCGTTGCTATCACGAACGTTCTCGACGCCCATCTGGATATTCTGCACGCTGAAGTCCATCTTAAGCTGCTGCAACCTCAGGTAACGACGACCTTGAACCAAGAATGGCTTCGCCCTGATGAATACTTTGGCCTTGACTCCCTCTGTAAGCAGAAAAAATTGAACGAAATGAAATGACAATTCATCTCAGCTGTAATTGCTTCTTTCTGATTTCTGTTAATCGTTCATTTCCTTTGCCAAGCATAAGCTCGCAAACGTCATTCAGGAAGAAAAGCGTTAAAATTGCTATTTTCCTTTTTTGAATAAAATATAAATGAAACTTTAATATTTTTAAGTGGTACAGTTAAGTGATAAAATACAGAAAAATTAAACTTGTTTCTTCTGTCCTATTAATACAATGGAATTCACTTTAACAAAACGTGGGGCAATTTTACTTTAGTCGTAAAAGGAACATCTCATTAGAAATTCGGAAGCATTTCCTGGATATTAAACATTCTATGTCCAAGCACAGTCTGTATTTAAAATACTGGTATTCAGGCTCGTAAACCCAGCTGCATTCTGCAAGGCGAAGCTGTTTAAGGTCAATGGTACCATTTACCTGAAGACAGGTACCAGTGTCTCTCAAGACCACGTTAATTCCCCTACAGGACTTTGGACTTTCGCGTTCGTTTACATTATTAAATAGCTCCAGCTTCCTATCTCTTATCGTCGATCGTCGTTAAAGTACCAAAAATCAACATTCAACGGGACGTATGAATATTCTTTTCACGATTGCTTCTGTCAGCTGATGATACACGAAAAGAAAGTTCCTCCTTTCAGTCGTGCTAATGAGTTTTTACAGCCTAAGACTCCATTTCGGCGTAGCCTCGCGATACGAAACGCAAAATCGAACGGAGACAAATTTGCATCGCGTTGGCGGTGAAAGTTTGCGATCTTAACTTTTACCTGCGCATTTTCACTGAGCCCGCATCGGTCTGTCGCGCAAATTCTAATTGCCCGCCGCTGCTTACGGCGATCAGGGTCGAAGTGCCTTTCAAATCAGACTAATTGACACTGAATCTCACGGGTAACCTGATTGAACGCTAAGTTTCACTAGGAACTTTGGTTTCTACTAAGAAACTTGATACCCTGTTATAGTAATGAATTTTGCTGACCTTGCTGCTCTGTGATCGAACAGAATAGGCTGGCTAAGAAAACACTGATTAACTCAACACCCTTGACTTTCACAGCTCGGTTCAACGCCCTATAGCTATTAGAAACGTGGAAGATTAGACGATCCTGTTATGTTAATAAGTTACGATAATTTCGTAGTACTTTTGTCGAACTTCATTCTACGACTATCTTGACCTCAATTAACCTCACATCCTAAATTTCCATGTTTCTAATAGGTCTAATACTCTCCACCTTCTGTGAGCTAAAATTTCAATGATAATCCCCTGCGATTGCCATATTTCTAAATTTTAACATAATCTAACAAATTGAGCTACAGTTCAACTTGGCACTTTGTCTAATCTAATCTCAATCGACACTGTATTACCTTTAAACTTCCACCATCAACTTCGACACCTCTTCATTATCATATCTTTATGTGCAACGCTAACCCAATTCTGATAAGCCACTTGAGCCACTTCGATTCTAATTAAATCACTGCGTTGTTGCTTCTATTCAAGATTGACAGATCATAGCTGCAGCTTTGCAGCTTCAGCCCCTGGAGGGTTATAGTAATAAGCTCGAACAATGTTCTGGTTAGAATAACTCGAATTCCTTACCATACTCGCCCCAGTAATCGCCAGCTCCGCTGGCTTTCACCAGGATCAGGGTACCACTGGACCTGTACTTGGCAGCAGCTCTGATCTTCGGAATGCTAAGTGCCAGTTGCAATTGCACCTCGTCGTCGGACAGCCTGGCCCTCAGACCTGTCACTCGCAGCGCCGAGACCCCCCTCGCGGCCACGTCCTTGAATTGGGCCCTATAACCATCGGGCCCACCGCCCAGCGCGATGTGAAGCTCGTCCAAAACGATGGGCTCCACTTCTGGGTAGCCTAGTTGCGGCAAACCTGCAACAGATTATCCGAAATTAATGAATACTATTGTAAAGGATTAATCAGCTTCGCTGCCAGTTTTCAGAGTTATAAATTCCGAATTATAAACCCACTGAAAATGCAAACCTTCTCGTCAGCCGGTGAGGCGACGCGATCTTCAATTAAAAAGAACAATCGAGCGTTACAGGTAGTTGAGAACTCGTTCAAGTCTCCGGTCAGACAGAAGTTAGGATTCAAGGGTCATATTCGTCTCATGTTTGTATTCAACATGCGCGAGGGTACCGAACCTATTCAATCAGCCCGTCGCGTCGAGTGCGCGAAGAATGTAGGACACTGGGTGACCATTCGAATACACCGTTATAACCTGCTTCCTTGCCGCCAAGCACTTTGAATTTTTTCTCCTCTTTTCAGCGAAACCACGTGGATCCCTCGGCCAGGTAATCCCCGACTTTCGACTTCTGTATTTTTCCCTCCCACGGACACGCGGCGCCAGTTCACGTTCGAATTCTACTTTTAGAAAATGGGTCCGCAGCTTTCGAACAGCCGCGCGATTCCATCGGTGCCGCGCGCTGCGGACAGACGATTATTTAAACAGGCGACGTTGAAGGAATATTTACAGTACTTGGGTACCTGAACTTACATTTCATTATTGTATCTGTGTAATAAATTTGGCAAGGTGCTCATACCGAAAGAATACTACAAATGAAATATACTTGGATTATTTATAAGCAAGTTTCAAGTATCTGTAGGTACTTTATAACTGTTGAACGTGGGGGCAGTTTTAATTAAAATATTTAAACATTTATCTACGCAAAGCACAGTATGCAGCAATTTAGAATAATAGCTAAATCATTCAAACAGTAACAGGACTCAATTAACTCAATTACATACTATTCAAAACGGCCCACAAACATGTATTACTATTCTTCTTCGAATCTATAAAAAATATACACACCATGTCTACATATTCAATATCCTACAACGCTACAGCATGAAAACTACACACAGACCAAAATTACCGTCTCCCTTAGCGAATGAAATACGAAACATTTAATTACAAAACGCCCCAGTAGCTCAGCCAGAAATTCAACGGAGAAGGAGAGAATTGAAGAATATAGGACAGAGTCTGAAGCAGCGATAGAAATTCCCACCGTGGCGGAAGTGTTCGGTGAGGACGTTGGCCGATCTCGCGAGGCAGCTTTCCATGTTGCGTTCCCTCCTCGAGCACGGCTCCAAAAACTCCAGGCCCTTGTACCTGCCGATCGCCTCGGCGCCGATCAGCAACGAGCACGCCACCAGCAATAGATCGATCCTCGACATCGTCCTCCTCTTCGTCACTTGAATCGCGCGGATCGTTGGCTCTGTTGCGGCGATCCTCCTCGATCGAATTTCTTCGCGTGGAATGACCGACAGCCAGGGATGCGCCAGGCCTTATAGCACCTTGACATTGCCCCCCGCTATGCCTTCGGGGCTCGGGCACGAAGAACAGGACGGGACGGAGCGGCTACACACGCGAGAATATCCGGCTGTTGGATCGTAGGCGACCAGAAACACGCTGGCCACTGAAGCCTTTTCTTCTCCATTCCTGGCGCTCGGCTTGTAGGGCTATGCGGGGATCAAGGTAATCAAGGATCTGTTTAAAAAATGGGTGTACACTGAATATTCAGGGGCAACTGGAACCGGTGATAAGCACTTTTAGTTTTGCCTGCGGCGGTTAAATCTGAAAATTCAGGACATTGCAGCGAGAGGGGTGCACCCACATTTTTTACAAATTTTTAGTTACGCCGTGTAATATACGTAAAAATTCTACATCGTTTGGTGCACGTTCCGATAACAATTGAGCGATTTGTTGTAAATTTCGCTGCAACTCAGAGGCAGCTGTAAATTTGAAAAGTTCGCCAAAAATGGAAATAGAAACTTAACAACTGAATAACTACTTATTCTGTGAAAATATCTATTTTTCAATCAGTGCTCTCTTTTCAACTTTAAGTCAAAGCGATAATTTTATAAATAGTATTTTCTAATCTAGGTACTCGTATTTCAATCTTGATCTACTCTGAAGTGTACTTCCACACGATTCCTCCCCTGTTTCGCAATGAATCTTTTAGGGCAGAATCGTTAAATATGAGTAACAGAAGAAAACTTTCCTACTGTTTCCACTTAAGGACCGTAATTTTCTGGAGATGGTATAGAGGTCAGACCGCGGTGCTTGTAATTTCGTTAGAAAGCGCGAAGAACAAAGTATGCCCATCGATTTTTATTTCCCTTTCTGCAGGCTTCTGAGCGTATTACATCAAGACGACCGATACAGAACGCGACGGACGTTAATTATTTTAACGGCTGACTTTCTCGGAGTCCGTCGCGATTCGTTTGCGACTTTCATCGACAGAAGAAGACCGTTTGAATTGGCGTGGAAAAAACCTACTTATCGTTGTGTCGTCACGAAAATGAAATGCTGTATTTAATTCGTAGAAGATTGTCTGTTAATCGACGCACGCTCTATTTGCCCCGATACATTCGCAGGTGAAAGAATTTTTAGTTATTTTCGAAGGCCCTTTAAAATATATTATCTTGGAGCTCGATGGAATATTAGAGTAGCGTTCAATATTAAACTTCGAAAGTCATCGAATACACTTCGTCAGAGTTTGATTTGGAAGTGGTACAATAGCGGTACAGTCAGCCATTACGCTCTCCATTCTTAATATTCGTTGCAATTCGATGGATCAATTTATCGATCTGATAAATCCTTTGAGCGCACTTTTCATTGAATTCTTAGCGAAAATTCTTCACGTTCCTAAGTATTAGACAGCTGCTAGCGAATATTATGCTAATTTGAAAAGGTCAAAGTACCAACAAAGCATTGCATAGAGAAATGGCCAATAATCCCAGTGGCAAACCTAATTGCGTCTAGCCAGGCACACGCGTCGTCTATTATAGTGTCCAACAATTCACATCGAGACACTTTCGTGCCTCGTAATATTCGATAATCGGCGATAAAAATTTGAGACAGGTACATCGAAAGTAACCACAGACGTCAGAGGTTTTAGACGTCACAGAAGGCTTAGCGAGGAATGTTAAGCACCGTTAATAAACCTCGTAACTCGTTACGACCACGTTCGGTACCGATCGTGATACAGCATTGACACGGGAATCGAACGGTAATGCATTCGTTGACACCCTATCGTGCGTGAAATCGACGAATATAGAATTCTTAAGTCCTCGAATCATGAAAATATTTCGTATTTAACACTTTGTTCCCCGTTTATTCTTTACGTGTCAGGTTGGTTTCTATTATAAGGGAAGAAGGGATTAGATTCTTCTGGGTATTTAAAATTTTCTCTATGTATTTTAGAGCTACCATTTAACATATTACAGAAGGGTTAATTTTAAGAGTACTCTTCAGTTTGAGTTTATGACATGCACGAAATTTGCAGCTCCTATCGCGATGATCAGCACGTGGAATCTACCGATTCCACATGACGAGAATCTCGAATGTTGATACACTATGCACCATGAGAATGCGAGGTCACAGACCGTCCGCTTCTCAAGGCGAACGGCTATCTTTTAATGGAAGAAGAAAGCCTCTTCTCTTCTGACTTCGTTGTGCTCCTCGTAAATCGTGAGAAGCCGAAGGAAGCAAATAGTGATCATTGATAAGCCCTTGAATATTCCAGATATAAACCGCGGGTGATATTGTTCCAGGCTTCCAATAATAATCGCGATGGTTATCTTGCGATATTTATGTTGTAAAATTCCCTCAATTTGCAACGAGAATGACGAACCTCGAAATTCTTTATGTTTGGCTAACAGTGAGATTTTAAAAGCATCGAGAGTATTGTAATTTGACATGGCACGAGATTCTTCTGTTTCGCAGATGTAGGGACAGCTCGTGAGTTTTAATTAGCAAATATTGTAACAGTGCGAATCCACGATAAGACAAAAATATTGTGTCTCACATGAGACTTTAATTTCATGAGATAATAACTTCATTATTTTATTATTTTTTCATTACTTTGTCATTAGTTTCATGAAACTAGACTCTGATGAGACAAGTTTCATGATATATTTTCAAAAATCTCGTCTCTCGTGACTATTTCCATTATTTGCATTTATTTCTTGCTGAGATTTTTGTCTCGTGATAACAAAGAGCTCTCATCGTGGAATCGCAGCTTTAAGTGACAGTCTGCCAAAGAGTTCGTGCTATTAGGTTTTCTTATCGTAGAAAAGAACAAAGGAATATTATACGCTTTGAAAATTCTCATGACAAATGGGAACTAAATTTTATCTCACTTCCATTACGGCTTGTTGCATCAAAGCGCAGAAAATTATTAGAATACAGATGCAGACTATGTCCACCTCAGACGGTTTAGTTAATATTGCTACAAACACTTGTTTAGGTAAGCCAGCAGGTTTTAGCTTGTACCGGGCTTCGGTTTGATAACTTTTTCGAATGGAAAGTTGCGAAAAGATGTGCCAAATATCTCTGTGAAGGCAATAGAGACTAGGTCGTTGATCAAACGCCTGGTCATCACGAATCCCGGCTGCCAAGCGCCATTTATTATCCTGTCGAGGATGTCTTCGAGAATTCGTCTGCCATACAAAAGATTCGTAATGTGTAGCTTCAAATCCTTGATCGTTTGCACGTCCACGTTTACTTGGATCTTTTGTCCAGGTCGTTTGGTGATGGTGGTGGTTTGGATTAGGTCATCTGAATCGGGAGAAAAGAAATTTCTAACAGTTTTCTTTTGATAAACTTCAAGGAACAGAATATAGTGTTTCCATTTTTACAGCATAAAAAGGTAGGCAGAGGCAGAGATGGCTTAATTGACAGTTTGCAGTCTCTGTTTACCAAAGATAGATCTAATAGAAACTTTGCGAGACAGTAAGGGTATTAAAATAAAAAATTAAAACCGACTTAAAAAAATAAAAAAAACACTAAAAATAAAAAATAATTTTTTCCCTTATTTAATCTACGACTCTTATATTTTTTAAGTCTGCGTCTCATAATTTGCACTGTGTAAATCTGGCACCGACTTAAAAAATATGAGGGCCGTAGATTAAATAAAGGAGAAAATTATTTTTTACTTTCTAATGCTTCTTTATTTTTTTGAAGTCGGTTTTAATTTTTTTAAAATTTTTTTATTTTTGACTGTATAGTTTTATGTATACTGACACATGCTGAGGAGATATGCTCGTACGTACATAAAATAATAATAATGTGGTGACAATAGTTTTTATTATTAACCAGAACTAGCAAAATATTGGACCAATATTAAAATGGGAGTGTAAAATGGGACCACATGGCATCGCCCTCTTTCGAATAAAAAATAGATTATTAAAATCGGTCCATATGTTGAGTAGTTATGCGGGGACAAATCTGCACAGACTATTTATGAAATTACTTACACAGAGCTAATGTGAATTTCCCCTTGTTGCTCATGCTGGAACTGAGCATCGCTCCCTTGAACTCGTAAGAACCTGCCAGAAACTTTTCTGGGAAGCTTTGAGTATAGACAATCTGTTAATCGAAACGTAGAAACATTTGTAATAGCTTTGAATAACTAATTGACTTTGTTACAGCTATAATAATCGTCGCGCAGAGTCTGACACATACAAGCAACGAATAAAATAACTTTTTACCTTGTGGTGTGGCAGGTCGCTGACGAATTTTGTCACTTTACTGGCAGACCATCCAGTTTCAGTGACGTTCTTCAGTGTCAAGGTGAAGCCGAAATTCGGCATTCCGCGGGACACAGAGACTTCCTTCGCGAAGAACGGGTCGAACGGAGCCACATTGTACTTGTCAACTCCAGTTTTAAAGTACGGTCGAATTGCGTTCAGTGCTTCCCGTACACAGCCGTCGAAGCCTGGCACGTTTGGATGGCAATCTTTGAAATGATCCTCTGGAAATGCAAATAAATCTAGATAAATCTTGAGCCCATTCCAGTTATGGAAATTTGTAGGAATTTTTGTATGAGGTCAAGCTAGCGCGATCAAACTTCGTGGGTTTAGAGATGACAACATTTCCAACAAGTTCTCCTAATAACATTTTCTCGCACGACGTCTTATAACGAAGTTACAGACTTTTGAAACTTCCTGATTCTGCCGCAGGTGTTAGTAGATTGCATACCCGCAGGCGCAAGTCGCTAATAATTTTCAAACATTTATTTCTCCGTTATTCGAGGTCCTTCGGGAAAATGTTACTAGAGAAAGTTGTTCAGAAAGCTGTCCTCTATCATGTTACGTAGTTTGATCGTGCTGGCTCAGAGTTTAGCAACAATTATCCGTTTATGTATATATGTAATATGCAACAGTTCCATCGCTCAGAGTCTTCTACGCAGAAGTACTGATTAGTTCTCCCACATATAATCATTGTACTCCTTTCCAACAGATTTTATTGCTCTACTTGAGAAAAATGTTACAGTTCCTTTTACAACGCTGCAGAAACGAGGCGCCGCGGAGAACCGGGCGTAGGGAAAAGCAACAAGTATGACGGAGGATTAAATTTACATTGAATCAAGCGCTTTGTGCGCCGACTTTCCGTCTCTGCCTCATTCAGTTTCGTTACAATGTTCTTATGTTCTATGAGAATTTACCAGTTGCGTCATTTACACTCGATTGCCTTTTACATGTAGTGCTAGTGTGGTGTTTGCATTGCGCCACGAAGCTTTTCTATCGACCGAGCTGTAGCAGACTTCACCTTTGCCCTGACACTTGTCGAATTTCGATTGTTGAAGAGGAATGGCCAGCACGTGGCGAGAAAGCCACGGTTATCCAATATCTTAGCAATATTTTGACGGGGCTCTGTCGAAACTTTCATTCGCGTAACAGACTGAGCAGTTACGTGAACGGGTGTGGAAATAATTATTGGTATTAAAAAATAGGTAACGATCACGTAAGGCGCGTGGGGCACTTATACGATCCCATCGTTATTTATTTATGAAATGTAGAATCTCAGTGCTCTAATCATAGAGCAACCTAATAATGCAAAATTAAAGGGCAAGTCTTACTTTAAGATAAATTCAGTAAACCTCGGTGAATATTTCGGTTCTCTCGAGTCAAGTGAATTATAAGGCCCTACAACTCCATTCTTGTGTTATCCATTCCATAGACCTGCTGATTCTTTTCGCCACTCTCTTGCAATTACACACCCAGTAACCTACATTGTGTTTTACAATTAGCCTAAGTTGGAAACCAGTCCTTGAGTCCACTCGTTTCACGCAAATTCCATCAAACACAGTTGCACTTGGATACACATCTCAGTATAATCATTATGTACAAAACTGCAGGCCGTTCCTTGGAAGATTTTGAATTTCCTATCAGCCTCCGCAACTTCTCCAAAACCAAATGGTCCTCTGAAAATGAGTACCCCTAAACGAAAGTCACTTTTAATCGAACGTATCTAGAACCACGCAACACACACAGCTCACCACTAAGCACACAGTACTAATTAAAGCCCAATTTACGTAACCACTGCACAGAAGTCCAACACACACGTCAGCTAGAATCCTCGAACGTGCTACAAAAAGAATTTCTACGATTCCTTTTGCCAATCCCTTTCCTCGATCCACCAGCACTCTGCAACGAAAGTAAACCACACATGGAGCGGCCGCACGAGGCTGCCTTACCGAATTCCCCGGTCAAGAATAGAAGTAGAAATCAAATGATCACTGTGCTACAATATAAACATTAATCCGAACCGTCGAACGTGTCTAATTTAGAAAGGATCTTTTTTCTAATCCCTGTACTCAACTCAGCAGCACTCTGCAACAGAATGGAACGCACTCGACGCGACGGCACACGGTTCCTTACCGAATTCCGCGATGGCGGAGGCAACCAGGACGAAAAGGACCAGCGACGCACCAAAGGACCGCCACATCTCGAATAGCTGGATCGGTAACGCGTCACCTGGCACGTGGAGAACGCGCGTTTCTCGAGGCGTGATTCCAGCAAGTAGCGGCGGACACGCGGGCGATGCTTACGCTTTCACTCTCGACCGTGCATCTGAGAGAAGGGTTCACCGTGGCCAGGATTTTCGGTCGACCTTACATAATTCCCTGGTGAACACACGGGGAGATCTCGCGCTGGATGAAACGCCGGTCGAAAGGGAACATGGCGGTATCGAGCGGCGGAATCGATTTTTTAGGCGGCCCGGCGTTCCTGTCCCACGGAACACGCTGCGTTTCCTCGTCCCCCGCGAGCCTTGTGTCGAGCCGGTTCTTTAGAGGAAAAGAATGTCACGGAGGACGTCGTTTATCCTTGGACGAGCGTGGCCGGACGCAGGTGTAAAGGATTCTGCGATAAATGGCAGCCAAGGCGACAGTTTCCAGTGAATTTGTGGTGGCGTGGAAGGATGACTCGCTTCTGTGTGAACTTGCACTGGGTGGCTGCTACAGGGTGCTGCGAAATGTATGAAAGCCTGTGATGGAAAGTACATATAGGTACGTGGAGGTTACTGAAATCTATAATTTGAGGGTTCAGAAGCCAATCACTGCAAATCCAACTTTCCCTGAAAACCAGTTATGAAGTTAGGGTACCTTTTTATTGTTACAATGTTCAGTTAATAATTCAATCAAGCCACCATGGGCGTCCGCAGGGGGGGGGGGGAAGGGCAGTTGCCTCCCCCCCCCCTCCCTGGCTTTTGAGAAAAATCCTTTATTTTTCAAAACTGATCTTTATTAAGTTTATAGTAAAGAAGGGAATATTTTTAATTTTCGGTTTTAAATTTTTAATTAAATTGGCACTATAACGTGGGTTAAAAAACAGCAAGAGGGGTATATTTTTCTTTAACATCATCTCAAAGTTGCACCCCTCCCCCCGCCCTGGAAAAAAGTCTCCGGACGCCCCTACAAGTCACTACTTTCATACGTAAGCAATAAATTATTCAAAGGATAAATGGACTTACACTGATTGGCTTCTGAACCCTACAATTAGAATATAGTCCTCCACTCATTGCTGGATTCACCAATAAGCAAAATAAGCACGTGCTTAGGGCGTCAGGAGAAAGGGAGGCACTATAGAAATTTTCTAAATTTTAAAATTCAACTTTTGTTGGAAACACTTTTTAGTCAAATTATCGGAAATGCCTAAGAAATCGTACATTGCGTTGAAGTGATCACCCTGTATAAGGGTGCCTGAAAATCTTTTAAGTGCTTAGGGCTTCTAAAGGTGTTAATCCGAATCTGCCTCCACTAATGGGTTCCAAGGAGAGAAAGACCATTATTCTACTATCACCAAAGCCTCCCTTGGAACTTATTTCTTTTCATCGTGAGACAGGATGCTGTAAAAGTTATGGGAGCATGTAATGGGAAATATATACTTGGAGAAGACACGATGTCAATGCAACGTGGCGTGCAGAGTTAGGGATGCGCACAGTGTCCACCACTGTGGCATCGCACTTTAAAGTGTATTAGAAAGGAATGCATTCGTGGGAAGTAAGATAATGGAGTCGGTAATTGCCTCTGAATATTTTGCCCTCTACTATCTCCTGATTTTTCTACTATAAGATAGAATTCTGTGAAGGAAAAACTTCTGTTTTGCTTAGGAAGGTGAGTGAAGGCGAAAGGTATCCACGAAGTCTCCTCAGAAACTGCTTTAAACAGCTATCGATTTCTCTTCCTCCCGCATATAATTCTGTTAATAGTCGACCATGGAATTTCTCAATCGACTAGCTTGTCTAAATAGCTTCCTGCTGCCTGTGTTCTTCGTTCTTGCTATTCGTACTACATTCTGCATTCGTGTTTTTATTCCCCTCCCCTCCACGTGACTTAGTTATCTTAATGTTTAGGAATACATTTATTCCGAACCTGTTTCGCGCTTTTTATTATTTCGTAGCTGCTTCATTCTTGCAGCTTTGCTGGCGGAATTGACCAATTTCATGGTTAAAGGCCAAGAGAAATCTGGGAATTGCGTAAAAAAGGATTAACATTCCAAGTTTTTAACAGATTTTAATATCTGAATGACGGTTACATTCCGATGACGATCCTTTCGTTCTTATTTCTCCAAGCTGTGGCCGCAAAGATGTGTCGACTGTTTTTCGAAATAACCTGATTAATTCTCGCAACTCAATTCGCACTGCGCCCAGTCGAGCGCGCCGTGATATTCCATCGACGAAAATTGGTTGCATAATGGTGCATAAATTAAAAGACGTTGTAGTTTGAGTATCTTCTTATGCTGCAACTCCTTGCATGCAAATTAGCACGGTGATTAGAAGTAGGAACACTCTGATTGCTCAAAGTTCTTCAAAAGAGTCTGTTTTATTTAATACCTTAACAACAGTCATTTCAATAGGCTACTCTTTCAACATTTCAAACATATTGTGATCATTATTTCCAATTATTGTCGTGGAAGGGAGGAATCATTAAATCATCCTCAAGTACTTGATATCCTTGAACCCAACTGCACCTAGCAGCAGACAACCGGATGTACACTATTGCAAGAGTGCAGCGTTGCCTCTGCAATACAGGAGAATGTTCACGGAAGAGCGCGCAAGGCGAAAAAAAACGCTGGAACTCTTAAATTAATCAAAATGAATACTCTTTCTTGCACTTCTTTTTAGTACCTCACTAATTGCGGTTTTGCGAGTACAATACAATTTCTATTTCGTGGCGGAGAACTTGCGACATTGTTAGAGAAAAGTGCTCGGCTATCATTGCTAATTAAAGTGTTAATTAAAGGATGTTTCTCCTTCATTACAACTCGGGCATTTCAATGGTCTTTCTTTTTATTTCACTGATGCAATAGATCGTTAAATAACACGGTACCCCGTTGAGTAACTCGTTTAAAACACGTAACAGCGCAAATCGACGTTATCTTATTCCAAGAAGTTAGAACCTTGCCATGAAGTTATAAACTCCAACAGGAGTGAAATTGAGCGTACACTTAGATTTCGAAAAATACTCGGTGCACACCAATCGTCAGAAGGATCTCCGTGTAACTTGGACGCTTCCACTCACTCATAGCTCAATTTGTATCAAGGCTGATGCAAATTACTGGTCAGAAATGGCACTCTACAGTAATTGCCCCTTGTTTCGACGTGACACCTTCCATCTCCACTGTTTACATCGCGCATCCAGCTTGAAATTGCAACATTACTTCGCCTCCCTCGTGACAGCCAAGTCACCCCAAACAGAATCCCATTCCCTGTGCACCTATAATTAATCCTCAACCACTTCTCTTTATTACCTGGCTGCCATTCCCCACGAACAACTCAGCACTAATGAGTCCCAAAAAGCAAACAAGCATCAAGGAGCCACAGTGGTCCCCGCAGGAGTGAATAGCGAATGATCTCATCGGCGAGGTCCCACGATGCAACCATTAATAAGCCACGCTAATAAACTAAAACCGATGCAAAGAGGCCGAGCGAGATATCTGCCTGCGGCGTGATTAAGCAAGGGAGAGGTGTTCCAGCGGCGGCTTTCCAGTTAGCTGGTGGATCGCGGCGGGTAAAGAAAAAGATCGAGGAGTATCTGGGGTACTTTCGACGGTCTAACACGGCCTAAGCGAGACTCGTCCGTCGCCGCGGACGAAGAAGGCGCAGGTGCACGTTGCAGCAGTGAAAGTATCCCGAGTGCAGTTACGATCTGGCATCTGTCAATGCCCTCTTGCATAGTCAGTCTTGGTCTAGCGGTGCCGTTTAGCCGGGACCAGCGATTTCAAGCACGCCTGTCGAAAGTACCCGACGGGTTGTCAGTGAGTCGTGGTTCGCGTTAGAGACAAGGTGAATCCCGACTGTCCGAGGGGAAACGTAGATACCCTGGAGAGGCACAGTATCTAGAAGGGCAGCGCGCAGCTTCGACCCACCGTACCCCCGAGCTGACCTAAGGGTGCCCGATAACGATGTTCAGATCGATTCTATGTGTCCACCTCCTCCTGGCCGCCGGCGGCGCGACTGCTCTCTCCGGCGACTCTAATCGTGAGTAACTTGCATTTTTCTCCACCGCTCGGACCACTTCTGGATCGCTTCCTGGTGGACACTAGGTGTCTTTCACAGTCAAGTTTACTTCTTCCACTCGTTTATTGGCGAACGGTTCGGTGAAAGTCTGATAAATCGATGCCGCGGGGCGGGTGGAGGTTTTGTATTCTGTTTTAAGCCTCGGTCGGGATTTGGCTCGGGGTGGGTTGCTGGGCGAGTAGCTGGGACAAGGGGATCTTTCTAGATGGAGAACGTTGGAGTGTTACATAAACCCGGCGTGCTGGGTAATGGGGGTCAGTCGTGCAGGCGCCCCTAAGAAATTTCATTAGAATTTCCCAATGTGTGGTTAAAGTGACAAGCTGCTTGGTAACTGGCTTTTCGTGCGGCCACCACGGTTTCCGCTTGCTTCACGTCGCTATCCAACTTAGGGTTTTACGTCACTTTAATTACCTTCTGCCTGAGGGATTCCTGCGGCTGGTGGTATTGTTCGTTTAATCGGGAACGATGGGTTTCTGTTTTTTTTATTTTTATTTTTATAAGGGCGAATTGCATCGCAGGGTGTTATTAATTTATCGATGACGGTGCTGTTGCAGCTGAGTACGTGAAACAATGCTCGAAAAGCGATCCGAAGCTGAAAGCTTGTCTGATAGATGCCCTCCATCACTTGAAACCATACTTGGCCGTCGGGATACCGGAAATTGAGCTGCCTTCGGTCGAACCCTTTCGCGTAAGCTCACTACACTCTCTATAGATTAGAAGTTAAATACTTCCTGCCTCGTTGGCAGACCTGTGCTCCGTAAGTATCTGATTTTATCACCTGCAATTTACATTGGGACTCGAGAGGAAAGCTCCGCAGGGGAAGAGATTTTTTTAAATTTTAGATGGATCTGTTTGACATTGTTTACGTAAGATATTTAAATCTAGAATAACTACCTATATCTAAAAGGGCAAGAATATATGACTTGGATAAGTTTGATAAATTCTAGTATCAACACCCTTTCGATACTCATTATTAAATGTATTCAAATTTGGGGTAGTTAAGAATTTGAAGCAAAGGAATTGGGAAAGTTTCAATATCCATTTAGGGTAATTCCGGGTGAGATGGCCTTGCGGGTGAGATGGCTCGATCACGTTTATTTTTGTCCTTTATTCAACCACTCAATTTACGGTGTAAATTACATAATTTACGGTTTTAAAAAAAAGTGAGCCATCTCTCCCCGACTTACCCTATCTAATAATCGTTATTTCAAGTGTTTAAGGGGAGAACTAAGTGTAATCGGCAGAAATTAAGGTTCTTTTGGGGGAATTTCCTACATGCAATCTTTTTAAAACATTCAGGCTATATTATTATGCATTTCAAGAAATGAACAAATATTCTTTTGTATAAAAAAAAAATCCCCTTAAACCTTAGACTAGTTGAAAGTACAGTGTGAAAGGATTCTGCAAATTTGAATATCGACTTGTTTGCTGCTCGTTGCCCCACGTGTTTGCCACTCTACTCCTTCTAACAGATGGACGAGCTGACTCTGTCCCTGACAGGTGGTACAAACGGTTATAAGGTTCAACTGCGTGAACTGTACGTAAAAGGAGCGAGCAACTTCACCGTCGAGGACATTAAACTCGGCTCACCCTTCGAAGCTATTGTACGAATGCCAGCCCTTATCTTGGACGCGCATTATTCCAGGTTTGCTTTCGCCATCAAAAGACTCCTGCTCCGCGATACCCTCATTCCCCTTAATACCCACCAAATCGTGCCTAACGAACGATAAACACAATTATCACCGACCGAAATCTCTTAAAAATTATGAAACGGTTGCTCCACTTATGCAAGAAGTGACTTTCCTTCGCTGCTTTTTAATCCAAGTTTCACTTGCAACACCAGCAAAGTGATTCATCGTGAACCTTTTTAACAATTTCTGTTATTTATGTGCATATGACGTGACAGTTCAGGGGTGCTGATTATCCTACCAGCCAGTGGCAATGGAACGTTCCACGCTCGATTCGACGATGTCAAAGCGCTAGTCAAGGGTACCGTTTCGACTTCGCTGAGGGATGGGAAGACGTACCTTAACCTGGAGAACCTCGACGTCGAGCTGGTCGTGAAAAATGTGCAGATGAGGGTTCGCAAGATCTTCAACAATAATCGGATACTCAGTAAGTAGCTTCTTAGGGTAAAAAAACGTCCCCACGTGTGGGGCCTGTGATTAATTAATTCTAGTGCTCCTTCCAACTCGCACATGACAACTTTTGTCCAAATTGCACACGTAGAAGTTCGCTATTAGTTGAAGCTATCAGTTTGTTCAGATCTCTGCTGATTTTATCATCAGGTTTAAATTTCTATTTACTCAGATTACTACTTACCTAACTCCCTACCTCTCTAATCTCTACTTATCTAGGCTTCTATACACCTAAAGTTCCATTCAGCTGATCACCACTTTATCCAGATCTTTAATTATCTAAATCCCTATGTACCTACATCGTCGTTTATCAGGTCCTCTATTTACCTTAGATCTCTCTTTAACCAAGTCTCCATTTACCCAGACCAATCGAAGGAAAGCTGGTTATCTGCGTCAGTTCTAGAGGCGCCATAGCCTGAATTGCATAAACGTTTGAACAGGAAGAAGCCATTAGGCATAAGTTTGTCACGATCGTAATTATCTTTATAGCGGAGGCGATTAACTTGTTCCTCCGGGAGAACGGGCAGGAGGTGCTAAAGGTGATGGAGCCGCAGCTGAAGAGGAAGCTGTCCGCACTCTTCGCTGGCATTGTCAATCAGCTGTTGCGGCACGTGCCAGTCGAAGTGTATCTGCTACCTTGAACATATATCTTCCCCCCGCCTCTATTGTTACTGGCTACGTTCAACAAAAACAAGCAGGTCGAATTAGTACAATCCGAGGTTGTAAATACCATTACGACACACATAATGAATCACAACTCTGCTTTATGTCTGGGAGACAAATTAAATAGCGAGGCAGTATGGTTAGTTTCAGACTCTAGTTCTAGCGATAGCAGTGTAACGATTAGACACACCGATGAAAGAAAATATATATGTATATATTTGCAATCTATCCGCTCCCCACCTTCTGTCTTTCACCTGTGATCGCGCGAGAGCCGCTTGAGCAACGTGATAACAACCTCGATCTGCAGAGGCAAAATAAGTGCAGGTCTACTACGCTATAAAATCGCGAGATTCATTGCCTGATCAATTTCACGGCGCGAATATTTAGGTAAAGTGCTTGAAATGCCCACCTGCCTCGGTGCCATTTTGGTTCAACCTTGTGCAGGCTGAATTCGACCCTCAAAGTAAAAATCAAAATGTTACAGAAATAGTAAAGCTCAGAGACAGGCACAAGGCATGCTGAAGTTGAAGAAGAACTTAATCCGAAAGATTAAGTGCCTCAATTAATACCTAATCTTCAAGCTAATCGAGTCTACACTTACAAAAATTCAGAAAATTATGCAACTTTATGTACAAGTAGAGCAAGCCTTTGAAGAAAATGCAGAATTTTCTTTTTCGTGAAAAGTTGCACCTTTTTGTATCTATAAAACTGCGTAAAAATAATTATCAAATTAACGATTGGTGGTGGGGGTAACTCGAAACGTATGAATTTTTTTATAATTATTTTTACGCTCTTTTGTAGATATAAAACAAAGATGCAACTTTTGTTTAAACTTATTTTCGGTATCCCTCACCGTTCTCGAGATATTCCACGATGAAGAAAATTCTGTATTTTCTTCAAGGGCTGATTTCACTTATGGATGTTTTACTTCCATTCTTAAAACGATCCTAAAGAGTTCTTCATGAAGATACTTAATTATATTTGTAATTACCGTATAAATTAAACGAGGACACTAATGGCACAAAATCATAGCAACAGAATAATGTTTGTGATTTATTAACTTCACTAGAACCTCATCGAATAACAGCAACAGGTAACAATTCGTGTGGATACCGTCTCATAGCAAGCGTTGGTCGTTAGAAAATGTTCGAAGAGCGCGCGGTTTTATGTACTTAAAAGCAAGTTTGAATAAGTGTCTCTAGGGTCGTTTGCGTTAGACGACATTAACATTATCGCTTCGTGGCATTCACTTCATTCTACGATCCCATTCGCTTCGACCGCTCCAAGGTCTGTCGACCATCTTTCCGCCTCTTCCTCGAGTCGCTTCTAATTATTTTCTATCGATTTAACGCGTCTCAGGGGAACACCTTCGAGAACGGTATCTTCGAGAACAAACGGTTGGTGATTTCGGTGAGATGAGGGTCCCACATTTCCACCAGCTTTGGCAGCATTCCGCGGTACACTATTGGCCAATATTCGTTGACGAAGAGCATAGCTGCCTGGTCTGAAAATAAAAGATATCGAAAGTAGGTAATTATCTAGCAAGCCACGAATTAATGAGACTGTGCTATGGAGCTCCCCTTTCGTAACTCGAAGAAGTTGCGAATTTAATCGAAGACGTCACGAAAGATACACTTTATCCGCGATAAATGTATCTTGCCGCAGGTTCAGGACGTGTACTTTTCGGTGACGTTTCATTCAGCATTTTCAGCGAAAAGGAAACACAAACAATGTCTGATGGGTGTAAATTTATGCAAGATAGAATCGTCGTCTTATTTAACAACGACTTGATAACGAAAACAGGGGGATTAAAAATTGCCGGTAACGTGAGACTGAATGCAACAGTGATGTCTTAAGTAAGAAATCGCGTAATAACCCGACGGTATTACATTAGAAGAAATGAATGTTGTTACGAAGGCAAAAGTACAAGTGTAAGCGGCATATAACAGGTGAACGTACCAATTGCACTTTAATTAAGTACTGCAGAGTCTGTTTAGATGCCACTAGCTCGAGCCTTTATGCATTTAGTTGATATTGTGATATTATTGGATAATATTGTGTAACGACCGGATATCGAAGTGACGTCGTTCGGCTAACACAGTTGCATTATGTCATCCTACCTTTTACATTAAGGGGTTACATACAGCTATATCGATTTTTCCAATAAAGAATTCGCAGAAGCTACGCCCTTCAAAGGAAAGTCAATTCTATGGCCCCAGAATCGACGACCCTGCTTTGTTCAACAGCAGCTACACGGCGAACAGGACGAATTAACGTCACTATTTTTGTTGAAAATATTCTTTAAATTACAAGCTTTCAAGTGCACATTGCGATTTTTGATTAACAAAATTACTTGTAGGGTAAAAAAATATCATAAAAAATCCCCTCTTTTCACGATACTAGGTGTATGTAACCCCTTAACATACACAGTCCAACAAAATGAAACTTTTTTTCTGTTCCGCAATATCCACTGGGTGATTCTTGTAGAGTATATCGCCCTGAACACGAATCCGCAAACCGTTTGTCGCCATCACCCTCAGTTTTTGAGAAACTCGATTTTGAAAAAAAACTGTAAATTTTCAACTTTTAACATCTTTTGTGTCGAAATGATAATAGTTATTTGGTTGCTCGTTGCGTCAAATTATTCTATGAACCCTCCCGAATACAACGATATAAGTTATTATTGCATTATGAAGATTTTAATATGTTTAAACATCGATCAAATGGAAAATGACACCCGAAATGCACCCATTTTTGAAGATATCTTTCAATTTATTTCCAAAACTAAGGGTCTAGGAGAAAATCTGACAATTCCAGGCGATGCAACAGACATTTTACCTTCGGAAATCATCAACAAAAGTGGTAAGTCACGTTTTGTTTTCAATACAGAAGCGAAATAGTTTGGCAAAATATGCGGTGTCGACAGTGGTAGTCAACGGCGGCGCGCGATCTACTGCCGCTTAGCGTAACAAAATCGCTTAACGCGCCTGACTACCACTGTCGACACCGCATATTTTGCCAAACTATTTCGCTTCTGTATTGAAAACAAAACGTGACTTACCACTTTTGTTGATGATTTCCGAAGGAAAAATGTCTGCTGCATCGCGTGGAATGGTCAGATTTTCTTCTAGACCCTTAGTTCTGGAAATAAATTGAAAGATATCTTCTAAAATGGGTGCATTTCGGGCGTGATTTTCCATTTGATCGTTGTTTAAACATATTTAAATGATTATAATGCAATAATAACTTATATCGTTGTATTCGGGAGGGTTCATAGAATAATTTGACGCAACGAGCAACCGAATAACTATTACCGTTTCGACACAAAAGATGTTCAAAGTTAAAAATTTTCATTTTTTTTTTAAATCGATTTTCTCAAAAACTGAGGGTGATAGAGCCATTCTGCTTGCGGATTCGTGTTCAGGGCGAAAAACTATACAAGATTCGCCCAGCGTATATTGCCGACCAAAAATCGTGTTGGACAGTGTTATCAGTATTAGGAAAACAGTGAACGTCCAGCGATTGAAACTTTAAGCTCGATGGGGTTAATGAGTTCGTGATACTGATCTACTTACTCATCTGATCGTTTCCATTGAACAGATCACTGAACCAGATCTTCATGTGTCCAACTTCGGGTGTCACTATAAAGTGCTCGACCACCCATCTGTCATTGGCCACGTGCCCTGAAATGTCCCACGTGCACCTGACATCATCCAGGCTGACGTTGAAGGATCCTGTTCGGGCAAAAAGTGTTACCAAGTTGATTCAAAGAATGGAAACTTGTCTCGATTCGATCGAACGTTAATTACTGAGCATTCTGACTCATGCTGCAAATTGCAAGATGAGTCTGCTTCTATACGCGACAATTCTAAGCAGTGGCGGATTTAAGGAAAAAGACGGCAAATGTTCCGAGCGGCCCAAATTTATCGGACAAATTAAGAGGAAGTTTGCTAAAAACGGACTAAGTGTAATAGTCCAGGGGAAAAAAGTATAGTGTTTGGATAAAATTATAAGTTTTTTTTTAAGATGAGGTCCTGGGGTGGTCTTCTGAGGAGGGGCCCAGGCATTAAATCCGTCACTGATTCTAAGTATCTTTTCACGCGATGACGAAGTGAAGACCCCGCGCATCGAGGACGACGGTAAGAAAAGTTGGTAAATTTCACGTTGGAATGAAGTTTTAGCAAGCTCTTCTGCGCATTCTGCTTGCCGCAATGACTAGAATCGGTGTTCGAGTGGAATAAAATGGTATACCGGTTCCACCAATTTTGAAGTTGCCCACGGAGCCATCAGCGTTGTAGTTGCCTTCGATCAGGATCTTCGGCAAATCGAGATCGATGTCGAGTCGGAAGAAATCGTCAGATAGTTCCGGTTTCACGGACAAGAAACGAGCTTTGGCGATGCCGTACGTCCTGATGTCGGTGGCACTCATTTTCCCACGCATTGAGCCACTGTTGTATTCGGCAGAATGATGGTCGACATAGTAAGGATCTAGAGGTGGCATGTCGAATTCGGGGAGTCCTGTTGGTAGAATGTAGAAGAGTTAATCCTTCCTTTACAGTGAATTCAGTGACTACATTGATGATAGATTAGGTGATTGAAAAAAGAGAGGTACAAGGTACAATAATTTACCTTGCACAAACGTAGGCCATGCTTCTTGAATAGCGAGCCTCAAGCAGGACGCAAAGTCATCAGAGTCCTTCTTGCAGGTATTCACGGTTGGAGCTGCAAGCAAACGGCAACATAGATATATGCAACGGTGCGAGAACTTCCATTATTCCATTATGGGCAAGGAAAAGGGAAACACCCAGTGAACGGTCGTTTGCAGATTTCGCTAAAATTCAAGTTACCTCCGCAGTGGAACGTCCCACGCTAACTTTCTAGCTCGCTAGTCCCCCAGAACCAATAAACACAGACTTTTACTTCTTCCAGCAGGAGGGAAACCACTATCCCTCTATCAACCATTACGAAACGACAATTTCGTACACAATTCGATCGGTAATATTCACGCCCTAATTAAGATAAGAAAGCTTCGATCAACGAACCTTTTCGTCCATAACTCTACAAAAACGGCAGTCAGGTCCCTAACTTCAACCTACTTGCTCCATAACACGAACAAATTCATTCATGAGCAATCACATTCAGATTTCTCCGTCCGACACAGAAAATTCAAATGCACGAAATCCCGAATCCCCATCGTTTCAACCCTCCAATTGGAATCTGCCCGGTACCACCCCCGATCGAAAAACCAGCGATATTCAAAAGGCTCTGACACGCTGGTGGGTCAAAGGACAAGGGTGCTGCCGCCGAACTTACGAAGCTGATAGTCCCCGGCGACGAGGGCGACGCTCAGTGCAGCACAGATCACGGTGACGGCGCGGAACGACATCTTGCTCGGTTAAAAATCTTCCCAGCTAGCCTCTCCAATTATAAGAGGTCGGTTTATATAGTTTCCAGCTCCAAGGACTCTGGCAAAGCTACGTTGCAAAATTGCATGTCATTAAAGCGCGCCAACACGTGAGAGGCGAGAAGCGGCTGCACGCCGCGCCGCCGTCGCTGCTGCACCAGGTGTTGCCCTCCTCGCGGGGCCTAGAACTCGGCCACCAGCGAATTCCGGGGAATGCGTTGCGCGAGCTCTTCTTTTGTTAGCCTCTACCTACCCATTCGATCTCGGCTCTCAGCTTTTCTGTCACTGCATCGGCATCCCAGGCACGGCCGCCGCGCTCCGCCGTCATTTTCGCTCCCTCGTCCGCTCCTCCGTGTATCCGCAGAACCGCTATCGGAATAATTTCCACGCTTGTTTACCTTCTACCGCTTCTGCGGCATTATTTTTCCGCGGACCATTTATCTCGCTCGACCCGCGCCCGCTAATTTAGCGGAGGGCGACGCGCGTCCACAAAGCCGATGGCAGGTGAAATGCTGCAAAGGGGTATGTATTTTGAGAATATGGCACGGCGAGTGCGTTTCGAATGGTGTTTGTAATGACGCAGGCGTCGCGGATGTTGGAGTAGACGAGGTGCCAAATTTCTATGATTACTGTTTCGTTGCACAGCGCGTTTAATAATGTACTATACCCTGGCTCTTAATCGCGTGGCTGGCGTCTAAGTGTATGTATAGTCATGTGCGATACGCGAAATTACACCGCGATATTTGAGTCAAGCAAGGGATAATCGGCGGCAATTAGCGTGGAGTGACTCATAGATTTGATATTATGTTTCAAGGTGGTAATTAGGAAACATTGCTTTGTTCTCGTTGGATCTAGAAAAACAGCAAATTGACGGGTTTTGTGTTTTGCACACAGACACTGCCGATCGTCAGGGGAAAAGCCGCGACGGAACTCTGCTGGAATTTAAGAAAGCTTAAGTAAAATTCAGTTAGTAGTTTCTCGATTTCCTTTCAGCTTCGACCATTTAAGCAACCGTGGCACCAAAATGACCATCTCAGTTGCGTACAAGGAAATCCCCGGGGCACAGTGAAGGTAAATGATTAATTACCGATTAAGATGAAAAACCGTCGCAAAACACGCCTCCTGGACTCCCGAGCCTTGGCATCCGTGACCTTGTGACCTTGCTACGTATCTGCGACGACACGTTAGCGTTGAAAACGATACTGTAAACAGATGACGAGCCGCCCCTACGAATCTCGTACGGTACCGTATACGCGGCTTTATGTAACTGGGATTACAAGCCGTCCAAGTGGACGCCCTTGGATCACATCGCGTCGATATGAGAAACTAGTTTTCATCAAGACGCGCACGGCTGACAAAGTAAAACGTACAACGAAACTGTACTACATACATGCCTGATCAGGCTGACTCTCACTCCGTTTTGTCCGATCGACACAGTTAGTCGCACAAAGGGACTTCGGCTGCGGACGGTTACCGCTGCGAGCGTTGATGAAACCAGTAGATGCCCCGTCGGGGTACATACCTTAACACCTATTCTTCTCTCCTCTTTCCCTTCTTATGGATTCAACTGGAAGGTGCTTGGACGTTCGATGCAGCAAGATACACCTGTGACTGGCTGTTACCGATCGACGAACATAAATTAGGGAAAATGGGCTTGGCGCGTGGGGTATACGGAATGTTGTATATTAAGAGAAAATAATTGTGGAGAGATCTGTATTATAACAGTTTTTATTTAACGTTACAGAAAATTGTAGTGAATTATACAAAATTGTGCAGAAAATTGTACAGAAAATTGTAGTTAATTATTTGTCGTTTAATTATTTGTAGTTAATTATTTGTCGTTCTGTTCGTATAACGATGGAGGAAAAAATGGATTGCAGCCATACTGTGCATGATCAATATCCCAGCTCAGCCCCGTTCTCTGTCCGACTTTCCGCGTTTTGAAGAACATGTAGCTTGCATCTCGTGCTCGTTCAGAAGACAAGTATGTAGGTCTGCTCGCCAGTATTTGCAGGCTGCTTACGCGGTCCACCGCTCACTGGCATGGTGATTGTTGCTATCATGGAAACTAATGCGCACAAATGACACAGCTTCGAAACCCCCGGGTTCGGTTGCATGCACGCTTGCATAGCGATTTGTAAACACTTCGGTGCCTTGCATTTTGGTGGGGGGCGAAGTGCAACGACTGCAGCAAGTGGTTTCAGTCGCAGCACGTTTTATGTATAAATTAAGCTTCTTATTTCGAAGCATGGCAGATATTTTTATTCCAGCTCCTAAGGAACGTTAAACAAATAAGAGATTCTTAAATCGCCAAATGGAATTTGCAGAGTTTTTAAAAGTTATCGGTTGGATAGTGAACGCTCGATAATTCTAAAGAGCTTTGAGTTAATTGTTATTGCAACACAAGTTTAATTAGTTGTTACGCAGACAAGAGTATCGGTCATGGGCATCCGCAGGGGGGCGGGGGCAAAAGGGGCAGTTGCCCCCCCCCCCCTCTGGCTTTTGAGAAAAAAATCACTTATTTTTCAAAACTGATCTTTATTAAGTTTATACTAAAAAAGGGTATATTTTTAAATGTCGGTTTTAATGTTTTAATTAAATTGGCACTATAAAATGGGTTAAAAAAACAAGGGGGGTATATTTTTCTTTACGATCATCTCAAAGTTGTCCCGCCCCCTGGAAAAAAGTCTCCGGACGTCCCTGGTATCGGTATGAATTTATTTCGAAAGTTTTCAAACTTTTTAAAAAATTTACATTTATCGACACCGCTCCGTCGGTAAGAAAGTCTCGGTTGTATCCTTTTGCGTAACGCCATCTACGTAGTACGTTTTAGCACACGTAAACCGGGACCGCCATTGATTAAACCTGTCAGAGAATCAGCTGATCGGTTATTCACGTACGTGGAATCAGCTGTGAGCAATCATGGACGCGCTGACCGAGGAAGATTTCGTGATACCTCCAGTTAAATACGAATGTAAGTAACCGCATCGCATTATACACATTTAGGCGCGTTAAATTCGAGAAAGGAAGGCTTGAACCTCGCGAGAACGTTGTAGCCGGCAGCCGGCGTGCTATTGTACCGGCATCCATTTTGCTACACGTGCGAACAACGCTACCGCAATTTCAATCACTATTTTCACTTGCAATCTTGCAGCATACACGATATTAACAGAGTATAAATGTTTCTTTTCTCAGATCTGGACCACACCGCGGATATACAGTGAGTATCAAGTTCGTAAATCGTTTGCAACAAGGACCGGTACGTTTTGGAGGTTACCCTCTCGGATAACCTATAAACTGAAGGTCGACGAATCGTCGAACTTAATAGGGATGGAGGAAATACGTATCGACGAATCGTCGTGAGACTACTTGTGCTTGAAATCTGTGTTTTTAATGATAATCGTGCGTCGCAGGTTGCACGCATGGGGCGATACCATGGAGGAAGCTTTCGAGCAATGCGGGGTGGCCATGTTTGGGTACACGACCGATTTAGAGCGGGTTCAAATGACACAGGTACACTACGTGGAGGCAGAGGGTCACGACATGGAAAGCCTTCTTTTCCATTTCCTCGACGAGTTGTTGTTCATGTTTTGCGCTGAGCCGTTCCTCGTCGCAAAGGTATCTTCCATTTCACGAACGTCGAGCGACTACGCGTCGAATCAACGTGCTTAACGTTTCCCTGCATAACACGCTTCTCGCCCCCAAACATTCTATGCATTTCACTCTGCTGCTCGGCTAAGTTTCGAAATAAAGTATATACGCTTTTTCCCCTGCAATCCGCCGTCTATGGTGACGATCGAACGTCGTAAAAAAATGGTGACGCTTTGTGTTGCCAGAAAGTGAAGATCACTAATTTCGACCTGGAGAACTTCAGGATCACCGCGATGGCATTAGGGGAGGAATTCACGATAGGCAAGCATACGCAGAACGCCGAGGTGAAGGCTATCACGTACTCGGCGATGCAGATACTCGATCAGCCGCAAGTCGAGCGTCCCGAGATTTTTGTGATCGTAGACATATAGAGCACGTAGGGCCCCGGTGTCGGCGTTCCGTTTGATTTCTTGGCGCGCCTTTAGACGTTGCCTCAGGGCTATTGCTTTTAAACAGAAAAGTGGGGATGGCCACATGGGATAGAGGGGCAAGGGAGGGAGGGCACACTCCCTTACGTCCTACATAGGGTACGATCCTTTTGTAGTTGCGTAGGGTTCAAATAAATACGTTACGAAGAAAACACCGGGCTCCCTTCTTGACGACGTATCTCAGGTACGTGACCATGGAACGTGGAACCCTGCGTCACGCGGGCCGCCAACGGACAATTATGCTACGATACGCGTGACTCATGTAAATACTTTGATTCTTTATTCCAATTGTTAAATACACACATATATATATATATATATATATATAATTGAGGAATTTTTAAATATCATCGAGGATCGTTATGGCAGTGCCGTACTTGAACTTTTAAGTATTAAAAGTATACGGAACATATATATTCTACATCCGCACATTTGTATATTTTTGTAAATGTATAATAAACGTGTGTTTTCTATGCGTTCCCGCTAATGAAAATATTTATTCGCCCGGTTACAGGGTAGCCGTGTTGAATGTGTTATTAGGATGGATTTTTTATTTGGATAATTAGATGAGAATTTATTTGGAGCAGAAACGGTGGAATGTGTTGGAAAGGTTGATGCGTGGCGGGAACGAAAGCGTAGACCTACTTTCGCACGTGCGAAGTGTACGGCCCTGCGCACAACACCCCTCCATCGTGAAGGAAGCGACGACCGCCCGCTTAGTTTCGGGCAAGAAACGGCAGGCATCGGGATCCTCCCAATCATCGGAAGTGCGCGTGTTCGATGGACTGTAATCAAAAAGTTTCAAGACTACATAATTCGCGAGTGGACTCCTGTTGTCTGTTTCCCTTTCGCCCCCTTTCCTACGCGATAAGGCCCACGGTTAAAGGGACTCACTGCCAACATCAAGCGTGGACGTCGGTCCTGAAACCGCACACCCCTCTGACCATGGCGGACTGACACGGTAATAATCTGTAAGGGAAATCTATAAAATCATATCGGGATGTCAGAGACGAATAACTGACCCACCGAAACATAAACGTGTTCCGTGAAAGTCGCGGCATAGGGATTTTTCACCTACACGCTCCGGGGAGCTTGCGTGGCAGTTTCGTGGAAAACGAAAGAGACAGTTTTGGCGCGTGTGCCCGTTACAGTCGTGCAATCGTTCAGCTACTCATGGATCTGTCGTCTCTGCAGTCCGTTTATCCGTTAAACGACCGTGACACGCGATCCCGTGCGGATACGACGTCGAGTGGTAACCGAGGAACATCTAACCCTAACGTGTACAGGCGATCGTGGCCGTGATATCGTGAGAGGCATCGTTGGCTTTGTAGGTCAGGAAAATGATCGGAATCGTGGCTGAATAGCGGACCGGCCGGAGAAAGATCGAGAGGTGACACGGGTCTAGGAACATTTCGGATATCGGCGATATAGCTGGCGGCGCGGTGGTTACGGAGAAAAGCGAAGTGACGGTTTTGGCGCGCGTAATCGACTCCTGTGTGCGACCGGCAGATGGCCGGTGCGCCGGTACGTTATAGGCGCGCGTCCACGAACGCACCGACACATGACAGCCGCCTAAGCACGCACCACCACAGTGTAAGGGTTTACGTTGAGGAACAGGCCGGCGCAACGGTGGTAGAGAAGGAAGGCCACTACCACACGGTGACACGCACGCTGCTCGCTGCGGCGAGCGCAGTAGAGCGCACGGACACGCGGCTCGGTGTGTTACTACTACCGGTACAGGCGGGTCTATCTGCCTCGTAGCCCGAGCCAGTTGCCAGCGCGCCAGCCGGAGCCCCGTCCATCCATCGAATCGCCCAGCTCACGAGCCGGCCTCGTGTGCGCGCGCGACACCCCGACCGAAAAGGTTTCGTTTTCCTCGCCGGTGACACGGCCGATCATGCCGAGGCGGGGCTTATCGTGAACTTTAGAACCTCTACATTCCTCGGGACCTGAAAACGCGGCGATCACCTCCAACGGCTTCCCGGCCCTTGCACGCGCGATTATTTCGGAGCCCCCAGTCTGCTGCCTTGGCTGTCGTTCCTATTTGCCGAGATCGGCCCCGCAGAAAATGGACACCGCACCAGTGCGGTCGAAACACTGAGAGGCGAAACAGATACATAGGAAAAGAGGCTCGAGAGGGAAAGGGACGGATAGAGAGAGAAAGAGAGGAATAAAGGCCACGCAACGCTTTGCTACTGCTACGGTTACGGCGACGACCTACGGAGACGAGGACGACGGCAACGGGGCTCACAGACGAGTCTGGGAAGGAAGGACGGAGAGAAGGAAAAATAAAAACGCGCGCGAGCGCCAGGTCATAATCGTATGTAACGAAGTGCGTGCACGATACATAGCCAGAGGGGGAGAAGCGATAGAAGAAACATTTCGTGGCACCGTTCGCCTCGGGAGGCCGGGTTAACTCTCGTCGTCCCGGGCACGTTTGCCTTGTCCTGTCATCGACAGGCCTCGGTGCGATTCGCGTCTAGAGGCGTCGAAATCGCGGCAACGGCCACCACGACCACGACGGCGACGTATTTGCCATCGAGGAGGCAAGGATATGCCTCGCTCGTCGGTGCTGTGACACGCGCCGCGCCGTGTGCTGCTGGCTGAACCTCCCGGAAGAGAGCGTGGGCCTCCGTCTCAAAATACTGTGGTGCGGTGTTTCCACCGCACGCTCGAGAGCCAAGTAAGTGGAATAAACACGCGGCAAACGTTTCTTTTTTTCTCTCGCATCGTTCCTTCCCGAATAATAGAATCTTGCCGCCTCGACAAATAACCCCCCGCCAGTGTCGTTTCGAAACACGCACACGTACAGGACACATGTGGCTACATGAGGCTACATGATTTTTCGTAACTAGTTTCGTCACTGGGCTTCCGACGTGTGTGCGTGCGCCCGCGCGCGCGCGTGTATGCCACCCGAACGACTCGGTGTTCCTTCCTCGCAGTCGGTTGGAAAAGATATGCTTACTGGAGCGCATTAGACAAAAAAAGAAACGATGAGAGACCGTTATTTCGAGCGCAACCGATTCGATGCGTCGAAAGTCGTTGGCCCATCCTCTCTCGATCAATCGCGAAAGCGTGCAACGATTCTAGGTTTCCTCATGAGCGTGCCGGCAGCACGCCTAACTAGGGATACTCTAGTCCCGGCTTGGCTCTTTAAACGGGCGCTGCGTATCGCGTGCGAATCCTACGCTTCGTCTCTGTGTGCGTGGCTGCGGAACTGGTAGGTACGCTTGTGTCGGTGCGCTCTCGCATAACCGCGCTCCCTCGTTTGTTCGCCCGCTCGCTCGCTCGCTCGCTCTCGTATGCATGGCCGCTCCGGCTGCGTACCGTGCGGATTTCACCAGTACGCATCGCCCATTACCTTCCCGGTCGCTGTTTCATCGCGGACGAACGTTAATGGGCGATACATCCAGCAACAGACACGCACCGAAAAGAGGCAGCCCAAGATGAGCATGCGATCGACGCTAACAGCTGATCGCTGCACCGTACGCATGGTGCCGGAGGCAGGGCGCTGATCTAACGCCGCGTTTCTCTCACTTCACCATGATAAGAGGGAAAAGGGGACGATCCGAATCTCTGTTGTCGATAGACCTCGCGACCTGTGCAGTTTCCACGGAGCGGAAGAGCTGAAAAAAAAGGAGGACAGCCAGGCTCGTCGCTAACATCTGGGGCCTGAAGCCTCGTGCACATGAGGCGTTCTCCGTTTACTCGTACGAAAACCCATGGAAACTGCTGCACCGTGTTTCCTGTCCCCTGTGGGCCACGTTTTTTTTTAATCTCGCGCGGCGTTCTATGAATCTACAGAGATGCCTTGCATAAAAAACAAAAAAGTCGAGATTTCGTTTTTCTCGTGCTGCTTACTTTAAAGGACGCACGGCGTTATGTCAGCGAACGGTTCGCCTATAATTTGCTCGCTTTTAAAGAGCCGGCCACGGTTCTACCAATCGATGCCGCCACGCTAGTTTTTCGTCCAATGCCGTCGACGGGAGTTACACTAGACCGGGTTTTATCTTCGAGATAACATCCTACCAATCAATGCCTCCGCAGCGTGCATTGCTCCCAACCTTCGAATGCGCTTTACCAGTGCTATTGGCCTCTCGCGAGACCCGTCGTGGAACACGCCGGCTGGTGTGTACCCGGCCAAACACGCGAAAACGAGACAACCACGCAGTCCGACCGGGAGAGAAGTTCGCTTCTAAAACTGCTTGCGACGCAAGGCTGCCGTAACACGACGATCCTACTGGCGTGCCTCTTTAAACCACACCCGGAACGCTGCCTCGTGTTCACGAGACGCTTGCTCTTTTTTTCGAAAATTCTCGTACCGCCGCACCGTGGGTCCGTTCTCAGGCGCGTAACGAGACTTTTGAAAACGGGGCCCTTAGGATCGTGCATATATATTTTTCTGCTCCCTTTTCTTTTTCTCGCGGCCACATTGCTTCCGTTCTAGGGCTTTCGAAACAAGAACCTGGCATCGTATTATGAAATTCCGAATGGGAAACGGAAATAGCGTCTGAAGCACCTGGTTAATTATGACGAGAGTAGCGAGATTATGATTGATCTTGGAATATATGTGACTGAAATAATTACTGAAACTTTGAAATTTTGTAAGCTTTCGGTTCGAGTAAATTCTCAGTTTTCTGTGTAACTTAACTTGATCACGTGTGTTCGCCATCTGTTAATTATTCGGATAATCTCTAGTAGATTTCTTTAACAATAGCGCAAAAATCTATAATTTTTTTTAAAAGATTATACGTGAAAAAGAGCGCTGTTAAAATATATACTTTTCATTACTTTCCGGTTTATTTAATTCGTTTTTAACGTTAACAGCTGTGATACAGTTGCGTCGAGGTGCGTTGTAAAAATTGACCCGCAATTTTAACCAGATGTTCGTTTCTTGCGGAATTGTCACCTTGCCGCTTGCCCGACCACTTCCGCTCCATTATTCCACCGAATGATTAATTTTGTATACGGTAATATTACCAGCGTTCCATTTCTTTTTCTTTTTATTACTCCCGTGCGTTCATGCGATATTATTCCCTCTTCAAAATATTACCCGCCATTTACTTGTGTAAAGCACGGCAAATTTGAATTTCGTCATAAATGAAAATGGCGGAAAACTGTTACACAATATAGAAATTAACGTGTCATTCAAAAATTCAAATCGTACAAGTTTCAACGGCAACGTAATAGTAGTAGTAATTCGCGAATGCAACATTCCCACTGGTTCCCCTCCTTTTTTTTTATCTTATTAATATCAGAATATTGTCATTTCCTCCGTGACGAACGCGAGGCTCTTCGGAATACGAGTTCTATTATTAGTATCCACCGATGTTTGATTCGCGAAGAAAAAGGTCCTTCCCTACGCTCCCCGTTCCTTTTGATATGCATCGAAAAAGTCGCTCCACCGTAAGTGATATCGCGACCGAATGAAATTTGCTGGCGAGCGCGTAGCGTCGTGAAAAAAGGCGAGAAAGGAGGGACGAAAATCGATAGAAATTTCATTCGAATGTACTCGCCGCCTTGCCGTTATTTTTCGTGTATAAATGGCACTTTTCGTGAAACATATTGTCGACAAGGTTAACAAGGTACCGATATCTCGTTAAACGTTGCATTTTAACCTCGCCGAGCGATTCCTCTGCTCTCCTTCGAAATTTCGTTGTGTAAATAATACGTGGCGACATGACTGAGATAACAAACAATTGTTTCCAACGAATGGAATCAAATGAAAACTACGTGTCCGCCGGAACACGCCGCACACTCGTATTAACCTTCATGGGCGATACTGGAGTGTATGGCACGTTTTCTCTACGAACTTCGATCTTTTTAAGGAACACAGGAAGAGTTTTTTTACTGTAATTTCCACCGATATACTATCATTTAATCGCGCGAATATACACCTGAAATAGGAAGAAAATAAACATTCGATATATTCGATCATTTATTTGCATAAGGAATTGGTCGTGTATACATATTTTTGGAGAAATATATCGTTTATTTTACCCTGAATAAAACCTTTACTCTTGTGTTGTACATGTTTTGTGAACATATTTCTGGAATAGATATTTCATATACCAGTCATCACTGTTTCATTATCTTTGTTTTTACAATAATACTCTTTATATTGATTGCACATAATTTAATATCCATACATGCTTGCAATGTATGCAGATAGTTATATGCAGCACCAATGGCTCTTAATCATTTTCTCTTTTAATTAACTGCTTTTGTAATTGAAGTACAAGTGGGAATAAACAATCGTGTACTTGGTAATAGAATAGAATTTTCTTTGTAACTGCACAATATGAACGTAAACATTTTGTAGAAGGAACTTATGTATGCAAAAGATATAAGGAAGACTTTAACACATTGTAGCACAACTATCATGTAACTTTTCTTTTAGTCACTTGTATCACTTAAAATACTTTACATGACATTTAGGAAATGTTGTTAGAAAACACAGATTGATACTTTTTGGATGTTGATCTTATCGCTGTGGATTATATTGAATTTTACATCATAAGCTTGCACCTTCATAATTCAGCTAGCTTATGTATATGAACATAACTGTTCTAGATAATAATAAATTACAAAAATGCCTCGAGTAAGGAGACAAGTGGTCTTGGAAGATCCTGCCAGGCCTGTTACACCAGACATGGCAGAGACCAAATTATGTATGTATCGTGTGCGAACAGCTTTATAATATACCTTTTAATCTGCGTGTACGCTCAGGCACATAAATATTACTTTCAGTAAAGACAGAATTTTTGGACGACGGCTCTTTGGACGAAGTGCAAGCACAAAAGGTAGCTGAAGAAACGCCGAGTCCTCATCTCCAAGACCATCAATATGGACAAACGCCTTGTTATCAAGTGACAAGGAAACCCACACAACCACCGCCGCGGACTGAAGTAAGCATGTTGTTTCGTTGAAAGCTTTAGTCGCATCATAATAAATAAATTAACAATCCCTTGGCGTGTCATTGCAGCAGATATCAGTTCAGGCGGTGAAAAGAAGACTGAATTTGGAAATGGGAACAACCGGTCCCAGCCAATCTACCTTTAAGGCTCCTAGAGGTAAACGCAGGAGATCTGGATCGAGTTCGATAAGTGGCCACACGCCTACCAAAAGTACGTCTCATTAATTCCATCGGTTCCCTGTGGAATTATTCTATTTCTTACTTCGCAGGAGAACAATTTTCATCCTCGTTTCAGGTAAAACGGTAGAGAGAACGCGGTACGACACATCACTGAGCTTACTAACGAAAAAGTTCATACATTTAGTCGAGAGCAGTCAAGACGGCGTTGTAGATTTAAATGTAGCGTCCGAAAAGTTGGAAGTACAGAAGCGTCGTATATACGACATTACAAATGTGTTGGAGGGCATAGGTATTTTGGAGAAGAAAAGTAAAAACAATATACAATGGAAGTAAGTTTGTTCGCCCGCTGCATCGTGTCGGGTCATCAACAGCAATCCCCCGCGGTTATAGAATTTAATCACAATTATCGCCTGTCGCAGGGGCGGTCAGTTACCAAACGACAGGAACGACATCGCTGATCTCAGAAGAGAAGTGGCAGACTTAGAAGCTAAGGAGAACACGCTGGATCGGTTGATTCATGGCGCGGATAAGAACCTTAGGGAGCTCTGCGCAGATAGACAATACGCTTATGTAACGTATCATGATTTACGTTCTGTCCCAATGTACAAAGACCAGGCTATAATGGCAGTGAAAGCACCGCCAGAAGCCACACTTCATGTTCCGCAACCTATCAATAATCTTGGCCAACAAAAGGTAACTATCGATTGACGTGCAACGGCTAGTTTCGCATCGAAAGCAGGGCTTCTATTGTTGCGATGCCCGGTTCACGATAATCTGTGTCTGTGTGCGATTGCAGCTTCAAATGCACATGAGGTCGTCTCATGGGGAAATAGAGGTGTTCCTCTGTCCCGATGATCCTGCAGTCAAAACGTCTCCCAATCCGGGGTACACGACGACGCAACCTGTGCCTTCGTCAAAAGGATCCGACATGCCCTGCCTGCCCCCCGAACTGCTGGCCAATGGAGGGAGCGGGGTTCGGGTCGAACCAGTACCTTCTGTCGAGAGTTCGTTGAATACTCGTCTGTGCACTCCAGTTATATCCGCGGTTACCAGTTTAGCAGGCATGAGGGACGCGCTTTTGTGCGAGTCCGACGATTACGGACCAATGGGTGGTGGGAAATTCCAGCTCCAAACGGAAGATCAAATTAGTACTCCAGGTAGGATCGCGTATATCTTTTAAATTAGGTTTCATCAAAATTCACGGCTTTCGTTATGCTTCCTCTGTTTTAATTAAAACAGCGAGTGCTTCTGGACGAAGTACAGCTTGATAGTTGAAGGAAAAGTTACTGCATCTATATATGATATTCATTTTAATGTTTCGTTTCGAACCAGTAACGTTTTTATTTATTTATTTTCTTTTATTTTATACAATTTCGTATGCGCTGCTATGTATGCTGTTTTTCTTTGCATGTACGGCTTGTTATATATTGTTATATTTTATTGCTAATCCTGGGCATAAGATGCTATCAGTTGCAATAAGGTGAATACATCTTCCTTGAACGCTGATGAATGTAAAAATGGAAGTAAAAAAGGGAATATTTAATATTTGTTTTTATATAATTGTATGTTTCGGTTAATTGGTTATTATAATTGCTTGTTGTTTTCACCTTTTTGTATTTTAATTTACTTTTCTATTTGTTTGTAATGAATTCGTGCTTTAACAATGCTTAAAATATCTCTCTTCCTTTTGCAACACTTGCGATGCGACGAATTTCACCCATGCTTCATTATATGCACTCTTTTTTTCGCCTGTAATTATTACAACTCCCTCTGTTCACACTGCTGTATCTTTATATTCTTTTTCCTTTTCTTTGTTTTTTTAATAAATGCTTTTTACACTGCACTCAGTCTCTGTACTTCCGAGGTATTTTCAACCAGAAAGGTACGCTCCTTTCTTGCATAAACAAATGAAAGCTGCGATGGCATGTTGGATTCGCAAGTCGCTGGACGCGAATCCTTCGTGAGCTTGAAAGGGGCGTATTGTGCGCATGCCAAGAATGAATTCCGTCACTTCTCATTGGGAAATGATCTCTCCGAGGGAAGACTAGCAAGAGTTAGTGGCACTTGTCTTTCGAACTTCATTAACTCAAGCTACCTTCCTTTCATTGCCCTTTGCCATTTCGACAATGCAGGATAGCCGTACCCTGATGGAGCTCTGGCTGTGACTTGTGTGTTAAAGAAATTTAAATCACATCACAGGCAGAGTTCCTGTTAGGTAACGGTTTCAAACAACAAAGCTTGTATCGCGCGAAGGTACGTTCCATGGACAAAATAATTATTGGCTTGTTTATATTTTGTTGCATATACGATATATATATATATTCCTTCATACTCATGTGGCTCGCTATGTAAAAGCCTGCTCCAGTTTTGCTTCTTATAGTTAATAACTTCGACATTTGCGTCACACACACATCAGTCTCGTGGGGAACTAATTATCATATTATCGGGAATCTGATTTCGGTATTTCACACTTGCTTTTAACACCACTAAGTTCTCACTGCGAATTACATATCTCTAATAATGTACACAATTTTTTGTGGGTGAACTCTAATGACTACCGTAACAACACTGATCGTTTAAAAGATTCAAGCGTTTAATATCGCACTGCTCTTTTGCAATAATAGCCGTTCGTATAAGGAACTTCGAGTCACGTGTATTTCGTGTGTTCATTATTTTCCTGTAGCATAGAATAATACACACATACATACGCTAAAAGAAAGTAAATGGAATCGAAGCGAAGGTGTTCAACGACACTGGACAAGCCCACCATTTTCTCTCTCTTCTGTTACAGATCTAAGTATCCTCGAGTTTGGGGAACACCTGCTGTCCTTGGAACCACCTCTTTCCGAAAATGACTATTCGTTCTCGTTAGGCACGGAGGAAGGGCTTTCGGATCTCTTTGATTTCAAATTCTAGAAATACGATCACGTGTGTTATCATGATCGCCATGGTCACAGCACCTTTGTCTTTTTGGACTATTTACTCTGAGTTCGCCTCCCTAGTGTTCGAACGGATACAGAGAATGAATTTGTTAACTCGATTAACGAACGCGCTTTCGTGCCGTAACTGGCAGCAGTTCTTTCGTTTCACGCGTCGTCAACCCGTCTGAAACGATGTACATGCATTCTGTATAATAGTTGCCGTTTTTGGTCTGTTGTTCGTTTAGAATAGCAGCGCTCGCACTGACGTCGTGCGAGCGGGATATAATTTAATTGAATTTACATATTTTTTCCCTCCCCCCCCCCTTTTTTTTGGTAATGTACAATCAAGTCTGTAACGAGGAAATCGGTATGACGCGGGCTTAGCGATGATTTTGCTTGTTACATCTATTCGAGAACGCGCGAATGTAAATACGGGGTTTATAGATAGGATCTTTACGATTCGCGTACGTCAACGTTGAAACGATACCGAATAGTATTTTGCCGAGGAATATGTTTTGAAGTCGCTATTCGTTCGGAAGATGTTTCAAAAGTTTCAGCACCACAGTATCATGTCGATCGCTTTCGAAATCGAACCTCGCGCGGGATAAAGATTACGGGGATGGGGTAAAAGAGAAGAATAAATACGTGTACCGCGAAGCAGAACGGGGAGGGGGGGGTAGGGGGGAAACATATCACACGAAACTGTTAACGCGGTACTCGAGGTATTCCCGGCTTGATACGGTCGTAACCGATTAAGTTTCTGGAATGTGTTTAAAGCGAAGCTGCCTGGCGAGGCGTGAGCCATTTTATTTCTGTGCAATCTGTAATAAAATATTGTAAATGAAGTAAGAGTAAACGAGGGAGTGATGTGGGGGGCGGGGGGGGGGTGGGGGTGGGGTGGAGGAGACACGGGGAGAGAGAAAGAGGAAGAGAAAGAGAGACTGGAACACGCGTCGAACAATAAACTACGGATATTTTCTGCGGTTATTGAATTGTAAAATTAATGGAACCGGTAGCGCGCGTTAAAGAATCATTCATAAAAAGAAGTCCCTCCTAGTGTAATGTTTCTATATCGACGTGATAATTAAAGAAGAAAAAACGAGAAGAAAAAGAAAAAAAGAGAGACGCCCTCGTTCCGGGCGGTCGCCTTCTCTTATCGCTGGGACTGAATCGTTTGTTTCATATATTATTATTCTTCTTTCTTTCTTTTTTTTTTCTAAATCGTGTTTGAACCGGAGAGACCGCCGTCCGGAAGGATGGACCATGAGAATTTATAGGAACGGTCGATGCATAGTAGCTTGTCGATGAAATCGTTTGTAAAGAGGAAATAATAATAATAATGATAACGGCAGGAAGGCATAGTTTTTATTCTATATACTTTTGTAATTGGTCGAGTTTTCCGATAGCGAGTATATATCGTGCGCGGCTCGATGCGCGAACCTGTAATTAAAGAAGGTAAATCTCTCTTGACGCGGGTGGGGGAGTAATTTATTTCAGCGAGAATCGCTGTCGCCCTTTGTAACACTGATTCCATATGTGTAATATCGGTCTGGCTAGAAACGTCGCATCGGTGAAAGCTTCTTCGGCGATGTTTGCTAACGTACGGAGACGAGCTCGAGCGTAAATGAAGATGGAGAAGAGGGACAGGAGATCTTAGGCTGTATCGTCGCATTGTACACGCATATTTAATTCGAATCGTAACGATAAACGTCTAAGATTCATTCTTCAGGATACAGTATTATTCTGGACCTGATCTAAGGGCTTTTACAAAGAGAACGTTGCGCCAGTGCAGCCTGATTTCTGCCGCGCGAGAACCGATAATGCTGGGAGGGGTGAAAGTGATTTGCGTCTTGGGTCGAGCAAGACGGAGAATATTAAATATCGTTCGATGTTCCTTGAAGAATACAAGGCTGCACTGGAGGGACGATGTCTCAGCTGGAAGTCTCTTAAAGGATGTACCCTAACGTACAACTTTAGTGTACGTCCAAAGCCATAGTGCCTACACAATAATTGATCACAACCCTTCTGCAACTGTAAATAATACAAATATATATATACATATATATATATGTATACAAATAAGGACGTGACGACCCCGATGGAAAAAAAAAGAGAAGAGAAACGATAGAGGAACGGAGATGCTGCGGACACCTCATTACACCGGTTATCACAGGAGAAACAAAAGAGAAGAGATATCAATTAGTTAGTTTTTAATGATTATTAATATTATTATTGAAGCATTACACGAGAGAATGTTAGTTTATAAATTCACTTATTATATACGTAATAAGTACCGTACGTTTTATAGTCAAACGAATGTTGTGCGGAATAACGTGTGTACAGAGATGTGGAATTACTTAAGTTGCACGTGTACAAAGAGAACTAGGGGAAATTTTCATTTTTAAACGAATAATATACAGCGACGTAGACGAGATCGACCAATGTAGAAAATTCTTTTCCGTCGATCGTACGTTTGTATCCACGATATGTATATTTATTTAAGCAAATACTATTTACTCTATATCGAAGAAAAGGGGCAAAAAAAAATACAGTTCGTCGACGCTTGTTCTTTTCGAGAGGCGCCAGCGTTTCGGTCGGTTTTTCCTCGTAACGGATCTCAGCGTGGCTCGTATCCTTTCTGTGTCGTGATGCAACGTTTTGCGAACGATTATTCTGCACAATATTCGATGCAATACCGATCTGCGACGGAGAGGATTGTAACTAGTTTCGTTTTTCGTTTTCGATTACTGGTGGTATCGCGCTTTTTTTCATACGCATCGTGCAACGAGAGGGGGAAGCAAAGAGGGAGAGAAAAAGAATAGGAGTGCGTGGATGTGAGCGTGTGATTATAGAAATGAATGATATTAATGATACGAATGTGTTTGACGGTCGGCGATTACGGTCCTGGCCGCACCAGTGAGAAGTTACAATATTTTCTACCTGAATATTTGTGGAGATCTTCCGAAGTCTGAACATTGGCTGGATCCTTTAATTGATAATCGTTCATGTTATATATTGCGCCGCTCTGTTGGAGGAGTGTGCGCGCCGAGACGTCGAGTTAAGCAAAACAAAACGAAGCTTCTGGCGCCGTCCGCCACGCTCAGACTTCCCGAGGTCTTTTTATAATAACTTATCATGATGATGGCAGTCCATCGTTTCATTTTTAACCCGATATTCGTGAACCTCGACCCGCTTCTGGCAGTCTGTCGAATAGACGCTTTTCGTATTTTACACGAGAAGTCGTAGCGCGTACCGTTTCGTTCCTTTTTTCTCCTTCGTGTCATTCAACGAGACTTTTATAACGCGACCGAGTAAGCATCCCGGAGAAATAAATTATTTCCAAACCTTAATTATTCGCAAACGTTAATTAGCGATTATTCGGATGGACATAGGAAAAGTTACAAGTTTTAGAAATGCATCGATATTCCTTGAAACTTATTTGTTAGCTCCAGTCAACTGTTACATTCGTTTCTGTATCACGCACGCATACACTTTTCTACAAGTACCATATTTGAGAGACTGTCCCAGAATAAATGGCAAAAAGGAAAATTGATTCTGATCGAATTGTCTTTGAAGAAAGGGGGAAAAAATTGAGCGATGTATGTACCAATACGACGAACGAGACTTTTGTCACATTTTATCGGCACGATCTGCCGAGGGAGCATCGTAAAAAAAAGAAAAGAAAGAAGAGAAAGTTACAAAATATAACCTTGTGTAACGTCATAGGGAGATGTTGATGTTGTTTAATTATTCGAAACCTTTTACAAGCTCGCAAACATCTGCAAATCTTTACTTATGTTAGTTTCTTATCTAAATCGCATAAACGTAACGGGATACGTTCGCTCGAAACGATATTTAAATATTCTGTAGTATACGTTCAACTTTTACTCTGCTAAATTCTCCTAGTTTTACTCAGATTTCGGTGTTTTATTTCGAAAACAACATTAAAGGTATAAAGTGTAACAGCTTCATTGGCGCGCTGAATTCCTATTCAACTCGGCGATGTGCGCCTGCGCGAGCGCCGCTTATATGCGCGCTGCCGTTGACCGCTCATCATTCGCGCGCTATCTGTCAACGGGGGAGGATCGTTCGCGGCTCGTGCATTTTGAGGTTTTGTTTACATAGAGGTTAAGTGTAAGAAACATATCCTTCCTTTTCGAATATTTTGATTATTATAATGTGCATTAAGTTCGGACATACAACAATTACTGCAAACTGCAAATTTTACTTCGAACAAAAAGGTACCGTTATTCATATTATCATTGGAATTAAAGCAATTATTATATACGATGCGAAGCGTATCGTAACAGTTCGATGAAATTGTGCAAGCGAGACTCACGTTTTCACAAACTCAAATTTTAAACGCAAATTTAAATCAAATGTGCGTTCCTCTTTATGCAGGTTAGATAATCGTGCAGGCGCAAAGTCTCTAGCAAGAGAATTATGTTACTAGCGTAGTGACAAGCATTGCGCATCAGCCTTTACGTAGGAAACATGCAGGACAAAGCCATAGACGCCGCTTTTAAAGTTACGCTTTAAGTTGATCAGTGGAAATCAATTGTTTTCCATTGGCGCGAATTATCGAGTAATTTCCTAAATTTAGACGATATTCAAAACTGACGACCCAGAAGCCAGCAGTCAAAATAAGCAATTCAAAGGAGCCGAGTATGCCACCGAAGTGTAAATTTCAAGAAGGCACGTATTTACTTTTTGATAGAGCTGCACCTATATAAATCTCCAATATCTACTGATAACTGGTTATTAATCTCTCCTTGCCGTTTAATTCGTAATCTTACTCGTAAATTGTAGGGGAGAAGGTCTTGTGCTTTCACGGCCCACTAATTTATGAAGCGAAATGCCTAAAGTCCTCCATTACTAAGGAGAAACAGATCAAGTATTTCATTCACTACGCTGGTTGGAATAAGAAGTAGGTATCCGTTTTCTATCGATTAACTGGGACGCGGATAAAGCTCTAAGGATTATCGTAATGTAAACAGCTGGGACGAGTGGGTGCCGGAAAGCAGAGTTCTCAAATACAATGAAGCGAATGTACAGAGACAGAAGGAGGTTCAGAGAGCCCACTCGAACCAGCAGTCCGCGCAGAAAACCAAAAAGGGCGGTACGTCTACGAAGACTCAAGGGCGCAGGAGCGAAGGTGTAAGGGAAAAGGACACCGACAGTAGAGCCAGTACACCGGTAGCTACGGTCGAAAAGCCGGTCAGTCGGTTTAGCAAGGGCACTGCTAGTGCCATCACTCCGTCCTCGTCTCATGACACTACTCCAGACGCTCCGCGTAAAAAACGCAGGTTAATTTTCTATTAACAGATCGTTGCTAAGAAAGACTCGCCAAGGGGGACAGAGAGCGTAAGATAATTGAAATTTATTGCAGTCGTCTGGAGCCGACTGGTGATACCGAAGAATATCTTACCAAGGTGGAAGTGAAAATTAAGATACCAGAGGAACTGAAATTCGTACTCATCGACGAATCGGAAGTTATATTGAAGCACCATAAATTACCTGCTTTGCCGGTGAAAAATACGGTGGACAAAATTTTGGACGACTACGTGGAATCTAAATCTTTGGGCAAAAGTGATTCCGTCAGGTATTTGTGCGACGACGATCAGAAATAAGTTTTCTTTATTCAATGGAAGCCTTTCTTTATCGTAACGTTGAATTTATTTTCAGAGAAAGCACATTGGAAATAACCAAAGGCATTCGCGAATATTTCAATATCTCCTTGGGCCTGCAGTTATTATACAAATGGGAACGTCCCCAATTCATTCAAGTTACGAATGAGAATCCTGAAACACTGCCGAGCCAATTGTATGGAGCATTCCACTTATTGAGGCTATTTGGTATTACTGTTATTTAAATCCTTGAGATTCCAATGCTTGCGTGAACTAATAAGAGAAGCTCATGTAACTAATTACTCTTGCAGTGAGACTCGGCGGGATGTTGTCGTACACCACGTTAGACGAAAGGAGCATACAGCTATTATTATCGCATTTTCACGATTTTTTACAATACTTACAGAAAAATAACACTGAACTCTTTAATCTTCAACAAGATTACGCAGATTCGCCACCTGATTATCACAGGAAATATGCTTAAGTTAGTATGAACAAATGGATATTTTAAATTAATTCAAGCAATGTTACTACCTTCTCGTCTAGAGTATCTCATGTGGCAGCTGCAATGTTTGTTTAAAGAACACGTACATTGACACTGTTATGCTATAGTTAATTCGTTATACAGAGTGGCTAGGTTAGTATATAAACTGAAGACTTATACGAAATACTGTGTTAAATATTATCGAAAAAGAATTATGAGTTTAATCTTTCCTTATCATTGAGTGTACAGAAAAGAAAATGTGCATGACTTAATCATATACACTGTAGTGTTAGATCGAAACATTGACGATGCTTTTTATTTATTGTAAATATAATGTATCGCAGTTTTATTACCTAATTACAATTTTATACTTATTCGGGGTGCTCTACCGAAATAACGTTGTTTCTTTTCATCATTGCGACTCTACTAAATACATTTCTGCTTCATTATCGCTTCGATTATTTTCGGAGTAATCGCAACTATCGCGACAATAAAACTGGAGCATTGAAATAAACATTTACAGTTCCGTTTGGTATTTACAGTTGAATGATGAACTATGATAAAAATTAACAATGTTGATGATATCATTGAACTAGAATCAATTCCCACGATACGCGCTAAGCTAGAATAAAGTATCTTATTTACATTCGAACGAAACTTCCTTCAATAAATTTTCACGTTATATTCGACCCACTCTTTCAATTGCATTCGTCTCGGTGTATTATTCGAAATTGTATATTCCAGATACTCGAAGTTTGATCCACCTCTGATTTGTCATGTTCTTTTCTACATTTACGTAGGACCGGCAGTCGATAACAGCACGTACGACGCATGAATCGACGGGGCACTTATATATATATATATATATATACACACATTATATATATACACACATATATATGTATATATACAGTTAAATGCGTACACAAACGTATCAGCCAGTCCGCAAACATCGGGTCAGTCAGTCAGTGGCAAGAAAAAATGGCGGATGTCGAGTTGAACGTCGACAACCTGATACAAAGATTGTTGGAAGGTACGTGATAAAAAATGGGAGCCTCGGTGAAACGAAAGTGTCAAGTTGCTCTCGTGATAGCCGTCTTCGATCTGGTGTACAGTTTGCCGAAAGTTTTTCCAAAGTATATCGGGAAAACTCGCTCGATGCGAAGTCGCCGCGCGTACATCGACAGTATATACGTTCCTTTTCAGCCGATGGGAAGATTAAATCGTGCGCGGTCTACTTTACGCTGCCCAATATCTGTGCTCTATCAGTCTGTGAACTGTATCTCTTTGCTCCTTCCCGTTTCGATCGATGCCCGTTCTGCTCGCGGTTTATAGATTCGAAAAAAAAAAAAACTAAAAGTAAGAAGCAAAAAAAAATTGTATCGATCTTCGAGTGTTGCGGTCGTCGTGAACGACGTAAACTCTTTACGTGCCAGACGTCCCCGGATCTATCCCCCTACTTTTCTTTATTTTCCCACAAGGCAAAACTGTTACTTTTTGTTTGTTCTCTTTTCTCATGCTACGTGTCGGAAACTGTGTGCGGTAAAGTATACCACACGCAGAAAGACCAGGTTCAGAAGAAAGCCAAGCTAAAAGATATTTTCTCGTCGGATTTTGTCGGTACGCAACAAGGAAAACCAACCCCCACGTAGTAATTTTACGTTCTTTAGCTGCGTCTCTTACCTGCCTCAAAGTCGTGCGTGAAAGCTCGCCATCGTTTGCTTTATGGTTTACAATGTACGACGAAACGTAGAAGCTAGATTACATAGCATTGTCGCACCCGCAACGTCGAACATCTCCTAAGACATTCTCTTCGTTCCGAGTCGATCTTGCCGTTCTACCACCAGTTTCCCCCTAGCTTTTCTGATATCGTTGCACCGAGCCTGAAATCTGGGACCTTTAACAGAGTTCCTTGGGCATCCTGTTTATACATTGCTAATATTCGACTACAGTACATTTCTACCGGGGGTATAACTTTTTAACAATCCAGTTCGCACGTGAAATATCGCTTGAATGCAAATTAGTTTTACTGCATGTTATATGATAATTGTCAGTGTTGATTTACAAGTTTACTTTCTTTTATGGGAACTCTATGTGTATGCTTCTTTATCATGTTTTATGAGAACTCTGTCACGATCCCTTTGGAGATATCATGGCACAACTTGAATGTTCCTTGGCAATTATTGGTTTCAATGTGCATATCCTGGCGTATGTTCTTCTTAATGTTTCCAAGGATAATTATAAGTTACAGCGCTGACTTTACTGAACGTGTATTTGTCATGAATGTCTGGTTTGACTGATATCTACTGTAAACAGACGCTAAACGTTATTCCTGTCTCCGTAATGAAAACGTTAATGCTTAGCGGAGGACAAATGTTTCTCGTAAATTCCTCGTTTCTCAAAACACTCGTGCAAATATTTTCAACGAGGAGCGCATCAAATTGATAAGATTGTTAAAAAAGAAATCGCAACGTGTCGCGCGCGAAGATTGGTCCGAACTATCATCCGCGGGTCCGATCAAATATAATGATGACGACGACCAAGATTCTTTTTATCATTCGCCCCGTTTCCGTAAATAACTGTAATATTAATAGTCGCGACGCTCCCGGCGTCTTATCGTTTACGAATTTCGCGTCGTTCCTTCCTCTTTCAGAGGATCGTCCATCCTCCCCTCCCCCTCTGCCATTTAATCATGACGCTTAGATAGTCGTTGATGTGACCTTGGTGATATGCGGTTTTCCAATAATCACCATCGGCCCAGTTTAACCGCACCGTGTATTCCTTTATGGCTATAAATAATCCAGCGGCACTGGTCAAAGAGTTCTAAAAAATTTCGTGCGCGGCTGGTAAACAACTGTGTTTATATATCGCGATTAGGGGTGACACGTAACCGAGCTTTACCTTGCCCTGAGCTGGTTGTTTTCGAGTGTTTCGCAAGTTTACCCCCGCGCGGGGCGTATAATTCCAACTGACATAGCCACTTAATCCCTTCGAAGCATTATAACTACAGTGTGCGACAACCTTTCGTATTCCCCGATTATTGCATCAAAAGAAATCCTATAGTATATCGCGCGGCTTGATGCCTCTGTAATCGAGCCTCCTCGTCCCATTCGAATCAGCCGTTGCGTCATTCCCTGGAAAACCGCGTCGTTAAAGAAAAAAAGACGTTTACACGTTTATTTCCGTGTTCGAGAATCGCCCTTGGAGCGTCCCAGTCGAGGAGACGCGACACACTAAACCTGTAACTCTTGAAATCTCTTCTCCCATTGAAGTTCACGGATACGTCGCTTGAAACTTGATGCATTTAATCGGGACAGTCTCCACGAGTTAATTGAGATTCATTATTTAGGAACAGCTCGTTTAAAAATATCGCTGTACAAACGCTTAAGGGAATGAGAGAATCAATCAAGGAAGATTCGTCGAGAAAGAAACGACTCTTACCTCGGATTCATTAAGCCCACCATTATCGCCCTCGATGCATGAGATCCGGCTTAACACGTCACACCGAAATACCGAGAACCCCGAACAAAAGCTAGCATTTCGTATGTACCAGCTTGATGTAAACAATGAAGAACTCAAGGTCGCTTCCACGCCAAGCCACACACGACCTCCGCTCGTCTCTGCCTCTCGCACACGTAATTCTCTTAAAGCGTGCAGGACAGTAGGGGTGGCGCAAGGACGCGGAAGACTCCATCCCTTGAACTCACCCCTATCGTCCGCGTCGATTCTACCTTCGACCCCCGCTGTCAGCGACCTTGAGGCGACGGAATACCCTTTCACCCTTACTTTCGTTATAGCGTTGCGCGCAATGAGAACACGAGCCGTACAGGATGGACACGGCGATCCGTAGAGTCTCCGAGTAATCGTATTACCCTTGCCGCCCCCCAAATCCACGCCCCCCCCCCCCCCCGCCCCCCGCCCCTTGAATCGGTTCTGCCCAGTCGGCCACTTGCAAATGCTCCAGCGTAGAGAAATTATGCTCGAAGTACCTGTGAGAACGAAAATCCGTTTGAAGCTTCGCGTTGATCCCGTCGCCGGTCAGAATGGAAATCTAAAACGTGCGAATTTTTGGGCGCAGTCAGAGGATGCCGGCCAGGAAAGACCGTCTTAATGTCGGAGGGTGAAGTGCGCGGCCTTTGCCTGAAGTCACGGGAGATTTTCCTTCAGCAGCCGATCCTGCTCGAGCTGGAGGCACCGCTCAAGATCTGCGGCGACATACACGGCCAATACACCGACTTGTTACGGCTGTTCGAGTACGGCGGCTTCCCGCCGGAGGCCAACTACTTGTTCCTCGGGGACTACGTCGACCGGGGCAAACAGTCGTTGGAGACGATATGCCTGCTGCTCGCGTACAAGATCAAGTACCCGGAGAACTTCTTCTTGCTACGCGGCAATCACGAGTGCGCCAGCATAAACAGGATATACGGGTTCTACGATGAGTGCAAGAGACGGTACAACATCAAGCTGTGGAAGACGTTCACCGACTGTTTCAACTGTCTACCGATCGCGGCCATCATCGACGAGAAGATATTCTGCTGCCACGGCGGGCTCAGCCCGGATCTTCAGGTGATTCGTCACTTAATGAAGATCGTTTCGAAAGTTTTCGGTACAGGATTCCGATGCACTTCTTTATGCTTCTGTTAGTGGGTCTGCATGGGTTGCTCTGTTATGCTTGATGGTTTCCTTTCGAGGTAACTTGGTACGGGGAATGCTAAGTTCTTCAGGCTGGTTCATATTTCTGTTACTACTTTACTATGAGTTCTGCTAGGAGGTCGCGGGATCTATTGTACTCTCATGTAACTTCCGCATTTCTGGCGAATGTGTAATCGAGGGTACGGGCTTTTAAATAGGAAGCAGTTTCCGCGATGTTGCGCGCGGAAGTGCCCGTATTAAAGATCGATACGGGCTTAAAGAGCACCGAGCCGAAGCTATCGCTTTCATGAATTCTTTAAATGCGAGCCAGCGCGGATTTCATTTCTGAAAACTCTTCGAAACGATCCGCGAATGCTTGTGATTCTGTCGAAACGATCGATTATTCTGAAATATATTAGATATTATGTATCGGCTTGCTTTTTAAATCTTTCAAGTTCAAGAGATACTCGAATTAATCAAGAGAAACTGGTACTTATAAGAAAACCTTTACGTTTGATTTACATTTAAAAGAGAGATTCGTTTAATACATTTGGCCGTCGGAATAATCGTTAGGGAGATCGGGCCATTTAAAGACACCTCGTTCACGTTAAGCTAGAGTCCTTATCGCGGACGTATCCGGAATTAAAACGCTCGATCGTAAGTGGCCTTACGAAGGAAAACTAAAAACAGACATGATCCTCGTAACATTGATTTTCTATTTATATTCGGAGCAAGCAGGAAGAGATTTAAAGTTCGATCTGCGTTCTATGTTAAAATGTCAAAAGATTCATATCTTTATGGAGTGAAGTATTGATTTCTTCTTATCTCGCTTGTCCGTGCATGAAGGAGGGTTTGTTTTTTTTTAAAATTATTGTACAAGGGTAATCCACGAAGTCTTCCTGTACGTACCAAGTACATGCCAGTACATCGGCAAAAATTCATAACTCATTGATTCTCAATTCAGAAGTGTCCTCGGCATTTCAATCTCGCGACGTTAAATATCGATGGCGCCTAACATCCGCGATTCCTCGGGGAAGAAAGATGTTATCGTCCCTTTATGAAATAAACACGTACCGATCGTTGGTCTGCTTTTTAACGTATCTTTGATAATCAGTTCGCACACATTTCATAACTCTATTAGCCGAGCGTCGAGACGTAACGTGTTTATAACTTGGGCGACTTTATGCAACAGAATATGGAACAGATCCGACGAATCATGCGCCCGACTGATGTACCCGACACTGGCCTTCTCTGTGACTTATTGTGGTCTGACCCGGACAAGGAGGTGCAGGTATTGAATTCGTTTATATAAGTCCGCGCTCCGTTGGAGAGCGCTCTAATCAACCCAGTACTATGGACTTTGCCGTTCCTGTTCCAGGGATGGGGCGAGAACGACAGAGGCGTCTCCTTCACGTTCGGCCCGGACGTGGTGTCCAAGTTTTTAAATCGGCACGACATGGACCTGATATGCAGAGCGCATCAAGTAGTCGAAGATGGCTACGAATTTTTCGCGAAACGGCAACTGGTCACTCTGTTCTCTGCCCCGAATTACTGCGGGGAATTCGACAACGCCGGCGGGATGATGAGCGTCGACGAAACTCTGATGTGCAGCTTTCAGGTATGATATATGATCGCGCGGTACGCGATGCCGTGTGCCTCAGGTTTTTAATTCGTCCGTTGTACCTTTCAGATCTTGAAGCCCTCCGAGAAGAAAGCTAAATACCAGTACGTGAAGATGAATACAGGTCAAGGCGCAAGACCATCTACGCCACAAAGGAATCCAGTGAAAAAGAAATGACAGCCTCGCGCTAAGTATTTGACACCGACACCGTTAGTGGATGCTCTTGTGTTAGGTAAACTGTTTTGGCATTTAAGGAAATTTATCATTAATTTAATTAAACTACACGTAATATTAAACTTAACATTAAGGGAACTTAAGCTAATAGACAGCAAAATTTCTATCGAATAATAATACTAAGAGCATAAGAATTGTAAGATACGCTCTACCACTACCAGCAGTCACAGCGGGAAAATGAATAACATAACGAACGGGTGAGATCTACGTAGTGGTGTTTTGATCGTCAGGAATTATTTGTCACCGCTGAGGACTTCTAAACCACAGTTTTAACTTTCTCCTTTTGCGCATTATTTAAATTGTAGATATCTTTAAGTATATTATTATGTTGACTGATTAGTGATTAAAAAGTAACCGTATATATATATATATATATATTCGTAGAACCTGTCCGAGTGTGCTTGCTATGGAACGTTTTAAAAACAAATTCTCGACCTTCGCCAATACTTTTCATGAGTATTACTTTTCATGTTTCAGCATGAAGACGTCAAGAGAAGTGTGTAAGATTACCTCTTCCTTGATTACATCTTAATAAGATAAGTAATATAATAATTAAATGCGACACTCTTCTCATTAATTCGAACAATGGATCACTCCTGTATTTTCTGGGGATTATTTACGCGCACCTTCCAGATGCAGGCGGTCCTTCACGCCATTAGCGTTTAAAAGAATTTCAGCATTCTCCCATTTGACTATTTATTGCTTCCATGTTAAATGTTCAGTGTAATTAGACTCGCTGATTACTCCTAATAATCCTCTTATTAATATCGACATCGCTTCGCAGCTAACTTGATTATTATCGTTTAACGAGACGCGCTGCCCGCGTCATGTACATAGATACTCTTTCATTTCTCGCTCCACCATTTTTGTTCCTTCTTTCTTAAACCGTGCCCAGAGCAGGTAAAACTACTTTAGTTTCCAGTATTCCAAAATGTCGACAGCACGTTCCAAGGTACATTGTAGAAACGTTAGATTGTTTATTCTCCAGAAGAAAAGAAAAGCAACCAAAAAAAAAAAAGGAAAAAGCGGAGAGAAACAGAGAACCAGTATTTTTAAGACGATGTCTCTACTATGCAGATTAATATTATGCCTTTATTCGACGGGAGCGTACGCTCTCGAAGAAGAGGGATTAAAGGAAATAAAAATTATCTAAGATACGAAATATACTTATTAAGGGGTTGTCCTTAAGAGGAATCTCAGTTGCTGAGAGATTTTAATCTTGCGATAAGTGAATATATATATATTAAACTGATAGGCATAAAGGCGTTAAAAAGAACTACTCTTTTTTTATTGGACAAAAGGAAGAGACTCGGATTATTGTAATTTCAGAGAACTTACTATTTCACTTTCAGATGTTTTGTCGTTTTGCCTCTCTGATTACAGTCGAATTTCTCGACCCGCTACGCAGTCAAGATTGTTTTGTAATTAATTCCGACGAAGCGACAGTACAGCATTTTAGTTATTCGTAGTGCGTGCTTGAAATAGTAGGTATATCGATAAGGTATCCCCCCATGTTTTCATTCGTACTCGAGGCATTTATTTCTTTAAAATCATTCTAAGGGAAAGTGAACATTCCCGAAGCCCATAGTACCGCTTGCACTTTCCGCTAAGTTGTGCGATATAAAAAGTAATTTCCGTGATTGACAAATGACGTGCATAGAAAGTATCAGAGGTGATTCGACCACCGACATGTATAGAAAATAAGTGATTAAGAAGATTTATCGAGAGCGTCTAAGGAATAATACAATACTAAAAATAAAAACAGATAAATAAATAAAAAAAGATTATATATATATATATATATATATATATATATATATAATAGATCGCATTATAATGCCAGAATATACTTAGTTCCAGAAGCGAGAGAAAGCATCAACATTCACGTATTATCTGAAAGTGAAATAATCGACTTCGATGCATCGTTAGGGCGATGAAGTGAGTTTTGTTTATAAATATATATATTTGTAATTTATGTTTGTTAAAAGTGTTATTTAAGCGGCGAGGAGGAATCATTGCGGAATGTTTTTTCTATTCGCGAGACTTATTCGCGATTTATTGTATAACGATTATTAGGAACTGTTAATAGAGACCGAATTACGGAGCGTACTTGACGAAATTGTACATCGGGTTATGTTTGTTTGAAGTATATTTAATCCTTAGCGTTTAGAGTACTTGCGGAAGAGAATGGAAAAGGTCAGGCATAAACGTGTCGTATCGAACGGCCGTCTTCCCGCCACTTTTCACCCCACCCCTCGAACCTCCCCTCCCCACGATTCCCTCTCCCCCCACCCCTCCCCCACCCGGTATAAGTTTAATTGTAAAAGAAAGCGGTTGTGATCCCTCGATATGCGTTTTGTC